>OV928061.1:0-1440000 GCA_931315375.2 Opisthograptis luteolata
ACATTACATAAACTACATAGACAGTAAACATATACGGTGATAGATATATATAAGAAATACTATTACATAAATATATACATAAATAGATATATGTCGCCCCACACGGGGGTGCACAACCGGCAACAACCCCTGAGCTCCATAGGGCCCAACCTCTCCGCCTCTCCAGAAGAGGCTGAGCGGGACAAAGATAAATCGCCAGCATCTGCTGACGAATGGGGTGTGGGCCTAGTCGGTGGGCAGTCCATCAGGGGGACGAGGCCTGAGAGCTCCCCCGGTGTCCGAACCACCACCGGGTTTGCTCCCCCGTTGGCGAGACGGGGGGAGAGATCCCTCCGACGTACCCTCTTTCCATCCTGCCCCGCTCACTCCCGAAGTGGCAGTAGAGGCTATCCTCTCTACTTCACTCCACCGGTGACAGTTTTAAGGCATGACGGCCATCATACTCCCCTCGTCGTGGATAGGATGAAAATGAGGATGATGAAGATGGAGGAGAGTGGTTGACGCCCCCACGAACTAGTGCTCGTGACGACACCCACCACTCCCCGGAAGATGACCCCCCCTATCCCCAGAAGCCGGGAAGAGTTGTAGCCGTCCGCAGGGTGCAATCCCCATTTGGTGATCAGCCAACTGGGTCCGCTGGCCCCTCAGACGACTACCCCTCCTCCCAACTGTGTCCAGCCATTAGCCGCCGTTCCGCAATCACTCCGGCTTACGAAGTGGTTGCTGAACGGCGTTGCCCAGGGTGCACCACGTGGAGGTTGCTGGACCTGACACCCCTAACCTAACCTAACCTAACCTAACCTAACCTAACCTAACCTAACCTAACCTAACCTAACCTAACCTAACCTAACCTAACCTAACCTAACCTTTTTTTTTTTTTTTTTTTTTTTTGTTCACGCTGGGGAAACCGTCATGGTACCCCCCTGGTCCCACCCCCTGCGGGGTGGGGGGGAGGTTATGTGGGACTCTAACCGCACTAAAACCCCAGCGTGTGGCCGACGGGCACAACAAGGGAGGGGAGTCGTGGGTCCGCTGTTCGCATGACATACCATAACTCCCCTCTGTCGACATCCGCCTCCCTAAGGTAGGGATGCGGATCCATCTCGGCAGCAAAGGGCTGCATATATACCAGGCGGCATAATAATATACATACATAAACTACATAGACAATAAACATATAGTGTGATAGATATATATAGGAAAATACTATTACATAAATATATACATAAATAGATATATGCCGCCCCACAACGGGGGTGCAATTAAGCAACAACCCCTGAGCTCAGCAGGGGCTCACCTCTCGTCCTCCCCAGAAGAGGCGAGCGGGACGAAGATTAATGGCCAGCAGAACTGGCCAAAGGGGTGCTAGCCTAGCCAGTGGGCACTCCATCAGGCGGAAGGAGACACCTGAGAGCGTCACCCGGGCACCACACCGGGTTTACTCCCCCGTTGGCGAGACGGGGGGAGAGATCCCACTGACGTACTTCCTTCCTTCCCGCCCCGCTCACTCCCGAAGTGGCAAAGAGAGGTACACACTCTCTACCTCACTCCGTCTGGGCTGACAGTTTTAAGGCATGACGGCCAAACCTAACCTAACCTTTTTTTTTTTTTTTTTTGTTCACGCTGGGGAAACCGTCATGGTACCCCCCTGGTCCCACCCCCTGCGGGGTGGGGGGGAGGTTATGTGGGACTCTAACCGCACTAAAACCCCAGCGTGTGGCCGACGGGCACAACAAGGGAGGGGAGTCGTGGGTCCGCTGTTCGCATGACATACCATAACTCCCCTCTGTCGACATCCGCCTCCCTAAGGTAGGGATGCGGATCCATCTCGGCAGCAAAGGGCTGCATATAACCAGGCGGCATAATAATATACATACATAAACTACATAGACAATAAACATATAAGGTGATAGATATATATAGGAAAATACTATTACATAAATATATACATAAATAGATATATGCCGCCCCACAACGGGGGTGCAATTCAGCAACAACCCCTGAGCTCAGCAGGGGCTCACCTCTCGTCCTCCCCAGAAGAGGCGAGCGGGACGAAGATTAATGGCCAGCAGAACTGGCCAAAGGGGTGCTAGCCTAGCCAGTGGGCACTCCATCAGGCGGAGGGAGATACACCTGAGAGCCTCACCCGGGCACCACACCGGGCTTACTCCCCCGTTGGCGAGACGGGGGGAGAGATCCCACTGGCGTACTTCCTTCCTTCCCGCCCCGCTCACTCCCGAAGTGGCAAAGAGAGGTATTCACTCTCTACCTCACTCCATCTGGGCTGACAGTTTTAAGGCATGACGGCCATTATACTCCCCTCATCATGAAATATAAATGAAAATGAAGATGAAGATGGAGAAGAGTGGTTGACGTCCCCGCGAACTAGTGCTCGTGACGACGCCCACCACTCCCCGGAAGATGACCCCCCCTATCCCCAGAAGCCGGGAAGAGTTGTAGCCGTCCGCGGGGTGCAATCCCCATTTGGTGATCAGCCAACTGGGTCCGCTGGCCCCTCAGACGACTACCCCTCCTCCCAACTGTGTCCAGCCATTAGCCGCCGTTCCGCAATCACTCCGGTTTACGAAGTGGTTGCTGAACGGCGTTGCCCAGGGTGCACCACGTGGAGGTTGCTGGACCTGACACCCCAAACCTAACCTTTTTTTTTTTTTTTTTTTTTTTTTTTTTTTTTTTTTTTTTTTTTAACGTTGGGAAAATCCGTCATGGATACCAGCCCACACGCAATTAGTGGGAACCTGGTTATGTGGGACTCCAACCGCACTAAAAAACCAACGTGTGATCGACGGCACAACTGTTGAACAGAGTCGTGGGCCCGAGCTTTCGCATATCAGCCATAACTCACGTTCAGTCGATATCCGCTTCGCCCGAGGGGGCTACGCAGACCCTTGCTCTAGGAAAACAAGCTCAATCCTGAGCAGCATACGAGAACCGTATGCCGCCTCATGAGGGCCTTTACCATCAACGTCCAGCGCCCGCCAGGCGCTCCCGTCCGGTCAAAGACCCTCCGAACAGAGACAGTGCACTGGCCTTTACGACCCATTCAATCAGTCTCACGTTCGAGGAGAACGTTGTTTTCCCTTCTTGCCAGGCTTTGCATACAAGTACGCGCAGCCACACGGCGAGGTTTTTACCGACGAGTATGGTGCTTGGGGGGCACCCTCGCCCAATAAAACCCTCCTTACAGACTGTGCACTGGCCATTACAGCCCATTCAATCAGTCCGAGATCCCAGGCGGAGAGTGCGCGAGCCTTTACAGCCCATACAACAATCCGCCACACGGCCGCGAGACCGCAGTCTCGCGGCACCCCGTTGGCACGACAACAACGTCTCCCGAAGGAGAGGTTGCTGATCTGCCGCCAGAGTACGAAACGATGGATGATAGATGAGACATCGTCACTAACACGACTCAAACGTGCCCTGTATGAGATGAAAATGGAGAAGAAAGGTTGGCGTCCCCACAGGCTAGTGCCAGCGACGACGCCCACCTCTCCCCGGATGATGGCCCCCCAATCCCCAATAGCCGGAAGGAGTTGTAGCCGTCCGTGGGGTGCAATCCCCATTTGGTGGTTAGCCAACTGGGCCCGCTGGCCCCTCAGACGACTACCCCTCCCCCCGACTGGTATCCGGTTATTGGCCGTTCCGAGATAAAACCCTTCAGGAGGCAGTACCTCCCAAAGAAATTGTATCTCGTTCCGTTTCCAGGGTGCACCAGGCCCGACGGCTGCCGTTCCCCTCGGGACGCATCGCAAAGGGACAAGCAGCCATCAGGCACACGAGGAGGTTACCGGATCTCGCACCCCACCCCAAACCTAACCTAACCTAACCTAACCTAACCTTTTTTTTTTTTTTTTTTTGATAACGCTGGGGAAACCATCATGGTACCCCCCTTGATCTCACCCCCTAGTGGGGCGGGAGGGGGGTTATGTGGGACTTTAACCGCACTAAAACCCCAGCGTGTGGCCGACGGCACAACATTAGAACGGAGTCGCGGGACCGTTTTATACTCTTCCGCAACTCCGTTCTGTCGACATCTGCCCCTACCAAGGGGCGGGGGCAGACCCACCTCTGGAAACTACTGTTTCCGCCTCTCCGGGTGACACAAGATACATATAGCACAATAAAACACAATAAAACAATAGAACACATAAAACAATAAAACATATAAAATACAATAAAACAAATACAGATATAAAACAACAAATAGATAAGTCACCCCACAATGAGGGCCAAGATGTTATGACCCTCCAAGCGGAGAAGGAGTGCGCCTCTGATGGGCACGCCTCCGTCTCGCTCGCATCCTCCTTTGTGGGAGGGAAAGCGGATCCGCTTCCCTCTCTCGCTCCTCAGTCTCGCGTCTGAGGAGGACTTCCTCGCAAAAGGCGATTACCGCCTCGAACGATCTTTCGTCATCGACCATCCTAGCTAGGATGGTCGGCAAGGAGAGGTCGTTTCCTACGACCGCGGCCAATAGAGCACGCGGTCCCGCAGCTCCCGGACAAAACTCCAGGACGTGCTGCGCTGTCTCCTCCGGGTCATTGCACTGGTGGCACGCTGGGGTCGCCTCCTTCCGTACCACGTGACACAGGTACCTCCCGAAGCAACCATGCCCCGAGAGTACCTGTGTCAATCGGAAGGTCAGCGACCCGTGCCCGCGGTTTACCCATCCTTCGAGTACGGGCCGGACTGCCTCCAAAAAGCGGCAGGCGCCGGCCCCCCTCTGACGGCCCACTGCCAGTCGTCTGCTCCAAGATGCCAAGGCATCCTCCCTGGCATCGTCTCTCCATGCTTGTACCTCCCGTGGGACCGGGCGGAGGTCGTCCTCGAGAGCTCGTTTCCTCCGCCAGTACACCGAGGCGAGGACCCCGGCCTCGAGATCCCACGGGAGGGACCCTGCCAAAACGCAGGCCACCTCATGGGATATGGTCCGGTATCCCCGGCATATCCTCACCGCCATAATTCGTTGGGCCCTGAATAACAGGGCGGACCCTCTGGAGTCGAGAGAGTCCGACCAGATAGGGGCCCCGTATAGCGCCATCGACCGAACTACCGCCATGTAAAGGTGGCGGCAGCTCGGGTTTCCACCTCCAATGTTGGGGAGGAGACGGCTCAGACTAGCAGCCGTCTTCACCAGCTTTGGTGAGAGCCTTTCAAAGTGGGCATGGAAGGTCCACTTGCTGTCGAGGACGACGCCTAGATATTTTAGCGTCGAACCGACAGCAATGGACGTGCCGCCCACCACGATGTGTGTCCCAGCAGGTGGCGCCCCACGTGGACCGTGAAACAGGATGGCCTCCGACTTGTGGAGCGCCACCTCTAGGCCCAACCGTCTTATCCGCGCGACAATCGCAGCAAGTGCAGCCGTGGCAAGCATTGTCGCTTCCCTGATGCTTCCTCCTCTGGCTGTCACGAGCGTGTCGTCGGCATAGCAAGTGATGCCGACGCCTCGCAAGTTTGCACCTCGCAGGACCCAATCGTATCCGATGTTCCACAGGAGTGGTCCGAGGACAGACCCCTGTGGAACACCGCGCGTCATGGAACTCCTTCCAACACCTTCACTCGTCGGATAGACCACTTCCCGGTCCGAGAGATAATCACCAATAAGACGACGGAGGTACTGGGGAACATTATGATACCCCAGCGCCCCCGTAATCGTGGTCCACGGCAGGGTGTTAAACGCGTTTGCGATGTCTAATGACACCGCCAGCAACACCCCGCCGCTGGAGCACGCCTCCCTGGACATCTCCCGGACGCGGGAGATGGCGTCCACGGTAGATCTACCTCGTCTAAAGCCGAATTGGCTATCGGCCAGATCCGGCCCCACCGATTCAAGGTGCTCGACGAGACGGGCAGCTACAACTCGCTCCAGGAGCTTGCCGGCCTCGTCGAGCAGAACAATCGGGCGGTAGCCTGCTGGCTCATCCGCCGGACGTCCCTCCTTTCGAAGCAGAACTAGTCGGCCCGACTTCCACCTTTTGGGGAATTTCCCTTCCCGTAAGCATCGGTCAAAGAGGGACCTGATGCGTTCGTCCATATCCTCCTGGGCGAGGGCCAGCGCACGACCGGGAATCCCATCAGGCCCGGGCGCCGTATTCTTGGCCCTCATCCGCAGGACAGCCGCACCAAGCTCTCCCTCCGAGACCCCTGGTACTTCTTCCCCTTCCATTTGCAGTTCATTCAGGGGCACTGCTGCAGTGGGAGGGACGAACTCGGTCCCCGGGCTACCGGGGAACAGACCTTCGACCACCCGCCTGAGAACTGCTGGTGGCAGTGTGCTGGTGATGGGGGGCGTCCAGGGGCGGAGCTTTTGTCTCACCCACCGGTATGGCCTCCCCCATGGATCCCTGTCCAGGGTCTCCAGCAACTGTTGCCACGCCTCTGCCTTGGCCTTACTTATCGCAACGCGCAATGCCTTGGACGCCTCCCTGTAGTCGGAATACAAGGCATCCGCCTCGGCCGTGTCTTGGCGTCTTCGTCTACGGTATCTTTGGTACCGCCGGCGTCTAAACACACACCGGCGGCGTATGACCGCAATCTCTTCAGACCACCAATACATTTGGCGTCTGCCTTGTGGGGCCTTCTTGGCCCGAGGCATCGCCGCGTCACATATTGCAGTCATTGCCGCACACAAACTGTCAGCGACTGCATCCAGTTCCATATCTTGTGGAGGTGGGACATTCCACGCCTGCACTATAGCCGCCTCCCGCAGACTCTCCAGGTCTAGACGACCGAGGACCCAACGTGGGCCGTCTGCGGGAGGGGGTTGCCTTCTTGGGCTGGCTGAAGACGACGAGGAGACAGTGAACCGGATATACCGATGATCCGATAAGGTCTCCTCGCCAACCAACACTTCCCAGTCGTGGACGCGCGTGTCGAGCTCAGGCGAGCCGAAGGTCACATCGACTACTGACCCGCCAGACCGCCGCACGCACGTCTCCGTAGACCCGCGATTGAGCACGCAAAGTCCCACCTCCGCAAGCCACTCCTCGAGTAACCTTCCTCTTGCATCAGTTATCGAGGACCCCCACGCCACAGACTTGGCGTTGAGGTCCCCGAGGACGATGATTGGTCGTGGGTGCCTTTGTCCCACCAGGGTCCCCACCTCGTCGAGAAAAGCCTCGAACTCGGAGAGGACCCGGTTTGGAGAAAAGTAGGCACTCACGACCACAACCTCACCGATGCGAGCCACCACGTATCCCTGGCCCCTCACCACATCTTCGAGGGAGGGGGACTGGACGGGCGACTGCGTTGTTATGGCCGCTAAGCCGTCGAGGTCTCCTACCCAGTCATTTCTGGGTGGGACCCCGTATGGTTCAGCGATCGCCGCGACTTTTATGGACCGTTCGGCCAGGCTTTGGAGCAGAAGGTCCTGAGCTCTGGCCGAATGGTTTAAATTCGCCTGGAGGAAAGTTAGATGCATAATCTAACTTTCCTCCATGCGTTCCGTCTCACCCGATGTCTCCGGGCGCAGCGGCTGCGACTTAGAAATAGCCGCAGTTCTCCTCCTCCTTCCCCTCGATGACGTCGGAGACTTGGCACAGGCTTTGCCCCCGATGAGGTGGTTCGCCACTTTTCCGGCAGCTGCACAAAAGGTGCAGTGCGGGGTGGCGTCGCAGCTCGCGGCCTTATGGCCTTTGCGACCGCAGCGATGACAATCCTCGCTGCGGTCTACCGACTCTGTGCATTGGGCCTTAACGTGGCCCGCTAGTAAGCACCGGTGACAACGGCGGGGGCGGGCGTCCAGTAATCGGACTTGCGCCGCCACCCAGCCAACCAGGAGCCGACCGTTACCTCCAGCAATTTTCTTGGCGGCAATGAGAGGACACCTAACAAAGGCGACCCCCATGCCTGCCGGACCCTTCTTTATATCGCCGACCTTTAACGCTGACGTGCCGCAAGCCCCAGCTTTGGCCAGAGCCTCTATCAGCTCTGACTGGGTGGTGGAGTCGTCGAGGCCGCTTACTCGCAGATCTGCGGTGATTGTCGGCCTCGACACTCGAATTTCCTCCGTTTCTGCAAACACTTCTTGCAGTTTGGTGGCAAGGATGTCTGCCAACTCTTCCCTCTTTTCGCCCGGGACCTCCAGGATACGGGCTCCGGACGCCGCTTGACGGATCTTAAGCGGCGGCACTCCCAGAGATCCCAGGTTGATGCGGGTCTTCGCCTCAGCCATGACCTTGGTGTAGGTGAGGTCCTTGTCTGTCGCCCCAGGCAGCAGGGATATGACCACCGCTGCGGTATTGGGGGGGCGGCGTCTGCCTACCCTCTTCTTCTGACGATTAGACTGCACCTTCGGGGCCGGATTCGCAGCTTGCTTAGCCGGCCTTGCAGATTGCGACCGTGCGGGCGCAGTCAAAGTCTTCTTCACCGGGGGCCGAGGCTCCCGGACCTTCTTTCTTCCGTTTCTCACCACCAAGGTCCAAGGCTCGAGAGGAGCCTCTGGTGGTGGTGGCGGTAGTTGAGTTGGGGCAGGAGGTTTCGGACGAGCAGCGGGCCCAGCAGATGTTGCAGCCGGTTTGCCCTTCGTCTTCTTCCCCTTTCCTTTCTCCTTTTCCATCTCCTTGGAGGGAGCTGGTGCCGGGAGGGCAGTCTCCCGGCTCTCAGCCATCCTCTCTTCCTCTTCCCGCTTGCGGTCCGCAGCTAACGGCGGTCTTAAGCGCTTGGCGGGAAGCAGCCGGTCCTCCAGGCCCTCGAAGCGTGCGGACATCATGTTTCCTACGCTCTGCATGACTGTCCTTAGCACTACTTCGAGGTCTGGCTGCGCAGGTGTTGTGGTCACAGGTGCTGGAGGTGTGGTAGTCTGGGCGGAACGCCACTCTGCCATCTCCCTCCTAAGCACCTGGATCTCGTGCGCCATCTTCGCATTTTCAGCCTTCAATTGGGCCACCTCTTCCGTCATTGTTCGGTTTCGTAGAACGTCCATTGACGTTTGGATCGCCTCCGCCGCATCCTTAAGGGCCTTCACGTAGGTGCCCTTTAGGTTGATAGATGTTTTTGCAACCTTAAGGATGGTCTTTATCGAGTCGGAGACGACCACATCCACATCTGGGGACGGCTCGTCCACGTTGTCCCGTGTGGCAGATGGACTGCTCGGGGTTTTTAGGAACGTGGCCGCGACCACCGCCCTCTTCCTCCTAGTTTCTTCGGCCATTTCGGCCTCAGCTTGGAGCCGGATTTTTTCAGCTTTGGCAGCGTTTAGGTTCGACTGCGCCTCAGCCAGGCCGACGTAATGCCCGGTTGTAGGCGGGCGACCGCGGCCTCTCGCTTTCCGCTCTTTCGGCGACGGCGAAACCTCCTCATCCTCGCACGAGCTGAACTCGCGAGTTCTCTTCCTTTGCCACATGCGCCCCTCTAGGGAAGACGCACGGGAGGACCTTCTCGAATTTGCCGTTCGGCAGCTCATCTCAGAGTCAGAATCGGACAAGTTGACAATACGTCCGACTCCGACTGGGATCTCTTCATCCATCATCTCCTCCGTCGCTTTCGCGACATCACAACGCGCTAACACGACGCGCGCCTCTTTCCTCGTGGTTTGGGAACCGGAGTCCCCATGGCAGTTGGTGCCCCCCCCAGAATACGAGGGGCAGAGCGTCTCCGAAGAGACACTGAGGGATTCTCCGACGGCTTGGCCGTCGGTACCCTCCTGGGGTAGTTTATTTTTACAACTTGCCATCATGGTTTTGGTGACAGTTTTAAGGCGTGACGGCCTGACAGTTTTAACAGGCATGACGGCCTGGTGGCGCCCTCGCAACTGGTCTCCCCCCACCAGCTATGCATCCCCTGGGCGAGCGCCAAAAACCGCGGGATTGGGCCCCTTACATCATGGAAGTGAAAACGAAATGGACAATGAAGATGGAATGACAACGAAATGAAGGTGAAGATGACAATGAACGAAAGATGAAGATGAATGAATATGGAGAGGAGAGGGTTGACACCCCCACAAGCTTGGACAACCTATGACGACACCAACCCACTCCCCAAACAGTGACCCACCCCTTTCCCCGTTAGCCAGGAGGAGCCGAAACCCTCGCGAGCAAATAAGTAAACTTATTTACTGGCGACGGCTTCGCTTCCCCCTAACTCCCCATCCCCCCCGTATCCAGTTATTGGCCGTTCCAAGATAGAACCCTCCAAAGGGCAGAACCCTCTGAAGAAATTTTATCTTGTACCGTTACCAGGGTGCACCAGGCCCGACGGCTGCCGTTCCCCCCCGGACGCATCCAAAGGGGACAAGCAACAATCAGACACACGAGGAGGTTACCGGATCTCGCACCCCAACCTTTTTTTTTTTTTTTTTTTTTTTTTTTTTTTTACCCAGGGGAATGCATTTACGCACCAGCCCCCCCGGTGCAATGCCCCACCCAGAAGGGGAGGGGCGTCGGGGGGAGTGTGGGACTCGCACTATTTAGCGTGCACTACTCCACTAAACCCCTGGGGTGTTCCGTCCGACTAGGCATTGGACGGGGTTGTGGTACCACTGTTCGTATACCACACTACCCCGTCGGCCGTAATCCGTTTCCGGACTCATCTCGCGGGGGGAGTTGTGTGTCTCCCCCGCATCTCAAACAGCGACGCCCTGGAACACGAAGGGCGTCGCTTCCTCCTCATGGGGACCAAGGTGGTCAGGTCCCGGGTGGGGATGGGGCGGGACGTAAGCGTCGCCCCCTCAACCTCACTCTTCGGATCGGGAGGGAGGCAGGATCCGCCTCTCTCTCCCGCTCCTCTGCCTCTCTCTGCGCCATTACAATTTCGCAGAACGCGATCATCGCGTTCCAGGCGCTTTCGTCTTGCACCATCTTTGCCAGTATGGTTGGCAATGTCAGGTCCGCTCCTATGACCGCAACAAGATCTTGTCGCGGTCCCTCCGCTCCCGGGCACTCTTCCAACACGTGCTGGGCGGTTTCTTCCGCCCGACCGCACTGATGACAAGCCGGTGTGGCCTCCCTTCTCGCTACTCTGTGCAGGTATCTCCCGAGGCACCCGTGCCCCGAGAGGATCTGTGTGAGGCGGAAGGTAAGGCCACCGTGTCTTCGCCGAGCCCACCGACCGAGTACGGGACGGATCGCCTCCAAAAGCCGGATGGCGCCGTCCCCCCTCCTGGCGGGCCCTGCGAGGAGACCTCTTCTCCAAGACGCTACAGCCTCTCTTCTGGCGTCTCTTCTCCACCGCACCACTTCCTGAGGTGCGGGAGGCAAACCACGCTCCCTAGCGCGCGCTCTCCGCCAATAGACCGAGGACAGAACCTCGGCCTCCAGTCCCCAAGGTAGGGATCCCGCCAGTGCACAGGCGACCTCGTGCGAGATAGTGCGATACGCACGGCAGACTCTCACCGCCATGACCCTCTGGGCCCCCTGAAGGGCGGCGACCTCTAAGGGGCGAAGAGACCCCGCCCAGATCGGGGCCGCATAGAGGGCCATGGAGCGGACTACCGCCATGTAGAGTTGGCGGCAGGTCCCGTCTCCTCCTCCGATGTTCGGGAGTAGTCGGCTCAGTGCAGCCGCCGTCCCTAAGAGCTTCGGCTTCAGCTGACGCACGTGGGCTTCGAATCTCCATCTGCTGTCCAGGACGACGCCGAGATACTTCAGCGTCGTCCCTATAGCGATGGAGACTCCGCCCACCACGATGTTGGCGCCAGCAGGAGGTGCTCTCCGAGGCCCGTGGAATAAGATGGCCTCGGACTTCTCCAACGCCACCCTCAGGCCCAGTCTCCGTATGCGGTCTACTACCGCCGCAACACCGGCCGTGGCCAAAATGGACGCTTCGCGGTATGTCTCCCCCCGGGCGGTAACAAGCGTGTCATCGGCGTAGCACGTCACGCCGATGCCAGTCATGTTAACGCCCCGGAGGACCCAGTCATATCCTATGTTCCACAGCAGGGGCCCTAAGCACGACCCCTGCGGAACACCCCGATTTATCTGGGTCCTCCCCTGCCCCTCTGCCATCGGGTACACTACCTGCCTATCTGAGAGGTAGTCCCCCACCAGACGCTGCAGATACCGGGGGACACCGTGGTATCCCAGTGCCGCCTTTATGGTGGGCCACGGGAGGGTGTTGAACGCGTTGGCTATGTCCAACGACACCGCCAGCAACACCCCTCCCGTGGAGCACGCTTGTTCCGATAGGTCACGGACACGGGATATAGCGTCTACCGTGCCACGACCTCCACGAAAACCAAACTGTTGGTCGGCCAGATTCGGGCCGACAGTCTCAAGATGTCGGACGAGGCGGGCCGCTACTACTCGCTCGAGGAGCTTGCCGGCCTCGTCCAATAACACAATGGGGCGGTACCCGGCGGGCTGGTCAGCCGGGCGCCCCTCCTTCCTGAGAAGAACCAGCTTCCCCTCTTTCCAGCGTCTGGGGAAGCGGCCTTCCTCCATGCAGCGACTGAGCAAACTTCTCAGCCGCGGCCCCAACTCGTCTTGCACGAGCACCCACGCGCGCCCCGGGATCCCATCTGGTCCCGGCGCCGTGTTCTTGGCCCCCATGCGGAAGACAGCTGCTCCGAGCTCACCTTCTGAGACCTCGGGCACTCTGCTGTCTTCCTCTTCGTCGTCTCCAAGGCGTCCTCTCGCCTGCGACGCCGCCGCGAAGGGAGGGGCGAAATCGGTCCCCAGATCTTCGGGGAACAGCCCTTCCACGACCCTCTGGAGCACCGGCGGTTCCAGCGTGGTGGTGACTGGGGGAGCCCAGGGGCGGAGCTTGCGCCTCGCCATCTTATACGGCCTACCCCAGGGATCCTGCTCAAGCGTGGCGAGCAGGTCCTTCCACGCCTCCGCCTTCGCCTTTTTAATGGCCGTACGCAGAGCCACGGATGCCTCTCTATACTCCGCGTAGAGTGCGTCCGACACCTCCGTCTCTCGGCGTCGTCTTCGCCGGTAACGCTGATAGCGCCGGCGCCTCGCCACGCACCGGCGGCGCAGCCCGGCGATCTCCTCCGACCACCAGAACATTTGGCGTCTTGACGGAAGCGCCCGCACCCGTGGCATGGCGGCATCACAGACAGTCGCCATCGCCTCGCAGAGATTGTCTGCTTCCTCATCAACGGTGGCTGGTTCCATCAGGGGCGAGTTCCACGCCTGGACTATGGCTGCCTCCTTTAGGGCCTCACTGTCCAGACGCTTCAGGGCCCAACGTCGCTCCCGAACGGCCGACATCCTTCCCTCCAAGTCTCTTGTGGACGAGGCGACGCTGAATCGAATGTACCTGTGGTCCGACAGCGTCTCCTCGTCCACCAGGACATGCCAGTCCTGAACACGGCGTGCGAGCTCGGGGGTTGCGAACGTCACATCGATCACTGACCCTCCCCCTCGCCGCACGCACGTGTTTACCGAGCCCGTATTGCAGACGCACAGATTCCGCGCAACGACCCACTCGTCTACGGCCCTGCCCCGCGCGTCTGTCGCCGGGGACCCCCACGACAAGGATTTGGCGTTGAGGTCCCCGAGGACGACAACAGACCGGGGGTGACCCCGAGCAACCACATCTCCGACCTCATCCAAGAAGGCCTCGAATTCGATGAGGGGCCTATTGGGGGAGAAATAAACCCCCACGACCAGCACCCCATCGATCGAGGCCGCCACATAGCCCCCACCCCTGGACATCAGGTCGAGGGGCGGAGATCGCACCGAACTTTGTGTTGTGATGGCCACCAAGCCGTCCCGGTCTCCCACCCAATCAGATCGGGGCGGGACCACATACGGCTCGGCGACCACAGCTATGTTTACCAACCACTCGGCCATAGACTGCAGGAGAAGATCCTGAGCCCCCGCAGAGTGGTTGGTATTAGCCTGGAGGAAGGTTAGTTGCATACTAACCCTCCTCCATGCTGCTCGTCTGCTCCGGTGTTGGGAGGCCAGCGGGCTGCGACTGGACCGTAGTCTCCATCGCAACCGGCTTCCTACGGTTTCTTTTCCTGGCTGGGGGCCTAGCACAGGCCTTGCCCCCAGAAAGATGGGCCGCCGGCTTCCCAGCAGCTGCACATAGTGTGCAGTGTGGGGCGGCGGAGCACGCGGCGGCCTTGTGACCGTTCCGACCGCAGCGATAGCATTCATCGCTGCGGTCCACCTCGGATTCGCACTTGGCCCTGACGTGGCCCAGTGTTAGGCAGCGGAAGCAGCGGCGGGGCCTCGGATCTAGGACCCGGACTTGCGCAGCCGACCACCCCACCAACAGACGACCGCCACTGGCGGTAATCTTTTTCGCGGCCGTCAGTGGGCAACGCACAAACGCTGTGCCCATTCCGGCCGGCCCCTTCCTTATTGTACCAGCACTGATGGCCGATTCTGGGCAGCCCCCGGCACTGGCCAGTGCCGCAGTGAGCTTCACCTGGTCTATTGAGTCATCCAGGCCGGTCACACGGAGATCCGTGGAGATTTCCGGCCTGGAGATCACGACGCCCTCTGCGCCTGCGAAGAGCTCTCGCAGCTTTCCGGCCAGGGTATCGGCCTTGTCGCCTCTTTCGGTGCCGGTGACCTCCAGAACTCTGGCCCCCGTTACCGCCGTCCTCATTTTGAGGGGAGGCACGCCAATGTCTCTAAGGCTGATTTTGTTGACAGCCTCGTTAAGGACATTGGCGTACGTCGCGCCTCGCTCCACCGCCGTAGGCTGCAGCGTGATAACCACGGCTGCTGTGCGCGGCGGGCGAAGTTTGGGTGCCCTCGCTTTGACGGGCGGCTTCGTCGCCACCGGTACCGGCCAAGGGGCCTGGCTCCGTGCAGGACGCTGCGGTTCTTGCGCCCTTGTCGCCTTCCTCCTTGCGGACCCCCGCTTAACCACCTCCGTCCACTGCCCTTCCTGAGGGGCTTGCGGACGTGGCGTCGGTGCCGCGGGGGCACTTGGTGCTGGTGCTGGAGTCGGAGCAGGGGCAGTGGCTGGGGCAGGGACCTTCTTCCCTTTCCCCTTCTTCTTCCCCTTCTTCTCCTTTTCCGTGCTCGCCGCACTTCCCGCCGGCGCTCCCTTAGAGACGGGGGCGCTGGACGTCGAGGGGATCACCTCGATGGGTGGGGGCGACGACTCAGCCGCCGCTGCCGCCTCCCTCCTGCGGTCCGCTTCCAGAGGAGGCCTGAACCTCTTCTCTGGGAGTAGTCTCCCGCTCACCTCGAGACCTTCAAGGCGGGCACTTAGGATGGTGCCGATCCGCTCCGTTATCCGCCTTTCCAGTCCCTCTTCGTCGACAGCGGCGACCGGGGCCTGCGCTGTTAGGGAGGCCAACTGGCGGCTCTGCTCCTCGAGCTTTGCCTGCAGGGTCTTGTTGGCCTCCACAAGGAGAGCTACCTCCTCGGATACCTGCCGCGACTTTATCACCTCGAACGATCGCTGGATTGCTCCAACCGCTTCCTTCACGTCGCGGATGAGGTCCCCCTTCATGTTCTTTGACCTGATGGCCACAGCAAGGATGGTCGAAATTGAGTTTTCGACCACCCCCTCGACCGCCACCAGGTCGGATTCGCTGGCCTTCTGGCCCGCCCTCACATCGGGAAGTTGGGAGGTCAGCTTCAGTCGCTCCTCCCTCTTCCACCTCATCTCCCTTGCGAGATCGGTCTCGGCCTCGATGCGAATCTCCTCGCGCCTCTGCTTATTGGCCAACTCCTTTGCCTTCGCCAGGCCGACGTAGTGCCCAGTGGTGGGCGGACGTCCGCGGCCGCGACCTCGCTTGGCTGTGGCCACTTTGGCTGGCGACGCTCTGACGTCGTCATCGCTGAGCCTGGCCCCTTCCTCTGGGACTCTCCGCTTGCGGAATTGTTCCCGCTTGTCGGGTCGGGAGCTTGGTCCCGCCGCCTCCGACACGCTCATATCGGAATAATCCGAATCCGAGGCGTCCGCGCGATGGGGATCTGCCTCCTCCTCAGAGTCGTCTTTGGCCGACTGGAACTCGTCTTGCCAGAACGCACTCTTCCCTCTCTTTCCGGTCCCGGACCGCGTGGACGACGCCACCGTTTCCATGCTTCCATCGGAGTCGGATGTCAGCCTGGAGACGGACCCAGCTTGTCGCCCCACTTTCTTCCCTATCTTTAACCTCAACCTCCCTATCTTCGTCGGCACAGTTGTTGCCCCCTCCGTATACACGGGGCAGGACGCAGAAGCGCCGCGGGATTCCCCAACCTCGCTGAGGCTGGGACCCGCCCGGAGAATATTTGCAACTGTATTCGATTCCATGGTGGTCTTTTTTGTTCGAAGAGGGGTGTGATCCCCCCTTGACAGTTGAAAGGCATGACGGCCTGGGATTGGCGCCCTCGCAACTGGTCTCACCCCACCAGCTATGCATCCCCTGGGCGGGCGCCAGACCACGGGATTGGGCACTACACAAACACACAAAATATACAGACACACACAAATAGGATATACTACACAGATAAAATACAACATATACAAACACACAAATAAATATAAATAAACCCAACTCCAGCCGCCGCTTCCCAGGCTGCCCGGGGCGCCGGCTGGTCACCAACCGCGGGCCTTGAAGGCCCGCCATCCCCCGACCCGAAGGTCCGCTGCAGCCGCGATGAACGCGGCCGCCCAACACAAACGCCCGACAAGGAGGCCGGGTTGACCAACCCTGCCGCGCCCACCTCTGACCCGAAGGTCGAAGAAACGGCCCGAAGGCCCACCACCTCGGGCCTCAAAACGAACAGCGCACTATCGAACGATAGTGTGCGCAGTGAGGCCCCAAGTGTCCCATCTCGCACCCCAACCTTTTTTTTTTTTTTTTTTTTATCGACTTCGTCGACCGTCTTTGGTGGGACGGGTGGGGGTTACTGTAATAGTCTACCCACCCGCCCCGACGGGGAGGCCCGGAACTCCTACATTCCGGGCCCCGACAACACACCAAGCAATAGGAGGGGGTGTCCAGCTAAAGGCGACACCCCCCCGACACGACACCACACACATTTCTGGTGGGGCGGGAGGAGGCGATCCAAGCGCCTCCTTCTACCGCCACTTCACCCTAGTTTACATAAATGGGCGGGAGGAGGCGGGAAAGACGCCTCCTGCTACCGCCCAGAAAAGAAAATACACACAAAATATGGGCGGGAGGAGGCGGAAAAGACGCCTCCTGCTACCGCCCAGAAAAAACCCAACTAAAAGGGGGAAAACACCCCCCACTAGTGGGGCGGGAGGAGGCGGGCAAAACGCCTCCTTCTACCGCCCCTCCGCCTGTGCCGGATCGGGTCAAGGAGAGGATCTTCCTCCCTGACCCGCTCCGCGGCCTCCTTCTGCGCGATTGCGTATTCGCAGAAGGAGGCCACAGCCTGCCACGCCGTGTCGCTGCCGAGCATGGCACGAATAACGCTCGGCAGGGACAGGTCCAGCCCTATGTGTGCGGAGAGTGTGTGTCGCTGTGTTGACAGAGCGACACACACTCCCAGCACGTGGGGCGCCGTGTCTTCTGGCGCCCCACATTGGTGGCAGGCTGGGGTCGGCTCACGTCTAGCGATTTGGTGCAGGTATTTTCCGAAGCATCCATGCCCGGAAAGCACCTGCACCAATCGGTAGGTGAGCGACCCATGCCGCCGCCGCATCCACTCCCCGAGGACCGGTCTCAAGGCCCCCACCGTCCACGCACCCGGCACCGGTGGGGCCAGGTCCTCCGTCCACCGCCCTATCAGGGCGGCCTGCGCCTGCCTTCGCATGCGCGTTACCTCCTCCCAATCCGGGGGCTCTCCGCGGGTCCTTCTAGCCGAGACAAGATGGTATATCTCGGCGAGGACCTCCGCTTGGAGCTCCCAGGGGGGGTCTCCGGCAAGCGCGCATGCGGCCGTCCAGGACACCGTCCGGTATCCGCGTATCGCCCTCGTCGCGATGACCCGCTGCGGACGTCGCAGCAGGGCCTTATTGGCGCGTCCGAGGGCGTCCGCCCAGACCGGCGCCCCGTAGCAGGCCATACTCCTGGTGACGGCGGAGTATAGCCCGCGGCAGTTGGCGCTAGGGCCGCCCACGTTGGGCAGCAGCCTCCCCAGTGCGGCAGCGGCACTCACGACCTTCGGGGCCAGACTTGCAAAATGGGCCCCGAAGGTCCACCTCCCATCCAGGATGAGGCCCAGGTACTTCATCTGGGTCCCCACCCGGATCGGGACCCCGTCCAGGACGACTTGAGTGCCTGGAGGGGGTCCCCCCCGAGGCCCGTGGAACAACAGGGCCTCGGTCTTGGAGAGGGCAACCTCTAGTCCTAGGGAGCGGATGCGGTCGACCACCAGGGCTGTCCCCATCGTGGCCAACCGCAGCGTCGCTCCCAGGTCCCTCCCCCTGGCCACGACTAGGGTGTCGTCCGCGTAGCAGGCGACCCGCAGACTTGCGGGAAGCGTGCCGCGGAGCACCCAGTCGTAGCCGACGTTCCACAGCAGGGGTCCCAACACTGACCCCTGTGGAACGCCGCAGGCCACGCGACGGCGCCTCAGGCCGTCGCGTCCCTCCACGAGGATCTCGCGGTCGCGGAGGTAGTCGCCCAACAGCCTCCTCAGATACAGGGGCACTCCATGGTATCGGAGCGCCTCCTGTATCGTGGCGTGTGGGAGGCTGTTAAAGGCGTTGGCAATGTCCAGCGAGACAGCCAACGCCTTATCCCCCTCGGCGACCGCGGCCTGCGTCCATCCTTTGAGCCAGAGCAGGGCGTCTATCGTCGACCGCCCCGCCCTGAACCCATACTGGGCCTCGGACAGTCCGGGCCCAGTGCCCTCCAGGTGCTGGACGACCCGGGACGCTACGACTCTTTCGAGGAGCTTTCCCGTGTCGTCCAAGAGCACGATTGGCCTGTAAGCGGAAGGTGTCTCGGCGTCCCGACCATCCTTCCGCAGCAGGCACAACCGGCCGTCCTTCCATATCTTCGGGAACTGTCCAGACGTGATGCATACGTTGAACAGTTCCCGAAGCGGACCGCCCAGTGACTTTAGGGCGATCCGCAGCACTGCACCTGGAACCCCGTCCGGTCCCGGGGCCGTCCTCTTGCCGTGCATCCGAGCGACGGCAACCTCCATCTCCACCTCCGTGACGGGGGGGATGGAGTCCGGGTCCGGCACCTCCTCCTCCTCGGGGAGGATAGGCGACATCACTGGAGGGGTGTGGTCTGGGTCTCTGTTTGGAAACAGACCCACCAGCACCCTCTCCAGGACCTCCGGCTCGAGGGACTCCGCTACGGGGGGCGCTTGGCCCCGGAACTTTTTCCGGGCCGCCTTGTACGGGCGCCCCCACGGGTCCCTATCGAGGCCCTCCAGGGCCTCGCCCCAGGATGTCGCCTTCGACTCCCCTATTGCCAGCTGTAGGGCCCGCTTCGCGTCGCGGTACGCCTCATACAGCTGGCCTTCAGCTGCCAGCTCCTCTGCTGACAGCTGGTCGTCCGTGCGGCCGCGACGCAGTCGTCTGATGCGGACGTACGGCCGCTGTGCCGCTGAGCAGGCCTCCCTGTGCGCCGCGATCTCCCGGCGCCACCAATATACCTGGCGGCGCCCCTCGTAGCGGCGGGCCCTCGGCATGGCGGTGTCGCAAATGGCCGTTAATGCATCTCTAAAACGGCCTGCTGCGACATCCGCCACGGGGTGCGTGCGCCCCGCAACCCAAGCTTGGACGACGGCCGCCTCCTCTGCCAACTCGACGTCTAGGCGGCTCATCGTCCACCGCGGGAAGTGCGCACGCATCTCCCGGCGGGGCCCTCCCGGACTGTCGGAGGGACCCATCTCGAACCTTATATACTTGTGGTCCGAGAGGGTCTCTACCTCCGACTCTACCCTCCAGGCCCGGACACGCGCTGCGGCTGCTGGGGTGGCGAACGAGAGGTCCACCACGGACCCCCCACGCTGCCGCACGCACGTGTGGGCCGACCCTGTATTGAGGAGGGTCAGCCCGGAGGCAACTGCCCACTCCACGACAAGCTCACCGCGAGCGTCGGTGGAGGGGTTGCCCCAGTCCCGGGCCTTCGCGTTCAGGTCCCCCATGAAGAGGACCTGACGTGGCGCCTGCCTTAACACCGCCGCGGCCAGGAGGTCCACAAACACCTCCAGCTCCGCGACGGTTCTATTGGGGGAGAAGTACGCTCCTATTATGGCGTACTCCCCCCAATTGGCCACCACGTATCCCGCGCCCCTCTCGATGACTGTGAGAGGGGGGGTTCCGTCCTGCCTGCTCAGTATAGCCACGGAGCCATCAAGGTCCCCAGCCCAGCAAGGGTGCTGGGGGGGGACATAATAGGGCTCCGCGGCGACGGCCACATCAATTTGCCACTGCGCCAGGGACTGCATCAGCAAGTCCTGAGCTCTGGCGCAGTGGTTGAGGTTCGTCTGAAGGAAGCTGCGATGGCTGACTAAAGACATTAGTCAGACATCGCAACCTCCTCGTTCGCTTGTGTGCGAACGCCCGCCGGGGAGGCCACTCGTGGGGCCTCGGGGGCGGCCACTGTCCGTGTGTTGGCCGCCTTCCCGCTCGTCTTGGGAGGGACGCAACTGCGTCCCCCCATTATGTGCCCAGAGGGCCTTCCAACCTCGGCGCAGATCGCGCAGCGCGCCGCGACCTTCCCGCAATTCGCGGATCTGTGCCCCTCCTCCCCGCACCTGTAACACAGGTCGCCCCGATTGGCTGCGGCGGGGCACTGGGGGCGGGTGTGGCCCAGCCCCATGCACCTATAGCACCGCATGGGGCGCGCCCCCATTGCCGTGACACCCACCGAGCTCCAGCCGATGAGGATTCTGCCCTTTTCCAACACCAGCTGAGCAGCCGGGATCGGGCAGGCCACGAGGCAAGACCAGGAGCCATTCCAGGCCTGGCGAATGTCGCCAGGCCTGACGAGGTGCACTGGGCACCCCCCCGCTCTCGCTATGGCGGTCGCCACCTTCTCCTTGGTGGCGGCATCATCCAGGCCCGTTATTCTCAGGTCCGTGACCTTCACGGGCCTGGAAACGCTGGCCACGTCAGGCAAGACTTCCCGCAATTTGGTTGCGAGCCTGTCTGCTTTCTCGTCATGTTCCGAGCCGGCTATTTCTAAGAGCCTGGCTCCCGTGGCCGTCGTCCTGAACCGGAGCTGGTCAATACCCAGCTCCTCCAGGTCCACCCTGGTCTGCGCCTCGTCGATGAGGGTCTTATAGGTGACCCCCTTCTCGACGGCGTCGGGCTGCAGCGACAGCACGACTGCTGCCGTTTTGGGGGCCTTTTGCACCACTCTTGGGGCCCTATTCCCCACCGCGGGGCCTTGGGGCCTGGCAGGCCCATTTACAGGGGGGGCAGCTCCTCCTCTCCTCCTGTTCCTCCTTCCTCCCCTCTTCCTCTTCCTCTTCCCCACCGTGGTCCAGGCATCTGCCTGTGGGGCAGCAGCTGGAGCAGCCACGGGGGCAGCGGGAGGGGCGGGTCTTCTCGCCTCTTGTGTTCCCCTCATGGCCGGGGGAACATACGGCCTTGGAGCTGTCGTCGGCGGGGCGGCGGCTGCCTGCCTTGGAGCCGGTGCGGCCGGCCTGGCTGCGACTGCAGCATAGCGCATCGGTCTTGATGCCTGCGCGGCGGGCCCGGCTGCAACCGCAGCGTAGCGCGCCGGCGCCGGTCTTGATGCCTGGGCGGCCGGCCTGGCTGCAACCGCAGCGTAGCGCGCCGGCGCCGGTATCGGCTTAGGTGGGGCAGCAACCACTGCTGCCCTCTCTGTCGCCCTTTTAGCGTCCGCCCTTAAAGGTGGCCTCAAGATTGGGGCCGGGAGGAGGCGGCTCTCGAGTCCCTCGAGTCGGGCATTCATCATCTCGCCGACCGTGATGGTCAGCGAGCGCCGCAACTCCTCCACTAGTTCTGCTCCCTGCATGACGGCGGGAGGAGCTTTTCGCATCGCCGTGTTCTCGGCGACAGTGGCAGCGGCGACGGCCTCGTTCGTCTTCGCCGTGGCCTCCGCGTACCCCTGCCGCAGCGCCTTCATCATAGACTTGGAGGCCTCCACCTCCATACGCAGACGCGCATTGTCAGCACGGAGACGCCTCGTCTCCTCTGCCTCCGTCCTGCCTGCCAGCGTGTCCACCACGTCCCGAAGGACAGAAGTGGCCCTTTTAAGGCGGGCTATGTACCCGCCTTTGAGGTTACCCGATTTCTGGGCAACCTCTAGTATGGCAGCAAGGCCCTCTCCTGCTTGGGCCCTGAGCTCTTGGGCGTTCATCTCGCTTGCGTCTCTGGTCGCTGTGACGTCAGAGTCACTCTCTGTCGTGTGACCAGAGACCGCTGCGCTCGCCCCCTTCCTGTAGGCCCTCTTGCGTAGGGCTTCTTCCAAATCCTTATCAACCGGCGAGGCCGGCTTCAAAAAGGTCTCCCTTCGAGGCACTGTCTTCACAGCCCTCCTTCCTCGTTGCGCGGTGGTGACCTTGGCGGCCATCATCGATCCCTCGTTTTCCGTGTCTGAGTCTAAGCACCCAGGCACGAAAAACGAGGAAGAATAGTGAGGCCGCTTCAGGCCAACATCGCCCTCAATACTGAGATCCATGTCGGAGGCGGTCCCCGCATCAGATGCGGTTCCAGCGCCCGAGATGGATCCCTCCATCGTTGGCTTCGTGGGCGGGCCCTTAGGCCTCACCCCCGAAGCTGCCCTGTTGGAGGCGGGTTCGACGTAAGTCGACTCCGCCGCCAACAAATCGGGCGTCCCTACGTTCTCCAGGGAGGCAGCGAACCTCCCTGAAGCATCGCGCGCCTGCTTGGACATAATCGAAGCAGACCGCGACTCAACCTGAACGGAACAAACCAAAACACATAAAACACAATCCAATTTATAACAGTCCTGAGTACAGAGCAACTTTAGCCGAGCCCGATCTGCCACTCCGTTACGGTGGTCAGATGGGTCGTTTCCGGGGAACGCGACGTGGACGCAAAGCTCTGTGGGGGGTCCCCCATCTCGCACCCCAACCTAACCTAACCTAACCTAACCTAACCTAACCTTTTTTTTTTTTTTTTTGATAACGCTGGGGAAACCATCATGGTACCCCCCTTGATCTCACCCCCTGCGGGGTGGGAGGGGGGTTATGTGGGACTTTAACCGCACTAAAACCCCAGCGTGTGGCCGACGGCACAACAAGGGAGCGGAGTCGTGGGCCCGCTTTGCGCAATGCTAACCATGACTCCGCTCTGTCGACATCTGCCCCTACCAAGGGGTGGGGGCAGACCCACCTCGGGAAGATGTACTCCCTCCTCTCCAGGCGTCTTTTTACACAAATATATACAGTAAAACAACACAATAATACTATAAAACAAATATAAACAATACAACAAATAAAATACTATACAACACATATATTTACAATAAAAACAAATAAATAGAGACACCACACAGTGAGGGCCTGTGTTCAGTTCAAGGCCCTCCGAGCGGAGAGGGAGTGCGCCTCTGATGGGCGCGCCTCCGTCTCGCTCGCATTCTCCGTCGTGGGAGGGAAAGCGGATCCGCTTCCCGCTCCCGCTCCTCATTTTCACGTTTGAGAAGAACTTCCTCACAAAAGGCAACCATTGCCTTAAACGACCTGTCGTCGGCGACCATCTTAGATAAGATGGTCGGCAAGGAGAGGTCGGTTCCTACGACCGCGGCCAATAGAGCACGCGGTCCCGCAGCTCCTGGACAATACTCCAGGACGTGCTGCGCAGTCTCCTCCGGGTTGTTACACTGGTGGCACGCTGGGGTCGCCTCCTTCCGTACCACGTGACACAGGTACCTCCCGAAGCAACCATGCCCCGAGAGTACCTGTGTCAATCGGAAGGTCAGCGACCCGTGCCCGCGGTTTACCCATCCTTCGAGTACGGGCCGGACTGCCTCCAAAAAGCGGCAGGCGCCGGCCCCCCTCTGACGGCCCACTGCCAGTCGTCTGCTCCAAGATGCCAGGGCATCCTCCCTGGCGTCGTCTCTCCATGCTTGTACCTCCCGTGGGACCGGGCGGAGGTCCCCCTCGAGTGCCCGCTTCTTCCGCCAGTACACCGATGACAGGACCTCGGCCTCAAGATCCCACGGGAGGGACCCTGCCAATACGCAGGCCACCTCGTGCGATATGGTTCGATAACCTCGACATATCCGCACCGCCATGATCCGCTGGGCCCTGAATAACAGGGCGGGTGCTCTGGAGTCGAGTGCGCCCGCCCAAATAGGGGCTCCATATAACGCCATAGACCGAACTACCGCCATGTAAAGGTGGCGGCAGCTCGGGTCTCCACCGCCAAGGTTCGGGAGGAGGCGACTTAATGACGCGGCAGTCCCCACGAGTCTCGGCGACAATTTCTCCAAATGGGGACGGAAGTTCCACCTGGAGTCAAGAACGACTCCGAGGTACTTAAGCGTCGACCCAACGGCAATAGTCGTGCCGCCTACAACAATACAGGTGTCGGCAGGTGGCGCCCCACGAGGACCATGAAAAAGGATGGCCTCCGACTTGTGGAGCGCCACCTCCAGGCCCAGACGCCGAATTCTAGCAACTGCTGCAGCGACCGCTGCAGTGGCAAGGACTAGTGCCTCCCGTGGCGTTGCTCCTCGGGCAGTGATCAGGGTGTCATCCGCATAACACACCATGTTGACACCGGTGAGGTTGGCCCCGCGGAGAACCCAATCGTACCCGATGTTCCACAGGAGGGGTCCAAGAACAGACCCCTGTGGAACACCGCGCGTCATAGGGCTTCTTCCCTCGCCGTTCTCCGTAGGGTAGATCACCTCTCTTTCGGAGAGGTAGTCCGCCAGGATCCGCCGTAGGTATTGGGGCACTCTATGATGTTCTAGTGCCCCCAGAACCGTGCTCCAGGGGAGGGTGTTGAAGGCGTTGGCAATGTCCAACGACACAGCCACCATCACCCCACCACCGGAGCACGCCTCTGCAGAGAGGTCGCGGACGCGAGAAATGGCGTCCACTGTCGAGCGACCCCTCCGAAACCCAAACTGACTGTCAGCCAAGTCTGGCCCCTCATCCTCTAGGTGCTTGACGAGGCGGGCTGCCAAAAGGCGCTCAAGGAGTTTGCACGCCTCGTCAAGCAGCACAATTGGGCGATACCCCGCCGGTTCATCTGCAGGGCGCCCTTCCTTTCTCAGGAGCACCAGTCGGCCGACTTTCCATCGACGTGGAAATTTGCCCTCCCTGATGCATCTGTCAAAGACTGCTCTCGTGCGGGGCTCTAGAGCCTCCTGGGCAAGGGCCCACGCGCGGCCGGGTATACCGTCAGGCCCCGGCGCCGTGTTCTTGGCCCGCATCCTCAGCACAGCAGCACCCAACTCTCCTTCAGTGACTTCGGGCACTTCCTCTTCTTCTTCGTTTCTTCTCGTCACCAACGAGAAGGGCAGAACGAACTCGTTTGCCGGGCTACCGGGAAACAGTCCCTCCACTATGCGCTCTAGGGTTGGTGGCGGCAGCGTGCTGGTGATGGGGGGCGTCCAGGGGCGGAGCTTTTGTCTCGCCCACTGGTATGGCCTCCCCCATGGGTCCCTTTCCAGGGACTCCAGCAGTTGACGCCAAGCCTCTGCCTTGGCTGCACTGATGGCTCGTCTCAGGTCTTTGGAAGCCTCTTTATACCTATCATAAAGGGCGTCCGCTTCTTCCGAGACAAACCTCCTTCTTCTCCGGTAGCGCTGGTACCGCCGACGTCTCGCCACACATCGGCGGCGGAGGGCGGCGATTTCGTCGGACCACCAGTATACCTGGCGCCTGGTGCGAGGGCCTCTGGCCCGAGGCATTGCCGCGTCGCAAATGCGCGTCATTGCTTCGCACAGTGCGTCAGCTTCTGCGTCCACATCCAGTGGTTGCGGAGACAGGGGGTTCCAGGCTTGCACGATGGCCGCCTCCCGCAGGCTCTCGAGGTCTAGGCGACCGAGGACCCAACGTGGGCCGCTTGCGGGCGGCGACACGACACTACGTCTTGTCACGGACGAGGAGACGCTGAACCGTATATACCGGTGATCAGAGAGTGTCTCCTCGTCCGTGAGGACCTCCCAATCTTGGACGCGCGTGTCGAGCTCAGGCGAGGCAAAGGTCACATCTACCACAGACCCGCCAGACCGCCGCACGCACGTCTCTTCAGTCCCACGATTGAGGACGCACAACCCCGTTTCCACAAGCCAATCCTCCAGAACTCTTCCTCGGGCATCAGTTGTCGAGGACCCCCACGCCGGAGATTTGGCGTTGAGGTCCCCGAGGACGATGATTGGTCGTGGGCGTCTCTGTCCCACCAGTGTCCCCACTTCATCAAGAAAGATCTCAAACTCGGCGAGGACACGGTTGGGAGAGAAGTAAACGCCCACGACCACCACTTCTCCAACTCTGGCCGCCACATACCCCTGGCCCCTCACCACATCTTCGAGGGAGGGGGATCGGGCGGGCGACTGGGTAGTTACTGCGACCAGGCCGTCCAGGTCCCCAACCCAGTCAGTTCTGGGTGGGACGCGGTACGGTTCCGCAACGACTCCGACGTTTATGGATCGCTCGGCCAGGCTCTGCAGGAAGACGTCCTGCGCACCGGCCGAGTGATTTAGGTTCGACTGGAGGAAAGTTAGATGCATAATCTAATCTAACTTTCCTCCATGCGTTCCGTCTCGCCCGATGTTTCAGGGCGGAGCGTCTGCGGCTTTAATTTAGCCCCAGGCCCTTTTCTTCGTCGCCTCGTTGTCGGGGACTTGGCGCATGCTTTGCCCCCGATGAGATGATTCGCCGTTTTACCCGCAGCTGCGCAGAAGGTGCAGTGCGGAACGGCGTTGCAAGTCGCGGCCTTATGACCTTTTTGACCGCAGCGGTGACAGTCTTCGCTGCGGTCGACTTCTTCAGTACACTGGGCCCTGACGTGGCCTACTAACAGGCACCGGTGGCAGCGGCGGGGGCGGGCGTCCAGTAAACGGACCTGCGCCGCCACCCAGCCAACCAAGAGCCGGCCGTTGGTCCCAGCGATCTTTTTGGCGACAGTAAGGGGGCACCTAACAAAAGAGACCCCCATGCCTGCCGCGCCCTTCTTGATGTCGCCGACTTTCATCACCGACGCATCACAAGCTCCCGCCGAGGTGAGGGCTCCTATAAGCTCGGCAGTGGTCGTTGAGTCGTCGAGGCCGCTCACTCGCAGATCTGCGGTGACTGTCGGCCTCGACACTCGGACTTCCTCCGTTCCCGAGAAGATCTCCCGGAGTTTGTCTGCCAAGATGTTGGCTTTGCCCTCTCTTTCTTCACCCGAAACCTCCAGGATTCGAGCTCCAGACGCCGCTTCTCGCATTTTTAGCGGCGGCACTCCTAGAGACTCCAGGTTTGTGCGGGCTCTTGCCTCCGCCAACACCTTGGCGTATGACAGGCCCTTCTCCGTCGCCCCAGGCAGCAGGGAGATGACCACCGCTGCGGTGTTGGGAGGGCGGCGTCTGGGTGCCTTCCTCTTCTTGGGCTGCTGCTGCGCCTTCGGGGCCGGCTTCGCGGGTTGGTTCCGCGGTGCCGACCTGGCGTTCTGCGACCGGGCGGGTGCAGCTGCAGTTTTCGGTGGGGGCTTTGGCTCCCGGACCGTCTTCCTTGCCCCTTTTCGGACCACCTCAATCCAGGGCTGTTGAGGAGCCTCTGGAGGTGGTGGTGGAGGTGGAGCCGGGGTTTTCAGGCTAGTGGAGGGCCCAGCAGATGTTGTGGCTGGTTTGCCCTTCGCCTTACTCTTCTTCCCTTTCCCTTTTCCCTTTTCAGGGATCTTCTGCGGGGCAGGCGCAGGGAGATCAGGCGCAGGGAGATCAGCCTCCCGGCTTGCAGCCTCTTTCTCCCTCTCCTCCCTTTTGCGATCTGCCGCTAGTGGGGGCCTAAGCCGCTTTTCTGGCAGCAGTCGATCCTGCAGTCCGTCGAAGCGCGCGCTGACCAGGGTCCCTACCTGCAGCATAACCGCACGCATCAACTCTTCAAAGCCCGGCTGCTCTTGCACCGCTTTGGGCGCAGGGGGCGGGGCCGGAGTGCACTGCGCAGTGCGCCACTCGGCCATCTCTCTCCGCAGCACCTGCATCTCATGCGCAAGTCGTGCGTTCTCGCCTTTTAAGCGTGCCACCTCCTCAGACATGGTACGAGCCTGAAGCTCATCCATGGAGGTCTTGATGGCCGCCATTGCTTCGTTAAGGGCCTTTACATATGTCCCCTTGAGGTTGCCAGATGACTTGGCAACCTTATCGATGGTGTCCAAGGAGTCGGAGACCACCTTCGCTACGTCTGGCGGTTGGTCGGCCACGTTATCCCCATTCGCCGGCGAGCAGCTCGGGGTCTTGCGGAACGTGGCCGCTACCGTCTCCCTCTTCCTTTTCAGGTCTTCCGCCATTTCGCGCTCGGCTTGAAGCCGAAGCTCTTCAGCATTGGCCGCGTTGTGCGCCTCCTTCGCCTTAGCCAGGCCAACGTAGTGCCCGGTTGTAGGCGGGCGACCGCGACCTCGGCCTTTCCGCTCTTTAGGCGACGGCAGCGTCTCTTCGTCGTCTTCGCACGAGCTGAACTCACGCGTTCTCTTCCTCTGTTGCCAAAGGCGTCCCTCAAGGGAGGACGCCCGAGAGGACCTCCGCGAAGTTGCCGTCCGGCAGCTCATTTCCGAGTCAGAATCGGACATGATTCCGACTGGCATCTCTTCCACGTCACAGCGCGATAGCACCACGCGCACTTCCTTCGTTGGTGTTTGGGAACCGGAGTCCCCATGGCAGTTGTTGCCCCCCCCAGAGTACGAGGGGCAGAGTGCTTCCGAGGAAGCACTGAGGGATTCTCCAACTAGGTTGGTACCCTCCTGGGGTAATACATTTTTACAGCTTGCCATCATGTTGGGTTGACAGTTTAGAGGCGTGACGGCCTGACAGATTTAACAGGCATGACGGCCTGGTTGGCGCCCTCGCAACTGGTCTCCCCCCACCAGCTATGCATCCCCTGGGCGAGCGCCAGAAACCGCGGGATTGGGCCCCTTACGTCATGGAAGTGAGAACGAAATGAGCAATGAAGATGAAATGACAACGAAATGAAGATGAAGATGACAAATGAACGAAAGATGAAGATGAATGAAGATGGAGAGGAGAGGGTTGACACCCCCACAAGCTTGGACAACCTATGACGACACCAACCCACTCCCCAAACAATGACCCACCCTTTTCCCCGTTAGCCAGGAGGAGCCGAAACCCTCGCGAGCAAATAAGTGAACTTATTTACTGGCGACAGCTTCGCTTCCCCCCAACTCCCCATCCCCCCCATATCCAGTTATTGGCCGTTCCAAGATAGAACCCTCCAAAGGGCAGAACCCTCTGAAGAAATTTTATCTTGTACCGTTACCAGGGTGCACCAGGCCCGACGGCTGCCGTTCCCCCCCGGACGCATCCAAAGGGGACAAGCAACAATCAGGCACACGAGGAGGTTACCGGATCTCGCACCCCAACCTTTTTTTTTTTTTTTTTTTGTTCACGCTGGGGAAACCGTCATGGTACCCCCCTGGTCCCACCCCCTGCGGGGTGGGGGGGAGGTTATGTGGGACTCTAACCGCACTAAAACCCCAGCGTGTGGCCGACGGGCACAACAAGGGAGGGGAGTCGTGGGTCCGCTGTTCGCATGACATACCATAACTCCCCTCTGTCGACATCCGCCTCCCTAAGGTAGGGATGCGGATCCATCTCGGCAGCAAAGGGCTGCATATATACCAGGCGGCATAATAATATACATACATAAACTACATAGACAATAAACATATAAGGTGATAGATATATATAGGAAAATACTATTACATAAATATATACATAAATAGATATATGCCGCCCCACAACGGGGGTGCAATTCAGCAACAACCCCTGAGCTCAGCAGGGGCTCACCTCTCGTCCTCCCCAGAAGAGGCGAGCGGGACGAAGATTAATGGCCAGCAGAACTGGCCAAAGGGGTGCTAGCCTAGCCAGTGGGCACTCCATCAGGCGGTGAGAGGCAGACACCTGAGAGCGTCACCCGGGCACCACACCGGGTTTACTCCCCCGTTGGCGAGACGGGGGGAGAGATCCCACTGGCGTACTTCCTTCCTTCCCGCCCCGCTCACTCCCGAAGTGGCAAAGAGAGGTACACACTCTCTACCTCACTCCAGCTGGGTGACAGTTTTAAGGCATGACGGCCATTATACTCCCCTCGTCGTGAAATATAAATGAAAATGAGGATGAAGATGGAGAAGAGTGGTTGACGTCCCCACGAACTAGTGCTCGTGACGACGCCCACCACTCCCCGGAAGATGACCCCCCCTATCCCCAGAAGCCGGGAAGAGTTGTAGCCGTCCGCGGGGTGCAATCCCCATTTGGTGATCAGCCAACTGGGTCCGCTGGCCCCTCAGACGACTACCCCTCCTCCCAACTGTGTCCAGCCATTAGCCACCGTTCCGCAATCACTCCGGTTTACGAAGTGGTTGCTGAACGGCGTTGCCCAGGGTGCACCACGTGGAGGTTGCCGGACCTGACACCCCATCTCGCACCCCAACCTTTTTTTTTTTTTTTTTTTTTTTTTTTTTTTTTTTTTTTTTACCCGGGGAAACCTTCATGGTACCTCCCCTGGTCCACCCCCTGCGGGGTGGGGGGAGGTTATGTGGGACTTTAACCTAACACTAAAACCCCGGGGTGCACCGTCCGACTCGGCATTGGACGGGGTCGTGGTACCACTGTTCGTATACCACACTACCCCGTCGGCCTTTCATCCGTTTCCGGATTCTCCTCTCGAGCGGCGACGCCCCGGTGCACCAGGGGCGTCGCGTTTCTTCTCGTGGAGGACCCAAGATGTTGTTCGGGTCACTCCATCGGAGACGGGTCTCGCCGTGGGCGGCGTCCCCGTGTCCGCTTCTTGATCGGGGGGCTGGCGCAAGCCTTTCCTCCCGATAGATGGTCCGCCGGCTTCCCTGCCGTCGCGCATAGCGAGCAGTGTGGGGCGGCGGAACATGCGGCGGCCTTATGGCCTTTTTGACCGCAGCGGTAGCACTCGTCGCTGCGGTCCTCCTCTGAGTCGCACTGGGCACTTACGTGCCCCAGTCTCAGGCACCGGAAACAGCGGCGCGGTCTTCGGTCTAGGATCCGAACCTGCGCCGCTGACCATCCTACTAGCAGGCGGCCGCCTCCAGCGGCCACCATCTTCTTGGCGGCCGTCAGTGGGCACCGCACGTATACAGTCCCCATTCCGGCCGGCCCCTTCTTGATGACGCCAGCACTAATGGCCGTCGTCTGACAGCCCCCGGCGATGGCCAGAGCTGCAGTCAGCTTCGCCTGATCGATCGAGTCGTCCAGGCCGGTTACACGGAGATCCGTGGTGATCCCCGGCCTGGAGACATCGATGTCTACTTCGCTCGCGAACACCTCCCGCAGCTTACTGGCCAGGATGTTCGCTTTTTCCTCTCTCTCTTCGCCGGGGACCTCAATCACCCTGGCGCCCGTCATCGCCTCCCTTATCTTTAGGTGAGGCACCCCAAGGTCCGCGAGGCTGATTCTATCCACCGCCTCGCTGATGACCTTGTGATATGTCACTCCTCTCTCTTCCGCCGCAGGTCGCAGCGTGATTACCACGGCTGCAGTTCGCGGCGGGTGGAGCTTGGCTGCCTTCTCCTTGGTGGAGGGCGGCGTTTTCTTCTTCGGCCCCCGCTTGACCACCTCCGACCACTGCCTCGCCTGTGGGGCTTGTGGACGTGGCGCCGGTGCTGCGGGGGCACGTGGTGTTGGAGCCGATTTTGCGGCGGTGGCAGGGGCAGGGGCAGGGACCTTCTTCCCTTTCCCCTTTCTCCCCTTCTTCACCACCGTGCTCCACTCCATCGTCGCGTCGCTTCCCGGCTGCGGTCCCACAGGGACCGGACGACGGGACGCGGGGCGCGGGGCCTCTTCGGGGGGCGACGGCCGAGTTGTCGCCGCTGCTGCCTCCTTTCTGCGGTCCGCTTCCAGAGGGGGCCTGAAACTCCTCTCCGGAAGCAGTCTCCCGCTCACCTCTAGGCCCTCTATTCGGGCACTTACTAGGGCACCAATTCGCTCCGCGATGCGCCTCTCCATCTCGCCCTCGCCTGCTTTAGCAGCCTGGGCCTGGGCCTCGATCAGGGCCTGGGCCTTGACCAGAGCCTCGGCCTGCGCTTGGGCGTGGGCTTGGGCCTTCTCTAGTCGAGAGGTCATCTCCCGACTGAGCTCCTCGTACTTGGCCTGCTGGGCCTTGTTGGCCCTTTTCAGCCGGGCCACCTCCTTGGAGAGATCCTGGTCTCTGACCGTGTCGAAGCCCTCGTAGAGCATTGCAAGTGCTCCCTCCAGGTACTCCGACACCTTCTCCGGCATTTCGCTCTCCTTGCACCACCGGCGCAACATACGCACCGATGTGTCGAGAGTCTCCTCCAAGTCTTGCCAGAGCTCGGTTGTCTCCTCGTCCTCAGAGGGGGGGCGGGAGCTCCGCTCCGACCGCTTCTCCCTCTTCCGGCGCTCTTTGACGAGCTCCTCCTCCGACGCACTGTGCTTGCGCCGTTTTTCAACCTTGCCAGCTCGGGAGCTAGGTCCCGCTGCCGGCAGCTCCTCCATCGAGGCGTCCGCCTCCTCCTCTGGCTCCATCTCGGGCACTCTCGCCGGACGACTGTCGCGGCGAGGGCTCTTGAGCCCCTGCGACGACGACGCTGTTGACCGCGTCGACGCCCTCCTCGTCTTCCCGGTCTCTGACCGTGGTAGCGACGCCACCGCCTCCATGCTGCAGTCCGAACCGGATGACAGCGTGGAGACGGACCCAGCTAATCGCTCCGTCTCTGCTCCCTTCTTCCTCCCTTTCTTCGTCCGCGCAAAAGTTGCCCCCTCCGTATACACGGGGCTCGACACCGGAGTGCCACGGGATTCCCCAACCTGTGGGTTGGGACCCGCCCGGAGAATATTTCCTTTTGCGTTCTTGTCCATCTTTGTCTTTTTTGTTTGAAGAGGGGTGGGATCCCCCCTTGGCCCTCACGCATTCGACCAATGCCAGGCGAGAGCCGAACCTGACACTGGGACCCCCCCCCCCACATAGAATACAGACATACACAAATAAAATACAAATTACACAAATAAAATACAATATATACAAAACACACAAATAAATAAAACACATAAATAAACACAAAAAGACTCCAGCCGCCGCTTCCCAGGCTGCCCGGGGCGCCGGCTGGACCACCAACCGCGGGCCTTGAAGGCCCGCCATCCCCCGACCCGAAGGTCCGCTGCAGCCGCGATGAACGCGGCCGCCCATCACCAAACGCCCGACAGGGATGCCGAGTTGACAAACCCTGCCGCGCCCACCTCTGACCCGAAGGTCGAAGACCAAGCCCGAAGGCCTACCACCTCGGGCCTCAGAAACGCGCTGCGCACTATCATAGAACGATAGTGCGCGCGGTGAGGCCCCAAGTGTCCAGCCATTAGCCGCCGTGCCGCAATCTCTCTGGTAACGGAGAGGTTGCGGGACGGCGTTGCCCAGGGTGCACCACGTGGAGGTTGCTGGACCTGACACCCCATCTCGCACCCCAACCTAACCTTTTTTTTTTTTTTTTTTTTTAACCCAGGGGAATGCATTTACGCACCAGCCCCCCCGGTGCAATGCCCCACCCAGAAGGGGAGGGGCGTCGGGGGGAGTGTGGGACTCGCACTATTTAGCGTGCACTACTCCACTAAACCCCTGGGGTGTTCCGCCGTCTTGGCATTGGACGGGGTTGTGGTACCATTTTCATAAACCACACTACCCCGTCGGCCGCTGTCCGTTGATCAGACTCGCCTCGCGGGGGGAAATTGATTATCTTCCCCGCATATAAACGAACAGCGACGCCCTGGAACACGTAGGGCGTCGCTTCCTCCTCATGTTTGGGACCGAGATGTTCAGGTCCCCGGCGGGGACGGGGCGGGAAGCCTACGTCGTCCCCGGATCCGTGCTCTCCGGATTGGGAGGGAGGCAGGGTCCGCCTCTCTCTCCCGCTCCTCTGCTTCTTTGTGCGCCATTACGGTTTCGCAAAAGGCGACAACACTATTCCAATTTGCCTCGCTGGCGACCATTTTGGATATTATGGTCGCCAGGGACAGGTCTCCTCCAATGGCTGCGACCAGTTCCTGTCGCGGCCCCTCCGCTCCCGGGCATGCCTCTATGACGTGTTGGGCGGTATCCTCCGCCCGGCCGCATTGGTGGCATTCCGGGGTAGCCTCTCTTCTTGCCACATTCGCGAGATATCTGCCGAAACACCCGTGTCCGGACAGAATCTGCGTCAGGCGGAAAGTTAGACCGCCGTGTCTTCGCCGGGTCCACCGTTCGAGTACGGGACGGATCGCCTCCAAGAGTCGGATGGCGCCGTCCCCCCTCCTGGTGGGCCCTGCGAGGAGACTTCTTCTCCACGACGCTTCCGCGTCCCGCCTCGCATCCCTCCTCCACCGCACCACTTCCTGAGGTGCGGGAGGAAGGCCGCGCTCCCTCGCCTGGGCCCTGCGCCAAAAGACCGAGGACAGAACCTCAGCCTCTAGCCCCCATGGCAAGGAACCGGCCAAAGCGCAGGCCACCTCGTGGGAGAGTGTGCGGTATCCGCGGCACACTCTGACTGCCATGACCCTCTGGGCCCCCTGAAGGGCGGCGACATCTAAGGGGCGAAGAGTTCCCGCCCAGATCGGGGCCGCATAGAGGGCCATTGAGCGCACCACCGCCATGTATAGGCGGCGGCAGGCCCCGTCTCCTCCTCCAATGTTTGGAAGCAGTCTGCTCAGAGCAGCTGCCGTCCCTGTGAGCTTCGGCGTCAGCTGGCGCACGTGGGCGTCGAATCTCCATCTGCTGTCCAGGACGACGCCGAGATATTTCAGCGTCGGCGCGACAGCGATGGAGACTCCGCCCACGATGATGCTGGCGCCAGCAGGAGGTGCTCTCCGAGGTCCGTGGAACAGAATGGCCTCGGATTTCTCCAGCGCCACTCTCAAACCCAATCTCCGAATGCGGTCAACCACCGCTGCAACACCGGCTGTGGCCCGTATGGACGCCTCCCGGTAATTTTCTCCTCGGGCGGTGACTAGCGTGTCATCGGCGTAACACGTGACGCCGATGCCAGTCAAGTTGGCGCCCCGGAGGACCCAGTCGTATCCTACATTCCAAAGCAGGGGCCCTAAGCACGACCCCTGCGGAACGCCCCGATTTATCTGGGTCCTCCCCTGCCCTGCTGCCGTCGGGTACACTACCTCTCTGTCTGAAAGGTAGTCCCCCACAAGGCGCTGTAGATACCGGGGGACGCCGTGGTACCCCAATGCCGCCTTTATTGTGGGCCACGGGAGGGAGTTGAATGCATTGGAAATATCCAACGATACTGCCATCAACACCCCTCCCGCAGAGCACGCTTCCTCCGATAGGTCCCGGACACGGGATATAGCGTCCACCGTGCCACGACCTCCACGGAAACCAAACTGTTGGTCGGCCAAGTTTGGGCCGACAGACTCGAAATGCCGGACGAGGCGGGCCGCTACAACTCGCTCGAGGAGCTTGCCGGCCTCGTCCAGTAACACAATGGGGCGGTACCCGGCAGGCTGGTCTGCCGGACGCCCCTCCTTCCTTAGAAGAACCAGCTTCCCCTCCTTCCAGCGTTTGGGGAAGCGGCCTTCTTCCATGCAGCGGCTGAGCAAACTCCTCAGCCGCGGCCCCAACTCATCCTGCACAAGTGCCCACGCGCGTCCCGGGATCCCGTCTGGACCTGGCGCCGTATTCTTGGCATTCATGCGGAGGACAGCCGCTCCGAGTTCACCTTCTGAGACCTCGGGCACTCGGCTGTCCTCCTCCTCGTTTTCTCCCGCCTGTGATGCCACCGCGAAGGGAAGGGCAAATTCGGTCCCCAGATCCCCAGGGAACAGCCCCTCCACGACCCTTTGGAGCACTGACGGTTCCAGCGTTGTAGTGGCTGGGGGGGCCCAGGGGCGAAGTTTGCGCCTCGCCATCTTGTACGGCCTCCCCCAGGGATCCCGCTCGAGAGTTGCGAGCAGGTCTGCCCACGCCTCCGCCTTCGCCTTCTTGATGGCCGTACGCAGGGCCACGGATGCCTCGCGGTATTCCGCGTAGAGGACCTCCGACACCTCCGTTTCTCGGCGCCGTCTTCGCCGGTACCGCTGATAGCGCCGGCGTCTCGCCACACACCGGCGACGCAGCCCGGCGATCTCCTCGGTCCACCAAAACATCTGACGTCGCGACGGAAGCCCCCTCACCCGCGGCATGGCAGCGTCGCATACGGCCACCATGGCCCTGCAAAGGTTGTTGGCCTCCTCGTCCACACTAGTCGGTTCCGCCGGTGGGGGATTCCACGCCTGGACCATGGCTGCTTCCTTGAGGATCTCACTATCCAGACGCTTCAAGGCCCAGCGACGCTCCCGAACCGGCACCCTCCTCTCCATGGCTCCCGTGGACGAGGCGACGCTGAATCGGATGTACCTGTGGTCCGACAGCGTCTCCTCGTCCACCAGAACTCGCCAATCATTAACACGGCGTGCGAGCGCGGGGGTTGCGAACGTCACATCAATCACTGACCCTCCCCCTCGCCGCACGCACGTGTTCTCTGAGCCAATGTTACAAACGCAGAGGCCCAGTGTCCCGACCCATTCGACTACGGCCCTACCCCGTGCGTCCGTCGCCGGGGACCCCCACGCCAAGGATTTGGCGTTGAGGTCCCCGAGGACTACGACGGACCGGGGATGGCTCCGAGCGACAACATCTCCGACCTCATCCAAGAAGGCCTCGAATTCGACGAGGGGCCTATTTGGGGAGAAGTATACACCCACGACCAGCACCCCGTCGATCGAGGCCGCCACATAGCCCCCACCCCTGGACATCAGGTCGAGGGGCGGAGATTGCGCCGAACTTTGCGTTGTGATGGCCACCAAGCCGTCCCGGTCTCCCACCCAATCAGTTCGGGGCGGGACCACATACGGCTCGGCGACCACAGCGATGTTTACCAACCACTCCGCCATAGACTGCAGGAGAAGATCCTGAGCCCCCGCAGAGTGGTTGGCATTCGCCTGGAGGAAGGTTAGTTGCATACTAACCTACCTCCATGCTGCCCGTCTGCTCCGGTGTAGGGAGGCCAGCGGACTGCGACTGGACCGTGGTCTCCATCGCAGCCGGCTTCTTTCTGGTCTTGTTCCTGGCTGGGGGCTTGGCGCAAGCTTTGCCCCCAGAAAGATGATCCGCCGGCTTCCCAGCAGCTGCGCATAGTGTGCAGTGTGGGGCGGCGGAGCACGTAACGGCCTTATGGCCGTTCCGACCGCAGCGATAGCATTCATCGCTGCGGTCCACCTCAGACTCGCACTTGGCCTTAACATGGCCCAGCGTGAGGCATCGGAAGCAGCGGCGGGGCCTCGGATCTAAGACCCGTACCCGCGCAGCCGACCACCCAACCAATAGACGGCCGCCCCCTGCGACAATCTTTTTTGCGGCCGTTAATGGGCAGCGTACAAACGCTGTTCCCATTCCGGCCGGTCCCTTCCGGATCAGTCCAGCACTTATGGCCGATTCTGGGCAGCCCCCGGCACTGGCCAGTGCTGCAGTCAGCTTCGCCTGGTCGATGGAATCGTCCAGGCCGGTCACACGGATGTCCGTGGAGATTTCCGGCCTGGAGATCACGACGCCTTCTGCGCCTGCGAAGAGCTCTCGCAGCTTTCCGGCCAGGGTGTCGGCCTTCTCCCCTTTTTCGGTGCCGGGGACTTCCAAGACCCTGGCTCCAGTCGCCGATGTCCTCATTCTGAGAGGTGGCACGCCAATGTCTGGAAGGCTGATTTTGTTTATGGCCTCGTTTAGGACATTGGCGTACGTCGCGCCTCGCTCCACTGCTGCCGGCTGCAGTGTGATGACCACAGCTGCTGTGCGTGGCGGGCGGAGTTTGGCTGCCTTCTCCTTGTTGGTGACGGGCGGCCTCGTCGTCATCGGTACCGGCCATGGGGCCTGGCTCCGTGCAGGACGCTGCGGTTCCGTCCTCGTGGTCTTCCTCCTTGCGGACCCCCGTTTAACCACCTCCGTCCACTGCCCTTCCTGGGGGGCTTGTGGACGTGGCGCCGGTGCCACGGGGGCACGTTGTGCTGGGGCTGGGATCGGAGCAGGGGCAGTGGCCGGGGCAGGGACCGTTTTCCCTTTCCCCTTCTTCTTCCCCTTCTTCTCCTTTGTCCCCTCCTTCTTGCTTGCCGCACTTCCCGCCTGCTCTCCCTTAGAGACCGGAGCGCAAGACGGGGCAGGGGTCACCTCGGGGGGTGGGGGCGACGACTTGGCCGTCGCTGCCGCCTCCCTCCTGCGGTCCGCCTCCAGAGGAGGCCTGTAGCTCTTCTCTGGAAGCAACCTTCCGCCCACCTCGAGGCCCTCGAGACGGGCACTCACTATTGTACCGATTCGTTCGGTAATCCGCCTCTCCAGCCCTTCCTCATCGACAGCGGCGACCGGGGCCTGGGTCTGTGCCATCCGGGTGGCCATCTCGCGTCTCAGCTCTTCGAGCTGTGCCTGCAGCTTCTTGTTGCTCTCTATAAGGAGAGCCACCTCATCGGAGACTTGCCGCGACCTCACAACCTCGAAGGATCTTTGGATGGCTCCAACCGCTTCCTTTAAGTCGCGGACCAAGTCTCCCTTGATGTTCTTCGACCTGAATGCTACGGCGAGGATGGTCGAAGTTGCATTCTCGAGCACCCCGTCGACCGCCACCAGGTCGGTTTCAGTGGCCATCTGGCCCTCCTTGACGTTGGGGAGTCGGGAGGTCAGCTGCAGCCGTTCCTCCCTCTTCCACGCCATCTCCTTCGCAAGATCCGCCTCCGCTTCAAGGCGTATCTCTTCTTTCTTCTGCCTATTGTAGTCCTCCTTTGCCTTTGCCATGCCGACGTATTGGCCCGTAGTGGGCGGACGTCCGCGGCCTCGCTTGGATGTGGTCAGCTTGGCTGGTGACGCCCTGGTTTCTCCGTCACTGAGCCTGGCTCCATCCTCCGTAACCCTTCGCTTGCGGAATTCGGAGGCTCGGGAACTTGGTCCCGGGACCTCTGTCACGCTCATATCAGACGATCTTCGGTCCGACTCCTCCTCCGAGTCCCCATACGCCGAATAGAACTTTCGGCGCGAGTCTCGCGATGACGCAGATGATCGCGTCACCCTCCCTCTCTTCTCGGTCGTGGACGACGCCACCGTTTCTAGGCTGGCATCTGAATCAGATGACAGTCGCGAAACGGGCCCAGCTAATCGCCCTACCTTCTCCTCTTCCTCCTTCTTCTTCCTCTCTATCCTCAAACTCAACCTCCCTGTCCTCGTCGTCACAGTTGTTGCCCCCTCCGTATACACGGGGCAGGACGCAGAAGCGCCGCGGGATTCCCCAACCTCGCTGAGGCTGGGACCCGCCCGGAGAATATTTTCAACTGTTGTAACTTCCATTTCAGTCTTTTTTGTTCGAAGAGGGGTGTGATCCCCCCTTGACAGTTGAAAGGCATGACGGCCTGGGATTGGCGCCCTCGCAACTGGTCTCACCCCACCAGCTATGCATCCCCTGGGCGGGCGCCAGACCACGGGATTGGGCACTACACACACACACAAAATATAACAGACACACACAAATAAAATATACTACACAAATAAAATACAACATATACAGAACACACAAATAAATATAAATAAACCCAACTCCAGCCGCCGCTTCCCAGGCTACCCGGGGCGCCGGCTGGTCACCAACCGCGGGCCTTGAAGGCCCGCCATCCCCCGACCCGAAGGTCCGCTGCAGCCGCGATGAAACGCGGCCGCCCAACACAAACGCCCGACAAGGGGGCCGGGTTGACCACCCCTGCCGCGCCCACCTCTGACCCGAAGGTCGAAGAAACGGCCCGAAGGCCCACCGCCTCGGTCCTCAAAACGTACAGCGCACTATCAAGATGATAGTGTGCGCAGTGAGGCCCCAAGTGTCCAGCCATTAGCCGCCGTGCCGCAATCTCTCTGGTAGCGGAGAGGTTGCGGGACGGCGTTGCCCAGGGTGCACCACGTGGAGGTTGCTGGACCTGACACCCCACCCCAACCTAACCTAACCTAACCTAACCTTTTTTTTTTTTTTTTTTTTTTAACGTTGGGAAAATCCGTCATGGATACCAGCCCACACGCAATTAGTGGGAACCTGGTTATGTGGGACTCCAACCGCACTAAAAAACCAACGTGTGATCGACGGCACAACTGTTGAACAGAGTCGTGGGCCCGAGCTTTCGCATATCAGCCATAACTCACGTTCAGTCGATATCCGCTTCGCCCGAGGGGGCTACGCAGACCCTTGCTCTAGGAAAACAAGCTCAATCCTGAGCAGCATACGAGAACCGTATGCCGCCTCATGAGGGCCTTTACCATCAACGTCCAGCGCCCGCCAGGCGCTCCCGTCCGGTCAAAGACCCTCCGAACAGAGACAGTGCACTGGCCTTTACGACCCATTCAATCAGTCTCACGTTCGAGGAGAACGTTGTTTTCCCTTCTTGCCAGGCTTTGCATACAAGTACGCGCAGCCACACGGCGAGGTTTTTACCGACGAGTATGGTGCTTGGGGGGCACCCTCGCCCAATAAAACCCTCCTTACAGACTGTGCACTGGCCATTACAGCCCATTCAATCAGTCCGAGATCCCAGGCGGAGAGTGCGCGAGCCTTTACAGCCCATACAACAATCCGCCACACGGCCGCGAGACCGCAGTCTCGCGGCACCCCGTTGGCACGACAACAACGTCTCCCGAAGGAGAGGTTGCTGATCTGCCGCCAGAGTACGAAACGATGGATGATAGATGAGACATCGTCACTAACACGACTCAAACGTGCCCTGTATGAGATGAAAATGGAGAAGAAAGGTTGGCGTCCCCACAGGCTAGTGCCAGCGACGACGCCCACCTCTCCCCGGATGATGGCCCCCCAATCCCCAATAGCCGGAAGGAGTTGTAGCCGTCCGTGGGGTGCAATCCCCATTTGGTGGTTAGCCAACTGGGCCCGCTGGCCCCTCAGACGACTACCCCTCCCCCCGACTGGTATCCGGTTATTGGCCGTTCCGAGATAAAACCCTTCAGGAGGCAGTACCTCCCAAAGAAATTGTATCTCGTTCCGTTTCCAGGGTGCACCAGGCCCGACGGCTGCCGTTCCCCTCGGGACGCATCGCAAAGGGACAAGCAGCCATCAGGCACACGAGGAGGTTACCGGATCTCGCACCCCAACCTAACCTAACCTAACCTAACCTAACCTAACCTAACCTAACCTAACCTTTTTTTTTTTTTTTTTTTTTTTTTTTTTTTTTTTTTTTTTTTTTTTTTTTTTTTTTTTTTTTTTTTTTTTTTTTTTTTTTGTTCACGCTGGGGAAACCGTCATGGTACCCCCCTGGTCCCACCCCCTGCGGGGTGGGGGGGAGGTTATGTGGGACTCTAACCGCACTAAAACCCCAGCGTGTGGCCGACGGGCACAACAAGGGAGGGGAGTCGTGGGTCCGCTGTTCGCATGACATACCATAACTCCCCTCTGTCGACATCCGCCTCCCTAAGGTAGGGATGCGGATCCACCTCGGCAGCAAAGGGCTGCATATATACCAGGCGACATAATAAATAAACATTACATAAACTACATAGACAGTAAACATATAAGGTGATAGATATATATAAGAAATACTATTACATAAATATATACATAAATAGATATATGCCGCCCCACAACGGGGGTGCAATTCAGCAACAACCCCTGAGCTCAGCAGGGGCTCACCTCTCGTCCTCCCCAGAAGAGGCGAGCGGGACGAAGATTAATGGCCAGCAAAACTGGCCAAAGGGGTGCTAGCCTAGCCAGTGGGCACTCCATCAGGCGGAAGGAGACACCTGAGAGCGTCACCCGGGCACCACACCGGGTTTACTCCCCCGTTGGCGAGACGGGGGGAGAGATCCCACTGACGTACTTCCTTCCTTCCCGCCCCGCTCACTCCCGAAGTGGCAAAGAGAGGTACACACTCTCTACCTCACTCCAGCTGGGTGACAGTTTTAAGGCATGACGGCCATTATACTCCCCTCGTCGTGAAATATAAATGAAAATGAGGATGAGGATGGAGAAGAGTGGTTGACGTCCCCACGAACTAGTGCTCGTGACGACGCCCACCACTCCCCGGAAGATGACCCCCCCTATCCCCAGAAGCCGGGAAGAGTTGTAGCCATCCGCGGGGTGCAATCCCCATTTGGTGATCAGCCAACTGGGTCCGCTGGCCCCTCAGACGACTACCCCTCCTCCCAACTGTGTCCAGCCATTAGCCGCCGTTCCGCAATCACTCCGGTTTACGAAGTGGTTGCTGAACGGCGTTGCCCAGGGTGCACCACGTGGAGGTTGCTGGACCTGACACCCCAACCTAACCTAACCTTTTTTTTTTTTTTTTTTTTTTTTTTTTTTTTTTTTTTTTTTTTTTTTTTTTTTTTTTTTTTTTTTTTTTTTTTTTTTTTTTTTGTTCACGCTGGGGAAACCGTCATGGTACCCCCCTGGTCCCACCCCCTGCGGGGTGGGGGGGAGGTTATGTGGGACTCTAACCGCACTAAAACCCCAGCGTGTGGCCGACGGGCACAACAAGGGAGGGGAGTCGTGGGTCCGCTGTTCGCATGACATACCATAACTCCCCTCTGTCGACATCCGCCTCCCTAAGGTAGGGATGCGGATCCATCTCGGCAGCAAAGGGCTGCATATAACCAGGCGGCATAATAATATACATACATAAACTACATAGACAATAAACATATAAGGTGATAGATATATATAGGAAAATACTATTACATAAATATATACATAAATAGATATATGCCGCCCCACAACGGGGGTGCAATTCAGCAACAACCCCTGAGCTCAGCAGGGGCTCACCTCTCGTCCTCCCCAGAAGAGGCGAGCGGGACGAAGATTAATGGCCAGCAAAACTGGCCAAAGGGGTGCTAGCCTAGCCAGTGGGCACTCCATCAGGCGGAAGGAGACACCTGAGAGCGTCACCCGGGCACCACACCGGGTTTACTCCCCCGTTGGCGAGACGGGGGGAGAGATCCCACTGACGTACTTCCTTCCTTCCCGCCCCGCTCACTCCCGAAGTGGCAAAGAGAGGTACACACTCTCTACCTCACTCCAGCTGGGTGACAGTTTTAAGGCATGACGGCCATTATACTCCCCTCGTCGTGAAATATAAATGAAAATGAGGATGAAGATGGAGAAGAGTGGTTGACGTCCCCACGAACTAGTGCTCGTGACGACGCCCACCACTCCCCGGAAGATGACCCCCCCTATCCCCAGAAGCCGGGAAGAGTTGTAGCCATCCGCGGGGTGCAATCCCCATTTGGTGATCAGCCAACTGGGTCCGCTGGCCCCTCAGACGACTACCCCTCCTCCCAACTGTGTCCAGCCATTAGCCGCCGTTCCGCAATCACTCCGGTTTACGAAGTGGTTGCTGAACGGCGTTGCCCAGGGTGCACCACGTGGAGGTTGCCGGACCTGACACCCCAACCTAACCTAACCTAACCTAACCTAACCTAACCTAACCTAACCTAACCTTTTTTTTTTTTTTTTTTTACCAACTTCGTCGTCCGTCTTTGGTGGGACGGGTGGGGGTTACTGTAATAGTCTACCCACCCGCCCCGACGGGGAGGCCCGGAACTCCTACATTCCGGGCCCCGACAACACACCAAACAATAGGGGGGGGGTGTCCAGCTTGAAGCGACACCCCCCCGACACGACACCACACCATTTCTGGTGGGGCGGGAGGAGGCGATCCAAGCGCCTCCTTCTACCGCCACTTCACCCTAGTTTACATAAATGGGCGGGAGGAGGCGGGAAAGACGCCTCCTGCTACCGCCCAGAAAAGAAAATACACACAAAATATGGGCGGGAGGAGGCGGAAAAGACGCCTCCTGCTACCGCCCAGAAAAACCCAACTAAAAGGGGGAAAACACCCCCCACTAGTGGGGCGGGAGGAGGCGGGCAAAACGCCTCCTTCTACCGCCCCTCCGCCTGTGCCGGATCGGGTCAAGGAGAGGATCTTCCTCCCTGACCCGCTCCGCGGCCTCCTTCTGCGCGATTGCGTATTCGCAGAAGGAGGCCACAGCCTGCCACGCCGTGTCGCTGCCGAGCATGGCACGAATAACGCTCGGCAGGGACAGGTCCACCCCTATGTGTGCGGAGAGTGTGTGTCGCTGTGTTGACAGAGCGACACACACTCCCAGCACGTGGGGCGCCGTGTCTTCTGGCGCCCCACATTGGTGGCAGGCTGGGGTCGGCTCACGTCTAGCGATTTGGTGCAGGTATTTTCCGAAGCATCCATGCCCGGAAAGCACCTGCACCAATCGGTAGGTGAGCGACCCATGCCGCCGCCGCATCCACTCCCCGAGGACCGGTCTCAAGGCCCCCACCGTCCACGCACCCGGCACCGGTGGGGCCAGGTCCTCCGTCCACCGCCCTATCAGGGCGGCCTGCGCCTGCCTTCGCATGCGCGTTACCTCCTCCCAATCCGGGGGCTCTCCGCGGGTCCTTCTAGCCGAGACAAGATGGTATATCTCGGCGAGGACCTCCGCTTGGAGCTCCCAGGGGGGGTCTCCGGCAAGCGCGCATGCGGCCGTCCAGGACACCGTCCGGTATCCGCGTATCGCCCTCGTCGCGATGACCCGCTGCGGACGTCGCAGCAGGGCCTTATTGGCGCGTCCGAGGGCGTCCGCCCAGACCGGCGCCCCGTAGCAGGCCATACTCCGTGTGACGGCGGAGTATAGCCCGCGGCAGTTGGCGCTAGGGCCGCCCACGTTGGGCAGCAGCCTCCCCAGTGCGGCAGCGGCACTCACGACCTTCGGGGCCAGACTTGCAAAATGGGCCCCGAAGGTCCACCTCCCATCCAGGATGAGGCCCAGGTACTTCATCTGGGTCCCCACCCGGATCGGGACCCCGTCCAGGACGACTTGAGTGCCTGGAGGGGGTCCCCCCCGAGGCCCGTGGAACAACAGGGCCTCGGTCTTGGAGAGGGCAACCTCTAGTCCTAGGGAGCGGATGCGGTCGACCACCAGGGCTGTCCCCATCGTGGCCAACCGCAGCGTCGCTCCCAGGTCCCTCCCCCTGGCCACGACTAGGGTGTCGTCCGCGTAGCAGGCGACCCGCAGACTTGCGGGAAGCGTGCCGCGGAGCACCCAGTCGTAGCCGACGTTCCACAGCAGGGGTCCCAACACTGACCCCTGTGGAACGCCGCAGGCCACGCGACGGCGCCTCAGGCCGTCGCGTCCCTCCACGAGGACCTCGCGGTCGCGGAGGTAGTCGCCCAGCAGCCTCCTCAGATACAGGGGCACTCCATGGTATCGGAGCGCCTCCTGTATCGTGGCGTGTGGGAGGCTGTTAAAGGCGTTGGCAATGTCCAGCGAGACAGCCAACGCCTTATCCCCCTCGGCGACCGCGGCCTGCGTCCATCCTTTGAGCCAGAGCAGGGCGTCTATCGTCGACCGCCCCGCCCTGAACCCATACTGGGCCTCGGACAGTCCGGGCCCAGTGCCCTCCAGGTGCTGGACGACCCGGGACGCTACGACTCTTTCGAGGAGCTTTCCCGTGTCGTCCAAAAGCACGATTGGCCTGTAAGCGGAAGGTGTCTCGGCATCCCGACCATCCTTCCGCAGCAGGCACAACCGGCCATCCTTCCATATCTTCGGGAACTGTCCAGACGTGATGCATACGTTGAACAGTTCCCGAAGCGGACCGCCCAGTGACTTTAGGGCGATCCGCAGCACTGCACCTGGAACCCCGTCCGGTCCCGGGGCCGTCCTCTTGCCGTGCATCCGAGCGACGGCAACCTCCATCTCCACCTCCGTGACGGGGGGGATGGAGTCCGGGTCCAGGACCTCCTCCTCCTCCTCGGGGAGGATAGGCGACATCACTGGAGGGGTGTGGTCTGGGTCTCTGTTTGGAAACAGACCCACCAGCACCCTCTCCAGGACCTCCGGCTCGAGGGACTCCGCTACGGGGGGCGCTTGGCCCCGGAACTTTTTCCGGGCCGCCTTATACGGGCGCCCCCACGGGTCCCTATCGAGGCCCTCCAGGGCCTCGCCCCAGGATGTCGCCTTCGACTCCCCTATTGCCAGCTGTAGGGCCCGCTTCGCGTCGCGGTACGCCTCATACAGCTGGCCTTCAGCTGCCAGCTCCTCTGCTGACAGCTGGTCGTCCGTGCGGCCGCGCCGCAGTCGTCTGATGCGGACATACGGCCGCTGTGCCGCTGAGCAGGCCTCCCTTAGCGCCGCGATCTCCCGGCGCCACCAATATACCTGGCGGCGCCCCTCGTAGCGGCGGGCCCTCGGCATGGCGGTGTCGCAAATGGCCGTTAACGCATCTTTAAAACGGCCGGCTGCGACATCCGCCACGGGGTGCGTGCGCCCCGCAACCCAAGCTTGGACGATGGCCGCCTCCTCTGCCAACTCGACGTCTAGGCGGCTCATCGTCCACCGCGGGAAGTGCGCACGCATCTCCCGGCGGGGCCCTCCCGGATGGTCGGAGGGACCCATCTCGAACCTGATGTATTTGTGGTCCGAGAGGGTCTCCACCTCCGATTCTACCCTCCAGGCCCGGACACGCGCTGCGGCTGCTGGGGTGGCGAACGAGAGGTCCACCACGGACCCCCCACGCTGCCGCACGCACGTGTGGGCCGACCCTATATTTAGGAGGGTCAGCCCGGAGGCAACTGCCCACTCCACGACAAGCTCACCGCGAGCGTCAGTGGAGGGGTTGCCCCAGTCCCGGGCCTTCGCGTTCAGGTCCCCCATAAAGAGGACCTGACGTGGCGCCTGCCTTAACACCGCCGCGGCCAGGAGGTCAACAAACACCTCCAGCTCCGCGACGGTTCTATTGGGGGAGAAGTACGCTCCCATTATGGCGTACTCCCCCCAATTGGCCACCACGTATCCCGCGCCCCTCTCGATGACTGTGAGAGGGGGGGTTCCATCCTGCCTGCTCAATATAGCCACGGAGCCATCAAGGTCCCCAGCCCAGCAAGGGTGCTGGGGGGGGACATAATAGGGCTCCGCGGCGACGGCCACATCAATTTGCCACTGCGCCAGGGACTGCATTAGCAAGTCCTGAGCTCTGGCGCAGTGGTTGAGGTTCGTCTGAAGGAAGCTGCGATGGCTGACTAAAGACATTAGTCAGACATCGCAACCTCCTCGTTCGCTGGTGTGCGAACGCCCGCCGGGGAGGCCACTCTATGGGCCTCGGGGGCGGCCACTGTCCGTGTGTTGGCCGCCTTCCCGCTCGTCTTGGGAGGGACGCAGCTGCGTCCCCCCATTATGTGCCCAGAGGGCCTCCCGACCTCGGCGCAGATCGCGCAGTGCGCCGCGACCTTACCGCAGTTTGCGGATCTGTGCCCCTCCTCGCCGCAGCGGTAGCACAGGTCGCCCCGATTTGCTGTGGCGGGGCACTGGGGGCGGGTGTGGCCCAGCCCCATGCACCTGTAGCACCGCATGGGGCGCGCCCCCATGTTCGTGACGCCCACCGAGCTCCAGCCTATGAGGAGCCTGCCCTTGTCCAGCACCAGCTGAGCAGCCGGGATCGGGCAGGCCACGAGGCAGGACCACGAGCCATTCCAGGCCTGGCGAATGTCGCCAGGCCTGACGAGGTGCACTGGGCACCCCCCCGCCTTTGCTATGGCTGTGGCCACCTTCTCCTTGGTGGCGGCATCGTCCAGGCCCGTTATCCTCAGGTCCGTGACTTTCACGGGCCTGGAAACGTTGGCCACGTCGGACAGGACTTCCCGCAGTTTGCCTGCGAGCCTGTCCGCCTTGTCGTCGTGGTCGGAGCCAGGTATTTCCAATAGCCTGGCTCCCGTGGCCGTCGTTCGGAACCGGATCTGCTCAATACCGAGCTCCTCCAGGTCCACCTTGGTCTGCGCCTCGTCGATGAGGGTCTTGTAGGTGACCCCCTTCTCGACGGCGTCGGGCTGCAACGACAGCACGACTGCTGCCGTTTTGGGGGCCTTCTGCACCACCCTTTGGGCCCTATTCGCCACCGCGGGGCCTTGGGGCCTGGCAGTCCCGTTTACAGGGGGGGCAGCTCCACCTCTCCTCCTGTTTCTCCTTCCTCCCCTCTTCCTCTTCCTCTTTCCCACCGTTGTCCAAGCATCTGCCTGTGGGGCAGCAGCTGGAGCAGCCACGGGGGCAGCGGGAGGGGCGGGCCTCCTCACGTCTTGTGTTCCCCTCATGGCTGGGGGAACATACGGCCTTGGAGTCGTCGTTGGCGGGGCAGCGGCTGCCTGCCTTGGAGCCGGCGCGGCCGGCTTGGCTGCGACTGCAGCATAACGCGCCGGCCTCGGTGCCTGCGCGGCCGGCCTGGCTGCGACCGCAGCGTAGCGCGCCGGCGCCGGTGTCGGCCTAGGTGGGGCGGCAGCGTAGCGCGCTGGCGCCGGTATCGGCCTAGGTGGGGCAGCAACCACTGCCTCCCTCTCTGTCGCCCTTTTGGCGTCCGCCCTCAATGGCGGCCTCATGATTTGGGCCGGAAGGAGGCGGCTCTCAAGTCCTTCGAGCCGGGCGTTCATCATTTCGCCGACCGTAATGGTCAGCGAACGCCGCAGCTCCTCCACCAACTCCGCCCCCTGAATAATGGCGGGAGCCCTCCCCGGCGCCGAGTTCTCCGCGACAGTGGCTGCGGCGACGGCCTCGTTGGTTTTAGCCGTGGCCTCCGCGTACCCCTGTCGCAGCGCCTTCACCATAGATTTGGAGGCCTCTACCTCCAAACGCAGACGTGCGTTGTCGGCTCGGAGACGACGTGTCTCCTCTGCCTCCGTCCGACCTGCAAGGGTGTCCACCACGTCCCGAAGGACAGAGGTGGCCCTCTTCAAGCGGGCGATGAACCCGCCCTTTAGGTTGCCCGATTTTTGGGCAACTTCTAAAATGGCAGCAAGCCCTTGACCAGCTTGCGCCCGCAACTCCTGGGCGTTCATTTCGCTTGCGTCTTTGGTCGCTGTGACGTCAGAGTCACTCTCTGTCGTGCGACCAGAGACAGCTGCGTTCGCCCCCTTCCTCAGAGCCCTGTTGCGAAGGGCTTCTTCCAGTTCCCTATCCACCGGCGAAGCCGGCTTCAAGAAAGCCTCTCTTCGAGGAGCTACCTTCGTAGACCTCCCTCTCCCTCTCTGTGCGGACGTGACCTTGGCGGTCGCCGATCCCTCAGTCTCCGTGTCTGAGTCGTAATACCCAGCCACGTAGAAAGAGGAAAACGGCCGCTTCTGGCCAGTCCCGCTCTCGACTCCACTGAAATCCATTTCGGAGGCGGTCCCCGCATCAGATGCAGTTCCAGCGCCCGAAATGGATCCCTCCATCGGTTGCTTCGTGGACGGGCCCTTAGGCCTCACCCCCGAAGCTGCCCTGTTGGAGACGGGTTCGACGTACGTCGACTCCGCCGCCAACAAATCGGGCGACCCTACGTTCTCCAGGGAGGAGGTGAACCTCCCTGAAGCATCACGCGTCTGTTTAGACATGATGTCAAAACAGACCGCAACTCTACCAAACAACGGAACAAAACACAATATAAAACAGTCAAATCACAATTAGTCTTGGAAGTACAGAGCAACTTTAGCCGAGCCCGATCTGCCACTCCGTTACGGTGGTCAGATGGGTCGTTTCCGGGGAACGCGACGTGGACGCAAAGCTCTGTGGGGGGTCCCCCAACCTAACCTTTTTTTTTTTTTTTTTTTTTTTTTCACGACTTCGTCGTCCGTCTTTGGTGGGACGGGTGGGGGTTACTGTAATAGTCTACCCACCCGCCCCGACGGGGAGGCCCGGAACTCCTACATTCCGGGCCCCGACAACACACCAAGCAATAGGAGGGGGTGTCCAGCTAAAGGCGACACCCCCCCGACACGACACCACACACATTTCTGGTGGGGCGGGAGGAGGCGATCCAAGCGCCTCCTTCTACCGCCACTTCACCCTAGTTTACATAAATGGGCGGGAGGAGGCGGGAAAGACGCCTCCTGCTACCGCCCAGAAAAGAAAATACACACAATATGGGCGGGAGGAGGCGGAAAAGACGCCTCCTGCTACCGCCCAGAAAAACCCAACTAAAAGGGGGAAAAACACCCCCCACTAGTGGGGCGGGAGGAGGCGGGCAAAACGCCTCCTTCTACCGCCCCTCCGCCTATGCCGGATCGGGTCAAGGAGAGGATCTTCCTCCCTGACCCGCTCCGCGGCCTCCTTCTGCGCGATTGCGTATTCGCAGAAGGAGGCCACAGCCTGCCACGCCGTGTCGCTGCCGAGCATTGCACGAATTACGCTCGGCAGGGACAGGTCCAGCCCTATGTGTGCGGAGAGTGTGTGTCGCTGTGTTGACAGAGCGACACACACTCCCAGCACGTGGGGCGCCGTGTCTTCTGGCGCCCCACATTGGTGGCAGGCTGGGGTCGGCTCACGTCTAGCGATTTGGTGCAGGTATTTTCCGAAGCATCCATGCCCGGAAAGCACCTGCACCAATCGGTAGGTGAGCGACCCATGCCGCCGCCGCATCCACTCCCCGAGGACCGGTCTCAAGGCCCCCACCGTCCACGCACCCGGCACCGGTGGGGCCAGGTCCTCCGTCCACCGCCCTATCAGGGCGGCCTGCGCCTGCCTTCGCATGCGCGCTACCTCTTCCCAATCCGGGGGCTCTCCGCGGGTCCTTCTAGCCGAGACAAGATGGTAAATCTCGGCGAGGACCTCCGCTTGGAGCTCCCAGGGGGGGTCTCCGGCAAGCGCGCATGCGGCCGTCCAGGACACCGTCCGGTATCCGCGTATCGCCCTCGTCGCGATGACCCGCTGCGGACGTCGCAGCAGGGCCTTATTGGCGCGTCCGAGGGCGTCCGCCCAGACCGGCGCCCCGTAGCAGGCCATACTCCTGGTGACGGCGGAGTATAGCCCGCGGCAGTTGGCGCTAGGGCCGCCCACGTTGGGCAGCAGCCTCCCCAGTGCGGCAGCGGCACTCACGACCTTCGGGGCCAGACTTGCAAAATGGGCCCCGAAGGTCCACCTCCCATCCAGGATGAGGCCCAGGTACTTCATCTGGGTCCCCACCCGGATCGGGACCCCGTCCAGGATGACTTGAGTGCCTGGAGGGGGTCCCCCCCGAGGCCCGTGAAACAACAGGGCCTCGGTCTTGGAGAGGGCAACCTCTAGTCCTAGGGAGCGGATGCGGTCGACCACCAGGGCTGTCCCCATCGTGGCCAACCGCAGCGTCGCTCCCAGGTCCCTCCCCCTGGCCACGACTAGGGTGTCGTCCGCGTAGCAGGCGACCCGCAGACTTGCGGGAAGCGTGCCGCGGAGCACCCAGTCGTAGCCGACGTTCCACAGCAGGGGTCCCAACACTGACCCCTGTGGAACGCCGCAGGCCACGCGACGGCGCCTCAGGCCGTCGCGTCCCTCCACCAGGACCTCGCGGTCGTGGAGGTAGTCGGCCAGCAGCCTCCTCAGATACAGGGGCACTCCATGATACCGGAGCGCCTCCTGTATCGTTGCGTGTGGGAGGCTGTTGAAGGCGTTGGCGATGTCAAGTGAGACAGCCAACGCCTTATCCCCCTCGCCGACCGCGGCCTGCGTCCATCCTTTGAGCCAGAGCAGGGCGTCTATCGTCGACCGCCCCGCCCTGAACCCATACTGGGCCTCTGACAGTCCGGGCCCAGTGCCCTCCAGGTGCTGGACGACCCGGGACGCTACAACTCTTTCGAGGAGCTTTCCCGTGTCGTCCAAGAGCACGATTGGCCTGTAAGCGGAAGGTGTCTCGGCGTCCCGACCATCCTTCCGCAGCAGGCACAACCGGCCGTCCTTCCATATCTTCGGGAACTGTCCAGACGTGATGCATACGTTGAACAGTTCCCGAAGCGGACCGCCCAGTGACTTTAGGGCGATCCGCAGCACTGCACCTGGAACCCCGTCCGGTCCCGGGGCCGTCCTCTTGCCGTGCATCCGAGCGACGGCAACCTCCATCTCCACCTCCGTGACGGGGGGGATGGAGTCCGGGTCCGGCACCTCCTCCTCCTCGGGGAGGATAGGCGACATCACTGGAGGGGTGTGGTCTGGGTCTCTGTTTGGAAACAGACCCACCAGCACCCTCTCCAGGACCTCCGGCTCGAGGGACTCCGCTACGGGGGGCGCTTGGCCCCGGAACTTTTTCCGGGCCGCCTTGTACGGGCGCCCCCACGGGTCCCTATCGAGGCCCTCCAGGGCCTCGCCCCAGGATGTCGCCTTCGACTCCCCTATTGCCAGCTGTAGGGCCCGCTTCGCGTCGCGGTACGCCTCATACAGCTGGCCTTCAGCTGCCAGCTCCTCTGCTGACAGCTGGTCGTCCGTGCGGCCGCGACGCAGTCGTCTGATGCGGACGTACGGCCGCTGTGCCGCTGAGCAGGCCTCCCTGTGCGCCGCGATCTCCCGGCGCCACCAATATACCTGGCGGCGCCCCTCGTAGCGGCGGGCCCTCGGCATGGCGGTGTCGCAAATGGCCGTTAATGCATCTCTAAAACGGCCTGCTGCGACATCCGCCACGGGGTGCGTGCGCCCCGCAACCCAAGCTTGGACGACGGCCGCCTCCTCTGCCAACTCGACGTCTAGGCGGCTCATCGTCCACCGCGGGAAGTGCGCACGCATCTCCCGGCGGGGCCCTCCCGGACTGTCGGAGGGACCCATCTCGAACCTTATATACTTGTGGTCCGAGAGGGTCTCTACCTCCGACTCTACCCTCCAGGCCCGGACACGCGCTGCGGCTGCTGGGGTGGCGAACGAGAGGTCCACCACGGACCCCCCACGCTGCCGCACGCACGTGTGGGCCGACCCTGTATTGAGGAGGGTCAGCCCGGAGGCAACTGCCCACTCCACGACAAGCTCACCACGAGCGTCGGTGGAGGGGTTGCCCCAGTCCCGGGCCTTCGCGTTCAGGTCCCCCATAAAGAGGACCTGACGTGGCGCCTGCCTTAACACCGCCGCGGCCAGGAGGTCCACAAACACCTCCAGCTCCGCGACGGTTCTATTGGGGGAGAAGTACGCTCCTATTATGGCGTACTCCCCCCAATTGGCCACCACGTATCCCGCGCCCCTCTCGATGACTGTGAGAGGGGGGGTTCCGTCCTGCCTGCTCAGTATAGCCACGGAGCCATCAAGGTCCCCAGCCCAGCAAGGGTGCTGGGGGGGGACGTAATAGGGCTCCGCGGCGACGGCCACATCAATTTGCCACTGCGCCAGGGACTGCATCAGCAAGTCCTGAGCTCTGGCGCAGTGGTTGAGGTTCGTCTGAAGGAAGCTGCGATGGCTGACTAAAGACATTAGTCAGACATCGCAACCTCCTCGTTCGCTGATGTGCGAACGCTCGCCGGGGGGGCCACTCGTGGGGCCTCGGGGGCGGCCACAGTCCGTGTGTTGGCCGCCTTCCCGTTCGTCTTGGGAGGGACGCAGCTGCGCCCCCCCATAATGTGCCCAGAGGGCCTTCCCACCTCGGCGCAGATCGCGCAGTGCGCCGCGACCTTCCCGCAATTCGCGGATCTGTGCCCCTCCTCCCCGCACCTGTAACACAGGTCGCCACGATTGGCTGCGGCGGGGCACTGGGGGCGGGTGTGGCCCAGCCCCATGCACCTATAGCACCGCATGGGGCGCGCCCCCATGTTCGTGACGCCCACCGAGCTCCAGCCTATGAGGAGCCTGCCCTTGTCCAGCACCAGCTGAGCAGCCGGGATCGGGCAGGCTACGAGGCAGGACCACGAGCCGTTCCAGGCCTGGCGAATGTCGCCAGGCCTGACGAGGTGCACTGGGCACCCCCCCGCCTTTGCTATGGCTGCCGCCACCTTCTCCTTGGTGGCGGCATCATCCAGGCCCGTGATCCTCAGGTCCGTGACTTTCACGGGCCTGGAAACGCTGGCCACGTCGGACAGGACTTCCCGCAGTTTGCCTGCGAGCCTGTCCGCCTTTTCGTCGTGATCGGAGCCAGGTATTTCCAATAGCCTGGCTCCCGTGGCCGTCGTTCGGAACCGGATCTGCTCTATACCGAGCTCCTCCAGGTTCACTTTCTCTTGCGCCTCGTCGATGAGGGTCTTATATGTGACCCCCTTCTCGACGGCGTCGGGCTGCAACGACAGCACGACTGCTGCCGTTTTGGGGGCCTTTTGCACCACCCTTTGAGCCCTATTCGCCACCGCGGGGCCTTGGGGCCTGGCAGGCCCATTTACAGGGGGGGCAGCTCCGCCTCTCCTCCTGTTCCTCCTTCCTCCCCTCTTCCTCTTCCTCTTCCCCACCGTGGTCCAAGCATCTGCCTGTGGGGCAGAAGTTGGAGCAGCCACGGGGGCAGCGGGAGGAGCGGGTCTCCTAACCTCTTGTGTTCCCCTCATGGCCGGGGGAACATACGGCCTTGGAGCCGTCGTCGGCGGGGCGGCAGCTGCCTGCCTTGGAGCCTGCGCGGCCGGCTTAGCTGCGACCGCAGCATAGCGCGCCGGCCTCGGTGCCTGCGCGGCCGGCCTGGCCGCGACCGCAGCGTAGCGCGCCGGCGCCGGTATCGGCCTAGGTGGGGCGGCAGCGTAGCGCGCTGGCGCCGGTATCGGCCTAGGTGGGGCAGCAACCACTGCCTCCCTCTCTGTCGCCCTTTTGGCGTCCGCCCTCAATGGCGGCCTCATGATTTGGGCCGGAAGGAGGCGGCTCTCGAGTCCTTCGAGCCGGGCGTTCATCATTTCGCCGACCGTAATGGTCAGCGAACGCCGCAGCTCCTCCACCAACTCCGCCCCCTGAATAATGGCGGGAGCCCTCCCCGACGCCGAGTTCTCCGCGACAGTGGCTGCGGCGACGGCCTCGTTGGTCTTAGCCGTGGCCTCCGCGTACCCCTGTCGCAGCGCCTTCACCATAGATTTGGAGGCCTCTACCTCCAAACGCAGACGTGCGTTGTCGGCTCGGAGACGACGTGTCTCCTCTGCCTCCGTCCGACCTGCAAGGGTGTCAACCACGTCCCGAAGGACAGAGGTGGCCCTCTTCAAGCGGGCGATGAACCCGCCCTTTAAGTTGCCCGACTTTTGGGCAACTTCTAGTATGGCGGCAAGTCCTTGACCGGCTTGCGCCCTCAACTCCTGGGCGTTCATTTCGCTTGCGTCTCTGGTCGCTGTGACGTCAGAGTCACTCTCTGTCGTGCGACCAGAGGCAGCGCTCGCCCCCTTCCTCAAAGCCCTGTTGTGGAGGGCTTCCTCCAATTCTTTGTCCACCGGCGAGGCCGGCTTCAAAAAAGTCTCCCTACGCGGAGCTACTTTCGTAGACCTCCCTCTCCCTCTCTGCGCGGACGTGACCTTGGCGGTCGCCGGTCCCTCAGTCTCCGTGTCTGAGTCGTAGTACCCAGCCACGTAGAAAGAGGAAAACGGCCGCTTCTGGCCAGTCCCGCTCTCAGCTCCACTGAAATCCATTTCGGAGGCGGTCCCAGCATCAGATGCGGTCCCAGCGCCCGAAATGGATTCCTCCCTCGGTTGCTTCGTGGACGGGCCCTTAGGCCTCGCCCCCGAAGCTGCCCTGCTGGAGACGGGTTCGACGTACGTCGACTCCGCCGCCAACAACTCGGGCGTCCCTACATTCTCCAGGGAGGAAGCGAACCTCCCTGAAGCATCGCGCGCCTGCTTTGACATGATGTCGCAACAGACCGCAACCCAACACAAAACGGAACAAAACACAATCCCCCCAACCTAACCTAACCTAACCTAACCTAACCTAACCTTTTTTTTTTTTTTTTTTTTTTTTTTTTTTTTTTTTTTTTTTTTTTTTAAAACTTCGTCCTCCGTCTTGGCGGGACGGGTGGGGGTCACTGTAACAGTCTACCCACCCGCCCCAACGGAGAGGCCCGGAACTCAAACATTCCGGGCCCCGTAACACCCAAGCAATAGGGGGGGGGGGTGTCCAGCTTGAAGCGACACCCCCCCGACACAACACCACACCATTTCTGGTGGGGCGGGAGGAGGCGATCCAGGCGCCTCCTTCTACCGCCACTTCACCCTGGGATAGACAATATGGGCGGGAGGAGGCGGAAAAGTCGCCTCCTTCTACCGCCCAGAAAGAAAACACACACAAAATGGGCGGGAGGAGGCGGAAATAGACGCCTCCTGCTACCGCCCAGAAAAGCCCAACTAGTGGGGAAACACCCTCTACTAGTGGGGCGGGAGGAGGCGGGCAAAACGCCTCCTTCTACCGCCCCTCCGCCTGTGCCGGATCGGGTCAAGGAGAGGATCTTCCTCCCTGACCCGCTCCGCGGCCTCCTTCTGCGCGATTGCGTATTCGCAGAAGGAGGCCACAGCCTGCCACGCCGTGTCGCTGCCGAGCATGGCACGAATTACGCTCGGCAGGGACAGGTCCACCCCTATGTGTGCGGAGAGTGTGTGTCGCTGTGTTGATAGAGCGACACACACTCCCAGCACGTGGGGCGCCGTGTCTTCTGGCGCCCCACATTGGTGGCAGGCTGGGGTCGGCTCACGTCTAGCGATCTGGTGCAGGTATTTTCCGAAGCATCCATGCCCGGAAAGCACCTGCACCAATCGGTAGGTGAGCGACCCATGCCGCCGCCGCAGCCACTCCCCGAGGACCGGTTTTATGGCCCCCACCGTCCACGCACCCGGCACCGGTGGGGCCAGGTCCTCCGTCCACCGCCCTATTAGGGCGGCCTGCGCCTGCCTCCGCATGCGCGTGACCTCCTCCCAATCCGGGGGCTCTCCGCGGGTCCTTCTAGCCGAGACAAGATGGTAAATCTCGGCGAGGACCTCCGCTTGGAGCTCCCAGGGGGGGTCTCCGGCAAGCGCGCATGCGGCCGTCCAGGACACCGTCCGGTATCCGCGTATCGCCCTCGTCGCGATGACCCGCTGCGGACGTCGCAGCAGGGCCTTATTGGCGCGTCCGAGGGCGTCCGCCCAGACCGGCGCCCCGTAGCAGGCCATACTCCTGGTGACGGCGGAGTATAGCCCGCGGCAGTTGGCGCTAGGGCCGCCCACGTTGGGCAGCAGCCTCCCTAGTGCGGCAGCGGCACTCACGACCTTCGGGGCCAGACTTGCAAAATGAGCCCCGAAGGTCCACCTCCCATCCAGGATGAGGCCCAGGTACTTCATCTGGGTCCCCACCCGGATCGGGACCCCGTCCAGGACGACTTGAGTGCCTGGAGGGGGTCCCCCCCGAGGCCCGTGAAACAACAGGGCCTCGGTCTTGGAGAGGGCAACCTCTAGTCCTAGGGAGCGGATGCGGTCGACCACCAGGGCTGTCCCCACCGTGGCCAACCGCAGCGTCGCTCCCAGGTCCCTCCCCCTGGCCACGACTAGGGTGTCGTCCGCGTAGCAGGCGACCCGCAGACTTGCGGGAAGCGTGCCGCGGAGCACCCAGTCGTAGCCGACGTTCCACAGCAGGGGTCCCAACACTGACCCCTGTGGAACGCCGCAGGCCACGCGACGGCGCCTCAGGCCGTCGCGTCCCTCCACGAGGATCTCGCGGTCGCGGAGGTAGTCGCCCAACAGCCTCCTCAGATACAGGGGCACTCCATGGTATCGGAGCGCCTCCTGTATCGTTGCGTGTGGGAGGCTGTTGAAGGCGTTGGCGATGTCAAGTGAGACAGCCAACGCCTTATCCCCCTCGCCGACCGCGGCCTGCGTCCATCCTTTGAGCCAGAGCAGGGCGTCTATCGTCGACCGCCCCGCCCTGAACCCATACTGGGCCTCGGACAATCCGGGCCCAGTGCCCTCCAGGTGCTGGACGACCCGGGACGCTACGACTCTTTCGAGGAGCTTTCCCGTGTCGTCCAAAAGCACGATTGGCCTGTAAGCGGAAGGTGTCTCGGCATCCCGACCATCCTTCCGCAGCAGGCACAACCGGCCGTCCTTCCATATCTTCGGGAACTGTCCAGACGTGATGCATACGTTGAACAGTTCCCGAAGCGGACCGCCCAGTGACTTTAGGGCGATCCGCAGCACTGCACCTGGAACCCCGTCTGGTCCCGGGGCCGTCCTCTTGCCGTGCATCCGAGCGACGGCAACCTCCATCTCCACCTCCGTGACGGGGGGGATGGAGTCCGGGTCCAGCACCTCCTCCTCCTCGGGGAGGATAGGCGACATCACTGGAGGGGTGTGGTCTGGGTCTCTGTTTGGAAACAGACCCACCAGCACCCTCTCCAGGACCTCCGGCTCGAGGGACTCCGCTACGGGGGGCGCTTGGCCCCGGAACTTTTTCCGGGCCGCCTTGTACGGGCGCCCCCACGGGTCCCTATCGAGGCCCTCCAGGGCCTCGCCCCAGGAGTTCGCCTTCGACTCCCCTATCGCCAGCTGTAGGGCCCGCCTCGTCTCGCGGTACGCCTCATACAGCTGGCCTTCAGCTGCCAGCTCCTCTTCTGACAGCTGGTCGTCCGGGCGGCCGCGCCGCAATCTCCTGATGCGGACATACGGCCGCCGTGCCGCTGAGCAGGCCTCCCTAAGCGCCGCGAGCTCCCGGCGCCACCAATAGACCTGGCGGCGCCCCTCGTAGCGCCGGGCCCTCGGCATGGCGGTGTCGCAAATGGCCGTTAACGCATTTCTAAAACGGCCTGCTGCGACATCCGCCTCGGGGTGCGTGCGCCCCGCAACCCAAGCCTGGACGACGGCCGCCTCCTCTGCCAACTCGACGTCTAGGCGGCTCATCGTCCACCGCGGGAAGTGCGCACGCATCTCCCGGCGGGGCCCTCCCGGACTGTCGGAGGGACCCATCTCGAACCTTATGTACTTGTGGTCCGAGAGGGTCTCTACCTCCGACTCTACCCTCCAGGCCCGGACACGCGCTGCGGCTGCTGGGGTGGCGAACGAGAGGTCCACCACGGACCCCCCACGCTGCCGCACGCACGTGTGGGCCGACCCTGTATTTAGAAGGGTCAGCCCGGAGGCAACTGCCCACTCCACGACAAGCTCACCGCGAGCGTCAGTGGAGGGGTTGCCCCAGTCCCGGGCCTTCGCGTTCAGGTCCCCCATAAAGAGGACCTGACGTGGCGCCTGCCTTAACACCGCCGCGGCCAGGAGGTCCACAAACACCTCCAGCTCCGCGACGGTTCTATTGGGGGAGAAGTACGCTCCTATTATGGCGTACTCCCCCCAATTGGCCACCACGTATCCTGCGCCCCTCTCGATGACTGTGAGAGGGGGGGTTCCGTCCTGCCTGCTCAATATAGCCACGGAGCCATCAAGGTCCCCAGCCCAGCAAGGGTGCTGGGGGGGGACATAGTAGGGCTCCGCGGCGACGGCCACATCAATTTGCCACTGCGCCAGGGACTGCATGAGCAAGTCCTGAGCTCTGGCGCAGTGGTTGAGGTTCGTCTGAAGGTAGCTGTGATGGCTGACTAAAGACATTAGTCAGACATCGCAGCTACCTCGTTCGCTGATGCGCGAACGCCCGCCGGGGAGGCCACTCGTGGGGCCTCGGGGGCGGCCACTGTCCGTATGTTGGCCGCCTTCCCATTCGTCTTGGGAGGGACGCAGCTGCGTCCCCCCATTATGTGCCCAGAGGGCCTCCCGACCTCGGCGCAGATCGCGCAGCGCGCCGCGACCTTCCCGCAATTTGCGGATCTGTGCCCCTCCTCCCCGCACCTGTAACACAGGTCGCCCCGATTGGCTGCGGCGGGGCACTGGGGGCGGGTGTGGCCCAGCCCCATGCACCTATAGCATCGCATGGGGCGCGCCCCCATTGCCGTAACGCCCACCGAGCTCCAGCCGATGAGGATTCTGCCCTTTTCCAACACCAGCTGAGCAGCCGGGATCGGGCAGGCCACGAGGCAAGACCAGGAGCCATTCCAGGCCTGGCGAATGTCGCCAGGCCTGACGAGGTGCACTGGGCACCCCCCCGCCTTTGCTATGGCTGCCGCCACCTTCTCCTTGGTGGCGGCATCATCCAGGCCCGTTATCCTCAGGTCCGTGACTTTCACGGGCCTGGAAACGCTGGCCACGTCGGACAGGACTTCCCGCAGTTTGCCTGCGAGCCTGTCCGCCTTGTCGTCGTGGTCGGAGCCAGCTATCTCTAAGAGCCTGGCTCCCGTGGCCGTCGTCCTGAACCGGAGCTGGTCAATACCCAGCTCCTCTAGGTCTACCCTGGTCTGTGCCTCGTCGATGAGGGTCTTGTAGGTGACCCCCTTCTCGACAGCGTCGGGCTGCAGCGACAGCACGACTGCTGCCGTTTTGGGGGCCTTTTGCACCACCCTTGGGGCCCTATTCCCCACCGCGGGGCCTTGGGGCCTGGCAGTCCCATTTACAGGGGGGGCAGCTCCTCCTCTCCTCCTGTTCCTCCTTCCTCCCCTCTTCCTCTTCCTCTTCCCCACCGTGGTCCATGCATCTGCCTGTGGGGCAGCAGCTGGAGCAGCCACGGGGGCAGCGGGAGGGGCGGGTCTTCTCGCCTCTTGTGTTCCCCTCATGGCCGGGGGAACATACGGCCTTGGAGCTGTCGTCGGCGGGGCGGCGGCTGCCTGCCTTGGAGCCGGCGCGGCCGGCTTGGCTGCGACCGCAGCGTAGCGCGCCGGCGCCGGTCTTGATACCTGCGCGGCCGGCCTGGCTGCAACCGCAGCGTAGCGCGCCGGCGCCGGTCTTGATACCTGCGCGGCCGGCCTGGCTGCAACCGCAGCGTAGCGCGCCGGCGCCGGTATCGGCCTAGGTGGGGCGGCAACCACTGCCGCCCTCTCTGCCACCCTTTTGGCATCCGCCCTTAGTGGCGGCCTAATGATTTGGGCCGGGAGGAGGCGGCTCTCGAGTCCCTCGAGTCGGGCGTTCATCATCTCGCCGACCGTGATGGTCAGCGAGCGCCGCAACTCCTCCACTAATTCTGCTCCCTGCATGACGGCGGGAGGAGCTTTTTGCATCGCCGTGTTCTCGGCGACAGTGGCAGCGGCGACGGCCTCGTTCGTCTTCGCCGTGGCCTCCGCGTAACCCTGCCGCAGCGCCTTCATCATTGACTTGGAGGCCTCCACCTCCATACGCAGACGCGCATTGTCGGCACGGAGACGCCTCGTCTCCTCTGCCTCCGTCCTGCCTGCCAGCGTGTCCACCACGTCCCGAAGGACAGAAGTGGCCCTTTTAAGGCGGGCTATGTACCCGCCTTTGAGGTTACCCGATTTCTGGGCAACCTCTAATATGGCAGCAAGGCCCTCTCCTGCTTGGGCCCTGAGCTCTTGGGCGTTCATCTCGCTTGCGTCTCTGGTCGCTGTGACGTCAGAGTCTGTCTCTGTCGTGTGACCAGAGACCGCTGCGCTCGCCCCCTTCCTGTAGGCCCTCTTGCGTAGGGCTTCGTCCAACTCCTTATCAACCGGCGAGGCCGGCTTCAAAAAGGTCTCCCTTCGAGGCACTGTCTTCACAGCCCTCCTTCCTCGTTGCGCGGTGGTGACCTTGGCGGCCATCATCGATCCCTCGTTTTCCGTGTCTGAGTCTAAGTACCCAGGCACGAAAAACGAGGAAGAATAGTGAGGCCGCTTCAGGCCAACATCGCCCTCAACTCCACTAAGATCCATGTCGGAGGCGGTCCCCGCATCAGATGCGGTTCCAGCGCCCGACATGGATCCCTCCGTCGTTGGCTTCGTGGGCGGGCCCTTAGGCCTCACCCCCGAAGCTGCCCTGTTGGAGGCGGGTTCGACGTAAGTCGACTCCGCCGCCAACAAATCGGGCGTCCCTACGTTCTCCAGGGAGGCAGCAAACCTCCCTGAAGCATCGCGCGCCTGTTTTGACATAATGTCGCAACAGACCGCAACCCAACACAAAACGGTACAACACACAATAACAACAGTCAATCACAATTTAGTCCTGAGTACAGAGCAACTTTAGCCGAGCCCGATCTGCCACTCCGTTACGGTGGTCAGATGGGTCGTTTCCGGGGAACGCGACGTGGACGCAAAGCTCTGTGGGGGGTCCCCCAACCTAACCTAACCTAACCTAACCTAACCTAACCTTTTTTTTTTTTTTTTTTTTTTTTTTTTTTTTTTTTTTTTTTTTTTTTTTTTTTTTTTTTTTGATATCCCAGGGGAATGCATTTACGCACTGACCCCCCCGGTGCAATGCCCCACCCAGAAGGGGAGGGGCGTCGGGGGGAGTGTGGGACTCGCACTATTTAGCGTGCACTACCGCACTAAACCCCTGGGGTGTTCCCTCGGCTTGGCATTATGGACGGGGTCGTGGTACCAGTCAATATACCCACTAACCCGTCGGCCGTTGTCCGTTCGTCGGATTCACCTCGTGGGGGGGAAGTTGTGTGACTCCCCCACATCTCAAGCAGCGACGCCCTGGAACACCTAGGGCATCGCTTCCACTTCATGGGGGACCCAAGATGTTCAGGGTCCCTCCATCGGAACCGGGTCTCGCCGCGGGCGGCGTCCCCATGTCCGCTTCTTAGTCGGGGGTCTGGCGCAAGCCTTACCCCCCGATAGATGGTCCGCCGGCTTCCCGATTGCCGCGCAAAGCGAGCAGTGTGGGGCGGCGGAGCATGCGACGGCCTTATGGCCGTTCTGACCGCAGCGATAGCATTCATCGCTGCGGTCTACTTCAGCGTCGCACTGGGCCCTTACGTGGCCCAGTCGCAAACAGCGGAAACAGCGGCGCGGTCTTCGGTTAAGAACCCGTACCTGCGCCGCTGACCATCCCACCAGTAAGCGGCCGCCACCTGCGGCCACAATCTTCTTGGCGGCCGTCACCGGGCACCGCACGAATGCAGTGCCCATTCCGGCCGGCCCCTTCTTGATAACGCCAGCACGTATGGCCGACGTTGGGCAACCCCCGGCGCTGGCCAGGGCTGCGGTCAACTCCGTGTGGTCGATCGAGTCGTCCAGGCCGGTTACACGGAGATCCGTGGTGATCTCCGGCCTGGAGACAACGACGCCGTCTTCTCCAGCGAACATCTCCCGCAGCCTACTGGCCAGGGCGTCCGCCTTTTCTCCTCTTTCATCGCCGGGGATCTCTATGACCCTGGCGCCCGTCGCCGCCTCCCTCATCTTAATGGGGGGCACACCAAGCTCTGCGAGGCTAATTTTACTTTTAGCCTCGCTAACCACTTTGTGGTAAGTCATGCCTCTCTCCTCCGCCGCGGGCCGCAGTGTGATAACAACAGCTGCGGTTCGCGGCGGACGGAGCTTCGCCGCCTTCTTACTGGGCGGCGGTGTAGCCTTCTTTGTCCCCCGCTTGACCACCTCCGACCATTGCCTCTCCTGTGGGGCTTGTGGTCGTGGCGCCGGTGCTGCGGGGGCACGTGGTGCTGGAGCTGGTTTCGTGGCGGTGGCAGGGGCGGGGGCAGGGATCTTTTTCCCCTTCCCCTTTTTCCCCTTCTTTGCCACCGTGCTCCACTCCATCGCCTCTTCAGTTCCTGCCTGCATTTCCCTAAGGGCCGGAGCCGGGGCGCAAGGCGGAGGTGGGATCTCCTCAGTGCAGGTGGCGACTTCAGCCACCCTTACCGCCTCTCTTCTGCGGTCCGCTTCCAGAGAAGGCCTGAAGCTCTTCTCCGGAAGCAGTCTCCCGCTCACCTCTAGGCCCTCAATTCGGGCACTCATAACGGCGTTGAGGCGCTCTGCGATGCGCCTCTCCATCTCAGCCTCATCGACACCGCAGACCGCTTTAGCAGCCTGGGTCTGGGCCTCAGCCAGGGCCTGGGCCTGTGCCTGGGCCTGGGCTTGAGCCTGCTCCAGTCGAGAGTTCATCTCCCGACTGAGCTCCTCATATTTTTCCTGCTGGGCCTTGTTGGCCTCTCGCAGCTTAGCCACCTCCGCGGAGAAATCCCGCGCCCGGGTAGCTTCGAAGGTGGTCCTGAAAGAGTAGACCGCATCCTCTAGCTCCCTTACTGCTGCAGCCGACATGTTCTTTTTGGCAAATACATGCAGACTTTCCACCGCATCGGCGATCTTGTCGTCGAGTGCCGACCAGGATAACTTCCCAGCCCGCTCGCTCTCCCGTTTTTGGAGGCGGGAGCTCCGCTCCGACCGCCTCTCTTTCCCCCGATGCGCTTCTGTGATGCGCTCCTCTTCAGCCATCGCTGAGTCGACGCGCTGCCCAATATTGGGCTGACGTCCGCGACCGCGCTGACTTGTGGCCATTTTTGCTGGTGACGAGTTGGATTCGTCGTCGCCGTGCCTGGCCACCTCCTCTGGCACACCTCGCTTGCGCCGTGCCGCCCTGTCGGCTCGGGAGCTAGGTCCCGCTGCCGGCATCTTCTCCTCCGAGGCGTCCGCACGATGGGGACTCTCCTCCTCCTCCGACTCTTCTACCGAGCGAAAGTCTCGGCTTGAAGCCCTCGACGACGACGCAGATGATCGCGTCGTCGGTCTCCCTATCTTTCCGGTCTTGGACCGCGTCGACGACGCCACCGTCACCATGCTTCCATCCGAATCGGATGAAAGCGTGGAGACGGCTCCAGCTAATCGTCCCTTCCTCTCTTTCTCCTCCTCAGCTACCTTCATCCTCCCTTTCAACGTCGGCGCAATTGTTGCCCCCTCCGTATACACGGGGCTCGACACCGGAGTGCCACGGGATTCCCCAACCTGTGGGTTGGGACCCGCCCGGAGAATATTTCCAATTGCCTTTCGTTCCATGATTGTCTTTTTTGTTCAAAGAGGGGTGCTGTCCCCCCTTTGGCCCTCTCGCATACAACTGACCCCAGGCAAAAAGCCGAACCTGAGGCCAGGACCCCCCCCCCCACACACAAAATAATAACACACACACAAATAAAATATAGATACACAAATAAAATAACAATAAATACAAGACACACAAATAGACATATAATAAACACACAATGCTCCAGCCGCCGCTTCCCAGACTGTCCGGGGCGCCGGCTGGACTCCAACCGCGGCCTTGGAGGCACGCCATCCTCCGACCCGAAGGTCCACTGCAGCCGCGATGAACGCGGCCGCCCAACACCAAACACCCGACAGGGAGGCCGAGTTGACCAACCCTGCCGCGCCCACCTCTGGCCCGAAGGCCGAAGACTTGGCCTGAACGCCAAAACCACCTCGGGCCTCAGAACACACTGCGCACCATGTTGAATCATAGTGCGCGCGGTGAGGCCCCAAGTGTCCAGCCATTAGCCGCCGTGCCGCAATCTCTCTGGTAGCGGAGAGGTTGCGGGACGGCGTTGCCCAGGGTGCACCACGTGGAGGTTGCTGGACCTGACACCCCAACCTAACCTAACCTTTTTTTTTTTTTTTTTTTTTTTATTAAACTTCTTCCTCCGTCTTGGCGGGACGGGTGGGGGTCACTGTAACAGTCTACCCACCCGCCCCAACGGAGAGGCCCGGAACTCAAACATTCCGGGCCCCATAACACCCATGCAATAGGGGGGGGGTGTCCAGCTTGAAGCGACACCCCCCCGACACAACACCACACCATTTCTGGTGGGGCGGGAGGAGGCGATCCAGGCGCCTCCTTCTACCGCCGCTTCACCCTGAAGCAATAATATGGGCGGGAGGAGGCGGAAAAGTCGCCTCCTTCTACCGCCCAGAAAGGAAATACACACAAAATGGGCGGGAGGAGGCGGAAAAGACGCCTCCTGCTACCGCCCAGAAAAACCCAACTAGTGGGGAAAAACACACCCCTCCTAGTGGGGCGGGAGGAGGCGGGCAAAACGCCTCCTTCTACCGCCCCTCCGCCTGTGCCGGATCGGGTCAAGGAGAGGATCTTCCTCCCTGACCCGCTCCGCGGCCTCCTTCTGCGCGATTGCGTATTCGCAGAAGGAGGCCACAGCCTGCCACGCCGTGTCGCTGCCGAGCATGGCACGAATTACGCTCGGCAGGGACAGGTCCAGCCCTATGTGTGCGGAGAGTGTGTGTCGCTGTGTTGATAGAGCGACACACACTCCCAGCACGTGGGGCGCCGTGTCTTCTGGCGCCCCACATTGGTGGCAGGCTGGGGTCGGCTCACGTCTAGCGATCTGGTGCAGGTATTTTCCGAAGCATCCATGCCCGGAAAGCACCTGCACCAATCGGTAGGTGAGCGACCCATGCCGCCGCCGCAGCCACTCCCCGAGGACCGGTCTTATGGCCCCCACCGTCCACGCACCCGGCACCGGTGGGGCCAGGTCCTCCGTCCACCGCCCTATTAGGGCGGCCTGCGCCTGCCTCCGCATGCGCGTGACCTCCTCCCAATCCGGGGGCTCTCCGCGGGTCCTTCTAGCCGAGACAAGATGGTAGATCTCGGCGAGGACCTCCGCTTGGAGCTCCCAGGGGGGGTCTCCGGCAAGCGCGCATGCGGCCGTCCAGGACACCGTCCGGTATCCGCGTATCGCCCTCGTCGCGATGACCCGCTGCGGACGTCGCAGCAGGGCCTTATTGGCGCGTCCGAGGGCGTCCGCCCAGACCGGCGCCCCGTAGCAGGCCATACTCCTGGTGACGGCGGAGTATAGCCCGCGGCAGTTGGCGCTAGGGCCGCCCACGTTGGGCAGCAGCCTCCCCAGTGCGGCAGCGGCACTTACGACCTTCGGGGCCAGACTTGCAAAATGGGCCCCGAAGGTCCACCTCCCATCCAGGATGAGGCCCAGGTACTTCATCTGGGTCCCCACCCGGATCGGGACCCCGTCCAGGATGACTTGAGTGCCTGGAGGGGGTCCCCCCCGAGGCCCGTGAAACAACAGGGCCTCGGTCTTGGAGAGGGCAACCTCTAGTCCTAGGGAGCGGATGCGGTCGACCACCAGGGCTGTCCCCACCGTGGCCAACCGCAGCGTCGCTCCCAGGTCCCTCCCCCTGGCCACGACTAGGGTGTCGTCCGCGTAGCAGGCGACCCGCAGACTTGCGGGAAGCGTGCCGCGGAGCACCCAGTCGTAGCCGACGTTCCACAGCAGGGGTCCCAACACTGACCCCTGTGGAACGCCGCAGGCCACGCGACGGCGCCTCAGGCCGTCGCGTCCCTCCACCAGGACCTCGCGGTCGTGGAGGTAGTCGGCCAGCAGCCTCCTCAGATACAGGGGCACTCCATGGTACCGGAGCGCCTCCTGTATCGTTGCGTGTGGGAGGCTGTTGAAGGCGTTGGCGATGTCAAGTGAGACAGCCAACGCCTTATCCCCCTCGCCGACCGCGGCCTGCGTCCATCCTTTGAGCCAGAGCAGGGCGTCTATCGTCGACCGCCCCGCCCTGAACCCATACTGGGCCTCGGACAATCCGGGCCCAGTGCCCTCCAGGTGCTGGACGACCCGGGACGCTACGACTCTTTCGAGGAGCTTTCCCGTGTCGTCCAAGAGCACGATTGGCCTGTAAGCGGAAGGTGTCTCGGCATCCCGACCATCCTTCCGCAGCAGGCACAACCGGCCGTCCTTCCATATCTTCGGGAACTGTCCAGACGTGATGCATACGTTGAACAGTTCCCGAAGCGGACCGCCCAGTGACTTTAGGGCGATCCGCAGCACTGCACCTGGAACCCCGTCCGGTCCCGGGGCCGTCCTCTTGCCGTGCATCCGAGCGACGGCAACCTCCATCTCCACCTCCGTGACGGGGGGGATGGAGTCCGGGTCCGGCACCTCCTCCTCCTCGGGGAGGACAGGCGACATCACTGGAGGGGTGTGGTCTGGGTCTCTGTTTGGAAACAGACCCACCAGCACCCTCTCCAGGACCTCCGGCTCAAGGGACTCCGCTACGGGGGGCGCTTGGCCCCGGAACTTTTTCCGGGCCGCCTTGTATGGGCGCCCCCACGGGTCCCTATCGAGGCCCTCCAGGGCCTCGCCCCAGGAGTTCGCCTTCGACTCCCCTATCGCCAGCTGTAGGGCCCGCTTCGCGTCGCGGTACACCTCATACAGCTGGCCTTCAGCTGCCAGTTCCTCTTCTGACAGCTGGTCGTCCGGGCGGCCGCGCCGCAGTCTCCTTATGCGGACATACGGCCGCCGTGCTGCTGAGCAGGCCTCCCTAAGCGCCGCGATCTCCCGGCGCCACCAATACACCTGGCGGCGCCCCTCGTAGCGCCGGGCCCTCGGCATGGCGGTGTCGCAAATGGCCGTTAGTGCATCTCTAAAACGGCCTGCTGCGACATCCGCCACGGGGTGCGTGCGCCCCGCAACCCAAGCCTGGACGGCGGCCGCCTCCTCTGCCAACTCGACGTCTAGGCGGCTCGTCGTCCACCGCGGGAAGTGCGCACGCATCTCCCGGCGGGGCCCTCCCGGATTGTCGGAGGGACCCATCTCGAACCTTATGTATTTGTGGTCCGAGAGGGTCTCCACCTCCGACTCTACCCTCCAGGCCCGGACACGCGCTGCGGCTGCTGGGGTGGCGAACGAGAGGTCCACCACGGACCCCCCACGCTGCCGCACGCACGTGTGGGCCGACCCTGTATTCAGGAGGGTCAGCCCGGAGGCAACTGCCCACTCCACGACAAGCTCACCGCGAGCGTCAGTGGAGGGGTTGCCCCAGTCCCGGGCCTTCGCGTTCAGGTCCCCCATAAAGAGGACCTGACGTGGCGCCTGCCTTAACACCGCCGCGGCCAGGAGGTCCACAAACACCTCCAGCTCCGCGACGGTTCTATTGGGGGAGAAGTACGCTCCTATTATGGCGTACTCCCCCCAATTGGCCACCACGTATCCCGCGCCCCTCTCGATGACTGTGAGAGGGGGGGTTCCGCCCTGCCTGCTCAGTATGGCCACGGAGCCATCAAGGTCCCCAGCCCAGCAAGGGTGCTGGGGGGGGACAAAATAGGGCTCCGCGGCGACGGCCACATCAATTTGCCACTGCGCCAGGGACTGCATCAGCAAGTCCTGAGCTCTGGCGCAGTGGTTGAGGTTCGTCTGAAGGTAGCTGTGATGGCCGACTAAAGACATTAGTCAGACATCGCAGCTACCTCGTTCGCCAATGCGCGAACGCCCGCCGGGGAGGCCACTCGTGGGGCCTCGGGGGCGGCCACTGTCCGTGTGTTGGCCGCCTTCCCACTCGTCTTGGGAGGGACGCAGCTGCGTCCCCCCATTATGTGCCCAAACCTAACCTAACCTAACCTAACCTAACCTTTTTTTTTTTTTTTATTAACTTCGTCCTCCGTCTTGGCGGGACGGGTGGGGGTCACTGTAACAGTCTACCCACCCGCCCCAACGGAGAGGCCCGGAACTCAAACATTCCGGGCCCCATAACACCCAAGCAATAGGGGGGGGGGTGTCCAGCTTGAAGCGACACCCCCCCGACACAACACCACACCATTTCTGGTGGGGCGGGAGGAGGCGATCCAGGCGCCTCCTTCTACCGCCGCTTCACCCTGAAACAATAATATGGGCGGGAGGAGGCGGAAAAGTCGCCTCCTTCTACCGCCCAGAAAGGAAACACACACAAAATGGGCGGGAGGAGGCGGAAAAGACGCCTCCTGCTACCGCCCAGAAAAACCCAACTAGTGGGGAAAAAGCACACCCCTCCTAGTGGGGCGGGAGGAGGCGGGCAAAACGCCTCCTTCTACCGCCCCTCCGCCTGTGCCGGATCGGGTCAAGGAGAGGATCTTCCTCCCTGACCCGCTCCGCGGCCTCCTTCTGCGCGATTGCGTATTCGCAGAAGGAGGCCACAGCCTGCCACGCCGTGTCGCTGCCGAGCATGGCACGAATTACGCTCGGCAGGGACAGGTCCACCCCTATGTGTGCGGAGAGTGTGTGTCGCTGTGTTGATAGAGCGACACACACTCCCAGCACGTGGGGCGCCGTGTCTTCTGGCGCCCCACATTGGTGGCAGGCTGGGGTCGGCTCACGTCTAGCGATCTGGTGCAGGTATTTTCCGAAGCATCCATGCCCGGAAAGCACCTGCACCAATCGGTAGGTGAGCGACCCATGCCGCCGCCGCAGCCACTCCCCGAGGACCGGTCTTATGGCCCCCACCGTCCACGCACCCGGCACCGGTGGGGCCAGGTCCTCCGTCCACCGCCCTATTAGGGCGGCCTGCGCCTGCCTCCGCATGCGCGTGACCTCCTCCCAATCCGGGGGCTCTCCGCGGGTCCTTCTAGCCGAGACAAGATGGTAAATCTCGGCGAGGACCTCCGCTTGGAGCTCCCAGGGGGGGTCTCCGGCAAGCGCGCATGCGGCCGTCCAGGACACCGTCCGGTATCCGCGTATCGCCCTCGTCGCGATGACCCGCTGCGGACGTCGCAGCAGGGCCTTATTGGCGCGTCCGAGGGCGTCCGCCCAGACCGGCGCCCCGTAGCAGGCCATACTCCTGGTGACGGCGGAGTATAGCCCGCGGCAGTTGGCGCTAGGGCCGCCCACGTTGGGCAGCAGCCTCCCTAGTGCGGCAGCGGCACTCACGACCTTCGGGGCCAGACTTGCAAAATGAGCCCCGAAGGTCCACCTCCCATCCAGGATGAGGCCCAGGTACTTCATCTGGGTCCCCACCCGGATCGGGACCCCGTCCAGGACGACTTGAGTGCCTGGAGGGGGTCCCCCCCGAGGCCCGTGAAACAACAGGGCCTCGGTCTTGGAGAGGGCAACCTCTAGTCCTAGGGAGCGGATGCGGTCGACCACCAGGGCTGTCCCCACCGTGGCCAACCGCAGCGTCGCTCCCAGGTCCCTCCCCCTGGCCACGACTAGGGTGTCGTCCGCGTAGCAGGCGACCCGCAGACTTGCGGGAAGCGTGCCGCGGAGCACCCAGTCGTAGCCGACGTTCCACAGCAGGGGTCCCAACACTGACCCCTGTGGAACGCCGCAGGCCACGCAACGGCGCCTCAGGCCGTCGCGTCCCTCCACGAGGATCTCGCGGTCGCGGAGGTAGTCGCCCAACAGCCTCCTCAGATACAGGGGCACTCCATGGTATCGGAGCGCCTCCTGTATCGTGGCGTGTGGGAGGCTGTTAAAGGCGTTGGCAATGTCCAGCGAGACAGCCAACGCCTTATCCCCCTCGGCGACCGCGGCCTGCGTCCATCCTTTGAGCCAGAGCAGGGCGTCTATCGTCGACCGCCCCGCCCTGAACCCATACTGGGCCTCGGACAGTCCGGGCCCAGTGCCCTCCAGGTGCTGGACGACCCGGGACGCTACGACTCTTTCGAGGAGCTTTCCCGTGTCGTCCAAAAGCACGATTGGCCTGTAAGCGGAAGGTGTCTCGGCGTCCCGACCATCCTTCCGCAGCAGGCACAACCGGCCGTCCTTCCATATCTTCGGGAACTGTCCAGACGTGATGCATACGTTGAACAGTTCCCGAAGCGGACCGCCCAGTGACTTTAGGGCGATCCGCAGCACTGCACCTGGAACCCCGTCCGGTCCCGGGGCCGTCCTCTTGCCGTGCATCCGAGCGACGGCAACCTCCATCTCCACCTCCGTGACGGGGGGGATGGAGTCCGGGTCCGGCACCTCCTCCTCCTCGGGGAGGATAGGCGACATCACTGGAGGGGTGTGGTCTGGGTCTCTGTTTGGAAACAGACCCACCAGCACCCTCTCCAGGACCTCCGGCTCGAGGGACTCCGCTACGGGGGGCGCTTGGCCCCGGAACTTTTTCCGGGCCGCCTTGTACGGGCGCCCCCACGGGTCCCTATCGAGGCCCTCCAGGGCCTCGCCCCAGGATGTCGCCTTCGACTCCCCTATCGCCAGCTGTAGGGCCCGCCTCGTCTCGCGGTACGCCTCATACAGCTGGCCTTCAGCTGCCAGCTCCTCTTCTGACAGCTGGTCGTCCGGGCGGCCGCGCCGCAATCTCCTGATGCGGACATACGGCCGCCGTGCCGCTGAGCAGGCCTCCCTAAGCGCCGCGAGCTCCCGGCGCCACCAATAGACCTGGCGGCGCCCCTCGTAGCGCCGGGCCCTCGGCATGGCGGTGTCGCAAATGGCCGTTAACGCATTTCTAAAACGGCCTGCTGCGACATCCGCCTCGGGGTGCGTGCGCCCCGCAACCCAAGCCTGGACGACGGCCGCCTCCTCTGCCAACTCGACGTCTAGGCGGCTCATCGTCCACCGCGGGAAGTGCGCACGCATCTCCCGGCGGGGCCCTCTCGGACTGTCGGAGGGACCCATCTCGAACCTTATGTACTTGTGGTCCGAGAGGGTCTCTACCTCCGACTCTACCCTCCAGGCCCGGACACGCGCTGCGGCTGCTGGGGTGGCGAACGAGAGGTCCACCACGGACCCCCCACGCTGCCGCACGCACGTGTGGGCCGACCCTGTATTCAGAAGGGTCAGCCCGGAGGCAACTGCCCACTCCACGACAAGCTCACCGCGAGCGTCAGTGGAGGGGTTGCCCCAGTCCCGGGCCTTCGCGTTCAGGTCCCCCATAAAGAGGACCTGACGTGGCGCCTGCCTTAACACCGCCGCGGCCAGGAGGTCCACAAACACCTCCAGCTCCGCGACGGTTCTATTGGGGGAGAAGTACGCTCCTATTATGGCGTACTCCCCCCAATTGGCCACCACGTATCCCGCGCCCCTCTCGATGACTGTGAGAGGGGGGGTTCCGCCCTGCCTGCTCAGTATGGCCACGGAGCCATCAAGGTCCCCAGCCCAGCAAGGGTGCTGGGGGGGGACATAATAGGGCTCCGCGGCGACGGCCACATCAATTTGCCACTGCGCCAGGGACTGCATCAGCAAGTCCTGAGCTCTGGCGCAGTGGTTGAGATTCGTCTGAAGGTAGCTGTGATGGCTGACTAAAGACATTAGTCAGACATCGCAGCTACCTCGTTCGCCAATGCGCGAACGCCCGCCGGGGAGGCCACTCGTGGGGCCTCGGGGGCGGCCACTGTCCGTGTGTTGGCCGCCTTCCCACTCGTCTTGGGAGGGACGCAGCTGCGTCCCCCCATTATGTGCCCAGAGGGCCTCCCGACCTCGGCGCAGATCGCGCAGCGCGCCGCGACCTTCCCGCAATTTGCGGATCTGTGCCCCTCCTCCCCGCACCGGTAACACAGATCGCCCCGATTGGCTGCGGCGGGGCACTGGGGGCGGGTGTGGCCCAGCCCCATGCACCTATAGCACCGCATGGGGCGCGCCCCCATTGCCGTGACACCCACCGAGCTCCAGCCGATGAGGATTCTGCCCTTTTCCAACACCAGCTGAGCAGCCGGGATCGGGCAGGCCACGAGGCAAGACCAGGAGCCATTCCAGGCCTGGCGAATGTCGCCAGGCCTGACGAGGTGCACTGGGCACCCCCCCGCTCTCGCTATGGCGGTCGCCACCTTCTCCTTGGTGGCGGCATCATCCAGGCCCGTTATTCTCAGGTCCGTGACCTTCACGGGCCTGGAAACGCTGGCCACGTCAGGCAAGACTTCCCGCAATTTGGTTGCGAGCCTGTCTGCTTTCTCGTCATGTTCCGAGCCGGCTATTTCTAAGAGCCTGGCTCCCGTGGCCGTCGTCCTGAACCGGAGCTGGTCAATACCCAGCTCCTCCAGGTCCACCCTGGTCTGCGCCTCGTCGATGAGGGTCTTATAGGTGACCCCCTTCTCGACGGCGTCGGGCTGCAGCGACAGCACGACTGCTGCCGTTTTGGGGGCCTTTTGCACCACTCTTGGGGCCCTATTCCCCACCGCGGGGCCTTGGGGCCTGGCAGGCCCATTTACAGGGGGGGCAGCTCCTCCTCTCCTCCTGTTCCTCCTTCCTCCCCTCTTCCTCTTCCTCTTCCCCACCGTGGTCCAGGCATCTGCCTGTGGGGCAGCAGCTGGAGCAGCCACGGGGGCAGCGGGAGGGGCGGGTCTTCTCGCCTCTTGTGTTCCCCTCATGGCCGGGGGAACATACGGCCTTGGAGCTGTCGTCGGCGGGGCGGCGGCTGCCTGCCTTGGAGCCGGTGCGGCCGGCCTGGCTGCGACTGCAGCATAGCGCATCGGTCTTGATGCCTGCGCGGCGGGCCCGGCTGCAACCGCAGCGTAGCGCGCCGGCGCCGGTCTTGATGCCTGGGCGGCCGGCCTGGCTGCAACCGCAGCGTAGCGCGCCGGCGCCGGTATCGGCTTAGGTGGGGCAGCAACCACTGCTGCCCTCTCTGTCGCCCTTTTAGCGTCCGCCCTTAAAGGTGGCCTCAAGATTGGGGCCGGGAGGAGGCGGCTCTCGAGTCCCTCGAGTCGGGCATTCATCATCTCGCCGACCGTGATGGTCAGCGAGCGCCGCAACTCCTCCACTAGTTCTGCTCCCTGCATGACGGCGGGAGGAGCTTTTCGCATCGCCGTGTTCTCGGCGACAGTGGCAGCGGCGACGGCCTCGTTCGTCTTCGCCGTGGCCTCCGCGTACCCCTGCCGCAGCGCCTTCATCATAGACTTGGAGGCCTCCACCTCCATACGCAGACGCGCATTGTCAGCACGGAGACGCCTCGTCTCCTCTGCCTCCGTCCTGCCTGCCAGCGTGTCCACCACGTCCCGAAGGACAGAAGTGGCCCTTTTAAGGCGGGCTATGTACCCGCCTTTGAGGTTACCCGATTTCTGGGCAACCTCTAGTATGGCAGCAAGGCCCTCTCCTGCTTGGGCCCTGAGCTCTTGGGCGTTCATCTCGCTTGCGTCTCTGGTCGCTGTGACGTCAGAGTCACTCTCTGTCGTGTGACCAGAGACCGCTGCGCTCGCCCCCTTCCTGTAGGCCCTCTTGCGTAGGGCTTCTTCCAAATCCTTATCAACCGGCGAGGCCGGCTTCAAAAAGGTCTCCCTTCGAGGCACTGTCTTCACAGCCCTCCTTCCTCGTTGCGCGGTGGTGACCTTGGCGGCCATCATCGATCCCTCGTTTTCCGTGTCTGAGTCTAAGCACCCAGGCACGAAAAACGAGGAAGAATAGTGAGGCCGCTTCAGGCCAACATCGCCCTCAATACTGAGATCCATGTCGGAGGCGGTCCCCGCATCAGATGCGGTTCCAGCGCCCGAGATGGATCCCTCCATCGTTGGCTTCGTGGGCGGGCCCTTAGGCCTCACCCCCGAAGCTGCCCTGTTGGAGGCGGGTTCGACGTAAGTCGACTCCGCCGCCAACAAATCGGGCGTCCCTACGTTCTCCAGGGAGGCAGCGAACCTCCCTGAAGCATCGCGCGCCTGCTTGGACATAATCGAAGCAGACCGCGACTCAACCTGAACGGAACAAACCAAAACACATAAAACACAATCCAATTTATAACAGTCCTGAGTACAGAGCAACTTTAGCCGAGCCCGATCTGCCACTCCGTTACGGTGGTCAGATGGGTCGTTTCCGGGGAACGCGACGTGGACGCAAAGCTCTGTGGGGGGTCCCCCAACCTAACCTAACCTAACCTAACCTAACCTAACCTAACCTTTTTTTTTTTTTTTTTTTTTTTTTTTTTTTTTTATTAACTACTCCCTCCGTCTTGGCGGGACGGGTGGGGGTCACTGTAACAGTCTACCCACCCGCCCCGACGGAGAGGCCCGGAACTCAGACATTCCGGGCCCCATAACACACCAAGCAATAGGGGGGGGTGTCCAGCTTGAAGCGGCACCCCCCCGACACAACACCACACACATTTCTGGTGGGGCGGGAGGAGGCGATCCAAGCGCCTCCTTCTACCGCCACTTCACCCTGAAACTATATGGGCGGGAGGAGGCGGAAAAGTCGCCTCCTTCTACCGCCCAGAAAGAAAACACACAAAATGGGCGGGAGGAGGCGGAAAAAGACGCCTCCTGCTACCACCCAGAAAAGCCCAACTAGTGGGGAAACACCCTCTACTAGTGGGGCGGGAGGAGGCGGGCAAAACGCCTCCTTCTACCGCCCCTCCGCCTGTGCCGGATCGGGTCAAGGAGAGGATCTTCCTCCCTGACCCGCTCCGCGGCCTCCTTCTGCGCGATTGCGTATTCGCAGAAGGAGGCCACAGCCTGCCACGCCGTGTCGCTGCCGAGCATGGCACGAATTACGCTCGGCAGGGACAGGTCCACCCCTATGTGTGCGGAGAGTGTGTGTCGCTGTGTTGATAGAGCGACACACACTCCCAGCACGTGGGGCGCCGTGTCTTCTGGCGCCCCACATTGGTGGCAGGCTGGGGTCGGCTCACGTCTAGCGATCTGGTGCAGGTATTTTCCGAAGCATCCATGCCCGGAAAGCACCTGCACCAATCGGTAGGTGAGCGACCCATGCCGCCGCCGCAGCCACTCCCCGAGGACCGGTCTTATGGCCCCCACCGTCCACGCACCCGGCACCGGTGGGGCCAGGTCCTCCGTCCACCGCCCTATTAGGGCGGCCTGCGCCTGCCTCCGCATGCGCGTGACCTCCTCCCAATCCGGGGGCTCTCCGCGGGTCCTTCTAGCCGAGACAAGATGGTAAATCTCGGCGAGGACCTCCGCTTGGAGCTCCCAGGGGGGGTCTCCGGCAAGCGCGCATGCGGCCGTCCAGGACACCGTCCGGTATCCGCGTATCGCCCTCGTCGCGATGACCCGCTGCGGACGTCGCAGCAGGGCCTTATTGGCGCGTCCGAGGGCGTCCGCCCAGACCGGCGCCCCGTAGCAGGCCATACTCCTGGTGACGGCGGAGTATAGCCCGCGGCAGTTGGCGCTAGGGCCGCCCACGTTGGGCAGCAGCCTCCCTAGTGCGGCAGCGGCACTCACGACCTTCGGGGCCAGACTTGCAAAATGAGCCCCGAAGGTCCACCTCCCATCCAGGATGAGGCCCAGGTACTTCATCTGGGTCCCCACCCGGATCGGGACCCCGTCCAGGACGACTTGAGTGCCTGGAGGGGGTCCCCCCCGAGGCCCGTGAAACAACAGGGCCTCGGTCTTGGAGAGGGCAACCTCTAGTCCTAGGGAGCGGATGCGGTCGACCACCAGGGCTGTCCCCACCGTGGCCAACCGCAGCGTCGCTCCCAGGTCCCTCCCCCTGGCCACGACTAGGGTGTCGTCCGCGTAGCAGGCGACCCGCAGACTTGCGGGAAGCGTGCCGCGGAGCACCCAGTCGTAGCCGACGTTCCACAGCAGGGGTCCCAACACTGACCCCTGTGGAACGCCGCAGGCCACGCGACGGCGCCTCAGGCCGTCGCGTCCCTCCACGAGGATCTCGCGGTCGCGGAGGTAGTCGCCCAACAGCCTCCTCAGATACAGGGGCACTCCATGGTATCGGAGCGCCTCCTGTATCGTGGCGTGTGGGAGGCTGTTAAAGGCGTTGGCAATGTCCAACGAGACAGCCAACGCCTTATCCCCCTCGGCGACCGCGGCCTGCGTCCAGCCCTTGAGCCAGAGCAGGGCGTCTATCGTCGACCGCCCCGCCCTGAACCCATACTGGGCCTCGGACAGTCCGGGCCCAGTGCCCTCCAGGTGCTGGACGACCCGGGACGCTACGACTCTTTCGAGGAGCTTTCCCGTGTCGTCCAAGAGCACGATTGGCCTGTAAGCGGAAGGTGTCTCGGCATCCCGACCATCCTTCCGCAGCAGGCACAACCGGCCGTCCTTCCATATCTTCGGGAACTGTCCAGACGTGATGCATACGTTGAACAGTTCCCGAAGCGGACCGCCCAGTGACTTTAGGGCGATCCGCAGCACTGCACCTGGAACCCCGTCCGGTCCCGGGGCCGTCCTCTTGCCGTGCATCCGAGCGACGGCAACCTCCATCTCCACCTCCGTGACGGGGGGGATGGAGTCCGGGTCCGGCACCTCCTCCTCCTCGGGGAGGACAGGCGACATCACTGGAGGGGTGTGGTCTGGGTCTCTGTTTGGAAACAGACCCACCAGCACCCTCTCCAGGACCTCCGGCTCGAGGGACTCCGCTACGGGGGGCGCTTGGCCCCGGAACTTTTTCCGGGCCGCCTTGTACGGGCGCCCCCACGGGTCCCTATCGAGGCCCTCCAGGGCCTCGCCCCAGGAGTTCGCCTTCGACTCCCCTATCGCCAGCTGTAGGGCCCGCCTCGTCTCGCGGTACGCCTCATACAGCTGGCCTTCAGCTGCCAGCTCCTCTTCTGACAGCTGGTCGTCCGGGCGGCCGCGCCGCAATCTCCTGATGCGGACATACGGCCGCCGTGCCGCTGAGCAGGCCTCCCTAAGCGCCGCGAGCTCCCGGCGCCACCAATAGACCTGGCGGCGCCCCTCGTAGCGCCGGGCCCTCGGCATGGCGGTGTCGCAAATGGCCGTTAACGCATTTCTAAAACGGCCTGCTGCGACATCCGCCTCGGGGTGCGTGCGCCCCGCAACCCAAGCCTGGACGACGGCCGCCTCCTCTGCCAACTCGACGTCTAGGCGGCTCATCGTCCACCGCGGGAAGTGCGCACGCATCTCCCGGCGGGGCCCTCCCGGACTGTCGGAGGGACCCATCTCGAACCTTATGTACTTGTGGTCCGAGAGGGTCTCTACCTCCGACTCTACCCTCCAGGCCCGGACACGCGCTGCGGCTGCTGGGGTGGCGAACGAGAGGTCCACCACGGACCCCCCACGCTGCCGCACGCACGTGTGGGCCGACCCTGTATTTAGAAGGGTCAGCCCGGAGGCAACTGCCCACTCCACGACAAGCTCACCGCGAGCGTCAGTGGAGGGGTTGCCCCAGTCCCGGGCCTTCGCGTTCAGGTCCCCCATAAAGAGGACCTGACGTGGCGCCTGCCTTAACACCGCCGCGGCCAGGAGGTCCACAAACACCTCCAGCTCCGCGACGGTTCTATTGGGGGAGAAGTACGCTCCTATTATGGCGTACTCCCCCCAATTGGCCACCACGTATCCTGCGCCCCTCTCGATGACTGTGAGAGGGGGGGTTCCGTCCTGCCTGCTCAATATAGCCACGGAGCCATCAAGGTCCCCAGCCCAGCAAGGGTGCTGGGGGGGGACATAGTAGGGCTCCGCGGCGACGGCCACATCAATTTGCCACTGCGCCAGGGACTGCATGAGCAAGTCCTGAGCTCTGGCGCAGTGGTTGAGGTTCGTCTGAAGGTAGCTGTGATGGCTGACTAAAGACATTAGTCAGACATCGCAGCTACCTCGTTCGCTGATGCGCGAACGCCCGCCGGGGAGGCCACTCGTGGGGCCTCGGGGGCGGCCACTGTCCGTATGTTGGCCGCCTTCCCATTCGTCTTGGGAGGGACGCAGCTGCGTCCCCCCATTATGTGCCCAGAGGGCCTCCCGACCTCGGCGCAGATCGCGCAGCGCGCCGCGACCTTCCCGCAATTTGCGGATCTGTGCCCCTCCTCCCCGCACCTGTAACACAGGTCGCCCCGATTGGCTGCGGCGGGGCACTGGGGGCGGGTGTGGCCCAGCCCCATGCACCTATAGCATCGCATGGGGCGCGCCCCCATTGCCGTAACGCCCACCGAGCTCCAGCCGATGAGGATTCTGCCCTTTTCCAACACCAGCTGAGCAGCCGGGATCGGGCAGGCCACGAGGCAAGACCAGGAGCCATTCCAGGCCTGGCGAATGTCGCCAGGCCTGACGAGGTGCACTGGGCACCCCCCCGCCTTTGCTATGGCTGCCGCCACCTTCTCCTTGGTGGCGGCATCATCCAGGCCCGTTATCCTCAGGTCCGTGACTTTCACGGGCCTGGAAACGCTGGCCACGTCGGACAGGACTTCCCGCAGTTTGCCTGCGAGCCTGTCCGCCTTGTCGTCGTGGTCGGAGCCAGCTATCTCTAAGAGCCTGGCTCCCGTGGCCGTCGTCCTGAACCGGAGCTGGTCAATACCCAGCTCCTCTAGGTCTACCCTGGTCTGTGCCTCGTCGATGAGGGTCTTGTAGGTGACCCCCTTCTCGACAGCGTCGGGCTGCAGCGACAGCACGACTGCTGCCGTTTTGGGGGCCTTTTGCACCACCCTTGGGGCCCTATTCCCCACCGCGGGGCCTTGGGGCCTGGCAGTCCCATTTACAGGGGGGGCAGCTCCTCCTCTTCTCCTGTTCCTCCTTCCTCCCCTCTTCCTCTTCCTCTTCCCCACCGTGGTCCATGCATCTGCCTGTGGGGCAGCAGCTGGAGCAGCCACGGGGGCAGCGGGAGGGGCGGGTCTTCTCGCCTCTTGTGTTCCCCTCATGGCCGGGGGAACATACGGCCTTGGAGCTGTCGTCGGCGGGGCGGCGGCTGCCTGCCTTGGAGCCGGCGCGGCCGGCTTGGCTGCGACCGCAGCGTAGCGCGCCGGCGCCGGTCTTGATACCTGCGCGGCCGGCCTGGCTGCAACCGCAGCGTAGCGCGCCGGCGCCGGTCTTGATACCTGCGCGGCCGGCCTGGCTGCAACCGCAGCGTAGCGCGCCGGCGCCGGTATCGGCCTAGGTGGGGCGGCAACCACTGCCGCCCTCTCTGCCACCCTTTTGGCATCCGCCCTTAGTGGCGGCCTAATGATTTGGGCCGGGAGGAGGCGGCTCTCGAGTCCCTCGAGTCGGGCGTTCATCATCTCGCCGACCGTGATGGTCAGCGAGCGCCGCAACTCCTCCACTAATTCTGCTCCCTGCATGACGGCGGGAGGAGCTTTTTGCATCGCCGTGTTCTCGGCGACAGTGGCAGCGGCGACGGCCTCGTTCGTCTTCGCCGTGGCCTCCGCGTAACCCTGCCGCAGCGCCTTCATCATTGACTTGGAGGCCTCCACCTCCATACGCAGACGCGCATTGTCGGCACGGAGACGCCTCGTCTCCTCTGCCTCCGTCCTGCCTGCCAGCGTGTCCACCACGTCCCGAAGGACAGAAGTGGCCCTTTTAAGGCGGGCTATGTACCCGCCTTTGAGGTTACCCGATTTCTGGGCAACCTCTAATATGGCAGCAAGGCCCTCTCCTGCTTGGGCCCTGAGCTCTTGGGCGTTCATCTCGCTTGCGTCTCTGGTCGCTGTGACGTCAGAGTCTGTCTCTGTCGTGTGACCAGAGACCGCTGCGCTCGCCCCCTTCCTGTAGGCCCTCTTGCGTAGGGCTTCGTCCAACTCCTTATCAACCGGCGAGGCCGGCTTCAAAAAGGTCTCCCTTCGAGGCACTGTCTTCACAGCCCTCCTTCCTCGTTGCGCGGTGGTGACCTTGGCGGCCATCATCGATCCCTCGTTTTCCGTGTCTGAGTCTAAGTACCCAGGCACGAAAAACGAGGAAGAATAGTGAGGCCGCTTCAGGCCAACATCGCCCTCAACTCCACTAAGATCCATGTCGGAGGCGGTCCCCGCATCAGATGCGGTTCCAGCGCCCGACATGGATCCCTCCGTCGTTGGCTTCGTGGGCGGGCCCTTAGGCCTCACCCCCGAAGCTGCCCTGTTGGAGGCGGGTTCGACGTAAGTCGACTCCGCCGCCAACAAATCGGGCGTCCCTACGTTCTCCAGGGAGGCAGCAAACCTCCCTGAAGCATCGCGCGCCTGTTTTGACATAATGTCGCAACAGACCGCAACCCAACACAAAACGGTACAACACACAATAACAACAGTCAATCACAATTTAGTCCTGAGTACAGAGCAACTTTAGCCGAGCCCGATCTGCCACTCCGTTACGGTGGTCAGATGGGTCGTTTCCGGGGAACGCGACGTGGACGCAAAGCTCTGTGGGGGGTCCCCCAACCTAACCTTTTTTTTTTTTTTTTTTTTTTATTAAACTTCTTCCTCCGTCTTGGCGGGACGGGTGGGGGTCACTGTAACAGTCTACCCACCCGCCCCAACGGAGAGGCCCGGAACTCAAACATTCCGGGCCCCATAACACCCATGCAATAGGGGGGGGGTGTCCAGCTTGAAGCGACACCCCCCCGACACAACACCACACCATTTCTGGTGGGGCGGGAGGAGGCGATCCAGGCGCCTCCTTCTACCGCCGCTTCACCCTGAAGCAATAATATGGGCGGGAGGAGGCGGAAAAGTCGCCTCCTTCTACCGCCCAGAAAGGAAATACACACAAGATGGGCGGGAGGAGGCGGAAAAGACGCCTCCTGCTACCGCCCAGAAAAACCCAACTAAAGGGGGGGGAAATCACCCCCACTAGTGGGGCGGGAGGAGGCGGGCAAAACGCCTCCTTCTACCGCCCCTCCGCCTGTGCCGGATCGGGTCAAGGAGAGGATCTTCCTCCCTGACCCGCTCCGCGGCCTCCTTCTGCGCGATTGCGTATTCGCAGAAGGAGGCCACAGCCTGCCACGCCGTGTCGCTGCCGAGCATGGCACTGATTACGCTCGGCAGGGACAGGTCCAGCCCTATGTGTGCGGAGAGTGTGTGTCGCTGTGTTGACAGAGCGACACACACTCCCAGCACGTGGGGCGCCGTGTCTTCTGGCGCCCCACATTGGTGGCAGGCTGGGGTCGGCTCCCGTCTAGCGATTTGGTGCAGGTATTTTCCGAAGCATCCATGCCCGGAAAGCACCTGCACCAATCGGTAGGTGAGCGACCCATGCCGCCGCCGCATCCACTCCCCGAGGACCGGTCTCAAGGCCCCCACCGTCCACGCACCCGGCACCGGTGGGGCCAGGTCCTCCGTCCACCGCCCTATCAGGGCGGCCTGCGCCTGCCTTCGCATGCGCGCTACCTCTTCCCAATCCGGGGGCTCTCCGCGGGTCCTTCTAGCCGAGACAAGATGGTAAATCTCGGCGAGGACCTCCGCTTGGAGCTCCCAGGGGGGGTCTCCGGCAAGCGCGCATGCGGCCGTCCAGGACACCGTCCGGTATCCGCGTATCGCCCTCGTCGCGATGACCCGCTGCGGACGTCGCAGCAGGGCCTTATTGGCGCGTCCGAGGGCGTCCGCCCAGACCGGCGCCCCGTAGCAGGCCATACTCCGTGTGACGGCGGAGTATAGCCCGCGGCAGTTGGCGCTAGGGCCGCCCACGTTGGGCAGCAACCTCCCCAGTGCGGCAGCGGCACTCACGACCTTCGGGGCCAGACTTGCAAAATGGGCCCCGAAGGTCCACCTCCCATCCAGGATGAGGCCCAGGTACTTCATCTGGGTCCCCACCCGGATCGGGACCCCGTCCAGGACGACTTGAGTGCCTGGAGGGGGTCCCCCCCGAGGCCCGTGGAACAACAGGGCCTCGGTCTTGGAGAGGGCAACCTCTAGTCCTAGGGAGCGGATGCGGTCGACCACCAGGGCTGTCCCCACCGTGGCCAACCGCAGCGTCGCTCCCAGGTCCCTCCCCCTGGCCACGACTAGGGTGTCGTCCGCGTAGCAGGCGACCCGCAGACTTGCGGGAAGCGTGCCGCGGAGCACCCAGTCGTAGCCGACGTTCCACAGCAGGGGTCCCAACACTGACCCCTGTGGAACGCCGCAGGCCACGCGACGGCGCCTCAGGCCGTCGCGTCCCTCCACGAGGATCTCGCGGTCGCGGAGGTAGTCGCCCAACAGCCTCCTCAGATACAGGGGCACTCCATGGTATCGGAGCGCCTCCTGTATCGTGGCGTGTGGGAGGCTGTTAAAGGCGTTGGCAATGTCCAGCGAGACAGCCAACGCCTTATCCCCCTCGGCGACCGCGGCCTGCGTCCATCCTTTGAGCCAGAGCAGGGCGTCTATCGTCGACCGCCCCGCCCTGAACCCATACTGGGCCTCGGACAGTCCGGGCCCAGTGCCCTCCAGGTGCTGGACGACCCGGGACGCTACGACTCTTTCGAGGAGCTTTCCCGTGTCGTCCAAAAGCACGATTGGCCTGTAAGCGGAAGGTGTCTCGGCGTCCCGACCATCCTTCCGCAGCAGGCACAACCGGCCGTCCTTCCATATCTTCGGGAACTGTCCAGACGTGATGCATACGTTGAACAGTTCCCGAAGCGGACCGCCCAGTGACTTTAGGGCGATCCGCAGCACTGCACCTGGAACCCCGTCCGGTCCCGGGGCCGTCCTCTTGCCGTGCATCCGAGCGACGGCAACCTCCATCTCCACCTCCGTGACGGGGGGGATGGAGTCCGGGTCCGGCACCTCCTCCTCCTCGGGGAGGATAGGCGACATCACTGGAGGGGTGTGGTCTGGGTCTCTGTTTGGAAACAGACCCACCAGCACCCTCTCCAGGACCTCCGGCTCGAGGGACTCCGCTACGGGGGGCGCTTGGCCCCGGAACTTTTTCCGGGCCGCCTTGTACGGGCGCCCCCACGGGTCCCTATCGAGGCCCTCCAGGGCCTCGCCCCAGGATGTCGCCTTCGACTCCCCTATCGCCAGCTGTAGGGCCCGCCTCGTCTCGCGGTACGCCTCATACAGCTGGCCTTCAGCTGCCAGCTCCTCTTCTGACAGCTGGTCGTCCGGGCGGCCGCGCCGCAATCTCCTGATGCGGACATACGGCCGCCGTGCCGCTGAGCAGGCCTCCCTAAGCGCCGCGAGCTCCCGGCGCCACCAATAGACCTGGCGGCGCCCCTCGTAGCGCCGGGCCCTCGGCATGGCGGTGTCGCAAATGGCCGTTAACGCATTTCTAAAACGGCCTGCTGCGACATCCGCCTCGGGGTGCGTGCGCCCCGCAACCCAAGCCTGGACGACGGCCGCCTCCTCTGCCAACTCGACGTCTAGGCGGCTCATCGTCCACCGCGGGAAGTGCGCACGCATCTCCCGGCGGGGCCCTCTCGGACTGTCGGAGGGACCCATCTCGAACCTTATGTACTTGTGGTCCGAGAGGGTCTCTACCTCCGACTCTACCCTCCAGGCCCGGACACGCGCTGCGGCTGCTGGGGTGGCGAACGAGAGGTCCACCACGGACCCCCCACGCTGCCGCACGCACGTGTGGGCCGACCCTGTATTCAGAAGGGTCAGCCCGGAGGCAACTGCCCACTCCACGACAAGCTCACCGCGAGCGTCAGTGGAGGGGTTGCCCCAGTCCCGGGCCTTCGCGTTCAGGTCCCCCATAAAGAGGACCTGACGTGGCGCCTGCCTTAACACCGCCGCGGCCAGGAGGTCCACAAACACCTCCAGCTCCGCGACGGTTCTATTGGGGGAGAAGTACGCTCCTATTATGGCGTACTCCCCCCAATTGGCCACCACGTATCCCGCGCCCCTCTCGATGACTGTGAGAGGGGGGGTTCCGCCCTGCCTGCTCAGTATGGCCACGGAGCCATCAAGGTCCCCAGCCCAGCAAGGGTGCTGGGGGGGGACATAATAGGGCTCCGCGGCGACGGCCACATCAATTTGCCACTGCGCCAGGGACTGCATCAGCAAGTCCTGAGCTCTGGCGCAGTGGTTGAGATTCGTCTGAAGGTAGCTGTGATGGCTGACTAAAGACATTAGTCAGACATCGCAGCTACCTCGTTCGCCAATGCGCGAACGCCCGCCGGGGAGGCCACTCGTGGGGCCTCGGGGGCGGCCACTGTCCGTGTGTTGGCCGCCTTCCCACTCGTCTTGGGAGGGACGCAGCTGCGTCCCCCCATTATGTGCCCAGAGGGCCTCCCGACCTCGGCGCAGATCGCGCAGCGCGCCGCGACCTTCCCGCAATTTGCGGATCTGTGCCCCTCCTCCCCGCACCGGTAACACAGATCGCCCCGATTGGCTGCGGCGGGGCACTGGGGGCGGGTGTGGCCCAGCCCCATGCACCTATAGCACCGCATGGGGCGCGCCCCCATTGCCGTGACACCCACCGAGCTCCAGCCGATGAGGATTCTGCCCTTTTCCAACACCAGCTGAGCAGCCGGGATCGGGCAGGCCACGAGGCAAGACCAGGAGCCATTCCAGGCCTGGCGAATGTCGCCAGGCCTGACGAGGTGCACTGGGCACCCCCCCGCTCTCGCTATGGCGGTCGCCACCTTCTCCTTGGTGGCGGCATCATCCAGGCCCGTTATTCTCAGGTCCGTGACCTTCACGGGCCTGGAAACGCTGGCCACGTCAGGCAAGACTTCCCGCAATTTGGTTGCGAGCCTGTCTGCTTTCTCGTCATGTTCCGAGCCGGCTATTTCTAAGAGCCTGGCTCCCGTGGCCGTCGTCCTGAACCGGAGCTGGTCAATACCCAGCTCCTCCAGGTCCACCCTGGTCTGCGCCTCGTCGATGAGGGTCTTATAGGTGACCCCCTTCTCGACGGCGTCGGGCTGCAGCGACAGCACGACTGCTGCCGTTTTGGGGGCCTTTTGCACCACTCTTGGGGCCCTATTCCCCACCGCGGGGCCTTGGGGCCTGGCAGGCCCATTTACAGGGGGGGCAGCTCCTCCTCTCCTCCTGTTCCTCCTTCCTCCCCTCTTCCTCTTCCTCTTCCCCACCGTGGTCCAGGCATCTGCCTGTGGGGCAGCAGCTGGAGCAGCCACGGGGGCAGCGGGAGGGGCGGGTCTTCTCGCCTCTTGTGTTCCCCTCATGGCCGGGGGAACATACGGCCTTGGAGCTGTCGTCGGCGGGGCGGCGGCTGCCTGCCTTGGAGCCGGTGCGGCCGGCCTGGCTGCGACTGCAGCATAGCGCATCGGTCTTGATGCCTGCGCGGCGGGCCCGGCTGCAACCGCAGCGTAGCGCGCCGGCGCCGGTCTTGATGCCTGGGCGGCCGGCCTGGCTGCAACCGCAGCGTAGCGCGCCGGCGCCGGTATCGGCTTAGGTGGGGCAGCAACCACTGCTGCCCTCTCTGTCGCCCTTTTAGCGTCCGCCCTTAAAGGTGGCCTCAAGATTGGGGCCGGGAGGAGGCGGCTCTCGAGTCCCTCGAGTCGGGCATTCATCATCTCGCCGACCGTGATGGTCAGCGAGCGCCGCAACTCCTCCACTAGTTCTGCTCCCTGCATGACGGCGGGAGGAGCTTTTCGCATCGCCGTGTTCTCGGCGACAGTGGCAGCGGCGACGGCCTCGTTCGTCTTCGCCGTGGCCTCCGCGTACCCCTGCCGCAGCGCCTTCATCATAGACTTGGAGGCCTCCACCTCCATACGCAGACGCGCATTGTCAGCACGGAGACGCCTCGTCTCCTCTGCCTCCGTCCTGCCTGCCAGCGTGTCCACCACGTCCCGAAGGACAGAAGTGGCCCTTTTAAGGCGGGCTATGTACCCGCCTTTGAGGTTACCCGATTTCTGGGCAACCTCTAGTATGGCAGCAAGGCCCTCTCCTGCTTGGGCCCTGAGCTCTTGGGCGTTCATCTCGCTTGCGTCTCTGGTCGCTGTGACGTCAGAGTCACTCTCTGTCGTGTGACCAGAGACCGCTGCGCTCGCCCCCTTCCTGTAGGCCCTCTTGCGTAGGGCTTCTTCCAAATCCTTATCAACCGGCGAGGCCGGCTTCAAAAAGGTCTCCCTTCGAGGCACTGTCTTCACAGCCCTCCTTCCTCGTTGCGCGGTGGTGACCTTGGCGGCCATCATCGATCCCTCGTTTTCCGTGTCTGAGTCTAAGCACCCAGGCACGAAAAACGAGGAAGAATAGTGAGGCCGCTTCAGGCCAACATCGCCCTCAATACTGAGATCCATGTCGGAGGCGGTCCCCGCATCAGATGCGGTTCCAGCGCCCGAGATGGATCCCTCCATCGTTGGCTTCGTGGGCGGGCCCTTAGGCCTCACCCCCGAAGCTGCCCTGTTGGAGGCGGGTTCGACGTAAGTCGACTCCGCCGCCAACAAATCGGGCGTCCCTACGTTCTCCAGGGAGGCAGCGAACCTCCCTGAAGCATCGCGCGCCTGCTTGGACATAATCGAAGCAGACCGCGACTCAACCTGAACGGAACAAACCAAAACACATAAAACACAATCCAATTTATAACAGTCCTGAGTACAGAGCAACTTTAGCCGAGCCCGATCTGCCACTCCGTTACGGTGGTCAGATGGGTCGTTTCCGGGGAACGCGACGTGGACGCAAAGCTCTGTGGGGGGTCCCCCCCCCCAACCTAACCTTTTTTTTTTTTTTTTTTTTTTTTTTTTTTTTTTAATTCCTACTCCCTCCGTCTTGGCGGGACGGGTGGGGGTCGCTGTAACAGTCTACCCACCCGTCCCAACGGAGAGGCCCGGAACTCAAACATTCCGGGCCCCACAACACTAAGCACCTGGGGGGCGTCTAACTTGAAGCGACGCCCCCCCAATACGACGACCCCCCCCAACCTTTTTTTTTTTTTTTTTTTTTTTTTTTATTTAATTCTCCCTCCGTCTTGGCGGGACGGGTGGGGGTCGCTGTAACAGTCTACCCACCCGTCCCAACGGAGAGGCCCGGAACTCAAACATTCCGGGCCCCACAACACTAAGCACCTGGGGGGCGTCCAACTTGAAGCGACGCCCCCCCAATACGACGACCACACCTTTCTGGTGGGGCGGGAGGAGGCGATCATAACGCCCCCTTCAACCGCCACTACACCTGCACCTTTTATGGTGGGGCGGGAGGAGGCGAGCAGAACGCCTCCTTCAACCGCCACTGCACCCCGCTATCTACTAGTGGGGCGGGAGGAGGCGGGCAAAACGCCTCCTTCTACCGCCCCTCCGCCTGTGTCGGATTGGGTCAGAGAGCGGATCTGCCTCCCTGACCCGTTCCGCGGCCTCCTTCTGCGCGATTGCGTATTCGCAGAAGGAGGCCATCGCCTGCCACACAGTCTCACTGCCGAGCATTTGCATAACTATGCTCGGCAGGGACAGGTTCCCCCCTACGTGTGATGAGAGTGTGTGTCGCTGTGTTGACAGAGCGACACACACTCCCAGCACGTGGGGCGCCGTGTCTTCTGGCGCCCCACATTGGTGGCAGGCTGGGGTCCGCTCACGCCTAGCGATTTGATGCAGGTACTTTCCAAAGCATCCATGCCCGGAAAGCACCTGCACCAATCGGTAGGTGAGCGCCCCGTGCCGCCGCCGCATCCACCCCTCAAGGACCGGCCTTATAGCCCCCACCGTCCACTCACCTGGCACCGGTGGGGCCAGGTCCTCCGTCCACCGCCCAATTAGGGCGGCCTGCGCCTGCCTCCGCATGCGCGTGACCTCCTCCCAATCCGGGGGCTCGCCGCGGGTCCTTCTAGCCGAGATAAAGTGATATATCTCGGCGAGGACTTCCGCTTGGAGCTCCCAGGGGGGGTCTCCGGCGAGCGCGCATGCGGCCGTCCAGGACACCGTTCGGTATCCTCGTATCGCCCTCGTTGCGATGACCCGCTGCGGACGCCGCAGCAGGGCCTTGTTCGCGCGACCGAGGGCGTCCGCCCAAACCGGTGCCCCGTAGCAGGCCATACTCCGTGTGACGGCGGAGTATAGCCCGCGGCAGGTGGCGTTGGGGCCGCCCACATTGGGCAGCAATCTCCCCAGAGCGGCAGCGGCACTCACGACCTTCGGGGCCAGACTAGCAAAATGGGCCCCGAAGGTCCACCTCCCGTCCAGGATGAGGCCCAGGTACTTCATCTGGAGCCCCACCCGGATCGGGACCCCGTCCAGGATGACTCGTGTGCCTGGAGGGGGTCCCCCCCGAGGCCCATGGAATAGTAGGGCCTCGGTCTTGGAGAGGGCTACCTCCAATCCAAGGGAGCGGATGCGGTCGACCACCAGGGCTGTCCCCACCGTGGCCAACCGCAGCGTCGCTCCCAGGTCCCTCCCCCTGGCCACGACTAGGGTGTCGTCCGCGTAGCAGGCGACCCGCAGACTTGCGGGAAGCGTGCCGCGGAGCACCCAGTCGTAGCCAACGTTCCACAGCAGGGGTCCCAACACTGACCCCTGTGGAACGCCGCAGGCCACGCGACGCCGCCTCAGGCCGTCGCGTCCCTCCACGAGGACCTCGCGGTCGCGGAGGTAGTCGCCCAACAGCCTCCTCAGATACAGGGGCACTCCATGGTATCGGAGCGCCTCCTGTATCGTGGCGTGTGGGAGGCTGTTAAAGGCGTTGGCAATGTCCAGCGAGACAGCCAACGCCTTATCCCCCTCGGCGACCGCGGCCTGCGTCCAGCCCTTGAGCCAGAGCAGGGCGTCTATCGTCGACCGCCCCGCCCTGAACCCGTACTGGGCCTCGGACAGTCCGGGCCCAGTGCCCTCCAGGTGCTGGACGACTCGGGATGCTACGACTCTTTCGAGGAGCTTTCCCGTGTCGTCCAGAAGGACGATTGGCCTGTAGGCGGAAGGTGCCTCGGCATCCCGACCTTCCTTCCGCAGCAGGCACAACCGGCCGTCCTTCCATATCTTCGGGAACTGTCCAGACGTGATACATACGTTGAACAGTTCCCGAAGCGGATCGCCCAGTGACTTGAGGGCGATCCGCAGCACCGCACCTGGAACCCCGTCTGGTCCCGGGGCCGTCCTCTTGCCGTGCAACCGAGCGACGGCAACCTCCATCTCCACCTCCGTGACGGGGGGGATGGAGTCCGGGTCCAGCACCTCCTCCTCCTCGGGGAGGACAGGCGACATCACTGGAGGGGTGTGGTCTGGGTCTATGTTCGGGAACAGACCCACCAGCACCCTCTCCAGGACCTCCGGCTCTAGGGACTCCGCTACAGGGGGCGCCTGGCCCCGGAACTTTTTCCGGGCCGCCTTGTACGGGCGCCCCCACGGGTCCCTGTCGAGGCTCTCCAGGGCCTTGCCCCAGGAGTTCGCCTTCGCCTCCCCTATCACCAGCTGTAGGGCCCGCTTCGCATCGCGGTACACCTCATACAGCTGGCCTTCAGCTGCCAGCTCCTCTGCTGACAGCTGGTCGTCCGTGCGGCCGCGCCGCAGTCTCCTGATGCGGACATACGGCCGCCGTGCCGCTGAGCAGGTCTCCCTAAGCGCCGCAATCTCCCGGCGCCACCAATATACCTGGCGGCGCCCCTCGTAGCGGCGGGCCCTCGGCATGGCGGTAACGACCCCCCCCAACCTAACCTAACCTAACCTAACCTAACCTAACCTAACCTTTTTTTTTTTTTTTTTTTTTTTGATAACGCTGGGGAAACCATCATGGTACCCCCCTTGATCTCACCCCCTAGTGGGGCGGGAGGGGGGTTATGTGGGACTTTAACCGCACTAAAACCCCAGCGTGTGGCCGACGGCACAACATTAGAAACGGAGTCGCGGGACCGTTTTATACTCTTCCGCAACTCCGTTCTGTCGACATCTGCCCCTACCAAGGGGCGGGGGCAGACCCACCTCTGGAAACTACTGTTTCCGCCTCTCCGGGTGACACAAGATACATATAGCACAATAAAACACAATAAAACAATAGAACACATAAAACAATAAAACATATAAAATACAATAAAACAAATACAGATATAAAACAACAAATAGATAAGTCACCCCACAATGAGGGCCAAGATGTTATGACCCTCCAAGCGGAGAAGGAGTGCGCCTCTGATGGGCACGCCTCCGTCTCGCTCGCATCCTCCTTTGTGGGAGGGAAAGCGGATCCGCTTCCCTCTCTCGCTCCTCAGTCTCGCGTCTGAGGAGGACTTCCTCGCAAAAGGCGATTACCGCCTCGAACGATCTTTCGTCATCGACCATCCTAGCTAGGATGGTCGGCAAGGAGAGGTCGTTTCCTACGACCGCGGCCAATAGAGCTCGCGGTCCCGCAGCTCCCGGACAAAACTCCAGGACGTGCTGCGCTGTCTCCTCCGGGTTATTGCACTGGTGGCACGCTGGGGTCGCCTCCTTCCGTACCACGTGACACAGGTACCTCCCGAAGCAACCATGCCCCGAGAGTACCTGTGTCAATCGGAAGGTCAGCGACCCGTGCCCGCGGTTTACCCATCCTTCGAGTACGGGCCGGACTGCCTCCAAAAAGCGGCAGGCGCCGGCCCCCCTCTGACGGCCCACTGCCAGTCGTCTGCTCCAAGATGCCAAGGCATCCTCCCTGGCATCGTCTCTCCATGCTTGTACCTCCCGTGGGACCGGGCGGAGGTCGTCCTCGAGAGCTCGTTTCCTCCGCCAGTACACCGAGGCGAGGACCCCGGCCTCGAGATCCCACGGGAGGGACCCTGCCAAAACGCAGGCCACCTCATGGGATATGGTCCGGTATCCCCGGCATATCCTCACCGCCATAATTCGTTGGGCCCTGAATAACAGGGCGGACCCTCTGGAGTCGAGAGAGTCCGACCAGATAGGGGCCCCGTATAGCGCCATCGACCGAACTACCGCCATGTAAAGGTGGCGGCAGCTCGGGTTTCCACCTCCAATGTTGGGGAGGAGACGGCTCAGACTAGCAGCCGTCTTCACCAGCTTTGGTGAGAGCCTTTCAAAGTGGGCATGGAAGGTCCACTTGCTGTCGAGGACGACGCCTAGATATTTTAGCGTCGAACCGACAGCAATGGACGTGCCGCCCACCACGATGTGTGTCCCAGCAGGTGGCGCCCCACGTGGACCGTGAAACAGGATGGCCTCCGACTTGTGGAGCGCCACCTCTAGGCCCAACCGTCTTATCCGCGCGACAATCGCAGCAAGTGCAGCCGTGGCAAGCATTGTCGCTTCCCTGATGCTTCCTCCTCTGGCTGTCACGAGCGTGTCGTCGGCATAGCATGTGATGCCGACGCCTCGCAAGTTTGCACCTCGCAGGACCCAATCGTATCCGATGTTCCACAGGAGTGGTCCGAGGACAGACCCCTGTGGAACACCGCGCGTCATGGAACTCCTTCCAACACCTTCACTCGTCGGATAGACCACTTCCCGGTCCGAGAGATAATCACCAATAAGACGACGGAGGTACTGGGGAACATTATGATACCCCAGCGCCCCCGTAATCGTGGTCCACGGCAGGGTGTTAAACGCGTTTGCGATGTCTAATGACACCGCCAGCAACACCCCGCCGCTGGAGCACGCCTCCCTGGACATCTCCCGGACGCGGGAGATGGCGTCCACGGTAGATCTACCTCGTCTAAAGCCGAATTGGCTATCGGCCAGATCCGGCCCCACCGATTCAAGGTGCTCGACGAGACGGGCAGCTACAACTCGCTCCAGGAGCTTGCCGGCCTCGTCGAGCAGAACAATCGGGCGGTAGCCTGCTGGCTCATCCGCCGGACGTCCCTCCTTTCGAAGCAGAACCAGTCGGCCCGATTTCCACCTTTTGGGGAATTTCCCTTCCCGTAGGCATCGGTCAAAGAGGGACCTGATGCGTTCGTCCATATCCTCCTGGGCGAGGGCCAGCGCACGACCGGGAATCCCATCAGGCCCGGGCGCCGTATTCTTGGCCCTCATCCGCAGGACAGCCGCACCAAGCTCTCCCTCCGAGACCCCTGGTACTTCTTCCCCTTCCATTTGCAGTTCATTCAGGGGCACTGCTGCAGTGGGAGGGACGAACTCGGTCCCCGGGCTACCGGGGAACAGACCTTCGACCACCCGCCTGAGAACTGCTGGTGGCAGTGTGCTGGTGATGGGGGGCGTCCAGGGGCGGAGCTTTTGTCTCACCCACCGGTATGGCCTCCCCCATGGATCCCTGTCCAGGGTCTCCAGCAACTGTTGCCACGCCTCTGCCTTGGCCTTGCTTATCGCAACGCGCAATGCCTTGGACGCCTCCCTGTAGTCGGAATACAAGGCATCCGCCTCGGCCGTGTCTTGGCGTCTTCGTCTACGGTATCTTTGGTACCGCCGGCGTCTAAACACACACCGGCGGCGTATGACCGCAATCTCTTCAGACCACCAATACATTTGGCGTCTGCCTTGTGGGGCCTTCTTGGCCCGAGGCATCGCCGCGTCACATATTGCAGTCATTGCTGCACACAAACTGTCAGCGACTGCATCCAGTTCCATATCTTGTGGAGGTGGGACATTCCATGCCTGCACTATAGCCGCCTCCCGCAGACTCTCCAGGTCTAGACGACCGAGGACCCAACGTGGGCCGTCTGCGGGAGGGGGTTGCCTTCTTGGGCTGGCTGAAGACGACGAGGAGACAGTGAACCGGATATACCGATGATCGGATAGGGTCTCCTCGCCAACCAACACTTCCCAGTCGTGGACGCGCGTGTCGAGCTCAGGCGAGCCGAAGGTCACATCGACTACTGACCCGCCAGACCGCCGCACGCACGTCTCCGTAGACCCGCGATTGAGCACGCAAAGTCCCACCTCCGCAAGCCACTCCTCGAGTAACCTTCCTCTTGCATCAGTTATCGAGGACCCCCACGCCACAGACTTGGCGTTGAGGTCCCCGAGGACGATGATTGGTCGTGGGTGCCTTTGTCCCACCAAGGTCCCCACCTCGTCGAGAAAAGCCTCGAACTCGGAGAGGACCCGGTTTGGAGAAAAGTAGGCACTCACGACCACAACCTCACCGATGCGAGCCACCACGTATCCCTGGCCCCTCACCACATCTTCGAGGGAGGGGGACTGGACGGGCGACTGCGTTGTTATGGCCGCTAAGCCGTCGAGGTCTCCTACCCAGTCATTTCTGGGTGGGACCCTGTATGGTTCAGCGATCGCCGCGACTTTTATGGACCGTTCGGCCAGGCTTTGGAGCAGAAGGTCCTGAGCTCTGGCCGAATGATTTAAATTCGCCTGGAGGAAAGTTAGATGCATAATCTAACTTTCCTCCATGCGTTCCGTCTCACCCGATGTCTCCGGGCGCAGCGGCTGCGACTTGGAAATAGCCGCAGTTCTCCTCCTCCTTCCCCTCGATGACGTCGGGGACTTGGCACAGGCTTTGCCCCCGATGAGGTGGTTTGCCACTTTTCCAGCAGCTGCACAGAAGGTGCAGTGCGGGGTGGCGTCGCAGCTCGCGGCCTTATGGCCTTTGCGACCGCAGCGATGACAATCCTCGCTGCGGTCTATCGTCTCTGTGCATTGGGCCTTGACGTGGCCCGCTAATAAGCACCGGTGACAACGGCGGGGGCGGGCGTCCAGTAATCGGACTTGCGCCGCCACCCAGCCAACCAAGAGCCGACCGTTACTTCCAGCAATTTTCTTGGCGGCGATGAGGGGACACCTAACAAAGGCGACCCCCATGCCTGCCGGACCCTTCTTTATTTCGCCGATCTTTAACACCGACGTGCCGCAAGCCCCAGCTTTGGCCAGAGCCTCTGCCAGCTCTGACTGGGTAGTGGAGTCGTCGAGGCCGCTTACTCGCAGATCTGCGGTGATTGTCGGCCTCGACACTCGGATTTCCTCCGTCCCTGCAAAGATTTCCTGCAGTTTGGTGGCCAGGATATCGGCCATTTCTTCCCTCTTTTCACCTGGGACCTCCAGAATACGGGCTCCAGACGCCGCTTGACGGATCTTAAGCGGCGGCACCCCTAGAGTTCCTAGGTTTATTCGGGACTTCGCCTCCGCCATGACCTTGGTGTAGGTGAGGTCCTTGTCTGTCGCGCCAGGCAGCAGTGATATAACCACCGCTGCGGTGTTGGGGGGGCGGCGTCTGCCTGCCCTCTTCTTCTGCGGATTAGACTGCGCCTTCGGAGCCGGATTCGCAGCTTGCTTAGCCGGCCTTGCAGATTGCGACCGTGCGGGCGCAGTCAAAATCTTCTTCACCGGGGGCCGAGGCTCCCGGACCTTCTTCCTTCCATTTCTCACCACCAAGGTCCAAGGCTCGAGAGGAGCCTCTGGTGGTGGTGGCGGTGGTAGGGTTGGGGCAGGGGCTTTCGGACGAGCAGCGGGCCCAGCAGATGATGCAGCCGGTTTGCCCTTCGTCTTCTTCCCCTTTCCTTTTCCCTTTTCCATTTCCTTAGAGGGAGTCGGTGCTGGGAGGGCAACCTCCTGGCTCTCAGCCATCCTCTCCTCTTCCTCTCGCCTGCGGTCCGCAGCTAGCGGCGGTCTCAACCGTTTGGCGGGAAGCAGCCGGTCCTCCAGGCCCTCGAAGCGTGCGGACATCATGTTTCCTACGCTCTGCATTACTGTCCTCAGCACAACTTCGAGGTCTGGCTGCGCAGGTGGAGTGGTCACAGGTGCCGAGGGAGACGCAGTCTGGGCGGAACGCCACTCTGCCATCTCCCTCCTAAGCACTTGGATCTCGTGCGCCATCTTCGAGTTTTCGGCCCTCAAATGGGCCACCTCCTCTGTCATCGTCCGAGATCGGATCTCGTCCATAGACGATTTGATCGCCTCCGCCGCTTCCTTGAGGGCCTTCACGTAGGTGCCCTTTAGGTTGATGGATGTTTTCGCAACCTTCATGATGGTCTCCAGTGAGTCGGAGACGACCTTATCCACATTCTTGGGTGGCTCGTCCACGTTGTCCCGTGTGGCAGATGGACTGCTCGGGGTTTTAAGGAACGTGGCCGCGACCACCGCTCTCTTTTTCCTAACTTCTTCGGCCATTTCGGCCTCTGCTTGAAGCCGGATTGCTTCCGCATTGGCAGTATTCAAATCCGACTGCGCCTTTGCCAGGCCGACGTAGTGCCCGGTTGTGGGCGGGCGACCGCGGCCTCGGCCTTTGTGCTCTTTGGGCAGAGGCGAGACATCCTCTTCACCACAAGAGCTGAATTCTCTTGACCTTTTCCTTCTCCAAAGGCGCCCCATCTCGGTGGAAGATGCCCGAGAGGACCTCCCTGAACGTGCCGTTCGGCAGCTCATGTCCGAATCGGAGTCAGACATGATTCCGACTGGACTTCCGTCGTTGTCGCAGCGTGATAAGATCACGCGCACCTCCTTTTTCGTGGTTTGGGAACCTGAGTCCCCATGACAGTTGTTGCCCCCCCCAGAATACGAGGGGCAGAACGTCTCCGTAGAGACGCTGAGGGATTCTCCGACGGCTTGGCCGTCGGTACCCTCCTGGGGTAGTATATTCTTTTCGCAACTGTTCATGATGGTTTCGGCAGTTATAAGGCTTGGCGGCCTGACAGTGTTAAACGGCGTGACGGCCTGACAGTTTTAAGGCATATTCGGCCTGACAGATTTTTAAAAGGCATGACGGCCTGGGAGTTGGCGCCCTCGCAACTGGTCTCCCCCCACCAGCTATGCATCCCCTGGGCGAGCGCCAGAAACCGCGGGATTGGGCCCCTTACATCATGGAAGTGAAAACGAAATGGAAAATGAAGATGAAATGACAACGAAATGAGGATGAAGATGATAAATGAACGAAAGATGAAGATAAATGAAAATGGAGAGGAGAGGGTTGACACCCCCACAAGCTTGGACAACCTATGACGACACCAACCCACTCCCCAGACAATGACCCACCCCCTTCCCCATTAGCCGGGGAGAGCCGAAACCCTCGCGAGCAAATAAGTAAACTTATTTACTGGCGACGGCTTCGCCTCCCCCCAACTCCCCATCCCCCCCGTATCCAGTTATTGGCCGTTCCAAGATAGAACCCTCCAAAGGGCAGAACCCTCTGAAGAAATTTTATCTTGTACCGTTACCAGGGTGCACCAGGCCCGACGGCTGCCGTTCCCCCCCGGACGCATCCAAAGGGGACAAGCAACAATCAGGCACACGAGGAGGTTACCGGATCTCGCACCCCAACCTAACCTAACCTAACCTAACCTAACCTAACCTAACCTAACCTAACCTAACCTAACCTAACCTAACCTAACCTAACCTAACCTAACCTAACCTAACCTAACCTAACCTAACCTAACCTAAACGTGACGTGCGGCGTTCGCGTTCGCGTTCGCGTTCGCGTTCGCGTTCGCGTTCGCGTTCGCGTTCGCGTTTGCATGGCATGGCATGTCTTGTGCCTATCACAACACTATTGTACTATTGTTAGTAGTGAGCATAAGTTATTTTCCTGACCATGATACTGATGCTTCATTGCCTGATAGCACATAATCACTCGTCCCGGGCGCGAGTGACTACATCCACACAGACAACATGTGAAGCACATGGAACACAGCGCAGGAAAAACTACAGGTGCTATACTACAGAACATTCAATTAATTAATGTATGGTTGTACTGTACTATTTTACTGTATTGAGCATTCTGTACACATATTTATAATCCGAACCATGATACTGGCGCTTCATTGCCTGACAGCACATACTCACTCGTCCCGGGCACGAGTGACTACATTCACACAGACAACTAGTGAAGCACTTAGAACACAGTTTTGGAAAATATGCTACTAGAATATTCAAACAAGACAAATTGAAATACCAAAAGCGACTTCCAATTGGAACACAGCGCAGTAAAATACAGAATACATATTGAAAGGCCCATCATGGAACTCTCCGCCCAATATGAGCAGAGAAGACCAAGACCGTTTTCCAATTGTACTATTTACCTTTTAGAACTCCCCACCCAGCATGAGCAGAGAAATACCAAAGGCGACTTCCAATTGTACTATTCAGATCTCGGAACTCCCCACCCAGCATGAGCAGAGAAATACCAAAAGCGACTTCCAATTGTACTATTCAGATCTCGGAACTCCCCACCCAGCATGAGCAGAGAAATACCAAAAGCGACTTCCAATTGTACTATTCACTTCTTGGAACTCCCCGCCCACCATGAGCAGAGAAATACCAAAAGTGACTTCCAATTGGAACACAGCGCAGTAAAATACAGAATACTATTGAAAGGCCCATCATGGAACTCTCCGCCCAATATGAGCAGAGAAGACCAAGACCGTTTTCCAATTGTACTATTTACCTTTTGGAACTCCCCACCCAGCATGAGCAGAGAAATACCAAAAGCGACTTCCAATTGTACTATTCACTTCTTGGAACTCCCCGCCCACCATGAGCAGAGAAATACCAAAAGCGACTTCCAATTGGAACACAGCGCAGTAAAATACAGAATACATTTTGAAAGGCCCATCATGGAACTCTCCGCCCAATATGAGCAGAGAAGACCAAGACCGTTTTCCAATTGTACTATTTACCTTTTGGAACTCCCCACCCAGCATGAGCAGAGAAATACCAAAAGCGACTTCCAATTGTACTATTCAGATCTCGGAACTCCCAACCCAGCAAGAGCAGAGAAATACCAAAAACAACTTCTTCGTCTTTGATACAAAACTGATGAGCTGCTGCTGCCATTCAGCATATAATGCAGCTTCGTGACACCTCTTTAGTTTGGTGTGCCATCTTCGCTCCGCATTCATAAAGTGGCCTTTTAATGTGGACGCTATTTTTAAATTTAGCAACAGTACTTTTTTTTTTCTTTTCATAGTCGTCACCACATTCGTTGGACTTCTACACCATTATTTCTATCGTTGTAACCTTTAACCACGTCTGTTGCATTTTACTCATCGTACGCCCCAGATTCAGTCTTATATTTCCATTCAAGATTCCGATGCTTCATTGTCTGATAGCACATACTCACTCGTCCCGGGTGCGAGCGAATACATTCACACAGACAGCAATTGAAACACTTGGAACTCAGCGCAGGAAAATACAAACGAATACACGAGCTACAGATAGAGCTAAACGAACCTACGAGCTACAGATTGCAGTCCAACGCCACTGAATCTACATTTCTTCAACTCATCTTTAGTGTCCCATTTGGACAGCTCCTTTTTGTGTTGTTTTTGCACCAAATCAGCAGCAAAGATGATGAGCTGCGCTTGCATTCAGCAGCTCATGCAGCTTATTGCATTTGCCTATTACGACATGAGGCTCTTAATGTCGTAATAGACACAAGCAGAGCGGTATACTGTTTGCTTGTACTGCTTGCTGGTGTGAGTTATAACACAACTGTTTTGTGCCTTCCTATGAGATTCTTTCGAACCAGCATTTTTCTCATTTGTGCAGTCTCTTTTGTGTGTTGTTTTTGCACCAAATGACTACCAGAGCTGATGAGCTGCTGCGGTCATTCAGCAGCTTATGCAGCTTCGTAACACCACTGCCAAAAGCGACTTCCAATTGGAACACAGCGCAGTAAAATACAGAATACATATTGAAAGGCCCATCATGGAACTCTCCGCCCAATATGAGCAGAGAAGACCAAGACCGTTTTCCAATTGTACTATTTACCTTTTGGAACTCCCCACCCACCATGAGCAAAGAAATACCAAAAGCGACTTCCAATTGTACTATTCAGATCTTGGAACTCCCCGCCCACCATGAGCGGATAAATACCAAAAGCGACTTCCAATTGTACTAGTCACATCTTGAAACTCCCTGCCCACCATGAGCAGAGAAGATACAGAGGCTTCCTTCTTCTCAGCCCTGCGTCCCATGCTTACGGGACGCATGCGTGCCGCCGTCACTATCACTGAGTCACCCTTTTACAAAATGTAGTAAAATTACATTTTTCAGATTCGTTTCATTCTATTCATCATCATATATCAGTCCAAGATGCTTCATTGCCTGATAGCACATACTCACTCGTACTGTGCGCGAGTGTATACTTTCACACAGACAAGTGAAGCACTTTGAACACAGCGCAACAAAATTGAAAACCATTGGAAACATGAATCAATATTATAAATTGATTATTTTCAATTTAATTGGCATTACGTAGCCGCACTTGGTGACAGCCTCTTCATTTGTTTGCATTTGTTTCATTTGGTTGCCTAGCAGCACTATCAAGTGCTCTTTCAGCTATATTATAGCTATGGTTTCATCACGATGTTTTCCTTCACCGAAAGTTCAAGCTCATTGTAGTTTTCGATCCCACGAGCTACGGATTGCAAACCGACGCGGCGGCTCTATCACTGAGTCATCATCTCTTTACACAATGTAGTAAAATTTCCCACGCATATGCAGTTTCCTTTCACTCTTCATATTTTTTCGTTTTTTTATATTTCAATCCAAGATAGCGATGCTTTATTGCCTGATAGCACATACTCATTCGTCCCGGGTGCGAGTGAATACATTCACACAGACAGCAAGTTCACTTGAATCACAGCGCAAAAAAATAAATGCTAATTGTTACTTCGAAACATAAAACTAAATTGTATTACATTGGTTGTCGCCTAAGGGCAATGACCAATATAATGTAATTGTGGCTTTCCCACACCATAATGAGTCTTATCTCACTAATACTCACTATGGTATGGTACTAAGTAATATATTTTCGAAGTAAAGACATAGGATTTCGGTCGGTCGTATATAATTTGGTACGTGCTCACTGCTCGCTACGCGAAGCTGCAGCGCACTCGGCGGCCCCGCGTCCTCGTGCATGCTTCACGAGAGCGAGCCGCCGCGTTCGCCCGGTCGGTGCGGTGTCCGCGCCGGTAAACATATTTAATGACACAAGATCAAGTTTTGTTTATTGAATGGTATCAAAATCATATCAACATTATTATTACCTTTTGAAAATATAGTTTAGATTTGTTATTTGTACCTTTTTATAGGGTAGCGCTTGCACGTGTGGTAACAAGTACCAAAAGTCATGCCTGTAGTAACACAGACGACGAACGACTCTCTACGCTGCGTCTACGTTACATGTGAGACCACTGTAGGTACAATATAGCCTTTGACTACAACGCACCTGATGCTCAGTGACAATGTGGTAGAAGGTGGCGCCACGCTACACCTGTATTGGGCACTGGCTCTCAAGTGGTACTGACGGAACACTCCGATATAGGTGTTTGCGACAGATGTTAAACTTGAGGGTGGTGGTAGCTAGCCAGGCGAGCACTAGAATATGCCCTAACACCAAGCTACGGCTCGCAAGCCGACGTCACTAGCACTGAGGGTGCATTGATTCGTCTCATCTCTACATCACTCCACCGATCGCTTTGCATAGGTATCCCATAATATATTCCATATTTCGCGCCGTCATACTCTTGTACCCTTTTCTGAATATGGCGCTGCTATTTACATTTATTTGTCTGATCGTGCAGACCCAAGGCGGATGCTAGTATGTTCTAAACATGTCGCTATTATTTATCAATTAGGAGACCGAAGCCAATTAAAAAAAAATTCACAACTGAGTAATATAATGCACACCATAAAAATAATAATAAATTTTCATGAAAATTTATGTTTTTTTTGTTATTTACCAAGTTTTTTATACAAATTTCATCCAAGATAAAGATGCTTCATTGCCTGATAGCACGTACTCACTCGTCCCGGGTACGAGTTTTCCGCACACACAGACAACAAGTTCACTTGAAACACAGCGCAAGAAAATACAAATGCTAATTGTTACTTCGAAACATAACACTAAATCATATCACATTGGTTAGCGCCTAAGGGCCACAACCAATATAATATAATTGTGGTGTTCCCACATCATAATATGCCACTACGGTAGCAGACTATGGTGTGGTACTGAGTAATACATTTTCGAAATAGATTAGCAGAACCCAAAGGCACGTCGACCACGGACGCCGCGCTAGACGCTGCGGACGCCCGCCATTAGGCACATAGGATACATTAGTATCTCACACATTCTCTCCATGCAATCATTCGGCGGTATATAATAATAACATTGAAGGTGCCACCTCCGTCAAGCAGGAGCGCACTCGGCTGCTCCGCGTTCTCTTGCTTGACGAGGCATCGTTCGTTTCTGTGCCCTCGAACGCTCTAACGCCCAACTCACTATGAAGTACTAATAAACAAATATTATGAAGAGGAAAGATTTGGTTGTTTGTTTAAATTGAATATGTCCGAAACTACTGGACCGATTTGAAAATTTTTTTCACCATTATAATCCTACATTATCCCTGATGAACATGGCGATAAAACATTTTCAAAAAATTTAGGGATTTGTATGAAAACATCGATAATGTAACCCAAGGCTTGAAAAATATACCAAAATAATCGTTATATCGCGTACGCTGCAGGAACTATTCACAATAGAGCAAAGTGATGTACTACAGTTTTATAGAGGACATTAATATCTAAAAAAAAGTCCGCGATACCATATGTATATTTTATACATTTTAAAAGTTGATAGAAATACCAACCAAAATCAGACCATGTTATCTATACCTATTTATAAAACCTTAGTCATAAAAATCGTGTTCGAGCCTGTTTCAATACCTGTAGATAACTTTTTGAATTATTTTAATCGGGCATTCCATTCAAAAGATATTACGAATTTAAAACAAAATATGTATACTAATAGAAAAATAAACGCCGCCGCGCCGCGGCCGGTGTGGCGCCACGCAGTGGGGGAGTGCGGCGTGCACCAGGGTTGCCAGATGACAAATTTTTTTTCTCGTACCAGGGTTGCTAAATATCTCGTAATTTCAACAGATAATCTCGTAAAAGCATAAATTTAAAGAAACTCAAATAAAATTAATGAGTTTGTGCTTTTTACTGTACTATGTTACTTGTGTAGTCATATTCTTTGCACTTGGGGCTGTTAAATTCAAACAAAACAATTAAAAATCATATTTTTTATTAATTAAATTCGACATCAGCGATGTTAGTTAAATCAACTTTATTTTCAGAGTATAGCTTCTCAGCTGTCATTCTGGCGTACATTTCTTTGAATGGTTCGAAATTTACGCAATTACCTTTGCGATTTGGGCCTTTAGCGCTTTCGGAAGCTAAAAGTGTACCATTTACTGTGTCTGTGATAAGACGATTTCTTAAATCTGTTTTTATTAGGTTAGTCTTACTAAATACCCACTCACAGTCTGCATTTGCATGAGGCAAAGCCAAAGAAGACGTCGTCATTGTTAAAATCTCGTAAAAAAGTGTACGAGATTTTTGTTAATCTTGAATCTCGTACAGACCCTCTAAATCTCGTAATGGTACGAGATTTCTCGTACGTCTGGCAACCCTGGCGTGCACCGTTTTCTGCAGAAAGAGAAAAAATAAATTTATTAATATTGAGCAAAAATTTCGAAATACAGATTAAGTAGTACCAAAAGGCGTTCTCGTGGCAACGCAGCCGCCGGACGCGCCGCTCGCACACCGCGCTCGGCGGCTCTCGCACGAGATCGGCGCTAGTTCAACCCGTGGAGCAACTTTGTATACCTACTGGAGCACGTCTACTTCTAGCCAGAATTACTAAACTCATATCTGTCGTGTAATTTAAAAATGGAACGATCTTTTACTCCGAACATGGCAATCAAGGAGGTAACTGATCACAGGTTTTATTTAAATTTCGGACTGGCTTGCAAAAAGAAAAAATAAAAAAACACCAATACATACAACAACGCGGGAAAAAAATATTGTTGTTCGTCATTGATTTGACAAAACCTGTTCAAGACAATGAGTGAAGAATGATGAACTTATACTTTACCGCCACCTGAAATTCAAGAGGCGGCAAGAGCCGTAATGAAAAACTTGTTTCCGCCAACATCGAAAGAAAAAGTTCTGCCTAGGAGGTACATAGTTTTCTCTGTTGCTCGCGGCTGCAGTAAGACTGAAGTTGTTTGTGAGCGATGGTGTCAAACGGTCCGAGCGAGCGTGCGCCTTTCAAGGAGCCGACACCGAGCTCGAATCCTCTCGGCCACGCACCTAGGTATGAGTTAACAAGTTACGTGCGGATCTACAAAACGGTGAAGGAAAACATCGTGAGGAAACCGGCATGTCCAAGAACTGCAACAAGGGCATGCGACATCTGTAGCTACGCTACTACAGTCCTTTCCCACGATATTTCGTTCCCATAACACCAGAAGATAAACAAATATAAAATGCAGTTTTAACAACAATACAATTTTACTACGCACAGCAATTAAAGGAATATTTCACCGTTGCATCGTCTACGTTTCCCACCATTGAAACAAAAGAATAAATACGCCGAAAAGAACAATTGCAGTTTACGACCCAATAGCTCAAAGACCAGCCGAACTTTCCCAGCGCAATAAACAAACAGGACTCTCCGATCCTAAACACCACGTGCGACGCGCCGCCTGCCGAAGCGACCCGAGTTCCTGCCGAAGTCAAACGAAGATTAGGCTAGTTGTGTATATATAACGGAACTTTTAGTAATAAATATCATTCACTGTGAACACGCAGTACGAATCACACCACCGGCGTTTCAATAATCACACAAAAATCTCCATAACCACCACAGTACGAAGGATCCCTAAAGTGGTGACCCCGACGTGAGAACAGCAACAAGCGCAAAATGCAGAATCAAGCAGAGGAAAATATGACCACGAGAAAGTTTCAGCAAGAAGTCGCCGGTATCACCTTGCCATTGCGAATCCCATCTTTTTGGCGCGACAAGGTTCGACTATGGTTTCTCACCTTTGAAGCCGCAACAAGCGATTTAAACCGTAGCCAAGCCCAGCTAGCCCAGATGGTGATTGCTCAGCTCGACAAGATGGACATCGAACAGATTAGCGACCTCTTATACAGCCCTCCAGAAGCGGATGTGTACACAGCATTAAAAGAACGACTCATCACCGTCTATGAAGAATCAGACAATCGTCAGTTGCAGAAGTTGCTGTCCGACACGGAACTCGGCGATCAGAAGCCGTCCCAGCTACTTCGACGCATGAAAAGTCTAGCACGCGATAAAGTTCCCGATTCCACGTTACGTCTCATGTGGTCTAACCATTTACCAGCGCATATCCGATCCGTTCTCACCATCAGTGAAACATTCAAAACTCAGACTGCACTCGATGAGCTTGCTCTACTTGCCGACAAGATGATCGAAGATACAATTACGCAAGTTTCGGCCGTATCGACATCATCAGCATCCACGTCTCCGCAATACAACGAGCACTACAACCATCAACAACAATACCAACACGTCCGTCGCAACCGTTCTACGAGTCGTGATAATAACAGATCACGCAGTCAATCACCGTCACCATACTGCTATTACCACAGTCGTTTTGGTGATGAAGCAAGACGTTGCACCATGCCGTGTTCATACAAACCACGAAACAATCAGTCGGAAAACTAGAGCCTGCGCTGGCTGAGGCGGAACCCAGCGTAGTATCTGAAAACTCATACCGCCTATTCGTTACCGATAAAACGTCAAAACTAACGTTTTTAATCGACACCGGCGCAAACGTATCCGTCCTACCTCGGAACAAAGGAGAATCGTCAAAACCACTCAAATTTCAACTCTACGCTGCAAACAATACTGTCATTCCAACATTCGGCGAAAAAACATTGACACTCGACTTAAATCTTCGCCGTCCGTTCAAGTGGAAGTTCGTCGTTGCGGAAGTCAGCAAACCTATCATCGGGGCTGATTTTCTCAAACACCACCAACTCATCGTTGACATCAAAAACCGAAGACTGATCGACGGCATAACAAAATTATCAACAACTTCATACGTCCGAGCAAGCAACGTACCAACAATTCGTAGTATCGACGTACAGCAATCTTATCACGACATACTAGCGGAATTTCCCGGAACTACACGTCTTACAGCAATGGAACTTAATACAAAGCACAGCGTCGAACACTACATTGAAACGACTGGACCGCCTATTCATTGCCGCGCTCGACCAGTCGCACCGCACCGTTACGAAGCCGTAAAAAAAGAATTCGAAAACATGATCGAACAAGGCCTTTGCCGTCCAAGCAAAAGTCCTTGGTCATCGCCTCTGCACATCGTACCGAAAAAGAACGGGGACCTTCGCGTTTGTGGAGATTATAGGAGATTGAACGCCGTCACAACGCCTGATCGCTATCCGATTCCAAGAATAAAAGATTTCACGTTCCAGTTGTCTAATAAGACAATATTCAGTACCATTGATCTCAACCGAGCCTATCAACAAATCAAGGTCAAAGAAGAAGACATAGAAAAGACTGCCATCATAACGCCAATGGGATTATTTGAATTTCCGAGAATGTGTCCCGGTTTAACAAATGCCGGACAGACTTTCCAACGATTTATCCACGAAGTACTCCATGGACTCGATTTCGTCTATGCATTCATTGACGATCTCATTATTGCGTCCTGGATGAATCCAGCCATAAGGAGCATCTCCGGATAGTACTAAGAAAACTAGAAGAAAATGGCATCACAATCAATCCAGCCAAATGCATCTTCGGCCAACCGGAAGTGCAGTTTCTTGGTTTCTCTGTGAGCAAAGAAGGAATCAAACCACCTACTGAAAAGGTCACAGCAATCTGCAATTACGAAAAACCAAAAACGATTGAAGAATTAAGACGTTTCCTCGGCATGATCAATTTCTATCGCGATCACTTGCCGAAAGCCGCAGAAATGCAAGCACCGCTCCATGCCTACTTACACAACGTCAAGAAAAGAGACAAAACAAACATTGAATGGACCGACGAAGCGACAACAGCGTTTGAAGCTTGCAAAGTTGCAATCCAAAACGCCGCTTTGCTCGCTCACCCATCGCACAAGGCTGCCCTGGCAATTTTCAGCGACGCGTCTGATAAATGTGCAGGAGCTGTCCTACAACAACACATCGACGGAAAATGGCAACCGCTCGGCTATTTTTCAAAGAAATTTTCCGATGCACAATGTAACTACAGCACATTCGACCGCGAGCTACTTGCAATATACATGGCGGTCAAGCATTTCCGAAAAATGTTCGAAGGACGCGATCTCATCATATTCACCGACCACAAGCCGTTGACCTTCGTGCTCCAAAAGCCACCGTCAGCGTCTGAAACACCGCGTCGAGCCAGACAATTGATCTTCATTAGCGAGTTTACTACGGACATTCGACACATCAGCGGAGCAGAAAACACTGTCGCTGACTTTCTGAGTCGTCTACCTGTCGACAGCATCACTTGCCCATCACTAATTGACTATGAAAAAGTCGCCCATGCTCAAGAAAAAGACAGCGCTACAATCAAGAAACTCTCACAACAAGCCAACTTAACAATGAAACGAGTCACTATGTCCGAATCTCAATCACCTATTTACTGCGAAACATCAACGTCATACATTCGACCATACATGCCGGAAGAATTTCGACGACTTGCATTTGACACCGTACACAACATAAGCCACCCTGGCATTCGCACGACACGCAAACTTATGTCCCAGAAGTTTTTCTGGCCATCGATGATGGTAGAAATCGGAGTCTGGTGCAAAAATTGCTTACAATGTCAAAGATCCAAAATCCAGAGACACACATCGAGCAGCATTTCAAAGTTTCCAGTGACTACTGAGAGATTTCAACACATCCACGTAGATATCGTCGGACCGCTACCCACCTCACCGCAAGGCCATCGATACCTCGTTACAATGATCGACAGAGTAACGAAATGGCCAGAAGCAATTCCCACAGAAGATATATCTGCGGAATCCGTGGCGAAGATAATCTATGAGCACTGGATTACTCGCTACGGGCTTGCGTCAGTCATCACGAGCGACAGAGGAGGACAATTCACAGGTCACCTTTTCGCCAGGCTCATGAACGCAATGGGGATCAAAATAACACACACTACGCCCTACCATCCTCAGTCAAATGGAATGATAGAACGCTGGCATCGATCACTCAAAGCTGCACTAAAGACTCGCCTGTCTCAACATTCAACGTGGATAGACGAGCTTCCTACAGTCCTCATGGGATTACGTGCCGCCCCGCGCACAGACACAGGCGTCAGCGCCGCTGAACTCACCTACGGACAAACGCTACGCCTACCTAGTGATTTCTTCGTCACACCACCATCAAACGAACAAGACATGAACTACGACTACGTAACTCGACTACGAGCTACCATAAACGCAATCAAGCCATCTCATCCGACCGAATCACATGGCAACAACCGACCAATCTTCGTGCATCAAGATTTGCAAACATGTTCGCATGTGTTTGTAAGAAATGACGCAGTTAAGAAGCCGCTGCAACCACCCTACGACGGACCATTTAAGGTCATAGATCGAAACAGCAAAACATTCACATTACAGTTACCAGAGAGAAGCTCAACTATTTCAATCGACCGACTCAAGCCTGCTTACATTTTAAACGAAAACATTTCGGACCAGCCAACTCAAGACCACGTCATCATCATACCAACGAAACAAGACATCGTACCCCCACCGCAATTATCATCGGAACCGGCCAATAATAACGTATTGATACCAGATCAAGATACACCAGCATCACCGCAACCAATAATACGAACAACACGACTCGGCCGCCAAATCAAACTGCCGGTACGCTTTCGCTAGGGAGGGAGTCATGTAGCTACGCTACTACAGTCCTTTCCCACGATATTTCGTTCCCATAACACCAGAAGATAAACAAATATAAAATGCAGTTTTAACAACAATACAATTTTACTACGCACAGCAATTAAAGGAATATTTCACCGTTGCATCGTCTACGTTTCCCACCATTGAAACAAAAGAATAAATACGCCGAAAAGAACAATTGCAGTTTACGACCCAATAGCTCAAAGACCAGCCGAACTTTCCCAGCGCAATAAACAAACAGGACTCTCCGATCCTAAACACCACGTGCGACGCGCCGCCTGCCGAAGCGACCCGAGTTCCTGCCGAAGTCAAACGAAGATTAGGCTAGTTGTGTATATATAACGGAACTTTTAGTAATAAATATCATTCACTGTGAACACGCAGTACGAATCACACCACCGGCGTTTCAATAATCACACAAAAATCTCCATAACCACCACAGTACGAAGGATCCCTAAACATCTACCAACCATGTGAGATAATGAGATTAAAGCCTACGCCCTACAGCCCATACTCTCTCTCGCACTGAGAAGCCACGGTGCCAAGTGCGAGTCGGACTCGCGCACGAAGGGTTCCGTACCATAAAGTACCTACCATTATCTATAAAAAACCCGGTCAAGAGCGAGTCAGACTCGCGCACGAAGGGTTCCGGACCATTATCTACAAGAACGGCAAAAAAAACATGTTTGTGGTATGGGAGCCCCCTTATATTTATTTTATTCTGTTTTTAGTATAATTTGTTGTTATAGCGGCAACAGAAATTCATCATCTGTGATAATTTCAACTGTCTAACTATCACGGTTCATGTTGAGATACAGCCTGGTGACAAACGGACAGACAGACGGACGGACGGGCGGACGGACAGCGGAGTCTTAGTAATAGGGATACGTTTTACCCTTTGGGCACGGAACCCTAAAAACCAACAAAAAACTTTATTTTTCTTTTTGGTATCATGAAAGTTGCGTTCCTTTCTACTCACCAATCTTGATGAAAATGTCACCAAATGAAGAAGCGCCCTAATGCTGGGGCCACATTCAGGTCAACGTCAAGGAAAATGACATTGCTTATCATTGCAATAAATATTGCGTTAATAACGCAATTATGTGAGTAGCCATTCACTGAACGGTGAAAGTGAATGCAACGAAACATCAATCGTTTACTTTCTTCTCCTTTCTTCAATGTTATATAGTGTGGCCGCTTCATCACTTTTAATTCTCGCGTTAATCTCTTTGATGTACCGCCACTTGAGTTATCAGCTAGCGTCAAACTTCAATGTGAATGCTGTAGTCAAATTATGGCGTTAAGTCGTGGCCACACTTATGTCAAACAATATCAATCATCGCGATAATTAACGGTATTTCCCGTTAGTGTGGCTCCAGCATAAGGAATCTGTTATCACTTATCTTAAAAAGATCATTGAAATACTACAACGTGACATTGACACTTACATTTTGGGCACATTTCCTTCTCCTTGTACCAATTACACTTCTCGTTGAATGCGAGTTCAGCATGCTAAGCATATTAGTTTTTGTCAGAATATTAAATCTATTCTGATGACAAAATTCTTAGAATGGAACGTAGCCATTTTTCCTCTGTGACTTCTGTGAGCTTTTTTAATTTTGACTGACTTTTTTGGCGGCAAACGAATTGTCAACGTGAAAATTTTGTTTTTATTTCCTAAACTTGTGTTTCTTCGAGTAATAATGTGTAATATTGGTGGATTATTAACCATTATGTGTTCGTTAATGTGTACGAGTGTGGGAAATTGAAATAAAGTTGTGAAAGTGACTTTTCGAGTTGCTCCAAAAAAGTCCGTGTAAATTTTAAGTAAAGCACCACTACTTTACTTAAACACTATCCTCATCCCATCATCTCTTCACCATCATCATCATCATCACCATCATTGAAACTTGATTCAACTCTTTGAGTTTGAAATATTATATTGTTTAATACTTGACACTGGCAAATACACTAATCATGTGACGCCAAAACAAAAAAAAAAAAAATTTGACAATTGACATTTTAGAAGACAAACGTCAAACGCAAATCGAGCTGCTCTTCGGATCGTGCCTGCCAAAACGATTTTACGGATTAAAATAAATTAATGTGCAGTTTTACCTAAAATCTGTAGACAAATCTAGTAGAATTCAGTGTGGAATACCGTTCGAAGAATTGTTTTCGCCGTAAGTGTGCGTCCGCAGGCGCCGCGCGACGGCGTAGTACGCAGTGTTGTGTCGGAGCGTACTCGTAATTATTGTTGTTGTGTTCAATCTGCTGAGTAATCCCGCGCCGAGCAGCATCTTGCTCTCCGCCACTTGACACTCTGCCAAGTGTTCTGTAAGCGCTGCACATCGGCGCGCTGTGTTTGTTTTCAGTGGTTTGTGTTTTGACGTGAGTACATATTTGGCTGATCGCTCGTACCCCTCGGAGAGTGAAGGCGATTCACCCGCGGCGAGGATGCGGTGACCTTAGCCTCCATTCCCTGGGTTTGAAAACAATAGTTTCGTACCGATGAGTTGCCAGTTTTGATGTGTCCTATATTGCAATGTTGGTGCTGGTTTTACGTTGTGAATGTGATTCGATGCCGTTATACTTGCGACAGCTGATTGTAGACACATAAAGCGTTGTTATTGTTCAATTTGAGCATTTCATGGAGTGCAGACAGGTTGCTGACCTTAGCTTTTGTTGTTAGTAGCTTACTTGTATATGACTATATTTTGATGTGCCTCCCTTCTGTAGTTTACAACCGGTCACAACTTCAATGTGCATGTAGTCCACAGTTCACAATATCAGTGTTGTACTCTCTCCAGCATCATATTGTTGAGTAGTGGCACGGCAGCGACGGACCCCACTCATGTTAAGTAATGATCCCAAGCCTAATAAAGTTTGTGTGATTGTTGTTGCAGGTTCATGTGAATAGTTCCCGATGATGTCCCTCAAACCGAGGAATGTGGACTTCCAGGAGACCTGGGCCAACCTCAAGGAGACGGTATGTTTTATTTCAATTTACAAAACAACCAAATATAAATACCACTAAGGCTGGTTGTCTCGAATGATGCTCAAGTGTTGATCAATGCTTGAGTGGCTATTAAGTGACATGTTAGTGTGGAACCTTTCCATGCTCTAGCAGAGTTGGACTGTTCTATACCATAAGAGTGCTTGCCTCCCATTCCATTTGAAGTTATATTAAACAACTAGCGACCCACCCCAGTTTTGCACGGGTTCAATGTACATCTGTAGACACTAATATGGGGCAGTGTTTTACAAAACTTGGAATATTTCGTTCCTCTTGAATCACTATCTATTGCTGGAAACTGCATTGAAATCCGTTGCGTAGTTGTAAGATGTACGTAGGGACAGAGCTGGACTTATTTTTTGAGACTGCTTTATACTATGTATTGAAGGTCACTGTTTTAACCTTTCACTTGTCTTGTTGAGTGGTACAGCTCTTGTGCTTCATCTGGACAGAGAGGAGGAAAGGAGGGGCAATACCCGGTTCTTTAAAATGATATCCAAGTTTGTTTGATTTAATACCTTATGTATCAAACTACATTAGAATACCATTGACAATAATATTTAAAAAAATATGAATATTTAATATTCTAAAATGTAGTAAGTGTTGATCACTATGTGTGTGTGTGTGTGTGTGAGAAGGCAACAATAATTTGTGTACAAAAATATAAATACAGTCGCAATTTGGTCGTGGTAGGATGCTGATGTACAATAGTATAGTCTTGTGGAGGTACTTGCAGTGCTGTGATATACTTGGTGTACAGTGTGGTTACAGAGTCACCTTTGGTTACAGAGCCACCGTGGTTACAGAAGGTGGTGGTAGGTGTGTTCACCGCAGAGGATGGATGGCTAATGAGAAACTGCTTTTCCGATCTCTTTCTTTATTGCATTTTGTCCTGCTTATATACTAAATCTTAGGCGGTAATAATAATAATAAAAACATCCTGAGCTACCTCGCTCCCTTACCGTATAGAGACAAAATTGAGTCTTCGGTCACGAGGTGCAGATGTGTATAACCTAACCTTTATCTTTACCTTATGGAGACATAAATGAGTCATCAGACGTTTGGTTCATGTGTCGCTAGTACTACCTCAATCTTTACCGTAAAGAGAGCACTTACTGAATAAACAATACATTTCTATCTTTTCACTAAAAATTATACTTGTAGTGCTGTGTTCATTTTGTCATTTAATTTTTGTATTTTACCTACATAATAATGTAGCGATTTCATTTTCACATATGTACTAACTAGCATACGGCAAGATAGTAAATCCATATTGTAAAACATGCACCTACTGTAAGTGAACATATTATAAGAGCGCGGGGGTGTCGGCAGGTGACGGGCGTGGTGGGGCTGCAGTCGGTGGAGCGGGCGGTGTGGAACACGCGCTTCTCCGACGTGTACGCGCTGTGCGTGGCGCACCCGGAGCCGCTCGCCGACCGCCTCTACGACGAGACCAAGTGAGCCGCCTACTGTAGTGTCGGCAGGTGGTGGGGCTGCAGTCGGTGGAGCGGGCGGTGTGGAACACGCGCTTCTCCGACGTGTACGCGCTGTGCGTGGCGCACCCGGAGCCGCTCGCCGACCGCCTCTACGACGAGACCAAGTGAGCCGCCTACTGTAGTGTCGGCAGGTGGTGGGGCTGCAGTCGGTGGAGCGGGCGGTGTGGAACACGCGCTTCTCCGACGTGTACGCGCTGTGCGTGGCGCACCCGGAGCCGCTCGCCGACCGCCTCTACGACGAGACCAAGTGAGCCGCCTACTGTAGTGTCGGCAGGTGGTGGGGCTGCAGTCGGTGGAGCGGGCGGTGTGGAACACGCGCTTCTCCGACGTGTACGCGCTGTGCGTGGCGCACCCGGAGCCGCTCGCCGACCGCCTCTACGACGAGACCAAGTGAGCCGCCTACTGTAGTGTCGGCAGGTGGTGGGGCTGCAGTCGGTGGAGCGGGCGGTGTGGAACACGCGCTTCTCCGACGTGTACGCGCTGTGCGTGGCGCACCCGGAGCCGCTCGCCGACCGCCTCTACGACGAGACCAAGTGAGCCGCCTACTGTAGTGTCGGCAGGTGGTGGGGCTGCAGTCGGTGGAGCGGGCGGTGTGGAACACGCGCTTCTCCGACGTGTACGCGCTGTGCGTGGCGCACCCGGAGCCGCTCGCCGACCGCCTCTACGACGAGACCAAGTGAGCCGCCTACTGTAGTGTCGGCAGGTGGTGGGGCTGCAGTCGGTGGAGCGGGCGGTGTGGAACACGCGCTTCTCCGACGTGTACGCGCTGTGCGTGGCGCACCCGGAGCCGCTCGCCGACCGCCTCTACGACGAGACCAAGTGAGCTGTACAAGTACTGTAGTGTCGCCAGCCTCACACCCAGCGGTGGGACTACCGCGCTGCCTGCCTACGTGGATGTTTGTTACTCTTTCACGCAATATCTACTCAACGGATCTGAATGAAACTTGGAATGGAGATAGCTTATGCCCTGGATTAACATATAGGCTACTTTTTGTTGCAAGATAACGGGAAGACGCGGGTGAAACCGCGAGGCGCAACTAGTGTTGAATAAAGGATAGAGAAGCTGCTAGAGTGAGCTAGCTGGAGCAGTGCACTTGTAACATAGCTTTAATATAAACATAGATTTGAAAAAGTTAAGAAGCGATGATGGCTCAGTGGTAGTGACGTCGACTTGCAATTTGTAGGACGTGGGTTCGAATCCTATAATGAACTCGAGCTTTTGGTGAAGGAAAACATTGTGATGAAATGATAGTCCATTTTCAAGTGCTCGCCTGGCTAGCTACCACCTTCAGTACACCTATCGGTGTGTTCTGGCAGCCTCACTAGACAGTTCCCAGTCCAGGTAGCGTGGCGCCACCAGTACGTTGTAAGAGAACAAACTATAATCCGCGTGTTAACATTATTCCCAGAACAGTGTTAAAGTCTGCAACTAGCAAGACATGGACTTGTAGATAATATTATTAACAATGTGATGTGTCCCCAGGATCTTGCTGGAGGAGCACGTGGCGGGGATCCTGCGGCGCGTGGCGGGCACCACGCCCCTCGAGAGCGATGACCCCAACGACGGCCTGCTCACCAGGTGAGGTGCACGACCTCGCGGTCAGTGACTCAAGTTTTTCGGCGCATGTGTCACCTGTGTTCACGTACGTTCCAGATACGTGAGCGCGTGGCGCGAATACAGCCAGGGCGTCGCGTACCTCAACTGCCTCTACTCGTACCTCAACCTGCAGCACGTGAAGCGGCAGAAGGTAGGGGGGGTGGCGTGTGCGGGGGAGGGGGTGCGGTGACGCGAGGTGACGCGGGACGTGTTGCAGGTGTCGGACGCGGAGATCATCTACGGGTCGGCGGCGACGGTCAGCTGCGCGGAGCACGACTCGCGCCAGCTGGAGGTGAGGCCTGCGCCCGCTGTGCGCCGGCGGGCGGGGCGCCGCTGAGTGTAGAGTGCGTGCAGGTGGGCGAGCTGGGGCTGGAGATCTGGGAGCGCGTGCTGCTGACGCCGCTGGGCGGCGCGCTGAGCCGGCGCGTGGTGCGCGCGCTGGAGGCGGCGCGCGCGGGGGCGGCGGGGGCGGGCGCGGACGACGTGCGCGCCGCCGTGCACAGCGCCGTGCACGCGGCGGCGTGGCGGGGGCGCGCGCCGCTGGCGCTGTACCGCCGCCTGGTGGAGGCGCCGTACCTGGCGGCGGCGGGCGCGGCGCACGCGCAGGCGGCCGCGGCGGCGCTGGCGCACGGCGACCTGGCGCGCTACGTGCGCCGCGCGCTCGCCGGCCTGGAGCGCGAGCAGGAGCTGGCGCGCCTCTACCTGCACGCCTCCTCCGCCGCGCCCGCGCGCGCCAACTACGAGCGCGCCGCCGTCGCCGACCACCTGCCCGCGCTGCACGCGCACGTGCCGCGCCTGCTGCGCGACGCGGCCGCCGCGCCGGAGGTGAGTGTACCTGCACGTGCCGCGCCGGAGGTGAGTGTACCTGCACGTGCCGCGCCGGAGGTGAGTGTACCTGCACGTGCCGCGCCGGAGGTGAGTGTACCTGCACGTGCCGCGCCGGAGGTGAGTGTACCTGCACGTGCCGCGCCGGAGGTGAGTGTACCTGCACGTGCCGCGCCGGAGGTGAGTGTACCTGCACGTGCCGCGCCGGAGGTGAGTGTACCTGCACGTGCCGCGCCGGAGGTGAGTGTACCTGCACGTGCCGCGCCGGAGGTGAGTGTACCTGCACGTGCCGCGCCGGAGGTGAGTGTACCTGCACGTGCCGCGCCGGAGGTGAGTGTACCTGCACGTGCCGCGCCGGAGGTGAGTGTACCTGCACGTGCCGCGCCGGAGGTGAGTGTACCTGCACGTGCCGCGCCGGAGGTGAGTGTACCTGCACGTGCCGCGCCGGAGGTGAGTGTACCTGCACGTGCCGCGCCGGAGGTGAGTGTACCTGCACGTGCCGCGCCGGAGGTGAGTGTACCTGCACGTGCCGCGCCGGAGGTGAGTGTACCTGCACGTGCCGCGCCTGCTGCGCGACGCGGCCGCCGCGCCGGAGGTGAGTGTACCTGCACGTGCCGCGCCGGAGGTGAGTGTACCTGCACGTGCCGCGCCGGAGGTGAGTGTACCTGCACGTGCCGCGCCGGAGGTGAGTGTACCTGCACGTGCCGCGCCGGAGGTGGTACCTGCGGCGCCGACATCTCCCCCGACCGTGATGTTGTGCGGCGCCGACATCTCCCCCGACCGTGATGTTGTTCCGTTGCAGCGCCGCCTGGACCTGCGGCGCATGTACCAGCTGCTGGCGCCGCTGGGCGCGGAGGCGCTGCGCCCGCTGGTGGCGGCGGCGCACGCGCAGGCCGCCGCCGAGGGACACGCCGTCGACTACAACAAGGAGGATGTAAGCACTACCACTGTACTGTAGCTGGACAACGTTCTGTGTCTGTTGTTTTAACCTTAAACTAACAGTGCTGTGAAGCGCTATAGCGGTACATAGATAATGGAAACGAAGAAGCTTTAAACAGTTTTCAGATTGTTATTTTAGTTTATGCAAAAACTAAAAAATTAATTATTATGCAAGTCTAAAAATATGGAACAGTTTTTTTTCTCTTTATTTTTACTACTTACAGGGTAGCGTTTGACCACAAGTCACCTGATGTTAAGTGACGATGTGGTCGAAAGTGACGTCACGCTACACCTGTTTTGGGAACTGGAAAGGAAACTTTTCCAAAGAAATAATTGGACAAAACGATATTTTTATAAATTTTTATGTTGAACTAAAACGTTACTTTCTAGTATCTGATCCTGATAAACAACATTACAGTATATAGGATGAATAACCTATAAAATAATTTTTGACTTTCAAAATTGTCCCGTAGATTTTGATTAATCACTCAAAAAAAAATTAGTCTTAAAAAAGCTTGTTATAAAACATCAGACTGTTTAAAAGACAAAAGGCTTAGGATTGCAGCAAACTAGCTCCGATCCAATAAGTTCCAATCTGTTCTGGAGGTTGGCCCTTGCTCCAATGTGCCGGTGTATGTGCAGGCCCACATCCAGTTCGTGAACTCGATGCTCGCGCTGCACGGCAAGTACAGCAAGCTGTTCGCGGAGGTGTTCGACGGCGCGCAGGCCTTCGTCGGCGCGCTCGACAAGGTACCGCCGCCCCCACCCGCCTGTGTCGCTAACTAGTGGACTACCTTAGCTAATTATTTATGAAAACCTTTTTAGACAACTTCTGCATCACCAAATGAAACTTCCATGAAACGACTCTATCGCTTCTAGTTCAGGCTGTGCGTTCATATGTCAGAGAAACGTATCGTCGTATTTTGTGTTGGACTTAACATTTTAAATATAATGTTGTAAAGTCACTTTGAGATAATATGGAAATTGTATAACGGTCAATGACCCGAGACTGCAGCGCGGAAAAAGCGCACGGGAAGACAGAGTGAGATAGCGAGATAATTGGTCTCGCTTACACGCTGCCTAGTCCAGTTTAATAATGTAGATAATCATAAAACGTGCCTATTAGAAATGAACTATAATATTTTATTATTTGATATATTGTAATAAGTATGTACACGTGTACGTATGTCCGTGCAGGCGTGCAGCGAGGTGGTGAACGCCCGGCCATCGCCCGAGCAGCCGGCGCGCGCGCCCGAGCTGCTGGCGCGCTACTGCGACTGTCTGCTGCGCAAGCGGGTCAGTGCACCCCCCCCCCCGGCTCCCTCCCTGCCCCCTCCCCGCCCCTCCACCTCGTCCTTACGACGCACCTTCACGTTTTCCCCACTGTCGTCCCCTTTCCATTTCGTCTTCACCCCCACTTTGCCTTACCCCCGCCTCGACAGGAGAGGGAAGACCATTTAATAGTTTTTAATTTCTTTGTACAGTATAGTTGCAATAAAATATGAATATGATCATAATGTGACACCAATTTTTGACCCCCCCTCTTGACCTCCTCAACTGAATCTCAACTGAGATTTTTCTGTATACATGTAAAAGCGTTAGATCTGTGTTTAATGGCGTCTAATTTCACACAATGTTCTCGCACTTGACCCCCCTTTTTGTCGCCGTTGTATCGGGTTGTCTCGTGCGTGCAGGGCGGCGGCGACTCGGACACGGAGGACCGGCTGGCGGCCGCCATCACCGTCTTCAAGTACGTGGACGACAAGGACGTGTTCCAGAAGTACTACGCGCGGGCCCTCGCGCGCCGCCTCATCCACCAGCTGTCCGCCTCCATGGAGCAGGTGGGTGTGGGCGTAGCCGCGCCGCGCCGGGCGCTGCGGGGATGTACCTCACGCGCGCCTCGTTACAGGAGGAGGCCATGATCAACCGGCTGAAGGCGGCGTGCGGGTACGAGTTCACGAACAAGCTGCACCGCATGTTCACGGACGTGGCCGTGTCGGCGGACCTGAACGCCAAGTTCGCGGAGCACCTGCGCGCCACGCGGCAGGCGCTGGACACCGGCTTCCAGATCCAGGTGCTGCAGGCGGGCGCCTGGCCGCTGGGCGGCGCCTCCGCCCCGCTGGCGCCGCCGCTGCAGCTGGAGCGGCCGGCGCGCCTGTTCGACGCCTTCTACCGCGCCGCCTTCAGCGGGCGCCGCCTCGCCTGGCTGCACCACCTGTGCACCGGCGAGCTGCGCACGCGCTACACGCCGCGCGCCTACCACGTGACCGGCACGCCGCACCAGTGCGCGCTGCTGCTGGCCTTCCAGGTGGGTGTCACGTGGCGGCCCGTGACGTCACGCGGCCGCCACGTCACCCGCGCCGTGTGCAGGCGGCGGACGCGGCGCCGGCGCGCGCGCTGCAGGACGCCGCGCAGCTGCCGGCGGAGGCGTGGGCGCGCCAGCTGCGGCCGCTGCTGGAGGCGGGGCTGCTGCTGGAGGCGGAGGGGGAGATGCTGCGGCTCAACCTGCACTTCTCGTGCAAGCGCACGCGCGTGCGGCTGGCGCTGGCGGGCGCGCCGCCCCTCGCCCCCGCGGCCGCCGGGCCCGCCCCCGCGGAGGGGGACGCGGCGCACTGCGACGACGACCGCAAGATGTACCTGCAGGCCGCCATCGTGCGCATCATGAAGCTCAGGAAGGTCCGGGGACTTTTGTTCCTACTATAAATATTGTTTCTAAAACTTAGGTAATAAAATTAGCGCTCGTTTCGCTCCAGTCGCGGCTAGTAAATAAAGCACTGACATTTCATTAGCAAATTTTTTTTCGTCGCTCTCCGTCGGATTAGAAAATAACCCAACGTAAGCAAAAAATAAAGCTGCTGCTGCCACTGTTGATATTGATATGAACTTGGTTGCAGGTGCTCCGGCACACGGACCTGATCCAGGAGGTGGTGGCGCAGGCGCGCGGGAGCTTCGCCCCCTCGGTGGCCATGATCAAGAAGTGCATCGAGGCGCTCATCGACAAGCAGTACCTGGAGCGCACGCCCGCCGCGCTCGACACCTACTCCTACCTCGCTTAGCCGCCCCCCCCCCCCCCAGCGCACGCCCGCTACTCCTACCTTGCCTAACTGGGGGACCACCCTCCTCCCCCCAGCTCGTATCGACCCCGCGACTTGTCTCTCCCACAGTTTTCTACTCTATCCCGAATATTCGGCTCGCTATCCGATAAACTTGTCCCGAACTAAACGCAGATAAAATTGTTATTTATTTATGTGTATTTTCTAATTTTCAACTTTGTGCGAGGCCGAAAAATCGTGCGGGTTAAGTATTCGCTTGTTAACATAATATTTGTTTCGCTCTCATCGTCGTTGGCTCGCGAGAACCTTATTAGAAACCGTTACTATAAAGTGAACAAACAATATTGTTTGGTTCTGTAATGAATGAAGTTTGTAAGAACGAACAATCGTTGAATAAACTATCCGTACAGCACTAGTTGAAGAGTTCCTCTGTGTGTCTCCTGCATTATATACTGGCCATCAAAACCCTTACCCACCTCACTCTTACTTGTTCCTCAAAGGGCTGAACTTGTGCCTCAAAAGGGGCGTCGAAGTATGACCCTCTTCACTTTAACTTGCTTCTCAAAAGAGAGGTCTATATTTGACCTTCTTCACCAAACATGTTCCTCAAAGGGAGGTCTATGTTTGACACACCTCACTTAAATTATTCGTCAAAAAGAAGGGGTCTATATTTAACCCACCTCACCTAAGCTTTTACTCAAAAGTCTATATTTGGCCTCCTCACCCAGCATTTTTCTCAAAAAAGGGGTTCATTTTTGGATGGCCAGTATACATAATACTTACTTACTGCTGCTTCATACAAGTACGGACCAGTCACAACATTACGTGTTGCGAATTAAAACTCAAATCATGCATCTCAGCTTTCTATATAGCGATAGAGCGAGAGGGCGAATGTCCCCTTCACCTGTCCGGAGGTGCGAGTGTCGGATGATATGACGCGTGGAGGGCCCGCGTGACGTCACCAAAAATCGTAGATTTTAAATAAAACACAAAATATATGCAAAAAATATTTTAAAACATGTCTGTATAGAATTGTAATACAACGCCGGATTTTTTATCTTTGTTAAGTAATGCGTAATAGTTGTGAGGGTGGTGTTGCCGTTTATAGATGAATTTAATGAAATTTGAGTCCTGCTTGTCGCAACCCTAACCCCTTCCCCTAGTGTGACGTCACATTTGCAATTATTTAAATATTTTAAAGTTTTTGTGAGAGTTATAAGTGTAGTTTTAATACGTTAGTTGTATACATGTGACGTCACGTTTCTTATGATCCCCCTTGTTGCACGATGTCCCTCTCCCTCCCCTTAACATAATTTATAGATGGCCCCTTACTACGGCTCGAAACTAAACGTAGTAACTGATCTGAGGCTCAGAATCCGATGTATCGGTTGTATGGCGCTCCCCATCAGGCGCGCGGCCTGCTCCTCACCTCGTGTGTGCAATCACGACCTCAAGTATATAAACATAAAGCGGCGCCGTCTAACTCATTCGATCAGATCAACGACTACAGTTGCTGAGCATGACTCATTTTACAATTCTCGTGTAGCATCCTAAGCTAGTACGACACTCATTCACTCAAATAAAATTAAATACTACCCTACTCATTTTATAAGCGTGAAAGTTTGTAAGCTTTTTACTATTCACAGGGTAGCGTTTGAGCACAAGTCACCTGATGTAAGGTGACGATGTGGTCGAAGGTGGCGCCACGCTACACCTGGACTGTATAGATGATGGATGTTAGTAACTCTTTCACGCAAAAACTACTGACCGGATCTGGATGTAATTTGGATTATAGATAGCTTACACCCTGGATTAAACATAGACTACTTTTTTATCTCGGAAAAAGGTTCCTGCGGGATAACGGGTAGTCACTTTACATCAGGTGATCTGTAGTCAAACGCTACCCTGTAAGGAGTTTTTGATCCTTACTTGAGTATAGCCGTTGAGTGACATATTTGTATGAAATGACAGACTCCGTAAAGATGACCGTATGAGCGTCATTTTAGAACACCGGCCTTAGAAACCAAAAATTACTGATCTGGTAATCATTTGGAGAATCGAGTAAGTATCAGCTACTTTAGTCGCCGCCTGTACCGGGTACGTATAACCAGGGTTGTTGCTAGCGTTGGTAAACATTTTATATAGATATTGACGTGCGCAACAACCCTGAGACATACGTACCTAAATACATTTATATTATACGTATGAAGTTGAATGTTAGTAACTGTATTGCACTTTACTTGTTTGTTTGTTTGTATGAAATGATAAAATAGAATATATTGAGGCGCCGCCGCGCTGAACACAGGCGTTGTGTATATTGTGTTGTGTATATATATATATTGAGGGGGTGCGTCGGTCCCCTACTCCTGTCATCATCATCATCAGCCTGTGTCAGTCCACTTGTACGGCTATTAGCCATTTGCATCCATCGGCTCCCCGCAACTCACAATGCCTGTACTGCATTCAAGTAAATTGTATAACGTAATGAAACATTTTTAATATAACACAATTAAACATTTGGTGTAGGTACCTTCGACCACATCGTCACAACATCAGTACCCCCAGTAAAAGTTTTCGTAAACCTTAAAGTTTATTACCGCTAACCAAGCGAGCGTGGTTTTGTGAGTCGTGAGTCGCGCTGGAAATAAATGTATGGAAGGCAACGAAAACTTTTACAGTTTTTGTAAACTATCACAACCTGTCCCAGGGACAGTACAGGTGACTTGTGGTCCAACCTTACCTTGTAATGCTGGGGCCACACCAACGGGAAATGCCGTTCAATAGCGCGATGATTGACGTTTGACATAAGTGTGGCCACGACATTGGACAACGGCATTCACATTGGCGTTTGACGTTAGCCGATGATTCAAGTGCATTCACGTTGACCGTTCTAGTGTAGCAACTCACATAATAGCATTAATAATAAACGCAATATTTATCACGAAGATAGGCATTGAAATTTCCCTTGACGTTGACCTGAGTGTGCCCGGGCATAAGAAGTAACAATGAAAAAGATCTTCATGCAATTTGGTAAAGAGACGGGTTGAACCTTGGGGAAGGACATATGATAGTCCACGCGGAACAATCCGCTACTCATAAACGTGCAATTTTTTTCTATTCACAGAGAGAGAATTTTTCTCTATTCACAGTTGTTCTGACAAGTTAATGTTAACAATTTAAAATAGCCCCTTTTTAATAAAATTGTATGCTTTTATTTCTTGTAAAATAAATAAAATAAAGGCAGCTCCGTCGACCAATTTGTTGACTGTTGCATCAAATCTGCTATTGTAAATAGCAAATATTATTATATACCTACCTAACTATTATTACCCCCCCCCCCCCTTCGTTACGATTCGACGACGCACCCCCTTTATAACGGATTGACGGTTTTAGTAGTTTCTTAAACTTTTAAAATGTTGTATATTACCTATAATGTAAAATAATATATAATATTAATTAAACTTTAAGTAGCTTCTATTGATTTTGTCATTTTGTACCTTCATTGCGTTAAATTATATGACATAGGTATATCAAGTCCGTCTTTTACTTTCACTCCCACTAATCATCATAGTAATATATAGTATAGTAGGACAGACAACAAAGTGTAGTCCACGCGGGTGAAACCGCCGGCCGCAGCTTGTAAATGCGTGGGTCGTGGGTTCGAATCCTGCAATAGTTCAGCACAAATTAAGAGCCAGTACAGGAGTCGTATGGGGCCACACAGGTGACTTGCGGTCAAACGCTACCCTGTATAGTAGAAACATTATAAATGTAAACGAGCAATAATTCTTATGTCAGAATATAACTATAAAAAACATGTACCAATTAGAATTCATAGTAACTTCATTATCTTACTTAAATATTGCCATTATACGCATTAATCAATTTAATTACAATAATTATATTTGTGGTCTACGATTGCACACATTTTATGTGAATGGCAACTTTATATTCATTCTATCAATTTGGATGGGGACATGGGATGGGGTAGATTTTGGCGGGAAATAGTAGTGACAGTCGATTGTATTGAGAGTTTGGGTAGGGAAAATATTGGGGTGGCTGTTTGGAGTGATTCATCGAGATCTGTGTGTGGTGATATTTATTCTTGAATTACATAAAGTAAGGCAAGAACATACTTGCGCGTTCGTTTTATTATATATTACTAGTTGCGCCCCGCGGTTTCACTCGCGTCTTCCCGTTATCCCGCAGGAACCTTTTTTCGGGATAAAAAGGAGCCTATGTGTTAATCCAGGGTATAAGCTATCTCCATTCCAAATTTCACTCAAATCCGTTAAGTAGTCTTTTGCGTGCAAGAGCAACAAACATACCTACATACATACAAACTTTCGCGTTTATAATATTAGTAGGATTATCAATAGCTAAGCATTTGACCGCAGTCACACCTGATGTTAAGTGATGAAGCGGTTGACGATAGATAGATTAATTCTTTATTGGCCCACCACAATACACAGAACTATAAAAAAACGGAGGTAAGTGTCACAAAGGGCGGTCTTACCGCTCAAAGCGATCTCTTCCAGGCAACCCAACGGTGGAATGCTTGCATATAGAAGAGCTGTTTGTTGTACGAAAGATAGTGGCTCAATATAAGTGTGCGACGCTGCACTTAGGTTCGCTGGTTCCAAAGGATAAAAAATAGGTTCAATAGTATAATCGAAGGCCCGTTAGAATTTAAATAATATATAGATATAATAAAAAATAAAGAAAGAGAAAACGATAGGAGATTCAAATCCTTGCACAGAAGAGAGTAGAAAACACACCACCAACCTTGAAATCCACCTTCTCCAGATTCTGATCAGGCTTTCCGATGAAAGTTCGCACGGCGACCTTCAGCGTAGGTGGCGAGGGAACGTCCCGGTGAAACGCTCTTTGTGCAGGTGTCTGAAGATGGTTATACGAAGCCAACTGTGCTAGCACGGCTAAGACACTATTTGGAAGCTAGGTATCACCAAAATTGAGCTAAACGTTAGCTTAAAATGTCACGCACGGCGCGAGAGATGTAGACTTCTCAAAGTACAACGGAGAACTTGTTGACAGCTGCGTGCGGGCGCGCGGGCGGTCCGCCTTCACATCTTCCAGAAGCGGGTAGACATACAAAATTGGTGGCGAGATATTTCTAACTACCTCAACTGTGCAAGGATCGAACAATAAGTAAATCGTAACAGTGACTGATTTCCAACGATGTAGGTGAAATGTAACAAACGTGTCGTCATCTCAAAAGTGGTAATAGAAAAAGATCACGTACTTATCACACGTTATATACTGACATCGCAACCTGTTATAGATTACAGAAATATATATACAATTAGATATTCTATTATAAATGATAAAACAACGTCCGTCAGTTTGTATTTAATTAATATAATATACTACCGCCCCGGCTTCGCGCGGCGCCAACCTATGGCGAGTCTTGACTGCACAGAAAAAGTAGGTACTAAGTTTTGTCCGAACTACCTAATGTTCCGATGGATTTCCCAAAAAAAAACTTACAAATCTTATCCTGGCAATTAGCGCACAACAATTTTTTGTGATTAAATCGAATCACGTGTGACTTTTTGCGAGACTAAAAACCGTATTCAGGATCTTGGGAAGTACCTACTTAGGTAGGAACTACCAACATAGTGTGAGTGAGAAAGTGAATCCCTAAGAAAAGAACGAAGGGAAGTGCTTTCTCTCTACGAAAAGAACGACGGGGCAGTGAACCCTCCCTACAAAGAAAACAAAGTAAAGGCTAATCCCCCCCATCAATAATGAGTCGCAGAACAAACCCGTAGTCTCCAATTTGGAAGCCACGAACAAAAGCTTGTCTTAAACTGCTATGCAACAGATTTCAAAACAATAAATAGTCAACGAATAATGATCCTTAACTCGTGGAGATAAGGCGTCCGCGGTGTCCTCACGCGCCGAGTCGGCAGGATATAGGGCTGCGGCGGCGCGAGGTGGAGGAGTTCCAGCGACGCTGCTACAATGAGAGGGCTACTGTTGATCTGCGCCGCGGCCGCCGCCGCACAAGTGAGTACAACTTATTGGATTTTTATGTATTACATTTATATGTCGGATGACCCGGTGAACTTTAGTATATTTAATGCCACAAATTATCAATTTTTCTCTTGGGGGAATATAATATCTCTCCTCCCTTTTTTATTTTAAACCCTTTGTAAAGTGACAAAACAATAAAAATATTTAATTTGAACAAGGCCTTTTTTTAGTTTTGTAACAGAGACTAACGAACAGGAATTTAATTTTATATACAAGAGAAGATTATGACAACAAAACGCTGAGCAATCAGTCGAGGGCGGATCCAGGATATATTTCTGGGAGGGGGCTAGGAGGGCTAGGAGTTTCCCCCTATTACATTCTCATTGGGATTCATTATTTATCATTGACCTATGTACAATAACTAGAGGTATATATAAAATAATTGTATACAATATACAATATAAAATAATCTTATCAAAGCGGTATAGCATATTAGATACGTACTCTCTAAGCCTTGCAAGTTTGGTCCCCTATACCCCCAAGATCCACCTCTTACAATCAGTGAATGACCTCCCAACTTGATAATAATATCAAGATTGGAATTAAGTACATAAAGCTAAATTTCTATCCATCATTTATTTAAATGTACTTTTACAGTTTGCAAACGCGCAGTACGCATACGTGTTGCCGCCGACTGCACCTTGCGCTGCCCCCGCTCCTCTCTGCCTCCCCGCGCCTTGCGCCGCTCCCGCTCCCTTCTACCTTCCCGCTCCTTGCGCCGCCCCTGCCCCAATGTACCTCCCTGCACCTTGTGCTGCTCCTGCCCCACTTTATCTCCCTACTCCCTGCGCTGCCCCCGCCCCCCTGATCCTCCCCGCACCTTGCGCCGCCCCCCCGCCGTGCGCCGCGTCCGCGCTGGCGGCGGTGGCCCCCGCACTGCCAGCGCTTGCCCCCGTCCTAGCGCTGAGCCTGTCGGAGTGTATCGCGACGACGCTGCCCCCGCTGCTGTCTGCGGCTCTGCCCACGGTGCTGACGTCAGCACTGTCCGCGGCAGGGCCGCTGCTAGAAGCTGCGCTGCCCCCGCTGGCCCTGCCCGCCCCGCCGTGCGCGCTGGCCCCGCCCCCGATGTACGCGGCCCCCCTGCCGCCGTCACTGTACTCGTGTGGCGCCCCCGCCTGCCTGCACGCAACCATCTGTTTCTAAGCTCGTCTTGTTTATTACACATTTTTTTATTTTGTAATATATTACCTGAATCGTATATACTTATATAAATAGTTGTTTAATTTATTTCTTCTAGTATGAGCGAATTTACCACGATTTTGAGGCTAACAGGGCTATAATAACCACACATATGTGAAAAAAGTTTGCGTGTGAACGTTTGTTACTTCTTCACGCTAAAACGACTCAACGTATTTGAGTGAAATTTGGAATGGAGATAGCTTATACCCTGGAATAACACATACCAGTAGCTAGAGTAGCTGTTTTTCAACCTGGAACCTGCAGGAACCTGCAAGATAACGGGGACAGCGCAGCTAGATATTCCGTACTTATTAGTCCATTTTAAAATGTGGTAAGAGTGCCTATATAATATAACCTAATGTTGATCAAACCTAATTTTCCTGAAGCGTGTCAGACGAGCGATATTGGTGCAACTATTATCACTGACCGTGCGTAAATAAGAATATAAAATTTCGTTCACAATAACCCTTCATCGCTAATCATCATCATCATCTTCTATCCCAGACCGTATGGTTCAAGCTGTCCGCCCGCCGCCACACTAGCATTCACTAATGAATATTTCTAATCAGCTGACAACATCCCAAACAAAAGTCACGATAACTTTGTATCTACACTAGACTAGTAAAGGCAGAGAGAACAAATAAAACACAACAAAAAATAATATTAATAATCATTTATATTAATTAACCTTTGGTTACAGAATTTAACACGCGTATTTAAATTCTAAACAGACGTTGCCGGACGCGTCACATTCGCGACTCCTTGCGCTGGACAAGGACCTGAATGTGTGCGCGCCGCACCCGACCCTACCACTAAATAATAAAGGCTCTACTGTCCGTCTGTACGTGTGTGTTATACAAGTGACTAGCCGCTGAAAAACGACCAGCACAAGAATGTTAACTAAACCTGACACCATGAAGTGCGTATAAGACGTAACCTAAAGCTGGCAAGTACATGTCAGTTACCTAAAGCTGGCACGAACAACACATACACACACGTCTGTGTATAAACGCACGGCATGACATCGCACAGCATACGCATCATGAGAAATATCTTTGTCTCTCTCGCACGCGGGCGAGATTATATGTTTTGTTTTTACTATACTGTGTAGTGAAATGCTTTGCTATGAGTACTGTGAACGTGACAGCTTTAGACAACCCAACTTTATTATCTGACAAATAGGTTCAGTGAGCTCGATTTTGAAATACCTTATATAATTTTGTACAGAAAAACATTTGTCGAAATAGAAACAGCAGAGCCATAAAAAATTAAAACAAATATGAATGACAAACAAACAACTACTCACTAATGATAATATATGCACAATTTTCAAATTGAACTTACCCACACTAAGACTGGGCTAAAACAGTTTTGATACTTGACGCTAAAGATAAATACTATATAAGGATAACTTTCTACTACGGCATTTTAAAAATAAATCATTTGGCTTCTAACACAAACAAGTTGTAGAAAATTAAAATATTGCTTTTATAAATTCATTAGACATTATAAAAATAGTAACATTTTTGGTTGTAAATAATTCCTTTCATTTAGTTACACTTTGCAACTAAAGTGTATCAAAAATGGAACTTATATGCGATTTTAAAACATTGAGAGACCGTTACTTTTATTATACTCGTCGCTTAACATTAACATATGTACGTCATTTAATATTACTGCGTAGAATAAAACACAAGTGCGAAGTGCTAAAATTGTTAAAGTTTAACATACATCATTTTGTACTAGGAAAAACTAAACTCTTTGTTCGTAGCACTAAACGACGTTTGATAAGGTTAAGCAATAATTTAACAAAAGTCATTTAGTACTTACTGCGCCAAGAAAACGTCTTGTGCGCGCAGTGCTAAATTACGTATGTTAAAGTTAAGCAACGATTATAAGTATAAGAGGTTAACTGATGCACTCAAGTCATCAATTAACGCTAATTAGCATTAAACATTGTTAAAATCAACGACTTAATGCCTGTTAAAAGTTAATTGAGGTCTGAATTCGACGCTAAGTATACTATGTAGCATTCAAGTATCAAAACAAGATAATATATCTAACCTTACAAAATACCACAGTTCGTGACAAGCAAGTACAGTGAGCGACAAAAGTCGCTGTACAAAAACGAATTCTCCGATTACCTTCATCATCTTTGACCACATCATTACTTAATATCAAATGTGTTGTTTTGTGGTCGAAAGCTTGTATGTTGTAAAAAAAACAAACATTACTGATCTAAAACACATTTCGAAAATCGAGTTTGATACTTTTGTCGCTAACGTACAGTGAGCGACAGAATTGGACTGCTCGAGTTCTGACTAGACATTTTCAAAATAAACTATACAAAGTATTGACTATTGAATTTGAGGTTCTGAGATTCTGTTACGTCTCAGATCATTTATTTTCAGGTATAAGATTAGGATAGATCGATCAGACTGTTTAGAGGACAATAAAGCTTGGGATTGTAGTGAACTTGCTCTAATTCAACCAGTTACTAATGAGAAAAATATTGTAGGTATATGTGATCGCGCACAAAAAATTACCTGCTGGGCGTTTCTTGCCGGAGTAAGGAGATTGGAACAAGCGTAGCTAGTTTTGATTTTGACATTTTAAAGTGATCACATGTTGTATTCTACTAAATAAACATAACATTTAAATTTATAATTTGTGTGTCAGGTCAAAATGATCTGAGAGGTAGGTATATTATTATTTTGGTGGTGTTGCCCGCACAGGCAGCGATTTCGTGAAGATTGAGTTAAATAAATATATGGTAATAATTATATTTTTAGTAATATCAATCAGTCTTGCAGATTTTGTAAACAAAGGAAGCTATTTTTAAATTTATTTACTACTAATTATTATTCTTAATTATTTTACAAACATGCTGCTTTGTAACGGGAATGTGCAAATCAAACTATCTACTAAAAATGAATAACTAGATTTTTTTGGTACAAACATACATACTAATAAACTTGTTTATAAAAACAATCCCTATACTACTAAATGCTATACAGTGAAGAACACAAAAACTTGTTTCGATTAATATTCTGGCAACTTTAGACAACGCACAAAATCGCCGCCCGTAGCTGGCAACATTACGATTTTTTGTCGCCTGTTGTATCGTACGTCAGAGTCACCAAACTGTGGCATGTTGGTTTGAGACATCAATAATATAATAATAAAAAACAGTCGCCCTACGTTAAAATATCGAACCCACACGATATTTTAAAGTAAAGCGGATTAAAGAAAAAACCCTTACCACCTAATTTGGCCGAATTATTGCACTAACATCTATTTTATGCTAACAATGGCTTTTATGACACTTTTTGATAATAAAAAAAATAAAGACACAGAAACAGACATTGTCTGTCTTACCACAAGATTTAGACACGTTTTAGACATGTGTTACCGCGCGTCTAACAATCGGTAAAGATTAAACATGCTATAATCACGAAAAACAATGATATTTTTATCATTTAAGCGACATTTTATATTATTTTGTGGTAAGACAGTTCGTCGTTGAAAAAAACCCGCGGCATTCTGTCAGCGATCCATTTTACAAACGAAAGTACTTTGAAATCTATTAGCACTTCTGTCTGCGACTGTACACAATTTTGTGACCAAAATTTACCGTAAATTGAAATCGCAAAAGTAAGTAGTGTTTAGCAATTGAAGTAATATAACATTATTTTTATTTCAATTGAAATAAAATATTTAGTTCCAGTTCTCTTGAAAGTAGGTGAATAACGATTACAACCCTACCAATAGTGATGTAGTCACAGTAAAAACGAGTCACCTTATCGAGAGTGATTTTAAACTAAATATTTTATATAACACTGTGGACCTGTCAAGAATTTAGTTTTGAAACAAGACATTGATAATGTAGGTATTTGTTTGTTAAATATTCCGCTTCAAAACCAAATTCTAATACACATTAATGACTTGCCAGTAACAAAAGTAGCTAAATAATCCCAATTGTTCAACTTTTCAATACCTCTTGAACACCAAACACAGCTCAACAAACACGCTTTTTAAAAATTGATCAGCTACTTTTGTCGACAACTGTACAGCTGAAAACTGAGTTTGTCCAGCGGGACATTATCTCAAGTGTATTTATGAGAAAAATAAAGAGATAAATAAATAATTATCCTGATTCTTGACTAGACAATATAAATAGTCAAAACAAGAAATTAAAATAGTTATCTCGAGAGTTTATAATTAAGAAGTTAGTTAAATTTTTGTACCTGCAAAAAATTACCACTGTCCGGAGGAGGCCTGCAGTAGAATCTGATGTTTACTACGAGTAGGTAGTTGGCATTGGGCATTCTAATTCACTTCTTTCTTCACGTTTGCTTCCTTACGTGCGCTCACTTGAAAAAGTGAACTAGAATGCCCAATAACTACCTCCTACTATGATAAGTTAATAAGGCACTTCATGGTGTTGCTATACATTTACACTCAGGGCAAATATGTGTTGATGTAGGTCGGTATTCAAACTTTAAACAATAGCGGTGCGCGATCACGACTGATGATTGCTCCAATACAATCAATCAGCAATAAAGATGAAATTGTAAATGTGATCGCACCCAAAAAATGATAATGGAAAACCAATACAATGGGATGTGTTTTGACTGCCAACACACAAGCTCCCCCCCCCTGTTGTTGAACCCCTCACTCCCCTACCCCGGCGGCCAGCCCATCTGCCGCCCGCCCAGCACGTGCAGGTGCAGATGGTAGACGGACTGCGCGCCGTCCCTGCCGTTGTTGACGACGAGCCGCCAGCCCGACGGCGCGCGCTGCGTGCCCAGCGCGCCCGCCACCACCATCAGGTGCCCCAGCAGCTGCAAGTCCACAGAAAAGGTTTACATTGGGGTTTGTACAAGAGGACCACTCCGCGATTAGGCTGTCATTGCAACTAGTTACTAGTAACCATTTTTCTCTGTATTTATGATTGTTAAAAATCTAATAAAAATGTATATTAATCTAAGTGATACATAAAACAGGATCTTGAACAGACGGCCAATGTGCTTGTATCATACTTAATTATATTAAACTACCTGAGCCCTGCAGTTTCACCCGCGTCTTCCCGTTATCCCGCAGGAACCTTTCTCCGGTATAAAAAGTAGCCTATGTGTTAATCCAGGGTATAAGCTATCTCCATTTCAAATTTTACTCAAATCCTTTTAGTAGATTTTGCGTGAAAGAGTAACGAACATCCATCCATACTCACAAACTGTCACGTTTATAATATTAGTAGGATTTCTTTCTGTATTCCATTCAATACATTAATTACTCTATCAGAGCTCTCCTTACCTACTTCATTAACGGCTTAATTATCTCCGCCAGCGTGACTTACTACAAAGGAATGCTCAAACACTGATAGCACGAATCACAGATTACTACTGATAACAAATTAAATGGTACGCCAGCCTCGTGGAACTGTGTCGCACCAACATAAACATTGCAGCTGCTTATTCGATACCTATCAGACTATTTAGATGACAAAAAACTAAAGAAAAAACTGCTGTACCCACTACTAGGCTCCATAAAATTAGCAACTCGTTCAAAGGTCAAAGTGTTTGTTTTTTCAACAAAATCCCCATACTAGTGATATTTAAGACTTGTTGATAAATTAATATCAAGTCCATATAAAGAGAAATCTTGTTACAAAATATCGGACTATTTAGACGACAAAAAGCTTGGGATTGTGGTGAACTTGCTCCAATTCAATCAGTTAGTGATAAGAATAAAATTGTTACATAACAGTAACTTAACAGCAATAACTTGCGCCCAAAATATTACCTGCCCGGCGTTTCTTGCCTGTTCCTTTGACTTTGAAAACTTTGTGATGAAACCATAGCTTGGTGGTAGGGCCTTTTCTAGTGCTCGCCTGGCTAGCTACCATAAATGCATGTATCGGTATGGTTTGATAGCCTCACTTGAGAGCCAGTTCCCAATCTAGGTGTAGCGTGGACCTTCAACCACTTCATCACTTAACATCAGGTGACTCGTGGTCAAATGCTCATGCTATAAGACTCAGAACTCACAAAAAAAATGTATATTTGCTAAGTGCCAAGCTCAATGTTAAATAAATAACAGATGTGTAGTGTTATTGTGACAAGGTGCTAACTGAAAGTCATTCAATGTGGGCGTGGAGCTTGTTTACTGACATTCCAATGTTAGTTGTGTTCCTTGTAGTCTTATAAAGTACTAGTAAACTTGATGACTAGGGCAGGTTTGTGTAATAGCAAGTGCAATTCTCATATTAAGTTTCATTTTAGAAATAATTCTTTGCAAAGGACTATTTCTACATGCAATTCTAGTTGGTTACTTACGTTATCAAGAACCTACATAACTACTGCAATCTATCCGACAGTATCTTTTGTAAAAGCAGGGAGAATTGAATCATCATCAGCCGGAAGAAGTCCACTGCTGAACATAAGCAGTGAACCATCCCGCTTTGAACGCCACTCTCTTACTCCCTACTAATATTATAAATACGAAAGTAACTCTGTCTGTCTTTCACACGTAAACTACTGAACCAATTTATATGAAATTTAGTACAGAGATAGTTTAGAACCTGAGAAATGATGTAGGCTACTTTTCGTGATAAACTGCAGCCCATGCGGAAACCGCAGGGAACAGCTGGTTTACCATAGTATGCATGCCTACATCGGCTCCCTGCGACTCTTACAATGTCGTCGGTCCACCTAGTGGAGGATCTGCCTACAGAATGAAGTGAAAACCTTGTAACTGTTCCTAACAGTAGGCAAGTCCCCTTTACAACCTCACATTGAGCAAGCTGTTCGTCTAATACTACTGACGTCTCTACAATCTGTCGGCGAGTTACCTCTACGTCCTGTTGCTCCGCATCCTGCAGCCTCGTGATCCGGCGCTTCGGTATCACCAGGAAGTGCACCGGCGCCTGCGGGGAGATGTCGTTGAAGGCGAGGCACAAATCATCCTCGTAAATAATATCCGCCTTGATTTCTTTCGATATAATCTTGTCAAATATCGTGGGACCCGGCGCGGCGACGCTCTGAGATTGCGCGCGACGCACTTCGTCCGAATACGGCCTTCGTATAGCTATCGCCGACCCCCGGGACAGGTCGTAGATATTCGTCGGGTAGTTCTTCTTCAAGCGGAACTTTAGGGCGCGTTGAAATACTTTATTGAACATTTTTCTAGTTGGGAAATGCGATTCCCATTTTCACGTTCGCCACAAATCGCTGTCGGTTTTGACAGCTTGATGTTTGTCAAAGTTGACAATGACAACGTACTTGACGTTAGTTTTTTTATTAAATCATGACATGAGTGGTGTTGCTAAACATCAATTTAAATAGCTACCATAAATGAACTAACCAAGATGTATGTAAAAACGAGATGTTACCATTCCGCCGATCTTGTATAAACACATTGGCTTGGTTCTCGGTATATTACATGGATCTTAACCAAGAGGAAGCGAGAGAGCTATCGTGTTTTGTGTTATCTATAGACCTTTACCTGTGCCGTATTAACATTGCTACCCATATGCATAAAAACAGACACGGACACACATAGACAATGATACACACACAAATACACTCAGACACAGACACATCTTCAACCCAACAACTTTAATATTCATCTGATTATAACAGATAAGTAGGTGTTTATTTGGTTTCGGGTTAGTCTAGATAATATTCTTAACTCTTTTTGTATTGTACTAGGAACCTATTTTTCTAGTCAAAAGATTGCTCACAAGCTTGTTTCTAAAAGGGTAAGTGGTGTCATATAGGTGAAACTACATTCGGGCTGATCTCTGCAAGATAAGAATACTAAAAGAAAGTTTTGAAATATAAATCTCAATCATGTTTAAAAACTGTATATCACAATTTTTATATTTATCATTTAATATAAATTCTAACTCATAATTCTTATACATTTACACAATAATTAGCATATATTACAATTCATACTTAACTTTTACACTACTTATAAACTATAACTATAACTTATACCCCTGCCTTTATAATAAATATAATATAATAATTATGTAATTCACCTTAGATTTTTTGTGCATTTAGGATAAACATTTTCACCTATTTTATACACTAATTTAAAATAGTTACATGATTGCGTTTATAAAAGCATTACATATATATGTAGGTTTATATATTATAGAAAATAACAATGAATAAGACCAAAGACAAAAAAGAAAGAAGGACCTGAGAATAAACCCACTGAGGGAAATAATAATTTGAGCAATTATTATACCTTAAGTAATTAAAAATAACTATAATTGAGGTTAATCCTGGGCGAACTAAGCAACTTGATATCAAGTGCATAATCTAAATCCTTTATTTTGTTAAAGCCGAAATAATAAGGTTATAATTTATTACTCATAGACAAAAAAATACCACGCAAGTTTCTCAAAGAACGTCCTAGGCCAGGCTGGCCTTTAAAATAACAGACCCTATCCCTAAATCTTTCCGCTATATGTGAGCATAGCAGTTTCACCGGCATGGACTATACTTTATCACGATATAAAGTATCCTATGTCCTTTTCCAAGGTTTGAACTATTTCCACACCAAATTCCATCAAGATCGGTACAGCAACCACTCTTGTTGTTAGTTAGTTGTGAAAAAGTAACAAATGAACAGAGCTAGTTCCGCATTTAATATTAAAGTGTGGATGGCCGCATATATTGTCTGTATATATTTTTATAATCACTGTGCTATCATGTAATCGGAAAATTTGTTATTGTCAAGTGAATGTTGTCGTTGACCGTACGTGCCCCTAAACCGATATTAAAAGCAGGAGTTGTAACATAAATTAATTAAATTAAATTAAGACCTACACACAGTCATAAGCTACGATCTCACGATCCGTGAGTACGCGAAGTGCGCGAGACTGAACAGTAGCCTAAGGGTTCCGTACACGACGCTCCGTACGAAGGGGTTGTGTAACGCGAGCCGGCACAGGAGGACCACTGTGAACAATATCACACCGTTGTGCACGTAGTACATCCTGGAACAAAGTTAAACGTTATGTATATTCTATAGCGATTGCGACTCAGTGGTAGTTGTTGTGTATAGTAATTGTTTTTGAAAGAGAAAAACACTGGTTAACTGAAAGCCAACATGGCATGTTGCAAGAACGTGAGACAGACAAATAAATTTGGTATGTCAGTGTCAAATACCAAACAGTAGTGACATCGGCTTGCGATCCTTGGGTCGTGGATGCAAATCTTACAATGAACTTGAATTCTCGGTGAAGGAAAATATCGCGATAAAACCATAGCTTGGTGGTAGGACATTTAGAAGCGCTCACCTGGCTAGCTAGCTATCAACCTCAAGTTAAGAATCTAAGGCCAAGCACCTATCGGTGTGTTTCAGCAGACGGACTTAAGAGTTGGTCCAGGTGTGGCGTAACGTCACCTTCGACCACATCGTCATATTACATAAGAGGACTTGTGGTCAAACGCTACTCTGTAAGACATTAAATAAAACATCTTCGCTCGCGTTCTGGCTCATTATTTGCTTGTAGGTACTTACTTCTGTGTGTGCCGCTTCGCCTCATCCATATCTTGGTCCTTTTCTTTCAGTAGATACTTTCTTGTTCCTATTATAAAGTTTTTGTTGTGCTCTTCCCAGCTAAAAGAAACGTTAAAATAAATTGTTAGTGTTGCACACAATAGCATGCATGAACCATCAACTTCCAAGTAAATGCTACAATGAACAGATTACGCAGCTAACAATAAAGGCTAATCAAATCATTATTATGGGAAAATAAAAAAGGTCATGACAATCTACAGTCTAATTCATCAATGAAAGATTAAAAAGCATCAAATTCACAAAAAGTTATTTATCTACTAATTAACATTTTTACTGCCAAGTGTTGAAAAAAATTTAACCCGAACTTGCTAATACATAATTGAATTGTATCCTTACTCTATAGAATGTGGATCCAAATTGTATATAGCAGCGTCTTCAGGCGTCAACTTTGCTTGCAACTTCCTAACGTTGTCCGTCTCGAACCTCCACTCGCGCATCGAGAAGAATTGGAGGACTTTGTTCATGGAGCTCAGCCGCTTGCTCACTTTTATTAGACTTATACTGTAAAAGAATAAAATACATAAAGAAATGGGTTAAAAAGGTGAATTTTGGTCGCTGTTATTATTTTAATGAAAAATTTAGATCTTTTTTTGATTTCACGCAACAAGAAACTTTAATATATTATTATTAAGTTTATTCATATATTTTTGAATTTTTGTAGTTTTGTCTTTTTTTTTTTAATTTGCATATTACTGAAAAAATATAATGAACTACTACTTTAGTAAAAATTTACAGAGACTGGTATCATTTTATTTGCGTTTCATTCACGCAATACCGAAAAAGTTAAAGGCGAAGTAAGAAGTTAATCTATTGAGAGAAATGTGATGGACATTACGAGTATACAAAACAGTTAATTGGTAGCTAAGGTTAAAACTCACCGAGTCTTAATGCCGAGCAGGCGCGCGGTGTATTCAGCGAGGTGGAGAGGTAGCGTCTGCAGTAGAAACTCCAAAGATTTCTGTGCGACCCTGTAATCATAATTCTAATATAAATAACAGAATTTGCCGGTTTCGAGAAAACTTCCTGTTGTCCAATTATTTGCCTACCCGTGCAAAGTTGAGGCGAATCACTAACAATAAATAATAATTTATTTATTATCCATTAACTGTAGTCTACGCGGGTAACACTGCGTGGCACAGCTGGTTAATAACATTAACATTGTTTAGCTAACTGCTACCTACTTCATATAGATATCATCTCTTGTAGATGGATCAGGGCCTTGCTATGATGAAGACTCACTTTGGGCCGTTGCGCCATTTCTGTTTTTATACAAGTCGTCCTCGGACATGGGTCCGAATCATTTTGCATCAAGCGCCATCTCTGGTAGGTATAGTTTTTAGTTAATAGTAAACTTACGTGCTCTGCACGACGGACCCCGAGGGGTACCAGAAGGTGTTGTCGAGGGGGTGCACGCGCACGTGCCGCCGGAGGGAGGTCTCGAACTGTCCCCACGTGGTCGGGTTCTCGTACGTGCTGCAGTTGTACACCTTGGTCTCTTGGTATCTGCCGAATACAATCTGTTGTTAGCAAATAACTCGGAACTGGGCTGAAATCGGTAAAGATAGAGAGTGGGGCTCTCTCGTTTCGGAGGCCACGACACACTTTGGGTCGCTGACGCTTCGGAGTTAGTTAGCAAAAAAACTTAACGTAAATTAAACTCCTGACAAAGAAACACTCTCGATCAAGTCGCCTTTTTTAGAAACAAAACTAAATCAAATTCGGTTCATCCGTTTGGGAGCTACGATACCACAGACTCGGAAATTACGCTTTTACCTGATCAGAGGAATGAAAATAGTGCTTTTCGTTCCTAGGGATGAAAAGTTAAAACTTATAATACAGCCAGTCTGTTGTCGTGGCGTAAAATTGTAATTAAAGATACTGGCTGGTAGAATGACACAGAAAAAGAAACGGAAGAAGCGACCGTTTGGCGACCCCTGGTATATCTAGGTTTCCGTATTCCAATGTGCACAAGCAACCAAGAAAATTAGTAAAGCTTATTGTAAAATATCAGACTATTGGGTTGGGATTGTAGTGAACTTGCTCCAATTCAATTAATTAGTAATGAGTATAAAATTGCCAATGTGATCGCGCTGAAAAAATTAACTGCCGCGTGTTTCTTGCCTGTTAAGCCGACATCAGGAGGTTGGAATAGGCCGTAGCTAGTTTTAAGTTTGACGCTTTAAATGTATCCTATTGAAACTTGACTTTTGACTTTGACTTTAATGTATACCTCATGGTAGCAGTGTCCCAGGCCACCGCCAGCAGGGTGTCGATGGCGATGTCTACCGGCAGCAGGTCGGCGCGCGCGGCCGCGTCGCAGCAGAACACGTGCAGCAGGCCCTTGCCGGCGCCCACCACGATGCCGCTGGGGCCGTTCAGGTTCTCGATCCAGCCGGGGAACGGGTGCTGCAGGGCGGATACCACTGCGGGAGGAGGTCAGCGCTAGAGACCGGGTTGTGTGGAGCCCGTTTTTATCGGTTATTGCTGACTAGCTACGCCTCACGGTTACACCCGTGGGATACAATTTATCGCGATAAAAAGTATTTCATGTCCGTTACCAGGATTTAAACTGTATCCACACAAAATTTTGTTAAAATCCGTTTAGTAGTTTTTGCGTGATCGAGTCACAAACATCCATCCAATTGTTAATGTTAATTGTTAAGTGACGATGTGATCGAAAGTACCATCGCAGGGAGCCGATGGATGCAAATGGCTAAAAGCCGTTCGTGGTAGCGTTTAAAGGTGGAGACCTGCGTTCAGTACTGGACTTCTTCCGGCTGATGAAGATAGTTTTTGCTCGATTCGAAAGAAAAATCGATTTTTGAGGAATTGATTTTCTTAGACTTGATTTTTGAAAATCGATTCTTTAAATTTCGATTCAAAAATGGATGTTTTAAATGACTAATCGCCTTCCCTTCCTGACGGTAGATACTCACCGATGCTAGGCCGGAAGATGGCGACCGGATAGTTCCTGTGGGTGTGATGCTCCACCGCATTCTCCGCGAGAGCCTTCGTGAACGTGTACGTGTTGGGCTTCGGTGCTATATACCTGTAACCAAACAAACTGTTATATACAGCGATCTATATGTATATATATATTTTTGTAGTCAAAACTTCTTTAGCGGCGGCGGCGTTGGGAATTTTATTGAGATGGGTAAAAAATATTAAATCGCGCCAGGATACGTGACCTAATCGAAAATTAGTAAGACGGAGGGAACCCTTTTCCGGGATAAAAAGTAGCCTATGTGTTAATCCAGGATAGGTATAAGCTATCTCCGCTCCGAATTTCATCAAAATCATTTTAGTAGTTACAAGTGATACGTGGTAATAAGCATTCACACACACACTAACTTTATGTATAATATTAGTAGGATATTAGTCGTATTACTCACACAAGTGACAAGTACTTGCACTAATAAATATCGAATAGTTAGGACTCTATAATTAATGGCCGCATTGTATTTCTCGTCACGTGCTCCGCTTATTACCGGTGATTGGCCTCGTCACTCGTCACTCGCCATATATTACCGCGTACATTTGCATACATCTCTATTTTAAGTAGTTCAGTAATTAATTTATGCTGATATTTACTGAAACAATGGGATGTTTTTTGAAAACATATTCGTAAAAATGTCAAAAGTTGCCACAGATTTAAAAAAAAATTCTGACATCTAAAGAAACTCAAAAAAATGGATAGGTATATTGCGATAACAATACTTAAATAGATCCCTTTTTTCGTATTAAATAAATGAAAACGCAAAGGCATCGGACAATCAATTACAAAAAGTCTGATTTATAAATTAATTTATTTACATCCCAAAATCCGGAGTCCTTAAAAGTTTTACTTACTTACCATAGTAAGTAAAAACTTGCATCTAATAACGGATTTACTTCAACAAAACGAAATTGTTGGATTATGAAAACAAAAACTGAAGTTAAAAATAAACTTGTTTTTATACGAAAAAAGCAGACAAAAAGGTTTTTAATAAAGTCTATTCTAATTTGCGATTAGTCGCTCGCTTCACACTCGTACATTACAAAGTGGGTGTGTAGTTTGTTACCGTTCAGTGATCTGCGCGAGCAGGGCGGGCGGCGCGGAGCGCGCGAACTCGAGCACCTGGTCGAGGGGCACGGTGGGCGGGTACACGCGCTCCTCCACGGAGGACAGCTCCGCGTTGCAGTACGCGGTCGACACGTGGATCAGGGCCTGCGGGAGATACACTTTTATAAAAAAAAAACCAGCTGTGCTTCGCGATTTCACCTGTGTCTTCCCGTTAGGAACCTTTTTCCGGGATAAAAAGTATGTGTTAATGTGAAAGTTTGTGTATGTGTGAATGTTTGTTACCATGTATCACCGTAACTACTAAACCGATTTTGATGAAATTTAATTTAATAAAATTTAACGGGAAGATGCGGATGAAACCGAGGGACGCACCTAGTTTATAATATTGGTAGGATTAATTGTGCCTTGCGGTTAGCTTAGTGGTAGAGGTAAATATAATACTCATTAAGATTTCTTTAGCGGTTTAGGCGTGAAAAGGTACTGTTGATAATTACTTTCAACGCCGGGGGGGATGTTAACGCCACTTTATTGCACCACTCCCCTAAGTTTGCCTAGTCCTACTCTAGGGTCCTCGCTTGTATTACTCACATCGATGTTGGGCAGCCGGTCGCAGATGTCCATGAGACGCATCACGGAGCGCACGTTCTGGTCGACGGCCACGTCCAGCGCCTCGTCGAACTTGAGTGTCGCGGCCGAGTGGAATACTATGGACACCTGATGAAGGCACAAGGGTTCACCACATTAGTCAAATAAGTTAATGTTTTTTTGCGTAAAAGAGTGTTGAGAGGAGCTGGTAGTTCGCCTGAAAAGCAAAACGCTTGTCTGCCACTCTTTAAAAAAAACTTGCGAGGTAACAAGGGACACCCGGATGGAACGACAAACAAGAGACTAAAGAAAAACAAAACAAAAAAAATTAATTGTTTTTTTTTTGGAATGACGAAACGAAAATAACTGGCTTGCTTTCTATGAGAGAGAGAGAGAGAGATAGAGAGACAGACAGAGAAACACGCGCACGCCGCACGGCTTACAACTATAGCAAAAAGTGTCGTTATAACTTTTGGTCTTAATTTTTTCCGTCTAGCCCCCTTTCGTAACGCGACATTAAGAACTTCGTTCCAAAAATAGGCATCCCTTAAAACCCCGTGGCGACTGAATCAGCTGACGCAGCCGTCCTCCAGGTCCCGCGGAACACCTGCACCAGCTGTGTAGTTACCTCCTGCAGCTGCGCCATGGAGTGCAGGCTGATGCCCAGGTCAGGCTGCATGCTGTCCCCGGGCACGATCTGCAGCTTGTCCAGCTGCTGCGGGCAGTGCTGCCGGACCACGTCGAACACCTGTAACCCAAGGGACAACATGTATTCAATAGTCATGGAACTTTGAAGGGAATTTACAAGTTATATTACAAGAATTTATAAGTTATATTATAATTAGTAATAACAATAAAATTGTAAGCGTGATTGCATCTTAAAAATTACCTGCCGGGCGTTTCTTGTTTGTTCTTTTGCCGGCGTTAGGAGGTTGGAACAGGCGTAGCTAGTCTTAAGTTTGACTCACCTGCGAACTCTTCAGCTGAGCGAGCCTTTTCTCCGGGGGGACGTCCCTCTTCTCCCTCATGAGGAGGTACAGCCGCCCTACGTCCGGGCACGTCCACAGAAGTCGCTCCACCAGCACCTGGGGGCGGAAGGACATTTACATTTATTTCGTTTTAATCCCGGTTTATGTGGGATAACAGGAATACCTCGGGTGTAACGCAGACACAGACAGTTAAAACATAATAAATAAACAATATTGGTTACGAGTCGAATTGCTGCTCTCCCACCTATTATATTTCTTATTCTAAGCCATTCTACAAGCCAGTAGTTTTTTATTACAATTTTACGTCGCGATTTAACAGAGTGGCTGCATAAAAAGTTGACACATGGCGACCTAATTTTTCATGACCACCTAGTTTTTAACTTTTCATCCCTAGGGACGAATAGTGCGGTTTTCATCCCTCTGATCAGGTAACTTCAAGCGTACTTTCCGAGTATGAGAAATGTAAAAGTTCAAGTTCACTGACCTTCCCCATGAAGCCGGTGGCTCCGGTGATGAACACCGACCGTCCCGCGAAGAACTGCGGGATGAGGGGTCCGTGCGCGGGGGTGGGGGACGGCGGGGTCACTGGCCTCTTCACCATCTTGCTAATGCTGGGCTGGAACAATATTTATTGAATAAAATATAGGTAGTCTAGAGGTATGTGAGTCTTGGATATTTCTATCTATATAAGTATTTATTTCTCTATATAAGTATGTATATCATTGTCTAGTACGCGTAACACAAGTTTATATTACTAAATCTAAGTTCACGTTTAGCAAACGTCCGCCGTCACGTTTCGTGGTGGTCACGTGGCGAGTGTTGACCGAGCTCTCCGCGCCGCGTCACGTGCCGCGTGTTTGAACAACACACCCAACAACACTCCACTCAGGCTCCGATAGAGTCATTGATCAATCAATTAGCATGTTTACTTGCTCTCAGACTCTACGTATGTGGCTTTATTTACATCTTACACTGAAGCGTTTGACCAAAAGTCATCCGATGTTAAGTGACGAAGGTGGCGCCACGCTACATCTGGACTGGGAGCTGGCTCTCAAGTGAGGCTGCCGGAACACACCGATAGGTGCACGGCGACAGATTGTTAACTCGAGGCTGGTAGCTAGCAGGCGAGCACTAGAGCATGCCCTACTACCAAGCTATGGTCTTACAGCTGAGAGCGAATTCTACCAGACAACCTTTTTTTGCTAGCAGAAGGAAGTTGGAACAGGCGTAGTTAGTTTTAAGTTTGACGTTTTAAAGTGATCGTAACATGATGGATCCCACCTAATAAATATTTTCGAATTGATTTATTTTTTACTAGCTGCATCCCGCGGTTTCACCCGCGTGGCATTCATCAAAATCCGTTCAGTATTTTTTGCGTGAAAGAGTAACAAACAGACTAGTATTCATTCATTCTCACAAGCTTTCACATTTCTAATAATAGTAGGACGATAGGTGTAATAATATTATCGTTATTTTTTCCTAATTCTTTAAACAGTAGTGACGTCACTCGCGTGGTTTACTTGTCGCGTGTGTACTACTTAGCACGCCGTCACGACCCAACTGGTATACGTTTGCTAATGAGCTCCATTTTGGAATATACCTTTTCAGACGTCTAAAATTTACCGGTGACGTCTTTCCTCAACACGGATATGAGGAAAAACATGGTCTATTTTGGCGGCAATTGAAATGTCAACATAAAATTTTGTTTTGATTTCCAAAACTTGTGTTTCTTCGAGTGATAACCATTACAATATGTTCGTTAATGTGTACGAGTGTGGGATATTGAAACAAAGTTGTGAAAGTGACTTTTGCAGTTGCTCCAAAAAAGTCCGTGTAAAGATTAACGCCCGAAATTAATAATCGATCCTGATCCATTATCCGCGGTTTTGGATCGATATGTCATGTCATAATATGGCAATTTAGTACTAGGGCTTGACATATTACTACTAAAATGACATATCAATCCAAAACCGCGGATAACGGATCAGGATCGATTATTAATTTCGAGCGTTAAATGACACATATAACTTTTCGTATTCTCTTGTAGATAGATACAAACGTTAAACTAAAACCGCCTAGCGAAGTACCACACGTTCCCACTGCGCTCTCCGCCCTGGCCGCTGACCACCAGGCGGTGTACTTGCTCGTCGGCATTACTGCACACATCGCAACATTAGCGTCTCGTAAGCACATTATGTGGGTATACAAGTCGTGTGGAGTGTGCTGGGAGTCAATATTGGCTTTGTTAATGTTATGTTCTACGATGCGATGGTAGGTGGCGGCTGTACCGAGAACCCGCTGAGGTCATTCGGCATATGTACCTACTGGCTATTACGAGTACAAGCTGACGACGCCGACGTCTGAACTTTTTTTAACACACGACGCAAAAAGAGAGGGTATTTTAAGTTTGACGTCGATGTATGTCAGTCTGTCAGTCTGTCAGTCTATCAGTCTGTCAGTCTGTCAGTCTGTCAGTCCGTCAGTCCGTCAGTCTGTCAGTCTGCCAGCCTGTCAGCCTGTCTGTCCGTCAGTCTGTCTGTCTCTTTGTGTGTGGCATCGTAGCTCCCAAACGGATGAACCGATTTCGATGCGGTTCTTTTCATTTGAAACCAGTTTCCTTGCGGTGTGGTTCTTAGCTGTGTTTGATGAAAATCGGTCTAAGGTGTTAAGGGTTTTTTAAATTTTATACTTTTACAAACTTACAGGGTAGAGTTTCACCACAAGTCACCTGATGTTAGTGACAATGTGGTCGAAGGTGGCGCCACGCTACACCTGGACTGGGAACTGGCTCTCAAGTGAGGCTGCCGGAACACACCGATTGGTGCACGGCGACAGATTGTCAGCTTGACAAGAAAAGTATCGTTTCGATTGACAAAAAATGACGATACATCGATGTTTTTTACTCGATGATTATCGATACGGCTTTTCACGTGTCCATGTGATGTGACTCGACTTACAACGTCTTTATAATATTAGTACCAGTTATAGCCACAGATAATGCAAACATCGATAGATACATTTATTGTTTAATCTGTGCCATTAGTGACCAATTGAATTTTATAGCTCTTCATCAAATGTTTAGGAAGTGGATTTATGAAACTATAATATTTACTTCCTGAACGCGTGATAATATGCATACATTATAGTATAGCTGATTTGATAATGTAATGCAAGCGAGGCCGAAGGACGGTAAGTGGTTCGAGACAACTAGTATCATATTTATAATCGTACTAATATCATATATGCAAAAGTTTGTGAGTATGGATGGATGTTTGTTACTCTTTCACGCAAAAACTACTGAACGGATCTGAATGAAATTTGAAACGGAGATAGCTTATACCTTGGATTAAGACATATGCTACTTTTTATCCCGGAAAAAGGATCCTGCGGGATAACGGAAAGACGCGGGTGAAACCGCGGGGCGCAATAGACAAATAAACGTGTGACCACGCATTAGACACGGTTTAAAAAAATACCAGTTTTGTGCGAGTCGGAGTTGCGTGGAAAGGGTTCCGTGCCATACGACTTGTCGTCAAAACTTTCAGGCTAAGGATTTTCGTTCAGGGTTTTCCTTTTTATACTTCTTACAGGGTAGCGTTTGAGCACAAGTCACCTGATGTTAAGTGACGATGTGGTCGAAGGTGGCGTCACGCTACACCTGGACTGGGAACTGGCTCTCAAGTGAGGCTGCCGGAACACACAGATAGGTGCACGGCGACAGATTCCTGTTTTCCTTTTATAGTTTAAGGCCCTATATTCACAGTTTTGTATTCATAAATTCAAGTTTTAAGTTCTAGTTCAAACAAAAATGTGTATACATTTGTGATGTTCTGATTAACGTCCGATATCAATAATAATCGATCCTGATCCGTTATTCGCGGTTTCGGATCGATATAATTATCATGTCTTAATATGTCATTTTAGTACTAGGGCTTCACATATTACTACTAAAATGACATATTATGACATGACATATCGATCCAAAACCGCGGATAACGGATCAGGATCGATTTTATTAATTTCGGGCGTAAATGTACCTACATAATTATTTTATTTCTTTGATCCTACAAGGGTTCCATTTTTCATTAGATTTGCGGAACCCTAAAAAGGTATGTTTGGTCAACGTCTTCTACGACGCAGTCGGAACGATGGCGACTGGTAAGTGACCTTATGAGTAACAAGTTCGGATCACATATTAGTCATCGTTCAGAAAGGTGAAAGAAAACATCGTGAGGAAACCGGCACGTCCAAGAACCACCACATTCAAGGGCATGCGAATTCGTCGATAACAACCAATAATCTTATTTTGACTAAGTAGTATATTTAATACTGATTTGCAATTTTAATTCTGTTCACATTTTATACACCGGAAACGGAAGCAAAATAAATAATGTTTTAAACATTTTACTATGTACCACATCTATCTTATACCTACCTCTGATAACAAAAATTATAATGGCTGGACCTATTTGGCTGTTATTGCGATTTATAATATGGGACCCAGAGAATCAATAAGGACTTAAAGAAATTAAAATAATGACAGTTGTTTGTCATTATATTTCGTCGCTTCATTCTTCAGATACAATTTACCAGGTAGTCCCTTTAGCCTACAAGACATAATTCGCACGTTTGGAGAATCGATTTTTAATCGATACTATTTTTTTTTTTTTTTTTTACTTGCAACACCGATGCTCACTCTATGGTCCGTCCAACTGACGATTCATTCCTTTTTTGTGCGAGGCAGCGTTCGCACGTGCCCTACAAAAATAGTACTTAGTAAAAGCAGTTGTTCATCATCGTGCATCATCATGCCCAAAAGGAAGGACGAGGAAAAGATTGAGCGCTACCAACGCAAAATCAGAAAGCTGCAAAATCAGAAGGAAGATAGACGGAAATACAAAAGGATAGTATACTCATCGTCGGATGATTCAGATAAATCAGGTTAGTAATTACCTTCATTATACATAAGTGATATCAGTACCTTCAATACCCGATAGTGCTCGATTGTTACGCCTAGAGGTTGACCGTGTGTCATCACGAAGGCAATTCTTATCCCAAGAGGTTAACCGAGTGTTAACACGAGGGTACCGTCCGAAAAACGATTACTTTGTAACAAGTTTCAAATTAATCACGGAAAAATAAATGTACCTACTAATGCCAAGAGGTGGATCGTGTATCCTCACAAAGGCGATTATTAGTAACATGGTTCATGGTTTCTATCGTGGTACCTGACCATGTTTTCATACGTGGTATTTATTTGGTCCGTCTACCCTCAATAAAATTTTGTTATTGTCTATTTTTAGATAATGAAAATAACGACGTGGACCTTGAGCCCTTGCAAAGCAACCAAGAACCGGCCTTAGTCCCAGAGTTGGACCCGGACATCCTCTCCGCTTTAGGCGAATCAACAGAAGAGACGCCGAAGTTTGGCCCAAAAATTCACGACAAATTGTCGTTGTTATGGGTGCCTATCCTTAAGAAAGGCATAAATAAAGAAGCAAAAGATAAACTTTTGAAAGAGTATCTCATACCGGAAAATTGCCCACTTCTACAAGCACCCAAACTAAACCCGGAAATTCTGGCCGCCGTAGCTGAGGGCACTCGAATCCGTGACAAAAGAGTGGAGGCAGTGCAACAGCAACTAGGGCAAGGCATAGCTGCTCTTAACAAAGGCTTAGAACTGCTCTTAGACGATGGCAAAGATAGACTTCAAGCCATTAAATTTCTAAGTGACAGCAGTCGTATACTGTGTGACCTACACCATATAGAAACGGAAGCAAGGAAGAAGTTTGTTCAACCAGGATTGGATAAATCCTTCCTAAATATTACGCAAGACGTAGATCGAGATGAAATGCTTTTTGGTAACAAGCTTTCTGAAAAAATTAAAGCCACAAAAGCAATAGAAAAACATGGTTTGCAAATTAAGAAGCCAGCCCCGAACTCTAAGACGCCATCTACCTCTGCTCCTTATCAACCATCAACGAGCCGCTCGCGCCACCAGGGAAACTGGATGGGCCCTCCTCGCTTCTCGTCAAACAGGGGGGGGAGAGGAGGGCAGAAGAGGCAACCTGCTCCAACCAATCGGAGGACTCCATCAGGGAGCTCTGCTCAGCAGAAATCAGGAGCCCAGAACAAGCAGCCCCGTGCAACGGGTCAACAATAGAGGTACATGCTGGAAGAATCCAACACTTTTACGATTGCTGGCTTCACATTACCAATAACTCAGAGATACTTAAATGGATCTCGGAAGGCTACTCTATACCATTTTGTAAGAAAACGAGACAAGTCTCAGCTCCGCGTAATTTGCTTTCGGGTAGTGAATACGTAGACATGTCACAATCCATCAACAAGTTAAAAGAACTAGGTGCTATATCCTCATGTCGAAGATCTAAAAATGATTTTCTTTCTAGTATATTTTTAGCCCCTAAGCCCAACGGGACTAAAAGATTTATTTTAAACTTAAAAGCTTTAAATAAATTCGTTTCTACTACCCATTTTAAAATGGAGGACCACAGAACCGCGGCTAACTTGGTGCCTAGATCTGGTTTTATGGCAAATATAGACTTAAAAGAAGCGTATCTTTTAGTCCCTATTGCAAGACAACATCGTAAGTACTTACGTTTCGAATTTGACAATAGTGAACTAAATCTAGTTCAGCTCACTAAAAAATTGACAATTTTATTAGCTTTATGCACTTCCCATCGAGTCCAAACCTTATCTCTTATTAAGGTTACTAACATCAATAAGACTCTATCAGGTATTCAGATCTTAATATCTGACATGATAAAAACCTCTGCAGCCAATCAAGAGCAGCCAATGTTATTCTTACCCTATTTCTTAGACAACCCAAGCATATGCCCAGCTAAAACACTCGAAGACTATCTTCTGGTAACATCGCAATTACGACCGGAAGGTACAGATAATCTTTTATTGAGCCACAAAAAACCTTTCAACAAGGTATCATCGCAAACTATAAGTAGGTGGATAAAACAAACTCTAGCAGAGAGCGGCGTTGACGTTACAGTGTTTAGTGCACATAGCACACGTCACGCCTCCACCTCGGCAGCGGCCTCCGCTGGAGTTTGTATTAACACTATAAGAAAGACAGCTGGATGGTCCACGTCATCACTCACGTTCGCAAGATTTTATAATCGCCCAGTGACGGACGAAGGAATATTTGCTAGATCTGTTTTTGGGATTAGTAATTAGATAAATCAAACACAAATGATTATGTAAAAATAATATTTTATTAGATGCTCTGTCTGATTATAAGATTAGTACTTACTTATAATATTAGTAAAGAGGAAATGTATTTAATATGTTAATCTAACGAAACGTTGTTGATTAGATAAGAAGGTTATTCTCTTTTTGTTCCAAAATAAAGTTTTCTAGTTGTATGATGTGTTATATAATCACAATACCCAGTCTCTGAACATCTACCTGGTAAATTGTATCTGAAGAATGAAGCGACGAAATATAATATAAGATCAAACGAACTTCTTGAAGTGAAGTTCGATCATTATTATATGAGTCGCTTCATTCGAAGATACAAAGTCCCCCCCCACCCAGTAACCCTCTGTGTGGAAAACTTTAAATCTCTATTATTATCTCTAAACAAGAATGAATCGTCAGTTGGACGGACCATAGAGTGAGCATCGGTGTTGCAAGTAAAAAAAAAAAAAAAAAATAGTATCGATTAAAAATCGATTCTCCAAACGTGCGAATTATGTCTTGTAGGCTAAAGGGACTACCTGGTAAATTGTATCTTCGAATGAAGCGACTCATATAATAATGATCGAACTTCACTTCAAGAAGTTCGTTTGATCTTATAATATATTTGCGAGGTCGAACGTTATATATTATTACTAGTTGCGCCCCGCGTTTTCCGGGATAAAAAGTAGCCTATGTGCAGGGTATAAGCTATCTTCATTCCAAATTTCATCAAAATCGGTTTAGTAGTTACGGTGATACGTGGTAACAAACATTCACACAAACTTTCGCATTTATAACATTAGTAGGATGTAACACGCTTGCCAAGCAAGTACCATACAGTTGTACTTTTCAGGATACACCGACCATGGCAGGGCATTCCAATTTTTTTCATTTCTCATACGCTTAAAGTTACTTGCTCAGAGGGATGAATACAGTACTTTTCGTCGCTAGGGATGAAAAGTTAAAAATTAAGTGGCCACGTCCCAAATTTTATACAGTCCCTCTTAAATAACAGCGTAAAATTGTAATTAATGAATAGTGTCTGGTAGAATGCCACAAAAAAAGAAACTTAAACAAGGCGGCAGACTGGCAAAATTGTTTATTTTATATGTTAATAAAAATTGTTAGTTTATCTAATCAGGTTGTTATTTACTTTCCTCATCATTCGAAATCAATAACAGAGTGGAAGAGCCATTTAGAATTGACTATTGACGATTAATTAATTAATTTGGCTACACTCGAACTATTAGCTACTATGCAGTTTTTAGTAAAAAAAAAGCTGACCCAAAACGGTGTCACTCTCACTTGGCCTCACCTACTCACGAGTACGGTATCGGTGTTTACATGTCGATACCTTATCCCTAGCTAGTTGCCCAACCGGCCGCCGCTCGCGACAGCGGCCTTCTCTACCCTTCCGCGGCGTGACCCCGCCATCTCTCCTAGCGGCCGCTCAAGGAGACGGCGCACTACTGCGCGCATAAACAATCATCCATCCTACTTAATATTATAAATGTGAAAGTTCGAGGATGGATGTTTGTTACTCTTTCACGAAAAAACTACTGAACGGCTTTTGATAAACTTTGGTTTGGAGATAGTTCGAACCCTGGAGGACATAAGATCCTTTTTAAGTGCAGCTAGTAGATCATATCATTTTTATATCATATAACTAGCTACACCTCGCGGGTACACATGCGTGTCGCCAGTTATCCAACATTTTTCCGGGATAAAAAGTAGCTTGTGTGTTAAACCGGGATAAAAAATAGCCTATGTGTTCATCCGGGATAAAAAGTAGCTTATGTTTTAATCCAGGATAAAAAGATTAAAAAGTAACCTATGTATTATCCTGATAAAACAGTATTTAGAAAGAGGTTACGAAACAGTATTTAGAAAGAGGTTACGATCGTGACATAATTAAAAGAAGAAAGAGAAAAATAAGACGACTGGCTGCTTTATCAGCCTACGCTGGCTAAACGGTTTGATTACATTTGATATGATGTATCAAAGAAAAGTAGGCTTTTTTTACTATTTACAGGGTAGCGTTTGACCGCAAGTCACCTGATGTTAAGTGACGATGTGGTCGAAGGTTGCGCCACGCTACACCTGGACTGGGAACTGGCTCTCAAGCGAGGCTGCCGGAACACACCGATCGGTGCACGGCGACAGATTCTTAACAAGAGGGTGGTAGCTAGCCAGGCGAGTACTAGAAAATACCCTACCACCAACCAAATCCTGATATCTACATTGTGTTTTGTTTAATTAGGTTGTAATCCATGCGTATCATATTTCATTACGTAGTGGGAAGATCCTGGTCACGGCACCTTATATATTTGGTATCTTCTATGATCATGGGAGTCAAGTGGAAGGAGGGTGTTTGAAAAACGTCAGTAAACTTCAATTCCATGAATATTAGGATCTAAAAGGAAGAAAAATTATACTGTAATCCCATGGGATTTGAGACATGGGAACCAAGTGGAAGGAGGGCATTCTGTGGTGGTCACCGCTGGTTGTGATCGTCTATTAATGATATCAGTCAGTCAGGACTTTGATTATTATATTACATATAGATAATTACAATCATTACAAAGCCAATACACCTATTTAATTTGGAAATAAAAAAAACCCAACAAACAATATAATTATCTTGTGCGTTAAATTGATAATTGTATGGAAATTTTAACGGAATTTATGGAAATTTATTGATTTTACTTTGGTGCATGCCTCGGCTAGCAAATTAGTTTGTCTAACTATTCCGTCCGTCTGTCACCAGCTGTATCTCATGAACCGTGATAGTTAGACAGATACAATTTTCACAGATGATGTATTTCTGTTGCCACTATAACAACACATTCTAAAAACAGAATAAAATAAATACATATTTAAGCCCCCCATACAACAAACCTGTTTTTTTTGCCGTTTTAAAATACTTTTTATATAATGGTACGGAACCCTTCGTGGGCGAATACGACTCGCGCTTTATTACTATAATCTTTATTATTAAAAACAAATAGCTATTTATTTATTATTCATCGTTGACCTAAGAACGTCGCCTTCGTCCATTCACTGGCCCGCCGGGTCCTGCTCAGAAGGTAACCGCTGGCCGACCACCAGACACCAACCTTTGTACACCCACGTCTGTGTGTACATATATAGCTTCAAGGCATCCTAATTGTTTCCTACTACTTGCCAATTATATATTATTGTTCTTTAGCTGCGCCCCGCAACGTCGCCTGCGTGGATGTCAGAGCCAGTCCCCCCTCCAGGGGTCCAATTCTCGGGACTTGATATATTATCACATTCGATAACTCGTGAATATACATGCTTCCATATCCCAATGTGCACAACCAACCAATATAAATCTTACTAGTAAAGCTTATTAAAAAATATCGGACTACTTATTAAATGACAAAATAAGCTTGGGATTGTAGTGAACTTGCTCCAATTCAATCAATTAGTTTAAGAATAAAATAGTCAATGTGATCGCGCCAAAAAAGTTACCTGCCGGGCGTTTCTTGCCTGTTCTTTTGCCGGTGTAAGGAGGTTGGAGCAGGCGTATCTAGTTTTAAATTTAACGTTTTAAAGTGATCACAATGTATCTAAACAAAAAACTTTGATTTTGATAAATATCGCAACAACTGTCACAGTATGTAATACTGGTATCACGATAATATATCACGCCGCGAGAATTGGGCCCAGTACAAGTTTTGATAACTATAAAAGTACTCGCTGCGCCCCGCGGTTTCTACAATTAATTGCGATAAAAAGTATCCTATGTCCTTCCTCAGGGTTCAAACTATGTCCGTACCAAATTTTATTTAAATCGGTTCAGTAGTTTAGGCGTGAGACAAACAGATAGATAACGTTACTAAATAAAATAAATTTAGTTAAACTTTACGGACTTTTTTGGAGCAACTAGAAAAGTCACTTTTAACAACTTTATTTCTATTTCCCACACTCGTACACATTAACGAACACATAATTCCTACTTTCCTACTAATATTCCTATTATAAAACAATATGCGAAATAACTTTGTCTATGTTTGTCTCACGCCTAAACTACTTTACCAATATAAATGAATTTTTTTAAAATTTGGTTTAAAAGTGCCACTACTTTAAATACTTAAACACGGTTAGTGTCTTGGAGCCGGTTTGTAGCTGGGACCCATCCTCTCATCATCATCATAATCATTATCAATACTTGATGCTCTCTGAGTATGATATATTTAACTTAATACTTGACACTGGCAAATACACCGATCGTGCGACGCCAATACAAAAAAGTTACGTAATAAGCCCCCAGGTGTGTTAGGGTCAAACCCCACCCTGCCCTGTAAGGTCTAAAAACACAATTTTCTCGTAGTTGCGTATCAAACAAACATCGAGACTTCCGCATTCATTAACTTAATGTTATTGGAAGGTTACTATATCAATGACAATGTTTTAAGAGATTTTATATTTAGATGGAATATTTAATTGATTAGTTACCCGGTTTAATCTTTTTTGACTAACGCCCCACCCAAAACTAATAATCGATCCTGATCAGCAATCCGCGGTTTTGGATCGATATGTCATGTCATAATATGTCATTTTAGTAGTAATATGTCAAGCACTAGTACAAAAATGACATATTATAACATGACATATCGATCCAAAACCGCGGATAGCGGATCAGGATCGATTCGGGCGTAAGTTTGGCTCGCGATTTCACGGGTAGTTTTTTTTATGACTTCTAATGGTTTTTGCAGGTACTGTTGCCAGTGTAATGTCACAGTAAAGTAAGAATTAAGTATTATGAAGTAAGAACACTCTTTACTATGGTAATATCGCGTAATAAATTGTTTACAACCCTATCTAGGGATGGGCAAGTGAAAAGAATAATACGGTATTCATCGCATCGATACTTATCGAGCGCGCTGAGATATTACCTAACCAAAAGGGCAAAGTTAAAAAAATATTCAGAGGTACCTACATGACGAGTTGAGAAGTGAGGACCTCCTCCTTTAATTGAAGTCGGTAAAAAATAAAAAAATAAACTTGTTATGTAAATAAAGTACTTGTTAATAGAATTCGTGATTTTTTAATTTAAATATTATTCAAATACGCTCTTAAGTTGTAAGACAACATTGGGACAGACAGACGGACAATCAATAAAGTTTAGTTGCTTATTTCCGTCGCCCTTGACAGTGACAAGTTTTTATGTAAATTTCCAATTACAGACTTTTCGACCTTTACAACTTTATAAGTTACAGTAAGTGTATACAATAAGTTAAATTTTAAAGTTCATTGCACTTATTTTCAGTAAAAAATCTCTCCGAAGCTTGCAGCCGTGCTCTGCGGTCTTGGATGGGTGACCAGTTGACCAGTCGATCTTGATCCGTTATCCACAGTTTTGGATCGATATGTTATGTCATAATATGTCAAGCCCTAGTACTAAAATGTATTTAACTAAAATGATTTTAACTAAAATAAATATCAATACAAAAAGTTTTTTTTTTTTTTACTTTACCATAGAGTGCAATAAATAATATTAAATTAAATTAGAATTTAAAACAGACACAACGGGCCAAGATAATGGAATAAAGTGCGAGTTTCACTAAACGCTCTTGTGATAATGACTCAATGGTAGTGGCGCTGGTTGTGGGTTCGAATACTGCAATGAGCTTGCGCTTACGGAAGGAAAACATCGTGATGAAACTTTCGACCTTTCTTCGAACATATCATCACTCTTCAGGTGACTTGTGATCAAAAATCTGGTAAAAAAAAATGTTTTGAAATGACATAGGACTAAAAAACATAATAACAATAAATATTCATACGTTTTATAGAAGTATGTGGGAGAAATTATTTAATACTATTTAGAACCTGTAGAAATGCAAAAGGTAATTTTGTTTATTCTACTTTCAGCACTTGTTATTTAATGCCATATAATTTGAAATGAATTTTCTAATTTACAAAATAGTAATCAATAAAATGTAAAAGCTCTCACCTTTTCCAAACAACGAAATTAGATCACAAACTGCATTCACTCGATTCCCGAATAAATATTTAACATTTACTTTTGCTAAAGTACTTTATTTAATACAATTTAATAAAAACCGATGTGTACTTTTTTCGATTAAATATTTAATTTTAATAAAAATTAGGAAACTTTTTTTGTAAATTTAATGTTAAATTTTTTTTTGTAAAAAATCCAAATAATCAAAATATTGTAAACTACAATTATTAAAATTACTGAATTATTGTAATGTAAGGTGTCGACCGCGCGGGTCCAGCGCTCGTGAAAAACTGACAACTAGCGAGTTGCGAAAACTTAGCACTAATATATATAGAGAGGCGTCCGACTAGGAACCTCTTCCGTGTATTGTAGGTACGCACTATCATTATTAATATTTAACTCTGGCAGTGTTATAAAAACAGGTTCATAAAATGCTAATTTAATTCCGAAAACTCTTTCGCTATACGAAGCCCCGTTCAAGTTCAAATTCAATACAATCGAAGGGTGAAAAGCTATTTGTATCAAGTGACTCTATTGAAGTTTACAGTTGAACGATTTACGCCCGAAATTGATATTAATAATCGATCCTGATTCGATTTTCGCGGTTTTGGATCGATATGTCATTTTAGTACTAGGGCTTGACATATTACTACTAAAATGACATTATGACATGACATACTGATCCAAAACCGCAGATAACGGATCAGGATCGATTATTAATTTCGTGCGTTAAATTATGTAGACTTTTCCAAAGGGGGCGATAACGCCCCCTTGTGGAAGCTGCAGGCCTAAAGGTAAGAGACCAAGAAAAAAAATAGGGGCGTTGTGTAGAGGCTTAATGAGGGCGTTAAAACGAATTTATTCTCAAATGGGCAGTAGACAAAGTAAGTTTGATTTTAAAATTATTAAAAAAAATCGTTAAAAAACTATGTTATACTAGATGCGCCCGCGGTTTCACCCGCGTCTTCCTGCTATCCCGCAGGAAACTTTTACCGGGATAAAAAGTAGCCTATGTGTTAATCCAGGATATAAGCTATCTCCATCCCAAATTTCATGAAAATCGGTTTATTATTTACGGTGACACACAAACTTTCGCATTTACAATATTATAGTAGGATTGAAAAGAAAATAATGTGCAAAGTTATTTTAAGGTTTTTTTTTGTAACTGTAGGCCCATTTTTCAATTAATTATCTCGTATTTCAGTTCTTATTCTTGGAATAATCCTATCAATATTATAAACGCTAAAGTTTGTGAGTATGTATACATATATGTATCTTTACTCGTTCACGCAAAAACTACTAAACGGATTTGAGTGAAATTTGAAATGGAGATAGCTTATACCCTGGATTAACACATAGGCTACTTTAATCCCGGTAAAAGGTTTCTGCGGGATGACGGGAAGACGCGGGGCACAACTAGTATGTGTAATATATGCAATTAAGGAAGTTTAGTTGTCTATCTTATCAGTTCATGTTATTAAATCATTTAAGAGATGGTGAAGAGTCCACTTCGTTTATCTCTAAGTATGTACTCTTACAATAATTCTATCCTATTAAGTCTATAAGTAAAAAGGAATGATGGAAGGAAGAAGGAATCTGAAGCTATGATGCCTCAGTAGCGACGTCGGCTTGCGATCCGTAAGACAGGATCGAATTCTACAATGAGCTTGAGCTTTCGGTGAAAGAAAACATCGTGCTGAAACCACAGCTTGGTGGTGCCATGCTCTAGTGCTCGCCTGCTAGCTACCAGCCTCGAGTTAACAATCTGTCGCCGTGCACCTATCGGTGTGTTCCGGCAGCCTCACTTGAGAGACAGTTCCCAGTCCAGGTGTAGCGTGGCGCTACCTTCCACATCGCCACTTAACATTAGGTGACTTGTGGTCAAACGCTACACTGTAAGTAGTAAAAAACAAGGCCATATTGCGGTCAATAGGCATGCGTACTATCCACTAATTAATTATAATATTAGTTAGTTTATTATAATACGGCCGTGGGATGACTTTGACGTCATCGTCGTCATCATTTTTCTGTGAAATTTCGCCGCAAACGTGACGGTTCAAGGCGTTCGCAGAAGTACCTACGTATTCTCTTTATTGGGAAAAAAATAATTTTGAAGGGAAACTTACGTAAATCTAATTACTTCATTATCCACAACTAATCTATTCTTCAACAAAATTCCAAGTGAAATCCAAGACTTGTCGATACAAGCCCATTTGAGGACCTAAGTATTTCTGACATCGCGCAATGTCGCACCTGTATATTTTATGTGTGATTGTTACTTTTTGTTTTTGTCCCTAATTTGTGCGATATTGTGTGTGTCAGTAATAAATGTATTTTCATTTCATTTCATTTTTTTATTTTTAACAAAATCTGATTGGTTGTGTTTATTATATTATTATAATTTTCGGCTTATTATTGTATTTGCCGGCCTATAAGGAGGTTGGAACAAGCTTAGCTAGTTTTAAGTTTGACGTTTTAAAGTGATCACCATGTATTAATGATAAAAAACTTGGTATTCAATTTGTGTGTAATGGTCCCACGATATTTATTACTTATATTATTTTTGATTTTATAAAATACCAGGCTATTTAGTATCTAGACTTTCTAGACAATAAAGCTTGAGATTGTAGTGAAAATGTGATCACGCCCAAAAAACAAACTGCCAGGAGTTTCTTACCTTTTCTTATGCCGGCGTAATAAGAAGATTGGAAACGTAGATCATCATCATCATCATCATCATCATCATCATCATCAGCCGGAAGAAGTCCACTGCTGAACGTAGGCCTCCCCCCTTGCACGCCACCATGAACGGCCATCATTTGTTGCGGCTATTTGTTCTTGTATATTCCTACAAAACAAAATGTTTATTTAATGTCGTACATAACTTACATTTTATTTGCCAAAATAATGACTTCCTTCTCACAATATGCGACATATAAAACTCAAGTACCCACTAAGTAATGTACATCGCATATCGTTAATATTATATTTTTTTAAATGTCAGTATATTTATTACTTCAAACTAAAAATAATATACCATAACAAAGAAATAAAAACAAATAAACCTAAACTAACCTACTATAATATATTTATACATTACTGTACCTACCTACATCTATAATATAAAAATGAATCGCAAAATGTGTTGGTAAGCGCATAACCCAACAACACCAATTTTGCCAATTCTTTTTTTTATATGTTCGTTGAAGTCCAAGAATGGTTTTTACGGCGAGAAGGCAAAACAATTGAGTGACGTATAAATATTGATGTCTATTTTCAATAAAATTAGGGACCCTTACTAAAAGTCCAATTCCAATTTTTTTGGTTAAATACCCGTGCAAAGCCGGAGCGGGCCGCTAGTTTTTCAATAAAATACAACTATTTGAGTAATCCATATTTCCCTACTATATTTTCTATATTATGTACTTATAAAAATATTATAAATGCGATAGTAACTCTGTCTGTCTGTCTGTCTGTCTCGTTTTCATGCCTAAACTACGAACCGATTGAAACGAAATTTGGTAGGTACGGAGACCGCGGGGCGCAGCTACCGGCCGGTTCCAAATACTGATCTATCCACGATTTGTCCTACTGGAGAATACTGGAGATGGAAAATTGACATAAGCTCCATAGAAGTAATGTCAAATTTATGTCAAACCGTGGATAGAATCTATGCGATAGATCGGTTATTGAAACCGGCCCCAAGTCTATTATAAAACTCCATGTTTGCGGTCACTTCCAAGTTTCTTCGGCTTCCCGCAGGAATACTGCATCTTTATGTGTTACATAGGTACTCAAAACACAAATGACTTGTTACTCTGTAATTGGTTTCTATACCGAAATTCATCTGTATCCATTCATCCGTTGCGGTGTACACAAAGGTAACTGTGAATAAAAAACATAGTTAATAAATAACATAGTTTCCTTATAAAAAAAACTTGCCAGGCGGGCTCCGGGAACTATGTAGGTATACATTTTATTAAAGCCAAAAAACAAAATGGTTGATTTTAATAAAGTAACTAATATCATAGGCTAAAATAGGTTTGTTTGGATGTAGGGCCTTATCGCCCAAACCAGGGCTTCCCAACTTTTTGTTTGTTGAGGCTCCCCGGTCCACCTATCGGTGTGTTCCGGCAGCCTCACTTGAGAGCCAGTTCCCAGTCCAGGTGTAGCGTGGCGCCACCTTCGACCACATCGTCACTTTTTATTGCTATTAAATTGAACCGTGGAGAATAGCTAGTACTACTAATCCTACTAATATTATAAACGTGAAAGTTTGTGAGTATGGATGGATGGATGTTTGTTGCTTTTTCACGCAAAAATTAATGAACGGATCTGAATGAAATTTGGAATGGAATAGCTTATACCCTGGATTAACACATAGGCTACTTTTAATACCGGAACAAGGTTCCTGCGGGATAGCGGGAAGACGCGGGTGAAACCGCGGGGAGCAACTAATTAATAATGAAAAATTAATAAACGTGCAGTACCGACAGGCAACAGCTATAGTTATTATATACAGCTATAGCCTATAGTTATTTCGTTAAGGAAAATTGATTAAATAACAAAATCAAATGTTACTTGTTTAAATAACCTTGTCATTTTTTAATGATTAGAGAAGACTAGAATTAAATAAGATAATAAGATAAAGGCTGGACCAAACTGGGACCAAACGTAAAGATAAAACGTTACGGTGAGGCGCGCCTAGCGCAATACATTAATCATTAAATGAATATCACAGATGCGTATAAATAAAATATATAACGCACTAAAAAATATAAAATAATGAAATTGACTTGCACTTATCAGTTACGATATAATGGTTAATTCAAAAAGTGTGGTTATAGGTATTCTTTTAATTACTTACCTAGTTAAGGAAGCGCTCCACACTTTTTGAATTAACCATTATATCGTAACTGATACAAGTCAATTTAATTATTTATTATTGCATTGTCACCGAGATTACATACAGTTTCAAGTCGATACGACAAAGAGAAGTATTAGATGAAAATTGACTTCTAAAATTTGATTACATTGTTAGTTAGTTACAAGTCAAGCTAATAAAGTAAAAATATAAAATTATTAGGTACATAATTAGACGACTTAAAATATTTAAAAAGTTTAGATTCTCCAAGTGTAAATGATCCATATAGTTGAGCAACTCCTTCAGAGGTCCCTGAAATTCAAGACTTGTCGATAGCAACATTTCAAGTCCATATGAAACGAAATGTTATTAGTAAAGCTTATTATAAAATATTTAGATGACAAACAAGCTTGGACTTGCTCCAATTAAATCAATTAGTAATAAAAACAAAATTGTGAAATTGATCGTGCCATAAAAATGTCCTACCGGGCATTTCTTGCCTGTTATTTTGCCGGTGCAAGGAGGTTGGATCAGGCGTAGGTGTTTTAAAGAAATTACATGTTAATATCCTAATAAATCAATATATTTTGGATTGAATTAACATCCATATTTTTAAAAGAAATATAATATCAAACTTCGAGCTAAATCATATTTTAAACCAGCTGTTCCCCGCGGTTTCACCCACAGTTTTCACGGATAATAAGTAGTCTATATATGTTAATCGAGGGTACAAATAAGATATCTCCATTCCAAAAACAAAAATCACTCAAAAGAGATGTCGATGCCTACTCCAAATGTGATGCTACCCGTGACCAAAATGCCTGGTCGTTATTTTGCGCAACGAATAAGCATTGCCGTTCAACGCGGCAATGCGGCCAGCATTTTGGGTTTTGGGAACGTTGCCAACTGGTAGTGGTTAAGTTGTATTGTTTAGTTTGATAGGTAGTTTTATTCTATATTCTAAGGTTTAGTTGAGTGTTTTTATTTTGTTATTTATATCCCACTAGCTGACCCGGCAGACTTCGTACTGCCTCAATCGAAAAATCAAAAATCAATCAACTTCATTTATTTATAATGCACACCAACATAATAAACAATTTAACATAAATTTACGAAGATCACGCTATAATCAGCTCGATTCCAATTGTTATTACAATTATAGGCGTAGACTACATGCAAAAAATAGCAGAATAATTTAGTATTATATAATTAATGAATACGTAATTTAAGATGTCCAAAAACTAAAAACTATTGTTACTATTGTTTATTACTAACTAAACTCATTGAATAGCAATAAAGTTCAAATTGACTCTACATTATATTTAGCTGTTTTTAGGGTTTTCCCGGCAATTATTCAAATTTTTCTCACCTTTTTAACCTTCCCTAGACCTCCAAGAACATTTCAAGATCAAAATTAGCCAAATCGGTCCAGCTGTTCTTGAGTTTTAGCGAGACTAACGAATAGCAATTGATTTTTAATCCCAAATAAACAAATCGCTCAAATGATTCAATGATTTGATCACGAACAAGGGAAGAATCGTGTTTATTTCATTTCACATAAGTTTGGACTGGGTGTAGTTCTTTGATTGCGTCTCAAAAACCGGTCCATAATAAAAATATGCTAAAAACTATAATTTAGAATAAAAAAATTGAAGTAAACCGTAGGTGTGCTATTAAATAATGAGTCAGATTTCACGAAACGGGAAATGTCATAAATATGGGCGGCCTCTGTGACGCAAGCGGTTGCTCTGACGACTATTTTTTATAGAGCTTGGAGATACCCAATCTCCACTACGTCGCTCCACCGAAAGGCGTCACACGCGTCTCCCGTGGGGGAATTCATAGAATATGTCGTTTTTAAGGTTCCGTACCTCAAAAGGAAAAACGGAACGCTTATAGGATCACTTTGTTGTCTGTCTGTTTGTCTGCCAAGACCCTTTTTCTCAAGAACGCAGTGAGGAATCAAGTTGAAATTTATATCAAAACTGGTTGCGCGGTTTCACTCGCGTTTTCCCGTTATCCCGCAGGAACGTTTTTCCGAATAAAAAGTATGTGTTAATCCAGGGTCTAAGCTATCTGCATTCCAAATGTCACACACAAACTTTCGATATTATATCAATATACTCGGCGGTCTCTCTCAGCTGTGAAAAGATGAAACTTGTAAGTCAACCCGCTCAAAAGATTTGACCGTTTGTCGCTTAATTTAGCATGCGTTGCGATTTCATATGGGAATCATAACCTCTAGGGTACTTGTACTTTGCGTTAACTTAAGAGTCATGAAATTTGATATGAAGCTAGGTCTTACAGCGCATGTAAAGGTTAAAGTCTAAATCCTGTCCTATTAATATTATAAACGCTAAAGTTTGTATATATGGATGGATGGATGGATAGATGTTTGTTACTCTTTCACGCAAAAGCTACTGAACGGATCTAAATGAAATTTGGAATGGCGATAGCTTATACCTGGATTACCGCATAGGCTACTTTTTATCCCGGAAAAAGGTTCCTGCGGGATAACGGGAAGACGCGGGGCGCAACTAGTAGTTAAATAAATAAAAAAGCAAGTATGTACGGAACCCTCTGTGCGCAAGTCCAACTCGCACTTGGCCGTTTTTTTCCATTTCTTCTCACTTGTTATGATCCGATTGCATGGAATTTTTATAGGACAGAGCCTAGCGACAGGTTTCTTGTTTCTTTCATGTGTGACGCTGGAGCGAGTTTTTACGAGATGTTATCGAGAACGCGTTAACCCTTTTAAGGATTTTTTAAAATTTTAAATTTAATTAATTTTATTGCAATGAAGTAAATATTATGTTATTTAATCTCAATCTAATTATTGACATTACTATTATATTTTTATTTATTTATTTTGGGTTACTTGTGACTATGTTTAGTATTTATGTTTAATTTTTATTGTGATTTAATTATTGTTTTTTTGATTATTATAATTTATAAAATTAAATATTTGCAAATTTTTTAAATTGTATTGTACCATGTTTTCATGCAAATAAACACTTTGATTTGATTTGATTTGAAATGTTCAGAGTCGCTAGCTAACCGCAGAATGTACTCCCAATAAAGGCGACTTTATGAACCAATGTTTATTCGTACACGAGTTACAAAAAAATCAAGTCACTGACATTTGCACATTGACCTCTATTTCTCTCTCATTTCTCGTTATGGCGCTCCGTGAAACAATGAATCAAATTTACTACTAATTGATTAAATTGTAGCACTTTAAAACGCCAACTTAAAACTAGCTTGTGAAACGACGCGAATTATTCTTCTGCTATCTACCTACAATAAGGTTTGATGTGTTGGCCCAAAAACGCGCAGTATGACACCTCCGTGATACCAACCAGCTGCCACTCCCGTCGCGACGACATGTTTGTGGGAAGTGTGGCCGCATCTGTGGCTCCCGGATTGGCTTACTTAGCCATGAGCACAGATGTTTTTCGGATGTTACCTACCTAATATCATCTCTTGTAGATGGACGCAGGCCAATGATGATGGTGATCTACCTACACAATATAGGCACATCAGCCTCAGGCTGCTCGCCTATTACCAAATAAATAATTTAATAATTTGGGGAGTTCTATGTTCATCAGTAGAATACTTCCGGCTGATGATGAGAAGAAAAAAAATTACCTGCCGGGCGTTTCTTGCCTGTTCCTTTGCCGGCGTAAGGAGGTTGGAACAGGCGTTGTTAGTTTTAAATTTGACGTTTTAAAGTGATCACATGTTGTATTATCATCATCAGCCTTTACGTTCCCACTGCTGGGACTCCCCTCAGAGAGAGTACGCGCCGTAATCTCCCACGCGGGCCCAGTGCGGGTTGGTAGATGTCGCATGCACGCGAATGTTGCGGTTTTTGGACATGCCGGTTTCCGAGCGATGTTTTCCTTCGCCGTTTTTGAGCGATGGCAAATCCGCACATAACTTATTAACTTATATATGGTTAGGTGAATAAATTAATATATTACTTGACCACTAGGTATTTGCTATTTTAATAAATCAATGCGCTCCTTGGCGTACACGTCTCTCGCGCGGGGTGCGGTCGCGCTGCCTGCCCCCGGCGGGCCGCTCCCGGCTGGACCGACTCGCGTTGCCGACTCAGCATTGCTAACAATATAGGTGCGGGGCTCAGAGGATTCGAATTCGGCGCGCGCGTTACCGTTCGGCCACCATCGCTCATATTGTATGCCACGGACATAGCGTCAAATTTGACGTTGTAAAGTGTTGTTCCAATAATTAAAGATAATATTATTTTGAAGCAGTGCTGCCTCAAGTCGGCCTACATTCTTCTCACCTCGGTACCTTCCCCGCGCCCTTGGCCGCTGATCTATTGTCAAGGTCTTCTATTATTTAGTATTCATATATTAGGAGCTGCTCATAAAGTCTTGTGTTTATAATTATAGTGACACTAGCTTTTCACGCAGTTTTGCCCGCGTGGGCTATACAGGTAATTGCGATGAGAAGTAACCTTTGTCTTTCTTCAAAATTCGAACTTTATACCAAACAAAGAGATGTGTTCAGCGGTATAGAAGTGAAACAAATATACAGACAGACAGAGTTGCTTTCAAAATGTTTTAGTGTGAAGAAGTAACAAACTTCACTCACTCACTCGCAATTTTTTTTTCGTACAGAGATAGTCTGGAGCCTGAGAAATAACATAGGCTACTTTATATCGCGATAAACTGTAGCCTACGCGGGTGAAACCGCGGGGACAGCTAGTTCATTGTAAACCATGAACCATACACCACCGCGAATCTAGCTAAAAAGACAGAAAATAAAAAAGAAAAAAATATTCGGAGTCTCCTTCTGAGTCATACCTTCCAAGACCGATTCCTTCTCTTTTTTACTTTAGATTTCCTTCTGAATCACAAGTCCTTCCCTTTTGACTCAGAAGGAAAACGGTAATTCGGGGGGGGGGGGGGTTTCTCCGTGTATACAAGCGGCATAACGCGCCTACAGCGAGCGCGTTGAAGTCTTTTTTATTACTTTGATGATAGGTCCTAAATAACATAGCTGTAGGTATCTGATACTGGCCAAAATGAATAATACTTAGAATTAATAGCTTACTATAATTGCAGAAACACTTTTCAGTTAATAATATTATTGATCTATTAATTAGTACAACCAAGAAGAATTGGACTTAGTAGGAGAAATAGAAAGATATTAACAACAGTATTAAAGATATTAACAATTAACAACATAAGGAAAGATGTTTGGCCACTTGGTACGGCATGACGAATACATGAAAACCGTATTAGACGGAACAGTAGAAGGGAAGAGAGGGAGAGGTAGACCGAGAAGGACATGCATAGAGCAAGTTAAAGAAAGGATTGACGACATGTACCGAGAGGTCGAAAGGATGGCCGAGAACAGAACGGGATGGAAAGTACTCCACCGACAAGAGCTTCGCTCTTAAATATAGGAAGAAGAAGAAGAAGATTAAGTAGTAAAGGAAAAGTAAATGTCAGTAAAATTGATTAGATGACAAAAAAAAGCTTGGGATTTTAGTGAACTTGCTCCAATTCAATCAATTAGTAATAAGAATAAAATTGTCAATGTGATCGCGACAAAAAAATTACCTGCCGGGCGTTTCTTGCCTGTTCTTTTGCCGGCGTAAGGTGATCACAATGTATCCTATTAAATAAAAATGTTTTGAATTTTGAATTTTGAACCTTGCCTGTCGTAAGTACGCAATAGTTTCTTATGTAGAAGTCGTTCGTGTTCTTTTGAGACTCAAGTCCGGAATGAACCCGTGCTTCGATGACTCGCGTTTTAGGAGTCTAGTTTTTTACAACACTACAGTCTTGCCTCGTGCAATACCTATCTATAAGTATGTGCTATGTATACTTAAGTACGACCATAGTAAAGGAGTAGTAGTTCAGCTTCATATAAATCGGCCGTCGCCGGTTTGAATGTGTGCGTGAGTAGCGGCACCGTGTACGCACGCACTTTTCACGCACACAATCACATAAACGAAAGGAGGCGGCCGGGGCCGCGGCCATGCACTCAGTACGGAACGCGCCGCCTATGCGTCACAGCAAGAGTAGGCAATTAACTCGTCGAGCGGCCTTAGCTAACCTACTGTTCTTTATATACTGTGGTACAACACAACAGACCGACATAATAAAGCACCTGTTTCAATATTAGATAAGTACCTACCCGCCGAACGATCAGCATACAAGAGTCGTTCGTCTTTAGGTTCTTTAATAACTGTTTACATTAATTTGCGACTCCTTCCGCAGGTTTTGACATCTAACTCTACGTGATGGCCGACCTCAAATATTTCACGTGTTGTTTGTTTGTTTCAGGTCAATAATCTTTATAACATAAACATATCTTAATCTTTATAACATAGATTGTTTATCTATTTATATAACTTCGCGCGGGTTTGCAAAGATTTAGACAACCTGAAGTTTTCTCAAGGTTATAGACGAGGAATAGGCAATATTGGGTGCAGGGATCTCCTTTTTTCTCAGCAATTACAAAACATACAGAGCTAATATTTATGTACATTAAAGATCATGTTTTTGACATCAAATTGTCGGAAGGATGACATGATTGGTTAACTTTCATAGCAGAGAAACAATGATCGAAAACTGCCCTCTAAAAAAAAAATTTTCATTTTACAGGCAAACAAAACCGAATTAAAAGTTGTTTTTTTTTGTATGATATATTATACACATTCTATTCGCTATTCGCAGGTCGTTCTTATCTGTATGGGGCATGCACAGAAAAACTTTCAGCTTTTATAAAATGACAAAGGTCTTATCGCGGGCTCTTAGTTTATAACTGCCTTACTAACCTACCTTACGAAATTCCGTAAACATTATGTACCTATCAACCAACCTAAATATAAAGACAAAATCGTAAAGGTTCAACAACATATACGTAGACGTAGGCAAATACGAAATGCTTATATTATATTTGTTTCCTTGGGCTTCAATTACAAATATTTACTAGACAATTATTTTCCTCAGTTTATTTTAATATTGATGACGTGCTCGGATCTTGTTTAGAAGTAACCAACGCGGAGACGGGCGCGGTCGCCGCGTTCCTACCTTGCAAAATGATTTTTATTTATTTACTAGCTGACTACAGCTTTATGCATGCAAAGTCTCAGCCCGATCGGTTTAAAATTGACAAAGTTTCATACAAACTTTCGTCCCCTATTTTATCCCCTTGGGGGTAGAACTAGTCAAAATCCTTTCTTAGCGGATGCCTACGTCATAACATATACCTCCATGCCAAATTTCAGCCCGATCCGTCCAATGGTTTGGGCTTTGCGTTGATAATCATCAATAACAGCCTATTCTGTGCCCACTGCTGGGACTCCGCCCTCCTCTCAGAGAGAGTAGGCGCCGTAATCTCCCATGCGGGCCCAGTGCGGGTTGGTAGATGTCGCATGCACGCGAATGTTGCGGTTCTTGGACATGCCGGTTTCCGAGCGATGTTTTCCTTCACCGTTCCGTTCCGAACAGTGAATAGATTGGTTATGAATTTTCATTGTAAGCCAGCGGTAGGTGGTAGACCGTATTAGACTGCTTGCCACCGCTGCGGATGTTTATTCATATATTTAATTTTTACCCAAATCCGTTCAGAGTAAGTCCAAGATGAGTGTAACATTAAAAACAACAGGGTAATTGAAGAACACTTAGCGCGAGCTCGTCGGACGAAGGACATCACGTAAATATTTACTCACTCAGATCTTAGTTTGTTCAATTGGTTAGAGATGATGATATTCGCAAACTTGTGGAACTTGACTATTTATATACTTTAAGTACCTATACACTACCTGTTCATCTTATGTAAAGGCTGCTTCGGAAATAGTAAATGTTGTGCAAAATCGTAGGTACATCACGAAGGATTTGCGCTCACTGCAGGTGGAGGACTGGCGGGAGGTGGCGCGGGACAGAGCGAAGTAGCGTCTTTTGTTATCGGAGGACAACACTCACTTTGGGTCGTTGCGCCATCTCAGTTAGTTAAAATCGTACATCTACTGAACCAAAAATGGAAGAGAAGAAAAATTATGAGATTTTGCACTCACTCGGTCTCTTGAAGTCTAGAGTGACTAGACACCTCATGGGCCAGCGCGATCCACCCTCGATTGCATCGTCACTTACCACCAGGTGTTTTTGCGTGAAAGAGTATTTAGCAAACATCCATAGTACTCACAAACTTTCACGTTTATAATATTAGTAGGATGGTAGGAAGGATGGATTTTTGTTACTCTTTCACGCAAAAACTAGTAAACGGATTTGGATGAAATTTGGAATAATAGCCTACACCCTGGATTAAAACATAGGCTACTTTTTATCCCGGAAAAGGTTACCTACGAGATAATAGAATGGAAAACCAGCAGACGGCCCGGCAGACGGTGGGCGGTCACCGTGTCATAAAGACATTTGCTTGCAACACTAGACGCGTAGCCGATGCGTTGACTGTCCCCACACCCATCTCGAAGGAATGCATTCTGTAGCACTGCGGAGAGACTTGTGGAGGGAGCTCGTTAAAATACATTTATTTAACAATTTAACACCTTTTTTGCAACTCTTGCCACTAAGTAAACAAAAAATAGAGCGCTTAAATCTATATTTACGTCAGCAAAAAAACCGGCTGTAACCGCATTTTGCTCTCTTACGTTCAAGAGTATTTTAAATTATATTTTTACGCTACAACCTCTAAGGCTGGCTATACACGGACAGCCTGAAGCAGTCAGGATTGAATGAATGAATGTTTACTTATTTGCTGGAACATAGGTTACATTGGTTGGTCGCTTAGCTAAAGTTTCTCTACGTTCAACTTTACAGTTGTACAAATATTATATTATTACATTACATATGCCTGCTTATTCTTATAAATTAATAGATCCCACAATTACAAAAATAAAAAAATAAAAAAACGAAACGTCAGACACATTCACACAAGTAAATAATAAAATAAAAATAAATGTATAGTAGTTAGTAGGTACATATTGTCATTGTATTAGAATAGAATTAAATTTAAATTTGAAGAATTCATCCACAGAATAAAAACATTTGTCACATGTGATTGACTTACGTACGTAGAAGTCCGTAGTTCACTATGCAGTCGCAGCTTGAAGCAGTCGATCCTGACTGCTTCAGGCTGTCCGTGTATGACCAGCCTAATCGGTGTAGAATTTTCCATTTCTTTCAGTCCTAGGCCATCCTGTTGACCTTTTGGTATGATATGTCAATTCTTGGACTAGATCTAATATGTATGTCCTTCTAGGTCTACCGCTCTCTCTTTCTTTCACTTTTCTAAGATGTTTTTAGGGTACCATTAGGTACCTCAAAAAGAAAAAAGGATTCCTTTCATGATCACTTTGTTGTCCGTCTGTCTGTCAAAGCCCTTTTTCTCAAGTCCTTATCCTACTAGACTCCTAGTCTTTCTGCCGAGGCCACCATAAGCTGAATTATTGATTTATATACCACCTGTACGTACCATATGTCTTAAATACTTAAGTATCTTTCATTATGTACCGTATTTAGATAAATTTATTGTATTGTAGTCGAATAAAACCAATGATTTATTTATTTGCTAGTATTTACGTACGATCTAAATTTATAATGTTGCCAGTGTATTCAGCTTGCTTAAAGATAATTATTTTTGTAACAATATTATTAAAAGCTTTTATTATGGAAAATTTTCAAAGTCCTTCCTTTTCCATTTTTTTTCGTGATGTATAAATAATAATAAAAATTTTGTTAATATGTAACATCAGCATAATTACAATATGCAATATTCAGAGGGCCTTTAGGATATTTTTTTGAAATTGCTTTTATTACCATTATTGTCGATTTTTTTTCATTGGTATTAATTTCCAGCGTGTCCAACATTTCCGCCATTCGGATTACGGATATAGGAATCGTACTCTGTCGCGATATTTCACGTGTACTTACCTACTTAGTGGGGTGTTAATATAGGCAGTAACGTGCACTTCATTCAAACCTAATCAAAGTACATATATGTACTTACATAACAGTACATATCTACAGTAGGTATATGACCAAACTTAATTTCGCAACTGCGCAGAATTTTTTTGTGATAAGACTTGAAGTATCCGTCTTTTTTTCCTCCTTTTTTAAATACGTTGAAAAAAAGAATCACGTTTGTTGTACAAATGTAAGCCCCCATAAATGTTTTTTTTTAAATTGTTTTTCAGTATTTGTTGTTATAGCGGCAGCAGAAATACATCATCTGTAAAAATGTCAACTGTCTATCACGGTTCATGAGATACAGCCTGGTGACAGACGGACAGCGGAGTCTTAGAATAGGGTCCCGTGTTACCGTTTTTTTTAAAATAACGTAGGTAAGATAAAAGATCGCCTGCTAGTAAAAAATATCCTAAAAATGAAAGCCAGAAATATTATTTGTACTATATTTCACTGCATAAAATATATTAAAAATCATGTCATTACAGGGTTCGCACACATTAATTTTATATATATACATTTAAATATAATAAATGTAAATGCTGACTAATATCTTAAACGCTAAATTTAATATTTTTTCACAACAAAAAACAGAAATAAATTATATTTCATTTATCTAATGTACACACAGTAATAAGTTAACTAATTTATTTAATTAAAAACTAGTATTTATTAAAATGTACAATTAAAATAGGATACAATTATGTACTTACAACTAGAGAAATATTTTAATTATTACATTGTGCTATTTTGGGCTGAAAAACTCGTGCGCTGGATAACAACAGCTGTTCAGTCAGAACAATGGGTCTTAAATTAAACATCATTTCACTTTACGTCATCAATGAGTACAAAAGTAAATAGATAAATTACAAGCGCCTTACCATAATTCGCAACACAATTCAGAATTAGGTATTTTCGGCTTTTAATTTGCTTTTTTCTAGGAGGCAATTCAGAAAACTGATGATAACAAAATCGGGGGATACAGTTTGATACTGAAGCTTCATATCTATCATCTACATCCAAAATGTACCAAAAAAAAACAATTAAATAAAAAAAAAAATATAAAAAAATTAATTTGTAAATTACACCAGTCAACGGTGTCGATTCGGTTTTACATTCTCCTAAAATAAGCTAAATCGGCATTACTATTAGACCTGTCAAGCCTAGTTTAGTTTTAGAGAATGCTAAACCAAATCGACACCAATGGCTAATGGTTCAATGATTTAGTTACGTTGAGGGTGTACTGTGACGCATCGCTTGTGGTGGAAGGAAGGGCCGCCCTTGTGGGGTCGTATCGCTGCGTCAAATAATGTATTTACTTAGAAAAGTGGGGTCTGACATGAGCATTCGCTAGATGTTAACATCCGCTTGGAGAACTAGTTCAATAGTCACTTTAAAACGTCAAACTTAAAACTAGCTACGCCTGTTCCAACCTCCTTACGCCGGCAAAAGAACAGGCAAGAAACGCCCGGCAGGTAATTTTTTTTGGCGCGATCACATTGTCAATTTTATTCTTATTACTAATCGATTGAATTGGAGCAAGTTCACCACAATCCCAAGCCTTTTTATCATAATATAAATAGTAATATCCGATATTTTATAATAAGCTATACTTCTAGAATTCCTCTTAGTTGGTTGTGCACATTGGGACATGGAAACATGAATAATAACGGGTTCGGGATCACAACCCAAGCAGAGTTCGAAAGTTCGTTGTGAGCAAATGCTCACGACACCTTAATCTTCTCGACGACGCGCTCCATCCCCAGCAGTTGTAACCAAAATTGTGGACGCATCCACGTGCTAGCGACCGGCTTCAAAGGAAATCGCCAAAAATCTGACAGCTAAGTGGAGCACGCTCGGGTGCTCGGCGCTCGTCATCGAGCTGCTCGGCCCCCTGTACTGACATGACGAATGTTCGACTTGTAACGTGCTCACATCGAGCGAATACTCGTGTCAGTTCCCACCTTAACAGCCCGTTTCAATAACCGATCTATCGGATAGATTCTATCCCCGGTTTGACATAAATTTGACATTACTTCTATGGAGCTTATGTCAAATTTCCATCTCCAGTAGGGCAAATCGTGGATAGGTCGGTTATTGAAACCGGCCGTAAGATGGCCAAATAAAATCTACCCCATTTTCGGGTCACTTGTCTCAATAAACATTTCAAGAGTTTCTTTAAAAATGTAAAGAAACGTGAAACATTGTTATTGTGACAAAGTTATACGAATTACGGTGTTTTTGCTGTATCTTTGAACTACAAGGCAAGTTGCCTTATACGGCTCCGAAACGTGGACAAGGACCAAAAAGTACAGGAAGTTTAGAAACATTTGAGATGTGGTGTTGGCGATGTACGGAGAGAATTAGCTGGACTGAAAATAAAACCAACCAAGAAGTTTTGGACATAGTCGAAGAAAAATCACTGAAATTTTTGATGGCCTCTTCAAATGGTGGTCGTCGAAAAATGCTGTTTAAAACGATTACCTCGGCCTAGACGGTCGTCGGTGAGCTTCATTGTGTGAAGTGACGATGTGGTCGAAGGTGGCGCCACGCTACACCTGGACCAGAGACTGGCTCTCAACACACAACGACTTTTAAACTCGTTTATTCACGAAGACAAAATAACAATTGATTATGATTTATTCAAATTTTTTGATAGATCACGACAAAAAACCGGAATCGCCCGCGGCGTTATATATCATAGCAATGGGTCGTTTTATAACTTCAAAAACGAGTTTTCAACTTGATAGTGGGTGCGATATTGTGACAGCTACGTACGTTAGTTCTCCGGCACAGAAGTGGCTGAGTTGAGTACCGGATCAGGATAACATGCCATTAAAGCGCTCACTAAAATCAAGCCCAAAGCTGTGAACATTTCAACTGGGTTACTATCACGGTTCATGAGATAACAGCTGAAATCAAAATCGAGCAAAAAATTGTTTATGGGAGCCCCATAAATATTTTTTTTATTCTGTTCTTTAGTATTTATTGTTAAAGCGGCAACAGAAATACATCATCTGTGAACATTTCAACTGTCTAACTATCACGGTTCATGAGATACAGCCTGGTGACAGACGGACCGCGGAGACTTCGTAATAGAGTCCCGTTTTACCCTTTGGGTACCTACGGAACCCTAAAAATCATAACATACTTATGTTAATGTAGGTACATGATACCTACAATCTAGCAGCCAAAATTACCAAATATATATATTATATAGGTATGTACTAGGTACTTAGTTTAAAGACGACTTTACGACCATTTTTATCTTGATCTTTTTCTATTGGAGACTTGTAGAATATACCACAGACACCGGTTATAAGTTTTGAACTTATAATCCTTTATCTTCTGTTTTCTATGTTGTTTTTGTTTTTTCTATTTCAATTGCATTGACGTCATTGTCAAGTTTGATCTTCAGCCCCAAGCGAGATAGCGGTCAAATATTTACTAATAAACCACAAAATTTGAATAGTTTAATTTTAATAGTGCAGTGGTTCCCAAAGTGTGGGCGAGCGAATGTTGGGTGGGCCTTGAAAAATAAGACGAGAGATCGACCGACCGGGCTGACAGACTGGATACTGACAGTGGCAGCACTGACAGCTACTGTAATGAACGACAAAATATTATTTTAAAGACCTATTAAACTATATTTTTATTTTCTTACCTTTAGTCTCTCGTTACCAAGCCCAATCTATTGGACTCGTCGAAACGAATCATATGAGCCCAAACTCGAGGGGTTTACTAGTAGCCAATGAAGAGTTCCACTGTTCACCTTCTGGCTCCATCAACAGATCAGGTCGATGATACCAAATTATTGCATTGTTACCAGAATTACATTTAAATATAAGAGAGTTAGAAGTAGTTTAAAATTGACTTCTAAGATTTGATTACATTGTTTGTTAGTTAGTTACAAGTCAAGCTAATAAAAGTGTTTTAAAATACCACTTGTTGAATGTATTTTATCTTGTTTGAACAGTCCATCCTTCAAACAGTTATGCCCCAATTTCCTTCATGAAAATGAGTGAGTGAGTCGCGACTTCTGAACTTTAGTTAGCGAGTCGCGGTGCAGTGGGCACTCAACTTTGGGAACCACTGTCTTAGTGCATCATTTCAATTAAAGCTATTTTTAGTTTATAGCAAAAACATTTTGAACAATAAAACACCAAACTATTAAAATAATTGAATTAGATATCACTGGATGGAAATAAAACTTTTATTGCATTAATAGCATTGGGGCTTAATTTTTTGGATACCCTGTCTTCCACTATGTAGACGACCGGGAACATGTTTCCACAATTTTCTCTGTTGACGAAAGAATATTTTTATATTCCGATTATATTTTCTTCTTTTTCTATTTAAATAAAAATGAATCTCTATTTCCCTCGGTCATCGCATCACACGTGAGCGTATGGAACAATTTCGCTAATTCTTTTTTTGCCGTGTAATAAGAGAAACACTTTTTGTGTTCATTGCTGTGATTCTTAGCTGTTTGACGAAAATCGATTCAAAACGTCAAGGGTTTTCACATTTTAAATTTATAGTTGTTTAGAATTGGTGGAGATACAAAAACATGACAGATTGGTTAATTAAAATAAGGATTTTTTTGATCTTGCTTTGGGTGTTTTTCAAAATCTTCGTTATCATGAATTGTAAACGCCATCTGCCGATTTTTTTGAACTATCATTTTAATTGGCAATCCGAAAAACTTCAATTAGGTTTAGAAATAAATATGATTAAATCGTTTCGAATCAAATTGCAACAAAATAACGAAGAAGGTAATAATATTATGTACAACACTAAATAATTATTCTTGGCCATTATTGTTTTTGGCTCGGCGCTCACGAAGTACCTGATTAAGGTTGCACCAACCACAGTTAAAGTTAACTGTAGCTTTAACTGTAACTTAAACGTGTTGCAACACATGCAGGTACTTGACTGAGTCATGCAAACAACTTTAAAAAAAATTAAACGTACTGCCCAATCCGTGCATGTATATATTTGAGCTCGCAATCTTTGCACATACAAACCCACACTATTTTAAAAGAGCATGCGATATATTTTCCAGAATTACACGTGATCCTGACAGTCTCAATCAGACTTGTCTTTGATACGCGTCCGAGAACAACATTGTACCAGAGGCAGTGCCATGCCATGTGTATCAGAGTTGCTAATGCTCCACCGATGCACATAACATTTCTAGGGCTAAAGCCACTCAAAATAGAATTATTTGAGTGGCTAAGAATTAAAATGTTGTGTTGTGTTGTTTGTTGTTGTTTTAATGTTGTGTGTTGTGTTCTGTCAATGAATTATTTAAGACCTAACTATTAATTTAATTAATATTGTATGCTTGTTTAAGCTGAATGCGCCGAACCATTTTACTAACCATTTTTTAAAACCATATTTGTACTACATTTACTGCAATAAATATTTGTATTTATTTGCTTTTTGACTGGAGCTCTAACTTTAACCGGCGAGGAGGCCGAACGCCAACTTTTACAAAACCATCATGGCTCTGGAACATATTATTTTAACCTTAAAATAATGTTACTCAACATCATACTTTAAGCTAAATGAAACATTGTTGATGAGAACGAATGACAATCTATTACTGCTATATGATAGAACGAGACACGCATTTAACGTGACGTCACCAAAACGTCTTTGCCTCTTCATTAGTAAAGTTCTTTAATAACTCCGTGGTCTGGATTTTCAATGTAAGATTAAAATAATGCTGATATAAGAGAAAAAAGTAGACCTCCTGATTATGACTTATGATGTCATTTTAAACATAGTTGGTGAAAGAAATTTTTGCTTAACTGAAGATTTGGCGATAGTTAAATTTAACTAAGGATGGTGCAACCCAACCTTAAGTGTCGGAGTACCCTCGTAAATTAAACTTTTAATAGGTAATATATCTTTAAAATTCCGTGCAATTCAACCATTTTAAAACGGATGTTTACTGTTGTATACACATTAATTAATAATTATATCAATATAATATTTGATGGATGTTCTAAGTACATAGGTTTCTAATGTATAAGTAATAAATTAAAATAAACTGCACAACTCCGCGAGCGCGTAAAAACTATTTTATTTAAAGAAAAATTGGTTCAGAAAATCGCCGCTAGGAGGCGCTGAACGTTTCTCTAAAGAATGAGTTTACGCGCTCGCGGTAAAACGCGTAAAGGTGGGTACTGACTGACCGGCGTTGCGGGGCGTAATGTAACGTATTTCACAGCGAGCGTTCGTGCAGTGAGTACCTCTAGTACAGCTTTAGACAGTTTACGAAAACTGAAAAAGTATTCGAATAGTTATATAAGTTTTTTTTTTTATAATACTAGGCTATTTCAAATCGTATTCGAATTCCAACAAATCTTTCGAATTACTCTTTGAATTTAGGCAGTACGATTTGCCACTGACTTGTTGGTGGTGGTGGTCTTTACGAAAACTTTTATCGTTTTCAAAACTTGTACTCAGGGTACAGTATGAGGAAAGAATGCGCGAGCACCGACCGGCTCGTTGCTACTGCTTGTGCGGATTTTAGCACACGGCGTAACGTAACATGCTCGCTGCGAATGATACATTACGCTCCGCAACACTAGTCTGTACCCACCTTTATGTTCAAACTGACTATGACGGAACACGCCCATACATCTATACATTAAATATTTGAACATGTTAGCTCTATTTATTATGTATGTTAACAATATTGTCGGCTGCTTGCGTACAATATATCATGTTCAGAGGTTTAATAATATTAACAACGTCGCATATTAGCATAAAATGTACATAAAACCTTAGTCGAGATGACGTCATAGACGGAGACAGATTTAATGTATCATTTTATATCGAGGTGATGGTCTCGCTTTATACACGTTTAATTACTTATGTGATTGTCAACTTACAAGCTTTAAAATTCCTTATTTGCATAATCCGCGGCTAGATCACTGTATATAATGAACTAATGTTTTATAGAGGTACATAAACTTTGTTTAGTTTCTTTTTCTGTGCGTTAATATTTGTCCCGTGAGGGAAATCGAACATTATTATATATATATTTTTTTTATGTAATAGATTAGCAAACAAGCTGACGGCCCGCCTGATGGAAAGCGGTCACCGTCGCCTATGGACATCTGCAACACCAGGGGAGTTGCCGATGCGTTGCCGACCTTTAAGAACTCTTTTTACACCCATCTTGAAGGATTGCAATCTGTAGCACAGCGGAAACACTTAACAACACGTAACGTTATGTAACTAATAGTTTTTTAGACTAATATTATTAAAAAGAGATAAAATTTTCTCCTTGTTTGGATGTAGGAGGTAATCTCCTAAACTACTGAACCGGTTCCGACAATTCTTTCACTAATAGCAAGCTACATTATTCCCGAGTGTCTTATTATGTCGTGTTTTATTCTGATAAAGTAGTTTTCAGTAAGAAATCACGATATTTGTAAAACAAGTCGGAGAAGAATGAGACGACTGCTTTATCAGCTCACGCTGGCTAAACGGTTTGATTAGAGTTCATGTAATGTGTGAGAGAAATGTAGGCTTTCAGTAGGTCTACAGAAAAAATGTTTATGTTGGCAACATAAAGTATTTCATTCAATATATTTTTGTGATGGCAACTTTTGTGCCCTAAATGTGTCACTTCCTCAAATTGGCGAAATACGGTGCATTGTGTCTCCTTTGTTTCCATTCATTATTCTCTATTACAAAGTGAAAAAGTTCATGTTCGTTTCCATGCAAGTTTCCTCAACACACGAAATGCAGTCCACTATAACCGAAGGAGGAAAACAGCTTTGTGGTTACACCAGTTTAAATGATATTTAAATACGCAAAAGCGGTAGTAGGGTTTGTTAGGTGCTATCAATATTATGTACTGTGTGATTCTAGGCAATATAAGCTTAATGATAACACGTTTTACACTGATTCACGGGTATATTGTTGGGGGTTTAGCAAATAAGTTGTTAGTTTATTTATACTCTATCGAGAACACAAGCTAGGTGTATGTCTAATTTTGAATTTAAAAACAACCTATACAATTAAAGCTAAGATTAAGAAATGTATTTCTTGCAAATGAATTTATTTCATTTTAACGTTTTCGCGTTCATTGCTATTTTACACCTAAAATAATAATAAAATAAACTACTTCACAGGTCATTTGGTGATAAGACACTAATTTTTGGTAATAAATATGAATTGAACAAACAACTCCGACATTTAGGGTGAAACCAAACGAGCGTAATTTTGTGAGTCGTGAGTCGCAGATTTTCGGTAGCATAAATTCTGCTGCATTCGGTTTCATACAAAAAGGCAGTTGGTGCCACACGACGACGCAAAACGAGTTGTCTGCCGACCCAATGCGCGTAAACTCGACCGAATTTCGGTCGTGGTGAGGGAAGGGCAAATAAAGTATGAAACTGTCCACATCAGCCTCTGACTATAAAGTGGGTTTACCCAGCTTCTTTTTTTGGCCCCCTCTTCGTAAATACACAATATTTTTAATGGATCCATCGTGCTCGACGACACGAACAGCCCGTACCAACGCTCAATACTGAATAAATAAATTGAGTTCGTCTGGCAACTCAACCGAAATTCAGTTGAACGTAAAATGAGCGACCGAAAATACGTGACTCACGACTCGCAAAATTACGCTCGTTTGGTTTCACCCTTAAATATTAACAAGCTAACCGAGCTCTTCAGCCTGCCTGGGAGAGATCGCTATACGCGATAAGACCCTTTACAGCTCGGTTATCTAAAACTGGCACGTGCCCAGTACTCACACCAAATCAATTTCATTATTAAAACAAAACAGTCACAATATACTGTTTTAAACGACCATGGTCACTAACATTAGAATTAGGTTTTGACCACCTGTCACAGCTCGCGAGGCGATACCGTGAGTTTTGTGTGTCGAGATTTTAATCGAGTTGCGAGTGACTTGTGTGAAAATGGTAATGTCATCGTACGCAAAAAACGTGAGCGGAAGCAGGTAGATACGTCTGCCCGTTATAACATCAACAATCCTACCCGCAGACACTTCTAGCATTCTCGTGATCATGGCGCTTGCAACAGTGCCGAAACATCGAGAACTCGAACAAAAACAAATACATGGTAATTATCCCGTTTCAAAACCTAATTCTAAAACAGTAACAGTCTCTGTCGCACCTCGTAGCCTGGCCTGCGTGCGAGAGAGACGGAGAGACTTCTCATGATGCGTATGCAGTGTGACGTAACCTCGCCTGCGTGCGAGAGAGACGGAGAGTATGCGAGTGTATTATACGTGCCAGTTTTAGATAACCAACCCATACATACGTGTTTTTTTTCTAACAATAATAAGTTTTTGTATAATAATGTTAATTATATGCTATAAAATTCGTTTAAAAGTTTATTTAATACCTAATTGGTGTCTCTGAGCGACGACTGCAATGCAGTAGCGCGCTGAAGTTTAGGCTAGTCGCAAACCACGCGTTTTTCGCGGCACGGCAAAAATCGGCGCGACATAGTGTCGCGTCGCAGTATTGTAACTTAACTATCAAAATTGTGTTGCGCACGCGCACTTGTATGTATAGTTTAAGGCTTCTTTAACTTAAACTTAAGCTAAAGAAGTTTTAAATTTTGAACGGTTTCTTCGTTTTTGGAGCTAAGGCGGTTAACTACATTGATTCCTTGCCTAATTTGTTGTATTTTAAGCGGGTCAGGAACTAATTTACGTGTTCAAATTCAATATCTTTACGAGATGATGTGAAGAACATTCTACGATTCCCGCGAATTCCATAATCATTTACAATAGGTAACTCTGGATTAGCGCCAAAAACGATCAAAATTTAAAAATTAAAAGCTGTCTGTAAGAAGCGCAGTACAATTGAAAACTCTGTCACATAGCTGCGACGCGACACTACGCCGTGCGGCGAAACACTCGCAGTGTGTGTCAAGCCTTACAATTCAATAATTCACATGGCAGTGCAGTTACTATGGCCCAACTCGGCGCTCACCATCGAGCGGCACACCTGCAGATCTGATCATTTGTAAACGAAGTCAATTCCTAATAAATCACTATTAATTTTCATATAGGTTTGTTTTCTTAAAATATTCCGTTCAATTAAACCTCTGAACAACTTAGTTTAGGCATAAGTGCATAAACAGACTAGAAAGGGAATAAGCGACCTTATTTTTATAACCTCACAATATTCGTTATCTGTGCCGAAACACAATTCCTAGCATATGACGTCATATGTTTGTAAACAAGCAAAATGAAACGTTCACGCAGCAGTAGCATTGTCTTGAAGTGTGTTTACATACATCTGACGTCATAAGCTCTAGAATCCATAGTCTAACATTTGAATATTTATAACATTGTTTAACTTACATACAATAAATATTTAGTTACTTGTGTAAAATTACATTATTTACGGCTTAAAAAAGTTGCCTATAACTGGCAAGCTTAATCATAGAGTCACTTATTCCCAGCCAGTGTCATTTATTCACCGTGGCCATCGGTCCCCGGCTATAAATGCGGCAGACACACCTGGTCGTACAAACACAACACTTTGTGTATCAACTCATACTGCTCAGAGTTCTGCACCATACCACCTCTGTTCAACCTCATATTGCACACAATACCTAGAACATCCACCTTTTGCTCGTGACTCAGCTGTTTTATCCCGTTCAATATGGCTATCAAACAGCCCGTACGGCCAACACCAGCCGAGCAATGGACTATGGTAGGCGGTGACACCGTCTCTACGGTCAAATCGAACGGAGTAGAGATGTTTACTTTGACTTCGCATAGCATGGGGCTCTCTAAGGGGGGGAACAGGAACTTTGACTCATGTTTGGGGCTATCGTTACACTTGCACACTTCCTCGCTCTCATCCATACAGCAATCGAAGTCGTACGGAGTGTCCTTAAGAATATCTAAGCTTAAATTTAGTAATGCGTTCACGTCTTTGGGACACTTATGGTCGGCCCAGTTGTGGAACCAGTAGTGGTAAACGGTGATGGACTGGGTGGAAACACTTGTGTCGGGTACAGTCTCTGTACCAGGCGTCTCACTTTTAGCGTCTGAATCGCAAGAGTCACTTCTGGCTGAATCGCTCAGCAGTTCACTGTCACATTTGAATTCACTACACACCGCTTCGGCAGAATCACCTCTGCTATCACTTTCACAGGGTTCAATTTTCACTGTTTCACTTCTTTTAACGTATTGTACATCCAACTTCCTTATCGTATAACCTGCTTTACGTATAATTCCATGGTTTTTGACGACAAAACTGTTGGAGTCATCTTCGAGGCTGCTTATTTCCACTTCCTCGTTCAACTCTTGGGGGAAGTACTTCTCGCACTTGAGCCGGTTGTTCTCTATGAAGTTGGCGAGCATGACCACCTTCTGGACCCCTGGGGGAGTGGCGGCCCCCTCGGGGGGCGCGCGGGGGCTGCACTCGGTGCTGTTCTGGTGCACCATCAGCCAGAAGTCGTACATGGTGTTCGGGAGCGGACCCTGGGTCGCTATGTAGCTGTTCTTGGTGTACTCGTGACCCTGGAAATTTGAAAGCGATCGGGTTATTTCTCAAACTGACATGCCATAAAGAGGGGGGAATTGAGGTATTTTCAACCTTATTTGTTAGTATTTGTTACTCCTCTCGTGCAAAAACGATTACCATATTTAAATAACTGACTAGGTGACCCTGTGAACTTCGTTCCAACTGGCAATTCACTTTGGGGTTCACTTTGGCGCTGCATCTGGCAATTGGGGACCTTTCGGGTTTCACTTATTTGTTTTTTGTAATCCACCCTTGATTAAAGCGAACGATACAAATCCTATTTGTTATGTATTGATTGTTTATTTTCATATTTATTGTATTTGTGGGTAGTTTAATAAAAGCTAGTTTTGGAAATGAACTCGAATGGCGTGTATCTTTTAGTGGCGACTGCGGAAAATAAATTGCAATTGTGACGAAATGGCATTTAATATTACGAATATTGTGTTGCCCGGGCAATTTAACGCGAAAACTGATGTGTGGTGCGATTATAAAGAACAGTTACTGTGTGCGCTCGACGCGGCGGGACTCGTGGAACAAGATGACGCGAAGTCGCGATCATTGTTTCTGTCTCAGTGCAGCAAGGACACGTATGCTCTAATCTCATCACTATTAGTGCCGTTACGCCCGACTCAAGTGAATTTTAGGGACATTTTGAGTGTCTTGGACAAATTCTATGAACCTGAAGTTAATGAAATTTTGCAAGCGGGCAAATTTCATCGTCGTGTGCAATTGCAAGATGAAAGCGTGCAAGATTTTGTGGCTGCGATAAGTACATTATCGGCCAAGTGCAAGTTTGCGGACATTAAACGCCAGTTACGGGACCGGCTTGTTTTGGGGGTGCGTGACGATCGTTTAAGGCGGGAGTTGTTAAAAACTAAAGACTTGAAATATGAGACGGCGGTACAGATGTGTCTAAACCATCAAGCATCATGTTAGGATATGTACCCCAGTACAAGCAATGTGACTAATACAACTTCATCTCATGCCTCCAAGCCAATGGATATTGGCAGAATTAGGTCAAATGAATGCAGACGTTGTACCCGGGTGCACAGACCAGGGGAAGTGTGTACCTTTGCGAGAGCAAAGTGCTATAAGTGTCAGAAGTATGGGCATATCGCTAAAGCTTGCAACAAGAAAACCAAACTTCATCAAGTGGAAGACAAGCAGGAGTCTTCTGATGGAACTGAGGACATGATGGGTGTATATGTGTGTTCAGACAGTTATCGACCCCCAATATCAGCAGATGTAGTTATCGATGGAGCTCATTTAACAATGGATGTGGACTCCGGAGCATCTCGCAGTATTATATCAGAGAAAATTTTCAAGAAGTTGTGGGTGACACCTCCTCCATTACAAAATACTACGGTGAAGCTGGTTACATGGACTCGGGACTCATTGAAAGTGTTAGGACTGGCAAATGTGTTTGTGTCATTGGGAGCTAAAGAGGCTCAATGTGAACTTGTAGTCGTGTCTGGGGATGGACCTAGTCTTTTGGGTCGCAACTGGTTTGTGCCCCTAGACATTAAAGTGACAGGTTTATACTGGGCCGAAGAAGATTTGGTGCCTTTCAAGAATGAATTTCCTGATATGTTTAAGGAAGAACTGGGCTCATACAATGGCCCTGAAGTGACACTTCACTTACGTCCTGAAGCTACACCACGTTTTCTGAAGGCTCGCGCGGTGCCTTATCCTTTGAAGATGCAAGTCGAAGCAGAACTTAACCGAATGGTGGACACAGGGGTACTAACCCCAGTTAGATACTCAGAATGGGCCACTCCGTTGAGGATAGTGAAGAAAGACGATGGTTCGTTGCGTATCTGCGGTGATTATCGGTCTACCGTAAACGCATCTATAAAGGTGGATAAATATCCGCTTCCGACTTCAGTGGAAGCTTTTGTAAAGCTAAGCGGTGGTCAAGTTTTTAGTAAACTTGACTTGAAGCAAGCGTACACCCAATTGAAGGTTGATGATGAAACGGCCAAGCTGTTAACGCTGAACACACCCATCGGTCTCATGAAAGTGAATCGTCTTGCTTTTGGTGTAAGTGCGGCACCATGTATTTTTCAAAGAGTGATGTCTTCCGCTCTTGCAGGCATAGATGAGTGGCTTGCCTGCTTGATGATGTAGCAGTGGCTGGTGCGACTTTGGAGCAGCATAATCAGAGACTTCGTCAAGTGATGCAGAAGCTAAATGAGATGGGACTGCGATTAAATAGCAAGAAATGTATTTTTGCAGCCAATAGCATAACATTTCTGGGACACATGATTGATGGCGAAGGACTTCATCCAGCACCGGCTAAAATTAAAGAAATTCAAGAAAAGCCGCCACCTACTAACAAAGAAAGTTTGCGGGCTTTTCTGGGGTTGTATAACTTTTATCAAAAGTTTTTGCCTGACAGAGCTACAGTGCTGGAGCCCTTGTATCGACTGCTGGAGTCGAAAACACCATGGACGTGGAAGGAACGCGAGCAAGCAGCGTTCGAAAAAGCAAAAAACTTGCTGTCATCGGAGCTCACACTGGTGGGGTATGACTTGGAGAAAGAGTTACTGCTCATCTGTGACTCATCTGAATATGGTGTTGGTGCTATCATAGCACATGTCATGGCTGATGGTTCAGAGAGACCGATCATGATGGCGTCGCGAACTTTACATGATCATGAAAGGCGGTATGGACAGATCGATAAGGAAGCTTTGGCTATTATGTTTGGATTGACAAAATTTCATGAATTTCTGTTGGGTCGCAAGTTTTTGATTGTTACTGACCACAAACCTTTAGTTGGCTTGTTTAATCCAGCAAAACCTATACCCGATCAGATCTCACCCAGAATGCTGCGATGGTCTCTGAAGCTAGCGTGTTATGATTACACTATCAAACACAGACCAGGAAAATCGATCGGCAATGCGGATGCATTAAGTAGATGGACAGCACCGTCTACTGGAATGGTAGCTGTAGAGCCCCTGCGAGAAGTATTGTTGTTAGAAGAACAACCTAGTGGCTGGAAGTTGACTGCAGAAGAGATTGCTAGGGAAACCAAGAAGGATCCATTGCTCCAAAAGGTGGTATTCCATGTACATCATGGTTGGCCAAATAAAGTTTCAGACCCAGCCCTACAGCCGTTTTGGACCAGAAGAGAGGCTCTTTCACTTAATAAAGACTGTTTATTATGGAGCAACAGAGTCATAGTACCTAGTACCATAGTACCAAGTTACAAGAAGGGGTACTGAAAATGCTACATGCCCCACATGCGGGTATAGTTCAAACGAAGGCGTATGCTAGAGGCTATGTATGGTGGGTCAACATGGACAATCAAATAGAACAGATTGTGGCCAGCTGTGAGCGGTGTCAGATGGTGAGAAATTGTCCTCCTAGAGATCCTCAGACTTGGATTATGTCTGAAAAACCCTGGAATCGAGTACACATTGACTTTGCTGGCCCCTTTCAAGGAAAAACATTTCTTGTTTTGGTTGATAGCCATAGTAAGTGGATTGAAGCGGAGATTATAAATTCAATGAGTAGTGGAGCTGTAATAACTCTATTGAGAAGAATTTTTGCTTCACAAGGTTTGCCTGAAGTGGTTGTATCAGACAATGGTAGGGCATTTACATCTGAGGAATTTGGCAGCTTCTTGAGGAAGAACGGGATAAAGCATTTGCTCTCCCCGCCGTACCACCCGGCAACCAACGGGCAGATTGAGAGAACCATACAGACCTTTAAAAATAAAATAAAGAAAATGGATGAGAATCTACCATGGAGTGAAAAATTGAGCAAGGTATTGTATTATATGCGCACAGTACCAAATAGCAGCACAAATAAAACACCGGCGGAAATGCTCAATGGCCGAAAATACAGAACGGCGATATCCTCACTTCATCCGGATTCTACGCCCAGTCGGGGCGAACAACAGCTGGAGGCGGCGGCGCAGCGGCCGCTCGCCAGGACCTTCTCAGTGGGACAAACCGTACTGATTCACATGTATGGACCCGGAGAAAAATGGCGGAGAGCCACTGTAGAGGTAGTGGAAGGACCGAGCTCATACAGGGTAAGAACGGAAGATGGTGAACTACACCGCCGTCATGCTGATCAGATGCTGGCTAGAACAGTTCATACAGACGCTAGAATGACTGTTGAAGATAGAGCTCAGGTAGATATAGACTCAGGAACATCAGAGGAGCCAGCAATTGAAATACCACCACCGGAGATGTGGCCTGACATTATAGGCATACCCAATTGCTCGGATTAAAGAAATTGTGTTATTGTTAGAATTTCAAATTAGTTTGATTATGTTATAAATTGTGTATATATGTTTGATTTCTCTTGTGTACTTAGTTTATCAATAATTTATAGAAGGGAGATATGTATTGATTGTTTATTTTCATATTTATTGTATTTGTGGGTAGTTTAATAAAAGCTAGTTTTGGAAATGAACTCGAATGGCGTGTATCTTTTACTATTTTTAAAAGACTGTTTGAAAAGGCCGCTTTTTTATTTGGTCAAGGATGGTAAACGATGTTATGGGGAATCAAGCCACAATGTTTTATTCTTTACAAGATATATCATATTTTTAATTGACATCAGCGCTGTGTCATCAAAGTGCCAAAGAAACACAGATAAATTAATAAAACTACGAATACTTAAAAGTCTGTACAAAAACCAGTGCTTACCTTAATATAATTGGCATTGATATATCCCTCCATACTCCCAGCGTCCGCCCTCAGGATAAACCTCGAATGTTCGTTCGGAAGGATAGACTTGTACCTGTTCTTGGGATGAGACCCGGACACTATCGGCTTCTCCTGAAAATTCGTGGGCATATCCCAGAACTCCTGATGCAGGTTTCTGAGCAGCATCTTCTGGTATTCCGAACACGGCTGGGGCGTCACTTCGGGTATCGCCATTTGAGGATTCTCTTTGGACATGTCCTCTACGCGGCCGGTGCAGCAATGTTGCCCTTCTCCCGCGCTATGGCACTTGACTTTGGAGTACCCGTTTTGGAAGACATTGTTGAGGTCCCTCAGCTGCTGCCTCGAGAGGACGCTCGACGCGTTCTGCAGATGCTGCATGTTAGCCAAGTACAGGCGGAAGTCTTCGGAAGTGCTCTGGGGGCTCAGAGGCTTCGTCGTGATGTTCCTCGTGAAACCAGCCTGGAAGTTCGGGTCGTCCTGGTGTCCAAACGCGTATATGATCTCGTTTTCCTGATCACCACCAACGTAAGTCAAGTTCTGAGGACAGTCTTGTTCCGTGAAGTACATCGACCAGAGGTTATCATGCGATCCGAAGCCTAGGCCTTTGTCTGTTGAACGAGATCGGGTGCGGTATTTGTATGACTTTGGTATTAAATTCTCTGTGCTGAGAGACTTCCTGTGGTTGTCTATGTGCGGCGGCTCGGTTATGTTGCTGTCTATTTCTATTCGATCGTCGATTTCTATGTCTCTCGGTTCTTGAGGTATGTTGAGAGTTAGAGACGTGTTCGAGCTCCGTCGCTCGAGGATTCCTTTGCGAGGTTCGCTGACCGTCATGTTGGCGTTGTCTATGCTATGGTTGCTGTTGTACCTGCTGAGGTTGCAGGTCGACCCGTTTAGGTTATAGTTGGATATGCTCAGACCGCGATTCACTGACAGCTGAGGATTAGAATTGTTGATATTCAAAGTCAAGGACGTGTTGGAACTCCTTCTCTCGAGCAGACCTTTCTTTTGCGCCGTCTTAGCTTCTTTGTTTAAGGACGTGTTGCTCGAATGTCGACTCAAACCCGTAGAGTGTAGGTTCAAAGTTAGACTATTGTTAGACCCGCGACGCTGCAATAGGCAGTTCTTGGAAGTTTCCCCTGAAAGATTCGTGTTTGATGAGCAAATTACTCTGGTTGTCGGAGTCATGTGTTCTGTGACGAGAGATGCGTTGGAGTCTCTCCGTTCTAGAGACAGTTTCTTCCTATCGTTGAGGCTGAAGTTCGATATGCTGGTGCGGACGGTCGCGAGGTTGTGGCAGGAGGCGCCGGAGCTGTTCAGAGAACAGTTGGAGCTTTGGAGGCTGTGAGTGCTTAACAGTAAACTTTGGTTCGAATTCCTCCTGTGCAGCTTCTTGACTAACTTTTCGTCCTCCACGCTGGGTTCAAAATCATCAGAGGGGACACCTTCGGGTAAAGTCTTTAGATTTGTGCTGGACACACTTAAATTCTGCTTGTAGTTAAGCAAGTTGGATCCCAACGTTTGTCCCGTGTCCAAGTACGACTTGGTATCAGCTCCCGATATGTTTATTTCCGGTGTCGTTTCAAAGTCCATGTTTTCGTCGAAGGAACCCATGGTTCGGGACCCCATGCGGGATGTTCCTGGTTGGTACAACATGAGGTTAGCATGGTGTTCTCTCAAGTATATACCGCTGTCTTGACCTTTCATGTAAAACCTGCGTTGCTCGGCGTTCGACTGTATAGAGTTGTACCCTAATTTGGCTCCAGCAAAATCGTGCTTTACATTTTTCTGCGCTAAAATTCTTTTCAGCTGTCGTTTGGGAGTGTTCGGGACTGAGACGGAGTTCTGAGGAACTTCAAGAGCTTTTTGTTGAGGAAGTGACAGGTTGACAGTTTCTGATGAGTCGAGAGATGTCGCTTTGATTTTGAGCGTGGGTGTTTTAACTTTCTTTACGAACAGTTTATCGAATTCCAGCAGTTCTTTTTCCAGTTCACTGTCTCGTTTCGTCAAATCGATCGTCAGGTTTCGTAAGTTTTTGCTTTTCGGTTTTGTTGGCGTTTCGGCGGCGCACGTTGCGCCCTCCTCTGACGTCACTGTGATTTCGAACTCCTTCGGCGAGAACCTAGGCATGTCTATGAAGGATTGCGTATCAGAGCTCTGCCTCAGGCTTTTCTTTTGCAACAGATCCGGCGATTTTGGTTCCTCTTCTTCCTCTTCGGAAGACTTCTTGTTTTTTTCGTCTTCGAACTTGAAGCAGGGTCGCTCGTTCGTCGGCGTCTTCTGATACCGCTCCATGCTTTCGCACGAAGTGCTCTCGTTTTTGTACGCCTCGTTCATCTGGTCCTTCAGCTGTTTCGCTATAGGCAACCCTAGGTTTTGCTCGATTATCTTCGCGTTATCTGAATCTAAGGAGATAGATTTCAATCGCTGCCGCCTAGCTTGCGCCGTGTTCGCGGCGCTCGGCGTCAATTCGTTTGCTTTGTCTTCTACGTTCGCTTGTATATCTATAGCGTCTATTCTGGCGCAGCAATCTACTACGTCCTGGTCCTGTACATTCTTGTTGTCGTCACATTTGGTTACGTTAAGCTCAACTGCTTTGTAGCTAGTGTCACAGCTGTTATGCCTCCTGTACTTCCGGACTTCTTTGTCAGCGGGAGGCGTAAACCGTTCCTTCTCGATGGAATTCCTTCCGTCGTATTTTCTAGGACGCGGTGAAACTCTAGGACTTTCCCCTAGACTCGCCTGAACCAGCTCAAACGAGAAGTAATTCTCTTTGTTGTAGCTGTGAACTTTGGGGCTAGGGCGCGCGCTGAGCACTCTAGGTGAACTCGGTTTCTCGATTCCGTTTCTGTTTAAGTGGTCGCCTAAAGTCCTGGGCGATTGGGGTACCTCGGAGTCTCTAGGGGTTTCCGGAAAGAATTTGGGGGATCGGACACTGTCGTAGTAGACCGACTTGGGAGACGGCTCGCTGAAGAACATCGGGGACACCGTCTCGGGGGGTGTGAAGAACCGCGGCGAAGTCAGAGTATCTAGAAGTTTCGGAGAGAAATCGAATTTGGACGCGTTCGATTTCTCTCTAGCCGAACTGCATTCTAGGACCCTCGGCGAGTTCTGCATCTCGAGCCTTTCCTGCTGATGCTCCAAATGCGCTTCGTTGACGCTGCACATATTGAGCCGCGTGCTCACCGAGCGGAACCTCCTCAAGTTGCCGGGAGAAGCGTCCGGACTGTTCTCGCTGGTTTCTTTCGGCGACATCATGGTTCCTTCCTTGCTCTCACTGAGCTTCTGTACCAGATCACTATCAAACCCGAACACGTCAGATTTCGCAGCCAGAAACGGAGACTTGTCGTCCTTCTCGAGGGACGGGGACCGAGTTGCGCTGTACTTCTTCGCGCGCGACTCCTGAGTCAGATCCGCGCCCAGGTCGGCGCTCAACTGGGCCAGGGGTCTCGGTATGGTGGTGTACTTGTATTCGTGAGGCCGCTTGTGGATCCACTGCTCCGGCAGAGGGAGTCTAGGGATCCCCTTGTATTCCACTTGGGGGAGTTGAGACGAGGAAGGGTTTTGGTTTTGGTTTTGACGGTCAATCGTGTTTTGCGCAAAGTTTTGGACTATTAGAATTTGAGGGGGAGTGGGGGGCTCGTCTGCAGGCTTGCCGTACAGCGCGGCGAGGATGCGGCGCGGAGAGAGGAGGGCGGGCGCGCGAGGGTGGGGGTGGGGGCCGGTTGGAGGACGGGGCCGCGGCGGACGGGACACGCGGCGAGGCAGCGGGCCCCGCACTATGTGCACCTGGAAGAGGATACAAGACTGTTGAGATCACAGAGCAATGCTTATAAATTCACTTGTAAAACGATGATACTTCAGTGGTAATGACGTCGACTGTAGTAGGCTGGAATTCTACAATGAGTTTGAGCTTTCGGTGAAGGAAAACATCGTGATAAAGGTACGGCTTGGTGGAAGGGTATTTTCAAGTGTTCGCCTGGCTAGCTACCAGCCATAAGTTAAGAATCAATTGCCAAGCACCTATCGGTGTGTGTGTTCCGGCAGTCCCACTTGTGAGCCAGTTTTTGCACGGCATCACCTTCGACCACGTCGTCACTTAACATCTAGAAGTCTTTATTCACAGCGAGGCGATGCAGGCTAGGCTCCAGCAGCAGACAGCTGCAGGTACTCACAAGCGTGGGGCGGGCGCGGCAGATATGTACTCAGGAGCAGGCGGGGGGAGGCAGGCGTGTACTCACGAGCGGGGCGGGGGGCGCGCGCTTGGCGCGGGCGCGGCAGGCGGCCAGCAGGGCCAGCAGGCGTGTACTCACGAGGGGGGCGGGGGGCGCGCGCTTGGCGCGGGCGCGGCAGGCGGCCAGCAGGGCCAGCAGGCGTGTACTCACGAGGGGGGCGGGGGGCGCGCGCTTGGCGCGGGCGCGGCAGGCGGCCAGCAGGGCCAGCAGACGTGTACTCACGAGGGGGGCGGGGGGGCGCGCGCTTGGCGCGGGCGCGGCAGGCGGCCAGCAGGGCCAGCAGGCGTGTACTCACGAGGGGGGCGGGGGGCGCGCGCTTGGCGCGGGCGCGGCAGGCGGCCAGCAGGGCCAGCAGGCGTGTACTCACGAGGGGGGCGGGGGGCGCGCGCTTGGCGCGGGCGCGGCAGGCGGCCAGCAGGGCCAGCAGGCGTGTACTCACGAGGGGGGCGGGGGGCGCGCGCTTGGCGCGGGCGCGGCAGGCGGCCAGCAGGGCCAGCAGGCGTGTACTCACGAGGGGGGCGGGGGGCGCGCGCTTGGCGCGGGCGCGGCAGGCGGCCAGCAGGGCCAGCAGGCGTGTACTCACGAGGGGGGCGGGGGGCGCGCGCTTGGCGCGGGCGCGGCAGGCGGCCAGCAGGGCCAGCAGGCGTGTACTCACGAGGGGGGCGGGGGGCGCGCGCTTGGCGCGGGCGCGGCAGGCGGCCAGCAGGGCCAGCAGGCGTGTACTCACGAGGGGGGCGGGGGGCGCGCGCTTGGCGCGGGCGCGGCAGGCGGCCAGCAGGGCCAGCAGGCGTGTACTCACGAGGGGGGCGGGGGGCGCGCGCTTGGCGCGGGCGCGGCAGGCGGCCAGCAGGGCCAGCAGGCGTGTACTCACGAGGGGGGCGGGGGGCGCGCGCTTGGCGCGGGCGCGGCAGGCGGCCAGCAGGGCCAGCAGGCGTGTACTCACGAGGGGGGCGGGGGGCGCGCGCTTGGCGCGGGCGCGGCAGGCGGCCAGCAGGGCCAGCAGGCGTGTACTCACGAGGGGGGCGGGGGGCGCGCGCTTGGCGCGGGCGCGGCAGGCGGCCAGCAGGGCCAGCAGGCGTGTACTCACGAGGGGGGCGGGGGGCGCGCGCTTGGCGCGGGCGCGGCAGGCGGCCAGCAGGGCCAGCAGGCGTGTACTCACGAGGGGGGCGGGGGGCGCGCGCTTGGCGCGGGCGCGGCAGGCGGCCAGCAGGGCCAGCAGGCGTGTACTCACGAGGGGGGCGGGGGGCGCGCGCTTGGCGCGGGCGCGGCAGGCGGCCAGCAGGGCCAGCAGGCGTGTACTCACGAGGGGGGCGGGGGGCGCGCGCTTGGCGCGGGCGCGGCAGGCGGCCAGCAGGGCCAGCAGGCGTGTACTCACGAGGGGGGCGGGGGGCGCGCGCTTGGCGCGGGCGCGGCAGGCGGCCAGCAGGGCCAGCACGGCGGCCGCGGCGAGCGCGCCGCACCACCAGCCGGCGCCGCTGCCCCACATGCCGCGCGCCTCACATCTGCAACCGGCAACCTGTTATGTTCCCACTGCTGGGATGATGGCCTTCTCTCGGAGAGAGTATGGGCTTGTTTAATCTATTGCATCCTACTAATATTATAATGGTGAAAGTTTGTAAGCATGGATGTATGGATGTATTATTTATGATTATTTATATTAATTTAGACGGCCAAAGCTAATTACCTAAATGTAATGTATGGATGTTTGTTACCACGTATCACAGTAACTACGATACCGATTTTGATGTAATTTGGAATGGAGATAGCTAATACCCTGGATTAACACATAGACTACTTTTCATCCCGGAAAAGGTTCCTGTGGGATAACAGCAAGACGCGGGTAAAAACGCGGAGCGCAACACTAATATTACAACAGCGAAAGTTTGTGTGTGTGTGAATGTTTGTCACTACCTATCACCGTAACTACTAAACCGATTTTGTTGCAATTTCGAATGGAGATAGCTTATACCCTGGATTAAAACAAAGGTTCCTACAAGATAACGGGAAGACGCGGGTGAGACCGCGAAGAGTAGCTTGTATCGTATAATAAGTATCATATACTTGAGTATTTTTCGTCGACATCTCATTCTTCTCCGACTTGTTTTACAAATATCGCGATTTCTTGCTGAAAACTCTACTTTATCATAATAAAACATAGCCTCTGACACTCGGGGCTAACGTAGCTTGCTATTAGCGAAAGAGTTTTCGGAATCAAATCAGTAGCTTCAGTGTACAAACAAAAAAAAACATAGGTAACCTATGAATGACCTAATAAAAGTGCAGCTGTCTCATTCTGACAACAGCATAACGCCGTAGGAGCAAAGAGCGTCACATATGCCAGCTAGTCTATACTTCAGTCCGCTCTGTGGCTTTAGCCCGGGTCCTGGGTCAACAGGTCAACAGGTCGTTGCCGCGGCTTCGATCGCTCGGCCGTACTATTGATGACGTAGTCAGTTTCATACATACAGACATAGACACATTTTTATTTTTTGTTAGTTACGCCCCGCGGTTTCACCCGCGTCTTCCCGTTATCCGGCAGGAACCTTTTTCCGGGATAAAAAGTAGCCTATGTGTTAATCCAGGGTATAAGCTATCCCGGTAAAGGAAAACATCGTGAGGAAACCGGCATGCCCAAGAACTGCAACATTCGCGTGCATGCGACATCTACCAACCCGCACTGGGCCCGCGTGGGAGATTACGGCGCGTACTCTCTCTGAGAGAAGGGCAGAGGAAAGGTTTTACGCGCTTGCGATAGAATGTGGGCCTAGTGTCAAGTTAGCGCGTTCTACGAGCGAGTAAACGCGTTTTTTGTTTGAAAATATGTCAACAAATCCTTCAAAGGTGTATGTTTTTTCAACTAAATCCCTAGTGAATTCCAAAACATGTCGATAGTTCAAAAATCGAAATCTTATTCTAAAACATCAGACTAATTAATTGACAAAAAAGCTTGGGATTGTAATGAACTTGCTCCAGTTCAATAAGTTAGTTAAAAATATTATCATGTTAATGATAACATTTTCTAAATGAATATTTTGAACTCTTGAAGTGGATTTGCCATCACTCAAAACGGTAAAGAAAACATCTACCAACACACACTGGGTCAGCATGGTAGATTACAGCCAATACTCTCTCTCTGAGAGAAGGCCAGTCTCCCAGCAGTGGGACAATGAACTGTAGGCATGATGCTAGTCTTCAGTGACAGGCTTGTCTAGGCATTAGCCAAAGAGAAATAGAACAAGCACCCTAGTAAGTCTACGTTAAATATCAAGTGACCCGAGTCAATTAGACACAAGTGGGTCCCGGTACATTATCATATTATTCTAATTGACATAATGGACTCTTCATTAAACAACCATAATCATTCACCTAACAGTTTTGGCACAAAACTCGACGACACTTTTAAAAACGGTCATTCAAAGTTTATTAAAGTCTATTTTCGTTTGTCATCTCAATTAATTTTGTTTATGTTTACCAGAATAACATGTTCTAACTGCAAACTTTTTCTTTGAACTCTTTGATGTTGTAAAATAATTAAAATCATAACTCCGATGGCACAGCGACCCGCAGTGTGTCTTGGCAAATGCAAACGAGAGCGCCACTTCTCTCTATCCTGAGCAATTTCAGCCCACTTCAAAGTCTGGAGTTAGTAATAAGAGTAAAATTGCCAATGAGTTCGCGCCAAAAAAATTACCTGCGGGGCATTTCTTGCCTGTTCTTTTGCCGGCGTAAGGTGGTTTGGAACAGGCATAGTTTTAAGTTGACGTTTTAAAGTGATCACAATGTATTCTATTGAATAAGTATTTTTTGACTTTGACTTTGACTTTCGAGTTTGCATAGGTCTAGGGCGTCAGACCGGCCTTCGTCATCATTATACTCTATAGATAGAGCTAGGACCCCCTGAATCTAGGGTATCAGATACTACGCGACGGGGATCCACAATACAATATAGTTGCCTATTTCGCCGCATAGGGCATCAAAGGTATCTTGGTCATCTAAATTTTGTACCAAATGTCTGAGCGCAGAGTAATTTTCTGTCTATATACTTTTTTTATCCCTACTTACATATCGTCGGCTAGATAACAACAAGTCAAATTTAGCAATAAAACTATTTTACTTGTATGTTTTTTATATATATTATTGACTTGTGTGTGTTACAATTTTTAATTAAAGGCTTCTATTTAGTAAAAAAGCTTGAAACTGACAGGTTCACAGAAGCGCACGTCAAAACTGCATCTAATGGCATTAAAATGTCAATACCATAAAATTTTGACTTGTGCGGTGTTGTTTGACAATAGACAATAATTTTATTTGTGGCAAAAAACAAGTGTTAGGAAGAAATCTATACATACAACTTTTGCATTGGATCTACAACTAGTTTATATTTTCATATCGGTAATACCTAAAACACTATGTTATATAGACACTAGCAGGTTCCACTCGAGTGGACTACAGTTTATTGCAATAAAAAACATGCCATTTCATTTCCCGTGGTCCAAAATACCCCCGTAACAAATTCCATCAAGATCTGGTCAGCACTTTGGAAGTGAAAAGATAATGGATAGAGGAGTTACTCTCGCATTTAAAATATTAAGTATGGATAGTTAGGAAATATGGAGGAGCGATCGCGCAACATACTTGACCGATAAATGAATAATCACTGAGATAGCGCGGCGATAAGTAAGCAACTGAGATTCTATTTATGGGATGTGACATACTCCTGTCGTTTATAATGCGACATGGACGTATACAAGTAAATTTACCGCATTATCATCTCAATTTAACCTCGAGAGCAACATTTGAAAAACATTTCCCTCGTCTAAATAGCTTTAACCAAGATTATCGTCCAGCTACAGACCTTCAGAGTATAAAATAATATTGTTGGTGAGACGGTTCACAGTTGAGCGATTTTTAGGTCTTCAAACTACTTTGTTGCTGTAGTTAGCGCTTAGGAAGTACTATTGGGAAGTAGTTAAGATCACGGATTTGTTGTTGACGGCAGAAACGAAGCAGAAATACGTACCGTTCATTTATTCAGCAGGTTGCAAAATATAGAACCTGAACGAGCGTTGACCATGTAAATGGAGGCGCAAAAACCCAGACGAAATGCACTAGAAACTTCTGCAACACGTCACTATCACTATGAAAACACAAATTTCGTCAAATTCCGCGAAATTTTACACGTTTTCACCGTAGTTCCTCGCCCACCGAGTTTTGACATTACGTACGTCGGCCATTTTTATTTCTTGGTCAACAAAAGTGAGGAGTGTTGCCATACTAATGCTAAAATTACCTAAAATATAATTTTACTCACTGTGATTGTATAAAACTATGCAATTTATTCAAAACTAACAGTAAAAGGGGTTTCAAGGCCACCTACAATCATTTTTCAGCTTTGAAAATAGATGGCGGTGCATATCAGTATCCTATGACTAAAAAAAATTGTCACGATCAACAACTGCAATACTTTTGATATGTTCGGTATTTAATTTACCTCAATGTACTTGAAACCATCCTAAAACAACATCAACACGTCGAAATTCAAGACATTTCCTTGCCCCCTATTCTTATATTTTGTAAGTTTGATGACCAGAGAAATTTTTCTGAGATTTCATTTAGTGACAACCAAGACCAGCCTATTCAAATTTTTCATAGTGCTGCCAGAAACAATTTGTTTCAACTTACACATTTAGCACCAGTTTTGCTGAATTCAAACTCATGATATCACAGTCAACTAAGATTAAACGTTAATTCACATAATTATAATTTTATTACTATAACAACGCTTTGAAGTGACAAATACATTAAAAAGATCACAGTTCTAAATTATTTGCCCACTCAACATTTCTACTCACCGTTTTCAAAACCCTCAAGTATGACTAAGCTCAATGAGCTGCAATTGCAATTGAAATAGTCTTGACTTCAGCGTGCTAGTGAGCTCACTTAACCTTGTCCTTCTTTTTACTGTCGTAATAATGATTAGGTACATTATTTTTTTTAGCGTAGCTGTTCCTCGCGGTTTCACTCGCTTTGACTACATTTTATCGCATTGAATGTATCCTATGTTCTTCTCCAGGGTTTAATCAATCTCAAAAACAAATTTCATCAACATCAGTTCAGTGGTTTAGGCGTGAAAAGGTAATAAAGTAACAGACAGAGTTACTTTCGCATTTATCTGATTTTATATGACTCTGTTCCCAAGGGACTTATTCATACACCTACCCTTCTTTTATGAGTCATATTTTTATGAATCACGACTCATTTAAGATGATTCATGTTAGAATTACAACGCGTCACGCACGAATGACTACCCTCTTTCTTCCAAATGTTGCCCTGCACATTTTTTTTTGATACACTCAAAACAAATTATATAATATTGTCGATTAAAAATTTTAATTTATTTATTAACTGGATTTTAAAACAAAAAACACAGAAAATTTACACAATATCTGCTTGCAGACTGTATACAGTGTTCCATAAACTAATATTTAATATGTTATTTTCCAGCAAATAAATAATTTAAGTCAAAACAACAACAAAATTAGGAATATCAAGAAAAATCTTTGTAAATTCTCCCGAAAATCGTGCAGTGTCGCCTATTTACAGTATTTACCCCACAGTTCCACCCCAAGCGGCGAGGTCGGCACAGGGTGGGACGCAGGCGCGGTGGCCGCGGTAACTAGGCCAGTGGGGCATCGACTTGGTATATTTCTATGATCGGGGGGGAGCGGCGGCGGGTCATCGATGTAGTATGTAGGTCGCGGGGGCGCGGCCGGGGCCTACCCCCCGTGTTACCCTAGGTATAGTTTGTGAATGATGCACCTTGTGAATCGCCGCGTAGAATTTGGCTATTACAATAGTAGGTAGTGGATTTCATAGATAAATTTCGATTATTGAATTGCACTAGTACTATAATATTAAATTATGAGCTATTCTTGTAATTTATAGTAGCTTTAGCGACAATCATATCTTATCACGCTTTTGTTAAAGGAAAACATCGTGAGGAAAGCGGCGTGTCTAAGAACCGCAACATTCAAGGGCATGCGACAACTACCAACCCGCACTGGGCCCGCGTGGGAGATTACGGCGCGTACTCTCTCTGAGAGAAGGGCGGAGTCCCAGCAGTGGGCACGTGATAGGCTGATGATGTTGATGCGATGATGGCTCAGTAATGACGTCGACTTGCAATCTGTAGTCGAATCCTACAATGAGCTTGAGCTTTCGGGTGAAGGAAAACGTCGCGATGAAACCATAGATTGGTGGTAGTGCTCGCCTGCTAGCTACCAGCCTCGAGTTAACAATCTGTCGCCGTGCATCTATCGGTGTGTTCCGGCAGCCTCACTTGACAGTTCCCAGTCCAGGTGTAGCGTGACGCCACCTTCGACCGCATCGTCACTAACATCATACCGAGTCAATTAGACACACAAATGGGTCCCGGTACATTATCATATTATTCTATTAGGTAGGTTTGGTTGCCCTAACATCAATACATAAGTATAATGACAAAAATAAAACAAGTTGTCAATATAAAATCCATTTTTACATTTATTGCTATAAAATTCTAAGTATTAAAAACCATGTTACAAATTCATTTGAAAAAATTACAATATAAGCAAAAATGTTCTAGTTGTTGAAAAAGTGGCTAGGTAATTTTAGAATCTGGTTTACAAATGGGATTCGCGTGTGCATTGATCATTTCATTACACACTTGTATCGTAATGTACTATTATTCAACAGTTAAAACTAAGAACAAATCGCGAAGTGAAGAAAGTTCAAACTTATATGATTAAAACAAAAACTTAATAATACTAAAGTCGAACATAATTATGTAGTTATCAAAAAACAAAATTATATTTTTTAAATTCATAACTTTTATAAAAAAAAAAGTAAACGCCTCCTACTGTCCCCATAATGGAAAAGCGTCAATGGGGACAATGGTAAGGATATTTTAAGACTTTCCGCTGTCCCCATAAAGGGGAAAGCGTCAATGGGGACAATGGTAAGGAAATTTTATGACTTCCCGCTGTCCCCATAAAGGAAAAGCGTCAATGGGGACGGGAATAGATCCCACTGAACCAAAAACACAGCTCTGGGCCCTAACTAGGACTCTAAATCTAGGATACTACTACACAGAGCGTGACTGTAAAAAATATAACACTAATAACTAACTTTAATAACATGAAAAAGTTACAAATCAAAAATTAGCACCATATACACAATCGTTATAGGTTTACGTAGCATTTGGTGTCTATAATTATAATAAAATCTTAGATAGTAAAATAGCATACTAAAGGCTAGAAATAGTAGAAAATACTAAAAGGGATTCAGAATCAGTAACTGAACATTTTAAGACTTAATGAAGGGACATCACCGGGTCAACGCCCTGGAGCTCACACGCCGCGCCCGAGTTCATTGCACCCAGCCGAATCGCGGTCATTCACCCATTCAGTATTGTCTAGTACTTTAGGAACACACGTATAACGTATTTAGTATTAAAATAGTTTCATAATATTCGTCTTACAATACTTGGAACTAAATCTGCCATGTACAGTCAGCGGCAAAAGTTACTGCTGTCCCAGATCAGATATGTTTGATGTGTGAGATGCATGCGTAGACTAGAAAATTTACAATAATAACGTCAAGACAATATAGCTCTCACCCCTGACAGAGATCTCCTGTATCTAGGGTATCAGAAACTAAATACTGAACAAATACAAAGGTTAATGGACAAATATTTGTTTCGTAACGGAAATCGAACTCACGTTTCGCTGTTGATTGTTCAACACATCAGCCGTCTTCATTGGGAGTGATAAACAACTTTTGTTGCTGACTGTACCAACCGAGCCACGCGTTTCAAGGGTTCCGCATATGAGATTCAGAGAAATTGTAGATGGGGTAGTAGCATTTTGAATTAAGAATAGAATAGAAGATTAGCAAATTGAGCACGGAACCATAAAAATACATGGTTTGAAAATTATCTCATATGGCTAACATTAAGACAATTAACTTATTTTAATTAGTGATTAATGTAAGCATATAATAATACAAGTTTAGCTTACGACTTCACTTGCTGTCCTTCGACAAATCATAAGCACATACGATTGACAGCACTAAACGTTATCAAAATCTGATCAGCCCAAGGCGTGACTCAGCAAACATCTTCTTATCATATTCATATTTATCACAGACAAAAATAATACATGATATTTTTAGAACATTGCTGGTCAATTCACATACATTTTGTCTGCATTGTCTGAACTATCCTGCCGACTGCGCCAGTTAATTTTCACCAAGACGTAGTTTTCAAAGGTGCATGCATTATATTAGCTTTAAATTTTATTATCATCAACCTATTACGTTCCCACTGCTGGGATACAGGCCTTCTCTCAGAGAGAACCTCATACATTTTAGCAGAACTATTTACGTCACTTCATTCTTCTGATATGACAGTTAATTTCTAGCAAAGAATTTAGTTAAACGTCCTTTGTTGCCGGGCGATTGTAAGCAAATATTCCCTCACGATGCTAGTCGAGGAGCCACTAGCACCGACTAGTCGGCCTGTAATCCTACCGATTGCGCCAGTGGCGACTTTCAGAGACTATAAGCTAAGTTTCCCTCACGATGCTAGTCGAGGAGCCACTGGTGCTCAAGTGGAGTCGGATGATGATCCTGCCGACTGCGCCAGTGGCGATTTTCAGAGACTAAAAGCTAAGGTTTCGTCACGATTCTAGTCGAGGAGCCAGCAGCCCCAGCTCAGAAGGTGGCGATGTCCTGGTGCGGCGTGGCGCGCAGGTCGTCGTCGGCGGACAGCAGCAGGTTGAAGGAGAGGAACAGCGCCGCGGCGGAGGTCACGTGCCACACGTCGTGCGAGTCGAACATGCGGAGCGCGGTGCACTCGCCGTTGTGCACGCGGGACATCGCGGGCGTTTGCTGCAAGCAGTAGTGGCGCTGAGGGGCTCGTCTCGTGGTGGGGGGCATGCTTGCCTGTTGCAGTTTGGTGCTTACTTCTGTTGTTCACTTCAGAGTTTGTGAGTATAGATGGATGGATGGATGGATGGGTGGATGTTTTTATTTTTTTATTTATTTATTTTATTACTCTTTCACGCGAAAACTACTGAACGGATCTGAATGAAATTTAGTATGGAGATAGCTTATACCCCAGATTAAAGGGATAACGGGAAGACGCGGATGAAACCGCGGGGCGCAACTAGTAAGCTACATATCAGAAAACTTGTTCTGGGAAACATAGAAATCAATAGTGCAGTTGCTTTCAAAAACTGGTCGTCATAATTTGATACAGAGATAGTCTAGAACCTGAGACAGGACATAGGCTACTTCATATCGCGATAAGTCCAGCCACCTTCGACCACATCGTCACTTAACATCAGGTGACTTGTGGTCAAACGCTACGCAGTAAAAGTAAAAATAAAAAACTGGAGACCACGCGGGTGAACCCGCCGGGAACAGCTAGTCAGTAAGTCTGACATTGCAAATGTTCTTCTGCCGGCGTAAGGCCGAGCAGATTTTGGTTTGACATATTTGTATCCTACTAATACACTTGACTTTCAAAGCACAACTTACCGACCACTTGGTGTTCCCATTAACGAACTGGTGCAGCGCCGCGAGCCAGGCCACGTGCGCGGCCAGCAGGCAGAGCCAGGTGCGGGCGCCTAGTCGCTCGCGGTGCAGCAGCTTGAGCGCCAGGTACAACCACGTGTACAGGATGGCGTTACCCATCAGGACGGCCAGCAGCTGCCGAGCCACGTCCTTGTTGCGGGACCACGCGCTGGGGGGGGGGGGTAGGTCTAGTAGCTGAGCAGTTGGACACGACTATAAAAGTGAAGTTTTCGAAAGTGACACGGTCAATCGAGATTGGTGTTTAAAATGCTCAAGAAATTAATATTTTACAAAAAAAAAACCGACTTAAAGGTAAATCTTGCATGCCCTTGTCAGAGGACCAAATTCCAGTTAAAAGTTCTGAGGTAACAAACAAACAAAAAAAAACAATCCAATTGAGTACCTTATTTTAGTTTGAAGTCGGTAACAAATGAGCATGTTCAACCATTTATGTCGCTATTTGCAACTATGCTAGTAAAAATATAAAAAAAACACTGTCCAGTTTTTTACTCTTTAACTTCATTTTGCGTCAAAATTAAGTCTAAATAGTATATTATGAAAAAAATTATTTCATTTCTCCGACAGCCTGCCGACACCGCTGCCAACGGGTCCGGTCCGTTGTCGGCGATGTCAGCAGACGCGACTCACTTGTAAATGGCGAAGGCCCAGTTGGCCGCGTTGGCCAGCGCCAGCAGCACGGCGCGCGCCGTGTGGTGCGGCAGCAAGCCGCGCCCCCCGCGCCCCCGCCCCGCCCACGCGGCCCGCGCGCCGCCCCAGCCTGGGGGGGGGGGGGGGGGGGTTACTTGTCATTTTATTTTTGAATATTTTATACAGCCTCTTAAATTTCAGGTAGCGTTAAAGTAACTTCATCACACTTCACTTGAACTCATTTGGTCTTTTCAAAACCAATCACGAACAACAAAAAAAATTCCCGCGTCAAAGTGAAATACTTGAGTGTACATGAACTCATTAGAGTTTATGTTTGTATACGGTTACATGAATTCATTAAAGTTTGTAGCATACTTGAGGCTACATGAGTTCATTAAAGTTTATAGCATACTTGAGGCTACATGAGTTCATTAAAGTTTATGTGAGTATACTTGAATTCATTCAAGTTTATCATAGGAATGAACGCGTGACGTCACTTACTGATGTTGCTGATCTGAAACCGTCCCGCGAAGTATATCTTGAGCGTGAGGATGAAGCAGCACAGCAGGTGCAGGACGGTGAACAGCGCCAGGAAGTACACCGACGGGCACAGGATGCCGAACAACCCTGGGGGGGCACAGGGGTAGCTACGGTAACCATAAGTAGTCGAAGTGACTTTGCACAACGAAATCCCAAGTGAAATTCAAGACTTGACTTTAGCAAAATTTCAAGTCCAAGTAAAGAGAAATCTTATTAGAAAATCGAGGACTATTTAGATGACAAAAAAGTTTGGGACCGTAGAGAACTTGCTCCAATTAAATCAATTAGTTATAAGAATATCAATTGTAAATGTGATCGCGCCTAGAAAATTACCTTCCGAACGTTTCTTGCCTGTTCTATTGCCGGCGTAAGGAGGTTGGAACAGGCGGAGCTAGTTTTTAGTTTGATGTTTCAAAGTGATCACATGTATCGCTATAAATATATATATTAGAATTTAGTTTTTTTTGAGAGAGTGAGAAGGAGTGTGTGTGTGCACCCACCGATGCTCATGATGACCGCGAGCAGCATGAAGGTGGAGTGCGCGCTGGGGATGAGGTCCGAGTGTCGGTTCTGGTACAACTTGATCATCACCAGCACAGCGATCACGTACATGAACGACGAGTCTGAGGGAACACACACTTTCTACAACATCAGAAGTGGGATCAACACAAAGTTTTAATTTATTTTTTAAAGGTGCGTTTTACACGATGGTAAGTGATGGCATTGTCGACGATGCTAAGTAACTTTAACAATTTTTTTTTTTTTTTTTACAATTTATAGGGTAGTGTTTGACCACAAGTCACCTGATGTTAAATGACGATGTCATCATCAAATAAAAATAAAATTAAATTAAATTAAATTATTTATATAATATAATTTTCAATATAAAGACACATCCTCGAATAAGGTGGTAAGCTTGCTCCAATTCAATCAAAAAGAAATAAAAATCAAATTGTAAGTGTCATCGCGCCCAAATAATGACCTGCCAGGCGTTTCTTACCTGTTCATTTGCCGTTGTAAGTTTGACATTTTAAAGTGATCACATGTTGTATCCTAATAAGTAAAGATCTTACTAATCAATCCTACTTTAATATTATAAATGTGTAAGTTTGTGAGGATGGATTTTTGTTACTCTTTCACGCAGAAACTACTGAACGGGTTTCAGTGAAATTTGAAATGCAGATAGCTTATATCCTAAATTCACACATAGACTACTTTTTATTCCGGAGAAAGGTTCCTGCGGGATAGTGGGAAGACGCTAGTGTTTTGCTATTGACTGATGGACGTACCAAACTGGAAGTTCATCTTGTTGGGGCACAGATGGTAGCAGGCGGAGAGGAAGCCTTCCATGCAGAGGGCCAGCCCCATCGAGTACAGCAGCCCGTAGTGCTGCGGGATGCCCAGCTCCTGGAGGGAGGAGTACCACAAGTCACGACGCGGTCGGAGGTGGCGCCACGCTACACCTGGACTGGGAGCTGGCTCTCAAGTGAGGCTGCCGGAACACACCGATAGGTGCACGGCGACAGATTGTTAACTCGAGGCTGGTAGCTAGCAGGCGAGCACTAGAGCATGCCCTACCACCAAGCTATAGTTTCATAACGATGTTTTCCTTCACCGAAAGCTCAAGCTGACGTCACTACCACTGAACCATCATCGCTTCAAAAATTGTACAAAATTCAGAAGTATCGCTCTTCAAAGAAATGTTTATATATACCGGTCTCGCTCCGTGGCCGCGGCGCTGTCTCGCTCGCACCTGCAGCGCGAAGGCGGCGCCCAGTATAACGTACGCAATGTTCGAGTAGACGTGGTTGAAGTCGGAGAGGGAGCCGAGGGGGTGGGCGCACAGGAAGTTGTAGTAGCACAGGTCCTGGTTGCCGGTCTGAAATACCATCTGGAGGGGGTTGGGAGGGGGAGGGGGGGGGGGGTTGAAAAAAACAACTAGTAAAATTGAAAAGTTGAATTCAGTGAGCTATCGTTGAGATTTGAGTTGAGCAAACAATAAGTAAGGCGAGTTAATACTATTTGTCTATTCTATTTAGATAGACAAATTATGTACAACAGAAAGTTTTGCGAAGAGTAGTTTGTAAACTCAAACACTAAGATAGAAAGGTGTAGTAGTATTTATTTGTTTTTTTAAATTATTGAAAAGTAGATCAACGACAAAAGTCGCTGAACAATAACAAATTTTCCGATTACCGTCAACATCTAACGCCCGAAATTAATAATCGATCCTGATCCGCGGTTTTATATCGATATGTCATGTCATAATATTTTAGTAGTAATATGTCAAGCCCTAGTACTAAAATGACATATGACATGACATATCGACCCAAAACCGCGTGTAACGATCGATTATTAATTTCGGGCATAAATATCCCATTAAAACGTTATAGTAGTAGGTATATTACCCGCTGGTACGTGAACAGTAGCTGCACGACGGGTAGCGAGTATACCACCGCCACAGTCAGCGCGCCCCAGAAGTATCTGCAATAAGGACATTTCAAACAAGTTTTACAAGGATCTTTTGGACACAAGTCGCCTGATGTTAAGTGACGACGTGGTCGAAGGTGGCGCCACGCTACACCTGGACTGGGAGCTGGCTCTCAAGTGAGGCTGCCGGAACACACCGATAGGTGCACGGCGACAGACTGTTAACTTAGCACTTGAAAATGCCCTACCAGAAAGCAAATTAATTTAGACATTAACTCTGTGACGAGAACCTAAGCCTCCTCCCCCTCTTGTTACCAAGCGTGGAATTGTGAAGACCTCCCTCCCCTAAAAAGTAGCCTATGTGTTAATCCGGGGTATAAGCTATCTCCATTCCAAATTTCATTCAGATCCGTTCAGTAGTTTTTACGTGAAAGAGTAACAAACATCCATCCATCCATACTCACAAATTTTCACGTTTATAATATTAGTAGGATATATACCTCTCGGAGCGCCTGGCGAGCTTGTCCGGCGAGGCCTGCGTCAGCCGCGCCACCGTCAGGTATGCGGGCGACGACCACGACACCTCTGCAACACCACACCACAACGTCACATTTGACGCAAGCTCCATAGAAGTAATGCGCAATTCCTATCTTCAGTAGGACAAACGGTGGATAGATAGGTTATTGAAACTGGCCGATAATGAATAAGGAAGTATACCTGCGCTGTCGCCCGCCTCGTTGTCTACCATAGGCGCAGTTTCACTAGCGCCCGCCGGCGACTCCTCGCGCACCTCGTCTTCAACCAGCAGCTCTTCTGCGGATACAGAACGACAGTCAGTTGTTCTACAATGACCCATAAGCGATAATTTTATTATCACTTAATCGTTACGTAAGTATTGATGCGTCAACTCGTGAACGGGTGCTGCTTGTGGGGTCTGGTCTGCTTTGGTTGTGATCCCGTAACTCGTTAATATTCATGTTCCCATATCCAAATGTGTACAGCCAAACGCGCCCACCACGTACTAGTACCCACGGCGCAGGGTGCTGCAGGGCACCCACACCAGCACCACCAGCGCCCACCACGTACTAGTACCCACGGCGCAGGGTGCTGCAGGGCACCCACACCAGCACCACCAGCGCCCACCACGTACTAGTACCCACGGCGCAGGGTGCTGCAGGGCACCCACACCAGCACCACCAGCGCCCACCACGTACTAGTACCCACGGCGCAGGGTGCTGCAGGGCACCCACACCAGCACCACCAGCGCCCACCACGTACTAGTACCCACGGCGCAGGGTGCTGCAGGGCACCCACACCAGCACCACCAGCGCCCACCACGTACTAGTACCCACGGCGCAGGGTGCTGCAGGGCACCCACACCAGCACCACCAGCGCCCACCACGTACTAGTACCCACGGCGCAGGGTGCTGCAGGGCACCCACACCAGCACCACCAGCGCCCACCACGTACTAGTACCCACGGCGCAGGGTGCTGCAGGGCACCCACACCAGCACCACCAGCGCCCACCACGTACTAGTACCCACGGCGCAGGGTGCTGCAGGGCACCCACACCAGCACCACGGCTGCGCACACCAGCACCACCAGCGCCCACCACGTACTAGTACCCACGGCGCAGGGTGCTGCAGGGCACCCACACCAGCACCACCAGCGCCCACCACGTACTAGTACCCACGGCGCAGGGTGCTGCAGGGCACCCACACCAGCACCACCAGCGCCCACCACGTACTAGTACCCACGGCGCAGGGTGCTGCAGGGCACCCACACCAGCACCACCAGCGCCCACCACGTACTAGTACCCACGGCGCAGGGTGCTGCAGGGCACCCACACCAGCACCACCAGCGCCCACCACGTACTAGTACCCACGGCGCAGGGTGCTGCAGGGCACCCACACCAGCACCACCAGCGCCCACCACGTACTAGTACCCACGGCGCAGGGTGCTGCAGGGCACCCACACCAGCACCACCAGCGCCCACCACGTACTAGTACCCACGGCGCAGGGTGCTGCAGGGCACCCACACCAGCACCACCAGCGCCCACCACGTACTAGTACCCACGGCGCAGGGTGCTGCAGGGCACCCACACCAGCACCACCAGCGCCCACCACGTACTAGTACCCACGGCGCAGGGTGCTGCAGGGCACCCACACCAGCACCACCAGCGCCCACCACGTACTAGTACCCACGGCGCAGGGTGCTGCAGGGCACCCACACCAGCACCACCAGCGCCCACCACGTACTAGTACCCACGGCGCAGGGTGCTGCAGGGCACCCACACCAGCACCACCAGCGCCCACCACGTACTAGTACCCACGGCGCAGGGTGCTGCAGGGCACCCACACCAGCACCACGGCTGCGCACACCAGCACCACCAGCGCCCACCACGTACTAGTACCCACGGCGCAGGGTGCTGCAGGGCACCCACACCAGCACCACCAGCGCCCACCACGTACTAGTACCCACGGCGCAGGGTGCTGCAGGGCACCCACACCAGCACCACGGCTGCGCACACCAGCACCACCAGCGCCAGCACCACCAGCGCGCCCACCACGTACTCGCGGTACGAGATCGTCGGCACTATGCGGAACCTGCGAGGACACACAGTACATGCCTAGAGGTCCATTAATTACCTGAGGGGGGGGGGGGGTCAAGCCGAATCTCTTTTATCTTTTATCCGAAAGAAAAATCCGAAATCATATTAAACACAGGAAAACCTACTAAATAAACATAACATAACATACCTAAACAGCTTCTAAATAAACGTAACATAACATACCTAAACAGCTTCTAAATAAACATAACATACCTAAACAGCTTCTAAATAAACATAACATACCTAAACAGCTTCTAAATAAACATAACATACCTAAACAGCTTCTAAATAAACGTAACATAACATACCTAAACAGCTTCTAAATAAACATAACATACCTAAACAGCTTCTAAATAAACATAACATACCTAAACAGCTTCTAAATAAACATAACATACCTAAACAGCTTCTAAATAAACGTAACATACCTAAACAGCTTCTAAATAAACATAACATACCTAAACAGCTTCTAAATAAACGTAACATACCTAAACAGCTTCTCCCTCGCCGTGTTCCCCACGGCGGCCTGCATGTATTCCGTCTCGCTCGCACCCGTGCACTCTGCATCGCTCTCTTTCACCACGAACACTACGTAGAAGCCGCGGGGGAACATAAACTCCTGGTAGGGACAACAGATGTTGTTACACATTGAATCATCATCATCATCATCAGCCGGAAGAAATCCACTGCTGAACATAGTCCTCTCCCTTTGAACGCCAACATGAGCGGCTATTAGCCATTTGCATCCATCGGCTCCTCGCGACTTTGACAATGTCATCTGACTTAAATTGATTTTTGAAAAAGACAGCTGAAAAACAAAAAAAATTTAAGCGTGATGTATGGAGTGCAATAGATATGATAACCTAGCTGAGCCCCGCGGTTTCACCCGCGTCGTCCCGTTTTCCCACAAGAACCCTTTTCCCGGATAAAAAGTAGCATTTGTTTTTTTTTAACTTTACTATTTACAGGGTAGCGTTTGCCCACAAGTCACCTGATGTTAAGAGACGATGTTCACGTTTATAATATTAGTAGGAAGTTAGATCTTCGCCACATATTGGCGCGGCAGGTGTCATGTAAAGCAGGTGTCGCGTTAGACAGGTGTCACTCACAGTAAGCGTGATGCCTCCCTTGGTGGTCATGGTGAGGTGGTCCCCTTGGTACATTATTTCCTTCTCGTTGTCGAACACCGGGCACTGACAATAACAACATTAAATTTTGGATAACGAAATTAAATTTTTGATACCAATTTTAGGGTTCCGTACTTCCGTACCTCAACAGGAAAAACGGAACCCTTTTGCAGTACGTCTGTCAAGACACTTTTCCTCTGTGTAAAATCAAACTTGTAAGTCGAAGCGATCAAAAGATATAAGCGTCTATGTCGCATATTTTCGCATATTTTGCGATTTGACAAAGGCATCAAAACCTATAGGGTACTTTCCATTAACCTAAAATCATTAAATTTATCATGATGCAAAGTCTAACAGCACATGTAAAGAAAAAAGTCTGTAAACCGTAATATGTAATTTAATAACAAAAAACAAATTTGTAGGAAACCTTCGATGCGCGAGTCGATGGCTTAATTCTCAATTTTGAATAACAATATTAAAGTCACGTGTGTGTGTGTGTTGCACGTGCCATCTTTAGATAACTGACGTGTAAGAGGTAGATACTGACCGCGTTGTCTTGAATAGATACTGTGGCGCACAGCTCGTCGTCCGACTCGACGATCAGAATAACGCTCTTCGGTATAGTGTAGTTGAACCTGAAAGGAGCCTCGAATGATCTTGGCTGATAGCCTTAAAATAACACGAGTAGTCTGAAATCAACTCACATCGGGTCATACGCACTAGTTGACGTAGTCACGTAGCCTCAAATGAACCCATGTAGCCTCACGTATAGGTACTCAAATGAGCTCATGTAGCCACAAGTATACTCATATGAACTCAAATGACCTAATGTAGCCTCAAGGATACTCACATAAACTCATGTAGCCTCAAGTATTACCCGCATAAACTTAAATGACCTCATGTCATTATTGGATTTTCGTCACGTAGTCAATAATTTTATTAAAACCATATTAATTATGAATTACTATGTGAAATATATTCTTCTATTCTATTTTACGGGTGGTCACCAAAGGAGATGGGGGTAAAAAAATTGTAACAACCGAAACTCTAATGAACTCGTGTAGCCTCAAATATACTCAAATGCACTCACGTAGCCTCAAATACCCTCGCATTGGGTCACACGTACTCACATGACTTGTGACTCGGTGACATTCCAGGGCGCCTGGTCGAACGAGAAGAAGTAATACTTGGGAGTGCTCGGGGTCACGTTCAGTGATATACTCTGAAATTGGAACCAAGTGGTCAAATGCCTTGAGTATCCTGTGAGGCGAAAAAAAGGCATTTTGAAGGAAACGAAAACTTTTATAGTTTTCGTAAGTGATCAAAACCTGTACTGGGGTATTGGATCGACTTACAGTGTTCAGTTTGACCGCGAAGTCGAGCACGCGCCTCAGCTTGATGTTCACGGACGTGTTCTTAGGATTCTCAGTCGTCACATGTATCGTGGGACGGTTCTCCGTCTTTATATCTGCAGCAAACAAAAAATAAACAAATAAAATAACAATATAACACCCTGCGTTCAAGCAAGGATCCACCGGCCATGTTTAGATGACGTGCTAGCTTTAGATGACGTGCCAGATTCAGATTTATAATTATGTTCCCGAGTTTCGGCACCAATTTATGTTGTAGGAAATTAATAAACCTATTTCCATAAAAGTAACTTGTTTATTTTGATAAGACATCATTTAGTTTGCGTACAGGAATACAAAGAAAGAAGCAAAAAAGAAAAAAGAAAGAAGAAGCTCCATGAGACGAATTTATATAAAAGAGTGAAAAGGCAATTGAACCGGTTCCAGCAACATACATTACAGATAATAAAGACTAAAATTAAGAGTGAACAAGGTCCATAATTATAATTATATTATGACTATTGTACATTATGGAATGCAATAAATTCTTTGAATTTTTGAACGAGTTTGTGCGGTTACTCGACTAATTTATGTTTACAATAGTGTTGTTGTGAATGTCTTGAACACGTGCCAGCTTTAGATGACGTGCCAGTTTTAGATTACGTGCCAGTTTTAAATTACGTGTCAGCTTTGCATTCTGGAGCTATTCTTACCCGGTCCGGCGTCGTGCGGGCACAGCGTCCTGGACATCGTGTTGTACAGGAAGGCCACCTTCCCGCCGACGTCCGGGACCACCATCGGGAGCTCCCACGACGATATACCTGTACAGTAACACTGTTGTTGAATCTCACAATCCTACTAATATTATAAACGTGAAAGTTTGTGAGTATGGATGAAAGGATCTTTGTTACTCATAAACGAAAAAAAATTCTGAACGGATTTGAGTGAAATTTGGAATGGAGATAGCTTATACCCTGGATTAACACATGCTTAGTATGTGAAGACGCAGGTGTTACCACGGTACTAATAAATTAAAAAATATATATTTAAGATTTCATTTTGTGGTAATGTGGTAGAAGGTGGCGCCACGCTACACCTGGACTGGGAACTGTCTCTCAAGTGAGGCTGCCGGAACACACCGATAGGTGCACGGCGACCGATTGTAAACTTGAAAACTCAAATATATTTATTTAGTACAACATGTGATCACTTTAAAACGTTAAATTTAAAACTAGCTATGCCTGCTCCAGATTCCTTATGGCAAAAGAACAGGCAAAATAGGCCCCGGCGGTAATTTTTTTGGGAGCGATCACTTTCACAATTTTATTTTATTTATTTATTTATGCAAACTACTACATACTACTATTTATTACTATCTAGCTGTACCCCGCGGCTGGTATAATAATATCCCAAAAACTTTACCTTTTTGCTGAGTGGCGGTCACAAATACGGGGTAGTCGAGCGGCACTGAGCTGTTAGTGGACACATGCACGCGTGTCGGGTGGTCCTTGTTTATTTCCGAGTCCTGGAAACAATTTTTTCTTGCAATAATATGTTTTAGGCCGAGGGAGAGCAGTCTTCAAAATACCACGCTTGGTCATGGAAGGTTTTCATCACATAGTCAATATTTTCTATGGAAATATCCCGCTTCTGTAGAGCTGCATTTAAATATGCCGCACAGAGCTTAGCGCTTTTATTTATTGATTTATTTGAGCATCAACACAATGTACATTAATATAATTTTAAAAACACTGATGTAATTATGCCAGAACATTGAAAAATATTAAAAACCAAATGTTACTCTCGCTCATAGCATATACTAGCTGCGCCCCGCGGTATCACCTGGGTCTTCCCGTTATTTCGTAGGAACCTTTTCCGGGATAAAAAGTATCTTGTCCGTTTCCTGGCCCTAAGCTACCTTACCAGCAATTTTCACCCAAGTCGGTTCGGCCGTTCTTTAGTTATAAATAGTATAACTAACACGACTTCCTTTTATATATATAGATTACAGGTTGCACCGAAGGGGGGGAGTTAAAATATTGTGTAAAATGGGTCACATGGTATAGGCATGTTGCCGAAGAGCTCGGGCCCATGCTCTCCGAGAGCACTGGGAACGTAATAGGCTGATGAAGATGATTGATGTCTTACCTCCGTAAAGTCAAGTATTTGTTCAGTGTCGTTGTTCACAACAACATTTACAATAGTGTCATATTTGTATCTGAAACAAACGTAATGAGTTTAATTAACTTGAGGCTGATGTGTGATGTGTAGGTTGGTAGATGTAGACTCTTAGACATGCTGGTTTCTTCACTATTTTTAAGCGAAAAAGTCAACAAGTATTACAGTATCAAGTATTGAAAGGTGCAAGGAAGTGGGATTTCAAGTCAGTATAAACGACTAATAAGATAAACGGGGCCAAAACCAAAACCGCTGAAGTGTTGATAGCACAGCATCATATTTTAAATGTTGTTAATACGTCATAGAAACGGGGGAACCCCCATAGAAAGAGCATGACGCATTTTCACCTCATTTGATATTTGATCATCAGGACTTTTTCTGATATTGAGTAAGTACGGTAACCGCTTCTAAACAAATTTCGGTTTAGGTTTTTGAAGAAGACACTCAATGACGCAGGGTAAAGAAAAATAAGACGTAATTTTTGGTGCCATGTTACATCCATAGTTAATTATTTTTCTGTAGATTTTTGGATGCTATCTGGACAATTTATAAGTACTTAAAGGACTTGTCAATTTATTTTGTTAAGTATTACAGTGTAACAGCAATGAAATTAATCGAATTTAAAGATACAAAAGATGTAAACAAAGATTTTTCAATCGCAGTTCAGGTACTCACTGGTCGTATATAAAAGATTTCTTCGAGTCTGCTGAGTTTGCTTGAGTATAGCAGATAGTGTTGAAAATAAGTAGGCTTAAAATTATTTTATACATTGTGTACAAATTATTTTACATTTGCGTAAAATCAGTAAAATCTCAAATGCAACTAAACTTGAATGCTTGAAACTTCAACTTCAACTTCAACTTTTCTTTTTACTGCGGTGTTGCCACTTTTTCGCCAGTACGTAGCCAGTTGTCTATAATCCTTGACATTGACTTTTTTGGCGGCAATCGAATTGTCAACGTGAAAATTTTGTTTTTATTTCCAAAACTTGTGTTTCTTCGAGTGATAATGTGTAATATTGGTGGATTATTAACCATTATGTGTTTGTTAATGTGTACGAGTGTGGGAAATTGAAATAAAGTTGTGAAAGTGACTTTTCGAGTTGCTCCAAAAAATTCCGTGTAAAGTTTAAGTAAAGCGCCACTACTTTACTTAAACACTATCCTCATCCCTTCATCTCATCATCATCATCATCATCATCATTTAAATTTGATTCAACTCTCTGAGTTTGAAATATTTTATACTTGACACTGGCAAATACACTAAACGTGTGACGCCATAACAAAAAAAAAATCCTTGACATTACTCTCATGATTCATCATTGTTTGAAATAGAATAAAATACCCTTTGCATATGATGTGACTTTGACTATGTATTAGAAATACGTCGTATTGTATGTGAACACTTGACAGGGCCACAGAGACATAAGAGACGACGAGACGTTGTCCTCCGCCGCACTGGTCTTGCTTCTGTAAACACATTGTCTTGTTTCCCTGTCAATTATATGGATCGACATTCAAGATGCATGACTAAAGATTTGCAGATAGTAATATAAAACTTTCATATAAATTATCGAATCTGTTAAGTTGTCTATTGTGTCTCGTCCATCTTGCATTGTAAGTTTTTGTAATAGTCGAGGAAATTAAATTTTGCCTCGTAAAGAAACATGAAGTGACAGTGGTTGATGGCAAACGAAGTGACTAACAGATAAACAGATAATATTTTGTCTACTGGCATTGCGCTTTGTTCATTTGCAAAAATGAACCATGTTTTACCATATGGGCTCTAATATCTGTGCCTTTTCATTAAACAAACGCGAAATAAAAGAAACATGTCTCGTTAGCGCCATCTATCCATAATTTTAGAACTTCATTTCTTCAGCTGTTAAACTTGTCTATTTAAAGACTGGCAACATCACAAAAAAAATCTCTATTTCATCTATTCATAGACAAAAGATATTGAAAATGGCGTCGTTTAGCCGACCAAATGAATCGAAGAATGTATTTTTCAATTAATTTCGGTTCGTGATCAAATTCATGCAAGCAAACCATTTACAACACATTTGATGAACGTATTTCAAAATTTTTCTGTAGAAATAGTGTGTGTATTGCCGTGCGCTTCAGTGAAAAGAAATGATTTTACATGTCTTCGAGTGGTAATCTGGTTTACATGGTTTCGCGGAGGCCCACCACTCTATCATGCTGCCGACAGTGGAGGAGACGCGAGGGTACGACTTCCAGGACCCTGAGAACGCTGAGAAATGGCGAGGCCTTTTTGTAAACCCCCTCAGAAAGGTGCGTCAACATAATCATTTCAAGTCGTATTTTCCCTATTATCGCTTTTATTATCTGCCCGTAACTTATCAAAATAGGCTCTTTGAGGACCCCAGAGGCTATCTGATCTGTAATGAAACTAGTTTTAGTCAGGTTTCGCTACTTATTTCGCACCCAGATGTTATTGTGAAGTAGATATTCTATCAAATATTGCCCAAGGTCCTTCTGTTATCAGTACTGCTAAGTAGTAAGAGAACGTGGGATTGTTTATACACAATAAGTAGGTACCTATCTTTGAAAAAATCTAGTGTATTCCTAAATAGAAAAACAAATATAGAGAGGAAAAATTCATAACCTATGTAGTGACAAATATTATTTTAATTAAAAAATACTTGCGACCCGCCCGGCTCCGCACGGGTAGGTCGATGTAAATAGATGATGTGCTGCAGCAAGTCTTGAGTTCATACAAAAATCCCATAGAAAAAAAAGCTTGCTCAGTTATTCCCGAATTTTCAAATATCCAGGTGTCTATTCTCTACCCAAAAGACTTATTTGAGCTATTTTATGAACAATTTACTTTAAAAAAGAAAGATATATATTATATTGGTCCAGCCTTTCTCTTGTGTACACTTACCAACAAACAGCATTTAATGTTTATTTGTGTACAGATAAACATTATAATTACAGTCAAAATCTGTTATAACAACATCGAAGGGACTACTCATATTTAGTTGTAAAAACCGATAGTTGTAACAACCGGTGACAGGTATTAGGAAAAATAATACATATAAAATAATAATACATATATATAATAATACATATATATTCAGGTCTTTGTTTGGAATTCCTTTCTCTAGCTTTGAAATAATACGCGATTTTTCTTCGATATTGATTTGTTTTCTTTTTGGTTGCGACATGTTAGAATTTTCAGTTAACTCAACAGTATGTTTTGGTGCGTCTTGTGTAAAGATAAGTAACAAACTGACTTAAGAGATATGACGAAGGGGGCCTTGAGGCTACGGCATGCACGTGCTTTGTTTCTAAGAATTACAAAAGACCCTAAACTTTGTTTACTTTTACGATAATAGCCATTGACCATTATACTGTGCCAGATGTGGATACTGTTATCCATTGATTACAATACACCTGAGCCGGTCGTTCTACAGATATAATTCTCCGAAAATATTAACCAAATGTGGTCGCTTAATGCGGTATGTCGTAGTAAACAATGTCGTAAATACCAATGTTTTTGATAAGGCGGTCATATAGCATTCAGCCAGGACCTTTAATTTTGGTCGATTTAACCGGTATGTTGTTCTAAACGATGTCGCCATACACGGTTTTGACTATATCTCAAGATGTTGTGTCAGCACCTTCAGTGAATTCCTTTAACAATAAGCTAGACAACTGGTTGCGAATGGACAATGCTTAAATAAAATAAATATTTAATGTTCATAAGACAGCTAGATAATAAATCAACAATACTGTCACTTGGGCAGGTGTTGGAGCAGGTACACCCTACGCTCGACGCAGAAGAGAGTGCGCTGCAGTATGTGGAGTCTCTCTGCCTGCGCCTGCTTGCCATGCTCTGTGCGGCACCCTCGCCTCTCACCGTGCAGGTAACATACTTTTTTTTTTTTACTATTTACAGGTTAGCGTTTGACCACAAGTCGCCTGATGTTAAGTGACGATGCGGTCGAAGATGGCGTCACGCTACACCTGGACTGGGAACTGGCTCTCAAGTGTGGCTGCCGGAACACACCGATAGGTGTTTGGCGACAGATTCTTAACGAGAGGGTGGTAGCTAGCCAGGCGAGTACTAGAAAATACCCTACCACCAAGCTATGGTTTCATCACGATGTTTTCCTTCACCGAAAGCTCAAGCTCATTGCAGGATTCGAACCCACGTCCTACGGATCGCAAGCCGACGTCACTACCACTGAGCCATCATCGCTATACTTGTACCTATTTTTTACCACCAGTATTTAAGTGATGATGTGGTCAAAGGTGGAAGCGCGCGCGTTAGGCCTGGACTGCAAACTGTACCCCTAGTACAAGTTTTGAAAACAATAAAAGTTTTGGTAAACGTCGACGTTTACCACCGCCGACTTGTCAAAGTGGCAACTCGATCTGCCTAAATTCAAAAAGTAACTCAATAACATTGTTGGAATATGATTATAACGATTTAAAATAACCCGTATTAACGATTTCAGTTCCTCCAAGTCTCGATAAGATTCGCTGAAAAAAATATGTATGGATGGAAACAAAAACTTTTATAGTTTTTGTAAACTATCAAAACCTGTACTAGGGGTACTGGTTCTCAAGTGAGACTGCCGGGTGTTCCGACAGCCTCATTTGATAGGTGCTGGATAGCTAGGTGTAAGTTAATGACCTACCACCAAGCTAAGGTATCATCTCAATGTTTTCCTTCACCTAAAACTGATGCTCATTGTAGGATTGAAATCCACAACCTGTGCTTTGCTGATGACACACACATGTACACAGGATCGTACACATATGCACACAGGTTTATAAAGTCTGAATGGATTTTCACGATATTTACTTTCGGTGTGTTCCGGCCTCACTTGAGACCCAGTTCGCAATTCACTAAATGACTAGAATGGATCGGTTGGCTCCTACATTGTACCCAATTGGGGCCAATATGGTCGCTAGTTTTAAAAATGTCAGTTTCCAAATTCATATTAATTTGTTATCGCGTCTAAAAATTCTCGCGAAAATTTTTCGTAATCCGTGGTCGGAAGAGCTTCCGAGTGAATTTTCGAAATAGGTAGCCTAGCAACGTCTCTTAAGGTCATCAACGCTTTTTTTTTATAACCTTTACTGTCCCACTTCTGGGTAAAGGTCGCCCCCATTTCTTTCCAACGCTTTTTACTTAAGATATAAAGGAGCCTAATATGCCCCCCCCCTCCTCAGGACGTGGAGGAGCGCGTGGCCCGCACGTTCCCCACCCCCCTGGACAAGTGGGCGCTGGCGGACGCGCGTGACGTCACGGCGCAGCGGCGCCGCCGCACGCCGCTGCCGCTAGACAAGATACACCTCATGCTGCAGAAGGTACTGTCTTCATCATCATCATTTACTTGTACATCCAGTGGCAACCCTACGATCAACAGCTGACTAAAACCTGTCCCGGGAAAATTAGATAAATTTATTGTTTTTACGTACTATTTTTGGGCCCCGACCAATTTCATTGCTTTAAAATAAATTACTGTACGTGTATTAGTAGTAACTATAGAAAAAATTGTAATACTCTTTGTATATGTGTCAATGTATTGTTGGTGCATTTTCGTTTGTATAGTTTAAAATTGTGACATTGTTATCACTGTTTGGAAGTGTTTGCTGTGTTTGTGTTACATAAAAACGTGCATTACATCTTTCGTGTGATTATTAAAACAAAAACATTCACGTAAGTACAATATTTCCAAACTATAACCTCTCTTGTTCGCTCACTAATTTGTTGGTGGCAATTGTAAACCGCTCATATTTTACCACAAAATGATGACCAGAAGAGCTTTATCTCGTCAAGAGGAGTCCAACAAACTCCTCCTGACCTTGCAAGAACTAAAGGCCACCAAGGAATTGTGCGATCAGCTGAACAGGGAGAGAGATGACAATGAACTTATTATGATCGAAACTCTCAACAAAAATGATAAATTAAAAAGTGAGTTATCAGCATTACATTCACAACAAAATTCAATATTTGAAGAACGGGACAGACTTCAATTAACAATAGACAGGTTTGATCAGTGCGCTGCAGAGTATGATCTTGCCCTGAAGAGAATATCCACCTTAGAACATGAACTCCGGGATGCTCACCATGAAATCTCTCAGCTCAGGGAGCGTACAGAAGACAGTACAGCACTGAAAACCCTTAGTCTCTTCAATGAATTAGTTTTAGTCCGTAGGAATTCACTCTCCACTTCACTCCCCATTTCTGCTGCAAGTGGTGTGGTTCCCACTTATACTATTGACCTCACAAATGACACAGTGGAAACTATTGCCCCTTGTAGCAGAAACAAACTAAAAAAATATATCAAAATTAAAAAAGTTATAAATAAAACAAAGAAAATGTTAAGAAGCCAAAAAAAATTGGTGAAATCAATTAAAAACAAAAGTAAAAAGATAGCTTTATTAGATGATATCAAAATGTATGAATTAGAGTTAGAAAATACCAGTACAAGATATCAAACAGAAATTGAAGACCTACAGAATAAAATCATTAGCCTGGAGGCCTCACTAAGTACCATCAGTGGCCGCTATGAACTGTCTCAGGTCATGGTGAGGGAATACATAGCGGCAATGGATGACTTGCTCAAATTGAGCCATAGTAACCTAGAGTGTGTTGAGTCGAATAATTACTCAACCTGTGACTGTCAACTCATAAAGGAGCCATTGCCGGTGTGTACTGCCTCTGTGTTACCGGAGATGTCAGACCGTTTGGATGTCTTGTCTGGTGAAACAAACTATGTAATGTTTAGTGATGAAATTGGTAAGCATATGGGCTCAAGAATAGGTATGCACACTGGATGTCGGCTCATAAATAACTGTATGCCTAATTCTAGTCTGAGTGAGTTGATGCCTATAGTTGCGAATTACAAATATAAACAGAACTCCAATCTAATACTTTTAGTGGGGAATAGGGGTAATGTCAATGAAAACGAGCTCCATCAATATTATAAAACCCTAAGTTTATTGAAAGTAAATGAAATTATTTTATTTACATTTCCATATAGTCACAGTTTGCCACAAGCAGAAAATAACCTTAGATATAAATTGAATTTGACTTTACATGAATTATCGTGTAATTATAATAAAATTAATTTAATTGACACTAACAAAATTGTTGGTAAAAAATATTTTCTGACTGAAGATAATTATTATCTTACAAATTCGTGTAAAAGACGATTAGCAGTTTCGCTATCTTATTATTTTAGCAAGACAGCCAAGAACTTGGCTAAACAAACATGCTTTATTGAGCAATGTCTTGACAACACTGTTGAACAGTTGGAAATAATTCCAAGTAATTTAAACACAGTGGCACGACAATAGAGACAGTCTCTAGCACAATGAAACCAAAAAATATTTTTTACAAATCCTGCCCAAAATTACAAACAGTAACTAGTAAAAATGTAAATAATCTCAACTTGGTGCATCAGAATATTCAAGGGATGAAGGGCAAATGTTTAGAAATAGAGTTGTTCATGAATCACAACAATGTTGACATTTTTTGCATTACTGAGCATTGGCTCAAAAATCATGAACACATGTTTAGTTTTACTAATCACCAAGTTGTTAGTTCGTTCAGCAGAGTTAATGCAATTCATGGTGGTTCATTAATACTATTAAATAAAAAAATTAAATTCAAAGAACGTAAAGACATTGTCCACCACTCAGCTGAGCGAATAATAGAAATAGCCTGTGTGGAATTGGAGCAGTTCATTATTTTAAGTGTGTACAGGCCACCAACTAGTTCATATGATGATTTTGAAAAGTCAATGGAGGAAGTTCTTTTCAAAATATCCAATTTAAAAAAACAATTAATTATCTGTGGAGATTTCAATGTAAACCTGTTGGATGTTTCTACTCTAAGTACGAGACTAACTAATTTATTTAAATCATTTAATTTGAGAAATTTGTTTATGGAGCCTACAAGAATAACTGCCACTACGGCTACTTGTTTAGATAATATTTTTACAGATGTGAATGTAATTAGTCAAAATGTAATAAGCAAATTAGATTCAGACCACTGTGGTCAATTAATTACAATTAAAAATAAAATAAAAATTAATGAAAAAAAATCTGTCACATATGTACCCGTGACCGATGATCGGATGGAGAAAATAAAATTAAAGCTGATTGATGAACTTCCTTTTTTACCGGATCATAGAAATGCTGATGACTTATACAACTCCTTTTTCAGCGTATTTAGCAAAGCTTTCAATACTATATTTACTCCAAAAACGATCACGGTTTCTGATAGACCTAATTTTACGGAGTGGGCTACAGTTGGTATTCACAAAAGCAGACAAAAGCTTTACGATCTTTACAGTGAAAAACAATACAATACAAGTGATGAGTTTAAAGAAACTGTAAAAATATACTCAAAAACTTTCAAGACCGTCTGTCATATTGCTAAGTCTCGTTATATAAGTTCCAAGCTTAAAAATAGTAATGACAAAATTAAAACAACTTGGAAAATTATAAATAGTGAGACTGGTAAGGTCAGGTCTCAAGCTAATGATTACAACCTAAATATTGGCGATACCAATGTCAAGACTGACATTGAAGTAGCTAAAGCATTTGAAACTTTCTTCACTGACATTCCAGTCTCTACTACTAAGTCCTTAAACTCATCGCACACTATTGCAGAATCTATGTTAAAAACAAATGTACCAGAATGCGAAATTCCTTTTCAATTTGACTATGTTAGTAGCAAAGATGTAGTAAAAGCTTTTAATATGATTAATGTCAAGAAAACTACTGACCTCTGGGGTATATCCGTGACCGTTGTTAAGCCATTAATTGAAATGATTGCACCAGAATTAGCCCTAATATTCAACAAATGTATTGACGACGGCGTATTTCCTGATCTGATGAAACATAGTAAGATAACACCCTTGTTTAAATCGGGTACAACGACTGACCCTACTAACTTTAGACCAATATCAGTATTACCAACATTTAGTAAAATATTCGAAAAACTTATCCTAAATCAATTGCAAAGACATTTCCTTGCAAATAACTTACTCAATCAAAAACAGTTTGGCTTTACACGGGGTCGCTCTACTACTGATGCTGGTGTCGAGTTATTAACGCACATCTATGATGCCTGGGAGGAGTCACGGGACGCTCTAGGCGTGTTCTGTGACTTGTCCAAGGCATTTGATTGTGTTCACCACGAGACTCTGATCAGAAAGCTCCGGCACTATGGTATTCGAGGTGTTCCTCTGGATCTTGTAACCTCATACCTGAGTGATAGGATACAGAGAGTCGACGTTAACGGGAAGCGATCCCCGGGGTCAGTAGTCACAATGGGAGTTCCGCAGGGTTCAATACTCGGACCTTTTCTGTTTTTAGTTTATATCAATGATTTGCCCAGCCTTGTTAGTGACAATCACGAGATAGTATTGTTTGCCGATGATACGTCGCTTTTATTTAAGTTAAAGCGACAACATAACATTTCTGACGACGTGAACAATGCTCTTTCCAAAGTTACAGACTGGTTTGATGCAAACAATTTGATGTTAAATGAAAAGAAGACCAAATGTTTGAGATTTGTGCTACCCAATGTTAAAGAAGTACAAACAAATTTAAAGATTAAGAACGAAAAATTGGACCTTGTAGAGACTACAGTATTCCTAGGTATAACTTTAGATCACAAATTGCAATGGGGTCCACATATTGTCAGTCTATCGAGCAGACTTAGTTCTGCGGCATATGCTGTAAAGAAGATCCGTCACCTTACTGATGTTGATACAGCCAGACTAGTCTACTTCAGCTATTTTCACAGCATTATGTCCTATGGAATATTGCTGTGGGGAAACGCTGCTGATATAAACACCATATTTGTTTTGCAGAAGAGAGCTGTTCGTGCGATTTACAAGGTGGGCCCCAGTGAATCTTTAAGGACTAAGTTTAAAGAAATTAAAATAATGACAGTTGTTTGTCAATACATTTATGAAAATTTAATGTACATAAGGAAAAATTTAAATAGCTTCAAAAAGAGAAGTGATTATCACAATTTTAATACTAGAAACAAAGATAAAATTGCTGTACCCACTACTAGGCTCCATAAAGTTAGCAACTCGTTCAAAGGTCAATGTGTACGCTTTTTCAACAAAATCCCAAGTGAAATTCAAGACTTATCGATAGCAAAATTTCAAGTCCGTATAAAGAGAAATCTTATTAGTAAAGCTTATTATAAAATATCGGACTATTTAGATGACAAACAAGCTTGGGATTGTAGTTAATCTATCTATCTTTCTTTCTATCTACCTATTCTCCCTATTTCCCCTATTCTAACCATTTCCGGTAAACAGCCAAAACAGTCATACTCACGAAAGTGACTTTGCTTGCGGCGGCGTCGTGTGTCGGGTCGCCCTCTTCCCTCTCATATGGTCGAGGAGAGCGATGGCTGGCACATGCGTCAACTCGTGAACGGGTGCTGCTTGTGGGGTCTGGTCTGCTTTGGTTGTGATCCCGCAACTCATTAATATTCATGTTCCCATATCCCAATGTGTACAACCAAACAAGAGAAATCTTATTAGTAAAGCTAATTAAAAAATATCGGACCATTAGATGACAAAAAAGCTTGGGATTTTAGTGAACTTGCTCCAATTCAATCAATTAGTGATAAGAATAAAATTGTCAATGTGATCGCGCCAAAAAAAATTACCTGCCGGGCGTTTCTTGCCTGTTCTTTTGCCGGCGTAAGGAGGTTGGAACAGGCGTAGCTAGTTTTAAGTTTGACGTTTTAAAGTGATCACAATGTATCCTATTGAATAAATAAATAAATTGAAATTGAAATTGAAATTGAAATAGCAAAGTCAAAATTCAAGTCAATTGTTTTTTATTCAATAGGATACATTGTGATCAGGGCTGGATTATCCAATAGGCAGAGTCCCCCCGCGTCTACTAGGGGCCCCGTGGCCCCCGTTCACGCACCAAGAATTTTCATCGAATGCTATCTTTTTATCCTTTCAAAAATACTTCTCCTTTGTCTTTGACGACCGATATGGCGCAATGGACGGATAGCCGACTGTGAAGCGTGAGGTCGCGGGTTCGATTCCCGCTACAGGGAAAATATTTGTGCATTAAAAAAAAAAGCGCAAGTATTTGTTCTGTGTCTGGGTGTTGTGGATCCCTGATCCTCGTAGTTTCTGATACCCTAGATACAGGGGAACCTAGTTAGGGGTCAGAGCCTATGTATGTGATTGTGCGGGCATTATTGTATTGTGATTGGCAAAATGAATTTTTAAAAGTAGGTAATAAAGGAGTAGAGAAAGGGGGCCCTGAGAATTGCATAGTCTAGAGGCCCTGATAGGGTTAATCCGGCCCTGATTGTGATCATTTTTATACTTCAATTTTAAAACTAGATACGCCTGTTCCAACATCCTTACGCCGGTAAATGAACAGGCAAGAAACGCCCCGCAGGCACTTCAAATCCATTTGTAGCGACTAGGAGTAATGGTGTATCAAATGATAAATAACTTTTAGATCCACTGTTAAAGAAGAAGGATCTAGTGGGAAAATAAAATCTCAGTAAATCCATAATGGATCTAATGAATGGATCTTATGAGATAGAACCATTCTTTTCTATATTATAAATCGCACGAACAGCTCTCTTCTGTAATACGAATATGGTGTTAATATCAGCAGAGTTTCCCCACAGCAATATTCATATTTCAACTTGAACACAACCTACAACACATTCTTGAGAAAAAGGGGTCTTGACAGACAGCTTCTCGCTTGTTACTAATTAATTAAATAATACCCCAGGAGGTGCTGATGTACAAGATCGACATGTCGGTCTCGGTGTTCATCACATGCATCCTGGAGTACGTGAGCCTGGACATCCTGAAGCTGGCCGGCAACTTTGTGAAGAAGATCTCGCAGAAGTCCGGCTTCGAGACCATCACCTGCATCGATATCAAGACTGCCATGTGCGCTGATAAGGTGAGATATGTATAAATCAATCACTTTAAAACGTCAAACTTAAGACTGTCCCAACCTCCTTACGCCGGCACCGGCAAAAGAACCGGCAAGAAACGCCCGGCAGGTAATTTTTTTGCGTGATCACTTTGTCAATTTTATTCTTATTACTAATTGATTGAATTGGAGCAAGTTCACTAAAATCCCAAGCTTATTTTTGTCATCTAATAGTCCGATATTTTTTAATATTCTTTACTAATAAGATTTCTCTTGGTTGGTTGTGCACATTGGGGTATGGAAACATGAATATTAACGAGTTACAGGATCACAACCAAAGCAGAACAGACCCCACAAGCAGCACCCGTTCACGAGTTGACGCATCTCTGGATTCCATATTATAAACCTCACAAACAGCTCTATGTATAATATCAAATAACGCCCACACAATCACATACATAGCTCTGCTCCCTAACTAGAACTCCCCGTATCTAGGTTACTACGTGGATCGGGGATCCACAACACCCTGGGATCTTCGCCTGAAAGAAACCTTTCTTGACTCCAATCACTGACCCCCTGGTCTTCTGTACCTGAATGATTTATCGAGTCCGATCCCTGACCTCCTGGCCTCCCGTTGCAGGTGCTGATGGACATGTTCTACCAGGAGTCGGAGCCCCCCGTGGAGGCGGCGCCCGAGCGGCGCGGCCGCCGCGGCTCCCTCTCCTACGGCGAGCTGGTGCGGGACCTGCTGGCCGACGAGAAGGGCTTCCTGAGGGACCTCAACCTCATCATCCGCGTCTTCAAGGAGGAGCTGGAGAGGATCCTCGCGCACGACACCAGGGTGAGAGTATGTCGCCAGGAGAGGAGGAGCTGGTGGCAGACGAAGAGGGTTTCCTGCGGGACCTCAAAAGTCAAAAATGTTTGTGTTAGGATACATGTGATCACTTTAAAACGTCAATTTAAAACTAGCTGCGCTTGTCCTAACCTCCTTACCCCGGCAAAATAACAGGCAAGAAACGGCCGGCAGGTAACTTTTTGGACACGATCTCATTTGCAATTTTATTCTTATTTTTTCACGGTTACGCCCGCGGTGGCTACGTTTATCGCGATAAAAAGTATCCTATGTCCTTCCTCAGGGCTTAAACTATCTCCGTACCAAATTTCATTTAAATCGGTTCAGTAGTTTAAGCGTAAAAGCGAGACAGACAGACAGGCAGAGTTCTGTTCTCTGGGTCCGCGTGTTACGGCCCGTACTCTCTCCAAGAGAAGGCCGGAGTACCAGCAGTGGGCACGTCTGACGTTGCGTTTGTTGTCCAGGCTATATCGCTGATCTTCGGCAACATTGTGGACATCTACGAGCTGACGGTGACGCTGCTGGGCAACCTGGAGGACGCTATGGAGATGTCGCAGGACTCGCCCACGCCGTACATCGGGAGCTGCTTCGAAGGTAACGGGACACCTGGGAGACACCTGCCAGACACCTGCTGCCGAGTGACGATGTAGTCACAGACGCCAGGCACCTGGCGCCAAGTGACGATGTAGTCACAAGATACCTGCCAGACACCTGGTGCTATGTGATGATGTGAGCATAGGGCACCTGCCAGACACCTGGTGCCAAGTGACGATGTAGTCACAGGACACCTGCCAGACACCTGTAATGTTACTAAGTGACGATGTTTGCATAGGACACCTACCAGGCACTTATGTTTAATTTTTCTTGGATTCAAACTGTTTAAAATAAGGTATGCATGAATTGATTAAATTTTCATTTCTATTTTAACGACGCGGTGTCCTGCGGTTTCACCCGCGTGGACGAACTATCACTATCTGCACACTAAACTTCATCAAAATCCCTTTTGTAGTTTTTGCGTCAACTAGTAACAAACGCCCACCCGTCCTCACAAAATTTCACATTTAACAATTTTGGTGGGGAGTTAAAAGCGGGTGAACCGCGGGGCGTACCTATATAGTTCTGATAAAATAGTGTTTTCAGTAAGAAATCACTGTATATACTCTGTCCATCGTATTAATGGTTTTTTGACAGATCGACGACTGACAAAGTTAGTGATTTCTTAAAGAAGAGAACTCAAACAAAAACAAATAGACAGTAACTGTCCCGTGTTAAAACTTAAGTCCAAAGTTATGTTGTCTTTCTGTTTGAATAACATATAACACCGTATTTACAGCATTAGCATTTATTTCTACCGATTATTTGTAGTGGCACAATCGTAGTAATCGTTATGTATGCACATCACTATACACAATATTGTTTGTATGAATTTTTAACTCAAACAATACGAAACTTTATGGGCGTGAGCTGTCAAAAATCAATAATAAAATGGACAAAGTGTAACAAGTGATGTTGGCTATTTGTGAAGTTGGCTAAGTTAGTTGAAACATGCCGTTGGTTGGTTGCAGAGTTGGCGGAGGTGGAGGAGTTCCGCGCCTACGTGCGGTACGCGAACATCGTCACCCGCAAGGAGTCCAGGGACGCGCTGCAGAGCATCGTCGACGACCCCAGGGTGAGGCACCTGTCACCTGCACTCTGTAACCTTGGCGAAGGAAAACATCCTTGTTTTACAACTTAGAAGCGTCCAATAATTACGAGAGGGGCTTATGGGGGGAGTAGGTCGAGACGAATCTAGCAAATATCATGTCATTTTTTCACAAAAAAATGCGAGACAAATGTGTGAAATTATGTTCAACTAAAAATAAATTAAGAAAACTATGTTTCAGGTAACTAGTGAGAAATAAAAAAGTGTTTTGGCAGCAGTGCTTGAAAGCCAGTCCCATTTTAGGATTAGTGAGTTTCTCGATCATAATCCTGGTCACGGCACCAAATCGTGACAGTATACATTTTATTTGATAGCGTTCTACCTCAAGTCCTTGATCATGGTTCCTGATGGTATATTAGTTTTCATTCTGGAATAATGTAGAGTGGTCCCTGGTTTCAGCCGTCGACTCTAATTGTGAAAGTACATTTTTACTTGGTCCCGATGGTATACAGTTACTCTAAATCCCGAAATAATGTGCATTGGTCCCTGGTTTCAGCTCTCAATTCTAATCCTGGTCACGGCACCAAATTGTGACAATGTTTTTTTTACTTAAGATTTTGGATGGGTTTTTTTTCCTGGAATAATGTAGATCGGTCCCGGTTTCAGCTGTCGGAGCGGCTGGACACGGCGGGGCACGGGTTCCGGCTGGCCGTCAAGTACTACCTGCCGCGGCTGCTGCTGGCGCCGGTGGCGCACGTGTTCCTCTACCACAACTACGTGCTGGCGCTGCTGCAGATAGCGCCCGCCTCCGACGACAGGGAGAGCTTCAAGCAGGTGCGCACTACTGCCGACCAGTACTACCTGCTGACAAGGATTTGCATCATCATCATCAGCAGCAGCACTAGCAGCTCGAAATTCTAATTTATTTATTTAATAGGATCCTACTAATGTTATTAATGTGAAAGTTTGTGTGTGTGTGTGATTGTTTGTTACCACGTATCACCGTAACTACTAAACCGATTTGGATATAATTTGGAATGGAGATAGCTTATACCCTAGATTAACACATAAGCGTGAAGGTTCCTTGAACCGTGGAGCGCAACTAGTACATAATATGATCACCTTAAAACGTCAAACATAAGACTAGCTACGCCAGTTCCAACCTCCTTACGCCGGCAAAAGAACAGGCAAAATGGTGTTTGATAGTAGGGCATGCTCTAGTGCTCGCCTGCTAGCTACCAGCCTCGAGTTAACAATCTGTCGCCGTGCACCTATCGGTGTGTTCCGGCAGCCTCACTTGAGAGCCAGCTCCCAGTCCAGGTGTAGCGTGGCGCCACCTGCGACCGCATCGTCACTTAACATCAGGTGACTTGTGGACAAACGCTACCCTGTAAGTAGTAAAGAATGAGCAGTTCTGTAATATTATAATGTTATTTTTCAGGTGGAATGCAATTTACATCCGATAAAGGAGTTACTGATCAAGGCATTAGGGAATGGACCAAAGCTGTAAGTTTTTTTAATACACTCAGTTTTTTCAAGTTTTTTTTGAACTTTATGAACATTTTAAAAAAAAATGAAGATTCCTTCTACTATATGAAGTTTTTTGTTACATTTTTTTGGTTTTTGAACATTTTTTGTAGATTTTTTTACTCAATTTAGTTTTTTTTTGAGCCGCGGGTGAGCGTGAACGGTGAAGTTTTAGCTAACACATACAGGAACACACGAGACAGTGTATGTATGCTATAGCGCATATTACATCCCTTCCAATGAAAAACATTTTTCGCTCCATAAAAAATTTTTTTCACATTTTTTTTTTATTGAAAAAAAATGTAATTTTTTCCAGCGACGCTTGCCACGCGATGGCGGCGCGCGCGCGGCGCCAGCTGGCCGCCGAGAAGGTGACGGAGCTGGCGCGCTGCGTCGACAACTGGGAGCCGAAGGACGCGGGGCAGTGCTGCAACGAGTTCATGCGCGGTGACGTCACACCTTCTGTTGCAACCGTGGCGAGCCGGCTCGAAGGACCACAAACAATTTACACGAGCTGATTGTTTCGAGCTTGTTTGAATCCGGCTCCGAAGGACCACAAACAAGTTGCACGACCTGTTTGTTTCAAAGTTGTTTGAATCCGACTCCGAAGGACCACATACGAACCGTTAACCTGCCGTCCATATGACACTACCTTTGAATCCGGCTCAAAGGACCAAAAATGTTGCACGAACAGTTTGTTTCCATCTGTAGGAAGCTGGTTTGAATCCGGCTCCGAAGGACCAAACACGACCCGTTAGCTAACCGTACATAGGGCGCTGTAGATCCGGCTCGAAGGACCAAGCGCATAGTTGGAACGGTTTATTTGTCATCCGGAGGAAGTTGGTTTAAATCCGGCTAAAAGGACCAAATAGGAACCGTTAACCTGCCGTCCATATAGCGCGATGAGTCGTCTCATTCTTCTCCGACTCGTTTTACAAATATCGTAATTTCTTACTGAAAACTCTACTTTATCAGAATAAAACATAGCCTGTGACGCTCGGGGAAGTAGCTTGCTATAAGTGAAAGAATCTTCGAAATCGGTTCAGTAGTTTAGAAGATTATCCCCTACATCCAAACTTACAAATTTTATAGTAATAGAAAACTTGACTCTAATAAGAATTTTATAATTGCAGAAGATACGCTGTCCAAGATCGGTCCCGGCAAGCGGATAGCGGAGCGTAGAGCGTATCTCTTCGACGGACTCCTACTGCTGTGCAAGCCTATCACTAGCTTGGTGAGTGTCGCATGTTGTCTGGAAGAGAATGCTGTACAGCCTTAAGCCCGAAATTGATAACAATCGATCCTGATGATTATTCCGTGAGGGGGGGCCATTCATAAATTACGTCAAACCAATATGATGATTTTTTTAACCTTCCCCCCCCCCCTTCCCCCCGTCCTTGTCACAGCTGGTCACATATGTGAGACCCCCCCCCCCTACCTAGTGTGATGTCACATATTTTGAAATTTCGTGTTGTAATATTTAATATTATATCTTGAAAAAATGTGATGTCACAAAATTTGAGACCCCTCCCCGCCCCTTGTCACACAATGTCACACTTCGTCGACCCCCTCCCTCCCCCTTAACGTGTGACGTAATTTATGGATGTTCCCTAATCCGCGGTTTTGGATTGATATTTTAATCCGGTTTCGCTCGAAATTAATAATCGATCCTGATGCGTTATCCACGGTTTTGAATCGATATGTCACGTCATAATATGTCATTTTAGTACTAGGGCTTGACATATTACTACTAAAATGACATGTTATTTCATGACATATCGATCCAATACCGCGGTTAACGGATCAAGATCGATTATTAATTTCGGGCGCTTAGGGGTAAAGCTTGGAAATAACCGATCCGCAGATTGAATTTACAATCTCTACATTGAATCTATCCTTGGGAGGACAAATCCCTGTTAATATTATAATGCGAAAGTAACTCCGCCTGTCTGTCTAGCTTTCACGCCTAAACTACTGAACCGATTTGAATAAAATTTGGCACGGAGATAGTTTGAACCCTGAGGAAGGACATAGGATACTTTTTATCGCGATAAACTGTAGCCCACGCGGGTGAAACCGCGGGGAACAGCTAGTACTTATAAAAATCACTGCTTCACTGTATATTGTACTCGACACTGGCATGTTCCATCCCACAGGTGGGAGTGAACAGCGGCGGCGGCGGCGGCTTCTACAGCGGCACGCAGCAGCTGAAGCTGAAGGAGAAGCTGCACGTCAGGAAGCTGGACCTCGTCGACAGGCCCGACACGGATGGTGAGCGCTGCACACTGTGTCACTGGCGTTGGGGTGTAGGGGGCGGGCACTAGTGACGTCATATGTATAGGAGGCGGGCCATAGTGACTTCATATGTATAGGAGGCGGGCCATAGTGACTTCAAATGTATAGGAGGCGGGCCATAGTGACGTCATATGTATAGGAGGCGGGCCATAAAATTCAAAAATTCAAAATTCAATTATGTTTATTCAATAGGATACATTGTGATCACTTTAAAACGTCAACTTAAAACTAGCTACGCCTGTTCCAACCTCCTTACGCCGGCAAAAGAACAGGCAAGAAACGCCCGGCAGGTAATTTTTTTGGCGCGATCACATTGACAATTTTATTCTTATTACTAATTGATTGAATTGGAGCAAGTTCACTAAAATCCCAAGCTTTTTTTTTTTTGTCATCTAATAGTCCGATATTTTTTATTTAGCTTTACTAATAAGAAGATTTCTCTTGTTTGGTTGTACACATTGGGATATGGGAACATGAATATTAACGAGTTGCGGGATCACAACCAAAGCAGACCAGACCCCACAAGCAGCACCCGTTCACGAGTTGACGCATGTGCCAGCCATCGCTCTCCTCGACCATATGAGAGGGAAGAGGGCGACCCGACACATGACGCCGCTGCAAGCAAAGTCACTTTCGTGAGCATGACTGTTTTGGCTGTTTACCGAGAATGGTTAGAATAGGGGAAATAGGGAGAATAGATAGATAGAAAGAAAGATAGATAGATTAACTACAATCCCAAGCTTGTTTGTCATCTAGATAGTCCGATATTTTATAATAAGCTTTACTAATGAGATTTCTCTTTATACGAATTTGAAATTTTGTTATAGACAAGTCTTGAATTTCACTTGGGATTTTGTTGAAAAAGCGTACACATTGACCTTTGAACGAGTTGCTAACTTTATGGAGCCTAGTGGTGGGTACAGCAATTTTATCTTTGTTTCTAGTATTAAAATTGTGATAATCACTTCTCTTTTTGAAGCTATTTAAATTTTTCCGTATGTACATTACATTTTCATAAATATATTGACAAATAACTGTCATTATTTTGGTTTCTTTAAACTTAATTCTTAAAGATTCTCTGGGGCCCATGTTATAAATCGCACGAACAGCTCTCTTCTGCAATACAAATATGGTGTTAATATCAGCAGCGTTTCCCCACAGCAATATTCCATAGGACATAATGCTGTGAAAATAGCTGAAATAGACTAGTCTGGCTGTATCAACGTCAGTAAGGTGACGGATCTTCTTTACAGCATATGCTGCAGAGCTAAGTCTGCTCGATAGACTGACAATATGTGGACCCCATTGCAATTTGTGATCTAAAGTTATGCCTAAGAATACTGTAGTCTTGACAAGGTCCAATTCTTCGTCCTTAATTTTTACATTTGTTGGTACTTCTTTAACATTGGGCAGCACAAATCTCAAGCATTTTGTCTTTTTTCCATTTAACATCAAATTGTTCGCATCAAACCAGTCTGTAACTTTGGAGAGAGCATTGTTCACGTCGTCAGAAATGTTATGTTGTCGCTTTAACTTAAATAAAAGCGACGTATCATCAGCAAACAATACTATTTCGTGATTGTCACTAACAAGGCTGGGCAAATCATTGATGTAAACTAAAAACAGAAAAGGTCCGAGTATTGAACCCTGCGGAACTCCCATTGTGACTACTGACCCCGAGGATCGCTTCCCGTTCACGTCAACTCTCTGAATCCTATCACTAAGGTATGAGGTTACAAGGTCCAGAGGAACACCTCGAATACCATAGTGCCGGAGCTTCCTGATCAGTGTCTCGTGGTGAACACAATCAAATGCCTTGGACAAGTCACAGAACACGCCTAGAGCGTCCCGTGACTCCTCCCAGGCATCATAGATGTGAGTTAATAACTCAACACCAGCATCAGTAGTAGAGCGACCACGCGTAAAGCCAAACTGTTTTTGATTAAGTAATTTGTTTGCTGAGAAATGTCTTTGCAATTGATTTAGAATAAGTTTTTCGAATATTTTACTAAATGTTGGTAATACTGATATTGGTCTAAAGTTAGTAGGGTCAGTCGTTGTACCCGATTTAAACAAGGGTGTTATCTTACTATGTTTCATCAGATCAGGAAACACGCCGTCGTCAATACATTTGTTAAATATTAGGACTAATTCGGGTGCAATCATTTCAATTAATGGCTTAACAACGGTCACGGATATACCCCAGAGGTCAGTAGTTTTCTTGACATTAATCATATTAAAAGCTTTTACTACATCTTTGCAACTAACATAGTCAAATTGAAAAGGAATTTCGCACTCTGGTACATTTGTTTTTAACATAGATTCTGCAATGGTGTGCGATGAGTTTAAGAACTTAGTAGTAGAGACTGGAATGTCAGTGAAAAAGGTTTCAAATGCTTTAGCTACTTCAATGTCAGTCTTGACACTGGTATCGCCAATATTTAGGTTGTAATCATTAGCTTGAGACCTGACTTTTCCAGTCTCACTATTTATAATTTTCCAAGTTGCTTTAATTTTGTCATTACTATTTTTAAGCTTAGAACTTATATAACGAGACTTTGCAATGTGACAGACCGTCTTAAAAATTTTTGAGTATGTTTTTACAGTTTCTTTAAACTCATTACTAGTATTATATTGTTTTTCACTGTAGAGATCGTACAGCTTTTGCCTGCTTTTGTGAATACCAACTGTAGCCCACTCCGTAAAATTAGGTCTATCAGAAACCATGATCGTTTTTGGAGTAAATATCGTGTTGAAAGCTTTGCTAAATACGCTGAAAAAAGAGTTGTATAAATCATCAGCATTTCTACGATCCGGTAAAAAAGGAAGTTCATCGATCAGCTTTAATTTTATTTTCTCCATCCGATCAACGGTCTCTGGTACATATGTGACAGATTTTTTTCCATTAATTTTTATTTTATTTTTAATTGCAATTAATTGACCACAATGGTCTGAATCTAATTTACTTATTACACTTTGACTAATTACATTCACATCTGTAAAAATATTATCTAAACAAGTAGCCGTAGTGGCAGTTATCCTTGTAGGCTCCATAAACAAATTTCTCAAATTAAATGATTTAAATAAATTAGTTATTCTCGTACTTACAGTAGAAACATCCAAAAGGTTTACATTGAAATCTCCACAGATAATAATTTGTTTATTTAACTTGGATATTTTGAAAAGAACTTCCTCCATTAACTTTTCAAAATCATCATATGAACTAGTTGGAGGCCTGTACACACTTAAAATAATGAACTGCTCCAATTCTACACAAGCTATTTCGATTATTCGCTCAGCTGAGTAGTGGACGATATCTTTGCGTTCTTTGAATTTAATTTTTTTATTTAATAGTATTAATGAACCACCATGAATTGCATTAACTCTGCTGAACGCACTACCAACTTGGTGATTGTTAAAACTAAATATGTGTTCATGATTTTTGAGCCAATGCTCAGTAATGCAAAGAATGTCAATGTTATTGTGATTCATGAACAACTCAATTTCTAAACATTTGCCCTTCATCCCTTGAATATTCTGGTGGACCAGGTTGAATTTATTTACATTTTCGTTAACTATGATTTGTGATTTTGGGCAAGATTTGTAAACAATATTTTTTGATTTAATTGGGCATAGTGACGTCATATGTATAGGAGGCGGGCCATAGTGACGTCATATGTATAGGAGGCGGGCCATAGTGACGTCATATGTATAGGAGGCGGGCCATAGTGTCTTCATATCGTCGGCTAGCTAACAACACCGCGCAAGTCAAATTTTGCAACTTTTCAGGAGAGATAGCTGTTTTACTTGTATGTTTTTTTATATAAATTATCGACTTGTGTGTGTCATAATTTTTAATTGGGCTCATATGAATCGTCTTGATGAGTACAATAGATTAGACTTGGTAACGAGGGTCTGATGATGCAACCGGAAGGTGGGTAGGAGATCTCTGCAGTGGCTACTAGTAAACCCCTCGTGTTTGGGCTCATGTGATTTGTCTTGATGAGTCCGATAGATTGAACTTGGTAACAAAAGAAAAAAGTAAAAAATAAAAATATATAGTTTAAAAAACTAAAAAAAACACTTTAAAAACGCACTCAAAAATATAAAATAATTAAATAGACTTGTATCAGTTACGATATAATGGTTAATTCAAAAAGTGTGGAGCGCTTCTTTTACTGGGTAAATAAAAGTACACACAAACTAAAAGCGCTCCACACTTTTTGAATTAACCATTATATCGTAACTGATACAAGTCTATTTAATTATTTTATATTTTTGAGTGCGTTTTTAAAGTGTTTTTTTTAGTTTTTTAAACTATATATTTTTTGTTCACGACTAACAAACGTATTGTTGTAATCCCGCAGAGGTGCGTCACGTGGTGGAGCTGTGCCCACGCGTGGGCGGCGCCGTGGTGCTGGCGTGCGGCTCGTGCGCGGAGAAGCGGAACTGGATGTGCGACCTGGTGATGCTCAACACGAAGCCCATGCTGGACCGCAGCCTCGACAGGTACCACCCCTAGCACAAGTTCTCAAAACTAATATCTGAATGACCAAGCTTTACTTTGTTTCTATGGTTGATTGATTAACGCCCGAAATTAATAATAGATCTGTTATTTCAGATCATATTGATTGACATATTATACCCGTTTTACCTTTTGGGTTACGTGCCTTTAAGTATATTTTTGACTAGCTGTTCCCCGCGGTTTCACCCGCGTGGGCTACAGCTTTATGCATGCAAAGTCTCGGCCCGATCGGTTTAAAATTGACAAAGTTTCATACAAACTTTCAATCCCCTATTTTATCCCCTTGGGGGTAGAATTAATCAAAATCCTTTCTTAGCGGATGCCTACGTCATAACATCTACCTGCATGTTAAATTTCAGCCCGATCCGTGCAGTGGTTTGGGCTGTGCGTTGACAGATCACTATGTCAGTCAGTCACCTTTGAGTTTTATATATTTAGATGAATGTTGAATTTTCCATTAATCTTAATCCCCCCCCCCCCCCCCCAGTATCCTGGTGGACCTGGAGCGGCGGCACCCCCTGCAGCTGCCCCCCGCGTCCCTGTACCGGTTCGCGGTGCCCGACTCCCCCCAGAACCTGGTGCTGGAGACTCACCCCCACCACTCCGTGCCGCTCATCAAGGTAATTTATTATATACACTACTAGCTGTTCCCCGCGGTTTCACCCGCGTGTGCTACAGTTTATCGCGATGAAAAGTAGCCTATGTCCTGCCTCAGAGTTCAAACTATATCCGTACCAAATTTCATGTAAATCGGTTCAGTAGTTTAGGCGTGAAAGCGAGACAGACAGATTTACTTTCGCATTTATAATATTAATAGGGATTGAATAAATAATGTTTTGGTTTATCAAAAGTCTATTGTTTTTTGTTCAAATTAATAATCGATCCTGATCCGTTATCCGCGGTTTTGGATCGATTTGTCATATTATTACTAGGGCTTGACATATTACCTACTAAAATGACATATAATGACATGACATGTCGACCCAAAACCGCGGATAACGGATCAGGATCGATTATTAATTTCGGGCGTAAAAAGTCCAAACTTAAAACTAGTCACGCCTGTTCCAACCTCCTTCCGCCGGCAAAAGAACAGGCGAGAAACGCTTTCATTTTATCTGACTACCATATCGTCCACACACGCAGGGCGCGACTCTCCTCAAGCTCGTGGAGAGGCTCACGTACCACATCTACGCGGACCTCAACCTCGTGAGGACGTTCCTCACCACCTACCGCTCCTTCTGCACACCACGTGACCTGCTCGACCTGCTCATCGAGAGGTTCCACATACCGGAGCCGGGCGAGGGGCACGACGTGCGACACGGTAAGGGGGGGGGGGAAAGACCGGAGGGGGGTAGGTGGCTTGATATTCTCGTTCCGCACAACTTCGTTTCTTCGATCTTCTTCAGGAAAACATCGACCGAAAGAAAAAAAATAAAAAATACATGTAGAGAATAGAGTAGTAATAGACAACTTGTTTTTTTGCATTGAGATATAGCCAAGACAAGATGGCGGCTAAAGTAGGAGTCGACTTTGGTGGCCATTTTGAATTTAAACTAAAGGCTGATGCAATAACTGTTGGGATGGGAATTAGTGAAGTGTGATTGTTGACGCATGTTAAAATTAAAATTTAGAGTTGATTAATTAAATGATCTGTCCAGCATCAATCCAAAAATGGCGCCCAATTTAAAGTCCCAAATCTCTACATATATAATTGTGTACTAGTTTAATAATTTCGCCGAAACCTTTTCGCACGCTGCCAGTCCCAAGGATCAAGACGCCTAAAAAGGACGTCAGTCCCAATTCTTCGCTACTGGAGCTTGACATTGGTAAAGTATCAACATTGATAACACCATTGTGGGTGTACGATCGCGCGGCCTAAACCTTTGCGTAAATGGGACCACTTGTGTAAAATCATCATCGTCATCAGCCTATTCCGTGCCCACCCACTGCTGGGACTCCGCCCTCCTCTCAGAGAGAGTACGCGCCGTAATCTCCCACGCGGGCCCAGTGCGGGTTGGTAGATGTCGCATGCACGCGAATGTTGCGGTTCTTGGACATGCCGGTTGCCGAGCGATGTTTTCCTTCGCCGCTTTGAGCGATGGTAGATCCGCACGTAACTTGTTGTCATAGGTTGAGAGGATCCCAACTCGGTGAGGCGCATGTTTATCAATGTATTAGCTGCGCCCCGCGTCTTCCTGTTATCCCACAGGAACCTTTTTCCGGGATAAAAAGTAGCCTATATGTTAGTCCAGGGTATAAGCTATATCCATTCCAAATTTCATTCAGATTCGTTCAGTGGTTTTTGCGTGAAAGAGGAACAAACATCCATCCTTCCATCCATACTCACAAACTTTCACGTTTTAATATTAAGTAGGAAAGATATTTATTTTTCATTTTAAATGTGATATGCGACTTTTTGGCGGCAATTGAGTTGTCAACGTGAAAATTTTGTTGTTATTTCCAAAACTTGTGTTTCTTCGAGTGATAATGTGTAATATTGGTGGATTATTAACCATTATGTGTTCGTTAATGTGTACGAGTGTGGGAAATTGAAATAAAGTTGTGAAAGTGACTTTTCTAGTTGCTCCAAAAAAGTCGGTGTAAAGTTTAAGTAAAGCGCCACTACTTTACTTAAACACTATCCTCATTCCATCATCTCATCATCATCATCACCATCATCATTTAAAACTTGATTCAACTCTCTGAGTTTGAAATATTTTACACTTGACACTGGCAAATACACTAACCGTGTGACGCCATAACAAAACAAAAAAAATGTGATATGCCTAAGATTTGCCAGTTCTGCCGGATGATAATAGTTCGATGTTGTTTCACAGCTGAGAGCATAGAGAGTGTGGCGAGCAGTGACGCGGAGAAACTTAGCAAGAACACGGCGAGGGAAGACTGGAAGAGGTATAGGAAGGAGTTCCAGCAGCCAGTTAAATTTAGGTGAGACTTACGACTACTGCTAATTTTCTGTATGCGTGTCTGTCTGTTTTCACAGCATTATGTGTAGGTGGAATTTTCTTGTAAAGAAAAAGTATATGGTAATTTAAGATATAAGCTATCGCATTTTCAATGTAAGTGTTATAGTAAAAGATAAATTGCAAAAAAAACTACAGAAATGCAACCCAAGTCATAGTCAAAGTCAATTTTTCTTTATTCAATAGGATACATTGTGATCACTTTAAAACGTCAAAAAGAACAGGCAAGAAACGCCCGGCAGATAATTTTTTTGGCGCGATCACATTAACAATTTTATTCGTATTACTATTTGATTGAATTGGAGCAAGTTCACTAAAACTGCAATTGTCGATGTTTCCCATCTGCAATTGTCGATGTTTCGGAACCCACTCAAACCACGAGAAACGTTTTCCCTCCTCAGAGTGATAAACGTGATCCGACATTGGGTGGACCAGCACTTCTACGACTTCGAACGGGAGCCGGCGCTGCTGGACCGGCTGCGGCAGTTCCTGGAGTCGGTGGACGGGAAGCCTATGAGGAAGTGGGTGCAGAGCGTCCTCAAGACCCTGCAGAGGAAGGTAGGTGACGTCTCGGAGGAACGGTAGGTGATGTTCCACAGGAAGAAGTTGTTTGTCACAGCGTAAGCTGAGACAAGAGTAATACAAGATTAATTTATACTACCTGTCCTATTTAAATCAATTTATAGCGTTCATGTGTTCAAGACCAAACTGAAAGTTTTCTTGTTGCAATCATTCTATTAGTCTAGGAAGACAAAAGATAAGAAAACCCATGAGAAAGAGGTAGTAGAGCGTGCTAATAAATTGCAAAGAGAGTGTTTGTTGGAATGGAGCTATGGAGTGGTTATCGTCTGGTTGAACTTAACAAAGATTTGTAGGAAACTTCTAGTAAAAGATAATTAGATAAACGTCTTGAAGTGCCTTAATTAAATTGCGCTGCTCCTTCTATTGCAGTATGATGAAAACAGCAAAGAAATGTGGTTAATTATTAATTAAGAATTTTAATTTGTGTTGTGTATATGGATGACATTGTCATATTGTCGGACGATGTTGAAGTAAATTTTGATCAAAAGTAGATGCAGAGCGTAGACTCATTATTGCTCTGTAACTTTAATGGCAGCATTGCCTTACAATCCGGAGCCCAATAATGTTTGCACACTAGGAACTGCTCGGCTTGTGAATACCTAAATGTTCCGGTGTGCCGTTGCAGAGCAGCGCGAGCGTGGAGGCGGAGGTTGGCGGCGTGTCGCACGTGTTCGACCGCCTGCCGCCGCACCCGCTCCGGCACGTGGCGGAGCCGGAACGGCACGGATGGCATCCACTGGCGCTTCATCCTCTGGAACTGGCGCGCCAGCTCACCCTGCTGGAGTTCCAGCTCTACCGCCAGGTGCGCCGTTACACTAGGCCTCCGCCGAGCCTGCTGCGGCACATGCAACGGCAAAAACAAAAAGAAAATGTAAAGGAACAGATGATGATAATGTGACGTATATTTCCAGGTGAAGCCGTCCGAGCTGGTGGGAGCGGTGTGGACCAAGAAAGACAAGGAGAAGACTAGTCCTAACTTATTGAAGATCATCAAACATACCACCAATGTGAGTGTCCGGTTATAGCATTTTTTATGCTCGCAAGTTATCGATGATATCTCAGCTGTCTGATGTCACAGCCCAATGAGTTGTACAGCAGTTTTTGAGTTTGAAACCTAAGCTTTCGATCCCTGAAATCCGCATCGACATCCGTTCAATAGTTTTCGAGTATTTCTACACCAAATAAACATAAATAAATTTAAAATTCCCCGACATCAGAGACCGATTTTCATCACAGCTAAAAACACTCGCCCGTAACTCACATTTCATACAAAAAAAAAACTAAATTGAAATCGCTTTATCTGTTCGCGAGCTACGGTGCCACAGACGGACAGAAAAACACATCAAACTTATAACACCCCTTTTTTGCGTTGGGGGTTAAAAATATTCCATTTTGGCATCATCTTCTAACGGAGTCCCATCTTGAATCCATCTGGTGTGGTGTTCCAGTTCACCCGGTGGATGGAGAAGTGGATAGTGGAGAGCGAAAACCTGGAGGAGCGCGTGGGGGTGATGTGCCGGTTCCTGGAGGTGGCCATCGCGCTGCGGGACCTCAACAACTTCAACGGCGTGCTGGCCGTCGTGGCGGCCGCGGGCTCTGCCGCCGTGCACCGCCTGCGGGCCACCACGCAGGTAGGGGGTCCTCCCCCCCAGCTGCTCCCCCGTACTAACTTCAACGGCGTGCTGGCCGTCGTGGCGGCCGCGGGCTCTGCCGCCGTGCACCGCCTGCGGGCCACCACGCAGGTAGGGGGTCCTCCCCCCCAGCTGCTCCCCCGTACTAACTTCAACGGCGTGCTGGCCGTCGTGGCGGCCGCGGGCTCTGCCGCCGTGCACCGCCTGCGGGCCACCACGCAGGTAGGGGGTCCTCCCCCCCAACTGCTCCCCCGTACTAACTTCAACGGCGTGCTGGCCGTCGTGGCGGCCGCGGGCTCTGCCGCCGTGCACCGCCTGCGGGCCACCACGCAGGTAGGGGGTCCTCCCCCCCAGCTGCTCCCCCGTACTAACTTCAACGGCGTGCTGGCCGTCGTGGCGGCCGCGGGCTCTGCCGCCGTGCACCGCCTGCGGGCCACCACGCAGGTAGGGGGTCCTCCCCCCCAGCTGCTCCCCCGTACTAACTTCAACGGCGTGCTGGCCGTCGTGGCGGCCGCGGGCTCTGCCGCCGTGCACCGCCTGCGGGCCCCCACGCAGGTAGGGGGTCCTCCCCCCCAGCTGCTCCCCCGTACTAACTTCAACGGCGTGCTGGCCGTCGTGGCGGCCGCGGGCTCTGCCGCCGTGCACCGCCTGCGGGCCACCACGCAGGTGGGGGCTGCTCCCCCCGTACTGACCAGCTGGCCCCCATGTACTGACCCCCTGCTCCCCCCAGCTGGTCCCCCTGCGGCTGGTGCGCGCCCTGGAGCAGTTCCGGGAGCTGAACTCGGACCACTTCCGGCGCTACCAGGAGCGGCTCCGCAGCATCAACCCGCCCTGCGTGCCCTTCTGCGGGATGTACCTCACCAACATACTGCACATCGAGGAGGGGAACCAGGGTACGTGGCTTCTCTATAAATAAAATAATAAAAATAAAATATATTTATTTCAGGCATTCAAAAAAAACCCATATTGAACAAAAAGCAACATAGCACAAAATTGTACCCAACAAAATAAAAGAAATAAAGTACTATAAAAATATAATTATGAAATATAAATGATATAAATATCATTTATTTGTCATTTGCGGTTCGCGCTTTGGTGCATCTTCAGCCAGACTTTAAAAATTGTTTTAATTAAAAAGCTATGAGAGAGAGAGAGAGAAAGACTTTATTTGGGAAAAATTGCACACAATAACGAAACAAAAAATAAGGAAACGCGCAAAAAAAACAGTAACATTTTACACAAGCCATTAATATTATGTGATGGTGCGAACACTGCTGCTGTGTACAGTCCCTCCAAAAAAGGACTTGGCTCGGCATATATATGCTATGGACGAATCCAGAGCGCTGATTTTCAGCCAAGACCCTATTGAGAGAGACCCTATTATGAGATGTTCCTTTGTCCCCATCGATGGGGACAAAAATAAATTAATGGGGACACTGGGAACTCTATTGTTTTAATGGGGACACTGGAAACTCTATTGTTTTAATGGGGACACTGGAAACTCTATTGTTTTAATGGGGACACTGGGAACTCTATTGTTTTAATGGGGACACTGGGAACTCTATTGTTTTAATGGGGACACTGAAATCAAAATCAAAATCAAAATCAAAAATATGTTTATTCAATAGGATACATTGTGATCACTTTAAAACGTCAACTTAAAACTAGCTACGCCTGTTCCAACCTCCTTACGCCGGCAAAAGAACAGGCAAGAAACGCCCGGCAGGTAATTTTTTTGGCGCGATCACATTGACAATTTTATTCTTATTACTAATTGATTGAATTGGAGCAAGTTCACTAAAATCCCAAGCTTTTTTTTTTTGTCATCTAATAGTCCGATATTTTTTATTTAGCTTTACTAATAATAAGATTTCTCTTGTTTGGTTGTACACATTGGGATATGGGAACATGAATATTAACGAGTTGCGGGATCACAACCAAAGCAGACCAGACCCCACAAGCAGCACCCGTTCACGAGTTGACGCATGTGCCAGCCATCGCTCTCCTCGACCATATGAGAGGGAAGAGGGCGACCCGACACATGACGCCGCTGCAAGCAAAGTCACTTTCGTGAGCATGACTGTTTTGGCTGTTTACCGAAAATGGTTAGAATAGGGGAAATAGGGAGAATAGATAGATAGAAAGAAAGATAGATAGATTAACTACAATCCCAAGCTTGTTTGTCATCTAGATAGTCCGATATTTTATAATAAGCTTTACTAATGAGATTTCTCTTTATACGAATTTGAAATTTTGTTATAGACAAGTCTTGAATTTCACTTGGGATTTTGTTGAAAAAGCGTACACATTGACCTTTGAACGAGTTGCTAACTTTATGGAGCCTAGTGGTGGGTACAGCAATTTTATCTTTGTTTCTAGTATTAAAATTGTGATAATCACTTCTCTTTTTGAAGCTATTTAAATTTTTCCGTATGTACATTACATTTTCATAAATATATTGACAAATAACTGTCATTATTTTGGTTTCTTTAAACTTAATTCTTAAAGATTCTCTGGGGCCCATGTTATAAATCGCACGAACAGCTCTCTTCTGCAATACAAATATGGTGTTAATATCAGCAGCGTTTCCCCACAGCAATATTCCATAGGACATAATGCTGTGAAAATAGCTGAAATAGACTAGTCTGGCTGTATCAACGTCAGTAAGGTGACGGATCTTCTTTACAGCATATGCTGCAGAGCTAAGTCTGCTCGATAGACTGACAATATGTGGACCCCATTGCAATTTGTGATCTAAAGTTATGCCTAAGAATACTGTAGTCTTGACAAGGTCCAATTCTTCGTCCTTAATTTTTACATTTGTTGGTACTTCTTTAACATTGGGCAGCACAAATCTCAAGCATTTTGTCTTTTTTCCATTTAACATCAAATTGTTCGCATCAAACCAGTCTGTAACTTTGGAGAGAGCATTGTTCACGTCGTCAGAAATGTTATGTTGTCGCTTTAACTTAAATAAAAGCGACGTATCATCAGCAAACAATACTATTTCGTGATTGTCACTAACAAGGCTGGGCAAATCATTGATGTAAACTAAAAACAGAAAAGGTCCGAGTATTGAACCCTGCGGAACTCCCATTGTGACTACTGACCCCGAGGATCGCTTCCCGTTCACGTCAACTCTCTGAATCCTATCACTAAGGTATGAGGTTACAAGGTCCAGAGGAACACCTCGAATACCATAGTGCCGGAGCTTCCTGATCAGTGTCTCGTGGTGAACACAATCAAATGCCTTGGACAAGTCACAGAACACGCCTAGAGCGTCCCGTGACTCCTCCCAGGCATCATAGATGTGAGTTAATAACTCGACACCAGCATCAGTAGTAGAGCGACCACGCGTAAAGCCAAACTGTTTTTGATTAAGTAATTTGTTTGCTGAGAAATGTCTTTGCAATTGATTTAGAATAAGTTTTTCGAATATTTTACTAAATGTTGGTAATACTGATATTGGTCTAAAGTTAGTAGGGTCAGTCGTTGTACCCGATTTAAACAAGGGTGTTATCTTACTATGTTTCATCAGATCAGGAAACACGCCGTCGTCAATACATTTGTTAAATATTAGGGCTAATTCGGGTGCAATCATTTCAATTAATGGCTTAACAACGGTCACGGATATATCCCAGAGGTCAGTAGTTTTCTTGACATTAATCATATTAAAAGCTTTTACTACATCTTTGCAACTAACATAGTCAAATTGAAAAGGAATTTCGCACTCTGGTACATTTGTTTTTAACATAGATTCTGCAATGGTGTGCGATGAGTTTAAGAACTTAGTAGTAGAGACTGGAATGTCAGTGAAAAAGGTTTCAAATGCTTTAGCTACTTCAATGTCAGTCTTGACACTGGTATCGCCAATATTTAGGTTGTAATTATTAGCTTGAGACCTGACTTTGCCAGTCTCACTATTTATAATTTTCCAAGTTGCTTTAATTTTGTCATTACTATTTTTAAGCTTAGAACTTATATAACGAGACTTTGCAATGTGACAGACCGTCTTAAAAATTTTTGAGTATGTTTTTACAGTTTCTTTAAACTCATTACTAGTATTATATTGTTTTTCACTGTAGAGATCGTACAGCTTTTGCCTGCTTTTGTGAATACCAACTGTAGCCCACTCCGTAAAATTAGGTCTATCAGAAACCATGATCGTTTTTGGAGTAAATATCGTGTTGAAAGCTTTGCTAAATACGCTGAAAAAAGAGTTGTATAAATCATCAGCATTTCTACGATCCGGTAAAAAAGGAAGTTCATCGATCAGCTTTAATTTTATTTTCTCCATCCGATCAACGGTCTCTGGTACATATGTGACAGATTTTTTTCCATTAATTTTTATTTTATTTTTAATTGTAATTAATTGACCACAATGGTCTGAATCTAATTTACTTATTACACTTTGACTAATTACATTCACATCTGTAAAAATATTATCTAAACAAGTAGCCGTAGTGGCAGTTATCCTTGTAGGCTCCATAAACAAATTTCTCAAATTAAATGATTTAAATAAATTAGTTATTCTCGTACTTAGAGTAGAAACATCCAAAAGGTTTACATTGAAATCTCCACAGATAATAATTTGTTTATTTAACTTGGATATTTTGAAAAGAACTTCCTCCATTAACTTTTCAAAATCATCATATGAACTAGTTGGAGGCCTGTACACACTTAAAATAATGAACTGCTCCAATTCTACACAAGCTATTTCGATTATTCGTTCAGCTGAGTAGTGGACGATGTCTTTGCGTTCTTTGAATTTAATTTTTTTATTTAATAGTATTAATGAACCACCATGAATTGCATTAACTCTGCTGAACGAACTACCAACTTGGTGATTGTTAAAACTAAATATGTGTTCATGATTTTTGAGCCAATGCTCAGTAATGCAAAGAATGTCAATGTTATTGTGATTCATGAACAACTCAATTTCTAAACATTTGCCCTTCATCCCTTGAATATTCTGGTGGACCAGGTTGAATTTATTTACATTTTCGTTAACTATGATTTGTGATTTTGGGCAAGATTTGTAAACAATATTTTTTGATTTAATTGGGCTAGAGACTTCCTCTATTGTCATGCCACTATGTTTAAATTATTTGGAATTGTTTCCAACTGTTGAATAGTGTTGTCAAGACAGTACTCAATAGAGCACATTTGTTTAGCCAAGTTATTGGCTGTCTTATTAAAATAATAAGATAGCGAATTAGCTACCCGTTGTTTATAATACTTTTTAAGACAATAACTGTCTTTGGTCAAAAAATATTTTTTACCAACAATATTGTTAGTGTCAATCAGATTAATTTTATTATAATTACATGACAATTCATGTAAAGTCAACTCTATTGTTTTAATGGGGACACTGGGAACTCTATTGTTTTAATGGGGACACTGGGAACTCTATTGTTTTAATGGGGACAATGGGAACTGTATTGTTTTTATGACTCTTGTTTTTTTGACGACCGATGTGGCGCAATGGGCGAATAGCCGACTGTGAAGCGTGAGGTCGCGGGTTTTATTCCCGCTACAGAACAAATATTGGGCATTGTAAAAAAAAGCGCAAGTATTTGTTCTGTATCTGGGTGTTGTGGATCCTTGATCCTCGTTGCTTCTGATCCCCTAGATACAGGTAAAGTTAGGGGTCAGAGCCTATGTGTGTGTTTGTGCGGCCATTATTATTCTGTATTACTAATATTAAATTCCCGTTGTTACCTTCAACAATCGATTGTTGTGCGGATTGCAGACTACCTGCCCAACTCGGAGCTGATAAACTTCTCGAAGCGGCGGAAGGTGGCGGAGATCACGGGAGAGATACAGCAGTACCAGAACCAGCCCTACTGCCTCACCGTCGAACCGAAGACGAGGGTGCGTGGACTTTCATTACGTGCCCACTGCTGGGACCCCGCCCTCCTCTCAGAGAGAGTACGCGCCGTAATCTCCCACGCGGGCCCAGTGCGGGTTGGTAGATGTCGCATGCACGCGAATGTTGCGGTTCTTGGACATGCCGGTTGCCGAGCGATGTTTTCCTTCGCCGCTTTGATAGATCCGCACGTTACTCCAGTTCCCAGTCCAGGTGTAGCGTGACGCCACCTTCGACCACATCGTCACTTAACATCAGGTGACTTGTGGTCAAATGCTGCCCTGTAACGCCCGAAATTAATAATCAATCCGATCCGTTATCCGCAGTTTTGGATCGTGATCCGTTATTCGCGGTTTCGGATTGATATGTCATGTCATAATATGTCATTTTAGTACTAGGACTTTACATATTACTACTAAAATGACATGCTTAACATGACATATCAATCTGAAACCGCGGATAACGGATCAGGATCGATTAATTATTCATTTCAGGCGTTAGTAAAATGAATAAAATTGTCTATGTGATCGCTCCAAAAAAATTACTTACAACAGGCTTTTGCCGGCGTAGTCTTAAGTTTGACGTTTCAAAGTGATAATATTATGTATCCTATTAAACAATGAACTTTGAACGTTACTCCCACAAGAAAAGTGGTCCAAAACTTCCTGTCCTGATCCCCCAGGCGTTCCTGGAGAGTCTGGACCCGTTTCCTGGCAAGGACGACAAGGAGATCACCGACTACTTATACGCCAAGAGTCTGGAGATCGAGCCGCGCCCGCCCGTCAAGCAGATGCCCAAGTTTGTGAGTACCAGTTGCGACTCGCGCCCCCACCTGGCTCCACGAGGGGCGCGAGAAAACAAACAAAAATTAGGAAATTTGGTTTGAGAACGTGACCCATACTACGTTTTTTTTTAGTTTGTGAGTGTCAGCTGTGACTCGCGCCCCCATCTGGCTCCCCTAGGGGGCGCGAATAGACAAAAATTAAGGAAATCTGGTTTGGGAACGTGACCCATACTACGTTTTTTTTAGTTTGTGAGTACCAGCTGCGACTCGCGCCCCCATCTGGCTCCCCAAAAGGGTGCCACAGAAAAAAAGTTTGTTTTTTGTTACAATTTATATAAGTAGCGTTTGTCCACAAGACACCTGATGTTAAGTGACGATGTGGTTGAAGGTAACGCCACGCTACACCTGGATTGGTGCTCGAGTGAGGCTCCGATATTTCTAATCTTTTTGCCTGGGGAATGTCCGCATTTTTCTAAATGGAAGAATTCCTGCGTGACATAGCTTATGGCAACGTTTTTATGACGTGACTTTTTAAATTTGTTGTGCTATTTTTGTAGTTTTAAGTTTAGCATGCTATTCAAAAGTGTTGTTTTCACTTATTTTGTGCAAGTTACGTTTTCTATTCTTCAAAAGCACTATTTTGAAATCTATTTCTGTGTACTAATATCATATTTGTATCACTTTCAGCCCCGCAAGTACCCGGAGCTGTCCCTGAAGCAGGTGAAGGTGTCCCGCAGGACGCACCACTCCACCTCCAGCACCGACGACAACCTCAGTCAGTACAACAACAACATTATACAATACAAAAGGAACAAAAAAACCCGACTGCGCCAAAATAAAGTACCCTATGTCACTCCCACAATAAAGACGAATCTAATGACACCTCATATGTTAAAATCCGTCAAGCCATTTAGGCTACAGGCCGTGCCTAAGAACTATACATACATACATACACTCGAAAAACATAACCCTTTTTTCGCAGTCGGGTAAAAATGAAGTGTCAATTGCCACCTGGCTAGCTACTACCCTCAAGTGGAAAATCTTTATCCAAACACTCTGTGATAAATGTTTTCTATCTAGCCATGGCCATTGTAGAGTTTTTAACATTTTTAATGTCATCCCGGTCACGGCACCAAGTTGTGGTATTCATGTATGTTGGGAAAAAAATATCTTACAGATACTGAAATAATTGAAAATACATAAATGTACTATTCCCACTGCAGCGTTTCCTCTTTGTACATATCTTGGTCACAGCACCAAGTCGTAGCATTCTTTTAAAATGTGATAAAAAGTTATTTCTAAGCTACAGCAATTGAATTAATTTGCATTACTTATAAATACATATCCCACTACAAGGTTACCATTTTTACTATCCTTGACCATTATCCTGGTCACAGCATCAAATCGTAGCAGTACTAATTAATTGCAACACTGTACTTTATAAGCCATCTATCTTCAATTACTATTGTTATAGGACTCGCACTTGCCATATTATGAACGTTCGAATAATAAGATGTAGTTCAGTTTTGAGTATTTTTAACCCCCGACGCTAAAAGCGGGCTGTATAAGTTTGACGTTTGTCTGTATGTCTGTCTGTGGCATCGTGGTTCCCGAACGGATGAACCGATTTTTATTTTGTTTGAAAGGTGGATTAGTTGGGAGTGTTCTTAGCTGTATTTGATGAAAATCGGTCCAAGATGTCGGGAGTTTTTTAAAACTAGAATCACATAAATACTTAAACATAATATCAATGCCCAGTACTGTATAGTGACGTGACGTGTGGCTGCAGGTGTGTCGCAGCTGTCTCCCACGACGGACAGCTCGTGGGACGGCGCCTCGGTCGCCTCGCTGCCCATACACCACGACGAGCACAGAGGTAGGTGTCCGTGTGATCACCTGTTAGGTGACCAATTAATTAAACGAATATGCTTACATTATCGCCCTATCCTACTACTATTTTAAACGTGGTAAGTTTGGATGTATGGATGTTTGTTACTCATTCACGTAAAAAACTACTGAACGATTCTTTGACGTGCGTTTTGTTTATATTTTGTAATTTAATGTGTTTTGCTTGACCTGTGTTAATTATTGTCATTATAAAAGAATAAGAATAAGAATCATTTATTTGCAACAAATTATACAAAATACAAAACAAAACAATATGCTATAATATGTTATACTTGTTGTGCCCCGGGGTTTCACCTCTCGCTGGAACCCTTTTCGGGATAAAAGTAGCCTGCGTTAATCCAGGGTGGGTATAGGTTATCTCCATTCCAAAGTTCATCAAATTCGGGTTAGCAGTTACGGTGATACGTGGTAATACTAGTGTAGAAATTAGAGATGAAGATAGCTTATACGCTGGATTAAAACAGGCTCCCAGTCCAGGCGTAGCGTGACGCCATCTTCGACCGCATCGTCACTTAACATCAGGCAACTTGTGGTCAAACGCTACCCTGTAAATAGTAATAAAAAAAATAGGCTACTATTATCGCAGAAAAGGTTCCTGCTGGATAACGAGAAGACGCGGTTGAAACCGCGGGGCGCAGCTAGTAGAATAATAAATGAGAAAATTTGTGATTGAGTGTGTATGTCTGTTACTTCTTCACGCCTTAACGGCTCAACAGATGCGAACGAAATTTGGAACGCATACAGTTTGGACTTTTGCGAAGGTCGTAGGATACTTTTTTTCACGATAAATCCGAGTGAAACCGCGGGACAAGCTACAAAGTAGATGCGGTTGCAGGCGGCCGCGCGGAGGAGCGCGTGGTGAGCCCGCGCCTGGAGCGGTGCTCGCTCAGCCAGCTCAGCCTCCTGGACAAGGGGCTGGCGCTCTTCGACAAGGGCAAGCCCTACGGGGGCAACAAGTGAGTACCTACCCCCCCCCTTTCCCTCCCACTTTACCTAATAACGTTGCCGATTGATAGTCAACTGTCTAACTGATTGATAGTCTAAAATAATCGATACCATCGATGCTATTTTATTTAAGAGCAACAATACTATCAATAATGCTGCACTTATTCCATAGTGTTGCCTCGTTTTAAGCTATCGATAGTAGTATGGCTTTTTCAGATGAAAACTATCGATAAAATAAATAAAAAATAATATCGGGGGACAATTGCACACAAATCGACCTAGCCCCAAATTAAGCTCGAAACTTGTGTTACGGGTACTAGACAACGATATACATACTTATATAGAGAAATAAATACTTATATGGATAGAAATAACCTCCAAGACTCAGGTACAAATAATATTCGTGCTCACCACACATATATTTGTCCTAGCTGTCCATATTTTGTCGATAGTTTTACTATAGATAACGGCAACACTACTACCTAACCCTCATTTTCCTATTCGCCTTCTACCCGATTTGAATGCGAATTTTAACCCTCTAGTTGATCCCTCCAACCTAACCACCTCCATTCCCACCTAACCCCCTGCTTTCCACAGAAGACAGAAGTGTCTAATCCCCTCCCCTCTCATCTAAAAGGCATAGCGTGGCACCACCTTCAACCACATTGTCACTTTCATCAGGTAACTTATCATGAAACACTGACGTGTAAAAATTAAAAAAGATTTCAAAACGGCATCACTTCCCCCTCCCTCAGCCCTCACATTGTTATTGCCTAACTTGACCTTTCCCCAACAGAAACTGCACCAAAGATGAGCCGCCTTCGCCTAGAGACAGGCACTCGCCGCGACACGACCGGTGAGTAACAAGTTCCCACTTCTCTAACGCTTGAAATTAACGATCTCTAACGATCCGAAACCGCAGATAACGGATCAGGATCGATTATTAATTTCAGGCGTAAAACGTCTAAACCTAAAACTAGTCACGCTTGTTCTATTGAAATATCCAAGACTCCGGAACAAATATTCGTGCTCATCACACTGCTACCGCGTCGTCATAGCGTAATAATGTTTTCATTCTCTAATCCCCCCCCCCCCCCTGCAGACAGACGACCCTGGAGCGCAAGCCGGCGCTGTCCCCGCGCGGCGCCATCGTGGACGCCGAGCTGTTCTACTCGCGGAGCACCGACCACCTCGCCACCACCAAGCAGGTAGGTGCTATAGCCAGTCACACAAAATTTGCAGCCAATCACGCTCTATTCGAAGCCAATCACACCCACTTTATAGCCGATCATGCTCCGTTTGTAACCAATCGCACCCATTTTATAGCCGATCATGCTCCGTTTGTAACCAATCGCACCCATTTTATAGCCGATCATGCTCTGTTTGCAGCCAATCACGCATGTTTTGTAGCCAATCACATTTATTTTGAGCCGATCACGTTTCATTTGCAGCCTATCACACCTATTTTGTAGCCGATCATGTTCCATTTACAGCCAATCACACCCACTTTACAGCCGATCACGTTTCATTTGCAGCCTATCACACCTATTTTGTAGCCGATCATGTTCCATTTACAGCCAATCACACCCACTTTACAGCCGATCACGTTCCATTTGCAGCCAATCACACACACCTTGAGCCGATCACGCTCTTTTATTATGCTATTTCCATTAGAAAACAATGTACAACGTGTCCTCTCTTTCTTCAATATTAAATATTCCCCCGTCCAACAACGGAAACGTTTGACTGCAACATGGCTGCGACGGTCCCCAGGAGCGGGTGCCGCCCCTGCTGCCGCGGAACAGCTCCTCGTGCTGCAGCATGAGCTCCAGCACCAGCAAGCTGGAGGGCGCGGACAAGCCGCCCGCCCGCCCACGCCGCCCCGGCTCCTACTGTCAGTACCCACCCTAATTCTAATGTTTTTATTTAATAGTCGACAATCGACGATTACGGTCGTTCCCAATAACCGATCTATCCACAGTTTGCCCTACTAAAGATATAAATTTGACGTTGCTTCTATGGATACTACTGAACGGATCCGAATGAAATTTGGAATGGAGATAGCTTATACCCTGGATTAACACATAAGCTACTTTTTATCCCAGGAAATGTTCCTGCGGGATAACGTGAAGACGCGGGGGAAACCGCGGGGAACAGCTAATATACAATATAACTGTTTTTGTATGATGCGCAGGTGTGACGTCACTGAGCGAGCCGCTACCGGAGCCCCCGGATAGGCCTCCGCCCAGCCCCAAGCACGACTCCTTCAGGTAATACATATATTTAGTACTAGCTTACCCGGCGAACTTCGTACCGCCCATAAATGTTTATATTTTCTTACCTCAAGATCAAAATCGGTCCAGCCATTCTCGAGTTTTAGCGAAACTAACGAACAGCAATTCATTTTTATATATAAGACTAGCTGAGCGAACTTTGTATCGCCAATAAAAGTCACCCTTAAAACCTTCCCTGAACTTCCACAAATATTTCAAGATCAAAATTATCCAAATCGGTCCAGCCATTCTCGAGTTTTAGCGAGACTAACGAACAGCAATTGATTTTTATAAGAGACTAGCTGACCCGGTGAACTTCGTATCGCCAATAAAACTCACCTTTTAAACCTTCCCTGAACTTCCACGAATATTTCAAGATCAAAATTATCCAAATCGGTCCAGCCATTCTCGAGTTTTAGCGAGACTAACGAACAGCAATTGATTTTTATATATAAGACTAGCTGACCCGGAGAACTTCGTATCGCCAATAAAAGTCACCTTTTAAACCTTCCCTGAACTTCCACAAATATTTCAAGATCAAAATTATCCAAATCGGTTCAGCCGTTCTCGAGTTTTAGCGAGACTAACGAACAGCAATTGATTTTTATATATAAGATTTCAATAAGGACCTCTGGCTATCTTACTTCTCGATATGTTGATGGCACGTAAAAGTCTATAGCGATGATTGCTCAGTGGCAGTGACGTCGGCTTGCGATCCGTAGGACGTGAGTTCGAATCCTACAATGAGCTTGAGCTGTCGCGGAAAGAAAACATCGCGATGAAACTATAGCTTGGTGGTAGGGCATGCTCTAGTGCTCGCCTGCTAGCTACCAGCCTCGAGTTAACAATCTGTCGCCGTGCACCTATCGGTGTGTTCCGGCAGCCTCACTTGAGAGCCAGCTCCCAGTCCAGGTGTAGCGTGGCGCCACCTCCGACCGCATCGTCACCTAACATCAGGTGACTTGTGGTCAAACGTGACCGTATATGCCTTTTTATGTTCGCGGATAACTTCGTCGTATTTGAAGCTGTTTTTTTGTTGGAAAGGAGATATCCCAAGGGTAGTGCCATGATAAAGAAACCAGTACCCCCTTAGTACAAGTTTTGAAAACGATAAAAGTTTTCGTAAACGTCGACGTTTACCACCGCCGACTTGTCAAAGTGGCAACTCGATCTGCTTAAATTCAAAAAGTAACGCAATAACATTGTTGGAATATGATTATAACGATTTAAAATAACCCGTATTAACGATTTCAGTTCCTCCAAGTCTCGATAAGATTCGCTGAAAAAAATATGTATGGATGGAAACGAAAACTTTTATAGTTTTTGTAAACTATCAAAACCTGTACTAGGGGTACAGGATCTGATGATGGTATCCCAGAGAAATCGAGGAGAAAGGGAAGTCGGTAATTTTTTTTGTTGAAAATTAAACTTGTTTTATCTATAGATAATGCGTCCACCACACAGTTCTAACATATCGAATTTCTATTCTGTATGTCATTAGATAAACATGTTAATGTATGACATATTGCTTTGTAACACAATACATACAGTTATGGTGATATGGAGGCAGCAATATGTGCCATATGATAATTTCTGGTCTGTTATTTTTGTGAAGCGTCAGAGAGCGGTCGTTTTAGGTGAATATATTTATTACTAGCTGTTCCCTGCGGTTTCACCCGCGTGGGCTACAGTTTATCGCGATAAAAAGTATCCTATGTCCTTCCTCAGGGCTCAAACTATCTCCGTGCCAAATTTCATCACGATTTGTTGAGCGGTTTAGGCGTGAAAATGTAACAAACAGACAGACAGACAGAGTTATCCGGGATAAAAAGTATCTACTTTCCACATTTCATCAAAATCGGTTTAGTAGTTACGGTGATACGTGGTTACAGACATTCACACACACACACAGAAACTTTCGCATTTATCGTATTAAGCGAGGTTTAGACTAGCAATAAAACTTGCAGAAGTTGACTTCTGCAAGCTGTTACTACTGTGTAAATAGGTGTGGCAAGCTAACTTCTGCAAGTTTTACAACTTGCGGATCTTGCTGCAAGTTACATGTGTAAACGCCAAAATATTGCCGCGGCAAGCTACTTCTGCAATTTTTTTCAGCTTCCAAGAGTTGTGAGTTTAGATTAGCAATAAAATTTGCAGAAAACGACTTCCTCAAGCAGTTACCACTGTGTAAACTGTTGCGGCCAGTTAACTTCTGCAAGTGCTGCAACTTTCACAGACTGATCGGAAGTCACACGTGTAAACGCTGTTTTAGTAGGATGTATATAATAGACTAATTGATAGTCTTCCCCCCAGAATGCCGCTGGTGTCCCCGAAGCGGTCCCCCGCCCCCGCGGCCCCCACGCCCGCCCCCGCGGCCCCCGCGCTCGCCTTCAGCTTCCCGTCCCGCGCCGCGCCGGCGCCCTCGCCGCCCGCGCCGCCGCTCACGCCGCACCACCGTATGTACACATTTCTTTTTTATTTTACTATTTACGTTTGACCACAAGTCACCTGATGTTAAGTGATGATGTGGTCGAAGGTTCCACGCTACACCTGGACTGGGAGCTGGCTCTCAAGTGAGGCTGCCGGAACACACCGATAGGTGCACGGCGACAGATTGTTAACTCGAGGCTGGTAGCTAGCAGGCGAGCACTAGAGCATGCCCTACCACCAAGCTATGGTTTCAGCACGATCAGTTTTATTATATTACTAGCTGTTCTCCGCGGTTTCACCCGCGTGGGCTATAGTTTATTGCGATAAAAAGTATCCTATGACCTTCTCCAGGGTGCGAACTATGTCCACACCACATTTCATCAGGATTCATTCAGAAGTTTAGTCGTGAAAGCATCACAGACAATGTTAATTTAGCAGGTATAATATTAAGTATGGACGATCAAGTATGTTACGATTTGGTGCAGTGACCAGGATATGGTCGAGTATAGCTGACATGCTAAACCAAGAATAGGACTGACTCTCAAGTTATGCTGCCGGAATGCAAATTTTTAGAGTGTTAGCTAGCCAGGTGAGCTCTACAGAGTGCATCCCGATGTTTTATGTTTATGTTTGTATCTCGCAGCCCCCGGTTGCGGCACCCCTCCCCCGCTGCCCCCGCGACGTAGGAGAGACTCCACCGCGCCACCCACGCCTATACACCTGGTAAGTGTCATAAAAAAACAATGGGTTACCGTCTAACCAGGTGCGTACAGTGAAATTTGTTTCAAAAATGTAGAGAAACTTTTCCGTGATTGAACAGCTGGTTTGTCAAATTAAATGTCAGTTTTCGAATTGAGATTTAATGAATCGCGTCTAAAAATTTCTCGCGGATTTTTTTCCGAAGCCGTGGGCGGAAGAGTTTCCGAGTGAATTAGAATCGCACTGCAGTTCTCACCCCCTTCCCTCCCCCCCTGTAGTCGTGTACGGGTGCGCCCCCCTCTTCCGCGGCGCCCCCGCCGCTGCCCCCGCGGCCCGCCCCCGCGCCCGCCCTGCTGCGGCCCGCGCACTCCGCCATCCTGCAGCGGCGGCAACACACCAGCGGCAATACGTAAGTCTATCATCATCATCATCATCATCAAAGTCAAAAAATATTCATTCAACTAGCTACAGCTTTATGCATGCAAAGTCTCAGCCCGATCGGTTAAAAATTGACAAAGTTTCATACAAACTTTCATCCCCTATTTTATCCCCTTGGGGGTAGAATTAATCAAAATCCTTTCTTAGCGGATGCCTACGTCATAACATCTACCTGCATGCCAAATTTCAGCCCGATCCGTCCTGTGGTTTGGGCTGTGCGTTGATAGATCACTATGTCAGTCAGTCACCTTTGAGTTATATATATTTAGATAGATAGGATACATTGTGATCACTTAAAAAGGTCAAACTTAAAACTAGCTACGCCTGTTCCAACCTCCTTACGCCGGCAAAAGAACAGGCAAGAAACGCCCGGCAGGTAATTTTTTGGCACATTAACAATTCTCTGCTTGGGTTGTGATCCCGTAACTCGTTAATATTCATATTTCCATATCCCAATGTGCATAACTAACTAAGAGAAATCTTATTAGTAAAGCTTATTATAGCATTTCGGAATATTTAGATGACAAAAAAAGATTGCGATTTTAGTGAATTTTCTCCAACTCAATCAATCTCTTATCTTAAATATAAAAATCAATTGCTGTTCGTTAGTCTCGCTAAAACTCGAGAACGGCTGGACCGATTTGGCTAATTTTGATCTTGAAATGTTCGTAGAGGTCTAGGGAAGGTTTAAAAGGTGACTTTTATTGGCGATACGAAGTTCGCCCGGTCAGCTAGTGAGTAATAAGAATAAAATTCACAAAGTGATCGCGCCCAAAAAAATTACCTGCCGGGCGTTTCTTGCATGTTCTTTTGCCGGCGTAAGGAGGTTGGAACAGGCGTAGCCAGTTTTAAGTTTGACGTTTTAAAGTGATCACAATGTATCCTATTGACTATAAAAAGCTGTTAATTCAAATGACACATAAATTTTATTAATTCGTATAGATTCGTAAACAATTCCAGCGAGGCGGCGCCCCGGCTGCCCCCGAAGCCCCCGCCGGTGTCCCCGCGGCCCTAGCGCCGCCCCCGCCGCCCCCGCCGCGCGCGCCGGCCCCCTCCCGAGTGCCGCCCTGTCGTCTACCGACACGCGCTCCCAGTGGACACAGTGAAGTGACACCTAGCAGTGAACACAGTGAAGTGACACCTAGCAGTGGACACAGTGAAGTGAACGCAGTAAAACACAGTGTGAATAGAGTGAAGGCAGATTAGGAAGTTTGTGTGTACAAAATATGTGGTGATAAAATGAAGGGCGGATCTAGGATTTGTTTTTAGGGCAAGACAAGTAAGGTTTCCTCCCCCTCCCTAGTATTATTATATGTCTTTGGGATACATTGTTCATCGATAACATACTATGATGCTATGACACTAGCTCTTAAGACTTTTTTTTTCCTTTATGTTGTTCTATTTTTCTGTTGTTGTGGTGAAAACAATAAAGCGTTATCTATCTATCTATGATGACAATTCTGTTGTGCACTTTCTAAAACTAAACTACTTTTGACCGGTCTCAAAGTATTGCTTTCCCTTTCTGACTACGGAAGTAGGAAAACCACAGCATTATTTTTAATTGAGTTTTGTTTTAGAATACGCAACAAAATCAATACTGAAAAAAAATTCTTAGTTTTTTTTCTCTTTCTTTGAGCGAAAAATATACTATGAAATACCCAAGCAAATTGGAATTTGACATTACATTTTCTTTCATATTACCACAGTATATAAAGAACAGTAGGTTAGCTAAGGCCTACTCTTGCGGTGACGCATAGGCGGCGCGTTCCGTACTGAGTGCATGGCCGCGGCCCCGGCCGCCTCCTTTCGTTTATGTGTGCGTGTGCGTACGTACACGGTGCCGCTACTCACGCACACATTCAAACCGGCGACGGCCGATTTATATGAAGCTGAACTACTACTCCTTTACTATGATATTATACATATTAATCCCCCTTAGAAACTTCCTTATTTATTTGAACTGTCTTGGAGATAGACGGGGACCTATGGCCCTGTACCTTGTCACTGGACCCGCTCTTGAGTGACTTTTGAGGTAGCTGTGAAGTGACCGTTACAAAAATAATGTAGGACTCCGCGTCCTCCCATTATCCCGCAGGAACCTGTCTCCGGGATAAACAGTAGCCTATGTGTAAACGTGAAAGTTTGTGAGTACGGATGGATGGATGTTTCTTACTTTTTCACGCAAAAACTACTCAACGTATCTGAATGATCCATAGCGATGATGGCTCAGTCGTAGTGACGTCGGCTTGCGATCCGTAGGCGGTGGATTCGAATCCTACAATGAGCTTGAGCTTTCGGTGAAGGAAAACATCGTGATGAAACCATAGCTTGGTGGTAGGGCATGCTCTAGTGCTCGCCTGCTAGCTACCAGCCTCGAGTTAACAATCTGTCGCCGTGCACCTATCGGTGTGTTCCGGCAGCCTCACTTGAGAGCCAGCTCCCAGGCCAGGTGTAGCGTGACGCCACCTTCGATCACATCGTCACTTAACATCAGGTGACTTGTGGTCAAACGCTACCCTGTAAATAGTAAAAAAAATGAAATTTGGAATGGAGATAGCTTATACCCTGGATTAACATATAGGCTACTTTTTATTCCGGGAAAAGGTTCCTGCGGGATAACGGGAAGACGCGGGTGAAACCGCAGAGCCCAGCTAGTTGTTGTATATTTTTATGAACTTTCAATCGCCACCATTATACTTTGTTCTATAAGTCTGGAGTCATTTTTGTAACGGTCACAAAAATGTAATGTGAAACGCTATGTACAAACGGACAGTCGTGTTGAATAGAAGACAGCGTAGTACGGGACGTAACACTATTAGTGATGTAATATTATATTATTATGTGAAAATTGTTGTAAAACTGCAATGCATTCATGTAAACTGTCGTACAAATTGTAACAATGTATTTGTATAAAAATGATAAGAATCATTTATTTGCAACAAAGTAGTAACCTATAATTTACATCTAAGCTGTGAAAACAACACCAAGATTATATCCAAAATTATTAAACGTCACAAAAATATATTTTAAAGTCACATTCCAGTTGTTTTGATGAAATTATATATTTTGTATATTTTTTACACAAATGGAGGACTCGATAAAATTGGGTGGGTGTCGTGATCCCCCCCGTCTTCTCCATAGATTATCCTCCCCAGGGGATTTTGACACTTAATTATATTTAGGCTTAATTGAATTCGATATTATCGCTTGGATGTGAACAACTATCAAATTTGAATGCGTAGTATTGGATAATTGAGAAGCGTTTACAAAAAGTCATATTATATATATACGTATTTACAAAATCTGTTACCTTGGCCACACTGGGGGCGTCCTTTAAGTTTTTTTTTTTAATAATAATAAATGTATTTAATTACGTGAGGCATTTTTGAGAATGTTCCGACCCCCCCTCCCCCCTTGGTGAGATACCGTGAGATTGAGATTTTCCTCAACTACCCCCCCCCTACTCTCACGTGAGATTTTTCAAAACTTCTATTCTTCTAAACGTGTTGGATTAATAAGAGAAAAAAACCACAATTTTACACCGTTTTCTGCGAGAAAAATAATTACGTGATATTTGCCAAGACCATTAAGTGAGATTTGGAAATATTTAACTTGACCCCTCCCCCCCCTAGAACACCTCACGTAATTAATGGACGCCCCCTTGTCACTTAAAATCAGGTGACTAACTCTGTTAAAAAAACTGACTTTGTAAATATTTCACTTGTTAAACATGTTTCTCAATTAAACATATGTATGTGTTTATTAATAATATCTGAACAGCTTTTGTGACGAGACTAAATTGTCAGGACAAAAGTCATTCAGACACCGTTGTAGATAAATAATATATACATTATTATGTATAATAATATTGATTACCTGTTTACTCATAAAACTAAAAAAAAAATGTGCAGTGCCAATAGTACACGTCACCTTAACATAATAATTAATGTTAAATGTAGGAAAAAACAACAAATTTATAATAAAAATAGGATATTTTAGGAAAAAAATCAACTATGAAATAATGCATTTATTGTAAATACTAGATATAAGAATGCGACATAAGTATATTATATTTTGTGTTACTGACATGTTATTGTATATATCATTAATTAATTATTGTTATTATTAATTATGTTCTAAACGTACAAATTGCTCTTCCATGTTATATGCATAGATTTTATATATATATACATATAATGATTAGTAATACTTTTGTACAAATCTAATCAAATCAAAATATGTTTATTAAGTATACAACTAGCTACTCTTGTTCCAACCTCCTTACACCATCAAATGAACAGGCAAAAAACGCCCCGCAGACCATTTGTTCTGTTTGCCAACATTTTCCAAAAGTATTGCTAGTTATAAAAAGAAAAATAATCCTATATATATTTGTTTTAGAATAAGATACAATAATGAAGAGGCCTAAAAACATAATACCTAATAATAATATGTTATTTATTGACAATATGAAATTATTTAAATATATGAATATTATATGAAATTTTAAAAAGTACAACATTTTTTAAAACTCATTTACCAGCAGTGAGTTTGAAACACGTCACACCCATAGTACAAGTTTTGAAAACTTTTATAGTTTTCGTAAACTATCAAAACCTGTAAGGTACAGATATGACCAGCGGGCCTATTGGCTAACTTTGACATTTCCAGTTACCAACCGGGTTCGGTTGTACACCGAACTTTGATGTCAACCAAGATAGTCATATTATTGGTATTGCGTATCAACCTCAGTGGATATCAGTTTACAGTGCCTAACGGTGCCTTTCAGCACGCCATTTCACGACACTATTTTCTATCGACTATTATGCGACTAAGATAAGTAATACCTTTTAGGCACGTTACGCGTGAAACATGGACATTTAATTTTATGTGGTTTATATTACCTGACGTTTGAGGTGAGCGGCAAATTTGAAAACTCATTCGTAACAATAACTACTCTTTGGAGAAAAAATATTACCCATAGTGATATTACCGTTTACAAGTTCATAAACGTTTGGAAGCTTGGTGATCACTACTTATTATAAAACAAAGTCCTCCGCGCCGCGTCTGTCTGTCTGTCTGTCTGTTCGTGATAAACTCAAAAACTACTGCACCGATTTTCATGCTGTTTTCACCAATAGATAGAGTGGTTCTCGGGGAAGGTTTTAGGATATAATTTGTCAAGTTTTTGCATAGATTTGCTAAAATATTATGATATTTGTTAGAGGTCAGAAAAAAAAGGCCGTCTGGGAGCTTTCAACGAAAACGCTTTGAGATATAACAAAATGATGTGTGATGGAATTGTTTACCTTATATAGGTCTACAAAAAAGTCCGCGATGGCATATGTCCATCTCTTAATGTTAGCCTAATATAACTACTTTTTACATTTTGAAAGTTGATAAAAATGCTGACTAAAATCAGACCGTGTTATCCATACTTTAATATTAATCCTTATCCAAATAAATCATGTCGTATACAAGATTGTTCCAATACCTGTAGATTACTTTTTGAATTGTTCAAATCGGACATTCCATTCAAAAGATATTACGAAATGAAAATTTCAATCTAATGGAAAATAAAATCACCGCGCCGCCCGCGCCCCGCCCCGCGATCCATGACCATGCAGTGGCCGCAGCGCAGCGGGTAACGCGGCGGGCACCGAAGTGCGGGAATAATTTTAGAGCATACAGAATATACGCTTTCACGCCTAAACTACTAACTGATTGAAATGAAATTTGGTACATAGGTAGTTTGAACTCTGGAGAAGGACATAGAATACTTTTTATCGCGATAAACTGTAGCCCACGCGGGTGAAATCGCGGGGAATAGCTAGTAGTAAATAATTAAATTAAGTAAAATGCAGTACATATTGTGTAATATATTTTTATTAATCATTTGTTTAATTAATCATTTTTATGTAGTACATTTTTTGATATTATAAATATATAAAAAAGTGCATAATTATATAAGCACATAAACCCTAATTTTAACCTATACAATAGCGTTAAAAATAAATTCCAGGCCCCCGGTGCCGCCCGAAGGATTGATAATTACTTGAGTCTTATGACCACTGCTTATATATGCGGGTGAAACCGAAGGGCACAGCTAGTAACAAGTAATTGTACTTTTCAGATGCTTGCACCAAAAAAAGTGTCTCCTAGGCAAATGGATTTACTTCTTTCTAGACATCGACTCTTCTAAAACTTGTTGGAATCCACTTCTTCACTTATTACTTAGACGAAAATTCGCAATAAACACTTTCTCTGGCAACTGCAATGGATCACTAACGTCGCGCAGGCGGCGTCTCTTTATTTTCAAAAGATTTTGTCTCCGCTGTGCTTGAGCAAATCTCAACAATAGTAGACGTTCCATCACAGAATCTGCAGCAATCCAAATAATAATGCAATGTACACTGAGTCAAACTGACAATCACATCAAAATCCTAGTGCTCCTTACGTGAGCGGCCTAGTGTTAATCACTAAGAATCTATAAAACACTGCTCTTGAGCAGTGTCTTTCACAAAATGTAAAATACCTCGGTGGCTATCAATTTTGATGTCCACTATGCTTACATAATCGCAAATCTAAACTATCGATACGAAAACTTCTGTCAAAATGAGTTATAGTGATTAACACCAAGACTCGGTGCGCATGACGTCATCCCAGTTGATCACTAAGGTTAGCCAATACGAAACTAGCTGTTTGACGGTTCATAGTTCGACACTTTACCCAGTGCTCTTCACTTTACGTTATCCACCGAGATACGCAATAGCCCCGCAGGGCCGGATTTGCCCCTAGTGCGGCCATGGGGCACCTTAAAAATGCTACGGAAGCTTTTTTTTTAACAATTTTGTTATTAACAAACATTCGGTTTTTTTTGATTCGTTGTTCATTTATTTTAGATATTCAGGAGCAATAATTACATTTTTAAAAGAAATTATAATTAATTCAAATACACATAAAATTGAATGTGGTCATATGACACTGTCGCTGTATTTACGATAGGCCACTTTTTATCCCGGCAAAATGCACTGTTGTTAAAATCCTTACGCGAGAGAAGCCGCGGGGCACGGCTTGTTAAACAATAAAGCTAAGCCAATAATGTTAATCCTCTAGTGATGCCATAACTTATACAAAACATAGATATATAACAAATGTGACATATAATGTAACGCTTATGTATTCTGGTGTATTTAATTATATTTAGAAATGGTATCATTATTTCTACACATAAAATTCCGGTGTACGTAATTCTTCTCCACCAAAATGGCTTGACTGATTTTGATCAAGTCGCCGATACCGAGTTTGAATCCTCTCGGCCCGCACCTATGACTCAACAAGTTACGTGCGGATCCACCATCGCTCAAAACGGTGAAGGGAAACGTCGCTCGGCAACCGTCATGTCCAAGAACCGCCACATTCGCGTGCATGCGACATCTACCAACCCGCACTGGGCCCGCGTGGGAAATTACGGCGCGTACTCTCTCTGAGAGAAGGCTAGGGTCCCAGCAGTGGGAACGTTCACCTAGTTTTTTAAAAAATACTATACCATTTCTAAATATGTATATTGCCAATGTTTCAATGATATTAGAGTTATTAAATAAATATTTTAAAATAAGTAAAATGAAACAGATGATTTTCACTAAAGTTTATTAACTTACTCCATTTCACAATAAAAAGAGCAAAATACTAAGACACTACTAAGACAAGCATGTGATCACTTTAAAACGACAAACTTAAAACTAGCTCCGCCCGTTCCAACTTCCTTACACCGGCAAGAAACGTCCGGCTTGTGATCTTTTGGGCGCGATCACATTTGCAATGATATTCTGATTGACTTGAAGCAAGTTCACTACAATCACAAGCTTTGTCATCTAAATAGTCTGATATTTTATAATGAGCTTAGAAAAAGGAACACATGCAAAACTGTTTGGTTTTGGTTTAATTATATTAATAACTAAAATATATAATAGATTATTATGTATTTTATAGATGGATGCCTAATATTGCTTGACACATATTGTAAGCATAAAAACGTTAATACCATATTAATTGTAAACAAAACCTCAAAACGCTTTGGCATAGTTTTTGTCACATATATAATGAAAACCATATTATATATTATACTAAAATAAATGTATGTATATTGTAGCTGTATGTAATGTACATAAATAAATAGGTATACATATTATGTAATTAAGTGACCTAGCATCGAAGTATAACTTTAACAAAAAAAAATAAGTTTGAAAAACTTAAACAAATCATGTTATAAATCAGACTGTATAAAATACTGTTTCGATCAATATGGCGGCTGAACCAACATGGCGTCTCGTAGCCGCCATCTTGGTTTCCGCTGTAACCATTTGACAGGTGACCAGTGCGCGCGGCGGCCATATAACTGAGTCTCTGAGTTTTAGCATGTTATGTTCGGTTTATCCCACTATTTCCATGGAAATGTAAAATTAAAATGCCGGGACAAGCGTTTTTTCCAAATTATATCCCACTATCTGTGCCCCGTGGTTTCATCCGCGTGGGCTACAGTTAATCGGGTGTAAACTAGCACCTAGAATTTTGTAGTACTTAGTTTTTTTTAGTACACACCGATAGGTGCACGGCGACAGATTGTTAACCTATTCTGGGTTTGTAATAGAAATAGTGGGATATAGTGGTTATGTGTTGTGCGCCGCCGCCGGTTGTATAGCTTGACCACGTTACGACGGTACCTTGTAGTGCGCACGCGCATCATTCACGGCGTAGTAGAAGTGATCTCTCTATTTTATATTTTCATATTGTTTTAGCTGTTCCTAGCTTTATGTATGTGTATATAAAATATTAGTAATACGGCGGACGACAATTGTGCAGTTTTTTTAATGGTATTTGCTAGTGTGGCTTTTGGCCAAGAAATAAAGCTAGGTGTTGAAAATGGATGTGTTGATTTTTAAATCGATTCGAACAGAAATCAAAAGGTTATTAATCGATCTCAGTTCGCCATCTCTAGTGTTGATGATTTGTAATTTTCTATTATGTAAAGTATTCGATTTTTTTTTGTTAATTTTTTGCAATAGCATTGATTTAGCGTTGCTTATTAAAGTGTGAAATATCAAACTGGCATTACGCTAGGATATACGTGCAATCTTTATGCAATATAGTAAGTTTGTAGACAAAATAAACCTGTGAATTTGAACTGTGCAGTCCAACTTGAATATAAAAACAAAATTACGTGATATTTGCTGAGACCTTCCCCCACGTGACATTGGGTGCAATGCCTCGCGTAATTTTCTATACTATTACGTCTTTTATTTTCGTAAACTTGTTTAATATTTTCATTTATTATTGTTAAACTTGTTTTGTTAATGATGTTAGTAAAAGTGCTCGATTGTCGTCCGGCGAGGCGCAACACTAGTGTAAGGAATGACCATCGGTGTGTATATGAGTGTAAATGAGTACGTACAATATAGCGAATATTATATATACAGTTTGGAGTTGTTTTATTACGCCAACCCTTCCTTACTAGGCCTTGTGAATGTCTACAGCTTCCTCAATGAGAGAAAGTTATATCTAATCCTATCCTACTAGTTTTATAAACGTGAAAGTTTGTTACTCTTTCAAGCAAAAGCTTCTGAACGCGGATTTGAGTGAAATTTGGAATGGAGATAGCTTATACCCTGAAGAGGATGAACACAGGCTACTTTTTATCCACTAATTAGCATCAGGTGACACGGTCAAACCGTTTCTTCCATTCTGTCCTACGAGTACTTTGCATCTGTTGCTGGACAAACTAGATACCATCGTTTTGTAAAACAAGTCGGAGAAGAATGAGACGACTGGCTGCTTTATCAGCTCACGCTGGCTAAACGGTTCGATTAGAGTTGATGTAATGTGCGAGAGAAATGTAGACTTCCAATAGATCTACAGGAAAGTCTGCGACATTAGATCTAGCTTTTTTAGTTTTGAAAAACTTCTGTTTGTCGTCATAATCTGCCTGCCCATGGTCGCTAGTAAACCTTACTAATATTATAAACGTGAAAGTTTGTGAGTATGGATGGATGTTTGTTACTCTTTCACGCAAAAACTACTAAACGGATCTGAATGATGCAATGGAGATAGCTTATATCCTGGATTAACACATAGGCTAGGTTTCTGTGGGATAACGGGAAGACGCGAGTGAAAGCGCGGGGAACAGCCAGTACACAATAAAACAGTAAATTCCATATTTATAACGTTTATTTCACCAATTGTATAATAATCACGAATTAAACTTAACGACGTCATCTTACGCAACACATCAGTAGTTCCGAAGCAGCGGCTAACATTACTATGCGGACCTTCTCTAAAACATTATACAAACAAAGGCAAAGTTACAATGGCTTTTTACAAATTGATTCTGGCGCTGACACCTACGACCTAATTGCGAGATATTCTGCCAACCAGCAGTAGTGTGCATGCATTACTATATATTTAAAATAAGTTATTTAAAAGGCTTAGATAAATTGATTAGCCACTTGGCTTAGTAAAGTGACATCTAACAACGCAATAAAGGAAGGTAAATACATTTTACTATGTAAAATAACTTGTTCCAATGTTAGTATAACTCAAGATACAACTTTGAAATATATTGTAATTAGTTCCAAAATACTAACATTGGAATGTTAGTATAACTCATGATACAACTTTGAAATATATTGTAATTAGTTCCAAAATAATTCTAACACTTTAAAAGAAACAACTCGTTTCAAATGTACTATAACCCGTTGAAAAATATTGTAACTCGTTCCAAAATCATTATAACTATTTGAAGATACTGTAACTAATAACAAAATTAAAATAACTCTTTAAACAATACTGTTAATTCTGTCAAAGTCGCTACAACTTTTATAAAGACACAATAACATAATTATTCCAATGATACTATAATTATTTAAAAGATACATGTAACATATTACAATGTTACTATAAATCTTTTAAATATATTGTAACTTGTTCCAAAGTCACTATAACTCGTTAAAATGTGTTCCAACTTGATTATAAATCACGTAAACTAGCCACAAGTCATTCAACAATACTATAATTGATTAAAAGTTTCAATTCACTTCCTCATTCTGAGCTTCTTAAAGAAGGGGTTTATTGGCGAGGGGGTGGAAGGCTTCAAGTTTGTCTTGGAGGGTAGTTTCGAACTGTCGAAGGGTATGTTGGGACTCTGCCGCACACTTTTGTAGTAATCGACAGGTTGTTGCATAGAGTTATTCGTTAATACAAATTTAACCTTTTTCGGTGTTTCGTAAACGGGTTTCTTGTTTGGTAAATCCTTTTTTTCCTTCCGGTTCTTGCCCGGAAGTTGCTTTTGAAACTTGTTTACTTTGTTCGCTAAGAAAGTAGGTTTATCCGGCTTCCTATCGGGCTTGTTTGGTTTCGCGACCGACGCGGTCTTGTTAGGACTCTCACTGATTTTAGTTTTGCTCGCTTTCTCGTTCTTGTTTGATTTTTCACCAAGTGAAATTGTTTGCGGGTGATTTTTAGGTTTCTTCACTTTGTTGGTCACTTTAATAACGTCTTTCACCTTGTCGCTTTTGATTTCCTTCGTTTTTGTGTCTTTTTGTTTGGTGACCGCTTTCGATCCCACTTCTGATGTATGTTTATCACTGTTCACTTGTGTTATTTTGCTAATTTTCTCTAATCTTTGTGATTTTTTACCGATTGTACTATTCTCATTTCTTAAACTGCTCTTGTTATTTTGTTCTACTTTCTGTTTTTTGTTGGTAACGTGTCCGTTATGTATTTCCGTCGCGTTTTTCCGTTTCTGTTCGTTCACTTTAGCGTTTTTCTTGCTTTTGTCTTGATTCTCTTTGTCAGACGTGTCCCTTTCCGTTTTCTTCGGTTTGGTCTCAGTGGACTCTACAAGCCATTCGCCGTTCTGAAAGTAAATAATAAGCACATGAGACGCGTTTACTTTTTATAAGCTAGCGTTTGACCACAAGTCACCTGATTTTAAGTGACGATGTGGACGAAGGTGGCGGCACGCTACACCTGGACTGGGAACCGAGTTGGCTGCCGGAAATAACGATAGGTACATGGCGACAGATTTTTTACACGCGAGCACTTGAAAATGCTTCTAGGTCAACGGGAAGTATCGTATAGGTTTTGATTCCCTTGTGAAATCGAAAAATATGCGACATAGACATAGTCATATCTTTTGATCGCGTTGGTTTACGCGTTAGATTTTTTTCACAGCTGATGCCTAATTATTTTAAATACAATATAATACTTGATACCTCAACAAGTTTCCAGGAAAATGGACCTCGACAGACAAACAGACAACGTCCTACAAATGTTCTTTTTTTCTTACATTAGAGTCCTTGCTGAGCGCACCCTTGTGTTTATCAACGTCCTCGACGATGCTAAGTCCGGCTCGACTCTTCTTGAGCAAACGCTTCCTGTGCTTCCGGCTTAGACCTGCAATTTGAAACAAAGTTCTATCAAAAACTCTTTAGTAGAGTCCGCGTGGGGGAGTCAAAAAGTCAAGGCAAAAGATATTTGTTTAGTACAATGCAATATGTGATCACTCAAACTTATCACTTATCAACGTCAAACTTTAAACTAGTTCCAATTCAAAAATTCATAATTTCAAATGTTTTTTATCTAATAGAATACATTGTGATCACTTTAAAATGTCAAACTTAAAACTAGCTACGCCTGTTCCTACCTCCTTACGCCGGCAAAAGAACAGGCAAGAAACAAATTCAAAGTTTTATTTTTCGGACAACAAAAATCCATGGGTTAGTATTATGCTAGAAACGCCCGGCAGGTAATTTTTTTGGCGCGATCACATTGACAATGTGGGATATTTGTAAAACGTTTTGTGGGTAGACCTAATAAAATCAGTTGTGTTGCCGACTCGGTGTTTTCATTACGTGCGCGCTCCCGAAATTCCCTAATATCCTACTGGCGACGAGTAAAATACGTAAAAACAAGTGAATTTAGTGATTAGAGTGTCAAATAACAAAATGCCAATCGGAAAAATAGAACAGTTCGACCTTTCTAGTAAAAAATGGTGTGCATACATACGACGCGTGGAACAGTTCATGACATTAAATGGAATCAAAGCGGAATTACAAGTTGCTACTTTAGTTACTTTAGTCGGAGAGGCCACATATGACTTGATGTGTGACTTGTGCGCACCACAAAACCCTGAGGATAAAACCTTCAAAGATTTAGTAAAGGTAGTCGGCGACCATCTCGAACCAAAACGTTCCGAAATTGCAGAACGGCATATGTTCCGACTTAGACGTCAAAATGGCGGTGAAAGTTTGAGTGATTATTTACAAGTGCTAAAACATTTGGCCAGTACATGCAATTTTCGGAGTAGTTTAGAGGAGAACCTACGAGATCAATTTGTGTCGGGATTAACGAACGACGAAATGCGATCGCGACTGTTCGCTGAACCGGCATTAACATATAAGAGGGCAATCGAACTGGCGTTTGCACTGGAGGCAGCAGAGCGACATGCACAGACGAGTAGTTCCGGCGGCACCACAGCGGCAGGCGCGGAGCCGCTCCACCGGGTGGCGGCGAGTGCGAGGCCGCGCGCGCAGCCAGCTGCCGGCGCGGCGCCGGCCGGCCCGTCCGGGGCGGCGCGCGCGCAGCAGTGCTGGCGGTGCGGCAGGGGGCATCAGGCACACGTGTGTCGCTTCAACAATTACTCGTGTGACGCGTGTGGGCAAAAAGGCCATCTCAAAGTTATGTGCAAGCGGAGTGCGAATACGAATCAAGGCGGAGAGCGATCGCGTACGGGTCAGTTTAGAGGTCAAAATTATTTGGAAAGTGATAGCGGTTCCGAGTGTGATATGTTTAATATTAAGGTAAAAAATGCTGATGACAAGCCGTATCACGTTCAGGCGGTCGTGAATGGACAGGTGATCACATTTGAACTGGACACTGGAAGTAAGTTGGCAGCTATTAGCTTAGATTTTTATAAACAGATGTTTCAAGGATTTCCTATTGTAGAAAACAATGTTTGTTTACGTTCTTATACGGGCACATTGATTGAAGCGCTCGGTTATATAATCGTAGATGTAAGGATGAGGGCACACGCAGCAAGAAATTTAAAATTGTTTATTACTAAAAACGGCGGTCCACCATTGATGGGTCGGTCTTGGTTACGTCATTTAAAAATTGATAACATTCAGATAAATGAAATGTTGTATAATTTATCGACTAATTGTAATCTAATGGACGAGTTAAGACGCGAATTTCCCACTGTTTTTGCCCCGGGCTTGGGCACTTGCACTAAAAAACTCTCACTGCGATTGAGGGATCAGACACCTGTGTTTGTTAAAGCCCGACCGATACCGTTAGCGTTACGTAAACCGGTTGAATTAGAGTTAGAGCGGCTCGAGGCAGAGGGTACCATTGAGAAGGTAGAATATTCAGACTACGGAACACCAATAGTGCCGGTTATCAAAAAGTCAGGTGATATTCGCATATGCGGCGACTACAAGGTTACAGTCAACCCTAAGTTGATTCGCGAGCCGTACCCCATGCCTCGAATTGAAGAGTTGTTCGCTGCCCTGAGTGGGGGCGAAAAATACTCGAAAATTGACCTCACGCATGCTTACGCGCAATTATTGTTAGAGGAAGGCTCGCAGGCATGTACTGCGATCACTACTCATGTAGGTACATTCGTGTATAAGCGAACGCCATTTGGGCTATCTTGCGTGCCCGAAAAATTTCAAAAATTTATGGAGGAGACGCTGAAGGGCCTCCCAGTAGTGGTGTATATCGATGACCTTGCCGTGACCGGGAAAACACACACAGAACATGTAGCTAACTTAAAAGCCGTATTTAACCGCTTGCGTGAGGTCGGTTTGAGGGTCAAGTTGGAAAAATGTTCCTTTATGCAAGATAGCATCACATATGTCGGGTTCATTATTGATAAACATGGCTTGCATCCTGACCAGAGCAAGGTGTCAGCAATAGTTGATGCACCGGCACCTAGTGACGTCACGCAACTTCGGTCTTTTTTGGGGCTAGTCAATTATTATGCGAAGTTTATACCGCGGCTCAGCACTTTGTTGCACCCGCTACACCAACTATTGCGCAAGCAGGTTGCTTGGGTCTGGTCATCGGAATGCACAGAGGCGTTCAATGATGTTAAAAGAGCAATTTTAAGTAGTAAAGTGTTGGTACATTATAACCCTGAACTACCGCTGGTGTTAGCCGTGGACAGTAGCTCGTACGGCATCGGCAGTGTGCTATCGCACCGAGTGGAAAACGGCGACGAACGGCCCATTTGTTTCGCGTCGCGGTCTCTCACGGCAGCCGAGCGAGCGTACAGTCAGCTCGACAAAGAAGCGCTTGCAATTATCGCTGGAGTTACGAAGCATCATCAATATTTGTACGGGCGACACTTTATTATTAAAACGGATCATAAACCGTTGACGTTTATTTTTGGCCCTAAATTTGGGTTACCACAAACTGCCGCGAGTAGACTGCAAAGATATGCCACAAGGTTGGCATCTTACGACTTTGATATCGAGTTCGTCAAATCAAAAGATAATGGGAATGTAGACGCACTGTCTCGCCTGCCGCTGCCGTATGAGAGACGTTGTGATGAGCGGGAGTCGGTGTCGTACATACATTATGTGGAAGAGTCGTTTCCAGTAAGTGCCAAGGAGGTAGCCTCATGGACGCAGAAAGACGGTGTTTTGAGCAAAATAGTCACTTATATTAACAACGGCTGGCCAAATAAAATTACTGATGACGCGGAGAAACCTTATTTTTTTCGAAAAGACCAGTTAAATATTGTTAGCGGTTGTATTTTGTACAATCATCGTGTAGTAATCCCGGAATCGCTTCGAAAGCAAATATTGAGCGAATTACACGAGGGCCACTTAGGTATCGTTAAGATGAAAAGTACCGCGAGAAGTTACGTTTATTGGCCTAATCTAGACACGGAGATAGAACGTATAGGTAGGGAGTGTACATCGTGTCAACAACAACGCGACGCGCCACCGCGCTCGCTGTTGCACCCGTGGCCGTTCCCCGCGCGCCCCTGGCAACGCGTTCATATCGATTTTGCTGAGTTTCAGGGTAGGCACTATTTAGTATCCGTAGATGCTCATAGTAAATGGATAGAAGTGCAAAAGATGAATGGAACGACTGCTAGCGCGACCATACTGAAGCTACGCGAACTGTTCGCTAGGTTCGGGCTACCATCTCAGATCGTCAGTGACGGCGGCCCACCGTTCGGTTCCGCGAGTTTCGCAGAGTTTCTGTCTAAAAATTTTATAACTCATACTATCACGAGCCCGTATAGACCGGCAGGGAACGGCGCGGCTGAAAACGCGGTCAAGTCCGTTAAGCGCGCGATGAAAAAGGCCGCACAGGACGGAGTCGACATCGAAACGGCGGTATATAAATTTGTACTCCAGTACCGCAACTGCTCGCACGCCACCACCGGGGTAGCCCCGGCCGCGGCGATGCTCGGGCGGCGAGTGCGCACGCGGCTGGACGTGGTGCGGCCGAGCGCGGCGCACCAGCAGCGCTGCGAGGCCGCCGGCGACCGCGCCGCGCGCCTGCGCCCCGGCGCCGAGCGCAGCCGAGCGCAGCCGAGCGCCCGGGGACCACGTGCTGGCGCGCGACTACCGCCCGCGCACCGACAAGTGGGCGCCGGCCGTGGTCACGGCGCGGGACGCCCCGCTCACATATCGGGTCACAGGTGCGGACGGTAAAGAATGGAAAAGGCACATTGATCAGCTGTTACCCGTCCGCAAATCGTTAACCAAATTACGTCACTCTATAGGTATAGGTAACGATCATGACAACGTATTAAATAAGCCCGAGGTTTTTGAGGACGCATTAGACGAGGAGCCCGTCACTCCAAAATCGACGTCATCTCTATCCAACGAGGATCCTTCCGACTGCACTTACCATCCTGATAAAGACGAAAATCCGACTCCTGCTCAAAAGTCTCGACCAGCGAGACCCATACGTACATGTGTTTTGAAAAAGAAAAATCAAAATTAAATATGATATAGGTATAAGTTTATTTTGTATATCCTATTTTTTTTACTTTATCCTTAGTTACTAAGTTTTTTTTTTTATTTCTATTTTTTTTTTCCTTGTATTTTGTTGAAAGTTTTTTTTTTTTCTTTTTGTAAGGGGGGGCGTGTGGGATATTTGTAAAACGTTTTGTGGGTAGACCTAATAAAATCAGTTGTGTTGCCGACTCGGTGTTTTCATTACGTGCGCGCTCCCGAAATTCCCTAATATCCTACTGACAATTATATTCTTATCACTAATTGATTGAAGAAGCTTTGCCAAGTCCCTATTAGGTATAGAGCTGGTCACCTCTCAGCTTCAGCTCGTCGGCGTCAGCTCTCAGCTTGTGCTCGAGCTGGGCCAGCTTGTTGGCGGCACGCTTGGGCTTCATCGTAGCATCCGGTGCGGGGACTTCCGGCGCGGACACCGGCAGCGGATACTGGCCCGCGGCGAGGGACTCGAACCTGACATAAGAATCATTTATTTGCAACAAATTATACAAAAATACTAAACAAAATCTAAACATATATAACTCAAAGGTGACTGACTGACAGTGATCTATCAACGCACAGCCCAAACCACTGGACGGATCGGGCTGAAATTTGGCATGCAGGTAGATGTTATGACGTAGGCATCCGCTAAGAAAGGATTTTGATTAATTCTACCCCCGAGGGGATAAAATAGGGGATGAAAGTTTGTATGAAACTTTGTCAATTTTAAACCGATCGGGCTGAGACTTTGCATGCATAAAGCTGTAGCCCACGCGGGTGAAACCGCGGGGAACAAGTAGTAACATATACAATTTTAACCATCACTCCATATAATTCACGAAACATAAAGTAGGTACAACATTCGGAAACATTACAGACGTTCACAATAATCTAAACATATAGCTAAAACTGTTTTCCAATTGTCAACAAACAAATCAATATTGACGACGCGGTAGCCGAGTTGGTAGTATCCCTGCCTGCGAAGTTAGCGGTCCTGGGTTCGAATCCTGGTAAGGGCAAATATATGTGTGATGAGCACGAATATTTGTTCCCGAGTCTTGGATATTTCTATCTATATAAGTATTTATTTCTCTATATAAGTATGTATATCGTTGTCTAGTACCCATAACACAAGTTTCGAGCTTAATTTGGGGCTAGGTCAATTTGTGTGAAAAAAAAAAAAAAAAATATTTTATAGTGATGATGGCTTAAATGGTAGTGACGTCGACTTGCGTTGGACGTGGGTTCGGATCCTACAATAAGCTTGAGCTTTCGGTGAAGGAAAACGTCGTGATGAAACCATAGCTTGGTGGTAGGGCATGCTCTAGTGCTCGCCTGCTAGCTACCAGCCTCGAGTTAACAATCTGTCGCCGTGCACCTATCGGTGTGTTCCGGCAGCCTCACTTGAGAGACAGCTCCCAGTCCAGGTGTAGCGTGGAACCTTCGACCACATCGTCACTTAACATCAGGTGACGTGTGGTCAAACGCTACACAGTAAGTAGAAACAATCTTTTATATAAAATTTTCGTGTCACAGTTTTCGTTCCCGTACTCCTCCGAAACGGCTGGACCGATTTGTATGAAATTTTGTGTGCATATTGGGAAGGTCTGAGAATCGGCTAACATCTATTTTTTATATTAATTTTTTATCGAGTTAAATGTAGTCCACGCGGGTGAAGCCGCGGGGCGCAGCTAGTTTTTTTTTATGTTTCTTACCTCAGGAACTTTCCGACTGGGTGAACCGATTTTGATGATTATTTTTTTATTTGAAAGCTGGTGCTTCCCATTTCTATTTGGTCCGGTTGTGACAATGGCATCCATGGGAAAACCTGAGAAGTCGGTTTTTTTTGCTTGTACTTTTAATTTTTACTGTGTATAGTCACCTCTGTAGACAGATCTTGAGGCGGCGGTGCGCGGCGGCGCTGGCCCCGGCTAGCAGCCCGCGCAGCATGTCCGCCAACAAGCTCGCCGGGACCGGCAGCAGGGGCAGCTCCACGTCCACGCGCCCGGCTCGAGGGTCCAGGGGCTTCTCTCTGTTCAATATCACTAATTAATTGATATGTTTCACTATAACATTTAACACAGAACCACAAGTTTGACAGTTCAATCGCCGCCAAATAACGGCCGAAATTAATAATCGATCCTGATCCGTTATCCGCGGTTTCGGATCGATATGTCATGTCATACGCTCGAAATTAACGCCGTTGCTCGTAGAAACTTGAAATTTGGAGGGTATGTTTAATGCATAGAGGAATACTTAGAAAGGATTTTTTTGAAATTTTGAATTTAATTTTTTATTTACCCCTAAGGGGGTAAAAAAGGGGAAACTGCACTGCTACACGGCTGAAACCGCGAGAAACAGCTAGTTTGACGGAAGCTCCATAACGGTTAACATACCCATCATCACCTTCCCCATCGCTCGCCGCATCACCGTTTTCCGCACCTCCCCCCTCCTCATCATCATCTGACATCAGCTCCAGCGCGTCCGGGCCCCCCGCCGGGCATCCCATCTGAAACGACACATGTCAATGTCATACATTTATTGCAAGCAACAAACTTTTCTATTCATTAATATTCATGTTTTTTTTCACTATTACATTGTAGCGTTTGAGCACAAGTCACCTGATGTTAAGTGACGATGCGGTCGGAGGTGGCGCCACGCTACACCTGGACTGGGAGCTGGCTCTCAAGTGAGGCTGCCGGAACACACCGATAGGTGCACGGCGACAGATTGTTAACAAGAGGACCAAGCTATGGTTTCATCACGATGTTTTCCTTCACCGAAAGTTCAAGCTCATTGTAGGATTCGAACCCACGTCCTACGGATCGCAATGAGCCATCATCGCTAAAATGTAAATATAAAAATTCATGTTTCCATATCCCAATGTGCACAACCAACCAAGAGAAATGTTATAAGTACAGCTAATTAAAAAATATCGGACTATTAGATGACAAAAAAAGCTTGGGATTTTAGTGAACTTGCTCCAATTCAATCAATTAGCAATAAGAATAAAATTGTCAATGTGATCGCGCCAAAAAAATTACCTGCCGGGCGTTTCTTGCCTGTTCTTTTGCCGGCGTAAGGAGGTTGGAACAGTCGTAGCTAGTTTTAAGTTTGACGTTTTTAAAGTGATCACAATGTATCCTATTGAATAAAGAAAAATTGACTTTTTGATTAAATAAATATGTATTTTGAAATATGAAGCTTCCTCCCACCTGGTGCCAGGCCCGGGTCCTGTGCTGGTAGGCGAGGCCCAGCTCGCTCTGCCGCAGCAGCGCGGTGAGCACCCGCCGCGCCGCCGCGCACACGGCGCCCGCCGCGCCGCCGCACGTGTACTGCGCGAACGGGGCCAGCAGCGCCGCCACGCTGGAGGGGGGGATGGCGCCCAAGGACACCTGAGGGGGGTTCATTTAAGAATACGAATAAGTGTTATTACAAAAATACTTAAGTAAGATGGAAAATTGACTTCGTGAAGGAACTAACAAGTCCAAGAACCACAGTGTATGTAATTAATCATTTATATAAATTTGTAAAACATATTTTTAACTAGTTGAACCCTGTGGTCCACCCGCGTCTTTTCTTTTTCCGGGATAAAAAGTAGCCTATGTCTTAATACAGGATATAAGCTAACTCTATTCAAAATTTTATCAAAATCGGTTTATTAGTTACGGTGATACGTGGTTACAAACATTCAAACAAACAAACATTTGTATATCAGTAGGATTTTTAGATGGCGTGATGAAACTATGATTGAGTTACCTTGGCCAGTTCCTCCAAGAAGCAGTCAGTGAAGTGCAATAACATGGATGTTGCATTCCGAGCGTAGTGCGGAGTCTTTATTGCAAACAGACCTGAAATAAAATATGGAATCAATATGGATTCATTATTTACTACAGCGATGGTGGCCGAACGGTTAGGCGTGCGACTTACAAGACGCCGACACCGAGTTCGAATCCTCTCGGCCCCGCAAATATGACTTAATAAGTTATGTGCGGATTTGCCATCGCTCAAAACGGTGAAGGAAAACATCGCAAGGAAACCGGCATGTCCAAGAACTGCAACATTCGCGTGCATGCGACATCTACCAACCCGCACTGGGCCCGCGTGGGAGATTACAGCCCATACTCTCTCTCTGAGAGAAGGCCAGAGTCTCAGCAGTGGAAACGTGAAATGCTGATAAATATGATGACTTATTTACTATTTGTTCCTTGCGTTTTAACCCGCACCTTCTTGCAGGAACCTTTTTCCCGATAAAAAGTAGCCTATGTGTTAATCCAGGGTATAAGCTATCTCCATTCTAAATTTCATTCAGATTCGTTCAGTAGTTTTTGCGTGAAAGAGTAACAAACATCCATACTCACAAACATTCACCTTTATAATATTAGTAGGATATGCTTCTAGAGTGATGCACAACTGGAACGGACTACCAGAAGACGTTGACGTTGACTTGTGTCGGCACTTTCAGCGAATCCCTTTAAAAACAGACTGGACAAGTGGTTGCGAACGAACACTGCTTCCTTGCTACAGAATTGACTTTTCTCTGCACTTTTGGATATTGCTATAATTCAACACAGCATGATATAGGCACATCAGCCTCAGGCTGCTCGCCTATAATTAATAAATAAATATTTCAGTCACCATTGTTCCCTGACAGCATCTTGGCATACTTCTGACAGCTGTCAAGGCTCCATTCACACCTCGCCAAGCATCTGAGACTACCGCGCAGGTATCGCCGCACCAACTGTTACAAAATAAAATACAACTTGAATAAAATTCAAGGAAGTAAGCACAGACATTTCAGATTGAAAATCAATATGTTTATTAGCGATGGTGTCCGAACGCTAACGCGTGCGCTTTACAAGGCGCCGACACCGAGTTCGAATCCTCTCGGCCCCGCACCTATGACTCAACAAGTAACGTGCGGATCTACCATCGCTCAACAACAGTGAAGGAAAACATCGCTCGGCAACCGGCATGTCCAAGAACCGCAACATTCAAGGGCATGCAACATCTACCAACCCGCACTGGGCCCGCGTGGGAGATTACGGCACGTACTCTCTCTGAGAGGAGGGCGGAGTCCCAGCAGTGGGCACGGAATAGGCTGATGATGACTTAACCAATCACATCTTTTGGATTAAATTTCCTGAAAAATTCCGCATTCATCAAAAATAGTGAAACAATATCGTACCATTAGGAACTTGTCCAACCTATGGTGGTCGATCCCGTACCACTCGGTGGCTAGCATCTTGAGCCCCGCGCGGGTCATCAGCAGGGCGTGCTTCAGGTGCTCAGCTGGGAACAGGTCGAGGATGTTGGCTATGTTTTCGCAGAGCTCTTCCTGGAATTGTTAACGGAAATATAGGATGCTTTCCATTTACTTTAATTTTGTCTTACATGATTTTCGGTAATGATCAAAAATAAATAAATCCTAATATTATAGAGATATATATGTATATAAAAAAATTTAAGAGACCATTGCCCAGCAGTGGGACAGTATAAGTTTAAAAAAAAAATTATTTTAATGCGAAAGTTTGGATGGATGGATGGATGTTTGTTACTCTTTCACGCAAAAACTACTGAACGGATCTGAATGAAATTTGGAATGGTGATAGCTTATACCCGGGATAGGCTACTTTTTATCCTGAAAAAAGGTTCCTGCGGGATAAAGGGAAGACGCGGGTGAAACCGCGGGGCACAACTAGACTAATAATCTTTACAAATTAAACAGTTGCCAACATCAATGCAATAATAACACTGACACTACACGATCCAACTCAAACTTTTCTAGTGTTCAGCCGTGTGCCTGGTGTAAGTAGTTGAACAAGAAATGATGGACACCATGTCACACTGTTCCATCTGTGTCGCTAAATGGAAAGTTCTCATACTGTATTTCGAAACCTACTTGCTTTTATTGCCAGTTTTTTCTTTTTAGGGAGCACATCCAGAATTTTAAAAAGTATTGGCGTTATGTCATATCGAGGTCTGCTTTGGTTGTGATCCCGCAACTCATTAATATTCATGTTCCCATATCCCAATGTGTACAACCAAACAAGAGAAATCTTATTAGTAAAGCTAATTAAAAAATATCGGACCATTAGATGACAAAAAAAAAGCTTGGGATTTTAGTGAACTTGCTCCAATTCAATCAATTAGTAATAAGAATAAAATTGTCAATGTGATCGCGCCAAAAAAATTACCTGCCGGGCGTTTCTTGCCTGTTCTTTTGCCGGCGTAAGGAGGTTGGAACAGGCGTAGCTAGTTTTAAGTTTGACGTTTTAAAGTGATCACAATGTATCCTATTGAATAAATAAAATTGACTATTGACTATTGACTATTGAGGGGCAATATGATGGATGAGGACCGAAAAAGATGGCACATGCTCCGCTGACAAAAGCTCAGTAGGTGTTTAAACCAGAGGGTAACTAGTAATACATTGTATTTACCTGAATAAGGGGCTTGTCAGACATCCAGACGGCATAGAACAGGCCCTTCCACACGCGTGTGAAGTCATCCTCTTTGAATTCTATAACGAAATATGGTAGGTCTTCAATTTAGAAAATTGGATTCCATTCCGACGCTTTATTTCTTTAACTTATTAAGAAAACGATAATTTGAATATTACTTAATGTTTAGTGTTGATTTTTAATTAATCCAGTCGATAATACTCCACGATTTGTGGAAAGTTTATATCACCACGAAAAATGTTTTTGAGGTTATGCGTCAGTTTTCTATCAAATTTTTTAAGTAAAATCAATGAAAACTTTAGGAACTATGCTAGTAAATGGACAAACATACCGTATCCTTTCTCGAAACAGCTTAAAATCCATTTCTTCAGCGCTTTTAGTACTCTATCTCGGGTTTTTTTATCATTGCCCGAGAGCCATCTCGCGTACTTTATTTCTTGAGCTACGACTAGCACTTGCTCTTTTTTAGGTTTCGGTTTATTTACGCCACCTTTTTTCTTCACTTTGTCCTTTTTATTCTTATTTTTATCGACGACTTTCATTTTGGGATAATATTAGCGATTTCAAAACAAATGCACGCAGGCATGTACGCCATGTGAAAATGAAATGAAACAAGAAGTTTGACAGTTGACATTGACGTTTAAAGAAAGGCGATTAGCAAAACCTTGCGTATGGCAACTCCACAAGGAAATTCGTGAAGTGAACCCGACTGAACGACGTAACTTTGTTTGAACGTCTCACGCGATATAAATAACTGTGTTTTGTGCACATCAAATACCAATAGAAACCAATAAACAAAATAAATATCAATATATTTTGTCAAATATCCCTAGTGTAGGATTCGAATAATCGAACCTAGTTCACTAATCGAATGCCAGCCCAAGCCCAGTCCGAATCCGGATGCAGAAAAAATGCAAGCTAAATCTTCATAATATTATATTGATCATTTCCTATTCTGCCTGGGCTGGGCATTTCATGTATCGTAACAGGAATAAATAAAAACACACTTTAATATAATTAAAATAATTACATATTATGTATTCAATTGATAAATTTTACACATTTATGAAAATACAATATTATTCCAAATTTAACAATCTCAGAATTAGGCGCTAGTTTATTTTACTAAACAAAACTAAATTCAAACTACCCTTGCTCACATCGAGTGAAATAAAAAAGATGCCTTTACGAAACTTTTTGGATAAAGTAGGTTGTACACAAAAGAGTTCGAACAAAATATTAGTTTCTACCTATATAGCCTAGTATTGCCAAGGTAGTCTGAATCTAGTACCATTTCTAACTTTACATTATACAATAAGGTTAGTTAAACATTAAATAACATTGGAATGCATTCTTCAAAAGCAAAATAAAGCTCCAATAAGAATTTTAATGGGTCATTTCTGACAGCTGACAGCTTTTCCGATACATGAATTTGTTTAATGAAAAAAGCGAAGGCATTGTGGCCCATGCAGCCAAATACGGTTCAGCGGCGCATGTCTCATGTCTAGTTTATAAGAATTAAAAAGAATCTGACAATGAATTATTTCATCATCATCAGCCTGTATAAGTCCACTGCTGAACATAGGCCCCCCTTGATCGCCACCATGAACGGCTGTTAGCCATTTGCATCCATCGGCTCCCTGCGACTCTTACAATATTTGTACCACATTTACTGCAATAAATATTTGTATTTACCCTCATTTATTATTATTTCCGCATCGTCTCTTAGCATCGGTTCACGCGCGTTATGATAGGTCATCGAGTGATGACCAATCATGCGGCGTAGGCGTTGGCGCCAAACGTACCGAGGAACGTACAAGCGCGCGCACATGTGGACAGTCACAGTCCGACATAAGGTGACTTGTGGTCAAACGCTACCCTGTAAATAGTAAAAAAAAAAACTCGAAAATGGCTGGACCGATTTAGCTAATTTTGATCTTGAAATGTTTATGGGAGTTCAGGGAAGGTTCAAAAGGTGACTTCGCCGGATCAGCTAGTTCGTTTAAAAAAATCTCAATTATCCAAAGGTACACCAAATTAATTTCATTATCCGTGCGTACTGCGCGTCGTGGATTCGAATCCTACAATGAGCTAAGGACCCGTCGTCCATTTTTTTGTACGACAATGATATAGTTACATTATTTCTGACTTTATTATTATTAATTATGATTAAAAGTGACGTGCGGATCTACCATCGCTCGAAACGGTGAAGGAAAACATCGCTCGGCAACCGGCATGTCCAAGAACCGCAACATTCGCGTGCATGCGACATCTACCAACCCGCACTGGGCCCGCGTGGGAGATTACGGCGCGTACTCTCTCTGAGGGGAGGGCGGAGTCCCAGCAGTGGGCACGTAAGTTTTGAGCTATATTTCAGTCGTCGTCTACTAGCATGGATAGAGGATCATCGAAGACTGCCTCGGCTGATTTTGATACGATCGACGTCGGTGCATCCTTTGGTAGTCTCGACGATTGTTGTTTCGGTTCTGTTGAAAATAAAACAAATTTATTTACTCTAAACATTAATTCCAATATATGAAAATTTCGTGTCACAGTGTTTTTTATCGAACTCCTCCGAAACGGCTTGACAGATTTTATGAAATTTTTTGTGTATATTAATGTAGGTCTAAGAATAAGTCCTAGGGTATTTTTTATACCCAATATTCTAAATTTCATTAAAATCCGTTCAGTAGTTTTTGCGTGAAACAGTAATAAACATCCATACTCGCAAACTTTCACGTTAATAATATTAGTAGGATATTGAAAAATGCTCACCAGTTTTTTCCTTTTTGACTCCGAACAGATCATCATCATCATTTTCATCACCAAACAGGGATCCTTTGACGTTCACCTCTTTCCTTTCCTTCACTTCTTGATTCTTCTGTTCTTTGTTCTGCTTTTCCAACTTCTTCTTCCCGCTGAATAAGTCTTCTTCGCTGTCAGAATCGAATAGGATAGCTTTTTTTACTCCTTTATTGTTCTTCTTGGATAATTCTTCGTCTGAATCGCTGAAGAGAGATGATTTCGCGTTTTGTAAAGATTTAACATTCTTTGCGATATTAAATTCATCATTTATGACAGCTTCTGTAGATCCTTTAGTTGTTACTAGATCGTTTTTGATGATATCAGTAGATTTTTCTATATTGTCTTTGTAAGTTTTACCTAAAGTTTTGACTCCATCTTTGGTTTTGAAAATGTCATCTTTTGATTTTGTTTCTGCAGTTTCGGTTGCAAAAATGTCACCGTCAATTTTTGTTGGTGCGTTTTTAGATCCAAATATGTCGTTTTTTGGTTCCGTATTGAATATGTCTTCGTCGTTAAGTATGTATACGACTTTGGTAGTGCTACCATTTTGTTCTTTCAAGTTTTCCGTCAAATCTTGCCTCGTTTCTGGAGCTTCACTAGAAACTGAAGCATTGTCTTCTATAGATTTTGATGGCAAGACATTTGTGTTTACATTTTCATGTGGACTTTCACTAGTTACTTTTTTATGTGTCTTATTTGATTTGATTTTCATGGCATCGTGACTTTGATCTTCTATGTCTGTCTCATTAGGTGTAATTTCAACACCTTGACTGCCTTTTTTAATAGATTCATCAAGATGTTTTTCGTTATTTTGGTTTTTAGATTTGACAGGTTCATCAAGCGAGCTAGAATTGTCAGTATCGTCACCTAGGTATATAGCAGATCTTCTGACAGCTTCGTGTCTAGCTCGCCTACTTGAAGGTCTCCTTTTAACTTGAATCCTAGCTCTTTGTTTCGACGCATTGTTATCTAATACTTCTGACTCAGGTTTCTCTTCAAATGCAATTGATTTGGTAGCTATTTGTTCTTTATTTTTATCGTTTTCTTCATTTTCAACTTTATCACTGGGCGGTTTAGGTCGAAAGTCTGTTACGTCTTTTTCTGTTTCGTGATTGGCTAAATTCTGATCGTTTTTCTTTTCTCTAGGCACTTTCTTAGGCGAAGCTCCAGGCATTAAAGCGTCTACATTGATGTTGAGGTTCTTTGTATTTAATTTGCCAATCTTTGGTGGTTCTTTAGAATTGAATCTGTCGTCAAATTTATTTGCTATTTTGGTGTTTTGACCTAAATTTGATTTCTCCGCTTTGTTTTCTTCTGACGGTTCCGTGTTATGACTAGATTTATATGTATTAAATAATTCATCGTCTGAATCAATTTCTTTACGCGATTTATCAAGTTCTTTTACGTCTGACTTAATGGTGTCTATGATTGTATGTTTTTCAATTTCTGACGCGCTAAATAGATCTTCATCTAGGAAGCTAGTTTCAGGCTTATTTCCCGTTACCTCGTTAGTTCTAGAGGTTTCGATTTTGGTATTCACAACTTTTGTCTCTGGAATAATATTATCTGTCACTTTAGGCGATTTTATATCGAATAAGTCTTCATCATCTCTATTAAGTTTCACATCTCTTACAGATTTAGGCTTATTTTTTTCAGTTTTCGGTACGGAACTAAATATATCATCATCATCATCATCATCGTTAGAGGTTTTAGAAGTTTTTGGGACAAAGTCCACATCTATAGCCGGAGGTTCATCAACAAACAAATCAAAGTTAGCATTCCTCGTGAATATTTCCGGTTTCTCATCGGATATGACGTCGTTTTTCTTGAAAAACAGCGACTCGTCGTCTGAATCGTCATCGAAAAGTGCGTTAACGTTTTTGCTTTTCTTTGGTTCAGCGACTTTTTCAAACGCCGGCGGTTCAGTCAGAATGTCATCGAATACATTTGTTTTGTTGGATATCGGTTTCTCTTGTACGACTGTTGAAACTGGGATTTCTTTGTCAGAATCACCAAATTCATCAAAGACTGGATTTTCTTTTTTCGTTTCTATATTTTGCTTTTCAATAACTACTTTTGCTTTATTTAAATCCGTACTTTTAGTATCTTTTAATTGTGATTCAATTTGTACAGATTCTATGTTTAAGGTACTTTTAGGTTCTTCTGTTGGTGATTCAGTTTTTTCTTGACTGGATTCAATGACTTCTGTAATATTTTGATTTGACACGTTTCTTGATGTTTCTTTTGTTGTTACAAATAAATCATCTTCGAGTACATCATCATCAAAAATATCTTGACTTGGTATTGGAATCGATTTTTCTATTAAACTTTCATGTGATTTATTAAAAGTCTTAGGCATTTCTTTTATATTTGCTTTAGGCAACTTAGTATTATCATTGAGTGTAGTTGTATCCTTATCAATTATTGCATCTTGTGCAAGCGAGATGATATTTTCACTTCCACCTACTTTAAGTACATTTGGAACTGTATCAAATTTATTAGCGTTCAGGAACAAATCGTCAATTTCATCTTCAAACAGTGATGGACTTTGAATCATATTGCCTTTCTCTTTAGGTTTAAAATTGTCAGTCTTCAGTTTTGAATTACTGTCTGGTTTAAACGGTTCCTTATCTGTAGATATTGAAACATTTGAATGAAGTACTTTATCAGCATTATTTGGCTTTTCAGCTGCTATTTTTATGTTAGCGAATATGTCTTCTTCGCTATCTGAATCAAATATACCTTTTGATTTAACTATATTAGTCTCAGTTTTATGAACTTTTTGCGGCGAATCATCAAACAAGTTTCTTTCTTTCGTTGATTCTGTAGGCTTTGCTATATCTTCTACTTTAGCAATATCTTCGTTTGTCATCTTACTAATTTCTTTATGTTTAGTAATTTTAGTTTCTTGAGATTCAACATTTTTAGTCGACGATTTATCTGGTTCTGTTGTTTTGACATCACGAAATAAATCATCGTCGCTATCAAATATGCTTTTCTTATCTTTATTGTTTGGTTTCTGATTGTCTTGGCTTGTTGTTGGTTCACTTCTATTAGATTTCGGTTTATCGATATCAGAGAACAGATCATCGTCGTCAAATATCGATTTCTGATTCGATTCTTTCGCTGGAATCTTAACGTTTGTAGTAAATATATCATCGATATCATCAAATATGTTATCGCTGAAAAGATCTTTGACGACTTTCTTTTCTTTATCTTTGACAGGTTCGTTGGATATCTTTTGTGCAGGTTTCTTTGCTGTTACTTTCTCAGATTTAGCGAAAAGGTCATCGAATATATCTTTTTCTTTCTTAGGCAATGATTTGTTGTCTGTCTCATCTGTAGCTTTACTCCTAGCTACAGTTTCAGATTTATCGACAGATTCAGGTTTAATTTTAGGTATGTTTTCTGTGGAACGGGTTTGTATTACGTCACTTCCACTCTCTTCGCCGGAAGTCGAGGATTTCCGTTGATTTCGTTTCAAGATGGCGGCGCCGATGCTCTCTGCGCCTTTGTTGGACCCAAACAGAGATATACCACCAACTGGTTTCTGTAAATGATTAGATAATAATATTGTTAAAATTATATCGTTATGGAAAATATAATGACAGAACGCAAATAGAACTCTAAAGCTTTAGATGTGAGTTTGGTTTATTTTTTACTGAATGCGCTTATTATCATAAATTGTATATCTTTTAAATATATAATACAAAGTCGGGTTAGTTACATCACTAATAACTCCAAAATGGCTGGACCGATTTTTATTTGTGAATAAGTATTGAAACATCAGAATTTATATCAAGTAATTCTATCTGTTTCTTAGTTACCTTTACACGATAAAACAGCTGTACAGATTCTGATGAAATTTGATATGCAGTATGGAGGTATGGGAAGAAAGGTTCTCGAGTGGCGACCACGAACCGGAAGACCTTCTGTAGGTAGGCGTCCCACTAGGTGGAGCGGGGACATTGTAAGAGTCGCGGGAATCCGATGGATGCAAATGGCTAATAGCCGTTCATGGTGGCGTTCAAGGGGGGAGGCCTATGTTCAGCAGTGGACTTCTTCCGGCTGATGATGATGGAGGTGAATTTCAACTCTGAGATATAATATAGGATACTTAAATGAAGTCCACCGCGACCGCCTTCATCAGCTAATTACGTTCCCTTTCCTAGGTCAAAGTCCTTCTCTCTCAGAGTGCGGGTTGGTAGATGTCGCATGCCCTTGAATGTTGCGGTTCTTGGACATGACGGTTGCCGAGCGATGTTTCCCTTCACCGTTCTGAGCGATGGTAAATTGTTAATATAATTAAAAGTTAGCATTACCTTTGTACTGGTATCTTCTTGTTTCTCTACTGTATTTTTATTTTGAATGATTCCCTTCTTAGGAGGTTGCTCTGCAAACAATTCTGGTTCAGATTCGTCTTCGAATAATGTTGATTTTTGCTTAGCTGAAGGTTTTGTTTCTACCTGAAATTTAAATGAATGAAAAATATGAATATTGGACGAGTGAAACCTTTTTCCGAGGTAAAAAATAGCCTATGTGTTAATCCAGGGCATAAGCTATCTCCATTCCAAATTTCACTCAAATCCGTTCGGTAGTTTTTGCGTGAAAGAGTAACAAGCATCCATACTCAAACTTTCACGTTTATAATATTAGTAGGAAATAGGATAAATTTATATACATTTTTCTGCAAATTGAAGTAAGGTGAACTCACATGTGCTGCTGGGAAATCGCTGAATATATCATTCTGGTCCACTTCAGGCTTGTCGAAGCGGAACAGGTCTTCCGCCAAGTTGTTTTGGACCGTATTCCTGGAAAATAAAGTTTACTTTTTGATGTAAACAATATTAAAATAACAATCGAGTGAAAGTTGTTCTCTATTTTGAAAAGAGACGTTTTAAAAAGGAACACTTATCATCAGGGGCCAGGGACTTTTAAAAAGGAACACTTATCGCCAGCAGCAGGATAGGTCAAAAAGGTCCCCGTGATGGGTACCATACTCTCTCTCTCTGAGAGAAGGCCTGTTTCCCAGCAGTGGGCACGTTATATGCTGATGATGATGATTGTTCTGGGCACCATCAACAGTTCTTAAACCAATCCTGTTCTAAGGTTACTGTGTTTAGTGTTTACCATAGTCGGCTGTATCCTGGTCACTGCACCAAATTGTCGCTAGATCATAATTCTCATTCGAAGCGATGATGGCTGTGGTAGTGACGTCAGCTTGCGATGTGGGTTCGAATCCTACATTGTGCTGAAGCTGAAGGAAAACATCAGACATCTACCAACCCGCACTGGGCCCGCGTGCGAGATTACGGTGCGTGCTCTCTCTGAGAGGAGGGCGGAGTCCCAGCAGTGGGCACGGAATAGGCTGATGATGTTGTTGTGTACTCACCGCTGCGTGTAGGGCTTGTTCTTGTTGATTTCAGCGAAGATGTCATCGTCGGAGGGCGAGTCCTCCGCCGCGGGCTCCAGGGGCGGCGGCTCGTCCGGGAACACTATACCTGGACAAAGGCATACATGTTTATTAGTAAAGCTTATCATACAATCTCGGGCTATTTAGATGACAAAAATGCTTGGGATTTTAGTGAACTTGCTCCAATTCAATTAATTAGTGGTAAGAATAAAATTGTAAATGTGATCGCGCCCAAAAAATTACCTGCCGGGCGTTTCTTGCCTGTTCTTTTGCCGGCGTAAGGAGGTTGGAACAGGCGTCTTAAGTTTGACATTTTAAAGTGATCACATTATGTATCCTATTGAATGAAGAAATTTAGAATTTTAATTTTATGTAAGAAAATCAGATAGGATATGGAATGAAATGATTGTACGATATGAAACTTACTTGCGGCCGGTTTTTCTGGTTTGTACACTTTCCTTGTCGTAGGTTCGGGCGGTGCGTACTCCTCTGGCTCTTGGTCTACAATCTGAAAGTTAGATACTATTATAGCACTAGTAACTCGCACCTGCTTCGCAATAATATGCAAAATTTGAAATAAAAAGTCCGGGATAAACAGTAATCTATGAGATAATTTATTATTATTAGAATTGTTATCAATCTGCGAATGTATGAGTGTACACTGTGTTGGTGAGCTAATAAATAAATTAAATTAAATTCATTCCAGATTATAAAATTGGATTAAAATTCATTTATTTCAAACATTATCCTACTAATATTATAAACGTGAAAGTTTGTGAGTATGGATGTATGGATGTTTGTTACTCTATCACGCAAAAACTACTGAACGGATCCGAATGAAATTTGGAATGGAGATAGCTTATACCCTGGATTAACACATAGGCTACTTTTTATCTCAGAAAAAGGTTCCTGCGGGTTAACGGGAAGATGTGGAGCGCAACTAATAACATGTGTGTAGAATCTGTCGCCGTGCACCTATCGGTGTGTTCCGGCAGCCTCACTTGAGAGCCAGCTCCCAGTCCAGGTGTAGCGTGGCGCCACCTCCGACCGCGTCGTCACTTAACATCAGGTGACTTGTGGTCAGACGGGTAGCCTGTAAGTGGTAAAAAAAAATAAAATATTTTGATTTTGTTGAAAATGACAATATTGTATAAATAGCTAGTTACCGGGGCTGCGCCCCCGAGCCTCCTGGCGAGCTCGGCCGCGATGTCGGCGGGGCGCGGGGGCGGAGCCTCCGCCTCCTGCGACGAGCTCACGGAACAACTGCCTTCCGATATCTGTAAAATTAAGAATAATATTCCAACAATGAGCACGAGGAGAGAGAGAGAGAGATGAGATGATGATGGGGGATGAGGTTTCGCTGAAGGAAAACTCGGCTGTTATTTTGCCGTCAGTCTGTCACCAGGCTGTATCTCATGAACCGTGATAGTTAGACAGTTGAAATGTTCACAGATGATGTATTTCTGTTGCCGCTATAACAAAACATACTAAAAAATACAATAAATATTTAAGGGGGCTCCCATACAACAAACGTGACTTTTTTTGGTGTTTTTATAGATAACTAGCTGCACCCCGCGGTTTCACCCGCGCGGACTGCAGTTTATCCCAACAAAAAACCCATTAACCAATTTTTCTCTATATAAGAACCTTTCTTGGACTTCAACAAAAAAATTATTAGCGAAATCGGTCCAGCCGTTCACGCGTGATGCCGTGACCAAGGGAAATAGCGATTCATTTTTTATATATGAGAAGAAGATGTTACGGACCCCTTAGTGGACGAGTCCGACTCGCACTTGGCCGGTTTTTTTTAGATTTCTTATAATTATTTTGTGCCATAAATATTATACTACTAATCGTCCCATCTTCTAACTTATCCTCCGGTCTTCTAACTGACCGTCCGGTCTTCTAACTGACCGTCCGGTCTTCTAACTGACCGTCCGGTCTTCTAACTGACCGTCCGGTCTTCTAATGGACCGTCCGGTCTTCTAACTGACCGTCCGGTCTTCTAACTGACCATCCGGTCTTCTAACTGACCGTCCGGTCTTCTAACTGACCGTCCGGTCTTCTAACTGACCGTCCGGTCTTCTAACTGACCGTCCGGTCTTCTAACTGACCATCCGGTCTTCTAACTGACCGTCCGGTCTTCTAACTGACCGTCCGGTCTTCTAACTGACCGTCCGGTCTTCTAACTGACCGTCCGGTCTTCTAACTGACCGTTCGGTCTTCTAACTGACCGTCCGGTCTTCTAACGGACCGTCCGGTCTTCTAACTGACCGTCCGGTCTTCTAACTTACCGTTCGGTGTTGCAACCGCGGCGGAGGGATCTCGTCTTCTGACTCCGTATCGGAGTACTGATCCAAGTCGCGGTCTACTCGCTTGGACGTGGAGCTGTCCGAGTCACTATCTTCCACTATCAGACCTGAAAATAACAAACGTTGCTTCAAAGACGTAGGTCACAATTTGCGGCAGTGACCAGGATACAATTAAATTATTTTTTAAAATCTTACAGTTCGATCTACAGAATCGATTTAATTAGTCAAGAAAATAGTTTTACAAATCGATCTTATATAATGGATCGATTCCGTAAACCAGTCTCAAACATTCGAAAACCGAGATTAGTTCTTTTTTTTCTGTTAAAATTATTTGTAGGCACCTAAGCGTGCCCAATATACGGTCAATCTTATATTAGCGTTCTGTACCTCAAAAAGAAAAACGGAACCCTTATAACACCAATTTGCTGTCCATCTGTCTGTCATCTGTTTACACCTTACAGGGTAGCGTTTGATCACAAGTCACCTGAAGTTAAGTGACGCGGTCGAAAGTGGCGCCACGCTACACCTGGACTGGGAGCTGGCTCTCAAGTGAGGCTGCCGGAACACACCGATAGGTGCACGGCGACAGATTCAACGGATACCACAGTTATAATGAGTATGAATTTAACTAATTACCTGCATGCCACTTGTTCTTCCACGGCTGTGAACCGATGATATGAGGCAGTGGACGGTGAGAGTACATATCCTTAGCTTTCAGTACCACTCTGGAACAATCAAACATAATCTATAGTAATTATTATGTACTTATAGGGTTTTTTTGAGTGAGTGAGCGATGGTGGCCGAACGGTTTGGCGTGCGACTTACAAGACGCCGACACCGAGTTCGAATCCTCTCGGCCCCGCACTTATGACTTAATAAGTTATGTGCGGATTTGCCATCGCTCAAAACGGTGAAGGAAAACATCGTGAGGAAACCGGCATGCCCAAGAACTGCAACATTTTCAACGCATGTGACATCAACCCGCATCATCTACCAACCCGCACTGGGCCAGCGTGGTAGATTATAGCCCATACTTTCTCTCTGAGAGAAGGCCAGACTCCCAGCAGTGGGAACGTGGAAGGCTGATAATGATGAGGGTTTTTTTTTGTCCGTCGGGCTGTCAAGACCCTCTCAAGAACGCGCTGAGGTATCAAGTTGAAATTTATATCAGACTAGCTGTTCCCCGCGTGGGCTCCATCTTTATGTGGTCCAATTTGTGATCTAAAACGACAAAATCAAGAGGTGCACCTGTTCCTACCTCCTTACGCCGGCAAAAGAACAGGCAAGATACGCTCGGTACGTATTTTTTTAGAAATGAGGGTAGTTCAATACCTGATTTCGGTATCGCTGTCGGAATCGCTATCACTGTCGTCCATTATTTCAGTGGTCACGTGCGCTCGCTCCAGTATTGCTAGACTGTTTTTGAGGAGCGACAGCTCGTCTATCGGGACAGGCTGAGAAGTTTCCTGAAAACAAGAAACATTTTACAAAAAAATTACGACGAGGAGTGCTTTGGCATTGCTAAAGTTCAACACAGCATGATATAAGCAAATCAGCTTCAAGCTTATTATAGCGATGATGGGTCAGTGGTAGTGACGTCAGCTTGCAATTCGTCGGACATGTCGAACCCTACAATGAGCTTGAGCTTTCGGTGAAGGAAAACATAGTGATGAAACCATAGCTTGGTGGTAGGGCATGCTCCATGCTCTAGTGCTCGCCTGCTAGCTACCACCCTCGAGTTAACAATCTGTCGCCGTGCACCTATCGGTGTGTTCCGGCAGCCTCACTTGAGAACCAGTTCCCAGTCCAGGTGTAGCGTGGCAAAATTCAAAACATCTTTATTTAATAGGATACATAGTATGATCACTTTAAAACGTCAAACTTAAGACTAGGTACGCCTGTTCCAACCTCCTTACGCCGGCAAAAGAACAGGCAAGAAACGCCCGGCAGGTAATTTTTTTGGCGCGATCACATTTACAATTTTAATCTTACAATGAATTGATTGAATTGGAGCAAGTTCACTACAATCACAAGCTATTTTTGGCATCTAAATAGTACGATATTTTCTAATAAGCTACCTTTGACCACATCGTCACTTAACATCAGGTGACATGTGGTCAAACGCTATCCTGTAAATAGTAAAAATTTAAATAAAAATTGAGTGTCAACCTGAAATTAAATTAACCCTACTAATACATAGTATAAGCGCGAAAGTTTGCATGGATGGATGTTTGTTACCCTTTCACGCAAAAACTACTAAACGGATCTGAATGAAATTTGGAATGGAGCTAGCTTATACCTGGATTAACGCATAGGCTACTTTCCATCCCGGAAAAAGGTTCCTGCGGGATAACGGGAAGACGCGGGTGAAACCGCGGGGTGTAATTAGTAAAAGCATATAACTTACCGTAACAGACTGTGCTTCTGATGCTAGGATTTCATCGTCGTCATACACGCGGCTCTCAATAAACTGCACGTTGTTTAACGCCATAAACCTGTTGATAACAACGTCATAAAGTCATTCGGGAGATAAGCCGTTTCAATACTTAAAATTATGAGTCAAATTTTATCATTCATCAGCTGAAAGAAGTTCTCTGAAAATCAAAACACATTTCAAAATTCCATCATTTAATAGGATATCTATGTAAACTTAAAAACGTCAAACTTAAAACTAGCTACGCCTGTTCCAATCCAACCTCCTTACGCCGGCAAAAGAACAGGCAAGAATCCCGGCAGGTAATTTTTTGCAATTCATTTCTTATTACTAATTGATTGAATTGGAGCAAGTTGACTACAATCTCAAGCTTGTTTGTCATCTAAATAGTCCGATATTTTATAATAAGCTTTACTGTTAAGATTTCTCTTTATATGGATCTACAATTTATTTATCGACAAGTCTTGAAAATTTGAATAATTGCCGCGAAAACCCTAAAAACAGCGCTTTCCTTTTTCCCATATAAACGTTTTCTAAATAAAATGTAGAGTCAATTTGAACTTTATTGCTATTCCATAAAGTTGATTGATTTTTTTTTAATGAAGCTGTACGAAGTCTGCCGGGTCAGCTAGTAATACGTATAATTTGTTACAAATAAATGATTCTTCTAGGGAGCGATGGTGGCCGAATGGTTTAGGCGTGCGACTTACAAGACGCCGACACCGACTTCGAATCCTCTCGGCCTCGTACCTATGACTTAATAAGTTATGTGCGGATTTGCCATCGCTCAAAACGGTGAAGTAAAACATCGTGAGGAAACCGGCATGTCCAAGAACTGCAACATTCTTATTATTTTAATTATTGAAACTAAATACGGTATGTAACTACTAAAATATTCTAGAAAGTAATTTCATTACAATGCCACGCAAGTTTATTATGTAGATCAAATATTTTTGAATGCATAATTGTAACTTGATGCTTTCCAAAATGGTATGAAATTGTTAATTGTGGGTCAGTTATGAATTAATGTTACTTTCTAAACATCCTTTGTTGGACACTTTGAAATTTAAGGCGTAGTGTAAAAGTTACGGGCGGTTTCAATAACCTGTCTATCCACCGGAGATAGAAAGAACATCGGCCACTTTTCATGCTGCCTTGGACCTGCCCGCAATATATCTATACTAATAAATAAAGCTAATATTATAAAGCTGCAGAGTTTGTTTGTTTGTTTGAACGCGCTAATCTCAGGAACTACTGGTCCGATTTGAAAAATTCTTTCAGTGTTAGATAGTCCATTTATCGAGGAAGGCTATAGGCTATATTTTATTTCCAAAAAAATTAGGGATCCGTAAGAAAATTGCTATTTTGCAACCCAAGGTGTGAAATCGAAAACCTATTTTTGCGTGCGCTGCAAAAACTATTGACACTAGAACAAAATAATGTACTACGGGTTTGTAGGTCTCATTTAGATCTACAAAAAAGTCCGCGAGAGCATATGTCTAACTATTATAGTTATGCCACAATAAGTGATCTTTTATTTAAAAAAAAAAAAATTTTAATGCCGCGGCTAGAAAAGGCTCTTTATTTGTATCTTGGTATTAATCCTTATCAAAATAAATTACTATTTATTTAAAACTGCTTCAATGCCTTTATATAACTTTTTGAATTATTCGATTCGGACATTCCATTCGAAAGATATCACGAGTTTAAAAATGTAAGTATAGAACACAGAACAGTTTTTGGTGTGTGCGATTAACGTTAGCTTCAGAAAAATATGTATCTTCCGTTCAAAACATCCAAGCATCGTGTAAGTTTGAAAATGCCATAAAAAACTAACAATTTTTTTTTTTTTTATGTATTAGTTTAGCAAACAAGCAGACGGCCCGCCTGATGGAAAGCGGTCACCGTCGCCTATGGACATCTGCAACACCAGGGGAGTTGCCGATGCGTTGCCGACCTTTAAGAACTCTTTTTACACCCATCTTGAAGGATTGCAATCTGTAGCACAGCGGAAACACTTGTGGGGGAAGCTCATTCCACATTTTGCAAGTATGCGGGAGAAAGGAGCGCATAAATCGCGAGGAGTGGGATTTCCAGGACTCGATAATGTGTGGATGAGCTTTGTTCCGATGACGAGATGATCGGTGGTAGAACCGTGATGGAGGGATGAGACTGAATAGCTCTATTAATATATTTTTTTTTTCTACAGTTTCCGTATAATATCGTTTGTACAATCTTAATAGGCAAAAAATTAAAAAAAAATTCATGTATAGCTCGTTATCATACAACCTCGGGTCCGTTTTGGCCATTGTTCTTTGATACAAGCTCATATAAGTAATGCAGATTTCTATCTGTAGTAAGGCAAACCCTGGATAGATCGATTATTGAAACTGGCCGTAAGCGGTTACCGTTCGGCCACCATCTTGCTTAAATCGTTTTACACCCTGTAATGTTACAACTTACTTATTATTAACATTCTGCAAGTTGATGGTGGCATCATCCAGCGCAGATGCCATCTCTTCCAGCTTCGAGTTCACATGCTGACATTTTGATATTATTCTCTGGAAACAGAAAACAAGTGTTGAACATAAAACCTTTTTTAATTCGGTTAATTAGTGAAAAGCAAGAACGAAGAACTGGTGGCTGAACGAAGAACTGGTGGCTGAACTAATGTCATCGGTGAGCTTAAAGCGCACAAACTTCGCTGGCTAGACCACCTTGAAAAAATGGGAGAGGATATTGCAAATGAGCATACAGTGGACAGCCGAGTGGCCGTCGCCCTGTCAGGCATCCCAGATACTGTTGGAAAGTCAAAGTCGCAAAGGATTCGCTTTCACTCTAGATGGAGGACTGGCAGGAGAAGGCGCAGGACAGAGTGAAGTGGCGTCATTTGTTATAAAAGTTATAAAAGTCAAAAGTCAATTTTTATTTATTCAATAGGATACACTGTGATCACTTTAAAACGTCAAACTTAAAACTAGCTACGCCTGTTCCAACCTCCTTACGCCGGCAAAAGAACAGGCAAGAAACGCCCGGCAGGTAATTTTTTTGGCGCGATCACATTGACAATTTTATTCTTATTACTAATTGATTGGATTGGAGCAGGTTCACTAAAATATAGGAGGCAAAGACCCTCATTGGGTCGTTGCGCTATCTCAGTTAGTTTTAATTAGTCAAAATGGATTTAATTAAATAATAGGCGAGCAGCTTGAGGCTGATGTGCCTATATCATGCTGTGTCGAGGTAATTTTTCAGGCACAATCACATTTACCATTCTGAGCTTATTAATTATTACGTGTACTATTATTGTACTATTATTGTACTATTTATCAATGACGTGAATAGGTGCTTTTCTCACTCGGATTTCTTGCTGTATGCAGATGATATGAAAATTTTCAAAGTCATTAATACTGATGATGATTTGAAGCTTCTCCAGCAGGATCTCACTTGCTTTAGCGATTACTGTGCTTTAAATAGGCTTGACCTCAATGTTGGTAAGTGCTCCTGCATAACATTTAGCCGGTCTCCAACTCCTTCACACTTTGTTTATAAAATCAATAGTCATGCACTTACCAGAACTAATTCTGTGTTAGATCTTGGAATTACTATCGATCATAAGCTTATGTATGATGAACACATTGAGAAGATTACTGCTAAGGCTTTGAAATCGCTAGGTTTTATATTTCGTATTACCAAGGACTTCAAGTCCATTAAAACACTGAAGATTCTGTACTGTTCGTTGGTTAGAAGTCATTTGGAATATGCATCACAGGTTTGGAACCCATGTTATGGGGTCTATATTGATATGTTGGAAAGGATACAAAAGAAATTTCTCAGATTTATTAACTTTAAGCATAAAATAGGCACTTCTGACTATACTGCTGATTGCAAGCGTCAACACCTCTTACCCCTTGTCAAACGCAGAGAAGCAGCTGATCTTACATTTCTACACAATATTATTTTAAATGTGGTCGACTGTCCTGACCTTCTTTCCTTGATTAAATTCAAAGCTCCCCTTCGCGCAGCTTGCCGTCGTAATTATTTAAGTATCTATACCCCGCCCTGCTCCACCAATTACCGACAAAACTCATATCTCGTGCGCGTCGGTAGACTTTTTAATTCTGTTTACTCACCAAACTCTACCAAACTCTATTTATGATGAGACATAATGGTTTTAAGCTTGTTGTTAATAATGCTTTCTTTAATGAATCATAGTAGAAGTTTGTTATTGTTTTGAATGTATAATTTGGCAAAATTTCTGAAATATTTTTTTTTTTTTTTTTTCTGTTGCATTATCTCTATTTCTAGGCTGTATTATTTATTATTTATTGTATTGTATTGTATTGTTACCTACTTCATTTGTATAAGTTTTCTTGTCTTTGGACATGAGCATAAATACATACATTCTATTTGTGAAAACTGTTAAAGGCTAATTGTATTCAATTCATGTATTCTAACTTTGTTAATTAAGGCTGTTTGTTTTCCTGAAAAGTAAAAATAAAATAAAAATAAAATAAAATTACTAGTTGAATAAATTAGAGCAAGTTCACAACAATCCCAAGCTTGTTTGTCATGTAAACAGTCCAATATTTTACAACAAGTTTTACTAATAAGATTTATCTTTAGACTTGAAATTTTGCTATTGACAAGACGAGTTTCACTTAGGATTTTGTTGAAACTCTTCCGCTCAGCGCCTCAATTAATATCCTAATTGGGAAGGCTGCGGGCTTACTAATAAGTGTTACCTGATGAGTACTTTGCAGCAGGCTCAGCAGCTGATCGTCTCCGGCAAGGCTCCACTTTGGAGCCAGCCCTCGCAAGGAGTCTGTACTCGTGCCTTCCATTGTATATGTTTATAGGCTGAAAATAGGTTGGTTTAGGTGAACAGACAGTCAGCGTAGTGGTAAATCAAGGCCACTTGTTACTGTAAAACTTCTCCTTCTAGTTTAGATACTTTATTTGGTAGTTTTTACTTTTGTTCGTGGAGCGATAGTGACCCATGACTTACCCCTGAAATTCATAATCGATCCTCAAAAGTCAAAAGTCAATTTTTCTTCATTCAATAGGATACATTGTGATCACTTTAAAATGTCAAACTTAAAACTAGCTACGCCTGTTCCAACATCCTTACGCCGGCAAAAGAACAGGCAAGAAACGCCCGGCAGGTAATTTTTTTGGCGCGATCACATTGACAATTTTATTCTTATTACTAATTGATTGAATTGGAGCAAGTTCACTAAAATCCCAAGCTTTTTTTTTGTCATCTAATGGTCCGATATTTTTTAATTAGCTTTACTAATAAGATTTCTCTTGTTTGGTTGTACACATTGGGATATGGGAACATGAATATTAATGAGTTGCGGGATCACAACCAAAGCAGACCAGACCCCACAAGCAGCACCCGTTCCTGATCTGTTATCTGCGGTTTTGGATGGATATGTCAAATCATAATATTATGTCAACTTCAACTTGAATTTTTTATTTGGATGGCTTCTGCATCGTAACCAAAATTTTGCCAATGTCGCGTGGATAGAGCGAAAACAAGCGATGGAGATTGTTCGGTGGAGATAAAATATGGTCAGTGTATTCGGACATAATATGTCATTTTAATCCTAGGCTTGACATATTACTACTAAAATGCCATATTATGACACAACATTTCAATCCAAAACCGCGGATAATGGATCAGGATCGATTATTAATTTCGGGCGGTAATAAGTTCTGTGCGGAATAACCAACGCTCAAAACCGTGAAGGGAAACATCGCTCGGAGACTGGCATGTCCAAGAACCGCAACATTCAAGGGCATGCGACATCTACCAACCCGCACTGGGCCCGCGTGGGAGATTACGACGCGTACTCTCTCTGAGAGAACGGCGGAGTGTGGATGTGTAGGCTGACGCTAAACTCTGACATTAATCTGGTAGCCCCTGAAAGCCTCTGACAAAGACTAACGACTGCTACCTAAGATAATAACCAGGACCGATGGCTTAACTTGCCGCCCGAGCACGGAAGCGCTCCGTTGTAAACACCTCCAGTGAAACCACCCAGCCAAGTTCAACTTTCATATGAATATTCAAGAAAGGAGCAAAGGAAACCAAATATAAACAGACTTTTTCTGCCAGTAGTTATCACAATCCAATCGACTTATTAATAAGTCAGCGTGTGAATCATAGTCGACGGATATTAAACTCTCAATTGAGATAAATTGGAGGCGCCAGGACATTCATTAATACTAAATAATAAACTGTTTGTGCGACACAACGTATCATGTTTCCACACAACTTAATCATTGAAATATCATAGAAAAACTCACCGGTTTCACAACTGATAATGATTCCTACATCACTAAATGAATAAGAGTACTTCTTATGGAAGAGTTTGACCTTAAAAAACTGATTTAAACAAGGATTTCCGACTCAATTTAAATAAAAACACGTAGCATCTTCGCAGCGCGAGCAGAGCAACAATACATATTTTGACATTTGAATGTGTACGTGACAGCTGACAGTGACAGCAAATGACAAATGATGAGAAATGATCTGTCACTGTCAGACCGCTATTCAGTGCTGCCAGGTTACAGTTTAAAAAAATACGTAGATAGTTATTTTGCTTATTTTTCATCTATACTATAATATTATAAAGTTGCAGAGTTTGTTTGTTTGAATTGAACGCGCTAATCTCAGGAACTACTGATTCGATTTGAAAAATTTCTTTCAGTGTTGGATAGTCCATTTATCGAGGAAGGCTATATTTTATGTCAAAAAAAATTAGGAACGGTAAGAAAATTGCTATTTTGTAACCCAAGGTGTGAAATCGAAAACCTATTTTTGCGTGAGGTACAAAAACTATTGACAATAGAACGAAACAATGTGTTTTGGGTTGGTAGGTCCCATCAAGATCTACAAAAAAGTCCGCGAGAGCATATGTCTAACTATTATAGTTATGCCACAATAAGTGAGCTATTATTTTAAGAATTTAATTTTAATGCTGCCGCTAGAAAAGGCTCTTTATTTGTATCTTGGTATTAATCCTTATCAAAATAAATTACTTCTTTTTCAAAACTGCTTCACTAGGTACCTATAGGTAACTTTTTGAATCATTCAATTCGGACATTCGATTCGAAAGATATCACGTGTTTAAAAATGTAAGTAGTAGTAGAAAAATAAACCCGCCGCACCGCAGCGCAGCGGGAAACGCGGTGAGGTGGGAGAATCTATGATGTAATTATGTAAAGGGCGGTCGCGGACCAGGAAGACCTTAAGCTGCGCGGTTCAAACGCGCGGTCAGAAAAAAAATAGAATTGAAATAGGATAATGGATATTATATGTACAGCAGGTAACGCGGTGAGGGGGCACCGAAGTGCGGGAATATTTTGGAGAATACGGAATATATACTCAACCACTGAACCGATTGAAATGAAATTTGGTATAGAGATAGTTTGAGCCCTGGGGAAGGACATAGGATACCTACTTATTATCGCGATAAACTGTAGCCCACGCGGGTGAAACCGCGGGGAACAGCTAGTAATTTTAGAAAAAGTGTAAGCCCTTCGGCTAAACTTGACATTCAAAAGTTGCGCCAAAATGAAACTAGATGGCGTTGTACATTCTTAAAACACGCAAGTGTTTTGTTCACTGCGCGAGGGAACATTCAAAATGTGATATTTGTCTGTTATCAAACTTTGCTCCATAGCATCGCCATGTAATATAAATATTTTTAATATGACTTCATTGTACTTTTCTTTCAGATGCGTCTGATTGAAGAAGTTTATTTAAAAACAAATGTTTCCCGTGCTTGTACTAGCGATGGGCGTTTTCGGACATTTTCGACATCGATGCGCACCGGCATCGGAGATCCGGCATCCGATGCGGGCATCGTTAATTGGCATCGAAACGAAGTGTTGAGTTGTAGGGATGTGACTAGGAGATAAAAAAATCGATTAATAAATAATCGAAAAAATCGATTATTTAAATAAAAAATAATCGACTTTTTATATTATCGATATTTATTCAATAATTTTTTTGTAACTATTCGAAAAGTTGCATTTTTTTGGACATTGTAATAAAATTACCTAAAGTAACTTATAACTGCAAAATTCGATTGAAATTTGTAGTTTGGCTACACATTGGTTTAATCTTCAATAATACAAACATTATCTCTTATTACTTAAAAAAAAGAGAGTAGGTAAAAAAAATTGAATTTTTTTAGAAAGTAAAAAATCGATTTATCAATAACAAATCCTTTAAAATTTAGATAATCGATTATTAAAAATCGAAGAAAAGAAAAAAATACTCGATATACAAATCGATTATTTTTCACATCCCTAGAGTTGCGTAGATCTAGATAATTATTATGATAATAGAAACTGGTGCGAGCGTGAGCGATAAGATTGTGTGATAGAATATAGAATAATAATTTCAGATTGTTAAAAAAGTTTTTATCATCCCACAATAAATATTATGGTAAAAATGTATAAAACGGGAAATAATTACTACATAAGGCCTTGTGACAAGTACCGCCATCTATATAGATTTTTAGGTTTCAAAACTTTTAATCGAAAGTAAGAAAAAATAAATTCCGCTATACATAGTAGTTACATATAAATACAATAGATGGCGTTGAAAGGTACTATGCGGTTATGACCGAATACGACCGAGATCACGATATCGATGAGCCCCGAATGCCCGATGCGGATGCGGCATCGGCATCGGCATCGAAACGACGCGCCGTTTCGTTGTCGATGCCGCGCGGCGATGCCGATGCCGATGTGTGCCGATGCCGAGCAACGCACACTGGCGCGAGACGTTACGATGCGCATCCGTTTTTCGATATCTAAGGCATCGGATGCCGGCATCGGGTACTGGCATCGGATGCCGGCATCGTTTTTTAGAAAACGGCCACCGCTAGCTTGTACTTGGTGAAGTTATCACCTAGTACTAGCATCCTATATATTGTATTAAAAAACCAATTAGTTTGTGCAGTTGTGCACTGTGCTTACTGAACAGTGTACAGTACTTGGGACCATGCGCATAGCGATGGGCGTTTTCGGATATTTACAACATCGATGCGCACCGGCATCGGAGATCCGGCATCCGATGCCCGCATCGTTATTTGGCATCGTAACAAAGTGTTGAGTTGCGTAGGGATGTGACTAGGAGATAAAAAAATCGATTAATAAATAATCGATTTATATCTCTTTAAACAAAATCGATTTGTAAAATTTTTTTCCCAACTATTCGAAAAGTTACATTTTTTGTACATTGTAATAAAATTACCTAAAGTAAAAAAATCGATTTAATTTTAGAGAGTAAGTAAAAAATCGATTTTTCAAATTTAGATAATCGATTATTAAAAATCGATTAAAAGAAAAAAATAATCGATTAATATAAAAATCGATTATTTTTCACATCCCTAGAGTTGCGTAGATCAAGATATTATGATAATAGAAACTGGTGCGAGCGTGACCGATAAGATTGTGTGATAGAATCAAGAATAATAATTTCAGATTGTTAAAAAAGTTTTTATCATCCCACAATAAATATTATGGTAAAAATGTATAAAACGGGAAATAATTACTACATTCGGCCTTGTGATAAGTAACGTCACGCCATCTATATAGATTTTTAGGTTTCAAAACTTTTAATCGAGAGTAAGAAAAATATAAATTCCGCTATACATAGTAGTTACATATAAATACAATAGATGGCGTTGAAAGATACTATGCGGTTATGACCGAATACGACCGAGACCACGATATCGATGAGGCCCGAATGCCCGATGCCGATGCGGCATCGGCATCGGCATCGAAACGACGCGCCGTTTCGTTGCCGATGCCGTGCGGCGATGCCGATGCCGATGTGTGCCGATGCCGAGCAACGCACGAGACGTTTCGATGCGCATCCGTTTTTCGATGCCTAAGGAATCGGATGCCGGCATCGGGTACTGGCATCGTTATTTGGCATCGTTTTTTAGAAAACGGCCACCGCTACATGCGCAGAATGTGTCACTAAAATGAAAAGATATATACGCTTCTTCTTATCACACTGAAGTATATCACTCATTTAGTTCAGTAGTTCATTTACTACAGTGGCTCAAGGCTCAAAATATATTTTCGTTTGGCGTTCGTAGGGAACGAAGACATATCATACCATGTCTTTTCAATGGGCGTTCGATTTTCTTTCGCTAGTTCATGGAACTATCGTGAATGCGTACATGCGAGTAGCGATGGGCGTTTTCGGATATTTAATTATTTACGACATCGATGCGCACCGGCATCGGAGATCCGGCATCCGATGCCCGCATCGTTATTTGGCATCGTAGACAAACATAAATTCAATTTTTCTTCTATGTTTTATTAGGTTTAACACTTTTATTAGCTTGACTTTAACTAACTAACTAATTTTTCAGCAATTACAAAACATACAGAGCTAATATTTATGTACATTATAGAGATCATGTTTTTGACATCAAATTGTCAGAAGGATAACACGATTGGTTAACTTTCATAGCAGAGAAACAATGATCAAAAACTGTCCTCTAAATAAAAAAAAATCATTTTACAGGAATTTAAAACCGATTTAATAGTTGATTTTTTTTCGTATGGTGTATACACAGTCTTCAAAGAACTACAGGTTAAGTTCCATAAAATTAACGATAGTTTTCATTTTATACGAAAAAAACTTTCTTTGACGCATACGACCTTACGGCATTAGTCAGCTCGCTTGCGTTTTTGTATGGAGCTGATTTCAGATCGGCGTCCTCTTATGAGGAAAAGTGTTGAAAAAAATTTTTTTTGTATTGTTATGGCGTCACACGATTAGTGTATTTGCCAGTGTCAAGTATAAAATATTTCAAACTCAGAAAGTTGAATCAAGTTTAAATGATGATGATGATGGGATGAGGATAGTGTTTAAGTAAAGTAGTGCTTTACTTAAACTCTACACGAACTTTTTTGGAGCAACTAGAAAAGTCACTTTCACAACATTATTTCAATTTCCCACACTCGTACACATTGACGAACACATAATGGTTAATAATCCACCAATATTACACATTGGTGTCGATTCGGTTTTGCATTCTCTAAAACTAAACTAAGTTTGACAGGTCTAATAGTAATGCTGTCCTTATTTTACTTTAGTGGTTAGAAAAAGACAGCAATACTAGTAGACCTGTCAAACTTAGTTTAGTTTAAGAGAATGCAAAACCGAATCGACACCATTATCACTCGAAGAAACACAAGTTTTGGAAATAAAAACAAAATGTTTACGTTGACAGTTCAATTGCCGCCAAAAAAGTCCATTGTTTTGTTTAACGTTTAATGTACATTTTTTTGGCTAAGACCGTACCGTACACTATTGCTGAATTAGAAGTAAAGAAGCATAGGTATACTAGAGCACCTATCAAGGTGGTTCTGACACATCGGCAGATGATTAATCCTACTAATATTATAAATGCGAAAGTAACTCTGTCTGCCCGTCTGTCTGTCCCGCTTTCACGGCTAAACTACTGAACTGATTTAAAAGAAATTTGGTACGGATATAGTTTAGGCCCAGAGGAAGGGCATAGGACACTTTTATCGCGATGAACTGTAGCCCACGCGGGTGAAACCGCGGGGAACAGCTAGTGATTATATAAGTATATATAATTATATGAATCATGATTCTGTCCTGTGTGCTAAGTAATTTTATCCTATTTCCATTCACGGAAATCCTAGCTCATAGAGGACTCAGCGTGCATAATGTAATTTCCTATGATGCATTGTTTTTGTGAGTCACTCAAAATTACACAGTGAAGTTGATAGTGCATGTACGGACAAAAGTCACTGAACAACAAACAAATTTTCCACGATGGTCTTTGTCATTTTACGGCTGGTTTCAATAACCTATCTATCTAGTTCTCCACGGTTTGCCTCACTAAAGATATTTTGACACCATAGAAATAATGTCAAATTCTATCAATATTAGTGTATTTGCCAGTGCCTATTTCAAACTCAGAGAGTTGAATCAAGTTTAAATGATGATGATGATGATGACATGAGGATAGTGTTTAAATAAAGTACCATGCTTTACTTAAACTTTACACGGACTTTTTTGGAGCAACAAGAAAAGTCACTATAACAACTTTATTTCAATTTCCCACACTCGTACACATTAACGAACATATAATGGTTAATAATCCACTAATATCACATTATCACTCGAAGAAATACAAGTTTTGGAATTAAAAATTAGTATGGAAAATTCGACAAGGTATGGACATTTAACTTACGGATGTATAGAAAATCGGGCCTTAACGTCATATTCATTAGATTTATTATCGTAATCCGCCCGTGTGACACAGTGCTACCTTGTTGGAAAGCTCCCACTGCAGTGCTGACTCAGTGTTGCAAGGTATAGGTATAACTAAGTAGATATAAGATATAAGCCAGTATAGCCACCCACATAGCAGGTGTACTAGCTAATGTTAATAATTCTGCGTCACTGCACATTAATCATATTAGCTCCATAATAGATAGACTGCGTTAATGTATGTAGGTTCTACTATTATGAATCTATTTGAAGCTCTGAATGTACATTAATGAAAACTAGGGAGTAATCCGGAATAGGGCCTAGTGTCCAGGCTGGAAGAGTGGCGAAGGGAATCGTATTACGGATGTGAAAAAGCTTATTAGCTAGTAACGCCCGAAATGAATAATCGAATTTGGATCGATATGCCATGTCATAATATGTTATATTATTTTAGTAGGTACTAGGGCTTGACAAATATAATAATAATAATAATAATAATGCCCGCACAATCACATACATAGGCTCTGACCCCTAACTAGGTCTCCCTGTATCTAGGGTATCAGAAACTACGAGGATCGGGGATCCACAATATGACTACTAAAATAACCTAAGGTTTCAATAACTAATCTATCCACAGTTTGACATAAATTTGACATTGACATTTGACACCGGCCGTATGACATGACCTATCGATCCGAAACCGCCGCGATTATTTCGGATTATCCGTTAGTTTCGGATAGCTATGGTAACGCATATTATATTCAAGAAAAAAATATAAACACAAAAATAGTATGTAATAATTTGGTTTTATTTATAGGTTTTGACGTGACAACGTCTTATAATTCGATAGAGCCGGCTGCGCGCACGAAAAAACATGACTCATGCGGCGTTACCTCGCTTTGCGGCGTTACCTCGCTCTGAGGCGTTCCATGTAAGGCTTGAAGTGCAAGCGAGAGCGCGGAACGAGCGACAAAGAAGCACAATCGGCCAATCAACGTTGTCACGTTCAACTATCGTCAGTAAACCGACTTTACAGACAACCAATTTTTATCTAGTTAATGATACGAAACTATCCGAAACTTGTGAAACGGATACAGTTACGAATATATTTTATTTCGGATATCCGATAGTTTCGGCGACGGTTACGGAGCTCAATAACTTTCCTGATAACCACTTCTCTTATTGAAGCTATTAAAAACTAAATTCCCAAACTCATCAAGTGAAAGTTATTTATCGAAACACAAAGCTATGAGTTCACTCGCGTTAATCACATTTTAAATACAAGTTATTTTCGAGTTTCATAATAGCCTGAGGAGAGAGTCGGTACTTCCGGTAGTCGTTTTTGTACTCTTTCTTTGTTTGGTTTAGCTTCTATTCAAAATCAAAATCATAACTTTTTTATTTAATAGGATACATTGTGATCACTTTAAAACGTCAACTTAAAACTAGCTACGCCTGTTCCATCCTCCTTACGCCGGCAAAAGAACAGGCAAGAAACGCCCGGCAGGTAATTTTTTTGGCGCGATCACATTGACAATTTTATTCTTATTACTAATTGATTGAATTGGAGCAAGTTCACTAAAATCCCAAGCTTTTTTTTTGTCATCTAATCGATATTTTTTATTTAGCTTTACTAATAAGAAGATTTCTCTTGTTTGGTTGTACACATTGGGATATGGGAACATGAATATTAACGAGTTGCGGGATCACAACCAAAGCAGAGCAGACCCCACAAGCAGCACCCGTTCACGAGTTGACGCATGTGCCAGCCATCGCTCTCCTCGACCATATGAGAGGGAAGAGGGCGTTTGAGAGAGCGTATTGGTACTTAGAAGTAGTTTTCAATTATCCATCCATACAAATCATACTTTAATCTATCTATCTATATTTATAAAAGAAAGTCGGGTTAGTTACACTACTTATAACTCAGAACGGCTAAACCGATTTGGCTGAAAATTGGTGGGGAGGTAGCTTGGGACCAGGAAACGGACATAGGATACTTTTTATCCCGCAAAAGGTTCCTACGGGATAACGGGAAGACGCGGGTGAAACCGCGGGGCGCAGCTAGTAACATTATAAAAGTGAAAGGTGGATGTTTCTTACTCTTTCACGCACGAACTACTTAACGGATCTTGATGAAATTTCCCGTGGAGATAGTTCAAACCCTCAAAAAGGACATAGGACACTTTTTATCGTGATAAAATATAGTCCATGCAGTGTAACCACGGGTGCAGCTTGTATTAGTAACTCTGACCCGCTGTCTGTTTTTTACATTTTCATGCAAAAACTAATGCACGGATTTTGATGAAATTTGGTACGGAGATAGTTCAAACCCAGGATATTGACATAGGATACTTTTTAAAACACTTTTATTAGCTTGACTTGTAACTAACTAATTATTGCGATAGAATGAAGTCTACGTGGGTGAAACCAAGGGACGTAACTAGTAATATAAATGCAAAAGTACACTGAGAAAAAAATCCTGACTTTCCTTCTGAGTCTTACCTACCAAGAAAGATTCTTTCCTTTTTACCTTAGTATTCCTTCTGAATCACAAGTCCTTCTGAGTCAAAAGGGAAGCTTTTGACTCAGAAGGAAAACGGAATTTAGGAAGGTCTTTTTTCTCCGTGTAACTCTGTCCCTCTGTCTATTTCTTACCATTTGACGACTAAACATCTGTACCCCTAGTACATACAGGTTTTGATAGTATACAAAAACTATAAAAGTTTTCGTTTCCATCCATACATTTTTTTTTCAGCGAATGTTACCGAGACTTGGACGAACTGAAATCGTTATACGGGTTATTTTAAATCGTTATAATCATATTCCAACAATGTTATTGAGTTACTTAATTTTTGAATTTAAGCAGATCGAGTTGCCACTTTGACAAGTCGGCGGTGGTAAACGTCGACGTTTACGAAAACTTTTATCGTTTCCAAAACTTGTACTAGGGGTACTGCACATATTTTGATGAAATTTAGCATGGAGATAGTTCAAACCCTGGATATTGACATAGAATACTTTCTATCGCAATATATTGTAGCCAACACGCGCCAAACCACGGCGCTGCAAAACTAGTTTTTTTGTCACCCTTAGCACATAGATTTCTCAAGTCAGCCGCCATTATAATTCAACAAACGGCCTAGTTATGGCATTTCTCGACACCCGACCAAATGTATCTATTATTTTTTCTTTTAATCGATTTTTAATAATTGATTATCTACATATGAAAAATCGATTATTGATAAATCGATTTTTTTACTTACTCTCTAAAAAAGAAATCGATTTTTTACGTACTCTCTTTTCTTAAAGTAATAAAAGATAATGTTTGTATTATTGGAGATTAAACCAATGTGTAGCCAAACTACACATTTCAATCGAATTTTGCAGTTATAAGTTACTTTAGGTAATTTAATTACAATGTACAAAAAAATGCAACTTTTCAAATAGTTAGAAAAAAATTATGATTTAAAAAATCGATTATTTTTTGTGTAAGTACTCGATTTTTTTGCAAAGCGATTTATTTTACGGACAGAAAAATCGATTATTTATTAATCGATTATTTACTCATCGATTTTTTCCCTCCGAGTCACATCCCTAAATGTATCAAGGCTACAATTACAATATGGAACACCTGCAAGTAGGTACAGTCAGCAACAAAAGTAGCTGATCTTACTAGATTTCCTAAATATGTTTTAGATTAGTAATGCGTGGGTTTTTTTACATTTTACAAGATTGCGTTCTAAGCACAGCTTATTATCACACCTGATTTTAAGTGATGATGTGCTCAAGGGTTGGTGTTTAACGCCTGAAATTAATAATCGATCCTGATGCGTTATCTGCGGTTTTGGATCGATATGTCATTTTAGTACTTGGGATTGACATATTACTACTAAAACAACATAAATTATGACATAAAATAAAATAAAAAATCAATTTATTGCTTCTATAACACAGACATCATATTATGTTCCAGTTACTTACTTATCTATTAATTAATTATAGGGCAATAGGGCAGCTTCAGCATGTGCTGCATTCACATAACAATTATTATGTGTGACATGACATATCGATCCAAAACCGCGGATAACGGATCAGGATCTATTATTAATTTCAGGCAAAGTTAAAGTCAAAGTCAATTTTTCTTTATTCAATAGGATACATTGTGATCACTTTAAAACGTCAAACTTAAAACTGGCTCCGCCTGCTCCAACCTCCTTACGCCGGCAAAACAACAGGCAAGAAACGCCCGGCAGATAATTTTTTTGGCGCGATCACATTGACAATTTTATTCTTATTACTAATTGATTGAATTGGAGCAAGTTCACTAAAATCCCAAGCTTTTTTTTTGTCATAATAGTCCGATATTTTTTAATTAGCTTTACTAATAAGATTTCTAAGGCGTTAGTATTGATCCAAGGTATAAGCTATCTCTATTCCAAATTTCATCCAGATCCGTTCAGTAGTTTTGGCGTGAAACAGTAACAAACATTCATACTCACAAACTCACGTTTCTAATATTAGTGTAGGATACATAACACAGAAATTTCACCATAAGTAGCTTTTGAAGCCAGCGGTCAGTGGCCGACATTCAATGCGAAGCTAATTGACTCACAATGGCGTAACGGGTTCGATTCCCATGTCGATCACTTTCCATGTCAATTACCGAGCGTTAGCTTTGAAATAGAAATTGTTAAGTACATTTCGCACTCTGTGTGCTGTGATGAGTCGATGTTTGAAAGTTTATTCATTCACCATCTATAAAAGACAATTCTTTTATTATTTCAAACTAGTTGCACCCCGCGGTTTCATCCCGCTATCCCGCAGGAACCTTTTCCGGGATAGAAAGTAGCCTATGTCATTTAGAGGTAAAGCTTGACATATTTAAATAATAAGTATCAGGGACAATTGCACACAAATTGATCTAGCCTCAAATTAAGCTCGAAACTTGTGTTATGGGTACTAGACAACGATATACATACTTATATAGAGAAATAAATATTATATAGATAGAAATATCCAAGACTCAGGTAGAAATATTCGTACTCATCACACATATATTTGCCCTTACCGGGATTCGAACCCGGGACCGCTAGCTTTGCAGGCAGGGATACTACCAACTCGGCTACCGCGTCGTCATTTTGATTGTATGTGTTTTTTTTAATGGCAATAAATTGATTTATATTTATTTATTTATTTATATCGATCCAAAACTACGAAAAACGGATCAGGAATATCAGGATCGATTATTAATATCGGGCAATAGGCTACTTTTTATCCCGGAAAAGGGTTCCTGCGAAATTACAGAAAGACGTGGGTGAAACCGCGGGGCGCAGCTAGCGTATTGTTATATTATACGAGTGATTTGAAAAGTTTTTGCTTGGGATTTTAGAATGTCCTGCTTTATGAATGGTGTTTATAGATTATATGGTGCTTAGGCATGGTTATACAGCCAATTTATGTAGGTAGTACATATATATACCTAACATACCTAACTTGCAGCCAGATTTTAATTTCATGAACAAAGATAGGCGTTTCTTGCCTGTTATTTTGCAGGCGTAAGGAGGTTGAAACAGGCGTAGCTAGTTAAGTTTGACGTTTTAAAGTGATCACAATGTTTCTTAAATAAAAAACATTTGACGTTTGACTTTTGATAAAATTTTTGTACTCACTAGGCTTCATGGAGTCAGCAACTCCTTCAAAGGTCAATGTGTAGGTACGTTTTTCAACAAAATCTCAAATTAAATTCAAGACTTGTTAGTAATAGCGTTGCCGATCGATAGTTGAATATCGATAGTTAATCGATAATCTATCGATAGTTAATCGACAATCTATCGATAGCCCACTAGCAACATTCTTGATAGCTTTTATCGAGGCAATACTATCAATACTATTTCTGTTCGCGAAGCATAAAATATCGATAGTATTGATGCTCATAAAAAAAAATATCGATAGTAAAATAATTTTCTTGGGTTTGAGTTTAAAAGTATCGCAATTAAAATTCTTAGTCAGGAAAATCTTGAGTCACGTTATGACGACGATATAACATTCTCATCGAGTGCTGCGCTTACTTGTTTTAATTTACCGTTGGTAGAATCGAGGACATCTTGTGTGACTCAGAATATTTGAATCAGCACGGAATCGATCGTTTAATAGCAGTTTTTAATGCAAAAGAAAACAAAACCAATTCGTTTATTTGGATACATTTATTTTTCAGCGCGCCTTACCGAGACTTGGAGGAACTAAAATCGATAATACGGATTATTCAATATTTTAAATCGTTTCATTCGTACTCCAACAAAGTTTTTGAGTTACTTTTTGAATAAGACATTAGGTACGATTTGCCACTTTGACAAGTTGATAGTAAACTTTGACGTTTACGAAAACTATTATGTATGTAGTTTAAAAAAAAACACTTTTTGGCGGCAATAGAACTGACAACATGAAAATTTTGTTTTTATTTCCAAAACTTGTGTTTCTTCGAGTGATAATGTGCAATATTGGTGGATTATTAACCATTATGTGTTCGTTAATGTGTACGAGTGTGGGAAATTGAAATAAAGTTGTGAAAGTGACTTTTCAAGTTGCTCCAAAAAAGTCCGTGTAAAGTTTAAGTAAAGTGCCACTACTTTACTTAAACACTCTTCCCATCATCATATCATCATCATCATCATCATCATCATTAATACTTGATTCTAATCTCCGAGTTTGAAATGTTTTATACTTGACACTGGCAAATACACCAACCGTGTGTACGCCAGTACAAAAAAAAACAATTTTTTTAGGTAGTATAATTAGGTACTAAGAGCTCAGCTAGTATAATTATATAAATAAAATAAATCTCGAACATTAATGAAAAAGTGATGTGGGTATACCAAAATGCTATCGCACTGCATCGTCAAACTTTCAAATTTTTAATAAAACCTTCTCACGTCACGTTTGACCTCTTGATGGAATGTGCTGATGTAAGTACCAGCTAGAAAGGTTGCAGAAAGTTAATATTTCATTTAATGAACATCACTCGGAAACCGGCATGTCAAAGCACCGCAACATTCAAGGGCATGCGACATCTACCAACCCGCGCACTGGGCCCGCGTGGGAGATTACGGCGCTTACTCTCTCTGAGAGGACAGAGTCCCAGCAGTGGGCACGTGATAGGCTGACGATGATGACAGTGATCTTGACTCTTGTACTTCTCAGACACAAGAAAAAAATAAAAAAAATGAATTTTAGTTTTTTTTATGGCGTCGCGCGATTAGTGTATTAATTGCCAGTATCAATATATCAAACTCGGAGAGTATCAAGTATTAATATTGATGATGAGATGATGGACCCAGCAACAAGCCGGGTCAAAGTGGATAGTCCCCTTTCAGTGCCACTTTACTTACTTCACACGGACTTTTTGGAGTACCTAGACAAGTCACTTCAACACTCGTACACTCATAACGGTTAAGATACTATTTACAAATACCACCCAATACGCATAAGTTTAGGTAATAAAAACAAAATTTTCTTGTTGACAGTTCAATTGCCGCCAAAAACGTTCTCAGCTATATAATATCGGGAGTTTCGGGAGATTCCCCAAAATTTTCTCGAAGTTATCAATACAAATATTTTCTTCAACTCCAAAGTTTATTTAAAAGAAAAGTACTTTAATGTGTTGCATAATGTATTAAAACACGGAATTTCAAGGTATACACTAAGCGGAGTCTATCAAGTAACAAAAACTTTGTTTTTACTTTCTATAAAACCGACCGTTTTTGTAAATGTTTGAACCGTGACGGGCCGACCGCACCCGAGCCCAGCCGATGATGGCCGAGCGCGATGAAAGTTGAAAGACTGGGGTTGTCAGATGAGAAATATGTCCGCTTTTCGTACCTTTTAAATTTACTGACATTTTTACCCGACTCCAAAAGGAGGCTTATGTTTTTCGAGTATATGTATGATTCCTTGGCATGGCCTGTAGCCTAAATGGCTTGACGGATTTTAATATAATAGAGGTTTCATTAGATTCGTTAGTAGTTTTAAAACTTCATAAATATTTACAAACCGGCATGTCCAAGAACTGCAACATTCAAGGGCATGCGACATTTACCAACCCGCGCTGCGCCAACGTGGTAGATTACGGCGCGTACTCTCTCCAAGAGAAGGGCAGATTCCCAGCACTGGGAATGTAAAAGGGAGATGATGATCATAATTTACACCGCAAAATTATTGAAATATTGCTAAGAAAAATAATATATATCTGTGAATGGTACAGTCAGTACAACTCAAAATACTAATAATAATTACGTGTTATAATTATGTCAATTTGATCAAAAAACATTAAATATTTATCTTCTACTTCAAACAAAGTATTATTAAATTATTATATTAGTAATTCGTAACAATTATCGCCACCGCGACGCGTTCATTTTCCTACCCTGGCAGCACTGCGTTACTTTTTTTCTCGGCGGCCAGTGTGACAGAAGTCTTCGTAGGGAGGACTAGTGACGGCCCCGGTTCGGTTCACTCGGTACTTTTACGCGTATTATCCTTTAGAACCGGTTCGAAAGTGCTCGAGGCGTGGCGTAGGTTGTACAGTGCGGCGTTCAACCGTAAAAATACTCTTGTTACAATAAAAACTCCCATTTCGTGGTTAAAAACTTGGAAAGTATTCAGTAAAAGTGTGTGACTCATGAGTGGATCTGCGGACACTATCTTGGAATCGAGGTATGGAATTGATACGTACCTATTTGATAACAAAAACTCTTTTCTTGTTATCGGTTGGTTTTTTTTTTAGTGCGGGGGCGACAGGTATCGAAACGAAAAGGAGGTTTTCTACCTGCATTGTTTTTTTAAATGCTAACGGACGAACGGACGTGACCGTTTTTTGGCTGAATAGAATTTATTGATGCTTGTAAAAAGTTTATAACTACTCGGTCTGGATTCAAATTTATGATATTGTAGGACGTTTTCTTTGTCTGATTGAAATGTAGGGTAGGCGTGCCTAGCGACTGAATCAGATAAACTTGTAATTTAATGCTTTCTAATGTAGATATCCTACTAATATTATTAACGTGAAACTTTGTGAGTATTTTATACGTACTTATAATAAACAAGACTCTGGCTCTAAAAACGCCCATAACTCGGAAATTAAAAAGACGCATCGCTCTATATGATGTTTTATAAATATTTCCTTCGACACATACACCACTTACATATACGCACACACAGTCTCACACACACACACACACACACACACCTTGTAATTCATCACATCTTACCTATCTACCCTTAATATAGATTTTGATTTTGTCTATTTTATAATTGGAACGCTGTTGGATTACTAATATTATAAATAAAATAAAATAAAAATGGATGGATGGATGTTTGTTATTCTTTCACGCAAAACTTACTGAACGGATCTGAATGAAATTTGGAATGGAGTTAGCTTACCTATTCCCTAGATTAACACAGGCTACTTTATATCCCGGAAAAGGGTTCCTGCGGGATAACGGGAAGACGCAGATCGATTTCGATCTGAGATAACAGATCGATTATTATTAATTTCAGGCGCACATATGTAAGTCTTATATTTTAATTTATAGACAATGAGTTCTAGAACATTGCGCCATCTCTGATTGGTGCTAGAAATTAAAAAAATCAAAAAATACGTTGGTATAAAATAATATTATGTAACTGTAACAGTTAAATCTATATTTATTCCTTCTCTTATCATCGTTTTCCTCATTGCTGAGGCTCGTGACCTCTATATAAAGTTTGACAAACAACTAAACGAAACGTCAAACTTAAAACTATCTACGCGTGCTCCATCCTCCTTACACCGGCAAAAAAACAGGCAAGATACGCCCGACAGTCCGACAGGTATCTTTTTGGGCGCGATTACATTGACAATTCTATTCTTAGAGTAGTTGCGACCCGCGGTTTCACCCGCGTGGACTTAACTTTGTCGTGATAAAAAGTATCCAATGTCCCCGTTTTTTGGCGACTTAGGTCTATAAGAAAAAAATGGCGAATTTATAAAATTAAATTTTCGGACGCTGTTTTTATTTATGCCGAGGTATAGAAACGACTATATTTACAAATGTCAATATATAAAACTGTCTATAACCCAAAAAATCGATTAACGATAGAACTCAAAATATGACCTGCCAGGCGTTTCTTGCCTGTTCTTTTGCCGGCGTAAGGAGGTTGGAACCAGTGTAGCTAGCTTGAGTTGTTTGAAAGGGATCACATGTATCTGATGTATACTTTTGACTACAGACATTATATGAATTTAGAGGTTTAAAAGTAAAAAAAATGGTAACTTAAAAGAACGTAATAATTTCCCAACCGAAGTGAAGTTCAAACAGACCGCATCGACGTCGAGGTGTGATGTAAGACACATTACCACATTAGACGATGTTACGGTCGTTGCCATCGCTTTATGAGCTCTTTTGGTAGTTTACCTACCTCTATTGGGAAATATTGCGTGTGATGGCAACACTCTTGGTACCTGTACCATAGTTTATTGTACTATGCCTATACCTATCGAGCACATCTCTAGGGGACTTTTTTGGCGGCAATCGAATTGTCAACGTGAAAATTTTGTTTTTATTTCCAAAACTTGTGTTTCTTCGAGTGATAATGTGTAATATTGGTGGATTATTAACCATTATGTGTTCGTTAATGTGTACGAGTGTGGGAAATGGAAATAAAGTTGTGAAAATGATTTTTCTAGTTGCTCCATAAAAGTCCGTGTAAAGTTTAAGTAAAGTGCCTCTACTTTACCTCTTTGACCCGGCTTGCTGCTGGGTCCCATCATCTCCTCATCTACATTAACACTTGATTCAACTCTCTGAGTTTGAAATATTTAATACATTGACACTGGCAAATACACTAATTATGTGGCGCCAATACAAAAAACAAGTAGTTAGTTTTTTTTTTTTTTTTTTTTGTTATGGCGTCACACGATTAGTGTATTTGCCAGTGTCAAGTATTAAAATATTTCAAACTCAGAGAGTTGAATCAAGTTTAAATGATGATGGTGATGATGATGATGAGATGATGGGATGAGGATATTGTTTAAGTAAAGTAGTGGCGCTTTACTTAAACTTTACACGGACTTTTTTGGAGCAACTAGAAAAGTCACTTTCACAACTTTATTTCAATTTCCCACACTCGTACACATTAACGAACACATAATGGTTAATAATCCACCAATAAGTAGTTAGTTGTTAAAGTTAAATAAAAAAGGTTTTATTATTTTTTGCTTTTTATTTCTTCGGCGCTTTAGAAAGTTTTTCTATGTTCCTAGTGTTAAAGTTTTGATCTCTTCTTTTTTAGTAGCTTTTTTTATTTACATTGAAGCATAATTATATTATGCATTAAACTCAGGGATAATGTCATTGAAGATAATATAATAATATTACTAAAATATATTTTCCTCCACAATCCTACAATTAAATAAATAAAAAACTCAAGCGCAAGTATTTGTTCTGTGTCTGTGTGTTGTGGATCCCCGATCCTCGTAGTTTCTGATACCCTAGATACAGGGAAACCTAGTTAGGGGTCAGAGGCTATGTATGTGATTGTGCGGGCATTGGTATTATTATTATTATTAAATAAATTGCCTCATTTATAATCCTACTTATATTATAAACATGAAAGTTTGTGAGTATGTATGGATGTATGTTTGTTACTCTTTCACGCAAAAACTACTGAACGAATCTGAATAAAATTTGGAATGGAGATAGCTTATACCCTGGATGAACGCATAGGCTACTTTTTATCCCGGAAAAAGGTTCCTGCGGGATAACGGGAAGACGCGGATGAAACCGCGGGGCGCAACTCGTAGATAAATTACCTACCGAGAGTGCCCGAACTAGCCCGAAGGTACACGAGTCCAATAGAATGGTAACGATTTCATCTTAGAATCTGTCGAAGAAAACAATTTTGTTATAATAATATTACGATCAAAATCTTTAACTAGAGTTGGTGTATTAGGCTTGTTTAATGATACACCTATTACTGGATATATTGGTTAACTGATATCATACTTAATACCTAGTATTAGTATTAGTCAAATAATAGTGAACCGATGTCGTTGAATTCTTACTCTAATTTTATAGGTTAGTAGAAACTTGATTTTTTTTTATATAAAACTACACATTTACGATTTTCAGACTTTCCTTTACATGAGCTGTAAGACCTTGCTTAATTCCAAATTGCATGCCTCTAGGTCAACGTGAAGTACTCTATAGGTTATGATTCCTTTGTGAGTTCGCAAAATGTGCATAAATGGTCATATTTTTTGATCGCGTTGACTTACAAGTATGATTTTTTCACAGCTGAAAGAGAGCGAACACCCGAGTATTTGATATAAATTTCAACTTGATACCTCAACGCGTTCTTGAGAAAAAAGGGTCTTCACAGACAGACAGACGGACAACAAACTGATCCTATAAAGGTTCCGATTTTCTTTTTGAGTTACGAAACCCTAACATAGAAAGAGTACGAAAACGACTACCGGAAGAACTGACTCTCAGGCTCTATATCGTAAATGAAATGTACCTGTGTAATAAATAAGTGATATTATGGATACATATCCCACTAATATTATAAACGTGAAAGTTTGTGAGTATGGATGGATGGATGTGTGTTACTCTCTCACGCAAAAACTACAAAACGGATCTGAATGAAATTTGGAATGGAGATAGCTTATATCCTGTATTAACACATAGGTTACTTTTTAAATCGGGTTGCGGGTGACTTGTGTGAAAATGGTAATGTCATCGTAAGCAAAAAACGTCAGAGGAAGCGGGTAGATAGATATGTCTGCCCGTTATAACATCAACAATCCTACCCGCAGACACTTTTAGTATTCTCGTAAACTTGGCGCTTGCAACAGTGCCGGAATATCGAGAACTCGTACAAAAACAAACACATGGAAATTATCCCGTTATAAAACCTAATTACATATAAGGTTACTTTTTATGCCGGAAAAAGGCTACTGCGGGATAACGGGAAGACGTGGGTGACATTGCGGGTCGCAACTAGTCGTAACGGAAATGTACGTCTATCTACCTCATAAATGATATTGATAATAATGCCCGCACAATCACATACATAGGCTCTAACCCCTAACTAGGTTTCCCTGCATCTAGGGTATCAGAAACTACGAGGATCGGGGATCCACAACACCCAGACACAGAACAAATACTTGCGCTTTTTTTTTTCAATGCACAAATATTTGTCCTGTAGCGGGAATCGAACCCGCGACCTCACGCTTCACAGTCGGCTATCCGCCCATTGCGCCATATCGGTCAAAAAAAAAGTGATATTATGGATACTAGATATAGTTTCGAAATAGGTACCTATTCCAATAATATGAGTCACATCTCTAAGTTGAACTGAACTAGCCGTTGTGAGACCGGTTCTACAAGTTTGTTTTTAAATCCTAGACCAAGAGAGAGGAAGAGAACATAGCTGTCTCGCTTTAACTAAGCAGTGGTCGGGCTACTTTCTATATGAGATTTATATTCCCGCTATGAAGGCACGATCGGATGTTCAACGATTACGACTTAAATAAAGTTGTATTTCATCATCAGCCTATCACGTTCCCACTGCTGGGACTCTGGCCTTCTCTCAGAGAGAGTACGCGCCGTAATCTCCCACGCGGGCCCAGTGCGGGTTGGTAGATGTCACATGCCCTTGAATATTGCGGTTCTTGGACATGCCGGTTTCCGAGCGATGTTTCCCTTCGCCCGCGCCGTTTTGAGCGATGGTAGATCCGCACGTAACTTGTTAAGTCATAGGTGCGGGGCCGAGAGGATTCTAACTCTCTTTTTACTACTTACAGGGTAGCGTTTGACCACAAGTCATCTGATGTTAAGTGATGATGTGGTCGAAGGAGGCGCCACTCTAAAGGTTAATTACGAACTGAGTATAGAATTTACTGATTGAAATAAACATCTCCAAAGGGTAATAATACATTTTCTTTAATATAGTTGTCTGAATTACGAAAAAATATATTTTCAACAATACCTTTTTGCTTAATTTTATGCTTTTTTCTTTGAAACGCCCCCGCGTTACTGTTTAATAAAGCTGAATAAAAAGCTTTGACATAGCAAAAGTTTCGTGAAAAAGCTCAAATTTTTAGGGTTCCGTACCTCAAAAAGAAAATGGAACGCTTATTTGATCATTTTGTTGTCCGTCTGTCTGTCGAGAATGCGTGGAGGTATCAAGTTGCGAGGTGTATCAAGCTTATATGAAATACTTGGGTCGACGGTTTCTTTCAGCAGTGAAACAATCAAATTTGTAAGTCAACGCGATCAAAAGATATTAATTACTGCTTGTGTTGCATATTATGCGATTTCACAAGGGAATCAAACCCAGGGTCATGAAATTTGGCATGGAGCAAGGTAAGATCTTGCTCCAACACAAATACATAAAGCAGTCTGAAAAACCAAAAATATGTAATCAAAAGAAAGTAATTTATTTATTATTAATAGAATTTAACAATTAAATCAAAATAAATACACTTAAAATGTAAAATAAAACTACCTATCAAACTAAACAAACTACTTAATCTAATAAACCACTACCAGTTGGCAACGTTCCCAAAATGCTGGCCGCATTGCCGCGTTGAACGGCAATGCTTATTCGTTGCGCAAAATAACGGCCAGCATTTTGGTCACGGGTAGCATCGACCAGTCGCTTTGATATATCGTTATCGCTCCCGGTCCCCACGGTCCAAGCGTTTCGACCCCAAAAGGCTCAAATATGTATCCACTGTCGAGATTACCATATTTGCGCCTTTTGAGGCCCTCTGCAGATTCAGCCGCCGCACCAGCCCAAAGTTAAGTTACGTTTAAGTTCAAAGAAAGAAAAAAATACAAGTTTTCAACGGAACCCTCGATGCAGAGTGCGACTCGCACTTGGCCGGTATTTTTTTCTTAAAAAGAAACGTTACCTTGACGCTTATTACTACAAACAGCAATATTACGAACGTGCCCTTCGTATTGTAAAGTTACAGTTTCTTATAGTGCCGCCTCGGCCCTGTCAGTTAGTTGCAAAAAATGTGAAAAAAGTGCGTCGTCAGAGTAACAGTGGGTTCTTTTCTTCATTTGCAAACACTGCGCACAACTTCCTTGCTTCTATTGTGAGAACTGGCTCTCAAGTGAGGCTGCCGGAACACACCGATAGGTGCACGGCGACAGATTGTTAACTCGAGGCTGGTAGCTAGCAGGCGAGCACTAGAGCATGCCCTACCACCAAGCTATGGTTTCATTACGATGTGTTTCTTCTACGATATAGAGTTGTGTACAGCCGGCATTGGTAATTCGGCCTATCATGTGCCCACTGCTGGGACTCCGCCCTCCTCTCAGAGAGAGTACGCGCCGTAATCTCCCACGCGGGCCCAGTGCGGGTTGGTAGATGTCGCATGCCCTTGAATGTTGCGGTTCTTGGACATGCCGGTTTCCGAGCGATGTTTTCTTCGCCGTTTTGAGCGATGGTAGATCCGTACGTAACTTGATGAGTCATAGGTGCGGGGCCGAGAGGATTCGAGCTCGGCGCCTTATACGTTATCGTTCGGTAATAACTAATACGGTACCCTAACTGCAGTAACAATATAAGTAAAAAAGTTGCCATAAAAAAGGTTCAACAGGTTGAGTTGACATCAACCAGGCTCGGTTGAAAGGGCACAAGGGGAGATAAAAAAACACAAGGAGCTCCTAGATGAAGGGATGTTTATACAACTGTACCTTTCACGGGCCATGCTGACGGAATAATAGCTATTTGAAATATACTATAGGTAGGGTTTCTCAAAGTAAGTTTTATATATTTTTCTACTAGGTGTTCCCCGCGATTTCAACCGCGTGGGCTGCAGTTTGTCGCGATAAAAAGTAGCCTAGGTCCTTCTCCAGGGTTTAAACTATCTCCGTACCAAATTTCATTTAAATCGGTTCAGTAGTTTAGGCGTGAAAGCGAGACAGAGTTACTTTCGCATGTATAATATTACAAGTTACGCCCCGCGGTTTCACCCGCGTCTTCCAGGTATCCCGCAGGAACCTTTTTTTGGGATAAAAAGTAGCCTATGTGTTAATCCAGGGTCTAAGCTATCTCCATTTCAAATTTCACTCAAATCTGTTCTGTAGTTTTTGCGTGAAAGAGTAACAAACATCCATACAACCCAACTTTCACGTTTACAATGTTAGTGTAATTAGAATGTAATCATTACATAGCACCACGACCCGACCCAAAAACGGCGAGAATCAAATTGTAATTACGAAAAAATTACATAAACTTGCAATACAATAGAGCGGAACGTCTGTCTAGCGCAATATAATCACTTTCCATACATTATTTATTTACCCGCGAACGTGGGAAAATTCCATTGTCTGGCAACACTTGACGCGGTGGGATCGCGCGGTGACTTTTTTCGCGTACTTTTCTATTTATTTTCTTTTGTGTTTCTGTTTGTTTACAAAGAGATTTGCTTGTTTTTTGTTATAAGTTGTGTCTTGCGGGTTTGCTCGCGTGGATTACGCTTTGTTGCAGTAAAAAGTATCCTATGTGATCCTTAAAATTATGTAGCTAATTAATTTCAGGAGGACAATACAATAATATCACCCCACAGAGATCTAGATGTATCACAGCACCTAATCAGCCACCAACATATTTTCTCTACAGTATGTACCAATACTAACAATTAGAGGTAGGCGTTTAAAAGAAGCGGTTAAAAAATAAGCGTATAAGCGGGCTTATGAAAATAAGCTGACTCCGTTTGAACGTTGACGGCTTTTTCCCAAAGTCCAAACAAATGCAAACCTTATTCCAATACAGGTACAACTCAAAATCTTCGCTCTTAAAAATAAGCGTTCAAGCGGCTTTTTTAAGCGGCAGAAGCGTTTAAACGTGTTGTCAATTTTGAGCCGTTTATCACATCTTTACTACCATTACAATCGAACGTCTCCATTATTCCCCGCCAAAAATCTACCCCTCCAAAATTGATGGAAAGAAAAGTTGCCATCCACATAAAATGTGTGCAATCGTAGACATTCTGCCACAGATATAATTATTGTAATTAAATGGATTAATGAGTATAATTGCAATATTTAAGTAAGAGAATGAAGTTACTATGAATTCTAATTGTTACATGTTTTTTAAAGTTTTATTGTGAATAAGTCTCAATAAAACTTTCTCGTTAACAATTATGACGAAAATTCATAGAAAAAAGCGCTTTTAAATCCTCGAATTTGAAATTTACTTGTAACTTTTGCAGTTTCTCTTTTATGTGGTTCGTGAAAAGGTAACATAGATACAGACAGACAGAGTTACTTTCGCATTTATTAATATCACTAATTTTACTAACTATAGATGCGAAAGTTTGGATGGATGGTGTTTTACTCTTTCACGCAAAAACTACTGAACGGATCTGAATGAAATTTGGAATGGAGATAGCTTATACCCGGGATTACCGCATAGGCTACTTTTATCCCGGAAAAGGGTTCCTGCGGGATAACGGGAAGACGCGGGGCGTAACTAGTTAATTATAGATGCGAAAGTTTGAATGGATGGATGGTTTGTTCTCTTTCACGTAAAAACTACAAAACGTATTTTGATGAAATTTTGAGTTGACATTGTTTGAACAATTAAGAAGGACATAGGATACTTTTCATCGCATTAACCTGTAGTCAGTGCAAGAAAAACCGCAGTGAACAGCTTGTATTAGATAAGTATTAATTACAATAGATCATAATTTGTGCATTAAATATAATATTCGTCCCTTAACTTAATTCCAAAGAAACAGCCTGCGAAGAAGTTTAAAAGTAGATAATTAGTGAGAGGACGTAATCCAGCCGCTCGGACCACCGAGATTGGCAGGGTTGCCAGGGTGCCAAAATATTCACCTTAGCAGAGGAACCTAAATAAACCGTCAAGTGCGAGTAGGTCTCATAAAAATAGCAAAAAATCACGTTGGTTGTATGGGGCCCCCCTCAAATATTTATTTTGTTCCGTAATTTAGTATTTGTTCTTAAAGCTGCAACAGAAATACATCATCTGTAAAAATTTCAACTGTCTAACTATCACGGTTCATGAGATACAGCCTGGTGACAGACGGATAGCGGAGTCTTAGTAATAGGGTCCCGTTTTACCCTTTGGGTACGGAACCCCTAAAGATAAATCGTTATATTTTTGCTAATGTTAATGTTTTGTTTTGTTCACAGGTAATTACAAACAAGCATCCAGCAAACAAGCATCCAAAATAAAGGTAGAATGGGGAGGAAAAGTAACTCTTTTTCACGCTAGGTGGCGCATCTTCGACTGTACATATATTATTTCACCTCTTTTCTATTCCTTCAAAGGAACTGTATTATGTATTTAAAAGAAAAAGTCAACTTCAATAAATAAATAATAAATATCGGGGACCGTTGCATACAAATTGAGCTAGCCCCAAGTTAAGCTAAAAACTTGTGTTATGGGTTCCAGACAATGGTGTCGATTCGGTTTTGCATTCTCTAAAACTAAACTAAGTTTGACAGGTCTAATAGTATTGCTGTCCTTTTCTAACCACTGAAGTAAAAAAAAGGACAGCATTGCTTTTAGACCTATCAAACTTAATTTAGTTTTAGAGAATGCAAAACCGAATCGACACCAATGCTATTCATATATGACATGTATACTATTGGTGTTTCATAAGAAATAAATAAATAAAGGAATAACAAAAAACATAAAGGACTTTACAGACAGACGTACAGACGGACAACAAAGTGATCCTATAAGGGTTCCATGTAAGGGTTCTGTTTTTATGGTTTAAGAATTTATTTTCTCATAAGAATTTAACAAAAATTCACTTATAGAGAGAATACAGCATAATTATTAAGGTTAGTATTATGCCATTAGGCGTAGCTTGACATGTTAGTATGATACACATTATATCCAGTTCAAATTAATATTACATTTTATAACATAACATGTAGGTAGGTTTGAGGTACGGAACCCTAAAAAATGTTCAAGGAAGTAAATTATCTCCATATAATATGATTTCTATTCAATAATATGAAGGAAGATAAGTAATGTCAAAAAAATAGAGGAAAAAAATCATTTTATATACCTTGTACATATATTTTTTTGCGGTGGTTACCCTGAAGGCATCGCTAGTATGATAAATGGAGCTTCGCGAAACAAATTAACTTCTTGGAAAGAATATTCTATTCAATTCGCTTTTATTATATTGAAGGTAGTAAGAATATAATAATAATATATTTTATTCTAAGTTTTCCTCGTCTTTGAAAAGATCTAAGTTATTAAAACATAAATAAACAAGCTACCTGGTTTTCCCTACTATCCCGCAGGAACCTTTTTCCAGGATAAAAGGTAGCGTGTGTGCAATTTTAGACATAGACAAACAAAAACGATAAACCCCAAGTTCCATCCATCCGTCCATCCATTGATTTATATTTTTTTCTTATTGGTATAATAATATAATAAAAAAAAGCTTGGGATTTTAGTGAACTTGCTCCAATTCAATCAATTAGTAATACGAATAAAATTGACAATGTAATCGCGCCAAAAAAATTACCTGCCGGGCGTTTCTTGCCTGTACTTTTGCCGGCGTAAGGAGGTTGGAACAAGCGTAGCTAGTTTTAAGTTGACGTTTTAAAGTGATCACAATGTATGCTCTATTGAATAAAAATGATTTGAATTTTGAATTTTAAGAAGTACCTATAGTAATATATAGATAGATAGACTATAGATAAACCAAATTGAGAATCTCCTTTTTTGTAGTGGGTTAAAATATAGAACCTAACACACTGTTCAAAAGATCATATTTCAAACAAAAATAACCAACAAGATCAACCACCACTTTCCTACCTAAAACCAGAAAAACCGTCCTAACTCAAAAAACAAAGAAAACCAATCCCCACACTAACGCAGCACAAAGAAAGCTTAAAACTAACAAAGAAATGCTCAAAATGTAACAAAGAAAGTACCAAGTGTAACAAAGGGCAGAACAAAGTAGCTAGGCTCTTGCTCTAATTACTTTACAGTTCTCGTAAAGTGACTAAACACTGTAAGCACTATGCTCTCCGACTATAGAAAAGCTCTGTTAGTAATTAACATAATTAGAATAATGAGGTGTACAAGTGGAATAGCAATTCCGTTGTTACCTAACACAGAATTCTGTGTTTTACTGATCTAAATATAGATAACTCAAAGATGACTGACTGACATAGTGATCTATCAACGCACAGCCCAAACCATTGGACGGATCGCGCTGAAATTTGGCATGCAGGTCGATGTTATGACGTAGGCATCCGCTAAGGATTTTGATTAATTCTACCCCCAAGGGGATAAAATAGGGGATGACCTTTGAGTTCTATATATATATTTAGATAGATTAGTAGGGTAGGGGTTAAACTCACTTATATTTAGTTTACACTAGTAAATAACTCCCTATTTTCACAAATACCTTCAACTCTCCAATTTCCAGCGTCCGTTCGCTTTAAAATATTCGATAATCTATCATCGCAGCTGGCAACACTGCCGCCATCTTGCACCATCTGTCATTGACGAGCGTTAGCGCGGGAATTTCTCTAGAGGTTCCTTTCTTGAAATTCCTTCCGGTGAATGACGTCAGCTGGCGCCGAGGTCCCTTTACTTTGGATTGTAATTGTAATATATTTTTATTATTATTGTTTTAAGGTTTTTTGGCGGCAATTGAACTGACTACATGAAAATTTTGTTTTTATATCCAAAACTTGTGTTTCATTGAGTGATAATGTGTGATATTGGTAGATTATTAACCATTATGTGTTCGTTAATGTGTATGAGTGTAGGAAATTGAAATAAAGTTGTTAAAAGTGACTTTTCTAGTTGCTCCAAAAAGTCCGTGTAAAGTTTAAGTAAAGTGCCACTACTTTATTTAATTAAACACAAAGGTCGTCTCTTTCTTATAGCTTTATTTCCGCGGGAAACAGCCAAACAGCTCGTATAAAAATAAATTGACTCCGTATCCAATTTCTTACTCCATTAATCGTGATAAGACTTCCGGAAGTGATAGTGATAAAGTAAATAGAAAGAACAGTTTTAGGGGTCCGTACTGCAAAAGGACATTTAGTAAGCGTCACGGTCCACCAACATAGTATTCATGTGGTACGCGTTTGAAAAATTACATCCGACTGTACACGTTTATACGGAACCCCTGATACACGAGTCAGACTCGTACTTGTCTGGTATGTTATTTCTGTGAAACTAATTATTATTTGAGCATGTAATGGGAAAATTATTCAACAACAAAACAACAAAATATATAATTTACATTATGATAGAAAATTAAACTTACTACATGTATTAAAACTAAACATCTAGAAATAAAAAAAACCAGATATAAGTTGCTGTCTGCAGGTAGAGTGCCCAAGAGACTGGCAACATTCCCTCTGTGGCGTCTTTAGATGGCCAGGCTATATTTACATCTAGCACTTCAGAAGTGATAAAAAAAACAAGTGTCACTTTCACGCTCTCATTAATTTTAATAACTAGCAAAAGACACTCTTTTCATTCATTTCATTCGTTCTTCCGAATGAGCGCCAACGACAAAACAGGGCGCCATCTTGAATTACTTGTTTACTTTTTTTTCGCTAAGCCTCATGGGAGAGAGTCATTCAGCCCTGTCATAAATTAATTGCTTAGCTTGTTAGTTTCTTGACTCAATGTCTCAGGAAATTGGGGAGCTAGGCCTAGGGTCTTCGGATGTTTAATTAAATCATTTATTGCAGACTAGTGACCGCTCTGGCTTCGCACGGGTAGGGAACAATTTTGACAACTGGGAGATATCAAAACCTTTAAAAACTATGCTAGATATTTAATGTTGCGGAGCTTTTTGTAGACCTGCTAGAAGCTTACATTTCTCTCACACATATTACATCAACTCTAATCAAACCGTTTAGCCAGCGTGAGCTGATAAAGCAGTCAGCCGTCTCATTCTTCTCCGACTTGTTTTACAAATATCGTGATTTCTTACTGAAAACTTTACTTTATCATAATAAAACATAACCTGTGACACTCGGGGATAATGTAGCTTGCTATTAGTGAAAGAATTGTCGGAATCGGTTCAGTAGTTTAGGAGATTACCCTTACATACAAACAGATATGAAAAAAAATACATTATTAAAATATTAGTATAGACTTGTGAATTATAAAGAAATGCAACATTCCCGGAGAAAAACCTACTAATTTGTAAATTCAATATTGCCACTAACGAGGGCCGGGCCTTACTGAAAGGTAGAGATGGGCAAGTGAAAAACACATATCGATATTTTACACAATATAGGTATTAGGTAATTATCGAGTGAAAAATATCAATTACATTATATATGTGATTGACGTATTTTTTAGGTTAGAGTATCATGGGGCTGGCATACCATAACATAGTAAAATACAAAAAAAAAATATTAAAAAAAGTAAATAAAAGACGTATTTTGAATATCGATTACATTATATATGTGATTTACTTATTTTGGCAAGCATAATGATATTTTTGTTCCGATTCCACTAAAAACCTTTTAACATCTGATTCCGATTCTGCTTCTGTTATGAATATGACTGTGATACTTTTGTTGAATCCTTTATAAAGCGATGATACTCGTAGCTCAATGTAGTAAGAACGTACAGGAGATACATATCATCAGGAGACTTGTGGTAATTAAAACGCTATGTCAGATTTTTCAAATAAAATAGAATAAACTTTTAGTAACATTCAATACGAAAACAATGTTGCGTTAAAACATATTTATCAAAATCGATTATAGGAATTTCAGTTGTTACTCTGTGAAGTTGGTTAAAAATAAATATCGATGATATATTTATATCGATACTAGTTTCACAAGGAACTATCGATATTTTTTGCCCAAGCCTACGGGGTAGGATCGTTAATTATGAATTAATTACGAGGATAGCGATGTTAATTACTACCGCCATTTTAATTGATGTCAGAATTTGTCCCGCGCAAATTGTTTGATGTTTCTTTTTGTCCATATTTATAAAATAATCTAGAGGGACTACTATGGAGTATATTTTTATTCGACAGAACATAACATAGAGTTCATTCTAGCTAGGTGTTTTTTAACCGACGTCCAAAATAGAGGAGGTTATTCAATTCAACATTATATTTTTTCTATGCGCGGATAACTTCGTCGTTTATAAACCGATTTTGATGATTTTTTGTTGGATAGAAGATATCCCAAAAAGATTTTAATGAATAATGAATATTAATTCGTCAATCAATCTTTCTCGCTTCTAGAGTGGTGCACAACTGGAACAGACTACCAGAAGAGTTTGTGTCGGCACCTTCAGTGAATTCCTTGAAAAACAGACTGGACAAGTGGTTGCGAACGAACAATGCTTCCTTGCTACAGAATTGACTTTTCTTCGCACTTTTGGACATTGCTATAATTCAACACAGCATGATATAGACACATCAGCCTCGGGCTGCTCGCCTATTATTACCAAATCTATATTTATACATTAGCAAATCTATAATTATATATATAAGTATAAAAGAAAGTCGTGTTAGTTACACTATTTACTCAAGAACGGCTGAACCGATTTGGCTGAAAATTGGTGGGGAGGTAGCTTAGGACCAGGAAACGGACATAGAATACTTTTTATCCCGGAAAAGGTTCCTACGGGATAACGGGAAGATGCGGGTGAAACCGCGGGGCGCAGCTAGTATAATATAAATAAAGAAAGAAGATATTTTAATTTTTTTTTCGCAACGAAAGTCAACAAAACTGACAGCTGTCATACAAATATTTATCTTAAATATTAATTATTGAATAAAACGAGTAAACAAATACATATGTCTCTCAACTTAATAACACTGAGGTAAATCAAACAACATAATTGAAAATTCATTAATTGGACGTCACATTGTGATCATATCCAGTAGAGAGCGAAGCGGTGTTGCCAGCTTCATAATATCCTGATATTAATTGAACATGGCAACACAGCGCGACACAATTTAAACTGATAACGATCTGCGAAACGGATTCCAACTTAATTAAACTTTTACAATTTCATTTTTTAAGGCGTAGGTTACTACTGAAGCTGATAATAATAATTAAGTTAAATTGGTGCCGACACCGAGTTCGAATCCTCTCGGCCCCGCACCTATGACTTAACAAGTTACGTGCGGATCTACCATCGCTCAAAACGGTGAAGGAAAACATCGCTCGGCAACCGGCATGTCCAAGAACCGCAACATTCGCGTGCATGCGACATCTACCAACCCGCACTGGGCCCGCGTGGGAGATTACGGCGCGTACTCTCTCTGAGAGAAGGCTTGAGTCCCAGCAGTGGGAACGGAATAGACTGGCGATGACTATGTTTTTTCTTGTAACGGAGTGAGGTAGTTGAGGTCAGGGCCTTAATTGAAAAACGAGTTTAAAATGAATAAATAAGGTAACATTATGAGCGATTTAATAGGTATGTATACACACATATATATATATATATATATATATTATTTTTAGCTATTAAAAATGTTAGTTCTTAAGATTATTCTTGTTATGTATCTTCTTTAATTTTAATTCATTTCACCTTCAGCCGTTAGGTGGTTTCATTCCTTATGAATGTCACAGATATAAAATGAGTGAACTAAAGTTAACGTCAGAAATATTTAATGTAGGTTACATAGATACCTACGCTTTGATTTAGATTGGTTTATTTATCTTGATTCTTGACTGCTGCACAAAAAAAACGTTAAATAAAGTTATAACTATAGCATAATAGAACCTTCGCGCGCAAAATGTCCGCCATATTGATTGCGCGGGATCTAACGGTGCGTTCCGTTACCATCAGGTTAAAGAACTTACCGCCATTTTACTTTTATACTCATTATAAACTTTATCACAAAGGTTTAACGGCTAGTTTTGTTCGATTAGTTTGTTTGATAGTGATTGTATTATTGACAGCGCTTTGTTTTAGTGTAATTTAGTAGAACCGAACGTTTTTGTAGGTTAGGCGGTTGTGATAGTTGTTGATGTCTGAATAAATTGGCTACTTTGGTTTATGTGGAAAAGTAAAAGTTAGTCGCATGTTGATTTAACAAAGGGTCTAATTGACTTTCATTACAGAAAACGCGTTTGGTGGAGCATACGTCAAAGATTTTTAGTTTTTGTTCGTATATGGTAAATAATTATGATTTTAATGACTTAATTTAAGTAGGGCCGACTTCCAAAGCGTGAAACTGAATGAAAAAGAAAATGCGGAGTGCGTTCAAAACATCCAAGCATCGTGTAAGTTAAAAAATGTCTAATGAAACTCCGAAGTTAAAAAAAATCAATATCTTTTTTTCTACACTTTCTTGCCTTTGTATTATCTTAATAGGCATAAATTTAATCGTATATAACTCGTATTCATACGACCTCGGGTCCGTTTTGGCCATTGTTCTTTGGAATGGAGATAGCTTATAACTTGGATTAACACATAGGCTACTTTTTATCCTGGAAAAAGGTTCCTGCGGGATACAGGGAAGACGCGGGTGAAACTGGGGGTGCAACTAGTACAATAATAAAGATACATAACCATTACAAATTATGTAATATTGCTTTGTTTTTGCAATGGACAGTAAAATTATGCAAGGATATACAAACAGATCTAATGCGTCGGGTTTACCCCAAAACTAAACACATTGCGTGCTTCAAGACAGTTTGCAACCCATTCCATGTCTAAGTAAGCTTATTTAGTGCCTCTATCTAGTATCTACTATGAATTCGCGCTCCCTATTTCGTCATCGTAAATAATTCCACGAACAGGGTAGAATTGAAATTAATTCGGAACAGGAATAGTGTTATGACGGCTCGTGCCTAAAAAGTGATTAAAAAGTAGGGATGTGACTTGGAGGGGAAAATAGATTAATAAATAATCGATTTTTATCTCTTTAAAATAAATCGATTTGTGAAAAATAATCGATTATATAATAAATCTTTTTCTAACTATTCGAAAAGTTGCATTTTCTGTACATTGTAATAAAATTACTTAGAGTAACTTATAACTGCAAAATTCGATTAAATTGTGTAGTTTAGCTACACATTGGTTTAATCTCCAACAATACATACATTATTTTAATTATCTTTTATTACTTCAAAAAAAGAGAGTAGGTAAAAATCTATTTATCTTTTACTTAATAAAATAAAAAAATCGATATATTAATAATCGATTTTTCATATTTAGATAATCGATTATTAAAAAAACGATTAATAGAAAAATCTATTATTTTTTCACATCCATATTAAAAAGTTGAAATGTCAAATTGTATTTTTTTGCGATGGGTTGGTAGATTGGGTTTTAGGATGAATATATTACGTACATACATTTTAATTTATTTTGTAATGTGAGGTTTATTATTCAATGTCTTATAATTAAAAGCGTAAGTTAGTGTTTGTGTCGTCTAAGCCATTGCAAATGGCGCCATTTGCAATTTTTTTAAACTTTTTTCTTATCGGGCATTGTTTAAGTTATAAATCTTTGCAAAATATATAAATATGCGCGCTGCAATATAGCTGTATGATCTAAATAAGGCGACAATGTAAATAAAATACTTCGTTCATTTTTATCAACGAAAAACAAAAGAGGTTAAAGCTGACATTTGTTTTTTTTGTCACGTGATCACGTTACCTAAGGACAAAAAACAAACACAATAGCATAGTACTACTTAACCTATAAAATAATTTAAAAAACGCTCGTAGATTCCAATAAAGTCCCAGCGCGTCAATTCGACGACGCGTTTCCCAAATAACGATCGAATTCGTGACCCAAAAAAAAGTACACATTAACCAATTAAACCCTTATCATCTGCCCCCATCTACGTCGGAGGGAATTACCACGATTTATGAACCACCATTACTCTTCATAACACACCGTGGTCAACAGAACCAGCCGGCTTACTACGTAACTTGGATGGGGATCGACTTGCGCTTTGTTTTGACACTAGCTGCGCCAGTTTTACCCGCATCTTCCCGTTATCCCGCAGAAAACTTTTCCGATATAAAAAGTAGCCTATGTGTTAATCCAGGGTATAAGCTATCTCCATTCCAAATTTCACTCAAATCCGTTCGGTAGTTTTGGCGTGAAAGAAAAATTAACATTTATACTCACAAACTTTCAAATACATCCTTCCTAATATTATAAACGCGTCATGTGTCGGGTCGCCCTCTTCCCTCTCATATGGTCGAGGAGAGCGATGGCTGGCACATGCGTCAACTCGTGAACGGGTGCTGCTTGTGGGGTCTGGTCTGCTTTGGTTGTGATCCCGCAACTCATTAATATTCATGTTCCCATATCCCAATGTGCACAACCTCTTAGTTTTAAATTAGCTCATAGTATAATTTAATTAAATTTAAACGCGGAACAACCGAATTATTTTATAAGAAAATGTATTGACAACGTAGTGGAAAAATTAATAAATAAAAAATAAAAAAAAATATTATGATCGCGAAAGTTTGTGAGTATGTATGTTTGTTACTCTTTCACGCAAAAAGACCTGAACGGATCTGAGTGAAATTTGGAATGGAGACAGCTTATACTCTGGATTAACACATAGGCTACTTTTTATCCCGGAAAATGGTACCTGCGGGATAACGGAAAGACACGGGTGAAACCATGGGGCGCAGCTAGTAAATAGTATTAGCAGGATAATCTCTCTCTCTCTCTCTCTCTCTCTCTCTCTCTCTGAGAGAAGGCCAGAGTCCCAGCAGTGGGAACGTAAAACGCTGATGATGATGATGATGAGGATAATATAATATTAGTAGAATTAAACCTTAATGTTATCAATTTTAAAACATACCAGTTCCCAGTCCAGGTGTAGCGTTGCGGCACCTTCGACCACATCGTCACTTAACATCAGGTGACTTGTGAAAATGGTCGAGTCCAATATGGAGTTCTAACGTCAAAATAATGTGCAACCCGATCCCAAGTTACGCAATGAGTCGGCGGGTCAGGTTCTAGTAAGTTGAAAAAATGGTGACAAGTAGATGAATGTTCTACAATACCTTCCTTGTAGATATGAGTTTGTTCCGCAATTTCGGCAGTGGGTTTGACTTCCTTTATCTTTAGCAGTATGTAGCTAAAGAACTTAAGCCTTATTAAGAGACTCTGGGATTTTAAGCAGATCATTGGGGCAACCATTTTTCTCTGTAATTATGGTCGTGAAAAATCTAAAAAAGATATTATGTTATTCCACATGACATACAAAAAAAAATAATTAAAGAAATACAGCAGAGGGCAAAAAGAAAAAAGTTAACAAAAAAACGTGCAAAGATCCCCTTGTTTTTGAATATACAATTTTTTTTCCGTATCTATAAATAAGAAAGACTTGTTATTACTAAAAACATATTAAAAAGAACATGAAGCAACTTTTTGAAAATATTGCCTAAAAAGGTAGTATTTTTTTTACTAAAATGGCAACACAATGAAAGCTGTGAAAAACTTTTTGTTCACTTATTTTTAGAAATTCGTTAAGGTTATTTTGAGTCTGTGGTTCATTTCTTAAGGTCCATCCTACACTAACGGAGTTGATTGATGACTGGCTGACTGCGCGTTGAAATACCTACGTAGAAAGTAAGCGAAATTGATTTTCCGGTGTCGAGAGTCGAGATCTGATCTGACAGTTTATTTAACAAGCCAAGAAAAAGCACAGCAAGTCGTAATACTTCAAAATATGTGATAGAAATAACGCTGAGTTGAGACCGGTTTGCAACAATGTATCTTTTGTATTTACTACATAATCCATTTGTTTTTGAATAATTTGTAGCTAATACATGGTTCTTATTTATTAGATAATCATTACAACGTTAAATGCTATCCTATTATAAAACAGTAACTTAAGATTTTTGAAACCTGATGGCAACGTTGCTAAAAAATATGGCGTCTAGAAACCGCCATTTTGTTTTTTTATTTGCTTTCAGTTCAATGACAGTGATTGATGCTAGAACCATTCTGTGGCTTGAACCGTGCTTGATAGTTTTAGCAAATAGTTGGATACACCTTTCTTGGTCTTAGGTTAAGAAAATGAGTTCTAGACTTTTTAGGCGGCGTTCATTTCCAAAACTTGTGTTTTTTCGAGTGATAATGTGTAATATTGGTGGATTATTAACCATTATGTGTTCGTTAATGTGTACGAGTGTGGGAAATTGAAATAAAGTTGTGAAAGTGACTTTTCTAGTTGATCCAAAAAAGTCCGTGTAAAGTTTAAGTAAAGCGCCGCTACTTTACTTAAACACTATCCACATCCCATCATCTCATCATCATCATCATTTAAACTTGATTCAACTCTCTGAGTTTGAAATATTTTATACTTGACACTGGCAAATACACTAATCGACGCTATAACAAAAAAAAGTACAATATTATTTGAATTAATTTTGAACATAAACAATACGAAACTTTATGGGCGTGTCTGTCAAAAAACCATTTATAAAATGGACAAAGTATACCTAACTGTTTCTACCATTTACGTCAATAGGGAATATGCATGTGATTTAGATTTACTTGATTTTTTTTTCCATGATACCTTATGGCCTTGACATTACACCTAAACCATTATTTTCTTAATTAATTTGTAATTAATACCTTAAAAATTTAATCAAAAAGTGCAAAATAAGCGTGGGAATTTCAAATTTGCGAATCGCTTCACCATTGGTCGATTCGAAAAATGACGTCACACGGCGCAGTCTAGCTTCGATATTCATACTAATATGAAGAAAAATTACTTAAAAATTGATTTCTGTAGTGTTTTCGATTGCCTAGTGCGGTTTTGGTATATAGTGACAGTACTAAACATCAAGAACAATGACTGAAAGTGGTTTCGTCAAAGCACAATCGGACAATTTGCCAAAAATAGATGCTTTTATGATGACCGCATATTTTGCATCAAATCCAGATTTTTCGTCCGCTGAGTTATATTTTATATGTAACAGTAGGTAACATAGTTTGATTTTAATTTTTAAGGTTTCATTTGTATCTGTATTTTGTTATTCAAGTTTCTTTAATTATTAACTGAATATGCATACCTAAAAATAAAACTGAGGAATAATTATTTCATTTTTTTATTAAAACATCCAGCATATTATTTTGTCAAACCACAGACTAACATTATTACCTACATTATTGAAATAGAGGTACATTTTTCTTTTCAATAGTTAAATTAACATTAACATCTTTACTTTTGTACTTTGATCTAATATTTACTTGCACAGCTTCATCACAGTGTACTTGGTCTGTATTACTAGAGGCTTCAATCTTCTTCATCTCGGAGACATCCATGTGAGATACACTGGGCCTTGCTTAATAATCATCACAGCCTTCAATATGAAAAGTACTGTTCCCGGCTTCATAGTAACTTGTTTGTGGAGTAAAGTATTTGTACTTCTGACAGCAAACTCAGTGAGAGCTTTATACAATAACGATATTTTTTGTCTTTCAATCGCACACATTCTCTCTTGTGGTGGTATCATTTTTTGTTTTTGGCACTGAAACATATATGTTTCACATATGAGCTACAACACCTTGTTTTAACCGAAGCATAACTTTTCCCTCTTGTTGTCTCATGATGTTGTATTTTATATTATATAAGATAGGTATCTTTCTCAATCTAAAATAAATCTCCGGAGAAAAGACAGGAATGATAAAGGTCAGGCTGGTATAAACTTGGTGTAAACAGAGTTAGTTTCTTCCACTTGATAATCAAAATATTTATGTCTGCAAAAGTTAACTTTGACCAATTCAAGGTTTTATAGCGATGATGGCTCAGTGGTAGTGACGTCGGCTTGCGATCCGTAGGACGTGGGTTCGAATACTACAATGAGCTTGAGCTTTCGGTGAAGGAAAACATCGTGATGAAACCATAGCTTGGTGGTAGGGTATTTTCTAGTACTCGCCTGGCTAGCTACCACCCTCTTGTTAAGAATCTGTCGCCAAGCACCTATCGGTGTGTTCCGGCAGCCTCACTTGAGAGCCAGTTCCCAGTCCAGGTGTAGCGTGGCGCCATCTTAGACCACACCGTCACTTAACATCACGTGACTTGTGGTCAAACGCTACCCTGTAGTAAGTAAAAAAAAATTCACACCATGTTAATTATCCAAATACAATACACTAACATTAAAATGATCTTCACAACAAATTAAATACGATAATGGAGACACTTCATCTCTTCTCATAACCTTACACAGTTACGTATTTTCATATCACTTGGAATAGAAATAAAACACTTTATCCGGTGTACTTATTATAGTGTTTTGGCAGTCTGGTACAAGACAATGTCCATAAAATGGTTTTTTAGCCTTTTCCATAGTCGAAAAAGCGATATAAACTGAAAATTCTTAAATATTAGCTGTCATTACATACAGAAAACAGTACTGGACGAGTGATGTGACGTCATCAAAAGCGCGCGAAAAATAAGGGCGTTCAAACAGGTCAAATTTAATCGGTACTTTAAATATTATTTTAAAAATTCATTTGAACGATTTTAACAGGATTTATATTTTTTACTATGTTATAACGAAGTAATAAGTGAATTAAACAAATAAAAAAAATCGATGCATATTCCCTATTCTCAATTAGAAGATCATTGGCGGTCGACCCGACTGTTACTCTCGAGTGGGCATGGTCACCACTCTCCTAAATACCTATAGCTAATACAGTGACCAGCCAAGGTCTCGTGCCGAATACAGTTAATTACAAATACCTATTTACGATTGCGATAACAATAAAATAAAACTATAACAGGATTTGGCACGGCTTACAGTTTTTCTTGTATATTTTTAGGATTCCGTACGTCAAAGGGAAAACAGAACCCTTATAGAGAAAAATAAACAATTTACTGTATTATACAGTGAGACTTATCCAAGGTTCCAGTTACTAATTTAACAAAAACTAACTAACTCTGATGGCTCAGCGACCCAAAGTGTGTCTTGGCCTCCGAGACGAGAGAGCGCCACTCTTCTCTATCTTGAGCGATTTCAGCCCAGTTGAGAGTCTGGAGCTCGCGCAGGTCTGCATCCACCGCGTCCTTCCAGCGGTATCTAGGGCGTCCGACCGGCCTACGGCCATTCGGTCGTCCCAAATAAGAACGCTTTGCCGCCCGATCCTCCCCCATGCGGACTACATGGCCAAGCCAACGTAGTCTGTGCGATTTAATTTCACCGACCAAAAAACGACCGAAACCTGGGCTAAAATCGCTCAAGATAGAGAAGAGTGGCGCTCTCTCGTTTCGGAGGCCAAGACACACTTTGGGTCGCTACGCTATCGGAGTTAGTTAGTTAAAAAACGACCGACCGTTAAATAAATAATTAACACATAATAATAAATAATTAAAATAGGATTAATTTGTTGTCCGTCTGTCTGTCTTGTCATGACCCATTTTCTCAACGAGTTTTGATATCAAGCTAAAATTTATGTTAAGCTAGTTGCGCCCCGCGACGTCCCGTTATCCAGTAGGAACCTTTTTCCGGGGTAAAAAGTAGCATATGTGTTAATCCAGGGTAAAAGCCATCTCCTTTCCAAATGTCATTCAGATCCGTTCAGTGGTTTTTGCGTGAAAGAGTAACAAACATCCATCCATCCATACTCACAAACTTTCACGTTTATAATACACATTAGTACGATTATGGTGATCATTTATCATTGGTAATTCTGATAGTTGGTCAGTTAACATGCGTCAACTCGTGAACGGGTGCTGCTTGTGGAGTCTGGTCTGCTTTGGTTGTGATCCCGCAACTCGTTAATATTCATGTTCCCATATCCCAATGTGTACAACCAAACAAAAGAAATCTTCTTATTAGTAAACCTAAATAAAAAATATCGGACTATTAGATGACAAAAAAAAAGCTTGGGATTTTAGTGAACTTGCTCCATTTCAATCAATTAGTAATAAGAATAAAATTGTCAATGTGATCGCGCCAAAAAAATTACCTGCCGGGCGTTTCTTGCCTGTTCTTTTGCCGGCGTAAGGAGGTTGGAACAGGCGTAGCTAGTTTTAAGTTGACGTTTTAAAGTGATCACAATGTATCCTATTAAATAAAAAAGTTTTGAGTTTGAGTTTGAGTTTGAACAGTTTGTTGTCAAAGTATCAGCACGTTGTCTCCTTATCATAACATTCATAACTGATATGTTCTGATAAGATTACCTTTAACAACCTGCGTCCCGCGGTAACACTCGCGGCTTTCCCATTAATTTGTCTCAATATATAATACCGAGGAGGGTCAAATACAATGAGCTTGAGCTTTCGGTGAAGGAAAACATCGTGATGAAACCATAGCTTGGTGGTGCCATGCTCTAGTGCTCGCCTGCTAGCTACCAGCCTCGAGTTAACAATCTGTCGCCGTGCACCTATCGGTGTGTTCCGGCAGCCTCACTTGAGAGACAGTTCCCCGTCCAGGTGTAGTGTGGTGCCACCTTCGACCACATCGTCATGACTTGTGGTCAAACGCTACTCTGTAAATAGATAATTAAAGAAAAAAAAATAGGGGTTAAAATTTGGTTTGGGCAATCCATGTTTCCTCAAGTTAGGGATCTGAAAATTCATATTTCGGCTTTTGGTAAGAATCCTACTAATATTATAAACGTGAAAGTTTGTGAGTATGGATGGATGGATGTTTGTTACTCTTTCACGCAAAAACTGCTGAACGGATCTGAATCAAATTTGGAATGGAGATAGCTTATACCCTGGATTAACACACAGGCTACTTTTTATCCCGGAAAAGGTTCTGCGGGATAACGGGAAGACGCGGGTGAAACCGCGAAGCGCAACTAGTGTGAAACGATAAAAGTGAAAGAAACTGTATGTTTGTTTATTACCGTTTCATGCCTAAACCGCTGTACCGATTTTGATGAAATTTGGTGAGGAGATAGTTTGAACACTGAGGAAAGACATAGGATAATTTTTATTGCAAAAAATTGCGGACGAAACCGCAGGGAGAAGCTAGTATAAAGCCTTACCAGACCAGCCAGTACATAAGTAGATCAACGCAATCCGATCTGCCCTTCGGAGTGAAAGGAGGACGGCGCGCGCGCATCGTACTGTAGGCCGAGAGACGGAGTGGAACACACTGCCCCCATTTTAGCATTCATTAATATTCTTCACTAGAGTGTGTCGCTGATATTGATGAACAAAATCAGGTGGCTGCATTACTGTGTAACGGTCGTTCCCAATAACCTATCTATAAATGAAATAAAATGAAAATACAATTAATTAATTTGGGGCTAGGTCAATTTGTGTGCAATTGTCCCCGATATTTATTTCTTTATTCATTTATTTCTGACACACACAATATCGCACAAATTAAGGACAAGAACAAAAAGTAACAATCACACATAAAACAGAAACTATCAAACTCTCTATCCATGGTTTGCCCTACTGGAGATAGTAATTTGACATAAGCTCCATAGAATCAATGTCAAATTTATATCTCTTGTAGGGCAAACGTAGATAGATCGGTTATTGGGAACGGCCGTTAGTATCTAACAGCAATGTCATGCGGTCATGCCCAATAGTAAAAGCAAATAAATCCTTTAAGAATAAGAATAATTTATTTGCAATAAATTACATATACATTATTTATAACTAGTGTAAAAAGTAGATTTTACAAAAAATGTTTTGTTGCAAACCGGCTTCCACTCAGCGTTGTGCCTTTGAACATAAGTCACCTGATGTTAACCGACGATGTGGTCAAAGATGGCGCCACGCTACACCTGGACTAAGGACTGGCTCTCAAGAGTGGCTGGCGGAACACACCGACCAATAAGTACTTGACGACATATTCTTAACTCTTTTTTCCTTGATCTTAATTTCTTCGTTCGTTAATCAAATTCTCGTCGAGTTGCCTGTAACCCAACCAACTTACAGAAACCAAACAACGTCAAAACAAAACCTGTCAGCTCCCACTCTAGGTTTGACCCGCCCGCCATGTTGCGTCGACCGCATTGTTATTGTCCCACAAATAATACAAAAACTTTCATATAGGACAACGACCTTGCTTACCAAGTAGCTTGAGCCTGTTGCTTCGTTCGCGCACAACCCGGAAGACAGAAAAAAGAGTAAAAAGATTTTTACGAAACTCTTACTTGCTCAAACACAAAAATAATTATTTAGTAGAATACAACATGTGATCACTTCAAAACGTCAAACTTAGGACTAGCTACACCGTTTCCAATCTCCTTACGCCGGCAAAAGAACAGGCAAGAAACGGCCGGCAGGTTTTGGGCGCGATCTTTGTACTATTTTATTCATAATACAAATTGATTGAACTGGAGCAAGTTCACTACAATTCCAAGCTTTTCTGTCATCTAAATAGTGCGATATTTTATAATATGCTTTACTTACAAGATTTCGTTTTATAACGAACTTGAAATTTTGCTATCGTCATGTCTTGAATTTCACTTGGGATTTTGTTGAAAAAGCGTACACATTGACCTTTGAACGAGTTGCTAACTTTATGGAGCCTTCCGTGACCACAAGTCACCTGATGTTAATTGACGATGTGGTCGAAGGTGACGCCACGCTACACCTGGACTGGGAACTGCTCTCAAGAGATTCTGCATCATAAGCAAAATCTTACAATACGTACGTTTGTCTGACCTACTGATAGGTACTTGAAGGTATACAAAACATGAATAATAAACACACCATAGTAGGTACAGTTCGTGACAAAAGTAGCTGACGAAATTAATAAACGATCCTGATCCGTTATCCACGGTTTTGAATCGATATGTCAAATTCAAAAAAATAGTAAGTATTCATTGTGATCACTTTAAAATGTCAACTTAAAACTAGCTACGCCTGTTCCAACCTCTTTCTTTACGCCGGCAAAAGAATCATGTCATAGTAAATGTCATTAAAACTCTTTTATTAGCTTGACTTGTAACTAACTAACTATGGTGTCGATTCGGTTTTGCATTCTCTAAAACTAAACTAAGTTTGACAGGTCTAATAATATTGCTGTCCCTTATTTTACTTGTGGTTAGAAAAAGACAGCAATACTATTAGACCTGTCAAACTAAGTAAGGGTAGGTACTAATAATGTTAAGTGATTATTGTCAAAGATTAGTGTATAAAACGATGAAAGTATTCGAAAAATTTGTTATTGTCCAGCAACTTTTGTCGCTGACTGTACATGCATACTTATATTGCTACATAATCACATTGCAATCTTTTTAGGTCAGATGTTATTGCTTATTGCTAACTTAAGTTACTCTACCTATTGCACGTGTCTTTACTCGCGAGATTTGTATTGTAACTGAACTATTACGGTGTGTAGAATCGTGATGAAACCATAGCTTGGTGGTGCCATGCTCTAGTGCTCGCCTGCTAGCTACCAGCCCTCGAGTTAACAATCTGTCGCCGTGCACCTATCGGTGTGTTCCGGCAGCCTCACTTGAGAGCCAGTCCCCAGTCCAGGTGTAACAGGTGTACCCGGGATATAAGAAGTAGCCCGAAACAAACAGACAAACATACTGCCTGTTATGAATCAACAGATTTATCTTAAAAGGTTTTACTTTCCTCCGCAAGTAGGTTTAAAGCCTACCTGATAAGAAATGAGAAATCGTTTCTTTGACCTACTACGTGCCTACAATTTTTCTCGCTGATTAAAGCACCCGATAAGAGCATTGGATGTAGGTCATTTACAATTTCCACTTCATCATCACGTTCCCACTGCTGGGACTTGGCCTTCTCTAGAGAGAGTACGCGCCGTAATCTTCCGATAACTGTAGACTTTACAAGGCGCTGACACCGAGTTCGAATCCTCTCGGCCCCGCACCTACGACTATGACAAAAGTTACGTGCGGATCTACCATCGCTCAAAACGGTGAAGGAAAACATCGCTCGGAAACCGGCATGTCCAAGAACCGCAACATTCAAGGGCATGCGACATCTACCAACCCGCACTGGGCCCGCGGATTGGTGTCTATGCCAAGACAAGTCGGTTGTTATCAGCACCAGACATTTCTACCCATTTCTTCCTTCTAAAACAGTTGGTGCGGAAACTTAAACTTACTTAAGGTGCCAAGTTACTCCTTAGGGATGAGCTGGGCTTTTAATCGATTTATCGATGACTTTTGATGCTTTTTTTATGCGATTATCAACTTAAGTTGTTGTTAAGGGAATTTTTAAGGGACGTTCATTAATGACTTGAGGTTATTTTGGAGATTTTTGACTATTTGACTACTCTCCACCGTTGGTGAGATTTGGCTCAACGCCAAACCACATGTGAGAGTTTTCTAAATGCGTGTGTTTAGTATGAATGCGTTAATCTGGGCGTAATTGTCCTCCAGCGCTGGTAATTACCGACCCTTACTAATGAAAAAAAAACCTTGTATGGGCTCAAATCCATTTTTTTACAGAGTAGCTTTTGACCACAAGTCACCTGATGTTAAGTGACGATGTAGTCGAAGGTGGCGCCACGCTACACCTGGACTGGGAACTGTCTCTCAAGTGAGGCTGCCGGAACACACCGATAGGTGCACGGCGACAGATTGTTAACTCGAGGCTGGTAGCTAGCCAGGCGAGCACTACCACCAATCTATGGTTTCATCATGATGTTTTCCTTCACCGAAAGCTCAAGCTCATTGTAGGATTCGAACCCACGTCCTACGGATCGCAAGCCGACGGCACTACCACTGAGCCATCATCGCTATGAACATAATCCAACTATCCAAGGTTGTTTAACTTCTTTTCTTCAGCTGCCAAAAAACCGTCCATTTTTGTACAACTCGATTTTCAATCGATATAGCAGATTCGCAACGTCTCCCACCTCTATTCCTTTAAAGAGTGTTCGCTCCATTATTTCCAGACCATTAGTTCTTGTCAATATACTTGTGGAAAGCTTTCACCAGTTTATTTTGAAGGAGATATGGGGGCAGAGATTAAATAATAGTTTCTATGCGAAACTAGGTCGTTCTTTGCACTAGGTGGTACCATTTGTGACCTTGTTGGATAGACCAGTGATGCCTTAAGGGGTCCATTAATTACGTGATTTTGAGAATTTTTCGACCCTCCCTCATTGGTGAGATATCGTAAGATTTTCCTCAACTCCCGTTCCCCCTCGCGAGATTCTTCAAAACTTCTATTTGGACTGTAAACGTGTTGGACGAAGTTAGGACGAATACGACAAATGCTATTGTCTCAGATTTGGCCATATTTTGTTCTAGAAATAACTTTTCACGCAATTTTGCACCGTTATCTTTGAGAAAAATAATTACGTGATATTTGCCAAGACCCCCTCCTTGCATTCTCTAAAACCGAATCGACACCATTGTATAGCTTTTGTAAACTATCAAATCTTGTACCGGGGAATAAGAATAAGACTCATTTTGCAACTAGCTAGCTTATAAGTAGCTAAAACATATTTGACATGTCGAAGTTGTAATTTTACTTTAAAGTAGAGTCAATCGGTAGCACGTGCCTCGACTCAGGGCCGTACGATTATTTGACGACATTACAAAACGGCAAACAAGCTCTGTTCAATCTAAACAAATACATAAAATTGTAGTGTCTGTTTTTCTAACAATTTTTGCTACGCCCTTATCGGGTATAATGTACTCTGCAGCTCTGCATTTTGATATCATTAAGACCTGTTCTCCGATGTATATTAAAGCAAAATAAATGAATATGAATATGTAATTTCAAATCAACAACTTTTTACCAAATTCATATGAATTTATTTATTTATTAGCTCACCAACACAGTGTACACTCATACATTCGCAGATTTATAACAATTCTTAGAAGCTTAGAACCAAATGTCACAGCATTGACAGGTGAGGACAGCATGCATTACAATAATAATGAAAATTAAGTTTTCATTTGAGCGAGTAACAAACAATGTGTGTTGTTAAAATGGTTAATACAGCGGTTATAAGAATTACAACAAAAAAAATGAAATGAATTATGAAAGTACATAAAACGAAATATCAATTTTTAAAACTTTTGTTTCTCTGTTTGTTCCGACTAATCTCTGAAACGGCTGGACCGATTTTGACGAGACTTTCACTCGCAGATAGCTAATGTTACAAGAAGTAACTAAAGCTAGTTTTATTTTAGAAAAACAAAAGAATATGAGTTTCGCGCAAAAAAACTAAAACTGTTGATGAAATTTCGTTTAATTCCTAGGGAATTGCCTAGACAAGTTTAGTGTACGCGGGGGAAACCGCGGGGCACAGCTAGTATATTCTCTTTATTGTTCTATGAACGTCCAAGGCCGCCTCAAGGTATCGCCAAACAACAAGCCCATATATTTGAATACCCATCGATTTCAGCTCCGGACGATCGATTATAAATATTATAATGGATCGGCATCGGCGGTAGATTGACAGGAATTATGTGATCTAGAGCTGTTACAACAATTCTTTTAACTAGTCGCGCTCCGCGGTTTCACCTGCGTCTTCCCGTTATCCCGCAGGAATCTTTTTCCGTGATAAAAAGTAGCCAAACTTCAAAAAATCTTTATTTAATAGGATAGAAGAATGTAAATTTAAAAATTTGTTAATGAAATTATTTTGTGACTTATATAAGCTTATGCTATTGCACACCACTGTAGTGGTAGAATATGTGAAGCTCTTTTATTGCTGTTTTTTACCATGTTGAAATACCATATTCTGCAATAAATAATTATTCTAAAAATTATTCTTCTTCTATCGAAAACGTGAAACTTAGTAAGTAAAAAAGAAAGTTGCTACAATGGTCAATTTTTATTTATTCAATAGGATATATTGTGATCACTTTAAAACGTCAAACTTAAAACTAGCTACGCCTATTCCAGCCTCCTTGCGCCGGCAAAAGAAGGCAAGAAACACCTGGCAGGATTTTTTTTGGCGCGATCACATTGACAATTTTATTCATATTACTAATACGCCCAAAAAATTACCTGCCGGGCGTTTCTTGCCTGTTCTTTTGCCGGCGTAAGGAGGTTGGAACAGGCGGAGCTAGTCTTAAGTTTGACGTTTTAAAGTGATCACAATGTATCCTATTGAATAAAGAACTATTGACTATTGAAGCAACTATTGAGGTGATCCGTCAGAGAACTAAAGTCACCGACATAGTCCACAGAATTAGCAAGCTGAAGTGGCAGTGGGCTGGTCATATAAGCCGCAGAACCGACAACCGATGGGGTAGACGTGTTCTTGAGTGGAGACCGCGACTTGGCAGACGTAGTGTAGGACGTCCTGCGACTAGGTGGAGCGACGACTTGCGCCGAGTGGCTGGCAGGAGTTGGATGAGAAGAGCCGAAGACCGGGCTCAGTGGCGTACCTTGGGAGAGGCCTATGTCCAGCAGTGGGCTGATGATGATGATGATGATGATTGAAGCAACTTTGTTTCTTTACTTACTACCTATGTAGTGATGTGCTAGGAGCTCTATGTACTTCTCCAAACCAAACCCACCCTTTGTTGTCACTCGGTTACCTAGCAACGGGGGTTGTTTACCCCTACACCGTTGTGTAATCATTACGAAGCAAGGTGTAGTTATAGCGCATCATTTGAGGTGGGAAGTGGTCATACCTATTTGTATAGGGGCGATTTCACGCCGGTATATAAACAGGCGATTGATGAATGTGGCTAATAGACGTTCATGGTGGCGTTCGAAGGAGTCCTATGTTCAGCAGGACTTCTTCCGACTGATGATGATGACCGATGTGGCGCAATGGGCGGATAGCCGACTGCGAAGCGTGAGGTTGCGGGTTCGATTCCCGCTACAGGGCAAATATTTGTGCATTAAAAGAAACCGCAAGTATTTGTTCTGTGTCTGGGTGTTGTGGATCCCCGATCCGCGTAGTTTCTGATACCCTAGATACAGGGAAACCTAGTTAGGGGTCAGAGGCTATGTATGTGATTGTGCGGGCATTTAATAGAAAAAAAACAAATTAATAGATGATGATTTTACTAGACATTGCGTTTATTTCAAAAATATCAATTCAGAAACGATTTGTTTCTGATCGAAGTCTAAAGAATCGATTTAGGAATAATCGAAGCCCAGAAGATTGATTACTCATAAATCGACTTTTCTTTGGAATCAAATCAAGAAATATTTATTTAGGATACAACAAGTGAAAAACTAGCTACGCCTGTTCCAACCTCCTTACGCCGGCAAAAGAACAGGCAAAAAACGCCTGGCAGGTAATTTTTTGGGCGCGATTACATTTACAATTGTAATCTTACTACTAATTGATTGAATTGGAGCAAGTTCACTACAATCCCAAGCTTGTTTGTCATCTAAATAGGCCGAGATTTTTTAATAAGCTTTACTAATAAGATTTCTCTATAAGTAAGCTACAGTTCCGGCAATTCCTTCAGGATGAGATCTCTCAAACTTATGCGAAATTTCATTATCTTTAACTCTGTAAGTATTATATTAGGAAGAAAGTAGAAACAAAACGCCTAAACGGGCGCCTTATCTATATTTAGCAGCGGGCTGTCGTGTCAGTCTGTTTGTACGTCTGCGGCTACCGTTCACACGCACATGGGAATGTGTAGGATTCGCAAAAAAAACTATTTTTTTTTTTGTCACATATTTTTTTTACTGCTTAGGGTAGCGTTGACCACAAGTCACCAGTACCCCTAGTACAGGTTTTGATAGTTTACAAAAACTATAAAAGTTTTCGTTTCCATCCATACATATTTTTTACAGCGAATCTTACCGAGACTTGGAGGAACTGAAATCGTTAATACGGCTTATTTTAAATCGTTATAATCATATTCCAATAATGTTATTGAGTTACTTTTTGAATTTAAGAAGATCGAGTTGCCACTTTGACAAGTCGGCGGTGGTAAAAGTCGACGTTTACGAAAACTTTTATCGTTTTCAAAACTTGTACTAGGGGTACTGATGTTAAGTGACGATGTGGTTGAAAGTGGTGCCGCGCTATGCATGACTGGGCACTGTCTCTCAAGTGAGGCTGCCGGAACACACCGATAGGTGCACGGCGACAGATTGTTAACTCGAGGCTGGTAGCTAGCAGGCGAGCACTAGAGCATGCCCTACCACCAAGCTATGGTTTCATCACGATGTTTTCACCGAAAGGTCATACTATGCTATATGTTGACAGTTAATGCTTTTTCTGCTACCACTCCACTCGAGAGCGGATCGATGCGCCTACGCAGTACGCATCCGCTCCATCGCATACAAAAATAGCAGTGGCTTTCTGACAGTGTACGACTTTTAATGACTAAAGATATATATGTATTGTATACTTTTTATTTTATAGTTCAACTAGCTGTTCCTCGCGGTTTCACCCGCGTGGGCTACAGTTTATCGCGATAAAAAGTATCCTATGTCCCTTCCCCGGGGCTCAAATTATCTCTATACCAAATTTCATTTAAATCGATTCAGTAGTTTAGGCGCGATAGCGAATATATTCCGTATACTCCAAAATTATTCCCGCACTTCGGTATCCCCTCAACGCGTTACCTGCTGTAGGTACCCATTATCCTATTTTAATTCTAAGTTAATTTTACTTGGACCGCAAGTTTGAACCGAGCAGTTAATGGTCTTCCTGATCCGCGACCGCACTTTACCTATTTCATAGATTCTCCCGGTGCCCCCCTCACCTCACCGCGTTTCCCGCTGCGCTGCGGAGCGGCGGTTTTATTTTTCTACTACTACTTACATTTTTAAACTCGTGATATCTTTCGAATGGAATGTCCGAATTGAATGATTCAAAAAGTTATATAAAGGCATTGAAGCAGTTTTGAATAAGAAGTAATTTATTTTGATAAGGATTAATACCAAGATACAAATAAAGAGCCTTTTCTAGCGGCTAAATTTTTAAAACAAAAGATCACTTATTGTGGCATAACTATAATAGTTAGACATATGCTCTCGCGGGCTTTTTTGTAGATCTAAATGAGACCTACAAACCCGTAATACATTATTTTGTTCTAGTGTCAATAGTTTTTGCAGCGCACGCAAAAATAGGTTTTCGATTTCACACCTTGGGTTGCAAAATAGCAATTTTCTTACGGATCCCTAATTTTTTTGGAAATAAAATATAGCCTATAGCCTTCCTCGATAAATGGACTATCCAACACTGAAAGAATTTTTCAAATCGGACCAGTAGTTCCTGAGATTAGCGCGTTCAAACAAACAAACAAACAAACAAACAAACAAACAAACTCTGCAGCTTTATAATATTAGTATAGATTTGTTCCCCGCGGTTTCACCCGCGTGGGCTACAGCTTTATGCATGCAAAGTCTCAGCCCGATCGGTTTAAAATTGACAAAGTTTCATACAAACTTTCATCCCCTATTTTATCCCCTTGGGGGTAGAATTAAACAAAATCCTTTCTTAGCGGATGCCTACGTCATAACATCTACCTGCATGCCAAATTTCAGCCCGATCCGTCCAGTGGTTTGGGCTGTGCGTTGATAGATCACTATGTCAGTCAGGCACCTTTGAGTTATATATATATAATACTAGCTGTTCCCTGCGGTTTCACCCGCGTGGGCTACAGTTTATCGCGATAAAAAGTATCCTATGTCCTTCCCCGGGGCTCAAATTATCTCTATATTAAATTTCATTTAAATCGGTTCAGTAGTTTTAGGCGCAAAAGCGTATATATTCCGTATACTCCAAAATTATTCCCGCACTTCGGTGCCCCCTCACCGCGTTACCTGCTGTAGGTATCCATTATCCTATTTTAATTCTAGGTTAATTTTTTTTCGGACCACGCGTTTGAATCGTGTTGTTAAAGATCTTCCTGGTCCGCGACCGCACTTTACCTATTTCATAGATTCTCCCTCACCTCGCCACGTTTCCCGCTGCGCTGGGGTGCGGCGGGTTTATTTTTCTACTACTACTTACATTTTTAAACTCGTGATATCTTTCGAATGGAATGTCCGAATTGAATGGTTCAAAAAGTTTTATAAAGGTATTGAAGCAGTTTTGAATATAAAGTAATTTATTTTGATAAGGATTAATACCAAGATACAAATAAAGAGCCTTTTCTAGAGGCGGCATTGAAAATTAATTTTTTTATGTAAAGTATCACTTATTGCGGCATAACTATAATAGTTAGACATATGCTCTCGCGGACTTTTTTACAGATCTTAATGAGACCTACAAACCCGTAATACATTATTTTGTTCTACTGTCAATAGTTTTTGCAGCGCACGCCAAAATAGGTTTTTGATTTCACACCTTGGGTTGCAAAATAGCAATTTTCTTACGGATCCCTAATTTTTTTGGAAATAAAATATAGCCTATAGCCTTCCTCGATAAATGGGTTATCTAACACTGAAAGAATTTTTCAAATCGGATCAGTAGTTCCTGAGATTAGCGCGTTCAAACAAACAAACAAACAAACAAACAAACAAACAAACAAACAAACAAACTCTGCAGCTTTATAATATTAGTATAGATTAGATTTTACGAGAGGATTATTATAGGTCTACCAGGATCTGATGGCAAAAAAAAGTTTAATAAATAGCGATTTTCATATGGCAACGAAAAATTTCGAGGAATTGTTTATGGTTTGGCTTCAAATTAGTAGGAATGACAAGTCTTGATACTTTGGTTTATTGCATCTTTCGTGTGAACTGAAGAAGCTTTCTCTCGAATAGGGATCGATGAATGGCGAAAATCTTGTGAACGTATAATAAAAATTGAAAATCATTTCATAGAACAAGATCGATTGAGATGCAGGAGGAAAGGTTTATCATAAATACTGCGTCTTCCTCGTCTTCCTCTACCGTTGAAGACTTTTATATGGATGTGCAGTATTTGGAACCATTTTTAAGTTCTGATAGCCTTTAATTAATAAATAAACTCATGGACAGAGTAATTGGAGTTTTCATCTAAATTTCGAACCCCACATTCGCCACAGTAAGATTTTCAAAAATTATCCTTGATCATTGGATAAATTTTTATATTTGCATGTATCACACACATAATCAGCCATTATAGGGAAAAAAGTATCAAAACGTTTTACTCCAATTTCCCCTAGTATTGCTAGCGTCAATTTCTTTTTTCCCTTTTTGCCATCAGATTCTGGTAGACCTATAGCATAGTTTGTAAAGCCTTCTCTATGTAAGTAACTAATTATAATTCCGCCTCCTTTATGCAAGACTTTTTATTCAATTAACTTTACAAGGAATAAATTCGGCTAGGGTCCGCTTTTCTCTTTGTAGTACAATTTTGGGTATTGCTTGTTAAAATTAGATTTTGGTCCCTGAAGTATTCCAGTTACGAAGAAGTTGTTAGAAGGCTGTTCATAAGAGAGCGAGAGCGGGAAGCGATTTGAACTCAATATCGAAATCCCTACTTCTCATATCTATAATATATGTATACGAGTATAACACATAGTGATGACATAGTGATCTATCAACTATCAACGCACAGCCCAAACCACTGGACGGATCAGGCTGAAATTTGGCATGCAGGTAGATGTTATGACGTTGCCACGCGTTTCTTGCCTGTTCTTTTGCCGTTGTATGGAGGTCGGAACAGGCGTAAGTGATTACATGTCACACTAAATACATTTGAATTGAATAAATTACTTTCCGCTAATTTTCAAGCCGAAAGCGCGACCTAATCTTGTTGTTTCAAGAAAATTGAATTTTTAGAAGAAAAACTTCGCCAGACTATCATTATTGTTAGTTTTTGTTTAATCTTTTTATTTTTATTGTAGGTTCGAGAAAAAAAGGGAAAATTTATGTTTTTGTAGAAGTTAGGTATTGTATTTGAAGAATAAAATAATTTTCTTTAAGAAGAAGTAGGTAGTTTTTTATATTAGGATTATAAGAATGCTCAAAAACGTTATCTTTGTTTTACAATGGTATCGATTCGGTTTTGAATTCTCTAAGACTAAACTAAGTTTGACAGGTCCAATAGTATTGCTGTCTTTTTCTAACCACTGAAGTAAAAAAAGGACTTCCCACACATTAACGAACATAATGGTTAATAATCCACCAATATTACACATTAACACTCGAAAAAACACAAGTTTTGGAAATAAAAACAAAATTTTCTTGTTGACAATTCATGTCATCATCATTTTTTTAAACACATTTTCAAATTAATTTATTAATTCTATATCTATGCATTTTCATGATATTTTGAGCTACAAAATTGCCCTACACAGATCTAATATAACCTCATTTCACCTCGAAAGAGGCCTTAATCTACCACCTTTCGTGTTAAATAGAATAAAAACGCATTTCCTCCAAATAGGCTCCATCTTTCATAAAATCAACCAGAATAAGTTGAGCTCTTCATCATAAAATTTTATAATATAATGTTTGGAGGGATTAGTTCAAGGTCCATACTTGCTACGGAACGAAATATATTTTAAAAAACTGTCTATCATCATCATCATCACCCGAAAGAGCTCCTTGAAAGTCTATTAGCCATTTGCATCCATCAGCTCCCCAAGACTCTTAAAATGTCGTTGGAAAATCTAGAACTCATCATCATTATCATCAGTCTAATACTTTCCCACTGCTGGGACTCTGGCCTTCTTATGTATTTCAATACTAGCTGCGCCCTGCGGTTTCACCCGCGTCTTCCCGTTATCCCGCAGGAACCCTTTTCCGGGATAAAAAGTAGCCTATGTGTTAATCCAGGGTATAAGCTATCATCATTCATCATTATCAGCCTTTCACGTTCCCACTGCTGGGACTCTGGCCTTTTCTGAAAGAGAGAGTATGGGCTGTAATCTACCAAGCTGGCCCAGTGCGGGTTGGTAGATGTCGGCATAAGCTATGTCCATTCCAAATTTTATTTAGATCCGTTCAGTAGTTTTTGCGTGAAAGACTACAAACACACATCCATACAAACATCCATCCATCCATACATCCATCCATCCATACATACAAACTTTCGCATTGATAATATTAGTAGGATTTTTCCCAGTCCGCTCTGAACCTCAAAGTGTGCCCCGTAGTCAAAATATCTACAATATTTCAAAAACAACTTAATCCAGAGATCAAACTACATTGGTCGTATAATTTTACGTAACCCAACTCCTATAAAATAAACAAAAAAACTGACCTATCTTTCTTTTTGTTGCAGTGTGAGCGAGACGGCAGTCAAAACCCACGAGTGCGAGTGAGAAAACAACAGTGTCCAGTTCAAAACCGGATTTTAAGAAGTGTTTCGACTTGTGAAGCGTCTAGGTAATGCTTATAAACATTGTAAGTGCAGTGGAAACAGTTTTGTGAAAGATTTCAACATGGCCGCCTTTCCCGCGCTTTTTGGATTGCTCGTCATGGCTGCTCTAGTGTCAGGTGAGTGTTTTTTTTCTTATAAAATGACAATGACCAATAGACAATATTTTTATTTGTAGCAAAAACCAACAATAGGGAAAAAGACAATATAATGTACTAACGAAGATAATTATTATATAATAACTACAGGAATAAAATACTAATTCGTTTCTTGCCTGTTCTTTTGCCGGTGTAAGGAGGTTGGAACAGGTTTTAAGTTGACGTTTTAAAGTGATCTCAATTCTCAATGTATCCTATTGAATAAACATTATTGAATTTTGAATTTTTTGAAATGTACAAAATATTACACACACACGCCTTACAGCATTTGCGTTATCTATGGTCCTTATTTTATAAACCGACTTCAAAAAAGGAGGTTTCTCATTTCGACCGTATATTTATGCTTTTGTTATGTTTGTTAGCGGATAACTTCGTCGTTTACGAACCGATTTTGATGATTCTTTTTTTGTTGGAAAGGAGATATCACAAGGTACTTGTTTTATTTATGGCTTCACACGGTTTTGATATTTACCCAGTGTCAAGTATTCAATATTTATGTTGAAGATGATAGTCCCTTTTGTGGACGGACTTTTTGGTGCAACTAGAAAAGTCACTTTTAACACCTTTGTTCCAATTTCCTACGCTCGCACGCATTAACGAACACATTTCCAAATGGTTAATAATCCACCAATATCACACATTAACGCCCGATATTAATAATCGATCCTGATCCGTTAACCGCGGTTTTGGATCGATATGTCATATCATAATATGTCATTTTAGTTCTAGGGCTTGACATATTACTACTACTAAAATGACATATTGTGACATGACATATCGATTCAAAACCGCGGGTAACGGATCAGGATCGATTATTAATTTCGGACGTTACACTTGAAGCAATGATTTTATAGCGATGATGGCTCAGTGGTAGTGACGTCGGCTTGCGATCCGTAGGACGTGGGTTCGAATCCTACAATGAGCTTGAGCTTTCGGTGAGGAAAACATCGTGATGAAACCATAGCTTGGTGGTAGGGTATTTTCTAGTACTCGCCTGCTAGCTACCACCCCCTTGTTTAAGAATCTGTCGCCGTGCACCTATCGGTGTGTTCCGGCAGCCTCACTTGAGAGCCAGTTCCCAGTCCAGGTGTAGCGTGGCGCCATCCTCGACCACATCGTCACTTAACATCAGGTGACTTGTGGTCAAACGCTACCCTGTAAAAAGTAAAAAAAAAAAAAAAAAACACGAAAAACCATTTAAAAAAAGTGTTCATTACCAAAGTAGAAAAAAAAATCATATTTACATTTCAATTGCCGCCAAAAAGCCAAAAAGCTGTTTATAATTATTTAAATATTTAAAAAAAACACCGGTAACTTACTTTAACTTAGTTCCCCCAATATGAGGAGAGTCTGTCATCGACACAGTTGAAGTTGTAAACAGTGTCTTCCGTTCATCGTTCATATTTTGGGTATAAGAGATCCGTAAACAAATTGATAATCGATTGATCCGTTATCCGCGGTTTTGGATCGATATGTCATGTCATAATATGTCATTTTAGTAGTAATATGTCAAGCCCTAGTACTAAAATGACATATTATGATATGACATATCGATCCAAAACCGCGGATAACGGATCAATCGATTATTAGTTTAGGGCGTTAGTAGGATACATGTGATCACTTTAAAACGTCAAACTTAAGAACTAACTACGCCTTTTCAACCTCCTTACGCCGGCAAAGAAACAGACAAGAAACGCCCGGCAGTTATTTTCTTGGGCGCGATAACATATACAATTGTTTTCTTCAAAATGAAAATCAATAGTTTTTGATTCAATAGGATACATTGTGATCACTTTAAACGTCAAACTTAAAACCAGCTATGCCTTTTCTAACCTTCTTACGCCGGCAAAAGAACAACTACTAGAGTAAAAAAGAAATCCCTCTCCGGAACCCATGTTCAGACAACCAAAGCACACTTATCCAATTCATCTGCATACACATCCTTAATCATAGTTTACACTACAACATAAACATTACAGGTTGTCTGTTTGTCTGTTACATTTAGGCTGACGCCAGACGAGCGTAATTTTGTGGCGAGTTTTTTTGCGTCGCGTAATTTCAGTAACACTCTGTTTTGAAGTAAACTACGCTAAGTGTCTATTTTAAACCTTATTAACCCTCGACGAAAACAGGGGGGTTTATAGTGTGTTTGTGGTATCGTAGGTCCTAAACGGATAAATAAACTGATTTTGATGTAGGTTTTTTTTATTTGAAAGACGAGTTCAGTTCAGTTTGAATTCTTATTATATGGTTATTTTAGTTAAATTTATTTATTGAGTTGATATTTTACGTCGTTGTTTGTTGTGTTTTTTTTGTTGTAAAGTTGTGTTGTGTAAACGTGTGTAAAACGGTAATTTTAATTTTAAGTTTAATGTTTACGCCCGTAATTAATAATAATCGATCCTGATCCGTTATCTGTCATAATGTGTCATTTTAGTACTAGGGCTTGATATATTACTACTAAAATGACATATTATGACGTGTCATATCGAGCCAAAACCGCGGATAACGGATCAGGATCGATTATTAATTTCAGGCGTTAATCATTAAAACATTAAACTAAAAGATACGCCAATAAAATATGATCAAATTAAAATTTAATGTGATCATATTGTATTGGCAAGTCCAAGAACCTTAGGCATGCGACATCTACCAACCTGCACTGGGCCCGCGTGGGAGATTACGGCGCGTACTCTCTCTGGGAGAAGGGCAGAGTTCAGCAGTGGACACGTGATAGGCTGACGATGATGTTGAATCCGACTAAACAAATACAAGCGACTTTGACTTTGAAAATACGCTACGCAAAATCTGTGATTCATAATGAAACGAAACGCAAAATTACGCTCGTCTGTTTTAGCCTTGCCCTGAATGTTGTTTATCTGTGGCAGCCGGCAGCGGTTGGTAGGTAGGTTTTAAGTTCAAGGTATCCAATGGACTTTTTTGGCGGCAATCGAATTGTCAACGTGAAAATTTTGTTTTTATTTCCAAAACTTGTGTTTCTTCGAGTGATAATGTGTAATATTGGTGGATTATTAACCATTATGTGTTCGTTAATGTGTACGAGTGTGGGAAATTGAAATAAAGTTGTGAAAGTGACTTTTTTAGTTGCTCCAAAAAAGTCCGTGTAAAGTTTAAGTAAAGCGCCACTACTTTACTTAAACACTATCCTCATCCCTTAATCTCATCATAGTCATCATCATCATCATCACCATTTAAACTTGATTCAACTCTTTAATTTTGAAATATTTTATACTTGACACTGGCAAATACACTAATCGTGTGACGACATAACAAAACAAAAATAAAATGGTAAGGTAAATTTATCCGTGTGTGGGCTTTTCTGACAAACAATCATGTTTGAAGGATAGAATGTCATCCTATCCTACTAATATTATAAACGTGAAAGTTTGTGAGTATGAATGAATGGATGTTTGTTACTCTTTCACGCAAAAACTACTGAACGGATCTGAATGAAATTTGGAATGGAGATAGCTTACATCCTGTATTAACACTTTTTTATCCCGGAAAAGGGTTTCTGCGGGATAACGGACGTGGGTGAAGCCCCGGGGCGCATCAAAGGCTGTCTCGCTTTCACACCTAAACTACTGGACTGATTTAAATGAAATTTAGTACAGAGATAGTCTTAAACCCTGAGAAAATACATAGGCTACGTTATATCGCTATAAACTGTAGCTCACGCGGGTGAAACCGCGGGGAACAGCTAGCAAAATGTAAATTGTAAACGATCCTGATGTTTTTTCGATTGTATTTTGAAGTTTTTTTGCTGGCAAGCTGACGTTATACAAAAATAGAGATGATGTAAACAATTCACAGTCACTACCGCCATCTGGTGTCTGGGCCGGCCTGACAGTGGGCCCAGTGAGGTAGGTCGGTTCACAGCTTGTTGGCCGTAGGTACGTGGGAAGATAAACGAGTTATAGCGTCCCAATGACTGACGATTTGACCTAGCAAATATTGAAAAAATAGGAGAACTTTGTGAAAGTTTTGTGTAGATTAATTTGTGCTTTTTTAAAACACTTTTATGAGCTTGACTTGTAACTAACTAACTAACTAACAATGTAATCAAATCTTAGAAGTCAATTTTCACCTACTTCTAATTGTCGTATCGACTTGAAACTTTGTATGTGTATGTAATCTCGGTGACAATGCAATAATTTGGTATCATCGACCTGATCTGATGATGCTGCCGGAAGGTGGAAAAGCGCTCCACACTTTTTGAATTAACCATTATATCGTAACTAATACAAGTCAATTTAATTATTTTATATTTTTCAGTGCGTTTTTAAAGAGTTTTTTTTTAGTTTTTTTATAACTATATATTTTAGATATTGGGAGAATGTGTACAAATCGTATCATAGGCTACTTTTTATCCCGGAAAAAGGTTCCCGCGGGATAACAGGAAGACGCGGGTGAAACCGCGGGACGCAACTAGTATAAATGTACAGAATAAAAAGGTGTAAATAGATAGTATAATACATATTATTATATATGTGTATAGCGTAGATTGGTGTGTACATCAATGTCCATGCATCTGACTCCTGTCAACCGATAACCTTCTCTGCTCAGCTAATTGACTATTTGCCTACGGAATTGCCTAATCTGCGGCGAACTGGTGATGCGGTCGAATGACGCAATCAAGGCATTGTTGTTGACACGTTAATTGCTTAACTAATTGCTTCTGTTGACTTAACTAGGTCTAGAACTTTGTAACAGTCAACCTACCCGCCCCGACGGAGGGGCCCGGAATTCCCTCATTCCGGGCCTCGCAGCACCAAGCACCTAGACAGGGATTAACACATCTACTTTTTATCCCGGAAAAAGTTCCGGCGGGATAACGGGGGGCGGGTGAAAACGCGCGGCGCCGCTAGTTTAAAATATTATTAGGATTCACGCGTTGACTTGAGACCCTGCATCTTTTTTCGTCGCTACATAAAAGTTTAGGTACATAAAGTGAACTGCGCACAAAAATAATCATAAAAAACCCAGCATATAAAGTAACTTCGCGATGACTCAGCTATCTATACTAATATTATAAAGCTGCAGAGTTTGTTTGTTTGTTTGTTTGTTTGTTTGTTTGTTTGTTTGTTTGTTTGTTTGAACGCGCTAATCTCCGGAACTACTGGTCCGATTTGAAAAATTCTTTCAGTGTTCGATAGCCCACTTATCGAGGAAGGCTATAGGCTATATTTTATTTCCAAAAAAATTAGGGATCCGTAAGAAAATTGCTATTTAGCAACCCAAGGTGTGAAATCGAAAATCTATTTTTGCGTGCGCTGCAAAAACTATTGACACTAGAACAAAACAATGTATTACGGGTTTGTAGGTCCCATTAAGATCTACAAAAAAGTCCGCGAGAGCATATGTCTAACTATTATAGTTATGCCACAATAAGTGTTTTTTTTATTTTAAAAATTTAATTTTAATGCTGCCGCTAGAATAGGCTCTTTATTTGTATCTTGGTATTAATCCTTATCAAAATAAATTACTTTTCATTCAAAACTGCTTCAATCCCTTCATATAACTTTTTGAATTATTCAATTCGGACATTCCATTCGAAAGATATCACGAGTTTAAAATGTAAGTAGTAGTTGAAAAATAAACCGCTGCACCGCAGTGCCGCGGGAAACGCGGTGAGGACCGAAAGCGGGAGAATATTCTATGAAATAGGTAAACTGCGGTCGCAATTTACGAACCAGGAAGACCTTTAGCTGCGCGGTTCAAACACGCGGTGAAAAAAAATTTGAATTAAAATAGGATAATGGATACAGCAGGTAACGCGGTGAGGGGCACCGAATTGCGGGAATAATTTTGGAGTATACGGAATATATACGCTTTCGCGCCTAAACTACTGAACCGATTTAAATGAAATTTGGTATAGAGATAATTTGAGCCCCGGGGAAGGACATAGGATACTTTTTATCGCGATAAACTGTAGCCCACGCGGGTGAAACCGCAGGGAACAGCTAGTTTAAATATAAAATGCACAATCGAGCTGCAGTGCAGCAAATAAATTGGCTGAATCATTTAACTGCATTTGCCTTTGTTAGGTTTAAAACGTTTTAGGGAGAATGCAATCGAGGCGCTTGCCTTTCGATTGAAGCAATTGAAAAATGCTTTAAAACAAGTTTGATGCATTTCTTGCTAGCATAAAAGTGATCTCTACGGAAATGCACTTGGGTTGAAAACTAGTGTTTACTAGTGTTTTATACTTTTAATTTCTTATACTTGAAAAGTACGCTTGACATGGCCACCTAATTAGTAACTTTTCGTCCCTAGGCACGAAAAGTACTGTTTTTATCCCTCGCATAGGGTAACTTCAAGCGGTAGGTACCTTCAGAGTATGAGAAATAGAATAGTCCATTGTGCGTGGTTTTCCTCGCAAGCGTATTAAAAAATCGACGATAAAAAAAAATTACTTGAATACATTTTACTCTCCCTCTCTGAGAGAAGGCTAGAGTCCCAGCAGTGGGAACGTGCAAGGCTGATGATACATTTTTGGCATTATTTCATGTAGATTAAACATGTACTGTGAAAGGATAGCAAAAATAAACAAGTCATCATAAATTTATAACGGTTTAATCACACTTACAGAATCACAAAGTCACTTAAACAATAATATTACAATAACTAAAAATACCGACCTGCGCTTTACGACGGCCGCTGGTTACCATTATGGAATACAAGATAATAGGTTTAATCCTACTCATACAAGATTATTTTAACAGTTTTATCAGTGTATTTCCAATTTTAAACGACTTTAAAATGAAAATGTTGGTGGTCGAGCTGTGTGGCGTGAAACTTTTCCCACTTATGACATGTATTGTTTAAATAGCTTTTTGCTGTCACGATTACAGAGAAAAATGGTTTTAATTAGCCCTAATTATCAGCTTAACCTTGCTTCTTCAAAAGTGGTATTTTTGTTAGCAGTAACAAAAGAAAAGCTACAAATTATAGCAGTCCATTTAAATGGCGACACTTTGTCTACTGGCCCACCGAGTTCTTGCATTTTGTTGGTCTTGTTTACATTGTTAAGACCCGACACGAGAATATATTGTTTACTTTATCATCATCAGCCTATTCCGTCCCCACTGCTGGGACTCCGCCCTCCTCTCTGAGAGAGTACGCGCCGTAATCTCCCACGCGGGCCCAGTGCGGGTTGGTAGATGTCGCATGCACGCGAATGTTGCGGTTCTTGGACATGCCGGTCTCCGAGCGATGTTTTCCTTCACCGTTTCGAGCGATGGTAGATCCGCATGTAACTTGTTAAGTCATAGGTGCGGGGCCGAGAGGATTCGAATAAGTAAAAGCTTGCGTGTTAAGGTATAAGCTATCTCCATTCCAAATTTCACTCCAATCCTTTGAACCGTTTTAGAGGTGCATGAAGAAGTAAATTCGAATGGAATTCTAATCAAATGCCAATCTCCGTTTGGTCGTGTGTGTATTCTGTAACAATCAGTCGATGCTACATAAGCTAATAAGTTGTTGCAAGCTAAATAATGCTGTATTGACATAATACGACAAAACTAAAAGTTTGCAGTTTTAGTTTATTTATAAATCTTATCAAACCTCGTTGCACTGAGTCACTTTTCTCACGTTTACATTAGACCTAACGATCCATACCTTTGTACGTAATGTGTACGTCACGTGATCATCATCATCAGCCTGTGTCCACTGCTGGACATAGCCCTCTCCACTGACCACGGTCTCCAGCTCCTCTCCCCCAACACCTGGCAGCCATGCACTCAGCGCAAGTCGTCGCGCCACCTAGTCGCAGGGCGTCCTACACAACGTCTGCAAGTCGTCGTTCCACCTAGTCGCAGGGCGTCCTACACAACGTCTGCAAGTCGTCGTTCCACCTAGTCGCGGGGCGTCCTACACTACGTCTGCAAGTCGTCGCTCCACCTAGTCGCAGGGCGTCCTACACTACGTCTGCAAGTCGTCGCTCCACCTAGTCGCAGGACGTCCTACACTACGTCTGCAAGTCGTCGCTCCACCTAGTCGCAGGGCGTCCTACACTACGTCTGCAAGTCGTCGCTCCACCTAGTCGCGGGGCGTCCTACACTACGTCTGCAAGTCGTCGCTCCACCTAGTCGCGGGGCGTCCTACACTACGTCTGCAAGTCGTCGCTCCACCTAGTCGCGGGGCGTCCTACACTACGTCTGCAAGTCGTCGCTCCACCTAGTCGCAGGGCGTCCTACACTACGTCTGCAAGTCGTCGCTCCACCTAGTCGCAGGGCGTCCTGCACTACGTCTGCAAGTCGTCGTCCTATTTTATTTGACTCCAACCTTTCGTCTATATTTCTCTTGCCGTGAAAGTCGTGTCGTGTCGTACAACGAGCACGTGCACGGACGTGCAAACACGCGTTCATTACACAGACTTGCGCACGTACTGGCCCATTCACACTCCACTAAATATTAGGGGTCCGTAAGCGTTGAGACGGAACGGCTGGGAGATAGATAAATGGTGGAAATTGTTATTGCTGAAGCGTTTTTTTTATGTAAGTGTTAGGGTTGGGATCGTGAATGGATTTCGTAATGATATTGAGAATGATTCGGCGGGAACGCTTTCACCTCCTTTTAATGCAATACGTTTTATGAGGAAATTGGTATTAATATTGTTAATGTGAAATTGAAATAAGTAATTATTTCAATTTCACATTAACAATATTAATTATTTATTTACACCGACAACAACATGACTACCCCAACTGTTGTCGGTTCTGTGTCTTATATGACCAGCCCACTGCCACTTCAGCTTGCTAATTCTGTGAGCTATGTCGGTGACCTTAGTTCTCTGTCGGATCATCTCGTTTCTGATTCGATCCTTGAGAGAAATTCCAAGCATAGCTCGCTGAGCAACTTTAAATAGTAAATTGATGCTTGAATATTTTTCAAAAATCAAACTGCAGGTTTCTTTTCGGTGATTCAGTGGCGCAAGATGATATAAGTTAAGAATTCAGAAATCAATGTTCCTCGGATGTATGTATTAAGTTAGTCTAAGTTAGTCCTACTGGTTCTACTGACTTGTTCAAAGTTGGGCGAAATTTCATAATCGAATTTTGAAGCGAACATGATTTTCGTAGGGACGGGGTCGTGTTTGGTATGTCACTATCGATTGTCGATGGTTTTGTTGTATCGATAGAAGAGTATCAGACAAACTTTTAGTCTTATTTTTTCTTCAGTACATATTGTTTTTTATAATCTTATCGTAATAACAAGTTCTTTGGTATTCGCATATTTTTTTTCTATGTAAGTTTTATAAAACACTAGTTCTTTAAAAGAAGATAAATGTACTGCTATTTTTATTTGTTTTTTGTTCGGTTACAGTTAGAAAGGAAAAAAGAGGTGTAATTGCTCCGAAAGTTTTCAGCGTTATTTCGCAATCTCCGCCTTAATAACCAACATTCAAACGTAAAATAAAACCTGGCATTCGGTTTTACATAAAAAGCAGACTAAATTAAGTCATGAAGTTTTTTGCTCGTCTAGCCAAAGAATGTAATATAGTAAAACCTCGTCCACACGAAGCCAGTATTGCAAATTTCATGCTCAGTTCACAAAACTTTTAATGTGTATTTATAAGATAAACAGTTCTCTAAATTTTTGACAATTTCTTACAATTTGGAGAACTACTATAATATATATTTTTTTTTACAGAGACGTTACCAGATTTCTACGATTTTTGATAAACTACGTTTAATCATCTGGAATACATTATGTTTTATATATATTTTTTTAATGTGAAATGATTCTTCTCTATTCATCCTACTAATCCTACTAATATTATAAATGCGAAAGTTTGTGTGTGTGTGAATGTTTGTTACCACGTATCACCCGCGACTACTAAACAGATTTTGATGAAATTTGGAATGGATATAGCTTATCTCCTGGATAAACACTTTTTATCTCGGAAAAAGTTCCTGCGGGATAACAGGAAGATGCGGGAGACCCCGTGGGGTGCAACTAGTCTTTTAATAAAACGGTTTTTTGCGTTTTGACTGTGCATATCAGCTAAAGGTCCCATCGATCACTGTGACCAAACAACGACAGTGCTAACGTAAATGTACTTCGACACAGCAGACAGTTACAGCCAGTTCATTTACCTGTCGACTACTAAATGAGATTTCTATTGTTAACCGCAAAAACTGTTTTTTACTCTTTTGTGCTTGTTCCAATGATATAACGGTCGGTAGCTGCGATGGTGCGATTGTCTGATTAACAATTAGCATGTAGGTTAGTAGAATTTTGATGATTTTATTGTGGGAAATGGGTTTTGTAAGCTTATCTTGTTGTGCGTTTGAGTACCACCTCAGATTTGGTCAAAAATGCTGAAAGCACAGGTTAGTCTTTGATCTGTGAACGTTATATTAAGTTATATTTATATCTTAATATATGTAACTCAAAGGTGATTCACTGACATAGTGATCTATCAACCCACAGCCCAAACCACTGGACGGATCGGGCTGAAATTTGCCATGCAAGTAGATATTATGACGTAGGCATCCGCTAAGAAAGGATTTTGATTAATTCTACCCCTAAAGGGATAAAATAGGGGATGAAAGTTTGTGTGAAACTTTTTCAATTTTAAACCGATTGGGCTGAGACTTTGCATGCATAAAGCTGTAGCCCACGAGGGTGAAACCGCGGGGAACAGCTAGTTTTTGTAATAGTTACGCACTGCATGTGAAAGGTCAGTAGGTAATATTGTAAAGCGTCCATTGATTCTTCTAATATTATAAATGTTAAGTTTGTTACATACTTTTCCACCAAAAACTACTGATCGGATCTTGATGAAAGAACATTGGCCACTCTTCATACTGCCCTGGACCTGACCGAAAATATTTTGTACAAAAATGTTCGTTTCTGTCAATGTCACTTGACAGTGACAGTCAATTTGCAAGTACATAGATTAAAAAGATTAGTTTTTGTTCATGTTTGGTAAATAATGTTGACTTAATTTAATTAGGGCCAGCTTCCAAAGCGTGAAACGGAATGGCAAATAAATTTCGGAGTGCGTTCAAGACATCCTAGTATCGTGTAAGTTAAAAAATGTCGTTGTGTGTCACGACTATTAGAAAGAGGACAATTAAAACTACATCGATACATTTATCGACAGCTCCGACCCCGCACTAGTTCCAACGCCGAACAATGGCGAACTGATGAAAATCTCAGTGCTTACGGATTTATGCCGCCGCAAAATGGAGCCAATTCCATTTGGTCTATTAATGGCATGTGATAGACGAGAGCTGATGTGTTTGTGTTTTCAGTTGCTTTTATGGCAACACTGAAAATGGCACCACTGGGAAATGGTAACACTAGAATTTACTTCTCAAAAACGTTAAAAGCAAAGCTAGATATTCAATCTTACAGACTTTCTTGTACACCTACTGGACGCCTACATTTCTCTCACACATTACATCAACTCTAAGCAAACAGTTCAGCCAGCGTGAGCTGATAAAGCAGTCGTCTCATTCTTCTCCGACTTGTTTTACAAATGACGTGATTTCTTACTGAAAAATCTACTTTATCAGAATAAAACATAGCCTGTGACACTCGGGGATAACGCAGCTTGCTATTAATGAAAGAATTTTCGAAATCGGATCAGTAGTTTAGGAGATTATCCCCTACATCCAAACAAGCATATTTTTCCTCTATGCTATACCAAAAACACGTCCGAAATAAACCTAAAATGGTGGTACAGTCAACGACAAAAGTCGCTGAACAATCACACTTTTTTTCTATTATCCTCATCATCTTAGACACCAATTTTTGACCTCATCATCACCTAAAATCAGGTGTGTTAAGTTGTGGTCAAAATGATGCCACGTAAAATGTAAAAAAAAAAACAATAATAATTACTAATTTGAAACAGATTTGGAAAATCGAGAACGATCAGCTACTTTTGTCGCTGTCTGTACACGACATAAATGCCGCTGTAATTTTGTACCGGCAACTGACTGTGTGGTCAACGGCAATTTGTCAACGCAAATTGTTGAACAACAATGTCGTTACAATAGCTTGCGGTGGACAAAGCTGGCACCTATAAAGTCACCAGTCACCAGTTAGCCAAACATTGCATCATTGTAATTTTGAGTCGCACAAATCTCTTTTGGACGGAATCGTTTCAAAATCTACCAGTTTCATTGCATTTTTCTTTTCAACAAGACTTCCTCACGGTTCAGCTGTGTATACAATTTTTTTTTACTTCTTATGCTGGGGCCACAGCGGCCACACTAACGGGAAATGCCGTTAATTATCGCGATGATTGACGTTTGACATAAGTGAGGCCACGACATTGGACAACGGCATTCACATTGGCGTTTGACGTTAGCCGATAACTCAAGTGGCGGTACATGAAAGAGACTAACGCGAGAATTAAAGTGCTGAGGCGGCCACACTACATATTGAAGAAAGATAGAAGAAAGTTTACGATTGAAGTTTCGTTGCATTCACGTTGACCGTTCAAGTGTAGCCACTCACATAATTGCGTTCATAATTAACGTAATATTTATCGCGATGATAGGCATTGACATTTCCCTTGACGTTGACTTGGGTCCCAGCATTACACGGTAGCGTTTGACCACAAGTCACCTGATGTTAAGTGACGATGTGGTCGAAGTTGGCTCTCAAATCTCAAGTGAGGCTGCCGGAACACACCGATAGGTGCACGGCGACAGATTGTAAACTCGAGGCTGGTAGCTAGCAGGCGAGCACTAGAGCATGCGCTACCACCAAGATATAGCATAACCAAGGATTAACACATAGGCTACTTTTTATCCCGGAAAAGATTCCTGCGGGATAACGGGAAGGCCATGAATGTAACCGCACCTAGCTACAAAACACAAGAAGGAAAAGCGTAAAAAGTAAGTTATTAAAATGAATAAAAGAAGCTTCCCTGCGTAAAGTAAAATCTTCGTAATATATATATATTTTTTAAGCATAATGGAGGAGACTGCCTGAAGCGTTGTGGGTTGTTTTGTTGTGTCATTCATTATATGGTTTGCAAAAATATTATTCATTTTGTAATGTTGTTATTACGATGTGTTTTTTTCCTTTAGTCGTTGGGATTTTTTATTACTGCCAATAGACGACAGCGAGGCCAATAATAGAGCATGCTTGCCTAAAAGTTACTGATTTAGTGTAGTTTTTGACCACAAGTCACCTGATGTTAAGTGACGATGTGGTCGAAGATGGCGCCACGCTACACGTGGACTGGGAACTTCTTAAAACCATTAAGAACCCTTTAAATATAAAAGCTACATATTCACGTGTATAATAATATTAGTAGGATATATGTAAGTTTGTGAGTGATATGCTATTAGGAAGCGAGTCCGCCTCAGACTCGCAGGTATCCGCCAGTGTGGATGATATGACACGACTTCGTTTACATACACCCAGAGGCTTCAGGGTTGACACTTTGTGTGCAATCTTTTGTTATACACTGGCGAGCGATTATGACACGTAACCATAAGTCATATTTTGTTTACATTATTTATTGTGCTCATTTTAACAACACCGCAACATTCGCGTGCATGCGACATCTACCAACCCGCACTGGGCCCGCGTGGGAGATTACGGCGCGTACTCTCTCTGAGAGGAGGGCGGAGTCCCAGCAGTGGGCACGGAATAGGCTGATGATGATTATGAATATTAAAAACGTATAAAGTAGGTATTACATGTAATTCTTTAAGACTAAAAATCAAGTTAAGAATCTGCCACAAATCTGTCGCCGTGCACCTATCGGTGTGTTCCGGCCGCCTCACTTGAGAGCCAGTTCCCAGTCAAGGTGTAGCGTGGCGCCACCTTCGACCACATCGTCACTTAACATCAAGACTTGAGGTCAAACGCTACCCTCTAACGAAGAAAAAAACTGGGGTTGTTATCGGCGTCACCAACTCAAATAAAAAACCGAAAAACCAGTTAAAAATGTTTTAAACAAAAAACCTCCCGTCACGCCAACGGGACACCCCTACGTGTCCCGCACACGTCACGCTCCGAATCTCGCTCGGGACGTGTTACAGTCAGGTGCCCCCTAAATAATACACAACGACTGGCGTTAGAAAAGTAGGGGGGGTTGTGGGAGGAAGTAATGTGCAATAATAAAATCATTTATTTAGAAGAATGCTAAACAGTAGCCAAACAGGTAGTAAACAAGAAAAACCTTTATTGAACTAGGTACATGTTTACGGGTTTCAGAACTTTTCCTTTACATGTGCTGTAAGACCTCGCTTCATGCCAAATTGCATGACTCTACGTCAACAGGAAGTACCCTATAGGTTTTGATTCCGGCGTGAAATAGCAAAATATGCGACATAAACGGTCATATCTTTGAATCGCGTTGATTTGCAAGTTGACAGCTGAAAGAGACTGTAGAGCTGAAAGTGAAAGTTTGTATGGATGGATGGATGGATGGATGGATTGATATTTGTTTCTCTTTCACGCAAAAATACTGAACGTATCTGAATGAAACTTGGAATGGAGATAGCTTATACCCTGGATTAACACATAGGTTACTTATTATCTCGGAAAAAGGTTCCTGCGGGATAACGGGAAGACGCGGGTGAAACCGCGGGGCGCAACTAGCTGGTAAATATAACAGAAGCAGTCAACCCAATAGCGATAAAGAATAGAATGATGAGCATTGTAATCTGCGACCGATGACAATGAAAATGTCATCAACATACAAACAAAGACCCGTGTCCAACCGTCAATGGTAGGTGACTGTCCACTGACGCATGCACTTGGAACTCTTGAAGGTCAAAGCACTGGAAAGGTGGTGGAATTCAAAGAAAATTACCGTTAAAAACCGATGACGAACGAACGGATTACCCTATCGAGAACTGGTAATAGGACTGTCGTAAATCCATGTCCCTAAATTCCTAAAATTTAATTTTTATGTTCTGTGAACTTTTGATTTGACTTACAGGACTGCGTTTGATCACAAGTCACCTGATGTTTAGTGACGATGTGGTCAAAGGTAAACTGGCTCTCAAAGTGCGGCTGTCGGAACACACCGATAGGTGCTTGGCGACAGATTCTTAACTTGAGGTCATAGCAAGCTCATTGTCACACTATCAAGTCCTGGAAATCCCACACCTCGCGATTTATGCGCTCCTTTATCCAGCATATTTGCAAAATGTGTGACGAGCCCACAAGTCTTCCCGCTGTGCTACAGATTGCAATCCTTCAAGATGGCTGTGAAAAGAGTCTTAAAGGTCGGCAACGCATCGGCAACTCCCCTGGTGTTGCAGACGTCCATAGGCGACGGTGACCGCTTTCCATCAGGCGGGCCGTCTCCTTGTTCGCTAATCTATTAGGTACATTGTAGGATTCGAATCGAGCCCACGAGCAGCAAGCCGACGTCAATGCTACCGAGCTATCCCCGCTTCGTTTTATTAAAAAAGGCTTACTAATTACATTAATGTACAAGGATTTTCGAAGTTAATATTTAATTTGGTGTACAATCCAAATCCCCTTTAAATATACAAGACATTCTTAAGGGATGAGTCAAGGGGTCGCCCATCTGGCGCCCACGGAGTAATTTAATCGACTTTAGCTCAAGTTATTTACGAAGACGATGCTTTATTTAATATTCTTGCGTTTTTTTCGTTATTTTTTAGTCAAAGGGTTCCAACGGAACCGAGGATTTGGGGTTTGGAACGAATCGGCTTTAGGTTCTGTCTGGTTATCAGACAATATTATAAACGTGAAAGTTTGTGAGTATGGATGGATGTTTGTTACTCTCTCACCCAAAATCTACTGAACGGATCTGAATGAAATTTGGAATGGAGATAGCTTATACCCTGGATTAACACATAGGTTACTTTTATCCCTGAAAAAGGTTCCTGCGGGATAATGGGAAGAGGCGGGTGACACCGCGGGGCGCAACCAGTTATCTATAAAAACGTCAAAAAATAACATTTGTTGTATGAGAGCCCCATTAAACATTTATTTTTCTAATATTTGTTGTTATAGCGGCAACAGAGATACATCATCCATCATCCATCAGACGACATCATCCATCAGACGACGCGGTAGCCGAGTTGGTAGTATCCCTGCCTGCGAAGCTAGCGGTCCTGGGTTCGAATCCCGGTAAGGGCAAATATATGTGTGATGAGCACGAATATTTGTACCTGGGTCTTGGATATTTCTATCTATATAAGTATTTATTTCTCTATATAAGTATGTATATCGTTGTCTAGTACCCATAACACAAGTTCGAACTTAATTTGGGGCTAGGTCAATTTGTGTGCAATTGTCCCCGATATTTATTATTATTATCATCTGTGAACATTTCAACTGTCTAACTACCACGGTTCATGAGATACAGCCTGGTGACAGACGGACAACGGAGTCTCAGTAATAGGGTCCCGTTTTACCCTAAAAAGCTAACGCCCAAAACTTCAATATCAACAACGTTTACATAGTAAGCATTGTCTTAATGAATCAAAGAGTTACTCTCGACTTTCAGTCATCCACTTGAGATGGCTAACGTCCACAAATACCCCGCCCAACGACCTTGAGAGTGCAACGGCAGACAGTACATTCACCCCGTCTGATGCTGTCTGGATCTAATGTGATGAACACTTTGTATGTATAGGGACGTCTTAGAAAAGAGAGTAGGTGTCAGTGAACAATACCTAAGCTAAGCGCGACTGGGGGTGGAACAAAACAATTTACGTTGGCAAAAACGTCAAAAGTCAATATTAAAAATACTTTATTTAATAGGATACATAATCTGATCACTTTAAAACGTCAAACTTAATACTAGCTACGCCTGTTCCAACCACCTTACGCCGGCAAAAGAACAGGCAAGAAACGCCCGGCAGGTAATTTTTTGGGCGCGATCACAGTTAACAATTTTATTCTTATTACTAATTGATTGAATTGGAGCAAGCTCACTACAATCCCGAGCTCTTTGGTCATCTAACGCCTGAAAATAATAATCGATCCTGATCCGTTATCTGTGGTTTTGGATCGATATGTCATGTCATAATTTGTCATTTTAGTAGTAATATGTCAATCCCTAGTAGTAAACTGACATATTATGACATGACATGTCGATCCAAAACAGCGAATAACGGATCGGATCGATTATTAATTTAGGGCATGAATAGTGTGATATATTGTTAATGTAAAATGTTAAAATTTGCAATTTTTCAGTGACATTTGTCGGTAGCCGTACCTTTTCAATCTCGAAAAGCGCACACCGTTCGGAAACCAACGATTTCGACAGTTTCAAACGGATTTTCCCGAACATTCCCGCATTTACTGGAACAATCCGGTATTTGGCGAAACATTCCAGTATTTTCCAGTTAAAAGTCCTGAACGCGAAATAGATAGTTGTTCAGTTTTATTAGAAGTTAGAGGACATCGCGATGTGTACTGAACACACACTGCCTTAATACATGAACAACCAAAAACCCGACTGCGCCAAAATAAAGTACCCTATGTCACTCCCACAATAAAGACGAATCTAATGACACCTCATATTATGTTAAAATCCGTCAAGCCATTCAGGCTACAGTACCCCTAGTACAGGTTTTGATAGTTTACAAAAACTATAAAAGTTTTCGTTTTCATCCATCCATACATATTTTTTTCAGCGAATCTTACCGAGACTTGAGGAACTGAAATCGGTAATACGGCTTATTTTAAATCGTTATAATCATATTCCAACAGTGTTATTGAATTACTTTTTGAATTTAAGCAGATCGAGTTGCCACTTTGACAAGTCGGCGGTGGTAAACGTTGACGTTTACAAAAACTTTTATCGTTTTCAAAACTTGTACTAGGGGTACAGGCCGTGCCAAACTACTAAAATGACATATTATGACATGACATATCGATCCAAAACCGCGGATAACTGATCAGGATCGATTATCCGACGGTTATCGGTTCTGCGGCTTATATGACCAGCCCACTGCCACTTCAGCTTGCTAATTCTGTGAGCTATATCGGTGACTTTAGTTCTCTGAAGGATCACCTCATTTCTGATTCGATCCCTCCGAGAAACCCCAAGCATAGCTCTTTCGATAGCTCGCTGGGCACCAAGAACTTTGAAGGTTTATAACTCTGCGCGACAGATGACAATGTACTGCGTTCGTAGGTAGTCTTGTGATACATAAAATATGTTAATCATCTTCTACTATATAAAAATAAGTCGGGTTTTCCTTCCTGACGCTATAACTCCAGAACGCACGAACAGATTTCCACGGTTTTGCATTCGTTGGAAAGGTCTCGGGCTCCGTGAGGTTTATAGCAAAGAAAATTCAGGAAAAATTTCAACAGAAAAGCGGGAAAATCTTATTTTACATACAGCGCCATCTCTGATACATAGCATGTACTACACCGTATTCTTCAACAAATGATTATTTGCAATTACAGATACAAGGACAAATTTATCATTTGCATGGTTCAAAAAAAATAATTCTTCTTTTAATCACCAAACGAAATGTTACATAAAACGAAGCCATCTGGTGGCGAAACGGAGTTCGCCGGGTTTGCTAGTTATTAATAAAAACCATAGCTTGTTATCGTAATTTCCCGTGAGTATCACCCCACCTACGCTTCTAGACTTCAGCGGTCGCCGTAACGAGTTTACTTAGAGAAAGTGGCGGGTCCTAGCGTCGCAGTTGAAAGACCTTTGTCTATTGTAGTCCGACGTAGATCATTTACTTTTACTCGCTAAACCTTAAACGTATTTGTCTTATAAGAGGATGTGCTCGGTCAAAACGTAAAAAAACAGTAGTATTAAGAGATGATTAGATGCACCTATCGGTGTGTTCCGGCAGCCTCACTTGAGAGCCAGTTCCCAGTCCAGGTGTAGCGTGGCGCCATCTTCGACCGCGTCAGTTAACATCTTGTGACTTGTGGTCAAACACTACCCTGTAAGTAGTAAAAAAATGATTATAGATGAATCCTTTAACATATTTGTTTTAAAAAAATATGGTATTTAAACATATATGTTATGTTCAAGCTGATAAGACGTAGTTTTAAAGAAATCGTAAAAACCAGGTAGGTACTAAGCGCCTGTAAAAAATTTATTTACTAAAGAGAATTGAACATAATTTTTACACATAAATACGAAAAGAAAGATAATTTTAATTATTGCTAGTTGCGCCCCGCGGTTTCACCCGCGTCTTCCCGTTATCCCGCAGGAACCTTATTCCGGAATAAAAAATATCCCATGTTTTAATCCAGCTATCTCCATTCTAAATTTCATTCAAATCCGTTCAGTAGTTTTTGCGTGAAAGAGTAACAAACATCCATCCATCCATACAAACTTTCACATTTATAATATTAGTAAAACAATGGTAGTTTTTGATTGTGTATGTTTCTCAAATTATTTGCAAATTAAAAAATAAAGGTCGTCTTTAAAACTAAAGCAATACCTGTACCATTTTTCAATTGAAAGTGTCCATAAAGCTTGCGTTTTTCCAAAGTTCTGGCCACAACAATATTCCAGCTTCAGAATAAAATGCACGCCGTTTTTTGAAATACGTGGCTTTAGGGACGTGAAAAGTTTAAAATTGGAAAAAAAAACCGTTAAAATTCATTCGATATCGGGATACTGCTTCGATGCGTCGATATGGGTGCAATACAGTTGAAAATGTTCAGTTAGTCAACTTTTGACTTAACTTTTTTTACAAACACTGTTGATGCAACAACATTGACTAACTAACTGACTGACTGAACTGACTAAGATGACGCAGTAACCCATAACAAGCCTTGTACTCTAATAATATGAGCTAATTCATTCTGTCTTCTGCTAGCGCCGACCAATTATATCATCTAACACAAAAAAAAATCTTCTCGATTCCTTTATTCAATTGAAAATGTTTTTTAAGTACGATACAACATGTGATCACTTTAAAACGTCAAACTTAAAACTAGCTACGCCTGTTCCAACCTCCTTACACCGGTAAAATAAAGGTGGGTCGAATTTTGGTGGCCGCGTCGCTGCAAAAGGTCAGTCTTGTCTAAAGTTACCCTACTGCTCGCATATGTACTGCGCTGCATCGAACGGCATTATTGCGTTTGGCGGACCGCCAGCGAGCCTGTAAATGTAAACACTTGAAATTAAACCAGCTAAATCTTTCGCACAATAAATGGCGTGTTCAGGAGTTTGGCCTGTGCCAGTCCAAAATATTAACTAGCTGGGCCCTCCGATTTCACCCACGTGGACTACACTTTTTCGCAACAAATAATATCCTATGGCCTTCTCCAGAGTTCGAGCTACCTCCACACCAAATATCACCAAGATCTGTCCAGTGGTTTAGTTGGGAAAAGGTAGCAAACAGACGCAGTTACTTTACTTGCCCTACGTCATCCCGTAGGAACCCTTTTCTGGGATAAAAAGTAGTCGTTTGTTTTAACCGAGGTATAAGCTATCTCCATTCCAAATTTTACTCAGATCCGCTCAGTAGTTTTTGCGTGAAAGAGTAACAAACATCCATGATCACAAACTTTCACGTTGATAATATTAGTCGGACTTTAACTGAATAGAAACTACTTTTGAGTACTGCAAATTTATTTTTTAAACATGGCAACACAATTTAAATAATGTAAAAAACTACGAACGAAGTTTTTACATTGCAAAATTAGTTCCCCTTTGTAGTCGAAACATGTACTGAACCCATTTTGAATTTAAAATAACCACTCTGTATGGACAGCTACAAATAGCCGCGTAATAAGATAAAATTAAATTACGATTCGCTTTATAAAAACTAAACATTCTGTCTGCATTTATTTCTAAAAACGCAAAAATATATATCAACTTTAATATCATAAGGTCGTTTCATCATCAACGCCTTTTAAATTCCCACTGCTGGGACCCTAGCCTCCTCCCAGAGAGTCCGCGCCGTAATCTCCCACGCGGGCCCAGTGCGGGTTGGTAGATGTCGCATGCACGCGAATGTTGCGGTTCTTGGACATGACGGTTTCCTCACGATGTTTTCCTTCACCGTTTTGAGCGATGGTAGATCCGCACGTAAGGTGCGGGGCCGAGAGGATTCGAACTCGGTGTCGGCGCCTTGTAATGCCACCATCGCTCATTCATTCATATTTAAAAGGGTGTTAATTGAGATTCCAATCGCCATATTTAACATTTCAGCACGTACATTGAGTAGCAATTGAGATCATTAATGATATTCCATGCGCTTCCATTATTAATTAGCAGTCCGATTAATTGTAATAGCAATTAAATTAGGATGTTAATAATCCTACATTCATAACTAAATATAAATATCGGGGACCATTGCACACAAATTGACCTAGCCCCAAATTAAGCTCGAAACTTGTGTTATGGGTACTAGACAACGATATACATACTTATATAGAGAAATAAATACATAGATAGAAATATCCAAGACTCGGAAACAAATATTCGTGCTCATCACACATATATTTGCCCTTACCGAGATTCGAACCTGGTACCGCTAGCTTTGTAGGCGGGGTCACTACCAACTCGGCTACCCAAACTATCGCAGACTTTCTTGTACACCTACTGGAAGCCTACATTTCTCTCACACATTACATCAACTCCAATCAAACCGTTTAGCCAGCGTGAGCTGATGAAGCAGCCAGTCGTCTCATTCTTCTACGACTTGTTTTACAAATATCGTTATTTCTTACTGAAAACTCTACTTTATCTGAATAAAACATAGCCTGTGACACTCGGGGATAATGTAGCTTGCTATTAGTGAAAGAATTTTCGAAATCCGTTCAGGAGTTTAGGAGATTATCCCCTACATGTAAACTAATTAATGTTACCTCTTTATTATCCTACCAACATTATAAACGTGAAAGTTTGTGAGTATGGGATGTATAGGTCTACCAGAATCTGATGGCAAAAAGGAAAAAAGAAATTGATGCTAGCAATACTGGGGGAAATTGGAGTAAAACGTTTTGATACTTTTTTTCCCTATAGTGGCTGATTCTGTGTGTGATACATGCAAATATAAAAATTTATCCAATGATCAAGGATAATTTTTAAAATCTTACTTTGGCGAATGTGGGGTTCGAAATTTAGATGAAAACTCCAATTACTCTGTCCATGAGTTTATTAATTAATTAAAGGCTATCAGAACTTGAAAATGGTTCCAAATACTGCACATCCATAAAAAAGTCTTCAACGGAAGAGGAAGACGAGGAAGACGCAGTATTTATGATAAACCTTTCCTCCTGCATCTCAATGAATCTTGTTCTATGAACTGATTTTCAATTTTTATTTTTGTTTACAAGATTTTCGCCATTCATCGATCCCTATTCGAGAGAAAGCTTCTTCAGTTCACACGAAAGATGCAATAAACCAAAGTATCAAGACTTGTCATACCTACTAATTTGAAGCCAAACCATAAACAATTCCTCGAAATTTCAGTTGACACTTTTTTCGTTGCCATATGAAAATTGCTATTTTTTTAAAAAAATTTTGCCATCAGATTCTGGTAGAACTATACCTATTTCTATTACTTCCCGTTACAGCACAAGTACAGGAACAAATCTGAAAACCGTAATTATGTAGGTACTTGAATAACAAAGAAGCAATTTTGTACGGAATCCTCAGTTCGTGAGTCCTACTCGCACTTGTAGGATCATTTCCCTAGCTCAGAAAAGAAACAAAGATCACGATGATATTCCTGTATTTATATGCCATCTTTTCCGGTATTGCTTATTTTATCCTTCCTACGACAAGACTAATTCTGAATCCTAAAACCCTAGCATCCGTCGGCGATGTCAGTGTCAACCGCCAATGTCACTGGCTACGTCCACAGACGCTCATCACCACAGAGCATAAACACATTCAATTAAGGTGGTAGCTTTACACACTTGGCCGTTGTTTTCGACGGAGTAAAAATTACATAATTACTAATTGTTTTTTGTTTGTTTCAGGTATGTTACTACAATATGTGAAAGCAAAACCGTCTAAACCTTATATTATAGTAAGTATATCTACGACATTAAATTTGTGTACGACAGCGTCGTTGGAATATGCATGAGCTAGCTCCGGCATAATTAGTGGGGAAAATTGCCTTTTTGAGGGTACTTCCGGTTGCGTAGCATATTTTTGAGAGTACTTCCGGTTTTGTAACATGTTTTAATTTCGGTGTGATTATTTTGATATGGAACAATCTCAGTTACATGTAAGGTACTGTTCTTTCTTTACCAAGACTGTATGAATAATCTGATGGATGTAAATGGCTAAAAGCCTTTCATTGAGTCAGCAGTGGACTTCAAAAACAAAAGATGTTTAGTACGTAGTGATCACTTCAAAACAGCAAATTTAAAATTAGGTACGCCTGTTCCAACATCCTAATACCGGCAAAAGAACAGGCAAAAACACGTGGCTAGTAATTTTTGGGCGCGATAAAATTTGCCAATTTATTTTAATTATGATTTGATTTAATTGCAGCAAGTTCACTACAATCCCAAGCTTTTCTGTGAATTAAGTAGGTATTCTGATATTTTATAATAAGCTTTACTATTATGATTTGTCTTTATAGTGACTTGAAATTTTGACAAGTCCTGAATTTTACTTCGAATTTTGTTCAGAAAACATACAATGCTCCAATTCAATCAATTAGTAATAAGAATAAAATAAACAAAGTGATCGCGCCAAAAAAATTACCTGCCGGGCGTTTCTTGCCTGTTCTTTTGCCGGCGTAAGGAGGTTGGAACAGGCGTTGCTAGTTTTAAGTTTGACGTTTTAAAGTGATCACAATGTATCCTATTGAACAAGTACCATCTTGTTGAAACAAGTTGGTCCAAAAAGTCACCTTCCCCTTTCTTACAAAACTGTTATTATAAATAGATTACAATTCACCGGAAGTGGTAGGCAGTAATTGTGGCCGCTTCCGCGCACGCTCCGATGGTCACCTGCCAGGAGGGTCGGGCTGATCGGAGATAGCAGTTCAACGGTCTATATTTCAAAATGTAATTTGAAGGTGACAGAATGGGACGGTCTGGCGCTTTGAAAGTTTTTTTTACTATTCACCGAGATGGTTTTTTTTTTACTATTTACAGGATAGCGTTTGACCGCAAGTCACCTGATGTTAAGTGACGATGTGGTCGAAGGTGGCGCCACGCTACTGGACTGGGAACTGGCTCTCAAGTGAGGCTGCTGGAACACACCGAGAGGTGCTTGGCGACAGATTCTTAACAAGAGGGTGGTAGCTAGCCAGGCGGGTACTAGAAAATATCCTACCACCAAGCTATGGTTTCATCACGATGTTTTCCTTCACCGAAAGCTCAAGCTCATTGTAGGATTCGAACCCACGTCCTACGGATCGCAAGCCGACGTCACTACCACTGAGCCATCATCGCTATAAAGGTAAGTGGTAAGCCTAATATATGGTAAGTGACGATGAGAGAGAGATAGAATTTCATCATCATCATCATCATCAGCCGGAAGAAGTCCACTGCTGAACATAGGCCTCCCCCTTTGAACGCCACCATGAACGGCTATTAGCTATTCGCATCCATCGGCTCCCCGCGACTCTCACAATGTCCCCGCTCCACCTAGTGGGACGCCTACCTACAGAACGTGTTCCGGTTCGTGGTCGCCACTCGAGAACCTTTCTTCCCCATCGGTTATCGGTTCGTCGAGCGATGTGGCCTGCCCATTGCCACTTCAGCTTGCAGATTCTGAGAGCTATGTCGGTGACCTTGGTTCTTCGGCGAATATATTCGGGAAAAACTGCACACAAAAAGAAACAAAAAATAAAGAAACGCACAAAAAACAGTAACATTGTAGATAAGCCATTATAGTAATATTATGTGATGGTGCGAACACTGCTGCTGTGTACAGTACCTCCCAAAAAGGACTTGGCTCGGCATACGCTATGGACGAATGCACAGCGCTGATTGGTGGCCAAACGGTAGGTAACGCGTGCGCCTGGCACCGAGTTCGAATCCCCTCGACCCGATTTACCATAACCCACCAATATCTCTCATTATCACTCGAAAATATAGTTTAAAAAACTAAAAAAACACTTTAAAAACGCACTGAAAAATATAAAATTAAAAGCGCTCCACACTTTTTGAATTAACCATTATATCGTAACTAATACAAGTCGATTTAATTATTTTATATTTTTCAGTGCGTTTTTAAAGTGTTTTTTTTAGTTTTTTAAACTATATATGTATTTTCATTTTTTTACTTTTTAGTGAATCATATGAATCATATGAGCCCAAACACGAGGGGTTTACTAGTAGCCACTGCAGAGATGCCCTACCCACCTTCCGGCTGCATCATCAGATCAGGTCGATGATACCAAATTATTGCATTGTCACCGAGATTACATACACATACAAAGTTTCAAGTCGATACGACAATTAGAAGTAGGTGAAAATTGACTTCTAAGATTTGATTACATTGTTAGTTAGTTAGTTACAAGTCAAACTAATAAAAGTGTTTTAAAAACACAGGTTTTGAAAATAAAAACAAAATTTTCACGTTGACAGTTCAATTGCCGCCAAAAAACGTCCAATATTTTTTTTGTTTTGTTATGGCGTCACACGATTAGTGTATTTGCCAGTGTCAAGTATAAAAGATTTCAAACTCAGAGAGTTGAATCAAGTTTAAATGATGATGATGATGATGAGATGATGGGATGAGGATAGTGTTTAAGTAGTGGCGCTTTACTTAAACTTTACACGGACTTTTTTGGAGTAATTAGAAAAGTCACTTTCACAACTTTATTTCAATTTCCCACACTCGTACACATTAACGAACACATAATGGTTAATAATCCACCAATATTACACATTGGTGTCGATTCGGTTTTGCATTCTCTAAAACTAAACTAAATTTGACAGGTCTAATAATATTGCTGTCTTTTCCTAATCACTGAAGTAAAAAAGGACAGCATTACTATTAGACCTGTAAAACTTAGTTTAGTTTTAGAGAATGCAAAACCGAATCGACACCATTATCACTCGAAGAAACACAAGTTTTGGAAATAAAAACAAAATTTTCACGTTGACAATTCGATTGCCGCCAAAAAAGTCCAATATTGTCTTATATCAGGTGACTTGTGATCAAATGTTACCCTATGAAATACATAAAAAAGCTACTATTATTGCGTTTTTAAACGGTTTACAATGAAGTTGACATTTCACTTTCGCGATCTTGAGAATTATCTTGTATCTCTAGTTATTTAGCCAAAGACGCAGAGTTAAATGGTAACCTTGCCCCCGTTGGTTCTATGTTCTATACCAAAGTTACAATTTACGATTTCTCTCTTAACTACAAACAAACAATACAACAATATGTGGGAATGTGTCGAAGAGTTACGTAAAATTGTGTTGCGATGTAACTCATTATGGCTTTACTAGCTGTTCCTGCGGTTTCACCCACGTGGGCTACAGTTTATCGCGATAAAAAGTATCCTATGTACAAAAAGTACCTTCCCCAGGTTTCGAATTTCTAACATAAAAGTACTCCTTATAACATTAGCTATCTGCGAATGAAAGTCCCGTCAAAATCGGTCCAGCCGTTTCAGAAATTAGCCGGAACTAACAGACAGACAATAAATTAAAATATGGTTTTTTGATGTTAGTACCGTATATACTTTCATAAGCATTAAGTGAAAAGCTGTTAATATGAAATTACAAACAGACAGTTCAATTTTATTTATTTGTATAGATATGGTTAGATGTATTAATTACTAGCTACGCCCCGCAGTTTCACCCGCGTCTTTCCGTTATCCCGCAGGAACCCTTTTCCGGGATAAAAAGTAGCCTATGTGTTAATCCAGGGCATAAGCTATCTCCATTCCAAATGTCATTTAGATTCGTTCAGTAGTTTTTGCGTGAAAGAGTCACAAACATCCATCCATCCATACTCACAAACTTTCACGTTTATAATATTAGTAGGATATAAATTATATAGATATATAGACTACCTGTCACAGAATTTCCCATTCTAGCAGCATAATTATATACACTTGAACTCTTAAATCGTGACAAACCATAAAATACCGCAAGAAAAAACACCAAAACATTGACCGTTAGGTACCGAACTTACCTACTTTCGCCTCTGGTCATTAAAACTCTTTGACTACACCGGGACACGGCAAGTCTCCGTGAGTAAAACTGGTTGGCTGACCTTATTTTAATATTATTCATGCTTTCTCACAGCTTTGGCACTCTTTAATTTATTTGTACGATGATTGATGGGAAATTTGAAAAGGGCAACATTAAGGTTTTTTTTTTTTTGTTTTGTTATGGCGTCACACGATTAGTGTATTTGCCAGTGTCAAGTATAAAAGATTTCAAACTCAGAGAGTTGAATCAAGTTTAAATGATGATGGTGATGACGATGATGAGATGATGGGATGAGGATAGTGTTTAAGTAAAGTAGTGGTGCTTTACTTAAACTTTACACGGACTTTATTGGAGCAACTTGAAAAGTCACTTTCACAACTTTATTTCAATTTCCCACACTCGTACACATTAACGAACACATAATGGTTAATAATCCACCAATATTACACATTATCACTCGAAGAAACACAAGTTTTGGAAATAAAAACAAAATTTTCACGTTGACAATTCGATTGCCGCCAAAAAAGTCAACATTAAGGTTCATCACTATTTAATTGTTAGAGGCACGTGATTGGCGTAGGTAAGTTTCGGCGGGAAAAGAGCTGTCAATAAGACAACAAATGACTTCTTTGGCGGCAATTGAACTGTCAACGGGAAAATTTAATTTGTTTGCAAAACTTGTGTTTCTTCGAGTGGATAATGGTGGATTTTTAATTACTGTTGTGTTCGTTAATGTGTACGAGTGTAGGAAATTGAAATAAAGTTGGCAAAAGTGACTTCTATAATTGCTCTAAGAAGTTCGTATGTAAAAATTTTATGTAAAGTGACACTAGGGACTATTATCGTGCTTGGCCCGACTTGTAGCTGGTTCATTATCTCATCATCATCATCATTTAACATTAACATAACAATTAATTACTGGATAAATAGCATAAAGCATAAACCACGTGAAGCCAAAAAAATAAAAGCAGGCAAGCGACTTGCTTAGTTAAAAAAAGACACCACCAGTAGAGTAAATAGGTTGCAAAGAAAAAGAAAATATCATTAATTGTCATGTTGACAGCTGTCATATGTGTTTCCCGCGACTTGTGGCTAACAAGCGTCACAGCTAAGGGACGTTGATTTATCTTGACACTAACATTATGGTGGAATCGGTAGTACTGTAGAAAAGCATTCTTTACTAAAAAGATTTTATGAATTACCACGAGGTACACTCAAGGTAGACTAGATGTAACCAAGAGGTGGTCTGGATCCTGAATGTATACTTTGTATGATATGAGTCGCCAGCTGGCATTTCATAGCTGTCAGCTGTCATGCGTTTGGCGCGCTTTTCGCTTATAACAATGGTATGGTTGCGTCGTGTTTCTGAATTTACTATTTACATATTAAAGTTGTGCACAGCTAATATTATATCCATTTCTTCTTCTTCTACTTTTATTTAAGAGCCGAGCTCTTGTCGTTGGAGTATTTTCCATCTCGTTCTGTCCTCAGCCATCTCTTAGACCTCTTGATACGACATGACGTCAATCCTTTCTTTAACTTGGTCTATGTATGTTCTTCTCGGTTTACCTTTCCCTCTCTTCCCTTCTACTGTTCCGTCTAATGATGGTTTTCATGTATACGTCATGCGGTACCAAGTGGCCAAAGATCTTTCCTCTTATTATCTCTACAATACTTAGGTGGTTTTCTTTTCTGTCCAGCAGATTCTCTCCATACGTCGCCAACTCCAAATCTCAAATGCCCCCAATCTCTCCCTGTCCTTTTTGGTGACTGTCCCAATATTATTATATCATAGAGTAATTAATAATGGTCAAAGGGTTGCGAAATTAGCTCTCCTAAACCAAATTTTCACATAAACTAACAGAAATTCGCATAAATACGTCTAATCAAAACAGTAATTAAGGCACAAAGCGGCTGACGCACAACATTACCGTGACGTCCCTCCGGCTGAATAGCGTAATCCCTTTGCCGCTAATGAGCCCGCGGCCATCTTGTATCGTTGACAGCTGTCACGCGTTTCCCGCGCTTTGCGATTTCGCCCGAAAAGGAGGTTTTATTATATTATTGTGAAACGTTTTCAATGTGCAAATATCGCGTTATTTTTGGAATAATACGTGGTTAATGAAGGATTTTGATACGATAGGAATTGAGCGATTTACATATTTCCAAGAATGGGCTGTTACGTTTTCCTCTACAATTTGTCAGTGCCTAGCAACGCCTTTTATGTTTTACTAGCTGTTCCCCGCGGTTTTACCCGCGCGTGAACTAAAGTTTATCGCGATAAAAAGTGCCCTATAACCAGCCCCAGCGTGCAAATTTCTAAAATGAAAGTAGTCTAAGTTATCCTTATAACATTAGCTATCTGCGAGTGAAAGTCCCGTCAAAAATCGGTCCAGCCGTTTCAGACATTAGCAAGAACAAAGAAACAGACAGACTGGCAAAGTTTTAAAAATTGATTTTTTGATGTATCTAAGTATCCCTATCCCTACTTCCCTACTTATATATAAATGCGAAAGTAACTCTGTCTGTCTGTCTGTTACGTTTTCACGCCTAAACTATTGAACCGATTTAAATGAAATTCGGTACGCAGACAGTTTAAACGCTGAGGAAGGACATAGGATACTTTTATCGCGATAAACTGTAGCCCACGCGGGTGAAACCGCGGGGAACAGCTAGTAATGTACATATTAGAATGCATTTAGTGAAAAGCTATTAGTAATTTGAAATTACAAACAGCAACTTCGATTTTATTATTTTTTATGTAAGTATATTGTATAGACTAGAAATGCTCATCACCCGACTGCTTCCGTAACTTGGACAGTTGGGAATCGTCTTGCGTTTTATTTTGACATTTGAACTCCATTAATGGGCTTCGACCATTACCACAGAAGACATACCCACCATCAGGCGAGTGACGTCATCACTTGATAGTCATTCTAGAATAACTTGACAACTGTTTGTCTGTTACCTTTTCACATCTGAACTGCTGAACAGATCTTGATAAATTTTGGAATGTAGATAGTTTGAATCCTAGGGAAGGAGATAGGACAATTTTTATCGCTTTAGATTGTAGTCCTCGCGGGTGAAACCGCCGTCTACTGTTAGTGTAAAATTAAATATAATAATACATAAAACGAAAAAGCTGTGTACAATCCAGCCAACTCGTTAAATTAATCCACACCCCGAGCAAACAGCAATTATCGTGTTTGTCTGTGCATTGTGCTAATTAGTATACATATAAAATATACATATATATCCATGTTATATATAATTATATTTGTCGCAGCGTGGTCGTCTCAGCTGATTTTAGAAGTTACGAAGGACTCACATTTGCCAATGGATGGCGGTGTTTTGCATTAGTTTTGTCAGTTCTCTCAGCTGTCAAGTGTCAACGTCAATGCGCTGTACACGTCACTGAAGAATGACGGTGACATTCGGTTGGGAGTGTCAACCGGACACTGGAACGCGTGAGCAATGAAGCAACAACTTACGCGCGAAATTAATAATCGAGTATCGAGCCTGATACGCTATCCGCGATTTTGGATCCATATGTCTAGCGTATAGTAGTAATATGTCAAGCCCTAGTGCTAAAATGACATATTATGACATGACATATCGATCCAAAACCGCGGATAACGGATCAGGATCGATTATTTATTAATTACGGGCATTAAAGGATCATCATAAGGGTTTTGGATCTGTTTCCATCGGCTCTAGGTTAAACCATTATTGTAACGAATCATTATCAAAGGAATGAAAGAATTCACTGTCGTGTTTATTTCTGAAAATATTTCTGCACGATGAACGAAGAAGATCGTGCCTCCAAGATACACCAACCTTGATGTCCCCCCATCATCGGAATTTGGATGCCCCGTCATATTTATATCGGTACGGGCGACAACGAAGCTTTGTCACTTTCACTTTTGAGTTTATAACATAGACTAACAGTGATAAAATGTATCCATGTCCTTCCCCAGGGTTCCAACTTTCTCCATGTCAAATTTCATCAATATCGGTGCAGCGGCTTAGGCGTGAAAAGGTCACAAGCAAACAGACAGACAGACCTACTTTCGCGTTTATAATATTTGTACTTATGTATTAATATCACCTGACAAGTAGGTCTGCCTTACTTCCATTTCATTTTCGCATGTTTTCATTAAAAACTTTTTATCGCCGTTGAAACCGGTTTTTCAAGTCGATATCACAATTTCGCAAGGTTTTTCCGAAATGCGAATAAAACTTCTTATCTGTTTTTATTAGCTCTCCTAATTAAGTAAACGAGGTTATATTATCGTGTTTTACTTATTTCAATTAATTAATTTAGACTGAATTGTTGAAATTGTTGACCCTGATCCGCGTAGTTTCTGATAACTTCAAATACATTTATTTAGCAAGATACATGTGATCATGTTAAACCGTCAAATGCAAAACTAGCTACGCCTGTTCCAACCTCCTTGCACCGGCAATAGAACAGGTAATTAAGAAACGCCCGACAGGTCTCAGGCAGCTGTTCATTGCCCATTGCGCTACATCGGTCGTCAATGTAGATAATGTACGTAGATAGATATAAATGATAGATTTTGAGAAATCACCTGTTGATGATGATGATGATGATGATGATGAAGGGAGAGCGGTCCGCCACTGAGCCCGTCTCCGGCTCCTCTCCCCCAACTACTGGCAGCCACTCGGCGCAAGTCGTCGCTCCACCTAGTCGCCGGGCGTCCTACACTACGTTCTCCAACAAGCTTTTTAATTTTGTATATTACTTGTCAAACTCGCCAAATTCTAGAACTTTCCACACAGAAACGTCCGAACTATCCAAATTTCCAACAGGATTATTTCAGTTGCCGTCCGAAACTGCGAACTATTTAGCGCGTGCGAATTCTGGAAGTTTCGATAGACGCGCCGCCATGTTGGTTTGACAGTTGGTGACGCCATGTTGCGGTGAAATGGCGCGAAAAGTTCGACAATTGCGTTCAAAAACCGGACGGTTCGGTCAAAATTGTACGAAATGAACTTTTATTTTTGGAGACTTACTGAAACAATCAAGGCTTTAGGGGTATAAGCATGCTGAATTTGTTCCCGAGGGATGAAATCCCTAATTCCCCACTTAAACATTATAAAGGCGAAAGTAACTCTGGAGTCTGTTAGTCGAAACCACAGAAATGCAGGAAGGGTTTATTATAAAACCAAGCTAGATATTTAATGTCGCAGACGTTTTTGTAGACCTACTGGAAGCCTACATTTATTTCACACATTACATCAACTCTAATCAAACCGTTTAGCCAGCGTGAGCTGATAAAGCAGCAGTCGTCTCATTCTCCTCCGACTTGTTTTACAAATATCGTTATTTCTTATTGAAAACTTTACTTTATCAAATTAAATATAGCCTGTGAGACTCGGGGATAATGTAGCTTGCTATTAGTGAAAGAATTGTCGGGATTGGATCAGTAGTTTAGGAGATAACCACATACATCCAAAAAAATAATTTTTAACCTTTTTATAACATTAGTGTAGCTTTGCTCAAAACTGTTAACCGAAGCCAAGCATCAAAAATATTAAAATCAATTTCACCCTAACTTCTTAACGGCAGTTTAAAATGTAGTTAACAGAACACTTACTTTAAAAGCGTAATTAACGGTTTAATTTTTAACTGTGGAGGGTGATTTCACCGTATCCCTATTAGGGAGTTAATATTTAATGAGCTGATTTAACTGTTAGTTAAATTGGTTATCTATTTTATGTGAAAAGGGACATTTTAACTGTTGTAATAGGTATAATAATATGTTTTTATTAACTTGTTAATTTATGAAACTAAGTGACAGGACGAGCAAGTCGCTCGCCTGATGGTGAGCGTCACAATTGCTAATTACAGTCTAGTGCCGATTCGATTCTTTAAACTTTGTTTCGATTCGATTATAAAATCGTTATGACTTGGAAACCACCGTCCATACCTACCACCAAGCTATGGTTTCACGACGCATTCCTTCACTAAAATCAAGCTTTACAGGACTCGAACCCACGACCCACGTGTCGCAAGCTGACGTCACTATCAATAATGATATTATAACTTACTATAGTTGCGCCCCGCGGTTTCGCCCGCGTCTTCCCGTTATCCCGCAGGAACCTTTTTCCGGGATCAAAAGTAGCCTATGTGTTTATCCAGGGTATAAGCTATCTTCGTTCTGAATTTCATTCAGATCCGTTATATAGTTTTTGCGTGAAAGAGTAACAAACATCCATCCAAATAAATAAACATTCATTCATTCATTCATCCATCCATCCATACCTACAAGCTTTCACGTTTATAATATTAGTAGGATAACTGACACAACATTTCTATTTCGTTAACCGCTGATTATGTTTTATTACATTTTAAGCGACGTAACATTCAATTGACCATAGAGTAAAGATTTAACTGACGTTTTATTGACCCTGCTGTCGAAATTAAGAACGACAATGGTGATAATTTAATAGAAAAACTATAAGGCCCACTCACAAAGGGTCCCGGGTTAAATTAGTAAACGGAAAGTTTAATAAATCAGAGTTAAAATGTTATTTTTCTAATACACAGAATGTCTTGCGGCATTTAAAATAAACTCGGAATTAATTCACCGGAGAACCCTAATTTTAGTGGTTGTTTTACTACTTACAGGGTAGCGTTCGACCACAAGTCACCTGATGTTAAGTGACGGCGTGGTCGAAGGTTCCACGCTACACCTGGACTGGGAGCTGGCTCTCAAGGCTGCCGGAACACACCGATAGGTGCACGGCGACAGATTGTTAACTCGAGGCTGGTAGCTAGCAGGCGAGCACTAGAGCATGCCCTACCACCAAGCTATGGTTTCATCACGATGTTTTCCTTCACCGAATGCTCAAGCTCATTGTAGTATAAGCCTGCAGGGCTTAAGGAATGTTTGAACAGATCTACTAAACCTCACGAAATATTCCAATTTACTGCAATTATAAACGTACTTAATTGTATGTATTATAACATTCTTTATTATGGTTTGGTGAGTTCGTCACGCACTCCATAGCTTCCTGTGTTTAATGCGGGTTTAATGACGTACAGAGTTACCAGATATCTGTCATTTTTTTTTTTGTTTTGTTTTGTTCTGGCGTCACACGATTAGTGTATTTGCCAGTGTCAAGTATAAAACATTTCAAACTCAGAGAGTTGAATCAAGTTTAAAATGATGATGATGATGATGAGATGAAGGGATGAGGATAGTGTTTAAGTAAAGTAGTGGCGCTTTACTTAAACTTCACACGGACTGTCTTGGAGCAACTCGAAAAGTCACTTTCACAAGTTTATTTCAATTACCCACACTCGTACACATTAACAAACACATAATGATTAATAATCCACCAATATCACACATTATCACTCGAAGAAACACAAGTTTTGGAAATAAAAACAAAATCTTCATGTTGACAGTTTAATTGCCGCCAAAAAGTGTCTATCTGACTGTTTCAAAAAAAAAATGTATGTTAGTTACGAAAAATCTGTAAAAGTCTACACGTACATTGTTAATCTGATAATTTAACATTTTTGAAAATTGTCATATCTAATCCTACTAATATTATAAATGCGAAAGTAACTCTGTCTATCTGTCTGTCTGTCTGTTTGTTACGCTTTCACGCTTAAACTACTGAACCGATTTAAATGAAATTTGGTACGGAGATAGTCTAGACTCTAGAGCCTAAAAAAAGACATAGCTACTTCTTATCGCGATAAACTGTAGCCCAAGCGGGTGAAACCGCGGGGAACAGCTAGTTGGTAATATATCTAATTGGGTATCTTGTACTTACATGCATTTTAAAACTGATGAGATCTGTACAATGCACTAGCGACCCACCCCCGTGTCACTCGTTAATATTGTACCTTTTTATCAGAGACACCCACGAATCTTCTAGAATCATCTTATCATAATTTTCCTGCGCGACGACGATCTCAGCCCTTGGACATCAAAGTATATCCAGTAAATATATTAGAAATATTAATTATTATGAAATGTAATTACAAAATCCAAAACTTCCCAAAACAACTCCCTGTTACCTGACAGCAACACTTATGTACTTTGTAATTAATCAGCCGTGTTTGCATTCATCCAGTCACTTGATAAAGCGACTGGAATTAGAAGGTATTACTAGGTTTATATATATTAGCTAGAAACCGGAAACCGTCATGTCCAAGAACTGCAACATTCAAGGGCATGCGACATCTACCAACCTGCACTGGGCCAGCGTGGTAGATTACAGCCCATACTCTCTCTCTGAGAGAAGGCCGGAGTCCCAGCAGTGGGAACGTGAAAGGCTGATAATGATCACTAGGTATAAAATAAGAGATATTGGCTATCCGTATTTCTTTCAAGACATTTTCCATTCAAACTGAAAATGCTTGGTTCTGTGGCTTATATGACCAGCCCACTTCCTCTTCAGCTTGCTAATTCTGTAAGCTATGTCGGTGACTTTAGTTCTCTGATGGATCACCTCATTTTTTATTCGATCCTTCAGAGAAACTCCAATCATAGCCCTTCCCAAAGATCGCATGAGTAACTTTATCCTTAACTTCTAAATGTGTATATTATAAATCAAAGGTGACCGACTGATCTAAGGTGATCTATCAACGCACGGCCCAAACCACTGGACGGATCAGGCTGAAATTTGGCTTGCAGGTAGATGTTATGACGTAGGCATCCGCTATGAAAGGATTTTGATTAAGTCTACCCCGAAATGGATAAAAGTTGATGGAGATGAAAGTTTGTATGAAACTTTGTCAATTTTAAACCGATCGGGCTGAGACTCTGCATGCATAAAGCTGTAGCTAGTTATTAGTGTAAATTCCATTACTTCGCGACATAATTATACAATGATCATTCCCAATTTCCCACCCCATTCCACTATCAGAACCAGTCACTGGAATAACAAAATCAGCCACTGGAATAATCTAAACTGACACTCTATGCCCTACCATCTAGGGTTACCACACATTTTGTCCAGACATGTTCGAATTATCGACCTTCTGTGCGGACTTTTACCAGATTTTTAATTTGTCCGGATTTTTAACTGAGCTGGAATTATAGGAGAAATATGAAAGACTAGTAACACCCCGCGGTTTTACCTGCGTCTTCCCGCAGGAACCTTTTTCCGGAATAAAAAGTAGCCCAAGTGTTAGTCCAGGGTGTAAACTATCTCCATTCCACATTTCATTACAATCGGCTCAGTAGTTACGGTGATACGTGGTAACAAACATTCACACACACACACAAACTTTCGCTGTTAAAAAATTAGTAGGTTTTTTTATTTATCGCCGTTCCCCTATCGGTGTGTTCCGGCAGCATCACTTGAGAGCCAGTTCCCAGTCCAGGTGTAGCGTGGCGCCACCTTTGTCACCAAACATCAGGTGACTTGTAGTCAAATGCTACCCTGGAAGACTGGAAGTCATAAACAAAGAAAAGTGTTTGGATTTATTTGAATTTTTGGTATGGCAACCCTACCACCGTTACCACAGATTAGAATACGCCGTCCCCGTCCCCTACCGTCCCCGGCCGTCCCCGCCAGTCACGCAAGTCGCAACTCACGCGATATCCCCAGTTCCTGTTAAATCCAAATTTATATGACTAATCCAATGTCTAGACTGGTTTTTTTATAATCTAGATTCATAGAGTTATGTCTACTTGAAATAGCTTTATTTTTTGGTTATTGTGTCACGATTAGTGTAATTGCTAGTGTCAAGTATAAAATATTTCAAACTCAGAGAGTTAATCAAGTTTAAATGATGATGATGATGATGGGATGAGGATAGTGTTTAAGTAAAGTGGCGCTTTACTTAAACTTTACACGGACTTTTTTGGAGCAACTCGAAAAGTCACTTTCACAACTTTATTTCAATTTCCCACACTCGTACACATTAACGAACACGTAATGGTTAATAATCCACCAATATCACATATTATAACTCGAAGAAACACAAGTTTTAAAAAAAAAATCATGTTGACATTTCCATTGCCGCCAATATTACCTGTCAAAACTTAATTTGTCATTTAACTAAATTCATATACCCTTCTATTGACAGAACTTTCTTAAAAGTAATGACTAGCAAATATAAGTGAAAGGCAAGGCGTAGATTACAATATAAACAGGAATTAATAAGAAAAAGTTAGTATGTATGTTTGTTACTTATATTAGCTATTTTTATCAAAGCGCGAGTGAAACTGTTACTGGTGCTGGTTCCCAAACTAAGCTGAAAAACGGGGATAATTAAAACTATCTCTCCGTGTAATTTTGGTCTAAAAAAATATCATAAAAATATATGTTAATCTACTTGATATATAGCAGAACACCTTCAGGCCGAAAAATGCAAAAAATATATTTAAATACTGAAAAAAAATGTGCAAAGTGCCCCATTTTCTAAAAGTTTAATACTACTTTACTCCTAAACTTATATGCAACAAAGACTTGTTAATACCATCAGCGTATTAAGAAATATAATACCCGAAACAACTTTAGGCCATTTTATGAAATTACTGCTTTAATTATTATTTGCGAATTTTTTATGTATTTCATACTCGCCAATCGGCACGTCAGTCTCTCATAAAGTCAGATGCGGGATGCTTTCACCTGATCAAGCCAGGTCAACGGCGTATGGTAGGGCCTTAAATAGATACTAATATGTTGAACAATCTAAAATCAAAGTCACGAAACTAGCTAGCCATATTTGACATATTTCCCAGAATGTTATTTATAAAAAGGGGTTATAAAAATCTCTAATAACAACCGGCGGCGCGCCTCCCGTCTGTCTGTCACCGCTCCCAGTTATAATTTTAATAAACGACAGTCACGCAAGAATGCTCGACGGAAACTGGAACACGCGTGGAAAAAAATATATCTCTCACTCTTTTGTATTAAGCCTGGTTTACCGTTAATTAAAACAATTCCCGGTCTTAATCTAACAAAATGTATTCTACTAATTAATATTATAAACGCAAAAGTTTGTGAGTATGTATGTTTGTTACTCTTTCACGCAAAAACTACTGAACGGATTTGAGTTAAATTTGGAATGGAGATAGCTTATACCCTGAATTGACATATAGACTACTTTTTATCCCGGCATAAGGTTTGAGGGATAACGGGAAGATGCGGGTGGAACCGCGGGGCTCAACTAGTATCCAATAACTTTTTCAAAGGTCCAATGTATTATACGTTTTTCAACAAAATTCCAAGTGAAATTCAAGACTTGTCGATAAATAAATTTCAAGAAAAATCTTACTAGCAAAGCTTATTATAAATCGTTAGTCCTATCCCGTAGGAACCATTTTCCGGGATAGAAAGTAGCCTATGTGTTAATCCAGGGTATAAGCTATCTCCATTCCAAATTTCACTCAAATCCGTTCAGTAGTTTTTGCGTGAAAGAGTAACAAGCATCCATACCTCCAACTTTCACGTTTATAATATTAGGAAACCATTAGCAAGTACCTATTTGAGTCTTTTTGTTACCTATTCACACCTAAATCACAGAACTGAACTTGATAAAAATGTGGCATATATAGTTAGATATAGTTTGAACTCTGGTTGACTTAATATGATACTTTTTATCGCGATAAACTGTAGCCAAAGCAGATAAAAAAAACCACGACGCACATCTGTACCCCTAGTACAGGTTTTGATAGTTTACAAAAACTATAAAAGTTTTCGTTTCCATCCATACATATTTTTTTCAGCGAATCTTACCGAGACTTGGAGGAACTGAAATCGTTAATACGGGTTATTTTAAATCGTTATAATCATATTCCAACAATGTTATTGAGTTACTTTTTGAATTTAAGCAGATCGAGTTGCCACTTTGACAAGTCGGCGGTGGTAAACGTCGACGTTTACGAAAACTTTTATCGTTTTCAAAACTTGTACTAAGGGTACAGGTTCCAACATAAATAAAAAGGACGGAACCCCAAATGCGTCCCTGCGTCAGTATATTTTGTTGAGACGAAGGGGGGTTGTAAAAATTTCATTTCAATATCACAAATGGATGTGGTACAGTCGCGTGCCAAAGGTATTTGTGAGAATTCTAAGAACCGATGTAAGTACCTAAGTATGTCAGTTTTACTTATTTACCCTAACTTTTTTCCTCTAAAATCTCTATTAAGACTATTTCTCAAGTTAATTCATCATACTTCCTAATAACATTATAAACGTGAAAGTTTGTGAGTATGGATGGATGGATGTTTGTTACTCTTTCACGCAAAAACTACTGAACGGATCTGAACGAAATTTGGAATGTAGATAGTTTATACACTGGATTAACACATAGGCTACTTTTTATCCCGGAAAAAGGTTCCTGCGGGGTAACGGGAAGACGCGAGTGAAACCGCGCGGCGCAACTAGTAATTCATAATTCAATTCTTTTTATTCAATAGGATACATTGTGATCACTTTAAATCGTCAAACTTAAAACTAGCTACGCCATTTCCAACCTCCTTACGCCAGCAAAAGAACAGGCAAGAAACGCCCGGCAGGTAATTTTTTTGGCGCGACCACATTTACAATTTCATTTTTATACTAATTGATGCGGGTTATGAAATAAGATGTGTGTGTCCCCGCCCTAATGCGGAATGACACAAGTGTCAAGCCGCAATGCGTCGAACGATATATCCCATCACTAGCTGTCACAATAAAATATGAAAACAAATGGGAAACAATAACTTTTCAATATAACTAACGCCTTCCTTTTATGGTTCTCAAATGTTGCAGCGTAGGGAATGGGAAACATTGGATGCGTGGAATATCAGTCAGACTATTTTAGATGACAAAAAAGCTTGGGACTTTTATGGCGGCAACTGAAGTGTCAACATGAAAATTTTGTTTTTTTAATTTTAAAACTTGTTTTTGTTTAAGTGATTATGTGTGATATTGGTGGATTATTATCCCGCAGGAACCTTTTTCCGGGATAAAGAGTAGCCTATGTGTTAATCCAGAGTATAAGCTATCTCCATTCCAAATTTCATGAAAATCGGTAAACGCTCGAAATTAATAATCGATCCTGATCCGTTGTACGTGGTTTTGGATCGATATGTCAATCCGTTTTAGGGGTAAAGATTTCCAATAACCGATCCGCGAATTGAATTTGCAATCTCTACATTGAATCTATCCTTCCATTATCTATCTAATCTATCCTTGGACAAATCAATCCATACATCGAACGACAGATTGGCCCTCTGGTTCAAAACGATTGATAGGAATCCAAGATCGATTTCAATCTGAGATAACAGATTGATTATTAGTAATGTTAAACCTCACCACGTATCATCAAGGGAGAGGGAGGGGTTAAAAATGTTAAAAAAACATAACCTGATTAATGAACAGCCCCTGACACTTGTATGAGTAAAATTAGGTGTAAAAAAAATATATATAGTTTAAAAAAAACAAAAAAAAAAAACACTTTAAAACGCACTGAAAAATATAAAATAATTAAATTGACTTGTATTAGTTACGATATAATGGTTAATTCAAAAAGTGTTGAGTGATTTTTCACCTTCCGGCTGCATCATCAGATCAGGTCGATGATACCAAATCATTGCATTGTCACCGAGATTACATACACATACGAAGTTTCAAGTCGATACGACAATTAGAAGTAGGTGAAAATTGACTTCTAAGATTTGATTACATTGTTAGTTAGTTAGTTAGTTAGTTAGTTAGTTAGTTAGTTAGTTACAAGTCAAGCTAACAAAAGTGTTTTAAAAAAATAAGATGATTGTGTATGCGTATCTCGTATTGCATATTCACACATACATAATATGAATAATCGTCCGTGTCCGTTTGTATGCAAATTACTTTTTGCTATATTGGACAATGAAATGCATATGAAATAGTATTCTTGGTATTGTAGTCATGACCATTGTTTAAAATTAAATATAAGTATAATAGAAACTAAAATATCATCATCAGCCTTTCACGTGCCCACTGCTGGGACTCCGCCCTCCTCTCTGAGAGAGTACGCGCCGTAATCTCCCACGCGGGCCCAGTGCGGGTTGGTAGATGTCGCATGCACGCGAATGTTGCGGTTCTTGGACATGCCGGTTGCCGAGCGATATTTAAAAACTGTGGCACTAAAATAATGACAGTTGTTTGTCAAAAAATATTAATGAAAATTAACGTTAACGTTTGACGCAAAAATGTTAATAGCTTTGAAAGTAGCTAGTTGTTTTTTTCAACGTGAAAATTTTATTTTTATTTCCAAAACTTGTGTTTCTTCGAGTGATAATGTGTAATATTGGTGGATTATTAACCATTATGTGTTCGTTAATGTGTACGAGTGTGGGAAATTGAAATAAAGTTGTGAAAGTGACTTTTCGAGTTGCTCCAAAAAAGTCCGTGTAAAGTTAAGCGCCACTACTTTACTTAAACACTATCCTCATCCCATCATCTCATCATCATCATCACCATCATCATTTAAACTTGATTCAACTCTCTGAGTTTGAAATATTTTATACTTGACACTGGCAAATACACTAATCGTGTGACGCCATAACAAAACAAAAAAAAAAAAAAAAAAGTAGCTAGTTAAGTTTGACGTTTTAAAGTGATCACAATGTATCCTATTGAATAAAGTACAATTGACTATTGAAAAGAGAAGTGATTATCACAATTTTAATAGTTAATAAAAACAAAGATAAAATTGCTGTACCCACTACTAGGCTCCATAAAGTTAGCAACTCGTTCAAATGTCAATGTGTACACTTTTTTTAACTACAAAATTCCAAGTGAAATTTAAGACTGCATGTTGTGTTCGCATTTAGTAGGTCGTGCAGCCGCCATGACGATCATGTTATATACGGGAGGAGGTTGGAACCGGCGTAGCTAGTTTTAAGTTTGACGTTTTAAAGTGAGCAGGAAAATATAACCAGCAAACTAATTCTATTCCAGCCAATGATATCCAATACTTGTTTATTGAATTCGCGCGTAGCTCTACTGAAACCCATGAGTACACATAATACATGACGAGGCTTACCACCACCACCTCGAGGGGACGGACTCAGGGCAGCGCCATGCGGGGTACGGCCAGCGCTGGCTCGATGGGGCGCGAGAGCGGCGTCGTTAGGTGGCAAGGGGCGTGAAAATGCGAGCGAAAAGTCAAAAAGGGGGGAATCTGTCTCGTTGTCAGGATGTAGCGATGTGGCGCCAATTTGAGTTATTTTTACTTATATAGTAGCGATTCGTCTCGATTACGCACGAATAAGCAAAATAGTTGTGTAGTAAGTGTCATAGTTACAAATTTTCGTGGTAATTTTATTAATATTTTCTTCCTTAAAACTATATCAAGTAGTATTAAAAAAAAATGCCAAATCGGTTTGATCTTCTAAAGGTTCTATGCACAATTTAGATTAATATTATATTATTTAAAGCTATGTTTACTATCTTAATTACACTGAAAATTGTTGTAATTAGCCCTCTTATGCTTATCTGACCGGACTGACCATAGAGCATTGATTGACAGCACGAGTGATGTAATTCACTATGATAGAAAAGTATCGAGTCAAACTCAGTATCGTTAAAAAAAATATTCAAGTACACTCAGAGACTCGAGTATTTTTGTGGATCCCTATTCGTGACTAATATCTTAATAGGTAGGTAGGTAGGTACGTAGTTATTCCATTAACACCTTCTCTAGTTCATGTAACTAGGTTAATTATGACGCACCACGCGACGTACGTGGTAGGGGCATAATTAAATACCCTTAGTTAAAACTAATTGCCTACTTTAATTCGCAGTGACATATTTTTGGTTGACAGGCAGCCTTGACAGGGTGGGACTAAGTGGAAGATAATAGCATAGTAAAGGAATAGTAGTTCAGCTTCATATAAATCGGCCGTCGCCGGTTTGAATGTGTGAGTAGCGGCACCGTGTACGCACGCACTTTTCACGCACACAATCACATAAACGAAAGGAGGCGGCCGGGGCCGCGGCCATGCACTCAGTACGGAACGCGCCGCCTATGCGTCACCGCAAGAGTAGGCAATTAACACGTCGAGCGGCCTTAGCTAACCTACTGTTCTTTATATACTGTGATAATAGGGCTATCACTGTGGATAAAGTAGAGTTTTCAGTAAATAATTACGATATTTATAAAACAAGCGGAAAAAAATGAGGCAACTGGTTACTTTATCAGCTCACGTTGGCTAGCCAGTTTGATTAGAATTGATGTTATATGTGAAAGAAATCTAGGCTTCCAATAGGTCTACAAAAAGTCCACTATAATAGAATATTATATTAGCAATGATAGATAGCTCAGTGATTGTAACGTTGAGCTTTCGGTGAAGGAAAATATCGCGATGAAACTATAGCTTGGTGGTAGGGCATTCTCTAGTGCTCGCCTGGATAACTAAGACTCTAGTTGAGAATTTGGGAATTTGTTGCTAAGCTCCTATCGGTGTGTTCCGGCAGTGTCACCTGAGACCCAATTACCTATCCTGGTGTAGCGTGACGCCACTTTCCATCAAATCGTTACTTAAGATCATGTAACTTAAGGTTAAATGTTCGTGCTCAAAACACATGTAGGTATTCACTACCGACTCGGCTACTGCGTCGTCAATTAATAGATAGATTTAACTAAAAATATAATTAAATGTATTTAAAGAAAAAATAATGGAATTAAATCGACCAAATTCATTAAGCAAGATGAAATTACCCCAGAATCACTCCCCCCTGCCGCGCCCCGTCCTTACTCCGCCCCAGTGCTATTCGAGGCACGTTAAAATGTAATTTATATGGGAATTTGTAATGAGTTGTCAGTTGCTCTGTCCCCGGGGACGTTTTGTATGATGGATGGACACGGCCTTTGTTTTGGTGTTAAAAAGTGGGTTTCCGTTTACATTGACGCCTGGGCGTTAGTTGCCTCACACTGCATTCGATTGAAAGGGTGCCACCTGGTGATGATTAAAAAAAATTAAAAGAAAATATGTATTAAAAAAAAATTCAAAAATATTTTTTGGAAAAAGTTATGTCAACGGAAAAGACTGGAAGCCTACATTTCTCTCACACATTACATCAACTCTAATCAAACCGTTTAGCCAGCGTGAGCTGATAAAGCAGACAGTCGTCTCATTCTTCTCCGACTTGTTTCACATATCGTCGGCTAGCAAACAACACCGCACAAGTCAAAATGTTGTGGTATTGACATTTTAATGCCATTAGATGCAGTTTTGACGTGCGCTTCTATGAATCTGTCAGTTCCAAGCATTTTGACTAAATAGAAACCGTTAATTAAAAATTGATATACACACACAAGTCAATAATTTACATAAAAAACACACAAGTAAAACAGTTTTATGTCTCTCATGAAAAGTTGCAAAATATAACCCTTTTTTATTATTTACAAGGTAGCGTTTGACCACACGACACGTCACCTGATGTTAAGTGACGAGGTGGTCGAAGGTGGCGCCACGCTACACCTGGACTGGGAGCTGGCTCTCAAGTGAGGCTGCCGGAACACACCGATAGGTGCACGGCGACAGATTGTTAACTCGAGGCTGGTAGCTAGCAGGCGAGTACCTACTAGAAAATACCCTACCATCAAGCAAGCGCTGTGTTGTTAGCTAGCTAGTGTTTTCTTGCTGAAAACTCTACTTTTTCGAAATAAAACATAGACTATGACACTCGGGGATAATGTAGCTTGCCATTAGCGAAAGAATTTCCAAAATCGGATTAGTAGTTCTAGAGAATATCCGTAGCAAACTTTACCTCTTTGTGTGTTTGGTATAATTTGTTCCGTCGCGGGAATAGAACCCGCACCCTTGACCTAGTAGGGCGTTAATTACATTTCCGCATTAGCAAACTTGCCGTAATTGAATGCTGCTAATGGTGGTCACGCCTTTACAAAAGTGTAGGTGTAGGGATGGACGATAAAGGGAGATGCGCCAAAATTTATTTGAAAATCTCTTTGTAATAGCGTCAATATATTTGTTTGTCTATACAAAACAAAACATTATTAGTAAAGCTTATCATTAAACTAGCTGTTCCCCGCGGTTTCACCCGCGTGGGCTACAGCTTTATTATGCATGCAAAGTCTCAGCCCGATCGGTTTAAAATTGACGTAAGTTTCATACAAACTTTCATCCCCTATTTTATCCCCTTGGGGGTAGAATTAATCAAAATCCTTTCTTAGCGGATGCCTACGTCATAACATCTACCTGCATGCCAAATTTCAGCCCGATCCGTCCAGTGGTTTGGGCTGTGCGTTGATAGATCACTATGTCAGTCAGTCACCTTTGAGATATATATATTTAGATACTAGTTGCGCCACGCGGTTTCACCCGCGTCTTCCGATTGTTCGGTCTTCGGGATAGCGCCCGCAGGAACCTTTTTCCGGGATAAAATTTAACCTATGTGTTAATCCAGGGTATAAGCTATCTCCATTCCAAAGGTCATTCAGATCCATTCAGTAGTTTTTGCGTGAAAGAGTAACAAACATCCATCCATCCATACTCACAAACTTTTACGTTTATAATATTTAGAATAAAGTTTGGAATACCATATCCGATATTTTCATCCCCTTGTCGGCGGCACACCCCGTAGTTTCACTTAACCACACCCTGTTGGTTACTAGTTACCAAATAACTTACCTACTGTTACAGTAATTATTGTGGTTTTAGTAACTTGTCTATTTAATAGCTTCTTTTATTCTTTTAAGCTAGTGGTTTCGGGTTCGAATCCCGGTAAGAGCAAATAGCCAAATATATATGTGTGATGAGCACGAATATTTGTTTCTGAGTCTTGGATATTTCTATCTATATAAGTATTTATTTCTCTATATAAGTATGTATACCGTTGTCTAGTACCCATAACACAAGTTTCGAGCTTAATTTGGGGCTAGCTCAATTTGTGTGCAATGATCCCCGATACTTATTTATTTTCACCCGCGGTTTTTTCACATTAAACCTTTTCCAAAATCAATTCAAAATATATTTGGTGGGAATTAGGATACATATAGCGATGATGGCTCAGTGGTAGTGACTTTGGCTTGCGATCCGTAGGACGTGGTTTCGAATTCTACAATGAGCTTGAGCTTTCGGTGAAGGAAAACATCGTGATGAAACCATAGCTTGGTGGTAGGATATTTTCTAGTACCCGCCTGGCTAACTACCACCCTCTTGTTAAGAATCTGTCGCCAAGCACCTATCGGTGTGTTCCGGCAGCCTCACTTGAGAGCCAGTTCCCAGTCCAGGTGTAGCGTTGCGCCATCTTCGACCACGTCGTCACTTAACATCAGGTGACTTGTGGTCAAACGCTACCCTGTAAATAGTAAAAAAAATAAATAAAAGTAATCACTTTAAAACGTCAAACTTAAGACTAGCTACGCCTGTTCCAACCTCCTTGCATCGGCAAAGAACAGGCAAGAAACGCCCGGCAGGTAATTTTTTGGGCGCGATTACATTTACAATTGTAATCTTACTACTAATTGATTGAATTGGAGCAAGTTCACTACAATCATAAGCTTATTTGTCATCAAATAGTCAAATATCTATACTAATATTATAAAGCTGCAGAGTTTGTTTATTTGTTTGTTTGAACGCGCTAATCTCAGGAACTACTGATCCGATTTGAAAAATTCTTTCAGTGTTGGATAGTCCATTTATCGAGGACATAGGATACTTTTTATCGCGATAAACAGTAGCCCACGCGGGTGAAACCGCAGGGAACAGCTAGTTTTATAATAAGCTTTACTAATTTTTGGAACAGGCGTTGCTAGTTTTAAGAAGTTTGACGTTTTAAAGTGATCACAATGTATCCTATTGAATAAAAAACTGATAATGATTTTGATTTAATAATATTTCTCTTTATACGGACTTGATATTTAGCTATAGACAAGTCTTGAATTTCACTTGGGATTTTGTTGAAAAAACGTACACATCGACCTTTGAACGAGTTGCTGACTTTATGGAGCCTAGTAGTGGGTACAGCAATTTTAACTTTGTTTCTATTGTATTAAAATTGTGATAATCACTTATCGTTTTGTAACTTTTATTTATCATTCCTATTTCATTTAACTAAAAACGCCCTTAAATCAGAAATTAAAAAGATGCATCGCTCTATATGAAGTTTTATAAATATTTTCTTCGACACATACACCACTTACATACACACACATGGAGTCTCACACACACACACACACACACACACACACACACAAAACGCTCTTTTCGCGCTTTTTTATTACTTACCTACCCTTAGTTTAGGTTTTATTGTAGTTTGAGTAATCCTATTTTGGCCTTATTGTATAACAAATGTTTGTCTATTTTATAATAAAACGCTGTTGGATTACCTAAATAAATAAAATAAAAAAATGAAATAAAATAAAAATAATTTTTCCTTATGTAAATTAAATTTTCATGAATATTATTGACAAACAACTGTCATTATTTTAGTTTCTTTAAGATTCTCTGGGGCTCATATTGTAAATCGCACGAACAGCACTTAAACCACGTCAGTTCTAATTTGCGTCAGACAAGTACATACATATGAGCATAGTTCGCGCACCGTTAATGCAACAAAAGTACAATGTAAAGCAAAAGTGTTGCGAGCAAATAAGCGTCGGCTGAGCGAGCGCTGAAACTTTGAGCTAGGGGTGGCACTTGTTAGATAGAATAGAATAGAATAGAAACTTTATTTGCTAAAAATGTGAGTAAAACAGTTAGTAATAACAACATAAATATTGATCGGATACATTTTACCTATCATGCACACATGCAAATTTAAATTTTTTAAATAGTAGCTAGGTAGTCATATAGGGAGTAAAAACTAAATAAATAGGTTATGATGTATTGTTACACCCTAATGTTTATTGTTTGGTCTGTAACCGGTAGGAAACCTAACATTTATTCACGTTAGATATTGCATTATGCACCTTGATTTAACTTATTATTAAAGCTTACAATGAAACATCGGATTATTTAGATGACAAACAAGCTTGGAATTGTAGTGAACTTGCTTCAATTCAATCAACTAGTAATAAGAATAAAATTGTGAATGTGATCGCACCCAACAAAATTACCTGCCGGGCGTTTCTTGCCTGTTCTTTTGCCGGCGTAAGGAGGTTGGAACAGGCGTAGCTAGTTTTAAGTTTGACGTTTAAAAATAATTAATATTTTTGAATGTTAAAATAATGTCTTTACCATATTTTTTTATTATTCTATTAGTTGCACCCCGCGGTTTCACCCGCGTCTTCCCGTTATCCTGCAGGAACCTGGGATAAAAAGTAGCCTATGTGTCAATCCAGGGTATAAGCTATCTCCATTCCAAATTTCATTCAGATCCGTTCAGTGGTTTTTGCGTGAAATAGCAACAAACATACATAATAGAATTAGCGTTAACGCTTGTAAAATGTAGCTTAGCTAGGGACACAGAAGCCCCTTACTTTCTTTCTCAAAAAGTAATGTTGCCATAATAATATAGAAACTAGTAAATACGGCGGCAAAGACTGCGCTGACATGAAGTAATGTTGCGTACATAAAAATTGCATTACCTACGCGCCAGCCCTATCCCAGAGGACTCGCTAACGAGTGGTAGAAACACAGGAACGCTTTTACAAGCGACTGTACTTACACGAGTGCCGTGTAGCGATTCTACGACAAGAACTAAGCGCTAGGAGTTCAGGTAAAAAAAAGACATCATCATCATCAGCCTATCACGTGCCCACTGCTGGGACTCCGCCCTTCTCTCAGAGAGAGTACGCGCCGTAATCTCCCACGCGGGCCCAGTGCGGGTTGGTAGATGTCGCATGCACGCGAATGTTGCGGTTCTTGGACATGCCGGTTTCCGAGCGATGTTTTCCTTCACCGTTTCGAGCGATGGTAGATCCGCACGTAACTTGCTAAGTCATAGGTGCGGGGATTCGAACTCGGTGTCAGCGCCTTGTAAGGTGCACGCTTTTTATAGTGATAAAATATTATCAACGCGGGTGAAACCACGGCGAACAGCTAGTAGTATTTCAATATATATTTTTAGTGTTTGACCACAAGTCACCTGACGTTAAGTGAAGATATGGTCGAAGTTTCCACGCTACACCTGGACTGGGAACTGGCTCTCAAGTGAGGCTGCCGGAACACACCGATAGGTGCACGGCGACAGATTGTTAACTCGAGGCTGGTAGCTAGCAGGCGAGCACTAGAGCATGCCCTACCACCAAGCTATGGTTTCATCACGATGTTGAAAGCTCGAGCTCATTGTAGGATTCGACCCGAGCTCAAATAATAGATAGTAATCCTCCACAAGAGTTTACAATTAATAAACACTTAAGCGTACTTAAAATTTAGCATCCCAACTTTACTGAACTTAAGTGCACTCAAGCTTTTCAAGTAGTGCGGAATAGTTCAAAAATTCATGCTCGAACTCTCCACCAACTGAAGTTTTCAAATGAATTCATCTTGGATCCCGTAAATCGCTTATTATAACTTACTAGGTACCAAAGTTAGGGCGACCATGCGTTTTCATAAGATACTAGGTTACTCGCAGTCACACCCACGGTTTCCTGCTTTCCTACAGGAACCGATTTATAACATCAATGGTAGTAAATAAAATTAATTAAATTAAAAAAAATGTGATAAAAACGATACTAATACACCTATTAAATTTAGCACACAGAAAAAGTAATGATAAATAATATTTAACATGCACAATTGCAATAAAATTAGCAAAAACAAATACAGGTACAATGAAATTATAAAATAAAATATATAAATTCTTTGAATCTTTGAAAATAAAAATGTCAAAATAATCAAGTCAGTTAACAAATGAAGGACAAGGGACCTTCATTTCACAATTAATATGAAGTTAAAAAAGCGCGAGCGGAGTAGGCGCGAATTTTTTTAAAGTATTTCTACTCTGTAAGCTAACAACACATATAAAGTTTCAAGTCGATACGACAATTAGAAGTAGGTGAAAATTGACTTCTAAGATTTGATTACATTGTTAGTTAGTTAGTTAGTTACAAGTCAAGCTAATAAAAGTGTTTTAAAAAGAAGGACAAGAGACCACAATTTCACAATAAATATAAAAGACACAAAATTTAGAAAAGCAAGAGGAGAGCGAGCGCGAAAATTTAGAAGTACCTTACCCAGGCTAGTACTAAAAAGGTTGTCCGTTTTGAAACGTGTCCTTTGGTCACCCTACATCGAAATGCCAGTGGCTAAAAGTCCTTCACAAAAGGAGCGTATCCGAATGCTTTGAAGTAGGTTATATTATAATATTTCACGGCATATTTTGTCTGTCTGTGTTCGTTATGTTATTGTTTTACTGAAGGCCTTGTGGCGGTGGTTTTGCTGTAGAATACAGTGACGAACATACTGACAGTCCGTCCGATGGTAAACGAAAAAAACGAATTGCAAAAACTTATGGAGAAGCTATTTAATTTTACGTCAACATTCACGGCGTTAACTTTTATCCACTGACGCCTGAAATTAATAATCGATCCTGATCTGTTGTTATCCGTGGTTTTGGATCGATATGCCATGTCGTAACGAATCTGTAGGCATCAAAATGAATCTGTAAAGCCGGATTTACATTACGAAACAAGTGTCGTGCATGATAAAACTAGTTTCGTGAAACTAATTTTAGCACATGTGAAACTTTTTTCGTTTAAATTATAGTGTCGTGAAATTATCAGTATCGCGGAGATGGCCCTGTCAAAATCAAAGCTGTATTTTACGTCCACACGTCCACTCTGCGCAGGTGCTGTCGCGACACTAGTTTCGCGTCGCATTTACATGATGAAATTAGTTGCATGACAATAGTTTTACAAAAAAAATGCGCATAGCACGAAACTACTCCAGTGTCACAAAAGTAAACAATGCATGCACGCATTGTAAAACTGAACGTTTACACGTGAAATTACTGGTGAAATTAGTGTTATAAAACTAATGTCATGCAACTAATTTCGTAATGTAAATCCGGCTTAAGAGTTTTTTTTCTTTTGAAGTACACAGAACCTAAAAAACGTATTCAAATCATAAGTTCAAAAACAAAATAGGAAATTGTCAAAGCTCTGTTTCTGCAGTCCATTAAAACAAATCCTTTGAACGTACTCTCACATATTCTGTGCCCTAGACAACTCTACAAGAAATAGCTTCTATCTAAGGCTTCTATCGATAACGAAATGTCAAAGAGCTGTCAATCAAATCAATAGATTAGCTGAGTGAAAGGAAAGTCGGAGAGAAAACAATCCCGAGATGTCAAAGTATGATGACATGTGTCAAGTGTCAATACAATAATAACTTTCTGACATTTTATATATTTACTAGCTGTTCCCCGCGGTTTCACCCGCGTGGGCTACAGTTTATCGCGAAATCCTTTCTTAGTGGATGCCTACGTCATAACATCTACCTGCATGCCAAATTTCAGCCCGATCCGTCCAGTGGTTTGGGCTGCGTTGATAGATCACTATGTAATGTCAGTCAGTCACCTCTGAGTTATATATATAGATTTAAGGTAACATTGCGGTATGTTTATGACATACTAGTTGCGCCCCGCGATTCCATCCGCGTCTTCCCGTTATCCAGCAGTAACGTTTTTCCAGGATAAAGCTTATGTGTTAATCCAGAGCATAAGCTATCTCCATTCCAAATTTCATCAAAATCGATTCAGTAGTTCGGTGATACGTGGTAACAAACATTCACACACACAAACTTTTGCATACATAATATTACTAGGACTCACCCTGACTTCGCTCGGTTAGGCAAATATAAATCGAGCCAAAAAAAAATTTTTTTTCTCTTTGTTTTATTTTCCTTTTCTTTTAAAACAAGTCGGAGAAGAATGAGACGACTGGCTGCTTTATCAGCTCACGCTGCCTAACGGTTTGATTAGAGTTGATGTGATGTATGTCTGTCGTAATCTTGCTTACTCAGGCAAAACGGGGCGGGTCACTAGTAAATTGTAAGAAGAATAAAATGTTTCTCTGACGACCGATGTGGCGCAATGGGCGGATCGCCGACTGTGAAGCGTGAGGTCGCGGGTTCGATTCCCGCTACAGGACAAATGTTTGTGCATTGAAAAAAAAAAGCGCAAGTATTTGTTCTGTGTCTGGGTGTTGTGGATCCCCGATCCTCGTAGTTTCTGATACCCTAGATGCAGGGAAACCTAGTTAGGGGTCAGAGGCTATGTATGTGATTGCGCGGGCATTATTAAAAAAAAAAAAAAATGTTTAATCAATTTTATTGATAGTAAATAACCAATATTATTGTTTTCTTTACAGGTAATGGAGCTTTCTCTAATCAATGAATTAATTGAGGAAATAATTAAACAATGCTGATGGCAAGGGAAAGGTAATTATTATTGTCTAATAAGTTATTACTGAAAAGCTTGGTGGTAGGGCATGCTCTAGTGCTCGCCTGCTAGCTACCAGCCTCGAGTTAACAATCTGTCGCCGTGCACCTATCGGTGTGTTCCGGCAGCCTCACTTGAGAGCCAGTTCCCAGTCCAGGTGTAGCGTGGCGCCACCTTCGACCGCATCGTCACTTAACATCAGGTGACTTGTGGTCAAACGCTACCCTGTAAGTAGAAATACCAAGTTTTAATTTCTTAAATTTGGTCACGCAACTATTTCTACTAATGTTTGGCTTGAAAAAAAATTTCGTAAGAACAGACTCGTGCGTGATAGACAGACAAACAAATTGAGGACGTCTTAAGTAGCAATAATTAGTGGTGTCCGAGTAATTTAGATTAATTAGTGGACTAGGCGTCTGTGACGAGGCGTCTCGTTGGAAACAAAAATAGGACACCGAAGCCGAGTGCGAGTTGGTCTCCGCACCGAGATAGATACCTCAACTCGTTTATGAGAAAAAGAGTCTTGACAGACAGACAGGCGGACAACATAGTGATCCTATAAAGGTCCTTTGGAAGTACAGAACCATAAAAATGTTTAAAACTTAACTGTGACAGTTGAAATGCTCCAAAAAAGTTTCATGAAATTATGTCTAGATTTGTACGTAGGTCTGTAGACCCCAGTGGTCTGAAGCTTCAAGTTAGGAGACCATGCTCAAGGAGAAAAATTTTCGCGCAAAAGAGTAAATTCAACCCTTATCTTTCCCTCGTGTATCATTAATTAAACCAACCCCTTTTTCCACAAATATTCCAAATAATATGTTTAGCTCGTAAATAACTTTGGTAAACGTAAATATCACAAGAATTTTAATTAACAGCAATAAATATTCAACACTAGGGCAACTATTACGCTTGCCCTACCGACCAGCGCACAGTGGGTCCACTCCGAAAGGAAGTGGACAATTCAGCTTAAACCTACTTCCTAATAATATTATAAACGTAAAAGTTTGTGAGTATGGATGGATGGATGTTTGTTACTCTTTCACGCAAAAACTACCGAACGGATCCGAATGAAATTTGGAATGGAGATAGCTTATATCCTAGATTAACACATAGGCTACTTTTTATCCCGGAAAAGGGTTCCTACGGGAAGACGCGGGTGCATCTAATCCTACTAATGTTATAAACGTGATAGTTTGTGAGTATGGATGGATGGATGTTTTTTACTCTTTCACACAAAAACTACAGAACGGATCTGGATTAAATTTTGAATGGAGATAGCTTACACCCTGGTTTAAAACATAGGCTACTTTTTATCCCGGAAAAGGGTTCCTACGGGAAGACGCGGGTGCATCTAATCCTACTAATGTTATAAACGTGATAGTTTGTGAGTATGGATGGATGGATGTTTTTTACTCTTTCACGCAAAAACTACCGAACAGATCTGGATTAAATTTTGAATGGAGATAGCTTATATCCTAAATTAACACTTTAGCTACTTTTTATCCCGGAAAAGGGTTCCTACGGGAAGACGCGGGTGAAACCGCGGGGTGCATCTAATTCCTACTTATATATAAACCTGTAAACCTACTTATATTATATAAATGCGAAAGTAACTCTGTCTGTCTGTTAAGCTTTCACGCCTAAACTACTGAATCGATTTAAATTAAATTTCGTACGGAGATAGTTTGAACCCTGCGGAAGGACATAGGATACTTTTATCGCAATAAACTGTAGCCCACGCGGGTGAAACCGCAGGGAACAGCTAGTAATAGTATAAACGTGTAAGTTTGTGAGTATGGATGGATGTTTGTTACTCTTTCACGCAAAAACTACTGAACGGATCTGAATGAAATTTGGACTGAAGATAGCTTACACCCTGGATTAAAACAAAAGCTATACAAAACATAGGCATAGGGTTCCTGCTGGATAACGGGAAGACGCGGGTGAAACCGCCAAGCTACCATAAAGTATATACCGGTAAAGTTACAAGCCAATAAAAATTCTCAACTCATACTGCCCCGGTCCAAAAACCTCGTTACGTAAGTATTTACCATACCGTTACTGGCGTGACACTTCTGTAGTATATGTATAACAGGGTTCCGCACATAAAAAATTTAAGAGTTTTCTTTTATATTTCGATGTATAAAAGGTTTTTTTTTAACGTGCAAAAGAACATTGGCCTGGACCCGATGGCAATATATTTTGTATAAAAATTTTCGTTTCTGTCAATGTCACTTGACAGTGACAATCAATTTGCTAGTACATAGATTAGAAAGATTAGTTTTTGCTCATGTTTGGTAAATGATTTGAAAATAATGTTGATTTTAATGACTTAATTAAAGTAGGAACGTCTTCCAAAGCATGAAACGGAATGACAAAAAAAATTTAGAGTGCGTTCAAAACATCCAAACATCGGTAAGTGAAAAAATGTCTTAAAAAACTCCATAGTTAAAAAATCAATATCTTTTTTTTCTACACTTTCTTTAAAATATCGTTTGTATAATCTTAATTGACAAAAAATTACAATTTTTATCGTATATAGATCGTTTTCATACGACCTCGGGTCCGTTTTGGCCATTGTTCTTTTAGCATTTATTTGATAGGATACAAAATGTGATCACAATAAATTTAGAACGTCAAACACAAAACTGTTGCTGTTCCAACCTCCTTACACCGGCAAAAAAACAGGCAAGAAACGACTCGTACTAATTTAATTTTTAATTTTTAATACTTATTTTTAACCGACTTCAAAATATTTTTTATTTTAATGTGTGTTCTCGGATAACTTCGTCGTTTATGAACAGATTTTGATGATCCTTTTTTTGTTGGAAAGGAAATATCCCAAGGGTGTTACCGTGATAAGAAAACCAGAATCTGGTGATGGCATCCCAGACGAAATCGAGGTTAAACAAAAGTCGGTTTTTTATGTACCACTTTTTTTATAACGAATTTTATAGGCGAAGATCTGTCCGAGCATAGGGTAGGTTGTAAAACAGCGCTGCGCTCACATAATCATTGCTATGTGAATGCAGCACATGCTGAAGCTGCCCTATAATTAATTAATAGATAAGTAACTGACACATAATATGCTGTCTGTGTTATAGTGGCAATAAATTGATTTTTTATTTATTTTAATTTTATTATGTAATAAATTAATCTACGCTATCGTCGCTCCCTACACAAAATGAAATATTTCCTATGGCGAAATATAATTTCAGATAAACATCAGTATGCTAAGAAGGATCCCCTACTTTGCGACTTGTAGTACTATGCATAATAGAATAGCTAACATTCTATTATTTATCGTAATATATTTCTATTTACTACTTACAGGGTAGCGTTTGACCACAAGTCACCTGATGTTAAGTGACGATGCGGTCGAAGATGACGCCACGCTACACCTGGACTGGGAACTGGCTCTTAAGTGAGGCTGCCGGAACACACCGATAGGTGCACGGCGACAGATTGTTAACTCGAGGCTGGTAGCTAGCAGGCGAGCACTAGAGCATGCCCTACCACCAAGCTATGGTTTCATCACGATGTGTTCCTTCACCGAAAGCTCAAGTAACAGTTAAATATGCAATACATGCTCACTGTATTGATTGATTGATGTAGGTCTGTGGAAAATACATGAGCAAGCGATGCGTTTAACGCGAACAAGTTACCGTTACGATGCGCGTGTCCATTGAATGAACGGCACGGGATACAAAATTCAAATTCAAAACAAATTATTCAATAGGGATACATTGTAATCACTTTAAAACGTCAACTTAAAACTAGCTACGCCTGTTCCAACCTCCTTACGCCGGCAAAAGAACAGACAAGAAACGCCCGGCAGGTAATTTTTTTGGCGCGATCTCATTGACAATTTTATTCCTATTACTAATTGATTGAATTGGAGCAACTTCACTGCAATCCCAAGCTTTTATTTATGTTATATAATAGTCCGATATTTTTTAATTAGCTTTATTAATTAGATTTCTCTTGTTTGGTTGTACACATTGGGATATGGAAACATGAATACATATTAATGAGTTGCAGGATGACAACCAAAGCAGAGCAGACCCCACAAGCAGCACCCGTTCACGAGTTGACGCATGTGCCAGCCATCGCTCTCCTCGACCATATGTAATGAATCTGATATAGTACAAAACAACTTTTCTGCTTTGCCGAATTCCATTCTACAATGACAATAATCGTCACTAACACGCGAGCGGAGCGAGCGCGAAATTGCTGCTCGTTAGTCTCGCTAAAACTCGAGAATGGCTGGACCGATTTGGATAATAGGCATATAGGTTTTTTGTTCATTGATGGCAGTCCTCCTCTCCTCTAGTTTTAAGTAATGTTGTTGTTGTGCCCAACAGAGTCCATAATTGATCTTAATTATATTATGACTAACTATTGTACATTATGGAATGCAATAAATTCTTTGAATCTTTGAATCTAATTTTGATCTTGAAATATTTGTGGAAGTTCAGGGAAGATTTAAAAGGTGACTTTTATTGGTGATACGTAGTTCGCCGGCTCAGCTAGTGTTAAATAAACGTGTGATACAATGGACCCGCACATATCGTGTTGACGGCATGCCGACACAACTTCTTAGAAAAATGGCGACACAATTGTGATGTTTTGGCCGTTACTGCTGATGACTTATGGATAACACGCCATTTTGTTTCTTAACTAGACACCCGCCCCGGCTTTGCACGGACAGGCAAAGGTTCAACAACCGGAAGTTTACTCACAACCGTTAAATGTAAAAGGAATAGTTCAGGAATGGATTACATCTGTTGCAGTAACTATATATAATTCGAATTTGGTTATTTAACCTAAATTATTAATGGAGGAAAAAGCTATTATTTTTCGCAATGAAGTTTGGTTTAAGCCCCTATCTTTAAACCCCTATCCCTCAAAAAACAGTTACTATTTGTATATTAATTAGTTCGTGTATTTATATTTTTAATTACTGTTATGTTTATGTATTATTTCTTCCTAACACTTGTTTTTTTGCCACAAATAAAATTATTGTTTATTGTCTATCTATATGCGAAAGTACTCTGTCTGTCTGTCTGTCTGTCTGTCTGTCTGTCTGTCTGTCTGTCTGTTACGCTTTCACGCCTAAACTACTGAATCGATTTAAATGAAATTTGGTAAATAGATAGTTTGAGCCCTGAGGAAGGACATAGGATACTTTTTATCGCGATAAACTGTAGCCACCGCGGGTGAAACCGCGGGTAACAGCTAGTATTATACACGTGTAAGTTTGTAAGTAGGTATGGATGTCTGGATGTTTGTTATTCTTTCACGCAAAAACTACTGAACGGATCTGAATGAAATTTGGAATGGAGATAGCTTATACCCTGGAATAACACATAGACTAATTTTTATCCCAGAAACGTTGCTGCGGGATAACGGGAAGACGCGGGCGCGACTTATTGACAAATATATTAATAGGTATCCATTACTCATGTTTATATCTCCACTGCTCTCCTAGAGCATGTCCCCTTACAAAATACATCAACAATATTCCATTATAATACATACTCTTGCCGTCGTAATGTCTTCCTGCACTAGTACCGGAAGCCATTGATTTCGCTCCAAGTCTTCCCCTATACTCCACGTTATTTATGCTCTGTGGAGCCTCTTTAGTCTATGGATGTTTATGTGTGTCATTTCCGGTGAAATTGTTTTGGAAGGTGGGGTACTTGGGGTGGGGTCAGCGTTTTTTTTTTCGAAGTCAAAATGGCAAAGACGCAAAAACCTGCCAAGTGCGAGTTGGACCGGTGCACGAAGGGTTCCGTACCATCCCTACTCCCTACTTATACTTATTTTAAATGCGAAAGTAACTCTGTCCTTCTGTCTGTTAAGCTTTCACGCCTAAACTACTGAACCGATTTGAATAAAATTTGGCACGGAGATAGTTTGAACCCTGGGGAAGGACATAGGATAGTTTTTATCGCGATAAACTGTAGCCCACGCGGGTGAAACCGCGGGAAACAGCTAGTTCTGCATAATTTCTTCCATTGTACATATTTAATACAGATGGACACAAAAGGATCAAATCCTTTCACACTAACAGATAACGTGGACGCGGGCAATTTTATAAAAAACATAAATGATATCACGAAATTGGACAAAGGGGACCCTTGAGTAGCCACACTTTTGTCGAGGACTCACTCAATAAGCTTATAGCCCTTCCCTTTGGGCTAACAAAACCACAATATCGGGCTCCAGGTTTTATAGATGATGGCTCAGTGGTAGTGACGTCGGCTTGCGTAGGACGTGGGGTCGACTCCTACAACGAGCTTGCACTTTCGGTGAAGGAAAACATCGTGATGAAACCATAGCTTGGTGGTAGGGCATGCTCTAGTGCTCGCCTGCTAGCTACCAGCCTCGAGTTAACAATCTGTCGCCGTGCACCTATCGGTGTGTTCCGGCAGCCTCACTTGAGACACTGTTCCCAGTCCAGGTGTAGCGTGAAAGTAGAATACAAATGTCTTCAATATAAAACGTAAATTTAAAACTAGCTACGCCTGTTCCAACCTCCTTACGCCGGCAAAAGAACAGGCAAGAAACGCCTGGCAGGTAATTTTTTTGGCGCGATCACATTGACAATTTTATTCTTATTACTAATTGATTGAATTGGAGCAAGTTCACTAAAATCCCAAGCCTTTTTTTTTGTCATCTAATAGTCCGATATTTTTTAATTAGCTTTACTAATTTCTCTTGTTTGGTTGTACACATTGGGATATGGGAACATGAATATTAACGAGTGTTTTTCGAGTGTATATATGCACGGCTTGTAGCCTAAATGGCTTGACGGATTTAAACATATGAGTTTTCATTAGATTCGTCTTTATTGTGGGAGTGACGTAGGGTACTTTATTTTGGCGTAATCCGGTTTTTTGTTCCTTATGTAATGTATTAAATTAACGATACTTACTCATGTATTTAAAAATAATCCCCTAACCGGTCCACGCATTTTCCAATATAAAGTAGGTCCAATAAAAATCGGATCAACCACAAGGGTGGTTTTATTAGCTGAGAGGGAAGGGTTGCTCGGACGAGATGTGACAAAGGCACCCCTCGGCTATTTTTAAGGGAAGTTTTGCTCGTGTTTTAATTTCGGGGATTTTACAGTAAAAGCCAAGCGCGTATTCTCGTGATCATGGCGCTTGCAACAGTGCCGAAACATCGAGAACTCAAACAAAAACAAATACATGTTAATTATCCCGTTATAAAACCTAATTCTAATATAATAAGCTTTTCAAAGAAGAAGCTGCGATTTGGGTATTTACTATCCCTACTTAAAATTATAAATGCGAAAGTAACTATGTGTCTCTGTGTCTTTCAAGCCTAAACTACTGAACCGATTTAAATAAAACTTGTTACGAAGGTAGTCTAGAGCCTGAGGAAGGACATAGGATACTTTTTATCGTGATAAACTGTAGCCCACGCGGGTGAAACCGCGGGGAACAGCTAGAGTTTTGTAATAAGATTTTCAAAGAAGCTACGATTTGCGAATTTATAATTATTATAATTGCCGAGCTGACTCGAGGCTACGAAATATATAAGTAAGATGTTTTCTTATAATGAAAGCGAAATGGTAAGCCGTTGTAATAGGATTACGTTTACCTGAAGACGCTGCTTTTTATTTCTCAGCCAAACGGTGTAATTTATTACAATTCTACAGGTTTCCGTTACACCGATGTGTATCAAAATGTTCAGTGCAAAAGGAAAACATCGTGATGAAACCATAGCTTGGTGGTGCCATGCTCTAGTGCTCGCCTGCTAGCTACCAGCCTTGAGTTAACAATCTGTCGCCGTGCACCTATCGGTGTGTTCCGGCAGCCTCATTTGAGAACCAGTTCCCAGACCAGGTGTAGCGTGGAACCATCGACCACATCGTCACTTAACATCAGGTGACTTGTGGTCAAACGCTACCTCTAGTACAGATTTTGATAATTTACAAAAACTAAGTATTCATCGTTTTCGTTTCTTTCCATAAATCCATTCATATTTTCTTTCATCGCGCTTCACCGAAACTCGGAGGGTCTAAAATCGGTAGTACGGATTACTGCTGGTGTAAGGACGTTGGAAAAGGTGTAGCTAGTTTTAAGTTTGGCGTTTTTAAGTGATCACATGGTGTATCCTACTAAATAACTTAACTTTTTGAGATTGTGTGATGGTGTACCTCAGAAATACCCCCATCTCTTCTTCTCTGCGTCTTCTTATGTAATTATCTTATCTAAATATATATAACTCAAAGGTGACTGACCTGACATAGTGATCTATCAACGCACAGCCCAAACCACTGGACGGATCGGGCTGAAATTTGGCATGCAGGTAGATGTTATGGCGTAGGCATCCGCTGAGAAAAGGATTTTGATCAATTCTACCCCCAAAGGGATAAAATAGGGGATGAAAGTTTGTACGAAACTTTGTCAATTTTAAACCGATTGGGCTGAGACTTTGCATGCATAAAGCTGTAGCCCACGGGTGAAACCGCGGGGAACAGCTAGTCTTATATATAAAAATGAATCCCTATTTCCCTTGGTCACGGCATCACGCGTGAACGGCTAAACCGATTTCACACAAAAAAAATTGTCGTTATTGCCAGGAGAAGGTTCTATGAAAGAAAAAAAATGGAAAAAGACGTTTTATTACGATAATCTGCAGTCCACGCGGGTGAAACCGCGGGTTACAACTAGTCATTCATAACTCTCGATCAATACTCATATTTAGTTAGTTTCAAATATAAATAACTCAATCAAAATCGATTCATCCGTTTGGGAGGTATGATGGCACATACAGACTAACAGAATTTGGTTTCGTTAGGTGTTAATGAGTAAGTTAGTTAGTTACAAGTCAAGCTAAAAAAAAGTGTTTTAAAAACTATCCCTTGTTTGATCTCTTTTTGACGTGCAAACGTCTTATAATTCGATAGAGCCGGCTGCACGCACGAAAAAACATGACTCATGCGGCGTTACCTCGCTCTGCGGCGTTACCTCGCTCTGAGGCGTTCCATGTAAGGCTTAAAGTGCAAGCGAGAGCGCGGAACGAGCGACAAAGAAGCACAATCGGCCAATCGACGTTGTCACGTTCAACTATCGTCAGTAAACCGACTTTACAGACAACCAATTTTTTATATCTATTTTTTCTTTTTGCAACTCCACTGTGTAACAGTCAGCCATCGGCTTCACAACTCAATGAATCCTAATTTATATCAGCAAGGGGAACCGGGAGATCGCGGCATAATACCGGGATGCCGGGAAAAATACCGGGAATTCTCGGTTACCAACTGCTATTTTCTGTTACAGTCTTTATTACCGGGATTTTATTAGGCCCGCTCCTTTTCAATATTAAATCTTTTCCCTGTTCGGGGAAATTAGAAAGAGTTGATTAAATAACTGGCTAAGAGAGGAAATGGTAGTGGGGGTAATTATTTATGGGTTAGAATCTTACTAATATTATAAATGCGAAAGTTTGTGTGTGTGAATGTTTGTTACCACGTATCACCGTGACTACTCAACCGATTTTAATGAAATTAGGAATGGAGATAACTTTTTTTTTTTTGTATGTTTTATACAATTGTCCTCGGACATGGGTCCGAAACATTTTGCATTTTCAAAAACATTTTTTTTGCGTAATTAGCTGCAACTATTGAAATTGCATCTAATTACGCAAAAGGAGATAACTTACCTATACTCTGGATTAACACATAGGACACATTTTATCCCGGAAAAGGTTCCTGCGGGATAACGGGAAGACACGGGTGAAACCGCGGGGCGCAACTAGTATACCATCTTATGCTTTTTTCATTTTTTTTCACTATCTAAATATAATATATAGAACTGAAAGGTGACTGACTGACTGACATAGTGATCTATCAACGCACAGCGCAAACCACTGGACGGATCGGGCTGAAATTTGGCATGCAGGTAGATGTTATGACGTAGGCATCCGCTAAGGAGGAATTTTGATTAATTCTACCCCCAAGGGGATAAAATAGGTGATGAAAGTTCGTACGAAACTTTGTCAATTTTAAACCGATCGGGCTGAGACTTTGCATTTATACTTATAATAAAGAGTTTGTTAAATTTTCAACTATTTAAAGGTCAACTCGTTTTCCGCTCTGTGTAGTGGATCAAAGCTCTTAGCTAGTACATACCATCTACAGATTGTACTCCGCAGTAGGTCTGCAAGTTATGCAGTTAATTTCCGGTTTGCTAGTCTCTCGCTCGTGAAGCGACTAGTGATGTTACACTAACGATAGTTTTGCTATCGATATTGTCGATAAACTCAAAATAGGGATGGAAATATATCAATTTTAACACCTTGCCCGAAACTGATGAGACTACGAAGGTGTGCCACAACAAATGAGTTTTTGTAAAACCAAGCTCTCTCCATAGCTCGTTGTGTGACTCAAAGCTTATTTAAAAGGCCAACAGTCAAAGACCACGTCTCAGTACCATAAGTCATCAGGTAGGTTAGAGTATAGGTCCCTTACGTGATTCAGAAGGAAAACTAAGGTAAAATAAGGAAGGAATCGATCTTGGAAGGTAAAGACTCAGATTCAATCAATTAGTAATAAGAATAAAATTGTCAATGTGATCGCGCCAAAAAAATTACCTGCCGGGCGTTTCTTGCCTGTTCTTTTGCCGGCGTAAGGAGGTTGAAAGAGGCGTAGCTAGTTTTAAGTTTGACGTTTTAAAGTGATCACAATGTATCCTATTGAATAAAGTACTATTTGAGCGACTTTGATGCAAAGTCAGTTTTTTTTCTCAGTGCAGGTGTAAATTGTTAATGATGTGTATAATGTACTATGTACCTTTATATTTATTATTATTAATAACGTTAGAAAGGATATAATGTACATGAAATTCTGATAGATAAGTAGATGAAAGATAACTCCTTATTGCCACACCATAAGCGCGGTTATAGCCATTATATATTCAGTACAATAACAAGATTAGGGCTAGACGTCGGAGTTATGCATAAAATTTCCGCTTGTCCTACGAAGTAGGTATCAAATCTTCGTTTATGTGACGTCTTCGGAATATTGGATACGAAATTTTTAGAATATTGAACTTTCAAGACGCTTTTTGACACTTTATGCTTACTACACTACTAATAGTATAAACGTGAAAGTTTGTGTGTATGGATGGATGGATGTTTGTTACTCTTTCACGCAAAAACTACAGAACGGAACAGAATGAAAGAACATTGGCCACTCTTCATACCGCCCTGGACCTGAACGCAATATATTTTGTATAAAATTTTACTTTACTATGTAAATTTATTACTTCAAACTAAAAATAACAAAGAAATAAAAACAAATAAATCTAAACTAATAACTAAAATACATTATTAAAAGAAGTCCCTTTAGGCAAGGTACCGAAGATACTGGCAGCGTTCCCCCTTTGAATGGCTAGACTAATTCTTTGTCCGAGGTAGCTGCCAGATCTTCGGTCTCCGGTGATGTCGACTAACCTTTTTGTTATTTCCTTAAAAAGGCTTAAAGCGCTAGGACCCCACGGACCAAGGGTCTCGACACCGAATGGGACAATTCAAAATAGAAAAATTCAATACAAAAATTTTCGTATCTGTCAATGTCGCTTAGTTTTAGTTCATATTTGGTAAATGATGTTGATTTTAATGACTTAATTTAAGTAGGGCCGACTTCCAAAGCGTGAAACGGAATGAAAAAGAAAATGCGGAGTGCGTTCAAATCATCCAAGCATTGTTTAAGTTAAAAAATGTCCTAAGAAACTCCGAAGTCAAAAAATCGATATCTTTTTTTTCTATACATTCATTAAAATATCGTTTGTATAATCTTAATAGGCAAAAAATTAAAAATTTTATCGTATATAATTCGTTTTCATACGACCTCGGGTCCGTTTTGGCCATTGTTCTTTGGAATGGAGATAGCTTATAACTTGTATTAACACATAGGCTACTTTTTATCCCGGAAAAGCGTTCCTGCGGGATAACAGGAAGACGCGGGTGAAACCGCGGGGCGCAAATAGTGATCTATATTTGCTGCGATGCCAATATCGATGGTTTTTTGGCGATAATATATCCCCATTTGTCACCAATTTACTGGTAACATCCTCGCATCAGCCCACCCCAATCAGCGAAGCATAAACTTTCGGAGGATTCGTGAATTTGCCCACGCGTCCGGTGTCGCTGGGAATATTTAGGGAGAGCCACTGACTTGATTTGAATTACAAATAAAATCGTCAGAACCACGCGTGAAGTGACAGGGCGGTAAAAAGAATTGAGAAGACTCTAAACTAACTAACTGAGTTGGCGCAACGACCCAAAGTGAGTGTTGTCCTCCGATAACAAAAGACTCCTTTCCGCTCTGTCCCGCGCCACCTCCCGCCAGTCCTCCACCTGCAGTGAGCGCAATTCCTTCGTGGCTTCAAGAAGACGAATTGAGAAGACTGAGAAGATTAAAATATGTATATTATGCATAAAAAGATGACCTATGACTTAATAAGTTACGTGCGGTCGCTTAAAACGGTGAAGGAAATCGTGAGGAAACCGTCATGTCCAAGAACCGCAACATTCAAGGGCATGCGACATCTACCAACTGGAACAGGGATAGTTATATGCTGCTGTTGATGAGCCCAAGAGATTTGACTATCTTCAATGGAGTTTAATATTTACTAGCTGTTCCCCGCGGTGAATTGATAGATCACTATGTCAGTCAGTCACCTTTGAACTAACTAACTAACTAACTCCGATGGCTCAGCGACCCAAAGTGTGTCTTGGCCTCCGAGACGAGAGAGCGCCACTCTTCTCTATCTTGAGCGATTTCAGCCCAGTTGAGAGTCTGGAGCTCGCGCAGGTCTGCATCCACCGCGTCCTTCCAGCGGTATCTAGGGCGTCCGACCGGTCGTCCCAAATAAGAACGCACCGTCACCTTTGAGTTATATATATTTAGATGGTTTTGATAAAACTAGCGGTCGTCAAAATCCTTGCTTGTTAAAATAAAAATCATCAAACAATTCTTTCTTTACAATATTAATCCCCATACATAATCTATTCAGCAAGCCCAAAGACCACTGTGACCGATTTGCATTGAAATGAAATATCCATAACCAGATATATTTTTTTATTGTAACTGGATCAAAAACCACAGATGCGCAATGTCCATAACTAAAACGCTATTGTAGTGGGTAGGGTTGCCATACGTCCGGAATTTTGCGGACAAGTTCGGATTCTAAAGATTTCGAGATCAATAGGTGTAAAAACCCGTAAATCGTCCATTAATATATATCACTTGCTTTCACCCACATCTTCCCGTTATCCCGAACCTTTTTCCGGGATAAAAAGTATACTATTTATTTATTTATTTATTTATTTATTTATTTGGGCATCAACACAATGTACATTAATAATATTTAAGTAAAAAAAACACATTGATGTTCTAAACTAAATGCCATTGCAGTTACAGATGCCGACTGCATGCACAATATGGCGGCGAATAACATATAATAGAAAAAAAAAAAAATAAGTGATAAAATTAAAATAAAATAAAATGAATTCATTAAAACAATATCCAGAATGTTAATAATAGAAATAAAAAAAATCGCACAAAGTAGTAAAAATAACGAACAATTAAAATTATAAAAATGATAGAATAATAATAACAATTATGTATAATTTTAAATAAAATCAGTAAATACAAAAATTATTAATGAAAATTTGAAAGTAATAAGTTAATTTAAAAAATTGTAAATAAATGGTAAAAATTAAAATAAATACATTAAAATAACATCCAGAAGTAAAATAATAACAATAAAAAATTCATACAAAATAATAAAACGTAAAATTAATAAACGCTACAAAAATAAAAATCATCGTACCTAATCCCTAACTATGCTCCTTCTAAACTTGCAAATGTTATCGACAAAAAGGTCAACATCGTTCGATTTCGCGTAACTATTAAATTCTCTTATTAGTCTGTTAAGAGGTGCGTTTTGACCCAAGTTCGACTTACATAAACTAGTTTTTAATAATTGGTAACGTGACGCACGTGGTAGCCGCGACGGAGCGGCAAAAGACAACGAGAAGAGAAGCTCTGGTGTGTCTAAGATTCCATTAGCAAGCTTAAAAAGAAAAACCAGGTCAAGCATCCGTCTTCGATCCACGAGTGATGTTATATTAAAATATTTTAATCTATCTTCATATGACAAAAGAACTTTCCCCAAATTAACGGAATAGGTTAAATGCCACAGAAATCTCTTCTGTACACTCTCCAGTCTCTTAACATAAACATTGTAAAATGGATTCCAAACAACGCTGCAGTACTCCAAACCACTGCGAACAAACGAGTTAAACAAAAGGATTTTAGTATTAGGTGATCTGAAGTCCCTGCAATTACGAAGTATGAAACCCAGATTTTTAAATGCTTGAGAACAAACCTTATCTATATGACCATTGAATTGTAATTTAGAGTCGAGCTGTATCCCCAAATCTCTTACTGTGTTAACTTTCTCTAAGTATTGTGAATTAATTTTGTAAGTTGTATCGGGTGGCTTTTTTTCCTAGAGAATTGCATGTAATAACATTTTGAAATATTTAATTCCATGACATTAATTTTACACCAGTTCACCAGACGATTTAAATCATCTTGTAAAAGATCGGAATCCAAAGAAGTATTTACATTTCTAAAAAACTTCAAATCGTCAGCAAATAAATAGTACCGGGAATAATGGAAACAGTCACTTATGTCGTTAATAAAAACGTTAAACAGCAAAGGACCCAAATGAGATCCCTGAGGCACCCCCGACGTAACCTTAAAATATTCTGAACAGTAGCCATTCACCACCACCTTAGACTGGCGATCCGAAAGATACGATCCACACCAACTCAGCAAAGGCTCAGCAATGCCGAGATGAGAAAGCTTTTGAAGCAGAACTTGATGATTTACTCTGTCGAAGGCCTTGCTGAAATCGGTGTAGATCGCGTCCACGGAAGAACGACTGTCCACCACCAACGAGACCTCGTTTATGAACGACGTTAGGTTTGTTGCAGTAGATTTAGCCTTCGTGAAACCGTGCTGAAAGGGATTCAATACTTGTTTGAGATGCCAAGTCAACAAGGGACACAGTAGTTGTTCGAAAACTTTTGCAAAGACCGGGAGAATCGAAATTGGTCTATAGTTTTTAACTTGTTCTTTTTGGCCACTTTTGAACAAAGGTAGAACCAAGGCCATCTTCCAGTCGGCAGGAAAAATACCAGTAGTAAGAGATCTATTATAAATTAGACAAAGTGGTCTTACTAAAGCCGTTGCAGTTCTGACTACAAACACTGAAGGGATTTTGTCAGATCCTGCCCCTTTGCATAAGTCCAGTCTTTTTAACACTTTCAAAACTTGGTCGTCCCTGAATTTTATGGAGGCCAAATAATTACTGGTCAGCGTGCCACAGCCGCTCATCGAGGTAGATGCTTTTGTAGGACCATGATAAACAAAGTTGGTTTTAAAATTTTGGGCAAATAAATTGCAGACATCTTCGCCACAACTAGAACTATTGTTTTCGAAAAACATTTTATCTGGATAAAAACTAGTACTTTTCTTTTTACTTTTAATAAAAGACCAAAATAGCTTGGGGTTTGATCGCAGGTTCTGTTCAAGGCTATGTATATATTTTTGATAGCATGTTGTCATTAACTGTTCAGATCGTTTCTTAGCCAAATCAAAGGCTAACTTGTCAAGAGGGTTATTATTAAATTTACGCAACTTATTTCGATATTTAAGCTTTTCCCGTAGGAGACTTATCAACTCTCGTGAAAACCAGATCGGATACTTTCGTGTCCTTCTTTTAATTTTAGGAACGTATTTCATAAGCATTTTGTTAATATGAGAATAAAATAATGAGAGCATGTCATTGACAGTAGCACAATCTCTAAATTCTGCCTCCCAATGCAGACTATTAAGGTCGTAAATAATCTTATCATAGTCAGCTTTAAAGAAGCAATAGTGTTCGATATTATTATATTTAAGGTAAGTGCCACAGCCAGAACTAATGAAAAACTGTAGAGGGGGGTGAAAGTCATCGATTTTTGTAAGAGGATTATTATTGATACAAAGACTGGACACTTCCGCGTTACTAATAACCAAATCCAAAATCTTCCCCTTACAATTTAAAACATTATTGTATTGATTCAAGTCATTAAGCATGCAGAAGTCAAGAAGCGTAGTAGCAAAAGAACTATTATTTGAAGAATCAGCCAGTAAGTCACTGTCTCTAGATGAATTCCAATTTATAGAGCCTAAGTTGAAGTCACCAATAAACATAACCCTCTCAAGTGAATTCTGTTCAATATTTTTATTGGAATTGTTTATAAACTCCTCCAGAACGTGCCTTTGAATGGGAGGAGGAAGGTACACCGCGCATAGGAGTAACCGTGCTAAATTGCCTTTATTATCTCGGCACTCAATTTCTACCCAGAGATCCTCGCATTTAGATTCAAAGTCTATCAGACGTCTGGAATTAAACCTTCTAGATACAGCAATCAAGACACCTCCACCGTTCTTAGCACCGTGGAAACCGCTTGTCTCCCTGTCTCGTCTATAGACGACATATCGACAATCAAAGAGCTCAGAATCGAAGACGCTGCCATTTAACCAAGTTTCGCTTAACACTATTATGTCATAATTGTTACAAACAGTGTTGTTAAAAAAATCAATAGTTTTTGTTCTCAGGCCTCTAACGTTTTGATAATAAAAGTTTAACATCCAAAGTTTCAAATACAAAATCAAAGTTCAAACACAAATGTAATAAAAATTGTAAAATGTAGTAGTAGTATCAGGATTAATTAGGATAGGTTATTTAAAACACTCAAATCTTTAACAAGAATGAAGCCAGAAGTGTCCGTTTTTCGAAGAAAAACTTTGCCGTCTCGTACCCACACGAATCTGTAGTTGAGCAGTCTGGCCTTCGAACGAGCAGCGGCGTGCAGCGCCTTGGCCTCCGAGGTGAGGTGCTCCGAGACAAACACAGCCGTCTTCTTGTTGCCGCCGTAACCTAGATGGCTAGTGTTCAATTTATCGCCGGGGTTGTTTTTGTTGTGTTTTATGACTCCAGCTAGAAAAGTGTCACGAAGTCGGCGGCTACTGAACCTCACCAAGATGGACCGAGGGCGAGGACTTGTAGGATTTAATTTGGCAATACGGCTGCAATATTGTATGTCGGAGTCCGTTATTGGACACTTGATGGTATTTCCTAGCTGCTGTATCGTTGTATAGAGGTTTTCGCTACTATGTTCGGGGACACACTGAAGCTCAAGGTTGTTCGAGCGGGACAGCTGCTCCTGCTGACGCAGCCGGCTCGCGAGATCGCAAGTGGCTGCTCGAAGGTCCTCGTTCTCCTTTTGAAGCTGGAGTATTAACGCCTTCTGAGAATCTGTTTCGATTTTTACTAAATCTCGCTCTGAATTAGTTAGCGCCAACGACTCCTCCAATTTATCAATTTTAATATGTATGTTTTGTATCTCAGTGTCCAATTTTCTATCTAGTTCTTCTCTGATGATCCCCCTTATTACGTCTGCTGATAAGCAACCGCAACTTTCAGTAGCGCGAGCCTTGGCACGCAGTGTAACGTTGTCGTACAGCGGCGTAGGGCTAGGTACGCTGTCTACCAGTCGGGCGGCTGCCGTGGCAACTTGCGAACGTACAGGCGTATTGGTATTGTCACCCTGCTTAGGCTCTTTGCAGCGACAAGAAGGGCACACCCAAGTGTTTTTATATTCTTTGTTGAGCTTTTCAAATTCTTTCTTACCAATATTCAAACAAGTGTAGTGGTACTTGTCCGGACACCGACAACACTGTAAAAAGGCAATACCACTCAGGGTGTTCGGACATCCAGAACATATTTGGGTATTCATTGCATACAAATAATAAAAATCAATGTAGGTAGGTAAACCCAGTCGTTGGAGAACAACCACGAACAACTGCTACGCCTCGATGCAACGTCGCGCCGGAAAGGGCGTATGTGCCGTGCACAACGCGTCGCTTACGCGTTTGCGTCGTAAGAAACAGAAATAGATGATCGTGAGATTTAATTGATTAAATATCGCTTTATATCACTTTGTAGGACAACAATAATCACTTCACTGGAAGACTCACTAATTTTTTATAGGTTGTATAAGATTTTTACCATTTATACTTCGAAAAAACTACGTTTTTTGAATAAAATTAACGGAGCACAATGAAATAGCTGTTACTCGCTTGCCGCTATAATCCTATATACTATGTTTTAGTCCAGGGTATAAGCTATCTCAATTCCAAATTTCATCAAAATCGGTTTACTAGTTACAGTGATACGTGGTAACAAACATTCACACGCACAAAATTTCAAATATATTTTTACAGACTAGGTTTGGTTCAAAACTGTATTACTTTCCCACTGCTGGGACTCCGCCCTTCTCTCAGAGAGAGTACGCGCCGTAATCTCCCACGCGGGCCCAGTGCGGGTTGGTAGGAGTCGCATGCACGCGAATATTGCGGTTCTTGGACATGACGGTTTCCGAGCGATGTTTTCCTTCACCGTTTCGAGCGATGGTAGATCCGCACGTCACTTGTTAAGTCATAGGTGCGGGGCCGAGATGATTCGAACTCGGTGTCGGCGCCTTGTATATTAATCGTTCTGTCACCATCGCTCTACTTTTGTATATACATATACTTTTGTATATATACAGTTCTAATTTCAATCTCTCTGTACCTGGTAACCCCACTGGTAGGTAAATGAGCTCCAAACCATTGTTTACTGCATACGGTAGGACGACCGTTCCGACGTGCGCCCAAGCGAATATCTCTTTGAGAGAACTCACTTTACAACGGTTACCCTAACGGATTAAGACCCTGGTCTCGGGGACCCCGCAGGCGACAAAGGGGCAGAGGGGGGTGCCTCATGCGGATCCGGGAGTATTAAATAGTTTAAAAAAACCGGTCAAGTGCAAGTCGGACTCGCGCGTACCATCCCTACTTTGATGTTATAAACTAGGAGCACCCCGTGGTTTCACCCGCGTCTTCCCGTTATCCCGCAGGAATTTTTTCTGGGATATAAAGTAGTGTGTTAATTCAGAGTATAATCTATCTCTATTCCAAATTTCATTCATATCCGTTTCGTAGTTTTTGCGTGAAAGAGTAACAAACATCCATATTCACAATCTTTCACGTTTATAATATTAGTAGGATGTGAAAGTAACTCTGTCTGTCTCGCTTTCACGCCTAAACTACTGAACCGATTTTAATGAAATTTAGTACAGAGATAGTCTAAAGCCTAAGGAAGGACATAGGCTACTTATTATCGCGATAAACTGTAGCCCACGCGAGTGAAACCTCGGGCAAAAGCTAGTAAAAAATCAAATTTTACATATGTTCGCGCCGAAAAAATTACTTTCCGAGCGTTTTCAGTCTATGCTTTTGCCGGCGTACGGAGGTTGGAACAGGCGTAGCTAGTTTTAAGTTTGACGTTTTAAAGTGATCGCATGATGTATCCTACAATTACCTACTACAAAATGTATAATACTTACCTACGTATTTTTTCAAGTTATTGTCATGTACAATGTCTACCAATTTCTATTTTTTGTGACAATCAACGATCTAACAATAATATCACAAAGAGACGACCCTACTTGTTAGGGTGACCACAAACGAGCGCTCGTTACAGGGCTGCCACAAAGCGGTGGGATATCAAATGAGGGTGACCATACTATATACTAAAGAGCCCAATTATATTCGGGTCGCGCTAATCTACGAACGTGGTATCATTATTTGCATTTTAAAACAAAAATTAAAAACCAGCCAAGTGTTAGTTGGACTTGCGCACAGGATGTTCCGTACAAATTTGTTTATTTAACCCCCGACGCAAAAAGAGGGGTGTTATAAATTTGACGTCGATGACTGTGTGTCTGTCTGTAGCGTCGTAGCTATCAAACGGATGGACCGGTTTCGATGCAGTTTTTTTTTCTTTTGAAAGCCAGTTGCCTTGCGGTGGTTCTATGTTTGGTTAATATCGGTTCAGCAGTGTAAGAGTGGCAGCTCTTTTCCAAAATGATGTAATGCATTTTTAGTTATGGCTGATGAAAATCGGTCCAAGATGTCAGGGGGTTATTCAATTTTATATTATTAGTTCTGACGCTGTCTAAACTACATCTAAACCCAAACGAAGTTGTTTGTTCTTCAACATCATTATCATCAGCCTATCACGTTTCCACTACTGGGACTCCGCCCTTCCCTCATAAGAGAGAGTACGCGCCGTAATCTCCCACGCGGGCCCAGTGCGGGTTGGTAGATGTCGCATGCACGCGAATGTTGCGGTTCTTGGACATGCCGGTTGCCGAGCGATGTTTTCCTTCACCGTTTTGAGCGATGGTAGATTCGCAGTTAACTTATTAAGTCATAATCTGTTATCCCGCAGGAACCTATTTCCAGGATAAAAAGTAGCACATGTGTTAATCCAGGGTATAAGCTATCTCCATTTCAAATTTCATTCAGATTCGTTCAGTAGTTTTTGCATGAAAGAGTAACAAACATCCATACATCCATATCCACAAACTTTCTCGTTGTAGAACGACAAGATGCTAAATAAAAAATATCGATTAGATGACAAAAAAAAGCTTGGGATTTTAGTGAACTTGCTCCAATTCAATCAATTAGTAATAAGAATAAAATTGTCAATGTGATCGCGCCAAAAAAATTACCTGCCGGGCGTTTCTTGCCTGTTCTTTTGCCGGCGTAAGGAGGTTGGAACAGGCGTAGCTAGTTTTAAGTTGACGTTTTAAAGTGATCACAATGTATCCTATTAAATAAAAAAGTTTTGAGTTTGAGTTTGATGCGGGGCCGAGAGCATCGCTCAATTTTTTTATAAAACTTGTTAATCTGTACCGTAGGTAGGTACTTCAAAACAGGGTTGCCAGTTGTCACAAAGCCACAACTGCGGTTAGGGTCTGCAATTAAACACGCGTCGCGCTAATCCCCGCGCAAATAGCCCAGTATTGTTATTTGCGCTGGGGATTGCGGCAGCCCTTGTTTTGGGGATTAGTGGTGAGTAGGGTGACCAAACTACTGATATATATTTAAAATTAAATGTTTCATATCAAGAAATAGCATAGAAAAATTAAATCACTAAACTAAACCTTAAAATATATAAAGGACTACGTAATTTATTTTTATAGTCATATTTTTATGCGAAAATAATGCAAAAAAAATGAATGAATGCATGTTGTCCTCATCTATAAATACTGTTACATTTGGTTCTAATCTTCTAAGTACTGTTTTTAATCTGTGAATGTATGAGTGTATATTGTGCTAGTGAGCTAATAAATTAATATTGTATTCTGCTTCGACTTTACACGAAAAAAACATTTTAACTTTAAATTAGATATAGATAGATTATTTATTCCAAATGTTTAATCTTACATAAAAAATTGATAAAACAAGAACAAAATTATACAGAAGAATAAAAATTATTTATGTGCTTAATTTTTATATATTGTTCATTTATATTATCCACAGATAATATTTAAAAAAACTGTATCTGACAGCCAAACAAAAGAATAACCCTTTTTAAAAAGGTTACATAATTAATTAATAAGTTAATCAGGGTAAAGTAACTTAATTAATGTATAAAATTACGCAAGGAAAAGGCAAGATCTATCTTCTTCTAATAACTTATGTTAAATTTAAAATACTTTTTAACAGTATAAAGAAAATATAAGAGCTGTACAATATATTAAATGAAACTGGTAAAGCACAACAAAGCGAAACTTTTTTTCCATTTTCCACAGTTTCCTGAATTATTTATGATGATTTTTATACATTACTTACCAAGTAAACTAAAGCCCAAGTTAAAGTTTGTTACCGGAATATGGAGGTTGGAACAGCTAGTTTTAAGTTTGACGTTTTAAATTAATTACAATATGTTTTATCTTTTTTGGCGGCAATTGAACTGTCAACATGAAGATTTTGTTATTATTTCCAAAACTTGTGTTTCTTCGAGTGATAATGTGTAATATTGGTGGATTATTAACTATTATGTGTTCGTTAATGTGTACGAGTGTGGGAAATTGAAATAAAGTTGTGAAAGTGACTTTTCAAGTTGCTCCAAAAAAGTCCGTGTAAAGTTTAAGTAAAGCGCCACTACTTTACTTAAACACTATCCTCATCCCATCATCTCATCATCATCATCACCATTCACCATCATCATTTAAACTTGATTCAACTCTCTGAGTTTGAAATCTTTTATACTTGACACTGGCAAATACACTAATCGTGTGACGCCATTACAAAACAAAAAAAAAAATATGTTTTATTTTATTTTAATACTTACTTTTAGGCATAATGTCACACTCAAATGCTTTTACAGTTATTAAAATCCCAAGTTTTTTCTCAATTACTGGCATCAGGCCTTTCTGCCAAATTGCATCGACGCCCATTGCTTTAATGACAATGCTGAAATTATTTCTGTACAGTAACCATATAGAATGGGAGTTTCATACTGTTCACGCCTACGTATTACACTAAAAAACTGTATCAATACATGTTTGCTAATGTTATTTAGTAGGCGTTCGATTTTTATATTCTATTGTAAGGTAGTCAAGTTAACCGCACTTCAATTTTCTTCGTCGACAAGTGAGCATTGCGAAATATGTATCAATTCTAAAGTTCTACAATTAAACGATTTTCAAGAGGATTTTGGGTTTATTTTGAGTATAAACTCACAGTATGTACTACGCTACATAATTTGGCGCCCGAACAAAAGGACTTGCAACAATAGTCACCATGAAAAAATCTGCCTCACGCCGGTCGTCGTTGCCAATAAAAGGACGTCGTGTGATAGCCAAGCAGACCTAAAACGGGAAGAAGGAGCCAGAACTCGACGTTGCCAGCCAGGCAGTGATCAGCAATAGGATCCCCTGCAGCTCAGCGCGCCGTTTTCTACAAGATAAGTGCCCTCCTTTGACCTTCCTAACCTAAACAATTTTGTCAAAATCGCAATTTTCATTCGATAACAATTGTCCAATATCCATTCTATTTCGCCCCACTTGCGTATATATATAAGTGTTAATCCATCCTACAACGTATTTACAACAATATTTGCATTGTTTTTCGTCACAAACACGCCGACATTTCGAGTCACGGCAGGTAACTATTTTACAATAACAATATTTCAAGTTCAGTTTTTACAATTTTACAAAGGTTTTACAAAGTTTACATATAGATGTTTACGTCATATCTTTTCCAATTTCCCCATATAAATATCTCATCGCTTCTTATTTAATTTCAACCCGATTTGCCGACCGTTTCCAGGAGCTGCGCAGCGCTGTAAAGCCCGCAGTCCTGTTACGTGAGTGATAAGCGAGCCTTGCCACGGCAGTCAGCTGTGAACGCGTCATACCCAGGTTCCAGCCACAGTGAGGAGCGTGAGATACAAATTTCATTATTATTAAACTATTTACAATCATTCTATATACAAAAACAAACTTGTTGATATAGAAACAGGGTTTTTCAACTGAATGTCAGTGAGTACAAATCATTAGCCTACAATATACTATACTATTTACAATATTTACAATAAATTGTTAAGACAAATCAATCACAATGTATACCGATACTGAAAAACCTGGTTCTAGTTCTTCAAAAGTGTCCCTCAAGGAGCTCACAACTAAACGTAGCTCAATAAAGGGTCAAATTACCAAATTTAAGAACTATTTAGACAAAATGAGTAAACAATCACAATTATCAGCTAATGAGATGGCTGAATTATCGCTTAGACTTGGTAAATTTGAGGGACTGTCAACAAGGTTTGATTCATTGCAAAGTGAAATCGAGGTCTTAAATTCACAATGTTTAGACGTTGAGCTTGATGAGAGAGAGCATATCGAGCAGGAAATTATTGGCAATATTGCAACAACAAAACTTCTTATCGAAAAACACAATAGTATCAAAGACGAAATAAGACGAGAATCTATATTTCAAGAAGCACAATGTAGTCACGATCATCACAACAATATTGGAGTCAAACTGCCACAAATACATATTTCTAAATTCAATGGTTCGTATTTCCGTTGGCTTGAGTTCCGTGATACGTTTCTAAACCTAGTTCACAATAACGAGCATATGACGAGCATACACAAATTTCATTATTTGATTTCATACCTAGAAGGCGATGCAGCTCGCATTATCTCCAATCTCGAGGTGTCCTCAGCTAACTACACGGAAGCTTGGTCACTGCTATGTTCACGATACAATAATAAACGATTACTCATTAATCATCACTTAAAATCTTTGCTCAATATACAACCGATTACTCGCGAGTCAGAAGGCTCATTACGATTTTTGGTAGATCACGTCACTAAAAATTTACGTGCTCTGTCTAGCCTAGATCAACCTACAACTCACTGGGATATATTAGTTATTTTTATGTTGTCGTCAAAACTAGATAATACAACTCTAATGAAGTGGGAAGAGATGCGCAACTCACTAGACGAAGTTCCCACGCTAGAACAATTTAACAAATTTTTGATCGATCGTGCTGACGTTCTCGAAGCTATACATAGAAATAAGAACAACAACAACTATTCTAAAATGCAATCAAGTACGCCACGTATCCCGCCAAACAACAATAACAATATTTACAAACAAGAACGATATCCTATAAAGTCTTTTGCCGGTACAATTCAAAATGCAAACAATATTTTTTTATGCGTGATTTGCAATGAAAGTCACCGTATTTACGATTGTCCTATATTTAAAGCTAAGAATATAAAAGAACGATTGGCTGACGTCGAAAAGTTTAAACTATGTTTCAATTGCCTGAGACGGGGTCACTCTGTAAGTCAGTGCCGTCTAGGTCCATGCCGTGAATGCAATCAAAAACATAACACAATGATTCATCAATACGATACGATTCAACAAAACGATACTGCAGTGTTAAGTAACGCCGCTATGTGTACATTCGGTTCTAATAATGTTATTTTGTCTACAGCTATTGTCGAAGTATCCAATCCTATAACAAACGAAAAGGAAACAGTTCGTGCCTTTTTAGACTGCGGCAGCCAATGGTCTTTTATTAGTAAGTCATTAATGCAAAAACTATTATTAAAATCGAATCCAATTGATCTCAGTGTCATTGGCATTAGCAACAAGACGGCAGATACAATTAAAGAGAGTTGTACTGCACAAATAGCATCCATGCATCATCCATTTACAATGAAACAATCTTTCTTCGTACTAAATGAGTTAACAGGTAAAATGCCAAGTACTCCTATCGATTTACAAACGTTAAATTTACCTAAAAATATCAAATTAGCAGACCCTAATTTCCACCAACCAGGTTCAATTGATTTACTAATTGGAGCCGATATGTTTTGGGAAATTATAGGTAGCCAGAAGCGCTCTTTGGGTCCTAATAAACCTAAACTAATCAGTTCTAAACTGGGTTGGTTAGTAGGCGGCCCGAAAAGTTCAATATTTGCGAAAAATCAGGAAAAATCTTCTTACAATCATACAAAGTCAACTACTAACAACCATACAAACCATACATACGATCATACAAACGATTATACTAACAATCATACACACGATTATACTACTGACCATCATACAAACGATTATACAAGCAATTATTCAAACGATCACACAAACTATCATTCAAACAATCATTCAAACGATCATTCAAACAATCATACTAACAATCATTCAAACGATCACACAAACTATCATTCAAACAATCATTCAAACGATAGTTCAAGCAATCATACAAACAATCATTCAAACGATCATACAAACAATCATTCAAACGATCATACAAACAATCATACAAACAATCATTCAAGCGATCCTACAAACAATCATACAAACGAAAATACAAACAACCATACAAACGATTATGCAAAGCATCATACAAACAGTCATTCAGACGATCATACAAACAATCATACAAACGATAATACAAACAATCATACAAACAATCATACAAACGATCATACAAGCAATCATTCAAGCAATCATACAAGCAATCATACAAGCAATCATACGAGCAATCATACAAGCAATCATACGAGCAATCATACAAGCAATCATACAAGCAATCATACAAACTATCATAATAACGATAATACTAACAATCGACCAATAAACAAATTATCAATCGATTAAACATTCACTGCAACCACGCTGTGATTATAAATCCATCTCATACTTCCAATATTGACAATATAAATACACCAATCATTCAAAATTCTCTTTTCTCCATATCACTAAGAGCGCGATAACACAAATACCTACTCACCGGCGACATATAAAAAATGCATCGGCAGGTGTACTGGTTCATGAAGGTGATCGCTACCTACAAGTTATCATGTGGAGGGAAGATGAGTCAGCGCCGATAAAAACTTGCATTTAGATACCGTTACTTGCAGTACTGCAAGTGCGAGTTATTTAGGTATGCGTACTGCATACCGGCAGGTAGAAGAAGAGTGTAAAGATGAGATGACGAATATACTATTATACAAAAACTATTAAACTATCCCAATGAGCAATACATGCAAATGTTCAATTTTATATATTTTTTTTATTAAGCTATTATACTTCTATGTTAACGATTTTATAACGGGTACTGACAATGAGTACTCGTCACGATATAATATCCTAAATTCAGCTTGTTTGAAACTAAGAAAATTTAAATCTATCTTACCGACTATTTTTGAAAGTTATTCTATTGATACACAACAAATCTATTGATACCTTGAGTCAATCTTCAAGCACTTTTGTAGTTGGGTGGAGCCCATCTAACGATAGTAAACAATTTACAATAAATACCAAACAAACTAGTATTTCATTTAAAATTCGATTTTATTTATGTTTCTATTATTTCTATACTTACATAAAATATTCGATCCGTTGGGACTTCTGAGTCCATGTATTATTTTTTACCTAAAATGACACGATTGTCATACGATTAAAACTATTTTGTTAACAAGCTAAACTATTTAATCCAAATTCTATGTTCAACGATTTACCTGAAACAAAAAACAATCATTAAAGATTAGGTAACAATAAACAAACGATACTAATTTTTAAATACTTGCCTGCAATAATCGCGAATCCAGCTTCAGTCATGAAACCTACAATAACAATGGAAAATTAATGAAAACTTACTAAACTAGAACGAACAGCCTATGTAAAGTATATAAAACAATATTTAAATATATAAAACAATAAATATTAAAATAAAGTTACAAAACTACAACGAACATATTATTAGTCTATGTAAAACGATTTGTATACAGCACAATAAACTTTAAAAATAAACTTACCAGCAATTTGACAATTGAAGAATTAGACAATTTTCGACTTACCGATATACCTACTCTCACAATTATTTTCTACTATATACAACGCACTATATTTAAAGGGAACTAAACCTCTATCTGACTTTGCAATTCAGTAAAATTCATATTGTATCTTTTCCGACTTACGCTTCTCATTTTGGCGGCATCTGGAAGATTAGTATAAAATCCACAAAAATAATTATTACAATGTACGGGAATGACTCATCATAAATTCAAAGTAATTTCAACACTATATTTTGCGCAAGTAGAGGCTATTTTAAACTGTCGTCCTTTGTGTCCATTATCATGTTCCCCAGACGATTTCCAATCCTTATACCCAGGGCACTTTCTAATAGGAAGACCACTGACTGCGGTGCCAGCACCTGCTCTGGACAATCATAATCGAAATACACTGCAACGCTACGCTCGGCATGAACAAATTCGCCAACATTTCTGCCAAAGATGGCAACGAGACTATATTTCCGAGCTGCAGCAACGAATCAAGTGGAAAACCAACTTCTCTAAGCTAAACATTGGAGACCTGGTACTAATTCAAGAAGACCATGTTCCTCTGCTATCTTGGCGTCTCGGAAGAGTACATCGCCTGTTCCCGGGACCTGATGGAGTGTCTCGAGTCGCCGATATTACAACAACACGAGGCTGCGTGCGGCGACCATTAGTTCGTCTCTGCCCGCTACCAACCGTCGAAGACCTTCAAGCTTGAAAGATGAACTTTCAAACGAGGGGGAAGATGTTCACGCCTACGTATTACACTAAAAAACTGTATCAATACATGTTTGCTAATGTTATTTAGTAGGCGTTCGATTTTTATATTCTATTGTAAGGTAGTCAAGTTAACCGCACTTCAATTTTCTTCGTCGACAAGTGAGCATTGCGAAATATGTATCAATTCTAAAGTTCTACAATTAAACGATTTTCAAGAGGATTTTGGGTTTATTTTGAGTATAAACTCACAGTATGTACTACGCTACACATACTAATATAAAATTATTGAAATATCTAGGAGTGCATTCTAACCATCATTATCAGCTTTTCACGTTCCCACTGCTGGGACTCTGGCCTTCTCTCAGAGAGTATGGGCTGTAATCTACCACGCTGGCCCAGTGCGGGTTGGTAGATGTCGCATGCCCTTGAATGTTGCAGTTCTTGGGCATGCCGGTTTCCTCACGATGTTTTCCTTCACCGTTTTGAGCGATGGTATACATACACTCGAAAAACATAACCCACCTTCTTTCGCAGTCAGGCAAAAAGTGGTGACCCATGAACTGTAAATTCAGTGTCCAATAATAAAAGTCCGTCCCGGTCATGATGGTCACCCCAGCCCTCTAGGGACGCGAACCATTCTCGTTATTGCTGGGGTGCATATCGTATTGCGCATTTGTCATTCACTCAATGAACGAATGAATGATATATCTAGTTGATATTATTACTTGTAGAGGAGCTATATCTTTTGTTGTTATTAAAAAGGAAGCGGGATGAGTTTTATTGCGCATTTTCATCTCTGTTTATATTTATTTAAATAAGATTTCTGGTTCTTTAATGGTGTCGATTCGGTTTTGCATTCTCTGAAACTAAACTAAGTTTGACAGGTCTAATTGTATTGCTGTCTTTTTTTTACTTCTGTGGTTAGAAAAAGACAGCAATACTATTAGACCTGTCAAACTTAGTTTAGTTTTAGAGAATGCAAAACCGAATCGACATCAATATTTTTCTTTTTAACCGATGAAATAACTGAAATTTTCAATTTGGCGCGACCACGCGTAACTTTTTACAGAGTAGTCCGATTTTGATCATTCTTTTTTTATCGGAAAGGGTATATCCCAAAGTCGATCCCATATAGAAAAAAATCCAACCCTAAAGGTAGGAAAACAATGATTGATTGTTCACTCACTGATTGTAATGTATGACCACGCATAACTTTTTTATAGAATAGTCAGATTTAGATAATTCTTTTGTGGTAAAAAAAAAAGATATTACGTTACCGTCTTGGTCTGTAATGAGTGCTTTGCTGGCAGCAATGATGGCCCAGCTCGAATATTTGTTTTTTTACATTTTACATGGTAGCGTTTGACCACAAGTCGCCTGATGTTAAGTGACGATGTGGTCGAAGGTTCCACGCTACACCTGGACTGGCAACTGGCTCACAACACTGCAGTAGTATGACCATCAAATCTAAACCAGAGAGATATTAATAAAACATGCAAAAGTATCCTAAAATACCACTAGGGCGTAATAAACCAATATATGTGGCCCTTCATAATAAATTCATCCCCTACCGCAAAGAGGGTAGCTACAGGGTTGATACTGATTAGATTTGGGGAAGGTCAAAGAGATTGGTGCATACATCAGGGTGCTAACGAGCCGACCTGGCTTCGCACGGGTTGGCAAATCTATCCTTGCGAACTAGTAATATTATAAACCAGTACCCCTAGTACAGGTTTTGTAAGTTTACAAAAACTATAAAAGTTTTCGTTTCCATCCATACATATTTTTTTCAGCGAATCTTACCGAGACATGGAGGAACTGAAATCGTTAATACGGGTTATTTTAAATCGTTATAATCATATTCCAACAATGTCATTGAGTTACTTTTTGAATTTAAGCAGATCGAGTTGCCACTTTGACAAGTCGGCGGTGGTAAACGTCGACGTTTACGAAAACTTTTATCATTTTCAAAACTTGTGCTAGAGGTACAGCTGTGTCCCGCGGTTTCACCCGCGTCTTCCCGTTATCCCGCAGATACCTTTTTCCAGGATGTAAAGGTTATACCTATCGATAGTTTTCATCGGAAAAAGCCGTACTATCGATAGCCCTATCGATACTATCGATAGGGCTATCGATACTATCGATAGCCCTATCGATACTATCGATAGCTTAAATCGATGCAAGTATTATCGAATAAATGCGTTACTATCGATATTATCGATAGTATTGAATTACTAGTTGTGCCCCGCGGTTTCTATCGCGTCTTCCCGTTATCCCGCAGGAACCTTTTTCCGGGATAAAAAGTAGCCTATGTGTTAATCCAGCGTATAAGCTATCTCCATTCCAAATTTCACTTAAATCCGTTCAGTCGTTTTTGCGTGAAAGAGTAACAAGCATACATACATCCATAGTTACTAACTTTCACGTTTATAATATTAAGTAGGATTTTTATTTCCTCATCTAGTGAAACTGACAACCCTACTGGCTCTGATTACTAATCGACCCACCCTGTATATATCGCGCACTCAATAAAATCAGTTTCGGAGCGCCCTGTAGGGGCTGCCGTCCCCTGCGGGCTTCGTTATTAGCCTTGCGCGAGAATTTATGAGACTATCACGCTCGTTTTTTTTCTTTTGTGGTAGGAAATTGAAATGTCATGAAGTTGTTTTTTGTTTTAATTTTATGTTGTGTTTTTACTTTTTATGTTTACATGAAAGTTGATATTTCCCGCGGTTTCACCTGCGTGGATTACAGTTTGTTGCTATAAAAGGTATCCTATGTCCTTCCCCCATTGTTCATACTATCTTCATAGTAAATTTCATCAGAATCGGTTTAGGCGTGAATTAATGGTAACAAACAGACAGACACAGAAAGATGTTTTTCACTTTCACAATCAACTAAATTAAATAATGTGGTTTACTGTGTATGTCAGAAATAAATATATTTCATTTCGTTTCAATACAAAAAGAAAAAATCAAAATAAAATCGCGCATGTTCTATTTTCCGGTGTATTTTTTTCAAATCAAAGATTGCTAAAATTGGCTCAGCAGTTTTTGAGTAACCCAACTTTTTTTTAACATGTAACTAACAAAAGCTTTTTTTTACTTGTTTCAGGTACTTACATAAAAGAAAACAATGTGATATTCGAAGCGTCGAGTCAGCTTGAAGGTGGCAGCTAGTCAGGCGAGCACTAAATGCAAACCGGCATATTATGCTTAAAATACAATAGGATGGGATGGAATAGAATATAATATTTTTATATTCTGTTATATTCTACTAGTTACGCCCCGCGGTTTCACCCGCGTCTTCCCGACATCCCGCAGGAACCTTTTTCCGGGATAAAACGTAGCCTATGTGTTAATCCAGGGTACAAGCTATCTCCATTCCAAATTTCATCAAAATCGGTAGAAAATTAACTTCTAAACTGCTTTCTAATTTGCAGTTCTGTTATTGTAATATTGTTTCTTTTTTTCTATAATTTGTACCAAGAGTGTTGTTGTTGCAAATGAACACATTCGTTCTTTATTTCTTTCTTTCTTTCATTAGAAATATCTTAATTTATAAATGCGAAAGTAACTCTGTCTGTCTGTCACGTTTTCACGCTTAAACTACTGAACCGATTTCAATGAAATTTGGTACAGAGATAGTCTAGAGCCTGAGAAAGGACATAGGATACTTTTTATAAAAACTGTAGCCCACGCGGGAACTGCTACTTCTATATATTTCTTACCAAGGATTTAAAAAAAGTTGCTGTGACATACGGACGGACACACAACAGACACGAGGAATCCATAAGGGTTCCGTTTTTTGCCATTTGGCTACGGAGCCCTAAAAAGCAATGACGTAGTAACACCCTTAATAAATTAGACAAATTCAACTCTTCAGAAGCATCCACCCCTGTCTTAAATCGTGAGGCTTGGCACGTAATAAAAACAAATTGTCCGAGCCCGGTATAATATGATTTACTGCAACGAGTCGGGTACTTTAGGGACGAGTTCTAAATTTAATTGGTATAATGATTTTATTGTTACATTAAAATTATTGATTTGCGTGACAACCCTGGGTGCCAGAACAAATTTTTATTTAATTTTTTTATAAAATTTCAGACTATAACAAACAAGCTTGGGATTGTAGTGAACTTGCTCCAATTCAATCAATTAGTAATAGGAATAAAATTATACAGATTTTGATCGCACCCAAAAAATTACCTACGGGGCGTTTCTTGCCTGTTCTTTTGCCGGCGTAAGGAGGTTAGTACAGGCGTAGCTAGTTTCAAGTTTGACGTTTTAAAGTAATTATAGGTACATGTAATATTAAATGAATGTATTTATTCAAAATTCTTTATTTAATAAGATACAAAATATGTTCAATTTAAAACGTCAAACGCCTGTTCCAACCTCCTTTCGGCGGAAAAAGAACAGGCAAGAAACGCCCGGCAGGTAATTTTTTGGGCGCGATCACATTGACAATTTTAATCTTATTACTAATTGATTAAATTGGAGGAAGTTCACTACAATCCCAAGCTATTTTGTCATCTAAATAGTTCGATATTTTATAATAAGCTTTACTAATAACATTTCTCATGGTTGGTTGTGCACATTGGGATATGGAAACATGTATATTAACGAGAGTTGATCTGTATGTTGATAGGTAATACATCCGGAAATAGTCTCAACACTATCTCAAGCACTCTATTTCTCCACGCCTCCAAGATCGCAGTTGATCTTTCAACAAATCCCAAGATCAGCTTGAAAGGTTGGCCCGACAAAGGCCGGATAATCCGGCATTCCTCCTGGCACGGTACCCGGGTATGCCCAGTTTAGATGTCCTTCTATAACATAACATTATTATAAACGTGAAAGTTTGTGAGTATGGATGGATGGATGTTTGTTACTCTTTCACGCAAAAACTACTGAACGGATCTGAATGAAATTTGGAATGGAGATAGCTTATACCATGGATTAACACAGACTTTTTATCCCGGAAAAGGCATAAAGTCGCCCTTCTCTAGGTTTAGACCCGGGCAGGTTCGCGTGCTACAGCTAGTATGTAATGTAGAGCCAATGACCACATATAAAGTAGCTAACGACAATTTAAGCCAAGTGCGTCGCAGAACAAAAAAACTTTAGAGACGATTTGCTTATAAAAATATTTAGCTAGCTGCGCCCCGCGGTTTCACCCGCAGCTTCCCCTTGACCCGCAGGAACCTTTTTCCGTGATAAACGTAGCCTATGCGTTAATCGTGAGGAACGTGAAAGGCTGATAATGATGAATTAGAATGCTACGTTATCCGTGAACGTAAGGTTTTTTTATAATTATTTTATAATCAATTGTTGTGTTAACATATTATTGTGTTTACTTATCAGGCCAACTCCATGCATGTCTATGTCCTATCGAATCAACAGTTTGATTAGGACGGAGTCATAGCAAAGTTTTTTCCCTCAATTGCTGACAACATGTATGACTTCATGGGACGTTATTTGATTGATCAATTAAATGTATTGTGAACAAGAATCTGTCGCCATGCACCTATCGGTGTGTAACGAAGATGAAATTGCTGTACCCACTACTAGGCTCCATGAAGTCAGCAACACGTTCAAAGGTCAATGTGTACGATTTTTCGATAACACTTTTATTGCCACACAGAGACTTATCCTAGGTTCCAGTTACCTATCTAATTAATTATAGGGCAATAGGGCAGCTTCAGCATGTGCTGCATTCACATAACGATTATTATGACACACTTCACTTCAGAATTGGGATTATACAGAAAGTTCAAAAGCTTTTTTGTTTTTTACTACTTACAGGTTAGCGTTTGAGCACAAGTCACCTGATGTTAAGTGACGATGTGGTCGAAGATGGCGCCACGCTACACCTGGACTGGGAACTGGCTCTCAAGATCTATTATTATTACAATGTTATTTTTCTATCCCTACCTAAAATACTGAACCGATTCCAAAAGTTATTTCACTAATAACAAGCTACATTATCCCCGAGTCTCCCAGGCTATGTTTTATTCTAATAAAGTAGAGTTTTCAGTAAGAAATAGCTATATTTGTAAAACAAGTCGGAGAAGAATGAGACGACTGCTGCTTTATCAGCTCACGCTGGCTAAACGGTTTGATTAGAGTTCATGTAATGTGTGAGAGAAATGTAGACTTCCAGTAGGTCTACAAAAAAGTCTGCGACATTAAATATCTAGCTTTAATATTTAATGGGTTTTGTGAAAACTTGCGGTTGTCAAAATATTTACTTACCTGCGTGGGTAGATTACAATATTAGTAGCTGCGCCCCGCGTCTTCCTGTTATCCCGCAGGAACCTTTTTCCGGGATAAAGAGTAGCCTATGTATTAATCCAGGGTATAAGCTATCTCCATTCCAAATTTCGCTCAAATCCGTTGAGTAGTTTTTGCGTGAAAGAGCAACAAACGTCCATCCATACTCACAAACTTTCACGATTGTAAAATTATCTAGTACTAGCTGTTCCCCGCGGTTTCACCCGCGTGGGCTACAGTTTATCGCGATAAAAAGTAGCCTATGTCCTTTCTCAGGCTCTAGACTATCTCTGTACCAAATTTCATTTAAATCGGTTCAGTGGTTTAGGCGTGAAAAATTCAAAATTCAAATCTTTTTTATTCAAAAGGATACATTGTGATCACTTTAAAACGTCAACTTAAAACTAGCTACGCCTGTTCCAACCTCCTTACGCCGGCAAAAGAACAGGCAAGAAACACCCGGCAGGTCATTTTTTTGGCGCGATCACATTGACAATTTTATTCTTATTACTAATTGATTGAATTGGAGCAAGTTCACTAAAATCCCAAGTTTTAACAGAAAGAGTAACAGACAGACAGACAGAGTTACTTTCGCATTTATAATAAGTAAGGGATGATAGGTATAAAAGTAAAAACAAAGCTGTACCTATATTATATCTTAATGATGTTCCACTGTGGGTTTGTCTGTCTGCCCACAGAGTGATGTCACAAAAAGGTTTAATATCACAAAGTATTCGGCTTCGAGCGAGATCTAGTGCGGGGGCTGTGGTGCTCAACATTTTGTTATTAAGTATATTTTATTTTATTAAGAAAATGACTCTGAGATTAAGCTGATAATTGGGAGTGATTACAGCTATTTTCCCATGTTATTATTTTAGCAGAAAATCTAAACAAAAATGTTATCTACATAATTCATAGAGCACAGGGGTAAACTGAAAACCAGCGCTGTGTGCACATACAAATGTAAACACAGCACAAGCTGAGTTTTACCCCTTTTGCCGTTATATTGTATAATATGTGTTTTTATTTTCCCATAAAATGTCTGTGTTTTTTTAATGGCAATAAATTGATTTTTATTTTTTTAGAGTGAATGTTGGACCCGCGCACCGAGGCAGGGTTCCGTACACACTTGTATTCTATTGTTATTAAACTATATAATTACCCTACAGATGCTCATTTCCTCATTTCAAAGACTGACGATTTGAAAGTGACTCAAGCTTTCAGCAAATTTGAAGAGTTTTGCTGAACGTACCCCCCGATGTTAGGGGTTATAATGGCTAGAGACATAAAACTGTAATTCATAATTCATTTATGCATTCCAAGAATTTTGTACATATAAATATGAGTTCTTAATATGAAAATTTGCTCATACATTCTACCATAACAATGGTGTGTGTGATATGTCAACATAAGTTTACAATTTAAAATAATTAATAATAATGTGAATTAGGTATGTACAATGTCAGAATTAATATGTCAGAACAGAACTAAAATTAAGATTGGAGATGACTTTTTTGGCGGCAATTGAGTTGTCAACGTGAAAATTTTGTTTTTATTTCCAAAACTTGTGTTTCTTCGAATGATAATGTGTAATATTGGTGGATTATTAACCATTATGTGTTCGTTAATGTGTACGAGTGTGGGAAATTGAAATAAAGTTGTGAAAGTGACTTTTCTAGTTGCTCCAAAAAAGTCCGTGTAAAGTTTAAGTAAAGCTCCACTACTTTACTTAAACACTATCCTCATCCCATCATCTCATCATCACCATCATCATCATCATTTAAACTTGATTCAACTCTGAGTTTGAAATATTTTATACTTGACACTGGCAAATACACTAATCGTGTGACGCCATAACAAAGAAAAAAAAAAAAAAAAAAGATTGGAGATGTCAAATTAAATTGTTTGTTTTAAATGTCATGTATTCATTGAGGTCATAGAAACAATTATCTAGAAGCCAATTACCAACTTTTCTTTTAAACAAATAACAGGTAGCTCTTTAAACTCATTTAGCAACTTATTAAAACCGTTTACATACGCATTTCGCTTATGTATTTCAAGCTTACATAGAGGCTGATAAAGTTTATATCTATTCCTCGGCATGACGTTTCTCCTTACAACTTGCATGTGAGTTTTAAAGTAACTAGGTTGTTCTCTAACAAATACACAATTCGTTTCATTTGTATGTTTTTTATGTGAATTATTGACATGTGCGTGTTACAATTTTTAATTAACGGCTTCTTTTTGACGTGACAACGTCTTATAATTCGATAGAGCCGGCTGCACGCACGAAAAAACATGACTCATGCGGCGTTACCACGCTCTGCGGCGTTACCTCGCTCTGCGGCGATACCTCGCTCTGAGGCGTTCCATATAAGGCTTGAAGTGCAAGAGAGAGCATGGAACGAGCGACAAAGAAGCACAATCGGCCAATCGACGTTGTCACGTTCAACTATCCTCAGTAAACCTACTTTACAGACAACCAATTTTTAGTAAAAATGCTTTGTAACTGACAAGTTCATAAAAGCGCACGTCAAAACTGCATCTTATGACATTAGAATGTCAATACCACAAAATATTGACTTGTGCGGTGTTGTTTGCTAGCCGACGATACGTAAGGTGTCTTCACTTGGAGTATATCCCAAAATCCCCTCTTGGGCTCATTAAGGAGTAGAATGTCCAGAGGGCCTCAAAAATGTAACACCTGCGAAACAGGGCTTCCTGGTGCGGGGTTACGAGTAAGTACAGTTTGAGAGCCACTGGTCTAGACGACAAATAGCTAGCCCGTGGGCGGCACTGAGCTAGCTCCGCTCATTTGCTGTTTCTGAGAACTGCTTTGACTACTAATGAAATGCTCTTTTACTCTTTTGAATAGATAAATATTTATAAAACATAATATTTATAAGTGATAATGCGGTCAAAGGTTGATGTTAAAGATGATGAACGCAATCGGAAAGTTTGTAATTGTTCACTTTTGTCGTTGACTGTACAACTACCGTTTTGACATAACATAAAAAAAAAAAAACACATCTACCGACACATTTCTTCATAAATGCACCCTCAAACCTCTTAAGAGGACGCCGTGATAAACAATGAACCTGAAATCAGCTCCATACAAAAACGCAAGCGAGCTGACTAATGCTGTAAGGTCGTATGCGTAAAAAAAAGGTTTTTTTCGTTTAAAATGAAAACTATCGTTAATTTTATAGAACTAAACCTGTAGTTCTTTAAAGAATGTGTATATATCATTCAAAAAATTATTATTATTATTAAAATTAAATCGGTTTTGTATGCCTTTAAAATGAAAATCTTTTTTTTACAGGTCAGTTTTCGATCATTGTTTCTCTGCTATAAAAGTTAACCAATCGTGTTATCCTTCCGACAATTTGATGTCAAAAACGTGATCTTTAATGTACATAAATATTAGCTCTGTATGTTTTGTAATTGCTGAGAAAAAGGAGATCCCTGCAGCCAATATTGCCCATACCTCGTCTTAACAAATGCCTCGATTTAAGCTATCGATAGTATCGATAAGGCTAGCGATAAAATGGACTTGTCAGATGAAAAATAATCGATATTTAACTATAAAACTATCGATATTTCAGAAACACTATCCCAAAGGCCTACTAAAGCGAAACTTGTAAAGAGGCAAACTTATTTTTGCCACCGGCGCTGCTTTCATTTCGCGAACTGCGAGTATATCCTCATATCGAAAAACTTTTAGTTCCTGCATCCTCGAGGCTGCAAGTTTGTACAACAAGTTGCTATCAAGTAGTTTTCAATGCATTTTTCATGTATTTTCAGTTGAGTAGCTGTTCACGTGATTTCTCCCTCGTGGATAAGAGCCAATTCAGACTAGCTTTTTATACGCGCGTATGAGCTCATTTTTGGAAGCGCATGTAAGCGCGTATAGGCGCGCCTTTTGTCACACGCTCGACTCGTACGAGCGTTGACGCGCTTCTAAGCTCGCAAATAGTAATGTTTCTTCGTCAGAATCCATGTTGATACTGACACGACACCACCGGTTTGAGCGAACACGCCGAAATATGCCCGTTTACGCGAGTATGGTTTTGAGAAGCGCGTAATGTAGCGCGCGTATAAGCGCGTATGCTGAAACGACTGTATACGCGCAAAAAAATACGCTAGTCTGAAACCGCTCTTACAGTTTATAGCGATAAAAAAGTATCCCATGTCCTTCCCCAGGGCTTAAGCTATCATCATCATCAGCTTTTTTTCCCACTGCTGGGACTCCGCCCTTCTCTCAGAGAGAGTACGCGCCGTAATCTCCCACGCGGGCCCAGTGCGGGTTGGTAGATGTCGCATGCCCTTGAATGTTGCGGTTCTTGGACATGCCGGTTTCCGAGCGATGTTTTCCTTCACCGTTTTGAGCGATGGTAGATCCGCACGTAACTTAGTCACAGGTGCGGGTCCGACAGGATTCGAACTCGGTGTCGGCGCGTTGTAAAGCGCACGCGGTTACCATCGCTCTATATCCAAACTATATTCATACCAAATCTCATCAACATCTGTTCAGCCGTGCCATCGTAACTTAAGCTCTTGGAGATCATGCCTACCATTGTCCGACGCCCAGATATCAGACATAACTTACTGCATATCGAAGTTTGTTAACAACTTCATAATATGCCTTAACTAGAGCGTGAATACCGGAACTTCAAAATCTCGTACCTAATAGCGGAATCGTGGAAAGTTTTTCGATATCAAAATACCGGTATTTTAAGGACCCAATCTTGTGAAAAATCAAAATTAAATATATTTTTTCTGACATACACAAAGTCGCACAATACAAGGACAAGGATAAATAGTTACAATCGCGCACAAACACAAAAGTACGATGATGCGCTATGTCAGAAATACATCCCAGAAGTAGGTTATTACGATATTGGTAGGTTTTTAATGAGATTTTATTCAATCTTCTCACAGCAAAAAGCGTTGCTAGCGGGTTTGACTTGTTGTTACGTAGGATTCAACGGTTTTGAGGCAAGACCTAAGTTACATTAAAGGTTTAAACTTACTGACAGCCTGTAAAAACGATTTATTCATAAAAAATGTCAATTTTTGTAAGTTGACTACAGGCAGGACCTCACTAGGTGGACCGATGCGACGACATTCTGCGAGTCGCAGGCAGGCGGTAGATGCAAATGGCTTATGGCCGTTCAAAGGGGTAGGCTTATGTTCAGCATTAGACTTCCTCCGGCTGACGATGATGATGAATATTGACAATCAGATAATTCAACAACAACTATATTCATAAACATTTTGACAATATACGTGACCATTCGCATCCATATATCGGATATCCATTTTATTTATCTGGAAACAATGACACTGACGTATCAATACCGGAATTTCAAGATCGGGCTTCCGATATTGGATTCAATTCAGGTATTGCACGCTCTAGCTTTAACGTTCCTGAGTTAGTCTAACTTATAGAAGCACCGTTTTAGTTCTAGATTAGTTCTAGACTTGATGAAGGAACGTGCTTGCTAAACATTTATGGGGATTATTCAATTGTTACTAACTGTTCCTGATTCCTGCTAATCCTAATTCCTATACAATCCTACTTCCTACTGATATTATGAACGTGAAAGTTTGTGAGGATGCATAAATGGATGTTAGTTACTCTTTGACGCAAAAACTACTGAACGGATTTGAGTGAAATTTGGTGTGGAGATAGTTTATATCCTGGATTAACATATAGGTTACTTTTTATCCCGGAAAAATATTCCTGCGGAATAACAGGAAGATGTGGGTGAAACCATAGTAAAGGAGTAATAGTTCAGCTTCATTTATATCGGCCGTCGCCGGTTTGAATGTGTGCGTGAGTAGCGGCACCGTGTACGCACGCACTTTTCACGCCCACAATCACATAAACGAAAGGAGGCGGCCGGGGCCGCGGCCATGCACTCAGTAACTCAGTACGGAACGCGCCGCCTATGCGTCACCGCAAGAGTAGGCAATTAACTCGTCGAGCGGCCTTAGCTAACCTACTGTTCTTTATATAATAATAATAATAATAATATAGCCTTTTATTCAGATCTCTTAGTACATACAATGAATTTCTAAACTTATGTAAAGGACTAGCACTAAAATCTTAAACTTAATCGATATGAATAATTTAAACTAATATTTGTTGCTTGGTTATCTTTCCTAGATCTGATTGCCAGTCGGCAAAGGCCTCTTCCAACCTTTTCCATTCCTTTCTTTCTTGAGCCACTCTGTTCCATGTGACGCCTGCCACTTGTCTAACGTCATCGTCCCACCTTTTCTGTGGTCGACCTCTTTTCCTTTTGTTCTTTATATACTGTGGTGAAATCCCCGAGCTAGTAGTAGGTAGGTATCATAAATGAAAAAGTTTGAGATGATGAACTGATGGATGTTTGTTACTCTTTCACGCAAAAACTACTGAACGAATCTGAATGAAATTTAGTGTGGTGATAGTTCGAACCCTGGGAAAGGACATATGCTACTTTTTATCGCGATAACTGTAGCCCACGCGGGTGAAACCGCGAGGAACAACTAGTTCTAACGACGACCGATATGGCGCAATGGGTGGATAGCCGACTGTGAAGCGTGAGGTCGCGGGTTCGATTCCCGCTACAGAACAAATATTTGTGCATTGAAAAAAAAAAGCGCAAGTATTTGTTCTGTGTCTGGGTGTTGTGGATCCCCGATCCTCGTAGTTTCTGATTTTTATTATTTTTTATTTGCTATCAATTTTATTAATTTTATTGGGATTGTTCATAATTATTATTGTTTATTATTAATTCTTCTGTGTGGTAATTGTAATTGGTATTAATCGTTTTTATCACAATAAAATAAATTTAATTTAATTTTAATTTAATGAAACCGAGAGAGATTGAAAAAAAAAGTTATCTATAAAAAAGGCAAAAAAAACGTTTTTAATATGTGAGCTCCCTTAAATATGTATATTATTATGTTTTTGTTGTTATAGCGGCAACAGAAATACATCATCTGTGAAAATGTCAACTGTCTAATTATCACGGTTCATGAGATACAGCCTGGTGACAGACGGTCAGCGGAGTCTTAGTAACAGGGTCCCGTTTTACTCTTTGACAGTAGACAAGACAATATAGACAATATATTTATTTGTGGCAAAAAACAGCATTTACAAAATAAACTACGGAACCCTAATAACACTGCTAAAAACACACCGGCATTTATATAGCGTTAGGATAGTAGGATAGGTTTTCAAATAACGTCACATCGCAAACAATCGACAATGCAAACAGCGTCTATTCCGTGAAACGACCATTCACATCGCCATCGACGGCTAGGGTTGCCACGCTCACAAGTCCGGAATGCTTGGGGCACTCAAAAGTGTCCGGATGTTGTTAGATGTTTAGTATAAAAAGAAAAATATAGGATTTTGTAATTCAACATGATCCCACTAATATTATAAACGTGAAATTTTGGGATGGATGTTTGTTACTCTTTCACGCAAAAACTACTGAACGGATTTGAGTGAAATCGGGAATGGAGATAGCTTATACCTTGGATAACGTAGTAACGGCTGGCTTCAATTACCGATCTATCCACGATTTGACATAAATTTGACATTCTATGGAGCTTATGTCAAATTTCTATCTGCAGTAGGGAAAACCGTGGATAGATCGGTCATTGGAACGCGACATAAATCGGTACGAACATAATAACCTTTAATCATTAGTGTTAGGGAAATATAGAACAATCTCATGCCTGTCTTACATAACTATTAAATTAAAAGAAATTAAATTAAATTAATAATTATAAGAATGAGAATTATTTGCAACAAATTATACAAGTCAAATACATTATGTAGAAATAAGAAAGAATAAAAAGAAAATGTATTGTTGCAAACCGACCTCAACTCAGCGTTGTGCTGCTCGTGTGATCAGCGCTGGTCTTCCGTTGAAGCCGCTTTTGATTATGTATTACTATTAAAAATTAAGGTCCGGCAATTCCAAAAAACGTCCGGAATTTATCCCGGAAAACAGTTTTATTGTTTTGGGAACCCTATAAAAGGCCGCCCCATGTCCGGACGCTGGACACGACGTAGATATCCGATTTAAGCTGTCACAGTTACGGAATACATGGCGACGATTCTAGTTGTAAACGTAGCAGAGGGGACTTCACATATCCGATACGATGCCGAGACAAATTTTTGTTTTCGTTATGGCGTCACACGATTTGTGTATATGCCAGAATCAAGTATTAAACTTATCAAATATTAATGATGATGATGATGTGACCCAGTTACAATCGTCCCCTTTGTGTTTAAGTAAAGTAGTGGTAGTTTACTTAAACTTTACAAGAAATTCTTGGAGCAACTAGAAAAGTCACTTACAACAGCTTTATTTCGATTTCCTACACTCACACATATTAACGAACACATAATGGTTAAAGATCCACCAATATCACAACTTATCACACGAAGAAACACAAGTTTTGAAAATAATAACATAATTTTCATGTTGACAGTTGTATTGCCGCCAAAAAAGTCCGTTATTTATTTTTTTCAAGAGGATGTCACGCATGTGAATGAAAAATACTTGCCCCTTTTCACAAATATTTGTACTGTAGCGGGAATTACACTTTAAGTGACGTACACAAAATGATTATGTCATCAAAGTTTATCGATTTTTTTAAAAACCTTTTTCGTCCCGGGCTCGTCCCGTGTAAACACATTGTAGGTATAAGTCGATACATGGCCCGGAATCTGCCGAATCGAGCCCCAGATTGGCCAAATGGAGCGTTTAATCGGTTTAGCAAGCCTTCCTAGTACCAAGCTTGCACTGAAGATAACTATCCTTTGATGCCATAGCACTCTCCAAACTTTATTTGCTCTCATCAGGTTATTTCTCCAAGTTTTTATGTAATAGAGCAGCAATCAGACAGATTTTTTTACTACCCTGTAGGTAGCGTTTGACCACGAGTCACCTGATGTTAAGTGACGATGTGATTGAAGATAGCGCTCTACTGCTCCTGGACTGGGAACTGTCTCTCAAGTGCCGGAACACACCGATAGGTGCAGGGCAACAGATTGTTAACTCGAGAATAGTAGCAAGTCAGGCGAGCACTTGAAAATGCTCGACCACCAAGCTATGGTTTCATCACCGAAAGCTCAAGCTCATTGTAGGACGAACTTGTCGTTAGTAAATATATGAAAGACATGAACCTAACTAGTAAATCTGTTTATTCCAGGTCAAGATGTGGAGATCACACCGCGGGAGGCGACACGGCCAGTAGGTGGCGACTTGTATGTCACCTGCAGAGGGAAGGGCACCATCGATTCGTGTCGGTAAGTTAGCCTTCATCATCAGCCTATTACGTTCCCACTGCTGGGACTCCGGTCTTCTCAGAGAGAGAGTATGAGACCTAATCTAGTAGGATACATGTGATCACTTTAAAACTTTAGCTACGCCTTGGCTCTTAAAATACAGTTTTCACTAGTTCAGGAGTCCACGGACTCATTTATAATTGTATCCCACTTTCATGTCAATAAACAAATATTTGATTTGATTTGATTTGCCTGTTCCAACCTCCTAACGCCGGCTAAAGAACAGGCATGAAACGCCCAGCATTTAAATGAGTTAGGTAAACTATTCGTGAGAACAAATCTTTCAATTTGTAAAAAAATGGTCGCCAATTTACATTTTGATATTTTGCGCCCACCTGTAAGGCTTTCCACACACGAGTCGTAAGCATAGTCGTCTCGTCAGCGTATCATAAAGATGCAACGAGTACGAGACTGCAGTTCTACACGCGAATTGTAGCGTAGGCGTATCGTTCGAACCACAGCTATTAAAAAATGATACAAATGTGCGACGCTTGTTTGCTTGCTACGCTTGTTTTTTTACACCAGTGCGCTACGATACGACTATCGTAATTACAATGAATATCTCGCACGCTTCTCTGCTCTTCTCTTCTCACGTATTGCTCTCGTACTACACGTATCTTACGATACGCCTACGCTTAGACACCGTGTGCAAAATTTATCAATCCTAAAAACTTATACCTAATCTTCTCACTTCCAGGATGATAGTGGGCTCGATCCCATATAGATTGAAACCTGGCGATACGAGCGCAGGTGACGTCGTGTACTTCGGAGAAGGATTAGATGTGAGTCATCATCATTATCATTATCGTTCCCAGTGCTGGGACTTTGACCTTCACTCAGAGAGAGTACGCGCCGTAATCTCCCACGCGGGCCCAGTGCGGGTTGGTAGATGTCGCATGCACGCGAATGTTGCGGTTCTTGGACATGCCGATTTTCTCACGATTTTTTCCTTCAACACTGCGGAATGTTTCAGAAAGGAGAATGCGGGGCGCACATCAGGAACATCAAAGAGGAGTGGAATGGGAACGTCACTTGCGTCCTACCACCTCGGTCGGGGAACATCGAGATCTTGGGACACATGAGGCTGATTGTTGCCAGTAAGTACTCCTTCATATGCTGATACAGCTCGGTTATCTATCATCATCAGCCTGTATCAGTCCACTGTTGGACATAGGCCTCTCCCAACGCCACCGAGCCCGGTCTTCGGCTCTTCTCATTCAACCACTACCAGCGCGGCGCAAGTCGTCACTCCACCTGGTCGCAGTACGTCCTACACTACGTTCGCCAAGTCGCGGTCTCCACTCAACAACACGTCTACCCCAACGGTTATCGGTTCTGAGGCATATATGACCAGCCCACTGCCACTTCAGCTTGCTAGTTCTGTGAGCTATGTCGGTGACCTTAGTTCTCAGACAGATTACCTCATTTCTGATTCGAAGCTGGCACGTACAGCACACTCACACATGTGTCAGTGTATGAGCGCACGGCATTACGTCGCACTGCATGCGCATAATCACTCTTACAGGATAGCATTTGACCACAAGTCACCTGATGTTAAGTGACGATGTCGTCAAGAAGGTGGCGCCACGCTACACCTGGACTGGGAACTGGCTCTCAAGTGAGGCTGCCGGAACACACCGATAGGTGCACGGCGACAGATTGTTAACTCGAGGCTGGTAGCTAGCCAGGCGAGCACTAGAGAACCACGACGCTATGGTTTCATCACGATGTCTTCCTTCATCGAAAGCTCAAGCTCATTGTAAGATTCTAAGGGTCACAAGGTGATCTTAGCCATCATCGATTTTAACTATGTATTTAAACTCTCAACAACGATTCTCTCTCACATTTCCAGAAGCTCCAAAGCAAACCCTCTTACTGCCGGCCCCGCAACCTAGCTACAAAGAAGGCGACGAGTTCTCAGCGCAGTGCGTCGCTACTGATGGCAGACCAGCCGCGAAAATCAGCTGGCTGCTTGGTGAGTAGACGAGCAAAAGAAATAGAAGACCAGGGGGGCGATTACGAAACTTCGATGGGACTGGGCTAAAATTTTTATGATCACTTTTATTATTATTTAATCCCCTCACCAGATGATGAAGAGCTGCTTGAAGGTGTTCACCAGCCCATCATCACATCCGAGCCCGGCAGCGACCTGCAGACCATCAGCCAGAACATCTCCAGGACCCTGACTGCTGACGACGGAGGCAGGTACGTATCACGACACCAACTTCATCATCAACATCATCACGTGCCCACTGCTGGGACTCTGTCCTTCTCTCAGAGAGAGTACGCGACTTAATCTCCCACGCGGGCCCAGTGCGGGTTGGTAGATGTCGCATGCCCTTGAATGTTGCGGTTCTTGGACATGCCGGTTGCCGAGCGATGTTTTCCTTCACCGTTTTGAGCGATGGTAGATCCGCACATAACTTGTTAAGTCATAGATGCGGGGCCGAGAGGATTCTAAGTTGTCGGTGTCTTGTAAAGCGCACACTTCATTAACTCACCTCATCTCACCTTACTCCAATTTATATGTTTTCATGAAACTAATATTAAATTTCAGGACATTAGTGTGCCGGGTCGAGCACGAAGCTCTGCCATCTCCTGCTGATATGAAGAGGCAGCTCGTGGTACATTGTAAGTAACAGTTTCATATGATACTATCTGTGTTGTGGTTTATAGTTAATCGCGATAAAAAGTCATAACACACTTTTTTGTTGATGTTTTACTGCTTATGCTGGGGCAACACTAAGGTCAACGTCAAGGGAAATGTCAATGCCTATCATCGCGATAAATATTGCGTTAATCATTAACGCAATTATGTGAGTGGTTACACTTGAACGGTCAACGTGAATGCACTTGAGGTATCGGCTAACGTCAAACGCCAATGTGAATGCCGTTGTCAACGTCAATCATCGGCTATTTAAAGACATGACCCGTTAGTGTGGCCCCAGCATTACTGGTTTGCGTTTGACCAGAAGTCACCTGATGTTAAGCGACAATGTGGTCCTAGGTGACGCCACGTTTCACCTGGACTGGGAACTAGCTCTTAAGTGAGGCTGCCGGAACACACCGATAGGTGCACGGCGACAGATTGTTAACTCGAGGCTGGTAGCTAGCAGGCGAGCACTAGAGCATGCTCTATGGTTTCATCACGATGTTTTCCTTCACCGAAATCTCAAGCCCATTTTAGAATTCCAACCCACGACCTACGGATCGCAAGCTGACGTCATCGCTCAAGAGTACAGTCGCCTGCAATATTGTTATTAGCAATATAAAGAAGGCCTGTGCCTGTCCCAACAGTGGGGACGTAATGGGCTGACGATGATAAACTTCCAGACCCACCAAAGCGTCAAGAGGCTGGTGCCCTCACGATCTTCGGCTTAAAGTTGAACGAGGAAGGTCGTCTCAGCGTCAGCGTTCGTTCCAACCCGCCCCCTGTCGCCGAGTGGTCTACCGGGGAGCACACCCTGGTGGCTCCCTCCGCCACCGATGATGGACTCCTGGCTGCGTTGGAACCGCTCCACCTGGTAAGAAAGGATTCAATTTATAACAAACTACCTGTTCCCCGCGGTTTCACCCGCGTGGGCTACAGTTTAGGGACCATCCATAAATTACGTCACACGTTAAGGGGAGGGAGGGGGTCGACGAAGTGTGACATTGTGTGACAAGAGGCGGGGAGGGGTCTCAAATTTTGTGACATCACATTTTTTCAAAATATAATATTAAATATTACAACACGAAAATTCAAAATATGTGACATCTCACTAGGTAGGAGGGGTCCCACAAATGTGACCAGCTGTGACAAGGACGGGGGAGGGGTAAAACATCATCAAATTGGTGTGACGTAATTTATGGATGGCCCCTTATGCCTATGTCCTTCCCCAGGGTTCAAACTATTTCCAAAAACTTGGATCTACGAACTGACTGACTGACATAGTGATCTATCAACGCACAGCCCAAACCACTGGACGGATCGGGCTGAAATTTGGCATGCAGGTAGATGTTATGACATAGGCATCCGCTAAGAAAGGATTTTGATTCATTCTACCCCCATTTAATTTGACAAACCAGCTGCTCGATCACGGAAAAGTTTCCGACACCTATTCGCTCTCGGAAAAATTTCCGTGAAGCAAAAGTGACGTTGAATCCGACACGGAAACTTTCCGAGTGAATTAGAATCGCACTCCAGGAAACTTCAAGCGTAGGTACTGTCTTTACATATATCAGAAATGTAAATCTGTTTCTCCCTCAGGGGCGTGGCTTTTACAACATAACCTTGGTCCTCTCCCACCTGACGAAGGAGCAAGTGGAGCGCACCTACTACCTTCGCGTGCGCAACGATCTGGGAACTGAGGAGGTCGCCGTCAGAATCAGCACCATGGATGAACCAGCAGGTGAACACAGGGTTTACACTTATATCACTATTCATACTCTGTGGTGAACGCAGGGGTGCGTTCAGAAAAATTTCCCGTGGGTAAAGGTTTACCGATGAACCAAGGTCACCGAAATGGCTATCAGAATTTGCAAATTGAAGTGGCAATGGGCAGGCCACATCGCTCGACGAACCGATAACCGATGGGGAAGAAAGGTTCTCGAGTGGCGACCACGAACCGGAACACGTTCTGTAGGTAGGCGTCCCACTAGGGGGAGCGGGGACATTGTAAGAGTCGCAGGGAACCGATAGATGCATATAGCTAATAGCTGTTCATGGTGGCACTCAAAGGGGGAGGTCTGTGTTCAGCAGTGGACTTCTTCCGGCTGATGATGAGGAAGGGTACGGTAATGTGGCGTAACGTCACGTAATCAGCTCTGCTTATTCGATTAACGCTATTTTTCAACGTCCAATGTGCGTGAAGCGTTAATGACTCGATGGTAGTGACGTCAAATTCCACAATGAGCTTGAGCTTTCGGTGAAAAACACATCGTCATGAACTATAGCTTGTTGGTAGGGCATGCTCTAGTGCTCGCCTGGCTAGCTACCAGCGTCGAGTTAACAATCTGTCGCCGTGCACCTATCGGTGTGTTCCGGCAGCTTCACTCGAGAGCCATCTTCGACCGCATCGTCACTTAACATCACGTGACTTGTGGTCAAAAGCTACCATGTAAGTAGAAAAAACCGTCAATAATAAAATGTAGTAAATTAACTTTTCAAGAAATCGAAAGTCACATATATTATTATGTTCAGTTTTCAGCGAGGTGGACTTTGGGGACCGAATCAAACTTTCAGAGTTTCTGACGGGGTTAGGTGACGTAAGAGTGCTATAAAGTTCGTTTCCGGTCTTTCTGAAAGCGTTTGGACAATTTTTACCCTGCCTGCAACGTTTCTGAACGCACCCCAGTATTCGAGCAAGCATTTTAATAATGCCCTGGTGTCAGAAATGATGGTTTATTTTATGTAATTTTATAAGTCAAAAATATGAAATGTCAATCTACATTGAAGGAGAAAAAATGCGAAACATGATTTTGTCTATTGAAAAAATTAATGCAAAGAGACTTACAAGCATTTTTCTCTCGATCTTTAAATAACGAACACTTGTTAGTTATGTTATTGTTCAATTTAGAGTAACTTTTCCATCGAAAACCGGGCAACACTATTCTCAAGCAGTTTAAAAGTTTGATATATGACAACACTTGCCAGATCTGTCGAGAAAGGAAATAACCTAACTTTTTCGTTTGTTCATTCTATCGTCCAGTTATCGTTATCGTTTCGAATCTCTGTCGAGGGCGAAGCCCTAGATCACAAAAGTGAATAAATATCCATCTCGCGTCACCAGAACGTGACTGCGCGTAATACTTATCGGTTAAACGTAATATCTGTGCAGTCTGCGCCGGAGTCTGTAGGTAGCCCAAACACACCGGAGGTAAGCTAGCGAACCGAAAGTCTCGTGGACGGCTCCTCGAAACACCTTGAGCCCAGCGCTCCGGACCATTCGGTAAGCTGCACAGATTCCATCCAATTTTGCCTTCGTATACAGTCCACAAAAATCGTAAATACAAAACATTTTTGGCCCTTCCAGCCCGATATAATAGTAGTGACCTTATAGTTATCGAAGTTATTTTGAAGTTGTCGAAGTTATTTTCATAAAATGTCGAAGTCTAAGGAGTTGGTAGACGAAAACAGAATCGCTCGCGATTATGCTTTAATGCGTATAGAAATGATTGATGCGAGTGATATTGGAGGTTATGCCGAGCGGGATATTAACGAGATTGCCTCCGAATTTCATAGTGCGCAACGGAAAGTGCTTTCGTCGTTGAGTTCGCGTACCGAAAGGGAAAACGAGTTGCCGATAACGACAACGTTTGAAAGTAAGTTTCGGAATATTAAACAGCGTTTAATGCTCACAACCAGTACTGCCGGTGGTTCGGGCGTCTTAGCGAAGCTCCCGAAATTATCTCTAAAGATATTTGATGGTAATGTAGATAATTGGATTCCTTTCATACAATTATTTGATTCTCTTGTGCATCGAAAAGAAATGTCAAGTGTCGAAAAGTTGCATTATTTATTGTCGAGTGTTCAAGGAACAGCATACAATTTGATAAAAAATTTCCCATTAACCGATGATAGTTATATGGATGCATACAATGCATTAAATAAAAATTATAATAGAAAAAGACAAATAGCTTTCACGTACTACGATAAACTATTAAGTTGTGAGTCAATAAAAACTAAATCTAGCTCTGAATTGGAACGGGTTTACAGAACGTTTTCAGAAAACTTATCCATCTTAGAAAAGTATGAGCTACCCGATAGAAACTTCATGCTCTTCCATCTTCTATGGTCGAAGTTAGACAGGTTGACACGGGAAGCATTTCAGCTCGAATTTGGTGCAGACGAAATACCAGCGTTTGAAGATTTACAAGGTTTTATTGAAAGACATTATCGTGCATTAGATATATCCAATATTAAATTCAATCAAACTAGTGGTACATTGACAAATAATAATTTTCGAAAAGGAAAATCCTCGGCGTTTGTGGCTGCCACCACAGCAACAAATAATAAATGTGTGTGTTGTTCTGAAAAACATGATTTGTTCTCATGTGACAAATTTAAGAATTTGTCAACGCAGTGTCGTTTTGATTTTGTCAAAGAATGATTGATGCGAGTGATATTGGAGGTTATGCCGAGCGGGATATTAACGAGATTGCCTCCGAATTTCATAGTGCGCAACGGAAAGTGCTTTCGTCGTTGAGTTCGCGTACCGAAAGGGAAAACGAGTTGCCGATAACGACAACGTTTGAAAGTAAGTTTCGGAATATTAAACAGCGTTTAATGCTCACAACCAGTACTGCCGGTGGTTCGGGCGTCTTAGCGAAGCTCCCGAAATTATCTCTAAAGATATTTGATGGTAATGTAGATAATTGGATTCCTTTCATACAATTATTTGATTCTCTTGTGCATCGAAAAGAAATGTCAAGTGTCGAAAAGTTGCATTATTTATTGTCGAGTGTTCAAGGAACAGCATACAATTTGATAAAAAATTTCCCATTAACCGATGATAGTTATATGGATGCATACAATGCATTAAATAAAAATTATAATAGAAAAAGACAAATAGCTTTCACGTACTACGATAAACTATTAACTTGTGAGTCAATAAAAACTAAATCTAGCTCTGAATTGGAACGGGTTTACAGAACGTTTTCAGAAAACTTATCCATCTTAGAAAAGTATGAGCTACCCGATAGAAACTTCATGCTCTTCCATCTTCTATGGTCGAAGTTAGACAGGTTGACACGGGAAGCATTTCAGCTCGAATTTGGTGCAGACGAAATACCAGCGTTTGAAGATTTACAAGGTTTTATTGAAAGACATTATCGTGCATTAGATATATCCAATATTAAATTCAATCAAACTAGTGGTACATTGACAAATAATAATTTTCGAAAAGGAAAATCCTCGGCGTTTGTGGCTGCCACCACAGCAACAAATAATAAATGTGTGTGTTGTTCTGAAAAACATGATTTGTTCTCATGTGACAAATTTAAGAATTTGTCAACGCAGTGTCGTTTTGATTTTGTCAAAGAAAATAAACTTTGTTTACTGTGCTTTTCACCTTCACACATGGTAAAAAATTGTCGTTCGGATACCAGGTGTGACAAGTGTCGGTTCTCGCATCATAGCTTGCTGCATTTTGGGGGGAAGCCTGTGACCATGCCTACAGATAACTTTAACAATAAAAATACCGTATTAACATCTACAACTGAAGGTGATAATGTGTTGTTTGCAACTGCAAAGGTAATGGTTAGGGATGTACTTGGATGTTTCAAACCTATTAGAGTCTTGTTGGACTGCGCAAGTGCTAGTAATTTTGTATCGGAACCTTGCGCAAGGTCTCTGGGTCTGCCAATAGCAAATAGTCAGCATTCAGTTAACGGTATTGGAAATGTTGTAGCGGACACTTTAGGGTCTTTGTCATGTCATGTAAAATCTATGAATGGGAAGTTCAGTTTAAATTTAAAGGCTTTCGTTCTACCATCTATTTGCTCAAACCAACCCGCACAACAAATAAAGTCAACTTCATGGGAACACCTCCACGGATTGTCACTAGCAGATCCTGATTTTGGCCGCCCACGACCTGTCGACATGCTGTTAAATGCAGATGTATTTTCGTCGTCGTTGCTACCTGGTTTAAAACAGGGTGAACCGGGGCAGCTTAGAGCTTTAAACACCAGCTTTGGTTGGATTCTGATGGGTGGCTGTGATGCTAAATATCACACCCCTAGTTTTCGTTGTCGCAACCCTCAAAATAATATGTGCTTTTTCGTATCGAATTTGTCGTTGGATAACTCTCTTAAAAGGTTTTGGGAGATAGACGAAGTTGGACCTCAACCTAAAACATTGTCGAAGGAGGAACAACTTTGTGAAAATTATTTCACTCAACATCATTGTCGTACGGATGAAGGAAGATTTGTCGTTCCTTTGCCATTTGTCGATCCTAATAATAGGCCAAATTTTGTAGATTCTCGCGCCATAGCCATGAAAAGGTTTTCGTCGATTGAAAGGAAACTTCAATCGAACCCAGAGTACAAGCAAGCATACGTTTCGTTTATGAAGGACTATGAGGCCCGTCATCACTTAGAAGAGGTAGAGCCACCTGTTGTCGACAATGGACCCTTTTATTATATTCCGCATCACGGAGTAATGCGTCCAGAGTCCGTTAGCACACCTTTGCGCGTAGTTTTCGATGCTAGTTGCCGGGACTCTAGAAATTTATCGTTAAACGAAACATTGTTGCCTGGGCCAAAACTACAAACAAATATTTTCGATTTATTGGTCCGATTTCGATGGCATGCAGTTGTGTTCACGGGTGATGTCAAGCAGATGTACCGCCAAATTTTAGTGCCAGAAGCTGACGCCGATTACCAGCGTATTTTATGGAGGCCTTCCGCCGACGAACCTGTGCGTGATTTATTTATTTATTTATTTATTTATTTAATACACAAGACAAATTACAATCAATTTCTTAAACAAAATATAATATATACAAAATCTAAACTGGATTGCAACTCAAAATATGTGTAAACATTAAAACAAGGTAAAGACGTATCGAGACGAGTGAGATGAAAGTACCCATCCACAGAGCATGGAACTTTGCAGATGGGCACCCCAACACGGTACAATCAATTTTGCTTACAAAGTACAAACTAAATACTAACTATGGGATGGACTGTTTGGACGCACAACAGCTGCGTCCAAACCATCCGGTTTGTTTGTTTCCGGTTTGTTTGGTGATTACAGACTTCGGACGGTAACTTACGGGGTTTCATCGGCGCCGTACCAAGCTCTCCGCACTATCGCGCAACTGGCTAAGGAAGCTAGCTCTGACTATCCTCTAGGCTCTGCGGTGCTAAGTAGAGATATCTTCGTCGATGACGTCGTCAGTGGAGCCGACTCTATCGAGCAAGTTGTAGAGTTGCGATCAGAACTCACTAAAATTCTTTCGTCGGGTGGGTTCGACCTTAGGAAGTGGACGTCTAACCATAGAGATTTCTTCACAGACCTCCCCTCTACAGAATTGTATTCGGAAGATTTCAAAAGATTCGAAGATGTCGCTGATGTCTCACTTAAGATATTAGGACTTCTGTGGCTATCGCATTCAGATTGTTTCAGATTCAAGGTTCTCGTCGAAAATCGTAGATGTACAAAGCGTACAATTTTGTCGGAGCTCTCTCGTATCTACGATCCTCTCGGATTTCTCGGACCGGTTACTTTCTATTTAAAGTATCTGGTACAACTTTTATGGATTTCAGGTGTGTCTTGGGATGATGACGCTCCTGAATCTATCGTTGCGGAATGGAAGCGATTCAAATCGCAGTTGTCGCTATTGTCGTCTATTTCGATACCCCGTCGTATGGTATCGTCATTTGTCGTTTTGCAGGTCCATGGATTTTGCGACGCGTCGGAGCGTGGTTACTGCGCGGTCACTTATGTGCGTGTTGTCAATGCAGAGGGTTGCTCTTCTGTATATCTTGGTGCCGCGCGTTGTAGACTCGCACCTCTACGGAAACTTTCGATCCCCAGATTGGAGCTTCAGGCTGCGGTTTTGCTGTCGGACTTGATGACTGCTGTAGTCGATGCGCTCAATCCATTTCATTCAGTCAAAAATATCTTCGCGTGGTCTGACTCTACCGTCACTTTGTCGTGGATTAGGTCTTGTCCATCTAAGTGGAAGACGTACGTGGCTAATAGAGTCACCCACATCCAGGAACGAATTGCGCCGGAGTTCTGGAGACATGTGGGAACCTCGGACAACCCTTCCGATTGTGGATCCAGGGGAACTCTACCAATGGATTTGGTAGAGCATACTCTTTGGTGGCACGGTCCAGCATGGCTTTCAAAGCCTGAAGCTGAGTGGCCTGTACCTTCGTTTGTCGTTCATCCCCACATCGCTGAAGAAGAGAAGAAAATTTACACTCTTGTAACATCTATCGACTTAAACGTAGTAGACTATCTTTTAAATAAATTTTCGTCGCTCTCGACTATCAAACGTGTTCTTGCGTACATCTTTCGATTTCTGCAGAACTCGAGACCCCAACATCATAATCTTAGAGGTGTCGGTGTTTTGTTGCCTTCCGAAATAAAGCAAGCGTTCATGTTTATGATCAAACATGTGCAGCAGGGTGCGTTTGCAAATGAGATCCATAAAATCAAATCAGGTTCTCCAAACTCCCTTCCTAAAGCCTTTAGAAAATTATCACCATTTCTTGACAACGCGGGTCTTCTGAGGGTGGGCGGTCGCTTGGCTCACGCAGATCTTGATTTTGAAACAAAACACGCATTACTTCTACCACGTGATCATCGACTTACGTTCCTAATTATCGACCACTACCACAAAACGTTCATGCACCCGGGTGCTCAAACCTTGCAAAATCTTCTAGCTCAAACGTTTTGGATTCTATCGCCCAAGCGAGCGATTCGAGCAATTGTTTCGAAATGCATTAAATGTTTTCGCGCTGAACCGAAACCTGCTCCGGCTCCGATCATGGGTAACCTACCATCGTTTCGTGTTAATCAGATCAAACCTTTTTCCACCGTTTGTATCGATTGCGGAGGTCCTTTCGATATCGCTCTCGGTCGTGGACGAGGAGTCAAAACCTTTAAAGGCTATATTTGCGTTTTCGTATGCACAAGCACCAAGGCGATTCATTTAGAATTAGCTTCAGAACTATCGACGGAGGCATTTCTCGCTGCGTTAAAACGGTTTATTGCGCGCCGCGGGCGCTGCATTCGCATTGTAAGCGACCAAGGCCGTAATTTCGTGGGGGCAAGCAACTACCTTGATGCGATCATGAAGAGTGCAGCTCAATCGCGAGAAATTCTGTTCACGTTTAGTCCACCGGGAAGTCCACATTTCAATGGCCTAGCCGAGGCAGGTATAAAATCAGTAAAAAATCACCTAGCTAGGGTCGTCGGAACTCAAAGACTTACTTTCGAAGAATTTTACACCGTACTTGCACAAATAGAGGCTCTATTAAACTCTCGACCACTGACTCCCCTCAGCTCTGATGCAAATGATTTCTCGGCTCTTACTCCTGGTCATTTTCTGACGCAGGAACCCTTATCGATTCTTCCAGAAGAAGAGCTTGTCGATGTGAATATTAGTGCTCTACATCGCTGGAAGTTGCTTCAGAAAATGCATCAGGACTTTTGGCGTAGGTGGCATCAAGAATACATCCATACTCTACAGCAACGGCTGCGCTGGAACAAGGTTCAACAAGATGTAACCATTGGTACGCTTGTCCTTATCGTTAATGAACAAAGCCATCCGATGAAGTGGAGTATGGGTCGTATAGTGTCCTTGCATCGAGGAGCTGATGGTATTTGTCGTGTTGCAACTGTGCAAACAGCTACGAGTCAATTTAAAAGACCACTCGTCAAGCTATGCCCCTTGCCAATTTCAAACTAACTTCAACTTCGTTTCATTTTCGTTTCTCAACTTAGTTTATCGTTTTCGAAATTTATATTCTCTCGTTTTTTCAAAATTTTCTCGTAAATGTAACCATTTAGGTGTGCGGAATGTTCAATTTAGAGTAACTTTTCCATCGAAAACCGGGCAACACTATTCTCAAGCAGTTTAAAAGTTTGATATATGACAACACTTGCCAGATCTGTCGAGAAAGGAAATAACCTAACTTTTTCGTTTGTTCATTCTATCGTCCAGTTATCGTTATCGTTTCGAATCTCTGTCGAGGGCGAAGCCCTAGATCACAAAAGTGAATAAATATCCATCTCGCGTCACCAGAACGTGACTGCGCGTAATACTTATCGGTTAAACGTAATATCTGTGCAGTCTGCGCCGGAGTCTGTAGGTAGCCCAAACACACCGGAGGTAAGCTAGCGAACCGAAAGTCTCGTGGACGGCTCCTCGAAACACCTTGAGCCCAGCGCTCCGGACCATTCGGTAAGCTGCACAGATTCCATCCAATTTTGCCTTCGTATACAGTCCACAAAAATCGTAAATACAAAACAGTTATATATAATCAAATTATGTTATTTTTTTATTATAAATACCATTTTTTTATGACAATAATTTAAAAAATCCCTATTTCCGTCAGCGCGGAAGGCCAAATCGTCCTTCTTGGTATTCGATGTTTATGGTAAGAGACTTAAATAAAAAAGAATTGCCTGCTCTATGCTCTGAATGGTGTGTTATAGTCTAGGAGCTCGATACCTTTTTGTGTAGGCGTATGTTAGTTGTTTTTTGGTAGGAATAAAGCATGTTTTTTAATGGTGAAATTGTATTTTTTTAACTAAAATAAGGAGAAAAAATAGAACCATGAGGGTCCAGGATACTTAGTTAGAACTAATTAACAATAGATACTTATTATTATTTACATACACAATCTGTGTCTGCTCTGAATGGTATTTATAGTCGAAGAGCTTGATACTTTGACTAGGTACAAAGCTTGCCGAGAATTTTTGTAGTATAAGAGCCAACAGCATTTTTATCGTCGGTACTTAAGATTTTTTTTACATTTATGCCCATTTTTTATAATGTTTCTTACTTTTGAGTCTTTGATTTCATGTTAATATCGTAATAATTGGTAAGAAATTTGTTATTCTAGCATGTTGCATTTTATATTGTTGTCATTTTAAGCATGCATAGCATTTCTTTTCATGCAGATGGATCCCCTAGCGGTTTAAACTCTACTGGTAGGTTTTTCTACTTTTAAAGTATTTAGACAAAAACTGCATGATAAATTATTTATTAATTGTAGATTACAGGCATGAATTGAAAAATGCGTACTGTAGGATATTGAAATGAAGTTGTTGTTAGGTACTTTTGTAGTCGCTTCAAACAGTCCGTGTAAAGTTTAAGTAAAGTGCCACTACTTTACTTAATCTGCATATTAAACTAAGTTAAAGTTTCTTTTTTAATAGGATACATAATTATGATCACTTTATAACGTCAAAATTAAGACTAGCTACGCCTGCAAAAGAACAGGCAAAAAACGACGTTTTAAAGCGATCATATTATGTATCCCGTTAAATAAAGATATTTTAAATTTTAATACTGTGAGGCTATAGAAACATATTGACCTGTGACCACCTCTTCAGGAGTTGAGCTCGAGGCTGGTGCCATCGTGGGGATCGTGATCGCAGTGCTGGTACTCCTGATTGCTGTGTTCATGGTAGTCTTCGCCTTCGCCACCGACAGATGGTGCTTTGCTGGTAAGTGAGACCTTCATATGGAAGAAGGAAATGTTGGCTATTATAAAAAAGTTACCTTTAACTTTATTGTTTTACATCGTGGCATAGTAAAGATCATCAGCGCCATCTGCTGGATTTCTTGAAATATTATTTTTATGGTGAGTCTGATATTTTTAAGGCAAATAGCGTAAAGCAAATACAACTGGCTGCTTTATCAGCTCACGCTGGCTAAACAGTTTGATTGGAGTTGATGTAATGTATGAAAGAAATGTGGGTTTCCGCACTGAGAAACATTTCTGACTTTCCTTCTGAGTCTTACCTACCAAGACCGATTCCTTCCTTATTTTACCTTAGTTTTCCTTCTGAATCACAAATCCCTTTTGGCTCAGAAGAAAAACGGTATTTCGGAAGGTCTTTTTCTCCGCGCAGTAGGTCTACAAAAGAATGCGTAAGATTAAATATCTAGCTAGGAAGGTGCTAGATAGTAATACCAAGGTCACAGCTCTCAGAATTTGCAAGTTGAAGTGGCAATTGGCAGGCCACATCGCTCGACGAACCGATAACCGATGGGGAAGAAAGGTTCTCGAGTGGCGACCACGAGTTCACGAAACGGAACACGTTCTGTAGGTAGGCGTCCCACTAGGGGGACCGACGACATTGTTACAGTCGCAGGGAGCAGATGGATGCAAATAGCCGTTCATGGTGGCGTTCAAGGGGGGAGGCCTATGTTCAGCAGAGGACTTATACAGGCTGATGATGATAAAGTTTGCGTTGATGGGTAGAAATGAGATGAATGAAAGCTAGTTTTATTAAATAATGCCTGAAATAAATATTAATAGCCAGCATTTCTTCTTCCAAAATAAATTATTTATAATTTTGTTATTTATTTTATTATTAGAAAATAACATTTGAACGTTTTTACCTTAACTTTGTCCCGCGCGATTGTAGTGTAGGAGCTGTCAACGAAACTTATTTTGTTTTGTATAAATTATTTCTTTTTTAAATTTGTCCTTCACAATTTCAGTTTTATTCGTAAATATAAAATAAGTTTTGTCGACACTCGTTTAATTTTGCATTACAACGTGTAAACCTTACTTTTGATCGCTTTTGAATCCTTTTTTATATATATTTTTAGGCATGCCAAGTCCTTTCTCTTTACGATACATAATAATAATAAAAAAACTTTCTGACAGGCCGACGTGCTCGACGCTAGGTAAAGTTAAAAAAACAAATTTTGAAAATGTCACTAAACACTTTTTCGTGAGGCTTTCACTCGCTACTACATCGCCTCTAATAGAAAACAAATAGCTAAAAAATTCATCAGACCATTATTTCGACGTAGTTTTCTTTTCGAAAATGTGCAAATTTGGCAGTTTTTTCATAATGTTATGAGCTTGAAATGTGTAGTTTTTAATTAGATTAAGATATATAAGCATTTTGTGCCGCATAGCAATGTTTTGAGCGATCAAGAAACTAAAAATTGAAAAAAAAAACTGCATGTGTACTAACTTTTTCTTTTCTTAACATGTTTTTTCTATTGCATGATAATTGACTAATTCTGTACTGACCGAACTAAAAGCATGGCTGCGTGATTGTTTTACTTTAAAAAAAATGCATGTACTCTGTCTCTTTCTTATATTATAATTAATGTGTCCCAAGATTTCAACCGCATGAAGATTTTACAATGAATAAAAAATAGTCTATTGCTCTCAGGAAACATGTAGCTTTCCTCTTTTTACTAGTTACAGGTCAATGTTTGACCGCAAGTCACCTGATGTTAAGTGACGATGTGGTCGATGGTGGCGTCACGCTACGCCTGGACTGGGGACTGGCTCTCAAGTGAGGCTGCCGGAACACACGGATTCGGCATCCCCACTTAAGAGTTATTAAATACTGTTTTCTGTGCAATTCGGGTTATTATAGGAGGTTGCTGACTTATTATTAGTAGGATTATAACAGATATAATAAGTTTGTGGATAATGAACGTAATGATAATTGTAAATAACATCACCTACATCATCATCATCTCGGGTCTTATGGTCAATCGAATAGAAAATTATTTTCTGTAAACATTTTGAAATGAAAGAACATTTATCTTCTTGGTCTCAACTCAATCGATACTTCACACCATATTCTGGTATCTGGTACATCTTCAGTCATGTAGTAGGTTTACTGCTTGCCTGGCTAGCTAACACTCTCGAGTTTAAAATCTGTATCCAAATACCGCAACAAATGTGTTCTGGCAACAGTCCTTCTGAATCGATTCTAGGATTATCTTTTTTACCATACTCGACCTCATCGTCGCGTAACACCAGGTTAAAATATGGTCAAATTGTAGCCTTATATCCAGTAAAAATACAATTTCAGCCTGGATAGTCTACTACATGCAATATTCAAGCCATAATCTTTAAACCATGTGGTCTCATGGACTGCAAGTCCTTTCTATCTGACAATTTACATATTATTAGAATAATCTATCGGGTTGACATTCTAATCTATTCTACTAACCTAGTTGAAAATTATTGGTAGCTTATTATCAAATTATCATAGGAACTAGGTACTCACTGTGTGCTAACCATCACCGCTTATTTTTCCACCACCAATCTAACAAAATCAGTTCTTGATCGCTTATCATGTTGGTATGTGGCAGGGCGCTCCCACCGCACTGATATACCTGACGGAGCGGACTCTGAAGCCCCTCTGCCCCCCCACGATGACGTCAAAGGATCCGAGAACCCTACACATGATCACGGAGACTATATCAGCAATGGAGACACGAAGCATCCTGAGAAAAAGCCCGACACGGCTGTGTAAAGAGTAAGTGGGCTGTCGCTCGACGATCTCTGATGCGGGACGACGATGGTTTGGCACAGTTTTTGCGTTCATCTGAGACGGATATTGCTTTGACTATTAAAACTAGGGGTACCTTTAGTACGAGTTTATCGGCCGATTTCAATAACCGATCTATCCAAGGTTTGCCCTACTGCAGATAGAAATATGACATAAGCTCTATAGAAGTAATGTCAAATTTGTATCTCTGTAGGGCAAGCCGTGGATAGATCGGTTATTGAGACCGGTCTTAAATCGCGACTCTAGTGTCATAAGGTCAGAGATTTATGTGCATCAGACTTCAGTATTTTTTTAATATAGGGACATATAGTATTTCATGCTCTTTCTGCCGAGCTGACAATGGTGTTTCTATCTTTATTCATTGTAAAGATACACGGTAGCATAATGTCGGATATGAAGAGATTGTAAAAAATCCTGGCATTAATGACTTGCTTCTTTATGCACCAAATAATTTCAAAAACATAAGCGGTGTATTGTAGATACGTACAGTTACAGTCAAATATTACTAAATTAATTAACGCCCAAAATAATAATCGATCCTGATCCGTTTTTTGCGGCTTTGGATTGATATGTCATGTCATCAGATGTCATTGGGGTAAGGTTGCTAAAACGGTTTGACATAATTATCGATCCATAATCGCGAAAAACAGATCAGGATCGATTATTTTTATTTCGTGCGTAAGATAAAATATCGCTGATAGTTTTATAATCACAATCCGATTTCTCTAGCATCTATCTTTTCACTCGCCTGAGAATTCATAAAAACGCACAACCGACTTTAAGACACTGGAGTCGAGATATAGTAATTAACGGACCGTTTTAATAACCGATCTATAACCGATCTATCCACGGTTTATCCTACTAAAGATAGAATATTGACACAAGCTCCATAGAAGAATCTCTAGTAGGCCAAACCGTTTGAAACTGTCCGTAAAACTTTAATCTCGTTTACGTATTGTATCCATTGGAAAACGATAAGGTTTTGTATAAATGGCATTAAAGAATACGCTATCGAGATTGTCACGTTTGTTATTGTAAAATCAGTTCTGTACCCCCCTGGTACAAGTTTTGAAAACGATAAAAGTTTTCGTAAACGTCGACGTTTACCACCGCCGACTTGTCAAAATGGTAACTCGATCTACTTAAATTCAAAAAGTAACTCAATAACATTGTTGGAATATGATTATAACGATTTAAAATAACCCGTATTAACGATTTCAGTTCCTCCGTGTCTCGGTAAGATTCGCTAAAAAATATGTATGGATGGAAACGAAAACTTTTATAGTTTTTGTAAACTATCAAAACCTGTACTAGGGGTACTGATGACAGCTAAAGAATGTATACAGTTGTCTCTCTCTAATTACTATTCTCAAAGTGGAGTGGGAGAGAGAAAGCAAGTCAGCTCTTTTCGGAACTTTTTCAATTACGCGAGTTATATTGTTAGAACTCATGCTAAGGTCCCTTGAAAATTTTCGGTAATTTTCAAAGAATTTAGAACCCGTTTGTACAATAATTGTTCTTTCAGTAAATCTTTTGAAAAGACAATGTACATTTCAATTAAATGTAATACATAATGGGTTAAAGATTCTTTTATCTTCTGAAAACTTTAAGGCTGATTCTAGAATGACTCTCAAGCGATAATCACTACTTAAGCACAGATTTGCGTCTGTCATGTCATTTCATATTAGTATATGTCACTCAATCGCTGCTCAAGTATTGATCAACACTTAAGCGTCATTCATGCATACCAGTCTTAGTGCAATTTCGTCACGAAGTTACTTTAAAAAATTGTCTACTATCGTTGTTCTTCTTGGATGAACGAATTTTAATGTCCTTAAACAATTTGTAATTGACACTTAATGTATTTATTAATTTTTAATAATGTTTGACTGCTGAACATACCAAATACATGTTTAGCTCAAAATGTTTAAATTAATGAGAAAATAAAATGACAGCTTAAAGGAGTATAACTACATAGTTTGTGCCGCAGATGTTTAAATCAATTGTTACTTATTAATGTTTAAAAGAGATTGTATTTAAGCGTAATCAATCAATATTAAACGTGAAATTTATAAAGAAGATTATGGAAGTTAACGCTTTGTTCATTTTAATAGTAAAATTACGGATTTTGATATTGTATGTGTACAGTTTTGTACGCATTTACTTACAACGTTAATGTACTTATTATCTTACACAAATTGTTAGCGACATTACCGTTTGACAGCTGGAAAAACGTCTTTTCTAAACCGTGGATAATGATAACTGGGATAATTATCAACAATTTATTATTATACAACGTGCAACATAATGACCCTTAAAGGCAAAACAATACAATACAAAAAAAAATGTTTATACATATTTTCATACTTGAAATGCTCTGCAAAAAAAAAAAATGACTTCCTCAATGACGACTTCTCGAAATGACTAAAATGGATCAGTCCGCTCCTACATTGCTATACCCTATTCGGGTCCACATGTCGCTTATTTTAACTTCTTAAGATCTCATGTATACAAACATATGAATGCAATAAATGGTTGAAATTGAAATTGAAAGTTTCTTCCAGAAATGCATCTGACACGGCCATAAAACAGACTATTTCGACCTCTAAGTTCTGAACTCTGTTATCTTATAGTGATGTCTATTCATTTTAAGTGCCTCAGTGAGTAAAATAGTCTGTTTTATTTGTGGAAAAAACTTTGCAAAGAATTACAAGTATGAAAAAAAATTGATTTTTGTTCTTAAATTTATTTTTGTTCGCCCTATTGTGTGGAATATCCTCACTTTGGCCTTAAAGGGACATTATGTCACACGTTGTTTAATGTCACACAGGACAAAATGCTTGCCATTTTTATAAAAATAAATTTACAATTTAAAATTAATCCTTTTTTAGTTGTTTTTTCGCTCTCTCTTAAATATTTTCACGTATTTATAGCGAGTTAAGAATCTCATGTACCTACTGGTTTTTGTCGAAATAAAAACGTACACAAGTAACAACGAATCCCAACGTAAAACATAGTTTTAAGATATTTCGGTCGTACTTTTAAAATAAATATAGTGTAAAAAAATCTGCCAATATTATTTAAGGCTTTTCTTGATCAGCAGATAATTATAAATTCTGTTTATTATTACTAAATCATTTCCATAATAAGGATTGATAGGAATTTAATTTTTGAAGATACATTCTTAACGCATTTGGTCGAGTTAATTTGTATAAGTATTATTATTATTTTAACAAAGGTCACATTTCTAAATATTGCAATTATGTTTAAACCTACTGATACAACCTACTTAATTTTGTAATAATTAACTCAAATAATTGTGTTAAAACATAATTATAAAACTTAATTATTATCTAGAAGTTGAATGTGTTCGTACCACCTGTTTTCTGTATATATAAAACGTAGAATATGTCTGCCTTTTATAATAATTAAAATAAGTTGTTTTATATTTCAGTGAATAAGAATAATTGTATATTTTTAATTTAAATCTACTCAATTATGTCACGCGAATTTTAAATTTTTCTGCGCCTTTCCCGTCCTTGTCACATTTGTGACAACACAAAATTTACAATTTCAAAAATGTTTTGGTTTTTCTTTAGAGTAGATATAAAAGTTCAAATACTTCAGATTTATACATGTCACATCGCAAAGCTTATGACTCTGCCCCCTTTGTCACATGATGTCACACTTAGACTTATCTCTCCTCCTTAACGTGTGACATAATTATAAACCATGCCTAATTTAAAACGTTCTAGAAAAGTTTATTGTCTATAAAATCATGGCAATAATAATATTTATTATTAAAAAAACATTATTCCATCTATTCCATAGATTATTTTTATTAATAAAACCAACTTAATTTTGTATAATGTCACATCACATGTAATTTTTAATTAAAATAGATGCTAAAAGTTTTGTTATCAAAATTTTCTTTTTTCTTATAATTTTTTTTCGATTTAAGTTAAGCTTAGCCACATAAGGTCACCGATGTGATTTAAGTATTTTTGTAACTAAGAATACCTATAGAAGTTTAGTATGAATTTATTTTTGTACCAATTTATTTTTAATGTTTTTAACTTTTGCACGTTTTTGAAAAAATGTATATGTAACACTGCCATTTTACACTTTTGCCAAATTAATTACGGTAACAGGTTTTAATTCTCTTAATTAAGAAACAATTTTAAAGTCAATTGAGTTGCATTTTGTCTAATTATTACAATAACAATTAGACCAATTTCTTCACTAGTTTCGTTAACTTTCAATTACAAAGAATGTTACAATTTCTAATATGTCTTCTTTTTTCTATTGGCAACAACATCATAGGTGTTTATTAAATTGTAGATATTTAATAAATGTTAAAGAGTAATATTCAGACGAAATTAATTAATGTATGGTAGTTTTCTAAAATCTTAATATAATATTGATAATTATTAACGATGTTTATAAACCATTAAAATAACGTTACTACAATACTTATAAATATTACAATTTTGAATATAAAGTATTTATTAAATAAGATATTTGTTGTTTTATTTACAAACAATTTGGTTTTTTCTTAAGACGAGGCCCTAAGATCGAAAGTTATAGGATTTTATTTAACCTAAAAACTTAAATCCATCATGGAAGCGTAAGTAGGTGTAATTCCAACACAACAAATCGGAAAAGGAATCATAAAGGACTCTTACTAGATTTTCTTTTCACATTTAGGAGAAGTTTTTAAAAACCAGGGTTGCTTTTTATAAGTAACACTTGAGCCAAATTTCATATTTCTACAGCCTCCGGTTTAGGTTTTAAGTTGTCTGACAGTCAGCGTTAAGAATTATGTCAAATAACTTCACAATATTTATCAAAGATATTTATTTTGTAGCATATAATATGCGATCTTGAGATTTGTGCTGCCCAATGTCAAAGAAGTACCAACAAATGTAAAAATTAAGGACGAAGAATTGGACCTTGTCAAGACTACAGTATTCTTAGGCATAACTTTAGATCACAAATTGCAATGGGGTCCACATATTGTCAGTCTATCGAGCAGACTTAGCTCTGCAGCATATGCTGTAAAGAAGATCCGTCACCTTACTGACGTTGATACAGCCAGACTAGTCTATTTCAGCTATTTTCACAGCATTATGTCCTATGGAATATTGCTGTGGGGAAACGCTGCTGATATTAACACCATATTTGTATTGCAGAAGAGAGCTGTTCGTGCGATTTATAACATGGGCCCCAGAGAATCTTTAAGAATTAAGTTTAAAGAAACCAAAATAATGACAGTTATTTGTCAATATATTTATGAAAATGTAATGTACATACGGAAAAATTTAAATAGCTTCAAAAAGAGAAGTGATTATCACAATTTTAATACTAGAAACAAAGATAAAATCGCTGTACCCACCACTAGGCTCCATAAAGTTAGCAACTCGTTCAAAGGTCAATGTGTACGCTTTTTCAACAAAATCCCAAGTGAAATTCAAGACTTGTCTATAACAAAATTTCAAATTCGTATAAAGAGAAATCTCATTAGTAAAGCTTATTATAAAATATCGGACTATCTAGATGACAAACAAGCTTGGGATTGTAGTTAATCTATCTATCTTTCTTTCTATCTATCTATTCTCCCTATTTCCCCTATTCTAACCATTTTCGGTAAACAGCCAAAACAGTCATGCTCACGAAAGTGACTTTGCTTGCAGCGGCGTCATGTGTCGGGTCGCCCTCTTCCCTCTCATATGGTCGAGGAGAGCGATGGCTGGCACATGCGTCAACTCGTGAACGGGTGCTGCTTGTGGGGTCTGGTCTGCTTTGGTTGTGATCCCGCAACTCGTTAATATTCATGTTCCCATATCCCAATGTGTACAACCAAACAAGAGAAATCTTCTTATTAGTAAAGCTAAATAAAAAAAAAAAATATCGGACTATTAGATGACAAAAAAAGCTTGGGATTTTAGTGAACTTGCTCCAATTCAATCAATTAGTAATAAGAATAAAATTGTCAATGTGATCGCGCCAAAAAAATTACCTGCCGGGCGTTTCTTGCCTGTTCTTTTGCCGGCGTAAGGAGGTTGGAACAGGCGTAGCTAGTTTTAAGTTGACGTTTTAAAGTGATCACAATGTATCCTATTGAATAAACATATTTTTGATTTTGATTTTTGATTTTGATTTTGATCACTTTAAGACGTCAAACTTAAAATTAGCTACGTCTTTACGCCGGCAAAAGAACAGGCAAGAAACGCCCGGCAGGTAGAGTTTTGGGTGCGATCACATTTACAATTTTAATATAATACAATTTTTAACGTATTATAAGAATGCTGATATTTACAGATTAAACAACGAACTTTTCAGAAGAAGAGGACTTGGCAAAAATGAGTACTTAGATAGCACTGTGTGACCTAATTCCTCACTTAAGTCACGCTTCTCCGTGACTTCAATAGTCCATTGTCACACTGAAAAGCGTGACTTAATGTCACGAGCTATAAAATAGTCTTAAAATACACGTGACTTATGTAAGTCTATTAATGCACAGTGTGTAATAATGGACTACTTAGGCACACGTATCGTAATGTACCTACTATTAAAACTGATACTTAAAACCATCTTGGGTAATATGTTTTTTATTTAAAACAAGTTTAATGAACATTTTCAGGAAGAAGGCGTGACCCCGCTAAGAGCTCTGGAGAATCGTAAGTATATATTTGCTTTCTATAATAAAAAAATAACTACACTTGGTTTAGGAATGTGGTTTTCATATATGTACTTTGTTTTATAATAAATGTAATGATAAATATGGATGTAGGTATATTAATAAAAAATTGGTTGTCTCTAAAGTCGGTTTACTGACGATAGTTGAACGTGACAACGTCGATTGGCCGATTGCGCTTCTTTGTCGCTCGTTCCGCGCTCTCGCTTGCACTTCAAGCCTTACATGGAACGCCTCTGAGCGAGGTAACGCCGCAGAGCGAGGTAACGGCGCAGAGCGAGGTAACGCCGCATGAGTCATGTTTTTTCGTGCGTGCAGCCGGCTCTATCGAATTATAAGACGTTGTCACGTCAAAAAAGAACTTGCCAATTAATAAAATACTCAATGCCTAATTCAAAGAAGTCGTTTGAAGATTGCGTTGAAAAATTTTGCGGGGTTGTGACGTCATGACCACGTGAAGTGCACTTTACCGCAAATCAATTACTCACTGTATGTTATTTATGTTATGTGTTAATTTAGCTTTGTAAATAAATACAATGTTGGCTTCGCCATTCGTTATATGTATTCAAATAATTCGCGCGCTCTAATTTGTCGTGTCCACAATGACACATGTCATATTTTTGAGTGATAATGTTGGCAGCCTTATCCTATTCCGCTATCCATTTTCCTTCTCCCTCACACGCACGCCTACTGATATGTGTGCGTCGCACGCGCCACCCGCGACACACGTCGTCATGTTGGAAAAAGGAAGAAAAAGGTCCGTTCGCACCCGCCGCGCGTTATACAGCTCGCACCGCAACTTTCATCAAAAATAAGTCAATAATATAAATCCGCATCCATCTGTACTTTATATGTGAACTATCTATAGTTAAAGTGTATACGTGTTTGGGGAAGTGTCTTGTACGGATTAACATCAAAAAGTGCAAGTTTCCACGTAACCGCGTGCCGCCATTACCGGCGCCACGCAATCGCTGGCCTAAAGCAGACGGAGCCTGGAGGAAGACTGCAGTCAAGGACTCAAGGTAGGCGTGCACTACTTCCCTATCTGTCTCCCCCATATCTGCCCTTCGGCTGCCAACTCGTCACCTTTAATTCGTAGTTCGCATCCGCACCGCGAAATTAGCCCTATGAAATTACAGTCCACAACCGCTGGGGTTTCATAATTATATTTTAACCCCCCGCACCGGAGTTCGAGAACTTCGGCCCATTGAGTTAGCTCAATTTACCATATCTTTCCCGCAAGCCGTTCACAAAAACGTCTACTTACAATAGGCGTGAACAAAGTGTTACTATTATTTGCTAATTCTTTATTATTTTTATTATTATTCCGTAAGGACGCCGGCAGGGGCTGTGCTTTTAAGATCGGGCAACCCGCTTCCCTTTATAAAGTACGTTGTTATTTATTTTGTTTATTTATCTAACATTGTGCATGGCTTTTTTTAACGCTGGGTTTAGAGGTTGTCTCTTTGTTACTCACAGAATCAGCGCGACAGCAATAATATATCTCAAGGTGATGATCACACAATATTCTGTGTAACACATGAAGAACCAGCGCTGGTTAACCAGCATTTTGCTGAGTTGGGGCCGATATGCGACACTGACATTTTTGTGTACTGTCATTGAGTTCTGTTATTGTAATATTGGTGTCGATTCGGTTTTGCATTCTCTAAAACTAAACTAAGTTTGACAGGTCTAAGAGTGATGCTGTCTTTTTTTTACTTCAGTGGTTAGAATAAGACAGCAATACCATTAGACCTGTCAAATTTAGTTTACTTTTAGATAATGCAAAACCGAATCGACACCATTGTATCTTCTTTTCTATAATTTGTACCAAGAGTGTTATTGTTGCAAATAAACACATATTCTTCTTGTTCTTCTTTCTTACCATTAAGCGAGCGACTTGCTCGGCTTTTCTCGTCAGTTAAATAAATAAAAAAATGATATATCAAACTGTGATCTCCATCTTTCTAGCGCGTATTATGAGACGACGGTATAGGCGTAAGAGCTTTGATTTTTTGTTTTCAATCAATTTCTGTGGTCAAGGAGGTGGTGGTTACTTTCATAATATTAGTCAGGTTCCTATTTATTTATGGAAATACATTATTAATACTTCCACATTCTAACTATTGGGACGTTATTCATAATAGTACATTATGATACTAGTGTATAATGATCAATGCATACGCGTTTCATAACACACTTGCGAGGAACAGACATATTAACTTTTTCATTACTCATACTCGCAAAGTTGTTCGTGGTTATTGTCATATAACCTTTTTTTCAAAATGTCACAATTGAAAAAACTTTTTGTTTATTTGTAAGTCTATTACTAAAAATTGAAAAACCCACGACATCTTAGACCGATTTTCATCAAACCTAGCTTACAACCATCGCAAAGAAACTGGCTTTCAAATGAAAAAAACCGCATCGAAATCGATCCATCCCTTTGAGAGTTACAATGCCGCACAGACAGACATCGACCTTCAAACTTACAACACCCCTATTTATGCGTTTCAAAACATTTTTAAAGACAGGTGGAGGAGTTAAAAAATCACACATTTCAACCAAACTACTTTGAGTCAAGTAGCTAACTACCTGTTTCCGGTTAGTAGCGACACGGAAAGTGCGGTGGGGGGCAAGGAGCGCTCCAGGCTGGCCAACCTCAGCGCCCGCGTGAGGGCAGCGCTCCCGCGGGCCAAGGACAAGGTGCAGGCGACGGAAGCGCAGCCGGAAGACCATGACGACAAGGTAAATACAATTTTAACTAAAACCGTGGGGAACAGCTAGTCCTACTTCGTCCTACTTTCACCCGCGTCATCCTGGTATATAACTTTTTTAATAAAATGGGATAAAATGTAGACTATGTGTTAATCCAAGGTATAAGCTATCTCCATTCCTAATTTCATTCAAACCCGTTCAGTAGTTTTTGCGTGAAGGAGTAACAAACATCCATCCATCCATACTCACAAACTTTTACGTATATAATACATATATTAGTAAGATAGGATGACATTTTATGCTTATTCTTTCCAGGATCCGGAGGATAAGGTGGTGTATGCCCAGCTAGCCCTCTCCGAGCAGACGACGGCCGACAAGCCCCCACCCCCCTCCACTGAGTACGCGGAAATAGTGTACGGAAACCAGGGCCAAAAGGAGGCTAAGGAATAAAATCACATGTTACATGAAAAACACACGTAAATATTTACAACACACTTGGTAGTAAAGTGGACTTTTTATGGCCCCATGCATTTAGGTTCGTAATTCTGCTCATTACGCACTCGTGCTTTTACTTTATATTACAACACCTTGTGGTATCTAATTTAATATTCGAAATGTTTCATTTTTGATATTTTATACAACACAGTATTTAAAACGTTAAAGATTCTTCAAATTGTCTATCCGCTTCACACATTTTTAAATGTTTTAAAAGATCTAGAAATGTCTGGGTGTTTTATTAAAGTCTAGCTGCGTCCCGCGGCTTCACTCTCTGTTTTACAAAAGGAACCTGTTTCTTAGAAAAGAGATATATGTACAAGCTAGTTGAACAGACATATTAAGACATATTTAACAACAGATCAAAATTAAAAGTATATTTAAGTGCCTTAATGCCTCATTTATGTACGCAGGCAAGTAATTAAGACATCACAAAAGGTAAATCTATACTAATATTATAAAGCTGCAGAGTTTGTTTGTTTGTTTGTTTGTTTGTTTGTTTGTTTGAACGCGCTAATCTCAGGAACTACTGGTCCGATTTGAAAAATTCTTTCAGTGTTGGATAGTCCATTTATCGAGGAAGGCTATAGGCTATATTTTATTTCCAAAAAAATTAGGGATCCGTAAGAAAATTGCTATTTTGCAACCCAAAGTGTGAAATCGAAAACCTATTTTTGCGTGCGCTGCGAAAACTATTGACACTAGAACAAAATAATGTATTGCGGGTTTGTAGGTCTCATTTAGATCTACAAAAAAATCCGCGAGAGCATATGTCTAACTATTATAGTTATGCCACAATAAGTGATCTTTTATTTTAAAAAATTAATTTTTGATGCCGCCGCTAGAAAAGGCTCTTTATTTGTATCTTGGTATTAATCCTTATCAAAATAAATTACTTCTTATTCAAAACTGCTTCAATGCCTTCATATAACTTTTTAAATCATTCAATTCGGACATTCCATTCGAAAGATATCACGAGTTTAAAAATGTAAGTAGTAGTAGAAAAATAAAACCGCCGCACCGCAGCGCAGCGGGAAACGCGGTGAGGTGAGCGGGGCACCGGGAGAATCTATGAAATAGGTAAAGTGCGGTCGCGGACCAGGAAGACCTTTAACTGCGCGATTCAAACGTGCGGTCCAAGAAAAATTAACTTAGAATTAAAATAGGATAATGGGTACCTACAGCAGGTAACGCGTTGAGGGGGCACCGAAGTGCGGGAATAATTTTGGAGTACATATACGGAATATATACGCTATCTCCCGCCTAAGCTACTGAACCGATTTAAATTAAATTTGGTATAGAGATAATTTGAGCCCCGGGGAAGGGACATGGGATACTTTTTATCGCGATAAACTGTAGCCCACGCGGGTGAAACCGCGAGGAACAGCTAGTATATCATAAATATCTAATTACCAATTGGATATCCACCGATATTGACAAATGTATTTATTTATTAAATAAAGAAAAATATTTTTAAGAAAAAAGTTACTCGTAGATTTATTTACGTTTTTTGTAGTTTTAAGAGCATGTGCTTTTCGTGTAAGGTTACTCGATCTGGAAAAAAACAAACTCTTTGTTTAACTTTATGGTAGTTTTTTCTTAGATGTCGAAAATCGTTTATTTAGTTCCTGTCATATTTAATTGAATATTATTTGCCAGGACTATTTGCTATTTAAAAAATTATGACAAAAGTAGGTTTAGTTACCTCTACATATAAACCATTTACATTTTTCTTTTCATTAATTACTTAAATGTTAAATTGTTTTTAATCAATAGTAATCGTTTCAAATCAATTTTAGATCGAGTTTAGTAATCTCAGATATTTGTAAGTTAAAAATAATGTGTTTGTGCTTAGAATAATAATATTATTATGATTTATTGTCGTAGCCTCAAATTGTATTTTAGACAGTAAATACATTTAATGGATAAATTATGTTATTATCATAATATCTAATAATATATAACTATTGTACACTGCTATTTAAATTAGAGCACAATGAAAAATAGTTTTAGCTTATAAATGTTTACGAATCGAAGTTATAAAATATTTTTCGGAATGACGAAGGTATATTAATAACTGTATATTATAGACTCTTCTATTTCAAGCAGAAATTATAACTTTGAATGTTTTACATTATCATTTAAGTTATTTTTTACTGATTTTTCAATCACAGCTTTGCGATAAATATGTGTTTAAGTTATTATTCATTTTTATTGTAAGTTTATGATAAAATCAGGGTAAATCCGAGGCTTCTTTTATTTTTATTTTTGAGGATATTGTTTCCACTTGACTTTACATTCTCTAAGGTACAAAATATTTTAATTTCTTGTAGACATGTAAAATCATATATTTAATCACAGGTATTATGTTAATGTAATCCGTCCATTTTGTTTTTAAGATTACTTATATGTTTATTGTGTTTGAGGTGCTCCAATTATAAGTTTTATTGAGAATAGATATTTTTTTCTACAATTATATTCATACATACTGTAACTTCTCATTTATTCCGCAGGGTTCAATACTCGGACCTTTTCTGTTTTTAGTTTACATCAATGATTTGCCCAGCCTTGTTAGTGACAATCACGAAATAGTATTGTTTGCTGATGATACGTCGCTTTTATTTAAGTTAAAGCGACAACATAACATTTCTGACGACGTGAACAATGCTCTCTCCAAAGTTACAGACTGGTTTGATGCGAACAATTTGATGTTAAATGGAAAAAAGACAAAATGCTTGAGATTTGTGCTGCCCAATGTTAAAGAAGTACCAACAAATGTAAAAATTAAGGACGAAGAATTGGACCTTGTCAAGACTACAGTATTCTTAGGCATAACTTTAGATCACAAATTGCAATGGGGTCCACATATTGTCAGTCTATCGAGCAGACTTAGCTCTGCAGCATATGCTGTAAAGAAGATCCGTCACCTTACTGACGTTGATACAGCCAGACTAGTCTATTTCAGCTATTTTCACAGCATTATGTCCTATGGAATATTGCTGTGGGGAAACGCTGCTGATATTAACACCATATTTGTATTGCAGAAGAGAGCTGTTCGTGCGATTTATAACATGGGCCCCAGAGAATCTTTAAGAATTAAGTTTAAAGAAACCAAAATAATGACAGTTATTTGTCAATATATTTATGAAAATGTAATGTACATACGGAAAAATTTAAATAGCTTCAAAAAGAGAAGTGATTATCACAATTTTAATACTAGAAACAAAGATAAAATTGCTGTACCCACCACTAGGCTCCATAAAGTTAGCAACTCGTTCAAAGGTCAATGTGTACGCTTTTTCAACAAAATCCCAAGTGAAATTCAAGACTTGTCTATAACAAAATTTCAAATTCGTATAAAGAGAAATCTCATTAGTAAAGCTTATTATAAAATATCGGACTATCTAGATGACAAACAAGCTTGGGATTGTAGTTAATCTATCTATCTTTCTTTCTATCTATCTATTCTCCCTATTTCCCCTATTCTAACCATTTTCGGTAAACAGCCAAAACAGTCATGCTCACGAAAGTGACTTTGCTTGCAGCGGCGTCATGTGTCGGGTCGCCCTCTTCCCTCTCATATGGTCGAGGAGAGCGATGGCTGGCACATGCGTCAACTCGTGAACGGGTGCTGCTTGTGGGGTCTGGTCTGCTTTGGTTGTGATCCCGCAACTCGTTAATATTCATGTTCCCATATCCCAATGTGTACAACCAAACAAGAGAAATCTTATTATTAGTAAAGCTAAATAAAAAATATCGGACTATTAGATGACAAAAAAAAAAGCTTGGGATTTTAGTGAACTTGCTCCAATTCAATCAATTAGTAATAAGAATAAAATTGTCAATGTGATCGCGCCAAAAAAATTACCTGCCGGGCGTTTCTTGCCTGTTCTTTTGCCGGCGTAAGGAGGTTGGAACAGGCGTAGCTAGTTTTAAGTTGACGTTTTAAAGTGATCACAATGTATCCTATTGAATAAACATATTTTTGATTTTGATTTTTTTAATTATATTATTTAAATAAACAGGCACAATACTTGGTAAATGTATAATTTAATATTTTCACATCTTATACACCTTAATGTAAGTAACCGTTTAATTTATATAGCTCCCCTTCTATAATCGTGTTTTATTGTGGAGGTAGATTTTAATAGGTATGGGAATGTACCCGTACTACGTGACCAATTTTTTTTACGTAGTAATTCATAATTATGATATTTAACCATATCAAAGGCAAAAAGTGAAATTTGAAAGTGAAATTATATGTATATTTTTTTAATACTCGTCTTTATTGCATGAGACTGCATGCATACTTGTGAAATATCCTATAAGCATGTCTAAAAACACAAACACTGCGCGCTATATTCGAATATAAGTCGAAAAAATACGAGTAAAATCGTAAAATCGACTACGTGACGATAACATGAGCCCAGCCCCCCCCCCCTCCTGTGACTGACCGTAGTATTTTAAAGACTAAACGCCCCCCCCTTAAACGGGTCACGTAGTATGGGTACGTTCCCTAAGATAAAACATAAAGAATCATTGCTAGGTAGCTAGTAGCTTTTTTTCCCTATAGAACTCGCTTGCTCCACATATTGTCAACGCCATCTCCTGATTTTTTTGTGAACCTTTTGGTTTGTCAGAAAACTTTCTAGTATTGTACATAATGATTTTTTAATGTCAGAAATACGTACATAATCATTAACGTACCAAGGGATTAAAACCGCCCATTGGCATACAGCATAATTTGCAATAATATTTATCTGTGCAGTTTCGACTGACCGTATCACGACCAAGTGGAGACTGGCGTGTGATCAGCCCTCTTTTGCTTCTGACGCTTTTGAGCGAAGGGCCCGGCATCCGTCTCTTGGTACGTCAATGTACATAATTAAGAAATATTTTACTATTAGGTACTTGATGAAGTTTGTGTATTTTTCAATAAAAACGTTCTTGTGTCATCTTTTGTGGGTTTTTTATTTTTATACTAGCTTTCTCCCACGGTTCTGCATTGTCTTTTTAAAGGGTTAAATCAAATTCAAAATCACTTTAAACGATTTCGTTTTATGTAAGAAATAAAATTTAGTTGTGCTTTTTTATTGAATTAATAGAAAAATTAAAAAAACATGTCTTATCAGCGCCATCTATTCATGGTTTTGTAGAACCACGTTTCTTTAGCTATCAGAAAACCTCCCTTTATTAACAATTAGTTTCACCCCGCAGGAACCTTTTTCCGGGTTAAAAAGTAGCCTTTGTGTTAATCCAGGGTATAAGCTATCTCCATTCCAAATTTCATCAAAGTCGGTTTTGTAGTTACGGTGATACGTGGTAACAAACATTTACAAACACAAACTTTCGCATTTCTAATATTAGTAAGATTAATTAATTAAATCAAATTGACCGTTACGTAAAGTGTTATTTAATTGCAAAAAGTAATTAATGAAATAAGTGAATTGCTTCTTTCAATATGAAAACACATTTAGCCACGTTATTATTTTTGATAATATTCCGTAAGTTTATTTATAACCTTTAGAAAAGTCATAGTTTTCCGAAAATGTTTCCATACTCAAGATAAATCAGTAAATAAACTAAATTTATTATATTTTCTATGGCTCCACACAATTAGTGTATTTAGCCAGTTTTTTGTATAGATTTGCTATCTCCATGATTGAAAAACGCCATCTATCGGAGTTTTCTTGAACTATTCTGTTACATTTCCCGTGGGTAAACTTCCTAATTCGATAGGCACATTTATCTACTTACGCCCGAAACTAATAATCGATCCTGATCCGTTATCCGCGGTTTTGGATCGAAATGTCATGTCATAATATGTCATTTTAGTACTAGGGTTTGACATATTACTACTAAAATTAACCAATAGGTAATTAATTAATTAAAAAATTAATTTAATTAATTAATCTTTTTCTAAACACTGAAGTAAAAAAAGGACAGAATTACTATTAGACCTGTCACACTTAGTTTAGTTTTAGAGAATGCAAAACCGAATCGACACCATTATGACATGACATATCGATCCAAAGCCGCGGATAACGGATCAGAATCAATTATTAAATTCGGGCGTTACAGAGTATTGTTTTGTCGTTTAGTTGATGTCTCTAGAACTACAGACCAATCTCTCCGGACACGTCGCCCAAGTTCCAGACATAGGCAGCGCATCACTAAATTACTGTGGGTACACAATTTTATATTTATAACGAGCTTTTCCCCGCGTTGACTACTTTTTATCGCAGTAAAAAGTACCCCATGCCTTCCCCATGGTTCTCAAACCTTTACTTATAAATTTTGTTAACCCTTTTTGGGCGGCAATCGAATTGTCAACGTGAAAATTTTGTTTTTTTTTTCCAAAACTTGTGTTTCTTCGAGTGATAATGTGTAATATTGGTGGATTATTAACCATTATGTGTTCGTTAATGTGGACGAATGTGGGAAATTGAAATAAAGTTGTGAAAGTGACTTTTCGAGTTGCTCCAAAAAAGTCCGTGTAAAGTTTAAGTAAAGCGCCACTACTTTACTTAAACACTGTCCTCATCCCATCATCTCATCATCATCATCACCATCATCATTTAAACTTGATTCAACTCTCTGAGTTTGAAATATTTTATACTTGACACTGGCAAATACACTAATCGTGTGACGCCATAACAAGAAAAAAAAAGTTTTCATAAGTAAACGTCAAAGTTGACTAGGTACAGTAGGTAACTAGGTACCGCCAACCGCCAACTTATCAAAGTGGCAACTCTCAACTGAGGCTGCCGGAACACACCGATAGGTACCTCTACCTACTAATTAATTAATAAATACCACTAGTACCTAACCGGTTTTTTAATTAGTATTTCAGTGCCTACGAACTTGCGACGGCAGAGGCAGCGAGTAATAACTAAAGAGCAAAAAGAAATTCTTTACAAGGAGCGTTTAAAAAAACTAAACGTACGTACGAACTTTTTTCTGACGGCTGAAGGGACTTAGTTCTAAAACTTTGCATAGATGCCGCTGACAAGACATGGGCCTTAGTTCTAAAACTTTGCATAGATGGCACTGACAAGACATGGGCCATAGTTCTAAAACTTTGCATAGATGCCGCTGACAAGACATGGGCCCCTTTTGCATGTGTTTAGTAAGCAAAGAGATCGGAGCCTATACCAAGCAGGGATTAAAATTTAAAACCCATACCAAACACGCTTTGTTTTTTTAAATAGCAAAGCGTTAGGTCTTTAAAATACTCAGCGTTGTGCTGGTCTTCCGTTGGAGCCATTTTAGCTGACATCACTGCTGGGACTCTGGCCTTCTCTCAGAGAGAGTACGCGCCGTAATCTCCCACGCGGGCCCAGTGTGGGTTGGTAGATGTCGCATGCACGCGAATGTTGCGGTTCTTGGACATGCCGGTTTCCGAGCGATGTTTTCCTTCACCGTTTTGAGCGATGATATAAAAACCTGATCCGACAAAGATTCTTGAGTTTTGTTACAGATATCAAGGCAAAATCTCCTTAGACCCTGGAATCAATTAGATAAATGGCCGCAAGAGTATCGCAACCCCTATTGGCAAAGGGGTGACACATTTTTCTACTGGTGAGTCGACAATCTATACCATACTTCCTATTAATATTATAAACGTAAAAGTTTTTGAGTTTTTGAATGTATGGATGTTTGTTACTCTTTCACGCAAAAACTACTGAACGGATCGAATGAAATTTGGAATGGAGATAGCTTATACCCTGGATTAACACATTCGATACTTTTTATCCCTAAAAAAGGTTCCTGCGGGATATATAAGCTATCTCCATTCCAAATTTAGTCAAAATCGGTGTAGTAGTTAGGTACGGTGATACGTGTTAACAAACATTCATACACAAACTTTCGCATCTTCTTCTTTCTTCATATATAAAAATCAATTGCTGTTCGTTAGTCTCGATAAAACTCGAGAATCGCTGGACCGATTTGGATAATTTTGATCGTGAAATATTTGTGGAAGTTCAGGGAAGGTCTAAAAGGTGAACTTCTGTCAGACAACTTATAGCCAGGTCAGCTAGTTTATGATTACTTCCAGGAATACTAAGGGAACGACGCCAAATGCTCCAGAATATTACGACAAGGGACCAGGTCCAGAGGACGACCTAGAAAAGCAAATGCCTGGAAAATGGCCTACAAATAAAAAGAGTAGTAAGCCATAGACAACATCACAATTATTGAAATAGAATACCATAGCTTGGTGGTAGGGCATGCTCTAGTGCTCGCCTGGCTAGCTACCAGCCTCGATTTAACAATCTGTCGCCGTGCACCTATCGGTGTGTTCCGGCAGCCTCACTTGAGAGCCAGTTCCCAGTCCAGGTGTAGCGTGGCGCCACCTTCGACCACATAGTCACTTAACTCGTGACTTGTGGACAAACACCGAGGAACTCTCCTTACTGTTTCAGAATCTGCAGTTTACAAATATGACCCTTCTATTAAAGACACCTATATGTGCATTCCTGACTGCCCATCTTTTTACAACACAATGTAAGTACCTATCTAAAGTTAAAAATGTATTACCTATCTTACTAATATTATAAACGTGAAAGTTTGTCTGTATGGATGGATGTTTGTTACTCTTTCAAGCAAAAACTACAGGTTAAAATAATATATTATGTCATTCAAAAATATGCTAATCCTTTTAATTGTTTATTCCAGGCACAGGTAAGTACTAAGACACACGTTAATTAAATTTTCCTTTTTTGTGGTATTTTAATTAAATCTGTTTTTACTACCTGCAGCGAAGTTCAAAAGGCTGGTAGTCGTATTCTCGTATTATCCTATTTTTTTAAGTCAAGAGATTTTTCCAAACTGGCAACTTATCAATAAAGTTGTTGGAAAACATCCAATAGATGGCGTTGACGATACATGAAGCATTGGGTGCTTAGTAGAAAAACTAAAAACCCTTAAATACGATAATTTAATCTGTCATGCTTAAATTTGCATGTCCTTTCCGGTTTCTTCGAGATATGATGATGATGATGCATTTGACCACCATTCCACCCTTTTCCAAACCATGACGCCATGTTGATGTATTAAATAGTGTCTATGGAATTTAAGACTTTAGTAATGATTATTTACAAAATATAATATGTAATGTACTATATCTATTATATTGCAGCAAACAAGTCTGCGCCATGCGCCAGAATACAAACACATGGCAGACTACATTTCATACATTCCCAAGCTTATGTGAAATGGAAACTGAAAACTGCAAACATGCTACTAGCAGTAAGTACATATTTTTACAGTAAAAATAAAGCAGTCGCAGGGAGCCGATGGATGCAAATGCCTAATAGCCGTTTATCGTAGCGTAAAAGGGGGAGGCCTATGTTCAGCAGTCTTTCGGCTGATGATGATGACTTAACCGCTAGCTCGTGCGGGAAATCGCTGCTGTTATGGTAGGCTTACTGACAGGCAATAAAGAATTGTGTCAAAAACTTCCATTAGCAAGGCGATTAAAAAAACGTAATCTGTCATGCTTCTCTTTGTATTTCCCGCCTCCTCGTATTATAAGTTTTGTTATACAGATGAATTCACCTTTTCCCGCGTAAAGAACACGAAGCGACAGTTGGTTGGTGGCATTTGGTGACAAATGCTGTGGCTGACTTTTTTTTCTGGCGCTGCGTTTTGCTCTCCATATTACAGGAAAATACATTTCAATCAAATAAATTGCTAATTCTATTGTTTATGTTAATTTCAGGGCCGAGTAAGTATTTTATTTACCCAGCGTAATGATAACAATCGTTAAAGTAATTGATTTGGTCTTACTATCCCATTGCAGCGAAGCCCAAAAAGCGGTTGGTAATTTCATCAATTAAATCGTAAATCGTAAAACTACTGAGCAGTATTATAGTAACGTTCTTTTGTAGTAATGGTACACAGTCTCGAGGGAGATATTTTAAATACGTGGAATATATGAGGTGTGCCGTGAGCCGTTAGATGAGGGGCGAATAAAACTATCCCTGCAAGCTTTATAGAGAATTAGGGAACATCATCAACCTTCCATCCACGCCCGCTTAGCGGTTAGTCCAGGCTCGGCTGAACTGCGTAGTTGGCTTCACTTTATTCCAAAACCTAACAAAACAAGCAGCACCCTACTATGTCAAAGGGAGGCTCCAATAGAGACACGACGGTGGTGGCCGACAAAACGGTAGGTTTGAGCAAAACGTTCACTCAGTCCGAATCGCAATGACACACTGACTACCACCGCTAAACGGTAGTAGATTATACATTACAAAAGCACCAAAAAACCCGACTGCGCCAAAATAAAGTACCCTATGTCACTCCCATAATGAAGACGAATCTAATGACACCTCATATGTTAAAATCCGCTAGCCATTTAGGCTACAGGCCGTGCCAAAGAATCATACAATCATAATTATATACACTCGAAAGTTGAGTTCTCAGTTGAGATTGGTAAAGCGTTTCGAATTCAAAAAAAATGCGTGAGAGCTATCTGCGGAGCGGGATATATGGAGAGCTGTAAGCCTATATTTAAAAAGTTTCGGATATTGCCTTTGGTCTGTGTCTATATCAGGGAGCTTTGTGTATTTGTTAGAGAACAACCTAATTACTTTAAAACTCACATGCAAGTTGTAAGGAGAAATGTCATGCCGAGGAATAAATATAAACTATATCAGCCTCTATGTAAGCTTGAAATACATAAGCGAAATGCGTATGTAAACGCAATAATTGTTTATAATAAGTTGCCAAATGAGTTTAAAGAGCTACCTGTTCATATGTTTAAAAGAAAAATTGGTAATTGGCTCCTAGATAATTGCTTCTATGACCTCAATGAATACATGACATTTAAAACAAAAAAATAATAATTTGACATCTCCAATCCAATCCAATCTTAATTTTAGTTCTGTTCTGACATATTAATTCTGACATTGTACCTAATTCATATTATTATTAATTATTTTAAATTGTTAACTTATGTGACATTCCACACCATTGTTATGGTAGAATGTATGAGCGAATTTTTATTTTAAGAACTCATATTTATATGTACAACATTCTTGGAATGAATAAATGAATTAAATGAATTAAATGAATTAAATTAAATGAATTAAATGAAAAACATAATGCTCCTTTTTTCACAGTCTTTTTTTTTGGTTGTTGAGCTATGTTTCAAGAGATATGTGTTTTAGTTTCTGGCCTTCCGCTGCTGAATCGTTTAGGCTGCATGGGCTCCGAATTCCGATGCCTCTGTTAAAAAAGATATCTCATGTACCGATAGCGCCATCTATCGATGGTTTAGGAACTGTATTTTTTCAGCTACCAGAAAACTTCCAGCTTAGTTGCTTTCGATATGTCTGGCAACACAAATCATTTAATAAACATATTTTGTTCTAACACTTTTTTGTTCAGTGTACCGCCTCATGCACGTCGGAATTTGTTTTGAACATACCTGGTTCGGTGATAAATTCCCAAAAAACGTCGCTGATATTATGACAAAAACGGAACAAGCCAAGAAAAATTATGAAAAAATTCCGAAGGCTAACCCTCGGCCCCGCCCTCTGCTGTCGAAAATTTGAACAAGGCAAAATAGCGGGCTCTAACTACACAAAATATTTTTTTATAATTATGATGGAGTCATTGCTCAGAGAAAGAAAAAGTAACAATAATGGTGTAAGTGTAAGATAGAGCATTATTGCTGTCAGAAAACTTTATATTCCGTCTTCTTAAATTCGGAAACGTGCACGAGTGACTTAATGCAATGTTTGTAATCTACACAGAACTCGCAGATGGTAATAGATAATTTCAATATAATATTCAAATATAATTTGTATTTTAATCATCGATTAATCAGTAATCACAATATGTGATGTCAAGTATTTTTATCTATAAAATCGATCTTTGGCGAATATTTTATACTTAGCTGGCAACACAGAGTCTTAGTCTAGGTCTAATCTAACTTCTTAGATTGTCTGTGGGTAAAAAGGTAAAATAATAAAAAAAATATGCAGTTATTTATTTCTAGATGCCGTGTGCACAGTGTTTGCATTTAACTTTGATTAAATAGCGATTTATATCATCAGCAAGGTTTCCTAAAATGCAGTTTTTATCTCATTGATCTGATAGAAAAAATGGATACAGAATTAGTGATTGTTAAACCCGAGCCGGGGTTAGAAGACCTAAATCAAAACGAAGTTCCAACATCATTCTGCCCTGAAAATATTAAAATAGAAAAGAATACCTTCATCAGGTAAGTTCAACTGTTAAATCTAAATCTAATTGTGACTAAAACTAAGCGCTATGTCTAAATTAATCCCTGACGCTTGACATGTCTCGCGACTAGAGATAATGGCGGAAACTCCATCAAAATAGGCCGAGTCGAAAGTGTTTTTGACGGACGACATTAAATTAAATTGAGCTAGTTCCAAATGTACATACATAATAAAATCTACAATTATTATTATTATTATTACCTGCTAACTGCGCCCTGCGGTTTCCTCGTAAAGCAAGAACAAAAAAACCCGAGTTTTAAAAATAGTGAAAAAAAAAACTATAGTTTTGAAAGAACGTGGCTTTGGTTTTGTTTTCAGATAATTTGTTTTGTAATTTTTAATACTGTCACTGAGCTCCGAAATTAAATAAATTTTTCATTATGTAGTTATTTTTTTTATTTTTTTTTTGTTTTATTTTTTATTTGTGGTCAGGAAGAGGCGACTGTCTTAACCTACGACCACTATGGGACCATCTTCAGAGTGTACCCTTTCAAAGAAAAAGAAAATATTCAAAATCGGTCAACATATATTAAAAGCTAGCTGCGCCCCGCGGTTTCACCCGCGTCTTCCCGTTATCCCGCAGGAACCTTTTTTCCGGGACAAAAGTTAGCATATGTAATAATCCAGGGTGTAAGCTATCTCCATTCCAAATTTCATCAAAACCGGTTTAGTAGTTTTTGCGTAAAAGAGCAACAAACATACATACATACTTATCAACTTTCATGTTTATAATATTAGTAGGATACATACAACCAGTATAATATAAAATCTCCTTTTTTTCTTGTCAGTTAAAAAGTAGCCTATGTGTTAATCCAGGGTATAAACTATCTCCATTCCGAATTTCACTCAAATTTGTTGAGCCTTTTCAGCGTGACGAAGTAACACACATACTCATTCACAAACGTTTGCATTTATATAACGAGCTACGCCCACGGTTCCTCACCTGCGTAGGCTAAAAACCTTTCTCAGGCTCTACTCTCTACTCTGTACCAAATTTCATTTAAATCGCTTCAGTAGTTAGGCGTAAAAGACAGGCTGAGTTACTTTCGCATTCAAAAATCAAAATCAAAATTTGTTTTATTCAATAGGATACATTGTGATCACTTTAAAACGTCAACTTAAAACTAGCTATGCCTGTTCCAACCTCCTTACGCCGGCATAAGAACAGGCAAGAAACGCCCGGCAGGTAATTTTATTGGTGCGATCATCAATTTATAAAGAGGTATAAATAAGTACAAACAAGTTCTTATAAATGCAAGCAATATATTATAATACCTTTGAACTATATACTTCACAAATATAGGCCAGTTAAGAGGACGCCGTGATAAACATTAAACCTGAAATCAGCTCCATACAAACACGCAAGCGAGCTGACTAATGCCGTAAGGTCGTATGTGTCAAAAAAAGGTTTTTTCGTTTAAAATTAAAACTATCGTTAATTTTATAGAACTAAACCTGTAAAGCCTGTGTGTGTGTGTGTGTTCTTTAAAGAATGTGTATATATCATACAAAAAAAAATTAACGCTTAAATCGATTTTGTATGCCTGTAAAATGAAAATCTTTTTTTAGAGGGCAGTTTTCGATCATTGTTTCTCTGCTATGAAAGTTAACCAATCGTGTTATCCTTCCGACAATTTGATGTCAAAAACGTGATCTTTAATGTACATAAATATTAGCTCTGTATGTTTTGTAATTTCTGAGAAAAAAGGAGATCCCTGCAGCCAATATTGCCAATTCCTCATCTTAATTTTTGAGCAGCCTTTTTTTAACTGTTTCTTAACTCTTTGATTAGCATGCCCTTGGTCGCTTCCGAGACCAAGGCCTCAATAGATATTTCTTCTTCTCTTGTTAGTAATGGAGTGAGACAGGAATAGAGCGAAAATGATAGCCACAATCTGAAACGGAAGAAATTGTTTTAAGAAAACAGGCCAAGTGCGAGCCGGGCTCGCGCACGAAGGGTTCCGTACCATAAAGAAATGGTTTGTTATCTATAAAAGCGGCAAAATCACGTTTGTTGTATGAGGAGCCCCGTCAGATATTTATTTTACAAATTGCGCACCGCAGTCTAACCCGCGTCTTCCCGTTATCCCGCAGGACCGCAGGAACCTTTTCCTGGACAAAAACTAGCCTATGTGTTAATCCAGAGTATAAGCTATCTCTTTTCTAAATTTTACTACTTACAGGGTAGCGTTTGACCACAAGTCACCTGATGTTAAGTGAGGATGTGGTCGACGGTGGCGCCACGCTACACCTGGACTGGGAACTGGCTCTCAAGTGAGGCTGCCGGAACACACCGATAGGTGCACGGCGACAGATTGTTAACATGTGCATTCATATGACGATCCGTTTGGGTGAGAGTTCATTTTTGTTTGAGGACCAACAGTAGTAAATCGTTAACTTTATTTTGTGCATGTAATGTTCAATTAATTTTATTAATGTAATGTTCATTTATTATTATTATTATTTTTATGACGACTAATGAGAATGTTTACTTACCTATAATTATTATTTAATTCGAATATCATTGAGTAAATATTGTACAACTGACTTGCCTAGAATAACGACACATGTTATTATGGTGAATAAATGAATTGAATATGCTACTTTTGGTAATAAAAGTGTTTTAAAAAAGTCTAATGCCCGATATTAATAATCGATGCGATCCGTTATCCGCGGTTTTGGATCGTTATGTCATGTCATAATATGTCATTTTAGGAATAGGGCTTGACAGATTACTACTAAAATGACATATTATGACATGACATATCGATCCAAAACCGCGGATAACGGATCAGGATCGATTATTAATTTCGTGCGTAAATGGTCACCTGTACAGCAGCGACCACTATCAGCACGGACCCAATGGCCTCCGAGAAGGTCCTGAACCACGCCCCCACCATGTCCCCGCAGCCCCTAAAAGCGTCCCCCGCGAGGCAGACGCTGTCGCTCTCGGGATGGGGGCAGCAAGTGTTCGGCAGGTTCTGGTTTATGGCAAAGTACGAAGTGGCGCCAGTCGTGCCGCAGCATCGGAACTGTGGAGTAATAGTATGTTATGGTACAAGTGTGCTAAGTTCGTCATTTCACTCGAGGCGGTAACTTGAAAGTAGCACTAATACGGCTACTCAGAAACAAAACTGATGATACAAAGATTCCAGAATAAAGTACTCAGAGGTATCGTGAACGCACCCTGGTACGTAAGAAATGATGACCTCCACCGGGACCTCAAAGTGGACGTGGTCACGGATATTGTTAAAAAGTACGCTGAAGCTCACGAAAAAAGGCTTCATCACCATGTGAACATCGAGGCTGTCCAGCTCGTCGACAACACGGACATAGTGAGACGACTGAAAAGGACGAAACCTTTTGAGTTAGTTTATCTGAGTGCAAACAATACGTAGTTCAGTGAGTGCTAAAAGTGCTAAAGAACACAAAAACAAAGTGTCTTCCCCTTAATAGAGACAATAAGAAAAGTGCTAATGGACACATTCTTAGTTATACTCTACCTAGCAACTTATGTTATATTTAAATTACTTATTAGCCATTTTAGGCTAGACTGTAATACCGTAGAAGTATCCGCCAATAAGTAGAAACTTCATAAAAAAAAAAAAAAAAAAACTCGAGGCGGTTTATGAGAACCGAATGTGTAATGAACAGTGATCAGAATAGGGTATTGCACCCAGTTTTAAAAAGTGTCTCAATTAGATTTTATAGTACACTAGTGAATCACTAAAAAATTTACAAAAATTTGATTCAATCGTTGTGTGCCTTAAAAATTCATTTAAATTTTGACAAACTTAAGATTACGCCTGTTCCAACCTCCTTACGCCGGCAAAAGAACAGGCAAGAAACGCCCGGCAGGTAAATTTTTATTAATTTTTGTTATTTTTTGGGCGCGATCACAGCTACAATTACAATGACGACGCGGTGGCCGAGTTGGTAGTGTCCCTGCCTTCGAAGCTAGCGGTCCCGGGTTCGTATCCCGGTAAGGGCAAATATATGTGTGATGAGTACGAATATTTGTTTCCGAGTCTTGGATATTTCTATCTTTATTTAAGTATTTATTTCTCTATATAAGTATGTATATCGTTGTCTAGTACTCATAACACAAGTTTCGAGCTTAATTTGGGGCTAGCTCAATTTGTGTGCAATTGTCCCCGATATTTATTTATTATATTTACAATTTTTATTTCACTAATTGTTGCTTATATGATGCTTACCGTCGCTTCCATGATGTTGAAAACAGGCCTCAAGTCATTGTTGTTGAAGCCAGAGACAATCCAGCGGGTGACAGTCGACTCTATGTTGGATAGGTGACCAAATATGAACGAAGCCAGGTAGAGAGATATGGTTAATAGTATAATAACTATGATTGCGTACTGGAAACAAGAAATTTCATCATCATCATCATCATCATCATCATCATCAGCCAAAAGTCAAAACACATGTGATTACTTAAAAACTTCAAACAGAGATGATGACTCGGTAGTAGTGACGTCGGCTTGCGATTCGTAGGACATGGGATAGAATTCTACAATGAGCTTGAGCTTTCGGTGAAGGGAAACATCGTGATGAAACCATAGCTTGGTGGTAGGGCATGCTCTAGTGCTCGCCTGCTAGCTACCAGCCTCGAGTTAACAATCTGTCGCCGTGCACCTATCGGTGTGTTCCGGCAGCCTCACTTGAGAGCCAGTTCCCAGTCCCGTAGCGTGGCGCCATTTTCGACCACATCGTCGATTAACATCAGGTGACTTGAGGTCAAACGCTACCCTGTAATTAGTAAAAAAAAACTAGCTACGCCTGTTCCAACGTCCTTACGCCGGCAAAAGAACAGGCAAGAAACGCTCGGTAGTTAATTTTTTGCGGTGTCATCATCATCATCATCATCATCAGCCGGAAGAAGTCCACTGCTGAACATAGGCCTCCCCCCTTGAACGCCACCATGAACGGCTATTCGCCATTTGCATCCATCGGCTCCCTGCGACTCTTACAATGTCCCCGCTCCCCCTAGTGCGACGCCTACCTACAGAACGTGTTCCGGTTCGTGGTCGCCACGCCACTCGAGAACCTATTTTCCCTATCGGTTATCAGTATCGATTTATGCCCGAAATTAATAATCGATCCGATCCGTTATCCGCGCTTTTAGATCGATATGTCATGTCATAATATTTCATTTTAGTACTAAAAAATTCAAAATTCAAAACTTTTTTATTTAATAGGATACATTGTGATCATTTTAAAACGCCAACTTAAAACTAGCTACGCCTGTTCCAACCTCCTTACGCCGGCAAAAGAACAGGCAAGAAACGCCCGGCAGGTAATTTTTTTGGCGCGATCACATTGACAATTTTATTCTTATTACTAATTGATTGAATTGGAGCAAGTTCACTAAAATCCCAAGCTTTTTTTTTTTTTACTTGAGTTTACTAGGGTTTGACAACTACTAAAATTATGACTTGACATATCGATGCAAAACCGCGGATAACGGATCAGGATCGATTATTAATTTTGGACGTAACAGAAGTTTATTTAATCCTACCCTACTAATATTATAAACGTGAAGTTTGTGAGTATGGATGGATGGATGTTTGTTACTCTTTCACGCAAAAACTACTGAACGGATCTGAATAAAATTTAGAATGGATACTCTGGATTAACACATAGGCTACTTTTTATCCCGAAAAAAGGTTCCTGCGGGATAACGGGAAGACGCGGGTGAAACCGCGGGGTGCAGCTGGTGTATTATAAATGCGAAAGTAACTCTCTCTGGCTGTCACGCTTTCACGCTTAAACTACTGAACCAATATAAATGAAATTTAGTTCAGAGATAGTCTAGGGCCTGAGAATGGACGTAGCCTACTTTTTATTAGTGTTGCTGAACTATCGATTGTAAAACTATCGATAGTTATCATCTGAAAAAGCCATACTATCGATAGTATCGATTATTTTAGACTATCGATGGTCTGCCAATTTTTTTCACCCGCGTTTTCCCGTTATCCCGCAGGAACCTTTTTCCGGGATAAAAAGTAGCCTATGTCTTAATCCAGGGTATAAGCTATCTCTATTCCAAATTTCATTTAATTCAGATCCGTCCAGTAGTTTTTGCGTGAAACAGAAAGAAACATCCATCCATCCTCCATACTCACAAACTTTCACGTTTTATTAGTAGGATGCGAAAGTTTGTGTGTGTGTGTGAATGTTTGTTACCACGTATCACCGTAACTACTAAACCGATTTTGATGAAATTTGGAATGGAGATAGCTTATAACCTGGATTAATACAGACTATTTGTTATCCCAGAAACGCTTTCCTGCGGGATAACGGGAAGACGCGGGTTTAACTAGTCTAGTATTTTTTTTTATGTAAAAGATTGGCAAACACGCAGACGGCCCGCCTGATGGAAAGCGGTCACCGTCGCCTATCGACATTTGCAACACCAGGGGAGTTGCCGATGCGTTGCCGACCTTTAAGGACTCTTTTCACACGCATCTTGAAGGATTGCAGTTTGTAGAACTGCGAAATACTTAGTGTGAAATACTTACGGTTATAAGCATGCACCTAGATTCCCTAATGGCGCCGCAGCAGGCCAGGAATCCAATGAAGAACACTACGATACCCAGCACTATGAGGCTGACTGGTATCACGTTCAGTGGTAGAATGTCTTGGATGTCTTGGAGAGCTACCAGCACGGCTATGCCTAGCCCGACGACCGCTACGCCTAGCAGCTGGAAACGCATTTACTTTGAGTGCCATTTAGAATAGAATTTACGTTTATTTGCGATAAAAACACTCATGGTACATTCAGTAGCGTTGCCGATCGAGTCGATTATCGATGGTTAATCGATAGCCAAACTATCGATAAAACGATACTATCGATAGTTCAAAACGAAGCAATACTATCGATAGTGTTGTTGCTCGCGAAGTATAAACTATCGATACAATCGATAGTATTGCTGCTCGTAAATAAAGAACCATCGATAGTATCGATTATTTTAGACTATTGCTGACAACAATACTATTGTTAATTGGTAAACTATAGATAGTCTAAAAAAATTAAATAAACGATCCGATCCGTTATCCGGGCTTTGGATCGATATGTCATGTCATATGTCATTTTAGTACTAGGCCTTGACATATTACTACTAAAATGACATATTATGACATGACATATCGATCCAAAGCGCGGATAACGGATTATTAATTTCGGGCGTTAGGGAATCGATATTTTTTTTTTTACTATTTACAGGGTAGTGTTTGACCACAAGTCACCTGATGTAAAGTGACGACGTGGTCGAAGATGGCGCCACGCTACACCTGGACTGGGAACTGGCTCTCGAGTGAGGCTGCCGGAACACACCGATAGGTACACGGCGACAGATTCTTAACAAGAGGGTGGTAGCTAGCAGGCGAGCACTAGAAAATACCCTACCACCAAGCAACGATATGTACTATCGATAGTTTTTTTTATTTACAAGTAATAATAGTTACTATAGATAGTATCGATAGTTTATTCTTCACGAGCAACAACACTTTATCGATAGTATTGCATTGTTTTGAGCTATCGATATTATCGACAGGCCTATTACGCAAAAACTACTGAATGGATTTGAATGAAATTTGTAACGCAGATGGCATTGTTTCGTCGCTTATAATATATTTGTATTACTGATCAAACACCTACTTTATCAGAATAAAACAGCCTGTGACACTCGGGGATAATGCAGCTTGCTATTAGTGTGAGAATTTTCGAAATCGGTTCAATAGTTTAAGAGATTACCGCTTCATTCAAACAAAACAAATTTTAACATTTTATTATATTCGTTTCAAATATTTACAACATAATATTATACAATTTTTTTACAGCTGCAATTTAAATTCTTTGTTATATTTATAGCACGTAGGTATATGTACTAGATTTATTATAAATTCGTATGTCTGTCCGTTTGTGCAAGCTGGGCAAAACAGAATGGTGTTTAAGTAAAGTAGTGGCACTTAAACTTTACACGGACTTTTTGGAGCAACTAGAAAAGTCACTATTCACAACTTTATTTCGATTTTTGCACTCGTACACATTAACGAGCACAATGTAATCCTACTAATATTAGAAATGCGAAAGTTTGTGTGTGTGTGACTTTGTGTGAATGTTTGTTACCACGTATCACCCTAACACCGTACTTAACCGATTTTGATGAAATTTGGAATGAAGATAGCTTATACCCTGGATTAACAATAATAAACATAGACTCGAAAAATGCTTCCTACAGGACCACGGGAAGACGCGAGTGAAACCACGGGAGTCAACTGGTGGTTAATAATCCACCAATATCACACATTTATCATTTGAAGAAACACAATTCTTGGAAATAAAATTATTTTTTTCTTGTTTGAAAAAGTTCGAGTGAATTTTTTTATGGATATTGCTTACACTTTGGCTTCTTTTTATCCCGGTTTCTATCGGATACCGGGACACCGAGTGTAACCGCGGGGCAAATATGTAGTACATCTTATTAATATTATAAACGTGAAAGTTTGTGAGTATGGATGGATGGATGTTTGTTACTCTTTCACGCAAAAACTACCGAACGGATCTGATTGAAATTTGGAATGGAGATAGCTTATACCCTGGATTAACACATAGGCTACTTTTTATCCCGGAAAAGGATCCTGCGGGATAACGGGAAGACGCGGGTGAAACCGTGGGGAGCAACTAGTATAAAATACATACCGAAAACACCAAGTTCGATATAAAAAGAACATATTTGGCAATAAACTCAGCGCAGCACATTGTTTTTTTTTTATATTAATGTATTTTTTATATGTTTTATTATTTTCGTATGGGAAAGTTAAACTTGTAACACGCTCGGTGACAAACAGATATATATGTGAGTGTTTGGCTTAACTATATGGAACAAGAGATATGTATGCCGTGATAAGATTACAGCGTTACTGATATATTTATAAATGCTAAGCTTCAAGGAGTGAACCGATGTCATTAAAAATCTAAATGTGTTTAGAATAGAAAATAATTTTTCATGATGACAGAAAAATATTGTTTAAATCATTTTTTTTAATGTAAAAATTGGCTAAGTTCGATTGGACTGGGAGCTGGCTCTCAAGTGCCAGAATACACCGATAGATGCACGGCGACAGATTGTTAACTTGAGGCCGGTAGCATAGTAAAGGAGTAGTAGTTCAGCTTCATTTAAATCGGCCGTCGCCGGTTTGAATGTGTGCGTGAGTAGCGGCGCCGTGTACGCACGCACACGCACACATAAACGAAAGGAAGCGGCCGGGGCCGCGGCCATGCACTCAGTACGGAACGCGCCGCCTATGCGTCACCGCAAGAGTAGGCAATTAACTCGTCGAGCGGCCTTAGCTAACCTACTGTTCTTTATATACTGTGTTGGTAGCTAGCCAGGCGAGCACTAGAGCATGCCCTACCTCCAAGCTATGGTTTCATCAGTTCTCTTCTGCAATATGATTTTAAAAGTGTTAAAACTTTCCATTTCAGCGTGAAGATCGAGCCTCAAGATGAGCAGAACTCTTCAGAGCTATGGGAGAACCAACAGCAGTCACAACCTGGTGGTGCGCCGCCTGATGATGGATCCCATATCCAATTGGCAGATCAGGTATGGCTTCAGGTTCTGCTATCCACATCCTCACTCGCAGGCGGCAGGGTCAGCGATAGCGTTTCCGATGGATAGTCAACTATCGATTGCAACCATTCGCAGCACTATCGATAGCTATCCAAAACCGCGTGAAACGGATCAGGATCGATAATTTCTGGCGTTTGCTGTGCTCGAGTCCTGATTATGGCTTAAGATTTTTACTGTGCCGAGTTGATTTTTTTAACATATTTTTGTTGTTTTTCAGATTGCTCTCGCCGGACAAAGCTTTTTCGAGTCGACCCTGCGCCTCGCAAGCGGTAAGAACCCTCATGTGTGTTAAATAAATAAATATCGGAGGACCATCGCACACAAATTGACCTAACCCCAAATTAAGCTCGAAACTTGTGTTATGGGTACTAGGCAACGATATACATACTTACCAGTTGCGCACTGCGGTTGCACCTGCATCTTCCCGTTATCCTGCAGGAACCTTTTTCCGGGATAAACAGTAGCCTATGTGTTAATCCAGGGTATATAAGCTATCTCCATTCCAAATTTCATTCAGATCCGTTCAGTAGTTTTTGTGTGAAAGAGTAACAAACATCCATCCATCCATACTCACAAACTTTCACGTTTATAATATTAGTAGGATATAGAGAAATAAATACTTATGTAGATAGAAATATCCAAGACTCAGAAACAAATATTGGTGCTCATCACACATATGTTTGCCCTTACCGGGATTCGAACCCGGGACCGCTAGCTTCGGCGGCAGGGTTACTACCAACTCGACTACTGCGTCGTCAGATTGTGTGGGTCTTGTTATTGTTATTGCTATAAAGTAAAGTGTTTGACAATAGACAATAGACAATAATTTTATTTGTGGCAAAAAAACAAGTGTTAGGAAGAAATAATACATAAACTTACACAAACATAACAGTAATTAAAAATATAAATACACGAACTAATTAATATATACAAATAGTAACTTGTAGTTTGTTTGTTCTTTCTAGGATTGATCATACCAGACCACTTCCTGTTCCGGCCGGAGAACGGCCAACCGAACTACTGCACCATTTGCGATAGGAGTTTCGCGACAAACATCACCCTGCAGCGTCACCTATTGCTGCACACGCGCACCAAACACCGATGTCACATCTGCAATCAGGAGTTCACCTCATCGGAGAGACTAGAGAAACACATCGCGAAACACGGCAACAAAGATGAGAGGTTGTACCCGTGCGATGTGTGCGATAAGAAATTCAAAAGCTCATCGAATTTGGGACAGCATAAGCGTGTGCATTTGACGGTGAAACCGTTCTTCTGCGACAATTGCCACAGGACGTTCGCCAATAGAGGAAACCTGGTCAAACACCAGGGGAAGAGCAGATGCAAGCTCCCCATGGAACGTCCTCTGATTTGCAGTTTCTGCAAGAAGGAATTCCAGAAAGAATTCCTGCTCAAAAGTCACTTGAAACGGCACACGACAGAAAAACCGTATATATGCGATCTTTGCGGCGAAAATTTTAAGTACAAAAGTACCATCATACGCCATTTGCAGTGGCATACGGGCAACAGGCCGTACAATTGCAAGATTTGCAATAAAAAATTCACCCATTCAGGTCTAATAAAGCCTCATATGCGAGTCCACACCGGGGAGAAACCCTACCAATGCTCCATTTGCCTAAAAAACTTTGCCCACAAACACAACATGGAACGCCATAAGGTCAACCACGGCCGAATAAAGCGATTAGTCTGCGATATATGCAACAAGAAGTTCCCAAGGGAAAGTCGTCTGATTTACCATATGAGGACTCACACGAATGAGAAGCATTTCGTATGCCATATATGTAATAAGAGATTTTCCCATAAGCAGAACATATTGAGGCATTATCAGAGGAAGCATCCGGGGTCCGAGTATAACGGGACGGAGACGGATGCGAAAGTGGCTCTGAAGGTTTGGGACAAAGTTAAACACACGTTCGAGCCGCATTTTGATATGTATCAGCAGCCGGAAGAAATTTTCGGGTAGGCAGTAGTGTTGCCAGTCGATAGTCTATCGATAGTCAAACAATTACAACACTATCGATACTATCGATAGCTCTAAACGATACTATCGAGAGAGTGCAATACTATCGATAGTGTTGTTGCTCACGAAAAATAAACTATCGATAGTATTGTTACTTGTAAATAAATAAAACCTATCGACAGTATCGATTATCTTAGACTATCGATACTAAGAATAGTATTGTTGCTCGCGAAGAATTAACTATCAACAGTATCGATTATGTTAGAGTATCGATAGTTTATTAATTTACAATAGTATATTCAGGTATTGCATCGCGAGCTAAAATACTATCGATAGTATTGAACTTACGGCTGGTTTCCTCTTTATCTATCTATCCACGGTTTGCCCTACTGGAGATTAAAATATTGACGTATAGATTATATTCAGGTATTGCAAATTGTTATCGATAATATGACTTTTTCAAATGAAAACTATCGATAGTTGTGCTATTGATACTTCGGCATCACTAGTAGGCAGTATTACTAGGTTGTAGTTTTTGGCAGTGACAGCAGGTTGTCTCTGTCAGGCAGTTTAAAAAAGAATTTGGTAGATGACGTTGACGATACGTCTAAAGTAGGGATGGCGAATTGGCGATTCACTTACGCGCGCAATCAATAATCGATCCTCATCCGTTATCCGGCGGTTTCGGATCGATATGTCATGTCATAATATGTAATTTTAGTAGTAATATGTCAAGCCCCCTAGTACTAAAATGACATATTATGACATGACATATCGATCCAAAATCGCGGGTAACGGATCAGGATCGATTATTTATTTCGGGCGTTAGAGAAGATCGATTTTTGAATGGATTCAAAAAATAGTCGAAGCTTAGGTAGTGTGTGTCATTTAAGAAAAAACGTTTTCTCACAAACGTGTTTCTCGTAAGCGTTGTTTGTAACAAACGCTATTCTCGTAAGCGTTGTTTGTAACAAACGCTATTCTCGTAAGCGTTGTTTGTAACAAACGCTATTCTCGTAAGCGTTGTTTGTTACAAACGCTATTCTCGTAAGCGTGTTTAGTAACAAATGCTATTCTCGTAAGCGTTGTTTGTTACAAACGCTATTCTCGTAAGCGTTGTTTGTTACAAACGCTATTCTCGTAAGCGTGTTTAGTAACAAACGCTATTCTCGTAAGCATTGTAAGCGCTGCTTTTAAAAGTCGTGTCTTTAAAAAAATTCGTAGCTGTTAAAAGCTCGCTCATTGTCTAATAATGTGAAATCAAGCTTTCCTATCAAAAATCTTTAGCTTGTTTCAGTAGTTACGTCGTACGGAAAATGAATCCTTAGAAGAGCTATTCAATCTCATCCCTCCATCACGGTTTTACTATCGGAATAAAACTCAATTGCACTAGCGTTGCCTATCGATGATTAATCGAAGGCCAAACAATCGCAACAGTATCGATACGCCTATCGGTAGCTCAGAACGAGGCAATACTATCGAGTGAGTGCAATAGTCGCGATAGTGTTGTTGCTTGTGAATAAAAACACTACACTATACTATTATAGTATATTGTTTAACACTGCAAATTGGCAGACTATCGATAGTCTAAAATAATCGATAGTATCGATAGTGTTGTATTCACAAACACCAACAGTATCGATAGTATTGCCTCATTTTGAGCTATCGATATATGAAAACTATCGATAGTTTGTCAACACTAATCGAATCCTGGACATCCCACACTACTCGATGTATGCGCTTCTTGAAGCAATGATGGTTCAGTGGTAGTGACGTCGGCTTACGATCCGTAGGTCGTGTCGAATCCTACAATGAGCTTGAGCTTTCGGTAAAGGAAAATACCGTGATGAAACCTTAGCTTGGTGGTAGGGCATGCTCTAGTGCTCGCCTGCTAGCTACCAGCCTCGAGTTAACAATCTGTCGCCGTGCACCTATCGGTGTGTTCCGGCAGCCTCACTTGAGAGCCAGTTCCCAGTCCAGGTGCAGCGTGGCGCCACCTTCGACCACATCGTCACTTAACATCAGGTGACGTGTGGTCAAACGCTACTCTGTTAGTAAAAAAAACCGGAATCCGGAATTTTGTAGGCGATCGAAAAATATTAAATAAATAAGTTTACGTTGTCAAGTAACTTAATTCTAAAGGCTGTATTAAAAACGCTTTTCTTAATATTATAAAGGTGAAAGTTTGTGAGTATGGATGGATGGATGTTTGTTACTCTTTCACGCAAAAACTACAGAACGGATCTGAATGAAATTTGGAATGGAGATAGCTTATACCCTGGAGCTACTTTTTATCCCGGAAAAAGGTTCCTGCGGGATAACGGGAAACTGCGGGGCGAACTAGTTTTGAAATAAAACTTAGACCTAATATTTAAATGATATTATGCAAAAGTTACGCAGCTTACTGAACTGAAAATAATAAAATAAGATTTGTAAATATCCGACTGATTTCTTTTCTAAGAACCTTTTCTTTTGTATTTAGTAATTATTTAATTAATAAAATGATTAAGCAAAGTACGTTAATACCAAATGTAGACTTAGCGTGACATAAACTTCGACTTTGTCGTCACTTAAGGCGCTGCGGTACTCAAAGGGTTAACCTCAGTATTGCATATAGAAAAACTCAAACATGCTTGTACATTTTAACATTATTTAGACAAACCTTCTTGGAGATAAATCGAAATTACTGTACAGCCAGTCCAAAATTTAAATAAAACCTTTGTTTTTTTACCTGCTTGGTTGCCATGTTTCGGAGTAAAAGATCTTTACTCAAACATGCTTGGAAATATGAGCATTATTTTGACAACCTTCTTCGAGATAAATTGAACTTGCTGCACTGCCCAAATAATATGCGAGCAGCGGTCGGCAAAAGTTGTATGGAAATCCATATCTGTCGTGTTTAGCGACCAAATAAATTACATAGTAAACTCATATCTGTCGTGTTTAGCGGCCAAATAAATTACATAGTAAACTCATATCTGTAGTATTATTTAAAAATGGAACGTTTTTTGCTCCGAAACATGGCAACCAAGGAGGTAACTTATCAAAGGTTTTATTTAAATTCCGAACCGGTTTGCACATAGAAAACTGTTTATTGAAAAAAAAAGCAAATGAACACTTTCACGCAGGAATTTTTTTGTTGTTCGTCATTAGTTTTGAAAAATAATTGTTTCAGTTTTAATTTAGGGGAACCTGTTGTACCTTGACACCCTTTGTACCTAGAGCCACTTAGTTTTTTGAAATGGTCGCGACTTTTTTCCGTCTCTTTGGGTATGGTATAGTGAACTTTGACAAGAGTAATCAACATAATGTTAGTTGCAGGCGGCTATTGCATCGAGTTTGCATGGGAGGTCAATTTAACGTTTTCGGTGCAAAAAAGTAAGATATTTCATATTTTTCATTTCTTTCATTACTTCTGTTATTTACTACATACATTTTTAAAACCATTTGATTTAAACAAGTACTTTAGCCAAGTTTAGAATGTAGTATGCTTATTTGAGTTAATCATAACCTCCATATTTACATGTGCGAATAAACATAAAAGGGTAGGGGTGTTGTACCTTGACCATAGTAAAACAGTTGTACCTTGGTCATATGGTCGAGGTACCTACATCCAAATGTATTCTTGTTAATTCAGTTTAGGAACGCACATACTTATTATTTTGTTGTTTTTTATACAGGTAAAATGCCTCGTAGCAATAACAACATCAAACGGACTCCTATTGCTAAAACAGCACTTTCTAGTGCTACTAAACTAGTTAAAGAAAAAAAAATTCTGAGGGACTGCCAAACATTTTAACTTGTCAAGATGTACTTTAAAGAGGTATTATGAAAACTACTTGAAGACTGGTAAAGATGCGAGCAACCTTCATTCTTCATTTAGCCGTGAAAAAAAGTTTTTAAAATGTTTAAGTTAGGTGTTACGAAAAATATTGATTTCATTCATATAAATTCTGTTAATTAATATGTCATAGATATTAGATAAGATTATAGACGAGTTGAAGCTGGAAATAATAAAAATATTTGCTATTTGTAGAGAAATATGGATTTTATTTGATGAGTTCTAACTATGACCAAGGTACAACATAGGCGGATCTAGGTACATCACCACTGTTGTACCTTGATCAATATTCCAAACTTTTTTTAGTTCATGTAAAACCTGTAAAAAGGATGATCTATGCTTTTGTATAATTTATATTATGAACCACATTAGTTCGTCTAACAGCTAAAATTTGTTTCATCGCAATAGTTATAACCGCTGTTTTTCAAAAAATCGTTGAATGAAAAAGTGACCAAGGTACAACAGGTTCCCCTACACGACAGATACGAGTTTACTATGTAATTTATTTGGCCCCCAAACACGAATTATGAATTTTCATACAACTTTTGCCGGTCGCAGCTCTCAGTATCTATCTGACCAGTGCAGCAATTTCGATTTATCTCGAAGAAGGTTGTCAAAATAATGCTCTTCTCCAAGCACGTTTGAGAAAATTGTATTTTCAGATAAAAAGTTCTGCCCAGGTACAGTCAGCGACAAAAGTAGCAAACAAGAGAAATCTTATTAGTAAAGCTAATTAAAAAATATCGGACTATCGGATGACAAAAAAAAGCTTGGGATTTTAATGAACTTGCTCCAATTCAATCAATTAGTAATAAGAATAAAAAAGTCAATGTGATCGCGCCAAAAAAATTACCTGCCGGACGTTTTTTGCCTGTTCCTTTTGCCGGCGTAAGGAGGTTGGAACAGGCGTAGCTAGTTTTAAGTTTGACGTTTTAAAGTGATCACAATGTATAAAGTACTATTGACTAGCTGATCGTTCTCGTTTTTTTTTACATTTTAAATGGTATCATTTTGACCACAACATAACACCTGATTTTAGGTGATGATGAGGTCAAAAATTGGTGTATAAGATGACGAGGATAATAGAAAAAAAGTGTGATTGTTCAGCGACTTTTATCGTTGACTGTACTACTTGAACCACGCTTAGGCTACAATGGCCCTTTAACTGCTAGCAAAACACACTTGTTGCTAAATGTTTGGCGACAAATTTTCTTTATTGTGTCACGTGTGAAGGGGGTTGAAAAAATATGTAACCTACATTAATAGCAGTTGTACTTAGAGAAATGGTTTTAATGTGTTTGTGGTTAGTACATACCACTTGTCGAAATGTTATTTATTGAAATAAACATGTGTAATCTACATAAATAGTTATTTTATTTCGCACGTACCTCATCCACACATTATCGAGTCTTGGAAATCCCACACCTCGCGATTTATGCGCTCCTTTCTCCCGCATACTTGCAAAATGTGGAATGAGCTCCCCCCGCAAGTGTTTCCGCTGTGCTACAGATTGCAATCCTTCAAGATGGGTGTAAAAAGAGTTCTTAAGGCGCAGGTTTCCAAAAATGGGGTTATTTAAAGCTATCTTTCTGTGTAATTCTGGTCTAAAAAAAATCTAATAAAAATATATGTTGATCTACTTAATATATAGCAGGACACCTTCAGGCCGAAAAATGCAAAAAATGTATTTATATATTGAAAACAAATGTGCAAAGTCCCCATTTCCTAAAAGTTTAATACTACTTTACTCCTAAACTATATATGTAACAAAGACTTGTTAATACCATCAGCTTATAAAAAAATATAATACCCAGGACACCTTCAGGCCATTTTTTGAAAATACTGCTTTAATTATTTTTTGCGAATTTTTTACGTATTTCATACTCGCAAATCGGCACGTACACCCCTCATTCGCCCATAAAGTCAGTGCGGGACGAGCCGCCGTGCTGAACGGACCTGTGCCACTTTTCTCCGCATATTTTTGTAGCTGAAAGTCGTACGATGAACTACCTATAGGCTATGAGTGGTAGGTGCATAGTGCCGCGGCGAGTTAATTGCCTACTCTTGCGGTGATGCATAGGGTTGTCACTTTTATTTTTAGTTAAATACTAGCTGACCCGGCGAACTTCTTTCCGCATAAGAGGCAATAAATGAGCAGATTTAGGATTTTAAAATTAATTAACGTTAGTAATAAATAAACTCGCATAAAACAAAAACATCTTCAATTCACAACTTCAATATCAACCATAGACAACATTACGTTTAGCTGTCAGTTGTGTTTTGTTACACCATGTCAGTTGCATTTTGGTATACCATTTACAACAAATGAATGATTAATTTTATTATTTATGAGTATCATATTTTATCTTATTCCGGACGAAGACAAATGCAAAAATCAAAGATTATAAAAATCGGTCCAGCCGTTATCGACTTATACCTAAGTGTTGTAACTAACATGCCTTTTTTATAGATTATATTATCTGTGTATTATGACAGCGCAAGGTGTTTAATCATGTAATTTATTAAAATGTTTTACCAATTCATAAATGGGTTGCATATTAAAGACATTTTAATAATTATAAATTAATAAATACGATTTATTATAAACTATACAAATGAAATAGTCAGTGAGAGCAGCAAATCCGAGCGAGCGAGCAGTGTAGTACATAAATGCGCGCGATCAAACGCGTGGCACAGCCCTACTGAGTCCCAGGCCGGTCCCTGCGTACACGGCGCTCGCTACTCACTCACGCGCACATTCAAATGGCGCGGCAGCGACTACTAGCCGTGCCCCGCGGCTTCGCCCGCGTGGGAATTGATGTGTTGTACAAACTTTAGAACGCCATTGCACAACCTCTAGGGGTTTTCTTAAATATAAAAAATACGTATTTAATTATTTACTTTATAGTTTATTTGTACCTACTTTTAAGAAAATCCACATAAGGAATAAAAAAAAGCCATACAAACTTTAAAACTCTATGGCACACCCCGTAGAAGTAATACATATCAAAAAATAAAAAATGCGTTTTCAATGATTTACTTTAAGGTTTATTTGTACCTATTTTTGAGTCAATCGAACCAAGGAATGACATTTTTCATACAAACTTATCTACCTTATTGAACCCCTTTCAGAGTTGACTTTTCAAAATTAGATTAGCTTATGTGTTAGTCCAATACCTAAACTGTCTACATTCTAAATTTCATCAGTCAAATTCGGTTCAGTAGTTACGTGGTAACAAACATTCACACACACACAAACTTTCGCATTTATAATATTATAGTAGGATGTTGCTACTGTGTATATATGTAGATACGGCGGGCTCGATTAGTAGAGGTACCGCGCCGCGCCGCATGGCGAGAGCGTCGCTTCGGGCGCGTTGGCCGCAGATCGCGTAATTTTGGTGAGGGGATGCGCGGAGTGCGCGGAGCAGTTTCACTTGATCAAGCAAGGTCAACGACGTTATGGAGGCTCTTAAAGGTCGGCAACGCATCGGCAACTCCCCTGGTGTTGCAGATGTCCATAGGCGACGGTGACCGCTTTCCATCAGGCGGGCCGTCAGCTTGTTTGCTAATCTATTACATAAAAAAAAAACCTTATTTTTGTAGAAAATGCGTCGGATTCGCACGTGTAGGTAAGTAATTAGATAACAAAAACGCTTGAGATTGTTGAGAACTTGCTCCAATGCAATCAAAAGAATAAAATTGTAAATGTATGATCGCGCCCAAAAAATTACCTACCGCGCGTTTGTTGCCTGTTCTTTTGCCGGAGGCGTTAAGTTTGGCGTTTTAAAGTGATCATATTATGTTATCCTATTAAATAAAGAATTTGTTGATTTTCATTGTTGTTCCACTATTAACCTCCTGCCTCCATCATCAGACCGACCGACAGAATATGTATTGTCATCGGGATAAAATGTTTAGGATTAGATTTTTCTGTATATAATACATACAAAGTTTCACTTAGATAAAATTGACTTCGAAAGATTTTATGCCATTTTATTTATTAGTCGGTTACTAGTGACGCTAATAAAAGCGTGTTAAAAAAAACACTAAATAGAGTTAGTAATATATATATTTGGATAGCTAATTGTACTTACATTGTCGCGTAAATAATTAGAATACATGTTAAGTACTTATGTATATCTTATGAATGTATACAAAAAGCAAATATAAAAGTACAAATTCATATAAAAATACCATTTATTTGGTATTGTACAAAAATCTTACCTACTACATATTTGCCAATTAGAATGAAAAGTTATGGCATTTCGATATCGTTGACTGGGTTCCACTAACGGCCGTTCCCAATAACCCATCTATCCATAGAAGTAATGTCAAACTTTAATCTCCAACCGTGGATAGATCGGTTATTGGAAACGGTCGTAACGCCCGAAATTAATCATAGATCTGATCCGTTATCCGCGGTTTTGGATCGATATGTCATTTTAGTAGTAATGTGTCAAGCCCTAGTACTAAAATGACATATTATGACTTGACATATCAATCCATAACCGCGGATAACGCATCGGATCGATCATTAATTTCGGGCATTAGGTATATTCGAAGGATGTCTGCAAGAGATCATAGAAAGCAATAAGAAAGCTTGTACGGTCGGCGATCAAAAGTAACTGAACATACTCGATTTTCCAAATCGAATAAAAAATAATCATCAAAATCGATTTATTTCAAAGCTGGTGCTTCCCGTGTGGTCCCATTTCAGTTTGGTCCATTTCTGACAATGGCATTCATGAGAAAATCTTTGAAGTCGTTTTTTTGCTTGCAAAGTTGTTTCCTTTTACAATTAACAAGGTAGCGTTGGACCACACCACACCTTGATTTGGCAGATTGGTAACGCCAGCAATTAATAATTGATCCTGATCCGTTATCCGCGGTTTTGGATCGATATGTCACGTCATCATAATTTATGTCATTTTAGTAGTAATGCTTGACATATTAATTGACATCGTGATGAAACCATAGCTTGGTGGTAGGGCATGCTCTAGTGCTCGCCTGCTAGCTACCAGCCTCGAGTTAACAATCTGTCGCCGTGCACCTATCGGTGTGTTCCGGCAGCCTCACTTGAGAGCCAGCTCCCAGTCCAGGTGTAGCGTGGCGCCACCTTCGACCACGTCGTCACTTAACATCAGGTGACTTGTGGACAAACGCTACCCTGTAAATAATAAAGAAAAGGTTATGCCGCAAACATGTTTATTTTCATCTGTGGTCAATCAGCACTGGTTCCCATGAAGGACAAAAAATCCTCACAGACAACTGGTTGTGAAACACAGTTGCGATGGCGTCCGAAAGGCTTTTGTCGCTGACTGTACATAGTAAATTCGGGTTTAAATTTAAGGCTATCTATATCGTTGGCTAGCAAACACCGCACAAGACAAAATTTTGTGGTATTGACATTTTAATGCCATTAGATGCAGTTTTAGCGTGCGCTTCTATGAACCTGTCATTTCCAAGCATTGTGACTAAATAGTAGCCGTTAATTAAAAAATTGTTAATTTAAAAATAGAGCGATGGTGGCCGAACGGTTGGCGTGCGACTTACAAGACGCCGACACCGAGTTCGAATCCTCTCGGCCTCGTACCTATGACTTAATAAGTTATGTGCGGATTTGCCATCGCTCAAAACGGTGAAGGGAAACATCGCTCGGAAACCGGCATGTCCAAGTACCGCAACATTTTCAAGGGCATGCGACATCTACCAACCCGCACTGGGCCCGCGCGGTAGATTATAGCCCATACTCTCTCTCTGAGAGAAGGCCAGAGTCCCAGCAGTGGGAACGTGGAAGGCTGATAATGATGAATTAAAAATTGTAACACACACAAGTCAATAATTTACATAAAAAACACATACAAATAAAACAGTTTTATGTCTCTACTGAAAAGTTGCAAAATTTGACTTGTGCGGTGTTGTTTGCTAGCCGACGATATCCATTTTAATATAAGGGGCCATCCATAAATTACGACACACCAATTTGATGATTTTTGTACCCCCGTCCTTGCCACAGCTGGTCACATTTGTGAGACCCCCCCTACCTAGTGTGATGTCACATATTTTGAAATTTCGTGTTGTAATATTTAATATTATATTTTGAAAAAAAGTAATGTCACAAAATTTGAGACCCCTCCCTGCCCCTTGCCACACAATGTCACACTTCGTCGACCCCCTCCCTCCCCCTTAACGTGTGACGTAATTTATGGATGGTCCCTAATATATGGTTATGAAATCTTCGAGAATTGCTCCGTCGATACATATCATTGCTTATGAAATGCTTGCCTACTAGAAGGTAGCAGACAGCTGATCCAAGTTGTCCCAGCTATCTGTATCTGCGCAGAACTCAGATAGGTAGTTGACGACTCCGAGCTTGCCCGTAGAGCCGTTCTGCCATCTCGATGACACCGACTTCAAGCATGTAGCTATGCACTCCAGAACATTCTGCGGAGGAAGAGCAAGGATTTAAGTTAGAGGAAGTCGAGAATCAATCAATGTGAAGAGGAAAGTTGTTTGGCCACTTTGTATGACATCCTACTAATATTATAAAAAAAAGTTTGAGAGTATGGATGGATGTTTGTTACTCTTTCACGCAAAAACTACTGAACGGATCTGAGTGAAATTTGGAATGGAGATAGCTTATACCCTGGATTAACACATAGGCTACTTTTTATCCGGGATAACGGGAAGACGCGGGTGAAACCGCGGGGTGCAGCTAGTTGTATTATAAACGTGAAAGTTTATGAGTATGGATGTATGGATGTTTGTTTCTTTTTCACGCAAAAACTACTAAACGGATTTGAGTGAAATTTGGAATGGAGATAGCTTATACCCTAGATTAACACGTAGGCTACTCTCGGCCCCGCACCTATGACTCAACAAGTTACGTGCGACACACCATCGCTCAAAACGGTGAAGGAAAACATCGCTCGGAAACCGTCATGTCCAAGAACCGCAACATTCGCGTGCATGCGACATCTACCAACCCGCACTGGGCCCGCGTGGGAGATTACGGCGCGTACTCTCTCTGAGAGAAAAGGGCGGAGTCCCAGCAGTGGGAACGTAATAGGCTGATGATGATGATGATGAGTTTTTTGAAGCTATTAAAATTATTTTCATAAATATATTGAGCTAGCTACGCTCCGCAGCGTCACCCGCGTCTTCCCGTTATCCCGGATAAAAAGTAGCCTATGTACTAATCCAGAGTATAAGCTATCTCCATTCCAAATTTCATTTAGATCCGTTCAGTAGTTTTTGCGTGAAAGAGTAACAAACATCCATCCATCCATACTCACAAACTTTCACGTTTATAATATTAGTAGGATAGTAGGCTTATACTTAAAATAATAATATATAGTTTAAAAAACTAAAAAAAACACTTTAAAATGCACTCAAAAATATAAAATAATTAAATTGACTTGTATTAGTTACGATATAATGGTTAATTCAAAAAGTGTGGAGCTCTTTTTGGTTGTGTGTACTTTTATTTACCCAGTAAAAGAAGCGCTCCACACTTTTTGAATTAACCATTATATCGTAACTAATACAAGTCAATTTAATTATTTTATATTTTTGAGTGCATTTTAAAGTGTTTTTTTTAGTTTTTTAAACTATATATTATTATTTTTAAACTTTTTAGTCTTTTGTTACCAAGTCCAATCTGTCGGACTCATTTAAAGGAATCATATGAGCCCAAACTCGAGGGGTTTACTAGTAGCCACTGCAGAGATCCTCTACCCACCTTCCGGTTGCATCATCAGACCCTCGTCACCAAGTTCAATCTATTGGACTCACCAAGACGATTCATATGAGCCCAAACTCGAGGGGTTTACTATCAATGACTGCAGAGATCCCCTACCCACCTTCCGGTTGCATCATCAGACCCTCGTCACCAAGTCCAATCTATTGTACTCATCAAGACGATTCATATGAGCCCAAACACGAGGGGTTTACTAGTAGCCAGCGAAGAGATGCCCTACCCACCTTCCGGCTGCATCATCAGATCAGGTCGATGATACCAAATTATTGCATTGTCACCGAGATTCCATACACATACAAAGTTTCAAGTCGATACGACAATTAGAAGTAGGTGAAAATTGTCTTCTAAGATTTGATTACATTGTTAGTTAGTTAGTTAGTTAGTTAGTTAGTTAGTTAGTTAGTTAGTTAGTTAGTTAGTTAGTTACAAGTCAAGCTAATAAAAGTGTTTTAATAAAAAAGCTTGGGATTTTAGTGAACTTGCTCCAATTCAATCAATTAGTAATAAGAATAAAATTGTCAATGTGATCGCGCCCAAAAAATTACCTGCCGGGCGTTTCTTGCCTGTTCTTTTGCCAGCGTAAGGAGGTTGGAACAGGCGTAGCTAGTTTTAAGTTTGACGTTTTAAAGTGATCACAATGTATCCTATTGAATAAAACAATTTTTGAGTTTTGACTTACTTGTGGCCAATCTTGTCTGTAAACAGCGAAGCACTGATCAACCAACGTATGTTCACTTAAATAGTTATGCTTTAACAAAAACACTAACACTTTGGCAAGCGCCTCCCACACTTCACTTTGGTTACACTTCGAGACACTTAACAAAACTATGTTGCGAGGGCAAATAATCCTATCAAAGCATTCTAGCTCACAGCTCTCGACTGCGATCACTTCACTTGTATCGTTTAGACTGGCTGGTTGCAGCGCTGGTGTGATTGGTTGGGACGTTGAAGCAACCGGTTGCCACTTTGGGGTAGCTGGTTGTGACGTTGAAGCAACCGGTTGCAGCTTCGGTGTGATAGGTTGCGACGTTGAAGCAACCGGTTGCGGCTTTGGTGTGATTGGTTGCGACGTTGTAGTAACTGGATGCAGCTTTGGTTTAGCCGGTTGCGCCGTTGAAGCAACGGGTTGCTCTTGCCGTGATGCAGCGTCGACGCCGGCAACGACGGTTTTGAGGTTGTCAGTTTCCTCGTCGCTTATTGGTGTTGCCATTCTTTCTTCGTCTTGAAAGTTCCTCATTTGTGGTGATAGGTCATCGCTTCTGTCAGGTAACGTGACCTCTTCAGGAGTGGAGCGGTCCGGGCAGCACGTGTTCCATACAGCGTGGAACATGTTTAAGAAGGTCTCGGTGATCAGATGCGGTCTCTTTGATACTGTAATGAGAGAAATAATATATTTACGGTTCCGTACAGTCAGCGACAAAAGTAACTGATCATACTCGACATTAGACTACTTGGCATTAGATTACTTTTACATTAGGTTACGTTTGACCATAGACCAGGGGGGGGGGGGGGTTGTCTCACAAATGAGACCAGCTGTGACAAGGACGGGGGAGGGGTAAAAAAATCATCAAATTGGTGTGACGTAATTTATGGATGGCCCCAAATTGATATTTATTTATTCAAAAATACAGAGTCTAGTTTATACCTTTCACAAGGGGATGCCGCGCATCAGTCCTTAAGACTTATAAAACTAGTTGAATAAAAAAAACATGCACATAAAAAAAAAAACATAACAATGTAAATTACTACTTGATGCCTCAACGCGTTCTTGAGAAAAATTATCTTGACAGACAGACGGACAACAGAGTGATCCTATAACGGTTCCTTTTTCCTTCCAGAGGTAAGGAACCCTAAAATAAAAAGAAATAAAAAAGTTCACTCGTTGAAAAAAAAAATTGGTTGTCTGTAAAGTCGGTTTACTGACGATAGTTGAACGTGACAACGTCGATTGGCCGATTGTGCTTCTTTGTCGCTCGTTCCGCGCTCTCGCTTGCACTTCAAGCCTTACATGGAACGCCTCAGAGCGAGGTAACGCCGCAGAGCGAGGTAACGCCGCATGAGTCATGTTTTTTCGTGCATGCATCCGGCTCTATCGAATTATAAGACGTTGTCACGTCAAAATTGTAATTTTCATTCGTACCATAGACAAGGCATAGATCGACGCTCAGCTGCAACACGGCGCGGCGCGCGGCCACGTGCCCGAACAGGTTGCGCGGGCCGCAGCGCCGCGCGCACCGCCGCAGCAGTGACGTCACGCGCGGGGGCGCCGCGCCCTCCAGGAGGAGCGCTATGTGCTCCTGGAATGTTTTATTTTTTATTTTATTTTATTTTAATTGGACAACCAAACAGCTTTCTTACGAACTAAATTTAGACAAAACAGATGATAGATATAAATTAAGCCAAAAAACAGGTGTCACTTATAAGAGTAATAAGGTAGGTGAAAAACAAAAAACAGAAACGTATCATTGTTAATTGTCATTGTTAATTGTTGTTGTTGTGTTGTTGTGTTTGTTGTTGTTGTTGTATCATTGTTGTTGTTGTGTTGTTGTTATTGTTGTTGTGTTGTTGTTGTTGTTGTCGTTGTCATTGTAAAATGTTGTTTTACTGTTGTGTAAATATCATTGTTTCAAATGTTAATTTTACTTGTTTTAGTTGGACCACTATACAGCTCTCTTAAAAACTAGCTGTTATCGGGATAAAAAGTATCCTATGTCCTTCCTCAGGATTCAAACTATCTCCGTACCAAGTTTCATTTAAATCGGTTCAGTAGTTTAGGCGTGAAAGAGTAACAGACAGACAGAGTTACTTTCGCATTTATAATAAGTAAGGGATAACGGCCGGTTACAATAACTGATCTATCCACGGTTTGCCCTACTGAAGATAGAAATTTCACATAAGCTCTAAAGTCTTATTAAAAAATATCGGACAATTATATGACAAAAAAAGATTGAGAGTTAGTGAACTATCTTTCAATCAATCTAAATATACAATAACTCAAAGGTGACAGACTGACATAGTGATCTATCAACGCACAGCCCAAACCACTGGACGGATCGCGCTGAAATTTGGCATGCAGGTGTTATGACGTGGGCATCCGCTAAGAAAGGATTTTGATTAATTCTACCCCCAAGGGGATAAAATAGGGCATGATGAATGTTTGTATGAAACTTTGTCAATTTTAAACCGATCGGGCTGAGACTTTGAATGCATAAAGCTGTAGCCCAGCTAGTGAGTAATAAACAATTTTATTCATAAAGACAATTTTATATATTTAGATAGATAGATTAATTGACTGTAGTAACAAACCTTTAGCTGCAGAAGGGGCGTCGCGACGCTCCCGTGATTACTGTGGAACACGTCCGGGGCCTCGGTGAGGGCGTCAGTGTCCCGTGCCCTCTCGGGAGCTGCAGCCGGACTGTACGAAGTATTCTTGTTCTTCACAGACATAAGGAAGGAAGTCCTCGCCTCCGTGTCGTTGCAGAGGAACGCTAAAGCAAAAAACAACATCAGCCACGTTCCCACTGCTGGGACTCCGCCCTCCTCTCAGAGAGAGTACGCGCCGTTATCTCCCACGCGGGCCCAGTGCGGGTTGGTAGATGTCGCATGCCCTTGTATGTTGCGGTTTTTGGACATGCCGGTTGCCGAGCGATGTTTCCCTTCACCGTTTTGAGCGATGGTAGATCCGCACGTAACTTGTTAAGTCACAGGTGCGGGGCCGAGAGGATACGAGCTCGGTGTCGCGTTTCCAATTGGCCACCATCGCTCAGCTGTTTGATTCATCTATTATTTAATAGCAGAGCTCTTGTCGATGGAGTACATTCCATTTCGTGTTCTCGGCTATCTTTTTGAACTCTGGATACGAGATGACGTCAATTCTTTCTTTGACTTGGTCTATGTATGTCCTTCGCGGTCTACCTGTTTTTTTCTTCCCTTCCACTTTTCCTTCTAAGGGGTCATTCATAAATTACGTCACAGGAATTTCATGTTTTTTTAGAGGATTAGAACTAGGTGCCGGCGGCTTGTGAGAGAGCATACCTAGACAATAAGTGTGGAGCCAGCGCCCGCAGCGCTGCAGGCGCGGCTGGCTGCAGCGCTTGCAGCGCGGCGGCGCAGCATACATACCTAGACAACAAGTGTGGAGCGCGGCGCCGACGCGGCGCGCCGCCAGCGCCCACAGCGCTGCAGGCGCGGCTGGCTGCAGCGCTTGCAGCGCGGCGGCGCAGCATACATACCTAGACAACAAGTGTGGAGCGCGGCGCCGACGCGGCGCGCCGCCAGCGCCCACAGCGCTGCAGGCGCGGCTGGCTGCAGCGCTTGCAGCGCGGCGGCGCAGCATACATACCTAGACAACAAGTGTGGAGCGCGGCGCCGACGCGGCGCGCCGCCAGCGCCCACAGCGCTGCAGGCGCGGCTGGCTGCAGCGCTTGCAGCGCGGCGGCGCAGCATACATACCTAGACAACAAGTGTGGAGCGCGGCGCCGACGCGGCGCGCCGCCAGCGCCCACAGCGCTGCAGGCGCGGCTGGCTGCAGCGCTTGCAGCGCGGCGGCGCAGCATACATACCTAGACAACAAGTGTGGAGCGCGGCGCCGACGCGGCGCGCCGCCAGCGCCCACAGCGCTGCAGGCGCGGCTGGCTGCAGCGCTTGCAGCGCGGCGGCGCAGCATACATACCTAGACAACAAGTGTGGAGCGCGGCGCCGACGCGGCGCGCCGCCAGCGCCCACAGCGCTGCAGGCGCGGCTGGCTGCAGCGCTTGCAGCGCGGCGGCGCAGCATACATACCTAGACAACAAGTGTGGAGCGCGGCGCCGACGCGGCGCGCCGCCAGCGCCCACAGCGCTGCAGGCGCGGCTGGCTGCAGCGCTTGCAGCGCGGCGGCGCAGCATACATACCTAGACAACAAGTGTGGAGCGCGGCGCCGACGCGGCGCGCCGCCAGCGCCCACAGCGCTGCAGGCGCGGCTGGCTGCAGCGCTTGCAGCGCGGCGGCGCAGCATACATACCTAGACAACAAGTGTGGAGCGCGGCGCCGACGCGGCGCGCCGCCAGCGCCCACAGCGCTGCAGGCGCGGCTGGCTGCAGCGCTTGCAGCGCGGCGGCGCAGCATACATACCTAGACAACAAGTGTGGAGCGCGGCGCCGACGCGGCGCGCCGCCAGCGCCCACAGCGCTGCAGGCGCGGCTGGCTGCAGCGCTTGCAGCGCGGCGGCGCAGCATACATACCTAGACAACAAGTGTGGAGCGCGGCGCCGACGCGGCGCGCCGCCAGCGCCCACAGCGCTGCAGGCGCGGCTGGCTGCAGCGCTTGCAGCGCGGCGGCGCAGCATACATACCTAGACAACAAGTGTGGAGCGCGGCGCCGACGCGGCGCGCCGCCAGCGCCCACAGCGCTGCAGGCGCGGCTGGCTGCAGCGCTTGCAGCGCGGCGGCGCAGCATACATACCTAGACAACAAGTGTGGAGCGCGGCGCCGACGCGGCGCGCCGCCAGCGCCCACAGCGCTGCAGGCGCGGCTGGCTGCAGCGCTTGCAGCGCGGCGGCGCAGCGCGCGGCTGCCTCCGCTTGCGTCACTCGCAGCGCCTCCTGCAGCTGCTCCGCGAACGCTTCCCGGCTCAGCTGCAAGCGCAACGAAATGCGATGCTAACTTTAAATATTTTTAACTCATAACGCTGACGCATGAGATCAATGTCATATATTTGGTAGTAAAAATTTCAAATCTGTATAAAGAGATATAAGATATCGGACTATTTAGATGACAAACAAACTTGAAGTTGTTCCAATTCAATCAATTAGTAGTAAGAATAAAATTGCAAATGTGATCGCGCCCAAAAAATTACCTGCCGAGCGCTTCTTGCATGTTCTTTTACCGGGCGTAAGGAGGTTGGAACAGACTAGCTGTCTTAAGCTTGACGTTATAAAGTGATCATTTTACGTATCCTATTAAATAAAGAATTATGAACTTTGTTGAAGATTATGTAGATCAAGGGTTCCCAAACATACATTGTTGACTGCCCACTTTGAGGATAAATTATTTTCAACGCCCCCATTAAGCCTCTACATAACGCCTCCATTTTTTCTGGGGCGGTGTCTATTTATAACGCGCAGGCGTGTCACTACACTCTTACCGCCCCCATTTAGGCCTGCAGCGCCTCAAAGGGGGCGTCATCGCCCACGTCGGCCGGGCTGCTGTAGCCTACCTGCCGCGCGGGCCGCCGCCCCCGCAGCGCCTGCCGCGCGGCGCCGCCCACCTGCTCCAGCACGAGCTGCAGCGCGCGCCGCACCGCGGGCGGCTGCTGCGCCACCAGCTGCTCCTCCAGCCGCGCCTGCGCCACCGACCAACACTTACTAACCACCCACACACACACACTTACATAGACAATGGTGTTGATTCTTTTCTCTAAAACACATGTTGACAATTTTTCTGCATGTTTTCTAAAATCCAGTCGGTGGTCTCTGTCCGCGCACTAATAAGGAGCGAACTCGACACGCCGCCTCGACGAGACCACCATTGGCAGGGTCGCCATGTATGGTTCGTTGGGAGCTCGGTTGAAATGACAGATAAAAAGGCCGACTAAATTCGGACCCTGTTTTCCATACTTATATATTAATCCTTATCAAAATAAATCATTTCGTACTCAAGATTGTTCTAATACCTGTAGATTACTTTTTGAATTGTTCAAATCGGACATTCTATTCGAAAGATATTACGAAATTAAAAAAAAAACAAACGAATCTAAAAATAAACCCGCCGCACCGCAGCGCAGCGGGAAACGCGGTGAGGTGAGGGGGGCACCGAAGGCGGGAGAGAGAATCTATGAAATAGGTAAAGTGCGGTCGCGGACCAGGAAGACCTTTAGCTGCGCGGTTCAAACGCGCGGTCCGAAAAAAATTAATGGATACACTATGTCAGTCATTCACCTTTGAGTTATATATATATTTAGATAATGATAATGAAACATACCTGCAACTCCTTTTCCTTAATCTTGTTCCGATTTTCAGCATTGAAACTCCAAGTGACAGGAGTTATGTGCCTCGTAGCCATTTTATCCGTCTCTTTTTGTCTATCACCCATCGTGCTGGTCGACAGCAACGTCTTAACCGGCTTCAAGAACGGGCACAACTCTTTTATAACCGATTCGTCGACCAGATCGCAAGCGTCGACGCTCCCAACACTGTCAAGGGGCGTTCAAGTATTAAGTAAGCACTTTAGGGGGGCGTGGGGTCTTTGCTTTGCTTATTTTTGATGACTTGGGGGCGTTGAGTGTCTTTAGATCAGCCTTTCCCAATGCGGGCGATGTAACGCCCCCTTGTGGGCGCTGCAGGCCTAAAGGGGGGCAATAAGAGACCCAAAAAAACAAGGGGGCATTGTGTAGAGGCTTAATGGGGGCGCTAAAAATCATTTTATCTCAAAGGGGGCAGTAGACAAAACTAGTTTGGGAACCCCTGGTCTAGATGGTGATTACGTGATCAGTAGTTTTTTTACTATATTTTAAACAAGCTGGTCCCCGCGGTTTCACCCGCGTGGGCTACAGCTTTATGCATGCAAAGTCTCAGTCCGATCGGATTTAAATTGACAAAGTTTCATACAAACTTTCATCCCCAACTTTCTTTCTTTTTTTTTTCTATAATTTGTACCAAGAGTGTTGTTGTTGCAAATAAACACATATTATTTCTCTCTTACTTTCTTTTTCTTTATCCCCTTGGGGGTAGAATTAATCAAAATCCTTTCTTAGTGGATGCCTACGTCATGACATCTACCTGCATGCCAGATTTCAGCCCGATCCGTTGGGCTGTGCTTTGATAGATCACTATGTCAGTCAGTCAGTCACCTTTCAGTTATATATATTTAGATTTCTGTCTATCTGTCTGTTTGTTCCGATTAATCTCTGAAACGGTATCTGTGGACCGATTTTGAAGGGACTTTCACTCGCTGATAGCTAAAGTTACAAGGTGTAACTTTTATTCTTAAAATTTGAACCCTGGGGAAGGATATAGGCTACTTTTTATCGCGATAAACTGTAGCCCACACGGGGAACAACTAGTCATTGTAATTAATCTGCTTACTTAATACTTGAACGGCCCTTGTTAAACACTTTCCCCCCAACACTGTTAATCACTTTGACGCCCCCACTGTTAATCACTTTGACGCCCCCACTGCAGTCCTCAAGCTCCGGGAACTGGTCCAAGTCAAACAGCCAGCCGAGTACCAATTTTAAGTAAACAACAGTGTTGTATTTCATATTGGTCCGTGAATTTGTCAACTTGAGCTTGTTGTAGTAAACATCAATGATGGTATTGATCAATTGCTGGTAGTATTGCAGTCGGAGAGTTGTGTAGTCCAGCATTGAGAAGTAGTGAACCAGCCATGGGATGGTTATGGCGAGCCGGGATGTGTCTATAGCGTTCTGGAGTAGACCTTTCAGGTCTATTGAAGGTTGGCTCTGGAAATGAAAGGAAAGACAGGGTATAAGCTATCTCCAATCCAAATTTCATTCAGATCCATTCTGTAGTTTTTGCGTGAAAGAGTAACAAGCATCCATCCATCCATACTCACAAACTTCACGTTTATAATATTAGTAGGATATCCAGGGCCGGATTAACCCACCCTGTCAGGGCCCCTAGGCGGTGCAGTTCTCGGGGTATACTTTACCTTTTCTTACTTTTAAAATATATTTTCCTTTATTATATTCTTAATGAAAACAAACGAAAGAAAATTATGAGTATTTCTGGAAGGATACAAATTCTCAAACATAATTTTCATTCGATATAGGTTTCTGGGTGCGTGAACGGGGCCCCTAGGCAGTTGCCTAAACTGCCTAATGGTTAATCCGGCCCTGGATGTATGAATATTTCTTTGGCACGGCCTGTAGCCTAAATGGCTTGACGGATTTAAACATATGAGGTGTCATTAGATTCGTCTTTATTGTGGGAGTGACATATTAGGGTACTTTATTTTGGCGCAGTCCGGTTTCAAAAACTCAAAACTCAAAAGTATGTTTATTCAATAGGATACAGTGTGATTACTTTAAAACGTCAACTTAAAACTAGCTACGCCTGTTCGAACCTCCTTACGCCGGCAAAAGAACAGTCAAGAAACGCCCGGCAGGTAATTTTTTTGGCGCGATCACATTGACAATTTTATTCTTATTACTAATTGATTGAATTGGAGCAAGTTCACTAAAATCCCAAGCTTTTTTTTTGTCATCTAATGGTACGATATTTTTTAATTAGGTTTACTAATAAGATTTCTCTTGTTTGGTTGTACACATTGGGATATGGGAACATGAATATTAACGAGTTGCGGGATCACAACCAAAGCAGACCAGACCCCACAAGCAGCACCCGTTCACGAGTTGACGCATGTGCCAGCCATCGCTCTCCTAGTCATTAGTCAATAGTCAATTTTTATTTATTCAATAGGTTACATTGTGATCGTTTTTTGGTACTTTTGTTATGTATAATCTTGTTTAATCAATATGTTGATCACTCACGTAACTTCTCAATCCAATGCTGTTTTCCAACACCTTTTCCTTGGGCACTGCATTGTTCTGCTTGTTGGTGCCACCTTGTACACGTTCGTTCATGTACAGGTACGGGTGGGATGTCAGGTAACCCAGGAATTTAGCTAGGAGGACCAGCTTCTTGACTAGCTGCAGGTATTCTTGGGTTATGTTGGTCGCTGGAATGGAGAAATAAACATATTATGATCTTTTTTTAATGATAAACTACCAGACATCCACAACCTGTACATATGCAAGGAGAGCATGAAATCTTCAAGAGGAAACAATATGCAGATAATACGCGCACCATTTAAATCAAACACTGCGCACCACTTCCTGGCTTCTAGAGTGGTGCACAACTGGAACAGACTACCAGAAGACGTTGTGTCGGCACCTTCAGTGAACTCCTTTAAACACAGATTGACAAGTGGTTGCGAACGAACAATGCTTCCTTGCTACAGAATTGACTTCTCTCTGCACTTTTGGACATTGCTATAATTCAACACAGCATGATATAGGCACATCAGCCTCTGGCTGCTCGCCTATTACCAAATAAATAAAGATAAAGAAAAGATATTTCATTTGTAAACATATGCTGTTACATAGCTTGCCTGCAGATCCTACTAATATTATAAGCCCGAAAGTTTGTAAGTACGGATGTATAAAATAAATAAATAAATATCGGGGGACCATTGCACACAAACTGATCTAGCCCCAAATTTCATTCAAAGGATTTTGACCGATGTGGCGCAACTGACGACCGATGTGGCGCAATGGGCGGATTGCCGACTGTGAAGCGTGAGGTCGCGGGTTCGATTCCCGCTACAGGACAAATATTTGTACATTGACAAAAAAAGCGCAAGTATTTGTTCTGTGTCTGGGTGTTGTGGATCCCCAATCCTCGTAGTTTCAGATACCCTAGATACAGGGAAACCTAGTTAGGGGTCAGAGGCTATGTATGTGATTGTGCGGGCAAATAAATTAATAAAAAAATAATAATTTTGATTAATTCTACCCCCAAGGGGATAAAATAGGGGATGAAAGTTTTTATGAAACTTTGTCAATTCTAAACCGATCGGGCTGAGACTTTGCATGCATAAAGCTGTAGCCCACGCGGGTGAAACCGCGGGGAACAGCTAGTCTGTCTATACTAACAGTTGTCCCCGTCTTCTAGCGCGACGTGTGCATCGTTGAGGGCCACGATGTCCGCCGCGAGGGCGTCCCGCAGGTGCGCCCGGAACGAGTCGTCCTCCGCGTTGTTTATAAACTCCCTGGGGGAAAGTGTATACAACAAGCTTAATAAGCAGTGCCGGATTTACCGTAGAAGGTGAAAAAGCTGAAAGCTTAGGGCGGCAAAATTAACCCAAAAAAAAAATGGTACAGAGAACTATTGTGTTCAGTACAGTATCTAATTTTAGAAGTCAGTAGGAGCGGCAAAAATTGTATATCTTTGTATATATTTGAAAGGTCCACTGCAATAATGATGAATATCATTTAACTTTAGTTTTGAGATAATTGGGTTTTAAATTTATAAAACTGTGTAAAAAAACTCAGAGCCGAAGATTATAAAATGTTATTATAGTCGTGAACACCTGTGACGTTGAGCGTTCTAGCCGTGTAGCCAAAATATTTAAAACATATTTAACACGAGACTGCAAGCGATATTGCTAAGTTTGCTAACATGATTTCTAAATATAATTTTATGTGACCGAATGGTATTACTCGTTAGGATTTAAAAAAAAATTGGACATTCATCATTATTGCAGTGGACCCTTCATTTATTTGTGCGTAATAAAAGTGTAAAATAAAATGGCAATTTAACTATCACGCACTTGTAAAACATCTCGTTGGACGTGAAATGCGGACACCTGTTCGATTCCGTAGCGGCGGGGCTAGTGAAGCGCCGCTGTAGCTTGCTGCGCATGCATTCCTGAAAGTTACACATACAATATTCCATTATCACTTGTAGGGCCGATAAGTACACTGGTGGGCCCATTGGGTACACTGGTGGGCCCAGTGGGTACACTGGTGGGCCCAGTGGGTACACTAGTGGGCAAAAGGTGTTGGAAAACAGCATTGGATTGAGAAGTTACGTAAGTAATCAACATATTGATTAAACAAGATTATACATAACAAAAGGACCAAAAAACTCGACTGCGCCAAAATAAAGTACCCTATGTCACTCCCCAATAAAGACGAATCTAATGACACCTCATATGTTTAAATCCGTCAAGCCACTTAGACTACAGGCCGTGCCAAAGAAATATTAATACATCCAGGGCCGGATTAACCATTAGGCAGCTTAGGCAGTACACTGGTGGGCCCAATGGGTACACTGGTGGGCCCAGTGGGTACACTGGTGGGCCCAGTGGGTACATCGCTGTTGAACTCACCTCTGCGTCGCTTGGTACACATGAGGCCATCATATGAGCAACGAACAAGGCGGCTAGATGCGCGTGGTTGGTTGCAGTGGTGCCGTGGGACAGGAGCCCTTTGACGCACTTCCGGAATGATTCGGAGATGCTGCAGGACTCGCCGGTGTTCGCCTTCTCTTGGTACCATCTGGAGGGAACAATTTAGGAAGGCAATTAGGATTCAACTTGGCCGTGATGACAAACTTCAAAATTCTTTCAAAATTCAAAAGTTTTTTATTTAATAGCGTACACTGTGTTCACTTTAAAAAGTTAAACTTAAAACTAGTTACGCCTGTTCCAACCTCCTTACGCCGGCAAAAGAACAGGCAAGAAACGCCCGGCAGGTAATTTTTTTTGGCTCGATCACATTTACAATTTTAATCTTACTACTAATTGATTGAATTGGAGCAAGTTCGCTACATACAATCCCATGCTTTTTTTGTCATTCAAATATTCCAATATTTCATCATAAGCTTTACTAATAAAATTTCACTTGGTTAGTTGTGCACATTGGGATATGGAAACATGAACATTAGCGAGTTACGACATTACAACCAAAGCAGACCAGACCCCACAAGCAGCACCCGTTCACGAGTTGACGCATGTGTCAGCCATCGCTCTCCTCGACCATCCGCGTCTTCCCGTTGGAACCTATTTCCGGGATAAAAAGTAGCCTATGTGTTAATCCAGGGTATAAGCTATCTTCATTCCAAATTTCATTCAGATCCGTTCTCCTTGTTTTTGCGTGAAAGAGTAACAAACATCCATCCATCCATCCATCCATACTCACAAACTTTGAAGTTTATAATATTGTAGGATTTTATTTATTTATTTGTTAATAGGCGAGCAGCCTGAGGCTGATGTGCCTATATTAGAGGGAAGAGGGCGACCCGACACATGACGTTTAAGACGAGGAATTGGCAATACTGGCTGCAGGGATCTCCTTTTTTCTCAGCAATTACAAAACATACAAAGCTAATATTTATGTAAATTAAAGATCATGTTTTTGACATCAAATTGTCGGAAGGATAACACGATTGGTTAACTTTCATAGCAGAGAAACAATGATCGAAAACTGCCATCTAAAAAAAAGATTTTCATTTTACAGGCATACAAAACCGATTTAATAGTTGAATTTTTTTTCTGTATGGTATACACATTCTTCAAAGAACTACAGGTTTAGTTCTATAAGATTAACGATAGCTTTCATTTTAAACGAAAAAAAAACTTTTTTTGACGCATACGACCTTACGGCATTAGTCTGCTCGCTTGCGTTTTTGTATGGAGCTGATTTCAGATTCATTGTTTATCACGGCGTCCTCTTAAACTATCCGTTCCCATACTTACCTATATATGTCATAGAATTTGTCCCTCTGCTTCTTGAACTGATGGAATGCGTGCATCGATGGGAAGTTGTCCACATTGTCCGTCTCGTTGTTGTAGGTGACGACAGGGGCGGACGCGGGGGCGGCGGGGACGGGGGCTGCGGGGGGGCGTCCGCTGCGCACGGAGTAGCAGTCCAGCAAAAACTTGGATAGCTCCGGGTGGAATGTGCGGACTTCAACATTTTCTCCTGGGAATAACAATAAAGATAATTTATATGTCAAACATGTGTGTTTTTTATTTTTTTATTTACAAGGTAGCGTTTGACCACAAGTCACCTGGTGTTATGTGACGATGTGGTCGAAGGTGGCGCCACGCTACACCTGGGCTGGGAACTGGCTCTCAAGTGAGGCTGCCGGAACACACCGATAGGTGCACGGCGACAGATTGTTAACTCGAGGCTGGTAGCTAGCAGGCGAGCACAAGAGCATGCCCTAACACCAAACTAAAAAAAAATGCTCACCTAGCGTCTTCAAAGAATGTCTATCCAGTATGACTTCCAGCATATGTCTTTGATTCCACAGCGAATTCACCGCAAAATACGTACTGTTGTGTATTGACTTTAGTAAGAAATCCGTATCGCTATCACATATCTTACTTTCAACCTTCAAATAATCCTCAACGGACTGCTTCGACACTAATACGGACATGAGAAGGTCTAATTCTTTATGCGTACTGAAAATCAAATTGTTTCTCCACAGCTCTTCGTATTTCTCTACGAATATATCTATTTTATCTTTCATCGCAACCTTGCCGATGTCCGGTTCTATGTACCTTTGTGCAGTTTCTAACGACTCCTTTCGTTTCACCTGGTGAGTTACGGTAGCCGATGTGTTTTTGAATTTTTCTTTCAGCTCCTGCTGTTGCTGCTTTAACATGCTACGTTCTGCTTCGAAGCTGTCCGTAGAGACCTTCACTTGAAACGTTTCAATGTTGAACGCTGAGTTGTCTACCAACGCCGACGGTGACTGCTGGAAACTGTCCGAGGAGTTGAACAACAAGCTTCTCTGAGACTTATCAACTTTGTTCAGCTTCACTCGCTTCTTTGCCGAACTCCTCGCTCCGAGGATAGGAAATTTGTCATGATCGTTCAAATCCAAACTCGTCTCTTCCGTTCTGTTTTCGTTGGACGTGCACTTGCTAACTTTCTTTTTGGGAGTTTTAGCGGTAGATATGTAATCACTCAAGCATAACTTCTCATGGGACTTTGGCTGGCGATAGCTGCGTCTCGGTGTGTCTTCGCCATCTTTGAAGCTAATAGGTGTGGCGGGAAAATCTGACGGTTTGTAACCATTTTTAATTGGTGTGCTCGAGATGGTTATCCCTTCGAGACCAATGCTGAGTCTTGATTCGTTAGACGAAGCGGAAGCATTGCTCACGTGCTTATCATCGGTAAAGAGTTTGGTTTTAACCCGTTGTCCAGTTTTTCTAGCGTCTCTGTATGGTGAGTCATGATGGCTGCTCGATTTGCTTTTGACAGAGAGACTACCGGTGCGCTCGTCGGTCCCGGGTTCGCTGGTGAAGCGATGGGGTTTACGTGTTGCATTGCTGGTTTCAGGTGTAGCGTTTTGGAGTGCATGTGCAGAGTTGCTGTTGGGTTGGAGGATGCTGCAATATGAAAACAATTACAGTCAAGGCATTAAATTGATAGTCTATCTACTATAGAGAAAAATCATTAACGCACTTATTAAAAAGTATGTTAAAATCTCAATCAAACACTGCGCACCACTTCAGTGGCTCTAGAGTGGTGCACAACTGGAACAAACTACCAGAAGACGTTGTGTCGGCACCTTCAGTGAATTCCTTTAAACACAGACTGGACAAGTGGTTGCGAACAAACAATGCTTCCTTGCTACAGAATTGACTTTTCTCTGCACTTTTGGACATTGCTATAATTCAACACAGCATGATATAGGCACATCAGGCTCAGGCTGCTCGCCTATTACCAAATTACTTAATAAATTAATTAATTGATTGATTGATAGTCTATCAATATAGAGAAGAAAAGTATGTTGTACATTTAGAGCTAAATAGAAGCTAATAAGAAAACTAACATTTGCTTTCTTTTTACAGGTTATTATTTGACCACAAGTCACCTGACGTTAGGTGACAATGTGGTCGAAGCTAGCTACAACTGGATTGAAAATTGGCTCTCAAGTGGGACTGCTGGAACACATTGACAGATTCTTAACTTGAGCGTGGTAGCTAGTGTATTATTATTATTATTTATTTATTTGGTAATAGGCGAGCAGCCTGAGGCTGTTGTGCCTATATCATGCTGTGTTGAACTATAGCAATGTCCAAAAGTGCAGAGAAAAGTCAATTCTGTAGCAAGGAAGCATTGTTCGTTCACAACCACTTGTCCAGTCTGTTTTTAAAGGAATTCACTGATGGTGCTGACACAAAGTCTTCTGGTAGTCTATTCCAGTTGTGCACCACTCTAGAAGCCAGGAAGTGGTGTATAGGCCATAATCTTTTTGGGATGGTAGATGTCGCATGCCCTTGAATGTTGCGGTTCTTCGACATGCCGGTTTCCGAGCGATGTAACTTGTTGAGTCATAGGTGCGGGGCCGAGAGAATTCGAACTCGGTGTCGGCGTTTTTTAAGGCGCACGCGTTACCGTTCGGGTGAGAATATTATATACTGCTTACCAAGAGGTGGTAATAAATGTGTCGGAGAAATTCTTCCGCTAGAGTTACGACTAATTTTATAAACTTACCTGTTCAACTGCTCTCTTAGAATTAATAGGAAATAAACACAGTATTCCCAGCTCTGAAAATAAAGAAAATTTAATACAATATGTGTACAATAAATACTGTGAAAAATAACACAATGAGGTTATCATCAGTGTAATTACTTTAGTCGATTTATTATCCAGATCCAGTTTTCCGTTAAGGATGCTATCTATGTTTTTCTCGGACATTGTGCCGGAAAAACACAGATTTGCCGAGTTTTAGAACTTTTGCACACGGTTTCACTTGGAAGTGACAGAACCAGTTGATTCAAAGTTCTTCAACGTACTGAACTGAATCATAGAATACTACGTACTGAATTAAATGAATACTGACTGAAATAAAATTGAAAAGAGTATTAATGACGTCTATCGGCTGGTTTCAATAACCGATCTATCCACACTTTGCCCTACTGGAGATGGAAATTTGACATAAGGTCTATAGAAGTAATGTCAAATTTATGTCAAACAGTGGATAGATCGATGAAACCAGCTGATTACTACTACTGATTCTGATTACTGAACTGACAGATGACAAGATGGCGGGCTTTTTTTGTTTTGTTATGGCGTCACACGATTAGTGTATTCAGCCAGTGTCAAGTATAAAAGATTTCAAACTCAGAGAGTTGAATCAAGTTTAAATGATGATGGTGATGATGATGATGAGATGATGGTGATGATGATGATGAGATGATGGGATGAGGATAGTGTTTAAGTAAAGTAGTGGTGCTTTACTTAAACTTTACACGGACTTTTTTGGAGCATCTTGAAAAGTCACTTTCACAACTTTATTTCAATTTCCCACACTCGTACACATTAACGAACAAAATGGCGGGCTTGTCATATTACTTATTAGTTCCAATTTTTTTTTTTTTTTTGTTATGGCGTCACACGATTAGTGTATTTGCCAGTGTCAAGTATAAAAGATTTCAAACTCAGAGAGTTGAATCAAGTTTAAATGATGATGGTGATGATGATGATGAGATGATGGTGATGATGATGATGAGATGATGGGATGAGGATAGTGTTTAAGTAAAGTAGTGGTGCTTTACTTAAACTTTACACGGACTTTTTTGGAGCATCTTGAAAAGTCACTTTCACAACTTTATTTCAATTTCCCACACTCGTACACATTAACGAACAAAATGGCGGGCTTGTCATATTACTTATTAGTTCCAATTTTTTTTTTTTTTTTGTTATGGCGTCACACGATTAGTGTATTTGCCAGTGTCAAGTATAAAATATTTCAAACTCAGAGAGTTGAATCAAGTTTAAATGATGATGGTGATGATGATGATGAGATGATGGGATGAGAATAGTGTTTAAGTAAAGTATTGGCGCTTTACTTAAACTTTACACGGACTTTTTTGGAGCAACTTGGAAAGTCACTTTCACAACTTTATTTCAATTTCCCACACTCGCACACATTAACGAACACATAATAGTTAATAATCCACCAATATTACACATTATCACTCGAAGAAACACAAGTTTTGGAAATTTTTCACGTTGACAACTCAATTGCCGCCAAAAAATTCAGGGCTGCGTTCAGTTCAGAAACTCGGGTGAGGGTAAAGTAATGTCAGGTAGTGTCTGAACTTTCAGGGCTGCGTTCAGTTCAGAAACTCGGGTGAGGGTAAAGTAATGTCAGGTAATGTCTGAACTTTCTCTAATTTGGGTTCTGAACGTGACCCTGGAAAGTTACTAAAAACTTTAAGTTTCTGCACGGTTCTAAGTGACGCTAGAGTGCGTCAGATTTCCTGTTTCCAGTCGTTCTGAACCTGAACGCATTTGGATAAATTTTGTACTACCTGGAACGTTTCTGAACGCAGCCAGTAGTTGCGCAGACATTGACAGATAGACACAGCAGTGTTGCCTTTTTTGGCGGCAATTGAGTTGTCAACGTGAAAATTTTGTTTTATTTCCAAAACTTGTGTTTCTTCGAGTGATAATGTGTAATATTGGTGGATTATTAACCATTATGTGTTCGTTAATGTGTACGAGTGTGGTAAATTGAAATAAAGTTGTGAAAGTGACTTTTCAAGTTGCTCCAAAAAAGTCCGTGTAAAGTTTAAGTAAAGCACCACTACTTTACTTAAACACTATCCTCATCCCATCATCTCATCATCATCATCACCATCATCATTTAAACTTGATTCAACTCTCTGAGTTTGAAATCTTTTATACTTGACACTGGCAAATACACTAATCGTGTGACGCCATAACAAAACAAAAAAAAAAAAAAAAAAAAAAAAAAAGACACAGCAGTGGCCTGACAAATGAGTCTTGTAACTGTCAAAAAAATATAAGTTTTTCTCACAAGATTTTTGTTTTGTTTTGTAGCGGCATAAGATTTTAGCATAGATTCTAGCCAGAGTAGCCAGAGATAAGTTTCTGAAATTAACTCCATTTGATATTTACAAATAAAAAAATTGTTGAACTTCCTAGCATTGAAGTTGAAGAAAGAATCTTCTTACTTGGATACCCGGCAGGCAGGTCTGTTTTGCCCGAATTTGTTCAAATTAGTAATTATTTGTAGCAAATTACCTATGTACAGCAATCAATTTTATGTCTTTTACAGATTAAGCGGACTTTGTTAGGATTATCTTACAATGCAAAGCGGTTTTAGAGCTTCAAGTGGCACAATGAGTGAAGTTATTTACATCGAAAATAATAATAATAACCTCTACAATGTATAATAAAGAATCACATAATGCTCATAAAACGACGGTGAAAGTGAAAATCGAAGAAATTGACTACGAAGATTTTGAGACGGACATTATAACTTTCAAGTCGAACTGTCAGTCCAAAACTGGAAAAACAGAATGCGACGAAGAATTGTACGAAAATCATGTTATTAAAGAAGAATTAGTAATTGGACCAGAAGTAATTCAAGACAATACAACAAATGTATTCGAGGACAAATGTAAAAAAATCCAACATAATCGATACTCGAGTATTCGAGTAAAAAGAAATATATCTCGTAAAGAAAATCCGTTGCGGTGTAACAAGTGTGGGAAACGTTTTACAAAGAGACAGTACGTTCTAGATCATATGAATTCTGTACACATACCTAAAGTGCCGTGCAAATTTTGCAAACAGATGTATAGCAAGAAAAATGTAATACGTCACCAAACCTATACGTGTTCCAAAAATGACGAAACGGTGCCGAAAAGCAATCCAAAGTTGAAATTAGGAACATTTGCGCATCCATTTATATGCGATTACTGCAACAAAAGCTATACGCATAGGTGTACTATAATAAACCATATTAAAGTACACCACAGTAATACGCCAGTCAACAATACAATGTATAAATGTCGATATTGCAACAAAACTTATACAAAAAAGCACAACTTAACTTGTCATATAAGCATTACCCATTTAAATGTGAAGACGTACAGTTGCGGTTATTGCAAAAAAAAGTTTGGCTGGAAATGGGGGTTGACATGTCACGAGAAAAAACACCATTGTGAAGGTTAAGGAATTGCTAAGGATCCTTTGGGAACATACATGTACTACGTGACTGCAGTGCAATTCCAATTCACACGGAAACCCTTCCGACCACGGATTCCGAAAAGTTTCCGCCAGAACTCCACGCACATTACTCGGAAAGATTCCGTGTCGGATTCGACGTCACTAACGCTTCACGGAAGCGTTTTCCGAGAGCAAATAGGTGGCGGAAACTTTTGAATCGTGTCGAAAAAAATCTGTAGCAAATTTTTCCCCATCCGTGGTCGGAAGAGTTTTCAAGTGAATTGGAATTACACTACAGGTCTTCAAAATACCATGCCTGGTCACAGGGCCAGGCGGGCTTATGTTTTCGTCACATAGGCAATATTCTCTCGGAAGATCACACGCTATTTAGCCTAAAAATAAAAAATAAAATAAATAAAAAAATTATAGGGTTACTCTTAATTGTTGTCCGTCCAGGTGTCTGTCAAGACCCTTTTACTAAACCCGTTGGGGTGCTCGCCTGCTAGCTACCAGCCTGGAGTTAACAATCTGTCGCCGTGCACCTATCGGTGTGTTCCGGCAGCCTCACTTGAGAGACAGTTCCCAGTCCAGGTGTAGCGTGGCGCCACCTTCGACCACATCGTCACTTGACATCAGGTGACTAAATATAGGAACTATTAACCTGTCTGTTTGTCTATTTACATGAAAAATATAAAAGATACATAGAAAATTGTGTTTTATTAACGTACTATTATCTACCCGACTGACTTTTTTAGTTTTTTATTTAATAGGTGCACTCGTGACCTTGTGACGGTGTTTTTGTAAAATGTAAGATCCTACTTCCTACTAATATTATAAACGTGAAAGTTTGTGAGAATGGATGGATGTTTGTTACTCTTTCACGCAAAAACTACTGAATGGATTTGAGCACATAGGCTACTTTTTATCCCAGAAAAATGTTCCTGCGGGATAACGGGAAGATGCGGGTGAAACCGGGGCGCAAAGTGTTTATTATTTATGATACAGATTTAAAGTTTGCATCGTGTCTGCTGACGTTTTAAAATTGCCGCGCAATGAAAGTTCCGTTCGTGCAGTGCCACTACTACTATTACATACAAAGGGGATTATCGCGTTGGGCCCTGTTTGTAGCTGGGCCACACTCGCTTATAAATCATTTTAATTGATATTTTTGATACATACTTGACACTGGCCTAATACTTAAACCTTGTGAAGCCATAAAAAACACAAATACATATTACTTTTCTATGTTTTGCAAGGAAAGCGATTCAAACTAAAAAAAGTATTTTTTTAATCGATTCAGTGCGAAGTCTAAAGAATCGATTCAGAAATGAACAGATATTTCCGTAATATGGAAACATGTGCTGGCACATACATAGATCATAAAAAAAATATTTACTAATAGCATTAGCATTCTTAGAGCCAGAGATGAAACCGGTATTGCGATCTTTTGAGTTCATTAAGACATTATTTAATATTTATAAGAGTCATTTATAGTCGTCAATCGTCATGTTCATAAGACACACTTTTGACAAATTTAGCCGCATTGAACTGTTATTGAAATTATGCATTCATCAAAACAGAAATCAATCTAATCTTTATATTCAACTACCAAGCGTCTCAGATCGATTCATCGTCTAAGATCGCTACAAAATCGATTTTCATCACAAAAAAATAAAAATCGCCATTCTCTAAAAAACTTATACAAAAAAGCACAACTCTACTCTACTCTATGTGTCAAAGTCAACTGTCAAATCATCAAATGGTCACCCATCCACCAAATTATAAAAACATTAAAATCTCTTTCTTTTGATTTTATATTTTGTGAATGATAATGAAACTATGCCATAATAATGTCGGAGACGTCTAATGCAACGAGTTTGTGCCGTTGCTGCCACTCTGAAGGCAGTTACAAAAGTTTAGAAGTGACTTACGTTCATGATGGGAAGGAGAAGGCATATTCTGTTTTGTTACGTGAGACTTTCGATATTATTGTAAGTACTGGCTCTGAACTACAGTTTATCGCAATAAAAAGTATCCTATGGCCTTCCCCAGGGTTCAAATCCTTCCTACTAATATTATAAACGTGGAAGTTTGTGAGTATGGATGGATGGATGTTTGTTACTCTTTCACGCAAAAACTACTGAACGGATCTGAATGAAATTTGGAATGGAGATAGCTTATACCCTGGATTAACACATCCCGGAAAAGGTTCCTGCGGGATAACGGGAAGACTCGAGTGAAACCGCGGGGCGCAACTAGTTCTAAAATAAAAGTATAAGTTACTCCCTATAACATTAGCTACGTGTGAGTGAAAGTCCCGTCGAAGACGGTTCAGTCGTTTCAGAGATTAGCTGGAACAAAACAGAGACAAAAAAAATTAAAATAGATTTTTTGATATAAATACAATCATCATCATTATCAGCCTTTCACGTTCCCACTGCTGGGACTCTGGCCTTCTCTCAGAGAGAGAGTACGCGCCGTAATCTCCCACGCTGGCCCAGTGCGGGTTGGTAGATATCGCATGCCCTTGAACGTTGTAGTTCTTGGACATGCCGGTTTCCTCGCGATGTTTTCCTTCACCGTTTTGAGCGATGGCAAATCCGCACATAACTTATTGAGTCATAGGTGCGGGGCCGAGAGGATTCGAACTCGGTGTCGGCGTCTTGTAAGTCGCACGCCTAACCGTTCGGCCACCATCGCTCTATACAATATAATACTTTAATAGGTATGCATTTAGTGAAAAGCTGTTAATTTAAAAATACAAACGGACATTTTTATTTTATTTATTTGTATAATTTATTGAATTGCGCTCCACTCCTAGATTGCTATACTCTATTCGGATCCATATGTTCGCTAATCTTAACCACTAAGATCTCATGTATACTATAACATATGAATACAATAAATGATTGAATATGAATATGAAAATGGGAGCAAGTTCACTACAATCGTAAGCTTTTCTGTAATCCATAGGTACTTGATATTTTAATTTTATAACAATTTATAGTGATGATGGCTCAGTGGTAGTGACGTCGGCTTGCGATCCGTAGGACGTGGGTTCGAATCCTACAATGAGCTTGAGCTTTCGGTGAAGGAAAACATCGTGATGAAACCATAGCTTGGTGGTAGGGTATTTTCTAGTACTCGCCTGGCTAGCTACCACCCTCTTGTTAAGAATCTGTCGCCAAGCACCTATCGGTGTGTTCCGGCCACCTCACTTGAGAGCCAGTTCCCAGTCCAGGTGTAGCGTGGCGCCATCTTCGACCACATCGTCACTTAACATCAGGTGACTTGTGGTCAAAAGCTACCCTGTAAATATTAAAAAAAAATTCCTAAGCTTTTCTGTAGCTTTTGTGTAGCTCCTTCAGTGAATTCCTTTAAAAACAGACTGGACAAGTGGTTGCGAACGAATAATGCTTCCTTGCTACAGAATTGACTTCTCTCTGCACTTTTGGACATTGCTATAATTCAACACAGCATGATATAGGCACATCAGCCTGCGGGCTGCTCGCCTATTACCAAGTAAATAAATAATAAATAAATAAATAATCTATAAGTCCTTGATATTTTAATTTATAAAATAAATGTCACTCTTGCTTTAATACTTTGTTATTTTAATAATGTGTACTGTTTTTGTAACAATGGGAATGTTGCCGACCCTAAATAACTCTTTTTCCGACCCATCTTGTTAGACTGCTATTTGTAGCACTGCGGAAAGACTGAATACTAGTATTTTTTACAGATAGGAGCAAGCGATGGTCACAACAGCGCACTCGGCTCCGGGATCTGTGATATATGCGAGCTACGCATCAGAGACGCAGTACAGTTCAAACGGCAAGTGCTGCAGTGTGAGACAAAGTTCAAAAGCTTGTATTTACTCGGTAAGTACAGGCGTAGCTAGTTTTAAGTTGACGTTTTAAAGTGATCACAATGTATCCTATTAAATAAAAATGTTTTGAATTTTTGAAGTAACAATTTTTTTATTACTTCTTACAGGGTAGCGTTTGACCACAAATCCCCTGATGATGATCTTATATGTGGTACACAGATCCTTTCAGGCGATAACAGTCGAGGTGTTTCTAAAGATCTTCTTCTTGCCCTGGTCCCATTTATTTGTGGTCGGCGCAGCATGTTTTCTTCTTCCACTCTCCCCTATCAGCCGTCATCGCTTCATTCACTCCCCTTTCATTCATATCAACCCTCACACAATCCATCCATCTTTTCTTTGGTCTTCCTCTTCCCTTCCATCCATCAACATTCATATCCATCACTTTTTTTGTAATATGACTATCATCCCTTCTCATAACATGTCCATACCAAGCCAAACGATTCCCTTTCAACTTATCTGTCACTGGTGCTACTTTCATACTTCCTCTAATATACTCATTCCTTATTTTATCCATTCTCGTCACTCCACACATCTCCACACATCCATCTGTTTCTAAAGATCTACAAGAGGTATATATAAGACAACTCGAGGCTAGCTACCATAGCCAGGCGAGCACTAGAGCATGCCTTGCCACTAAGCTATGGTTTCATTCATATTGGCACATCAGGTTTAAGCTGCTCACCTATTATTACATAGAACTACATTGTTCTACGTCCAAACTTTACTGTAACTTTATTGTTTAATAAAAGTACTTATTTTTCTTTCAGACGGAGATAGTTTTGGGAAGCAATTTAAAACAGAGATTGAGATTGAAAGAGAGACTGGTAAGGGATTTTTCAAGCTTGTTTATCATCTAAATAGTCAGATATTTTATAATAAGCTTTACTAATAAGATTTCTCTTGTTTGGTTGTACACATTGGGATATGGGAACATGAATATTAACGAGTTGCGGGATCACAACCAAAGCAGACCAGACCCCACAAGCAGCACCCGTTCACGAGTTGACGCATGTGCCAGCCATCGCTCTCCTCGACCATATGAGAGGGAAGAGGGCGACCCGACACACGACGCCGCCGCAAGCAAAGTCACTTTCGTGAGCATGACTGTTTTGGCTGTTTACCGAAAATGGTTAGAATAGGGGAAATAGGGAGAATAGATAGATAGAAAGAAAGATAGATAGATTAACTACAATCCCAAGCTTGTTTGTCATCTAAATAGTCCGATATTTTATAATAAACTTTACTAATAAGATTTCTCTTTATACGGACTTGAAATTTTGCTATCGATTCACTTGGGATTTTGTTGAAAAAGCGTACACATTGACCTTTGAACGAGTTGCTAACTTTATGGAGCCTAGTAGTGGGTATATGAAAGGAGTATACCCATACGATCTTAATATAATCAGTTCCTGTGATAATGGCATTTATGGGAAAACCTTTGTAGTCGGTTTTTTTTTGTTAATTTTTATTTATTTCAGAATCGGAAGTGATGCAAATTTTCTTAGAGCCGCCGTTAGACTTCGATGATCAGCCCCTGTCGAGCCTCCGGGGCTGCCCGTCCTCGTCTCCGAGCCCTCACGTGGACCCTGACCCGGGACAGGAGTGGAATACTGCGGGAAGTGATGCTGGTAAGGGTCACCATTTTTTTTTACTACTTTAGGTGTAGCTTCATGTCACCTGATGTTAAGTGACGATGTGGTCGAAGGCGGCGGCACGCTACAACTGGACTGGGAACTGGCTCTCTGCATCGATAGTAAAACTATCGATAGTTTTCATCTGAAAAAACCATATACTATTATCGATACTATCGATTGTTTTTTCATTCGCAAGCAACAACACTATCGATACTATCGATAGTATTGCCTCGTTTTGAGCTATCGATAGGCCTATCGATAGTGTTTCGATTGTTTGGCTAGCGATAAACCTTCGATTAATCATCGATGTTCTACTAACTATCCATCGGCAACATTATCAGAGTCTAAAAACTAAACAATAACCCCAAAAATGTACTTATTCCAGACGAATACACCAAACGTGAAGCTATAAAATCGAAGAAATACGCGTGCAATTACTGCGAAAAGAAATTCACTTACAACGGCTCCCTAGAGATGCACCTCAAACTGCATACGGGTGAAAAAACGTACACATGCCTACTATGCAACATCGACTTCCCGAAAAACTACGAGCTCACCAAACACTACGGCAAAAACCACTGGGACGGCGAGAAATATCCATGCACCATGTGCCCGAAGGTCTTCGACAAAACGAGGCTGCTCAAAAAGCATTCAAACTCGCACTTCCAAAAGAAATTCGTCTGCACAGTCTGCTCCAAGGAGTTCCAACGGAAGAAAGGCTTGAAGGAACACATGAAAACTCACACGGGCGAAAGGAAGTACCAGTGCGAGGTGTGCCAGAAGTGTTTCGGACACAATCAGACCCTCAAATCGCATATGTATACCCATACGGGCGAAAGGCCGTACGTCTGCGACGTCTGCGGCAGAAGATTCCCTCAACGAACGCATTTAAAACGCCACATCTACATAATTCACAACCAGATCAAACCCCACGCCTGTAGCATATGCAAGAAGCAGTTCTCCAGCAAAAGCTACCTCTCAATACACGAACGACAGCATACCGGAGAGAAACCGTATACGTGTGAAGTTTGCAACAAAACGTTCACGGCTAATACCACGCTGAAAGTGCATATGCGTGTACATACCGGGCTGAAACCGTATGCGTGCAATCTATGCGACAGGCAGTTCGCCCAAATGGCGAGCTACAAACTCCACCAAAGAACGCATACCGGTGAGAAGCCGTATACGTGCAAAGTTTGTCGGAAACCCTTTTCGGATAACGGCTACCTGAAAATTCATATGCGCGTGCATTCGGGCGAGAAGCCGTATTGTTGTGAAGTGTGCAAGCGCTGTTTCAGGGAAACCGGCCAGCTTAAGCGGCATATGCGCGTGCATACGGGAGTTAAGCCGTATACGTGCAAGGTCTGCAATAAACAGATTGGGAATTTGTCGAAGCATATGCGCGTGCATTCCGATGAGAGGCCGTTTAACTGTGGCGTGTGCAATAAACAGTTTTCTGTTAGTGGGAATTTGAAGTTGCATATGCGCGTGCATTCTGGGGAGAAGCCGTATTCATGCGAAGTTTGCAGTAGTCATTTTACGCAGGGTTCCGCGTTGAAACGGCATAGGTGCACGCATGAAATGGTCGCCTCTTGAGAGTCAAAAAGTCAAAAGTCAATTTTTATTTATTCAATAGGATACATTGTGATCACTTTAAAACGTCAAACTTAAAACTAGCTACGCCTGTTCCAACCTCCTTACGCCGGCAAAAGAACAGGCAAGAAACGCCCGGCAGGTAATTTTTTGGCGCGATCACATTGACAATTTTATTCTTATTACTAATTGATTGAATTGGAGCAAGTTCACTAAATCCCAAGCTTTTTTTGTCATCTAATGGTCCGATATTTTTTAATTAGCTTTACTAATAAGATTTCCCTTGGTTGGTTGTACACATTGGGATATGGGAACATGAATATTAACGAGTTGCGGGATCACAACCAAAGCAGATCAGACCCCACAAGCAGCACCCGTTCACGAGTTGACGCATGTGCCAGCCATCGCTCTCCTCGAGTCTAACGCTCGACATTAATAATCGATCCTGATCCGTTATCCGCGGTTTTGAATCGATATGTCATGTCATAATGTCACAGGCGTGGGGCATTGACGACCGATATGGCGCAATGGGCGGATAGCCGACTGTGAAGCGTGAGGTCGCGGGTTCGATTCCCGCTACAGGACAAATATTTGTGCATTGAAAAAAAAAAGCGCAAGTATTTGTTCTGTGTCTGGGTGTTGTGGATCCCCGATCCTCGTAGTTTCTGATACCCTAGATACAGGGAAACCTAGTTAGGGGTCAGAGCATGTGTATGTGATTGTGCGGGCGTTATTTATTTATGTATTTATAATATGTCATTTTAGTAATAATCTGTCTAGCCCTAGTACTAAAATGACATGTTATGTCATGACATATCGATCTAAAACTGCGGATAACGGATCGGATCGATTATTAATTTCGGGTATAAGCAGAGAAATATTTCGGTCGGTGGATTAGCGATTTTTTCGAGTACCAAGAAATGTTATTAAAACGGTGAAGGAAAACATCGCTCGGCAACCGGCATGTCCAAGAACCGCAACATTCGCGTGCATGCGACATCTACCAACCCGCACTGGGCCCGCGTGGGAGATTACGGCGCGTACTCTCTCTGAGAGGAGGGCGGAGTCCCAGCAGTGGACACGTAAAAGGCCAGTGTTGCCGATCGAATTGCGACTATCGATGATTAATCGATAGTCTATCGATAGCCGACCAATTGCAACACTATCGATAGCCCTATCGATAGTATCGATAAAACGAGGCAATACTATCGATAGTGTTGTTGCTTAAAAGTTTTAAAAATTGTATTTGGGCAACAGTTAAATAAATATAGTATTATATGTATTTATTAATATGAAAAATTAAATTATATTTTTATATTTTGTACAAAAATAAACAATTGTAATAATTACGGAATTTTATTCTTATTTTTTTAATGTTTAATTTTCTTATTTTTTTACTTTTGTGTTTGACCACTATCAATGTGGTCGAAGGTGGCGCCACGCTACACCTGGACTGGGAACTGTCTCTCAAGTGAGGCTGCCGGAACACACCGATAGGTGCACGGCGACAGATTGTTAACTCGAGGCTGGTAGCTAGCAGGCGAGCACAAGAGCATGCCCACCAAGCAATGGTTTCATCACGATGTTTTCCTTCACCGAAAGCTCGAGCTCATTGTAGGATTCGAACTCGCCGCCTAGGTACGGATCGCAAGCCGACGTCACTACCATTGAGCCGTCGTCGCTTAACTAAACACTTGGCCGGTTATTTTATCTTTAATTAATGAGGCGGCAAATGACAGGCGTCGGGTGCTGATTATTAAAATATGTCATTGGATATAATAATATGTATAGACTCGTATATAACTTACGTCCCGTTTTGAAACTAAGTGTCCCGCTGTCCCCTAAATTGTCACAAGTGTCCCGCTTTAATAATAAACAGGGGCCCAATTCTCGCGGCGTGACATATTATCACATTCGATATACATAATATCGCAATAACTGTCAAAATATGTATGTCATTGTATTGAATTTTGACAGTTATTGCGATATTTATCGAATGTCATAATATGTCACGCCGCGAGAATTGGGCCCCAGGCCATCTGTGATAGTAAGCGCTAAAACGAGCGTCAAAGCGTTGAACCTAATTAAATCTTGACAATTAAGGAAATTTTAAAAAAGTAGGTAGGTATAGCAGATTTCAAAGGCATAATTTAACAATTCCATTGTCATAAAAAAAAAACTAGGCCTGATTTAATTTGATTAATGCAGAGATCAAAATAAACAATAAGGTCCCGCTCGGAGAGAAAAAATAAAAGACCACCATACATATGCCGAATGAAAGGTATCAAAAGGTTAAAATTGTATAACATTATCAGCATGCAATCAAACCTAGGGACTTGACGAAAACTTGTGTCATAATCTGTCACACATATCCTTTCACAATTTTCAAGCAATACTGCGGAGGAATATACCTACCGACATTTGCCAAACATCGTCTATATTACTACCATATTACGTCTACAAACTAGGTAGGTCTATTAATGCACGACAGCGTTTGAAAAAGAGCATTTTGCGGGCATTTCTCTCGATTGTAAACTCTATGGTACTGAAAGTAAGGCGCATAGTTTCCTAACAACACGCCAGCAAGTTTTGTAAGAATCTAAGTAGCGTAGTATTCGAAAGTGGTCACCGCGATCCCGCAGTGTACCCAGCACGCTGGACCGCCTTGCGCGTATCACGAAACAGAAAAAAAAGTTGTATAACGAACTGTCCGAATTTTGCGAATAGAGAAAAGTAAAAAGTGGCGCGAACTTTGACAGGTGTCAAGGTGTCGAAATTGTTCAGTGAAGTTGTGTTGTGGGGTTTTATAAAATTGAAACTGTGACGAATAATTATAGACAGGAATTTCTTAAACACTCCGGTTCTCGGCCATTAAGTGATTTAGGTACATCTCGTCAGGTGAGTTCTGTTATTTTCTTTTGAAGTTGTTCATTTCATGCGAAAGACAGTCTAGACTGGCTGTATAATCCTAGCTCATTGTCCAACCTAAAGCTTTGAAAACCATTTTCCTCTGTAATTAAGAATGTAACAAATCTAATAAAAATCTATGTTAATCTACTTAATACATAGCAGAGGACCTTGCAAAGGAAAAACACAAAAAATACATTTAAATATTTATAAAAAAAACACGCAAAGTGCCCCCATTTTGAAGCTACAACCATTTTTGTCCGGTTCTGTAAATAACAAAGACTTGTTATTACCACGACATATTAATAGCCAGAGGAACGTGAAGCTGTTTTTTGAAAATATTGCGTTATTTCTAGCGGTTTTTTTAACGTTTCGTTTACTCCCAGATTGACAAGAGGTACCTACCCCCCCTCTGTCGGGCGGGGTGAGGCTGTGGGTAGCAGACCCTTAACAAAACTCTATGGTTTCTAAAACTTCTCCCACGAGGCAAACACGTTCAAATATTGAGTCAAAAAAGTTATTCAGAAGCAAAAGCGTTCAAATTAGTCTTGCCGAAATATCGTTGGTAAAACTATCGATAGTTTTATCTGAGAAAGCCATACTATCGATAGTTCTATCGATATTATTGATAGCTTATTTTTTTTTTTACTACTTACAGGGTAGCGTTTGACCACAAGTCACCCAATGTTAAGTGATATGCGGTCGAAGATGGCGCCACGCTACACCTGGACAGGGAACTGGCTCTCAAGTGAGGCTGCCGGAACACACCGATAGGTGCACGGCGACAGATTGTTAACACGTGGCTGGTAGCTAGCAGGCGAGTACTAGAAAATACCCTACCACCAAGGTATGGTTTCATCACGGTGCCGGTGTTTTCCTTCACCGAAAGCTCAAGCTCATTGTAGGTTTCGAACCCCACGTCCAAGCCGACGTCACTACCACTAAGCTGTCATCACTTCTAGTTCATAGTATGATGTATTTATGTTTATATTATTGCACACCACTGTAGTGGTAGAATGTGTTAAGCGCTTTTATTACTGTTTTTTTTTAACATGTTGATATACCACATTCTTCAATAAATGATTATTCTATTCTATTCTATCGATAGACCTATCGATAGGTGGCTTTTTCCGATGAAAACTATCGATATATCAGCGACACTGGTTCAAATACAGCCATATATTTTTAATTACGCGTTGAGCAAGACTGGGTTGACGCGGAATGCCAGTTTGCACGCCAGTTGCTCAACAGACGCGGCAGACAAGTTTGTGCGACACACATACAACATGCATACACACCTTTTTGTCGCTTGGCAAAGAACTAGTTGTTTGAGTTCCACATTTTTATTCCATTTTTTTTTCTGCGCCGAATGCGTAACTGGGCAAGGCCGTGTGCGTATGAAGGAACGTGGTTTTTTTTAAACTTGCTTTTTGGGTCCGTATGGTAAAACGGAACCGTTTTAGGATCATTTTGTTCATCACGGATAACGTAGCATTACTCAAACTCAAACTCAAAAATATGTTTATTCAATAGGATACATTGTGATCACTTTAAAACGTCAACTTAAAACTAGCTACGCCTGTTCCAACCTCCTTACGCCGGCAAAAGAACAGGCAAGAAACGCCCGGCAGGTAATTTTTTTGGCGCGATCACATTGACATTTTATTCTTATTACTAATTGATTGAATTGGAGCAAGTTCACTAAAATCCCAAGCTAGCATTCTGATATTTAGCAGGACACAAAATGTATATTATAACGTCAAAGTAAAGACTAGCTACGCCTGTTCCAACCTCCTTACACAGGCAAGAAACGCCCGGCAGGTGGATTTTTGAGCGCGACCCCATTTACAATTTCTCCGCGGTTTCACCCGCGTGAGCTACAGTTTATCGCCATAAAAAGTATCCTATATCCTTCCTCAGGGTTCAAACTATCTCCGTACCAAGTTTCATTTAAATCGGTTCAGTAGTTTAGGCATGAAAGCGAGACAGACAGACATAGTTACTTTCGCATTAATAATATTAAGTAGGGAAGGAGGGATTGTAGGGAGTCGGGTTTACTAGTTCAATGAGTTCCCTCCTTCCACTTGGCTCCCATGCTGATAATCCTATGGGATTACAGTATAATATTTTTGTCGCTTTGCTCCCATGGGATCATAGGATATATTTTTATGTCTTTTGACTCGCATGGGATCATAGAAGATACCAAATATATAAAACTATTAATATATAGCCTCAAGCCAAAGATGATAGTAGCGACGTGGGTACCAGGAGAACAGAAGTTCATAGGAGACACAGTACTTTATTATTTTCATAAAAAAACAACGAAAAATCAACTACCATATAATGTGGTACCAAGCCTAAGTACATAGGCTTTTGTCATCTAAATAGTCCGATATTTTATAATAAGCTTTAATAATAAGGTTTCATTGGACACGACCCAAAGATCTTGAACTACGCACATGACCTACCGGAAGGGCCGAAGCTATTGGATTGGACACTTATCACGCGTCACTTTCACTTGAGAATTCGGACCAATCAGCAATCGTAAATTACTTGTTTTCTCTATGGTTTATTTGCTTTTAGTCAATCAGGCAAAAAGCTTGTTTCGTCTCATCGTTGAAATGGATAGACTACAGATAACGCTAAGGTCACCGACGTAGCTCACAGAATTAGCAAGCTGAAGTGGCAGTGGGCTGGTCATATAAGCCGCAGAAACGATAACCGTTGGGGTAGACGTGTTCTTCAGTGGAGACCGCGACTTGACTTTAACCCCTCCCTTCCCCTTGGTTATACGTGATGAGGTTTAAGTCTACCCCCCCCCCCCCCCCCAAAATCACGTGTATTATTTAGTACCTACAAATAATCTCAAAAAATGTATAATATAATTTTTAAATACAGGTAGGTATAATGTTAACCGTTGGGGTAGACGTGTTGTTGAGTGGAGACCGCGTCTCGGCAAACGTAGTGTAGGACGCCTTCCGGCTAGGTGGAGCGATGACATACGCAAAATGGCTGGCAGCAGTTGGATGAGAGAAGCCGAAGATCGGGCTCAATGGCGTGCTTTGGGAGAGGCCTATGTCCAGCAGTGAACTGAAGTGGGCGGATTATGATGATGACGATAATGCTTAAAAATATAAAATAAATACACGTGATATCTTTAATATACCCCCCTCCCCCCTTGTGATATTTCGTGATTTTTGCCGAACCCCCCCCCCCCCCCCCCTTTCGAACCTCACGTGATTAATGGAGAGCCCCCAAACGTAGGACGCCCTGATATATTATGCCTCTAAACCAGTGGTTCCCAATTAGTTTTTGCTGCGTGCCACTTCAAAAATAACCTCAAACCAGGGGTACCTACGCAAGGTACCCCTTATTGTAGCAATCACACTAATATTATAAATGCGAAAGTTTGTGAGTGTGTGTGTGTGTTGGTTACTTCTTCACGCTCAAACGCCTGGACCAATTTTGATGAAATGTTGTATACAGGTAGTTGACACCCTGGATTAACAGATAGGCCACTTAAACCGCGGGTAACACCGCGGGGCACAGCTAGTAAAATGATATTTTGGACATTGTTCTTGTTTTTACTGATAGCCGCACGTACCCCTTTTTGACCCGGGGAAATGCTGTTACGCACTAACCCCTCCGGTGCAATGCCCCCCCCCCCAGAAGGGGAGGGGCTCGGAGGGAGTGTGGGACTCGCGCTGTACTAGTGCGAGCCGCACGTACCCCTTGATGCAACTTCACGTACCCAGGGGTACGCGTACCACTAATTGGGAAACACTGCTCTAAACAAAGTCCGAATGATTGATGATATAGTATAGAAGAGAAACATTACAAGATCCACATTAGCTACCCCCCACCTGGCTGTTTACCCGACTGTTAGGTAAGATGTTACGAACAAGTGTTGCAACTACCACGTTGTAATAACCCGCCACTAATACGTTTGCGTCACACGCAATAGGTATTATGATAATATATCTATCTAAAAATATATAACTCGTAGGTGACTGACTGACATAGTGATCTATCAACGCACAGCCCAAACCACAGGACGGATCGGGCTAAAATTTGGCATGCAGGTAGATGTTATGACGTAGGCATCCGCTAAGAAAGGATTTTGATTAATTCTACCCCCAAGGGGATGAAATAGGAGATGAAAGTTTGTATGAGACTTTGTCAATTTTAAACCGATCGGGCTGAGACTTTGCATGCATAAAGCTGTAGCCCACGCGGGTGAACAGCTAGTAATATTATAAACGCGGCAGCCTCACTTGAGAGCCAGTTCCCAGTCCAGGTGTAGCGTGGCGCCACCTTCGACCACATCGTCACTTAACATCAGGTGACTTGTGATCAAACGCTACCCTGTAAATAGTAAAAAAAAACGCGAAAGTTTGGATGTATGGATGGATGGATGTTTGTTACTCTTTCACGCAAAAACTACTGAACGGGATCTGAATGAAATTTGGAATGGAGATAGCTTATACTCTGGATAGCTACTTTTTATCCCGGAAAAAAGTTTAATTAAAAAAGTAACACTAATAAGAAATCTTATGAGTACCTAAAGCTTATTATAAAATATTGGACTATTTAGATGACAAAAACGTCGACAATGTGATCGCGCCAAATAAATTACTTGCCGGGCGTTTCTTTCCAGTTCTTTTGCCGGCGTAAGGAGGTTAGTTTTAAGTTTGACGTTTTAAAATGATCACAATGTATCTGAATAAAAACTATTGATTTTGATTTTGAAGGGCCGGACGTCCATCCTCATGGTGCGTGTTTGTGTGACCTTTACCATCACGCAGTCCAGTCGCGTCTGCTGATGCAAGCGGCATCGTTCTCCCTTACGACATGCGCATCGTAACAAGGTCGTAGGTCGAAAGGTTGAGACGGTTAGATCGGTCGTTAGACTGTACTTTTCTAGGGTTCCGTACCTGTAAAACAAAAACGGAACTCTCATATATAGGACGGGGCCATTCAAGTATTACGTAAGCGCTTGAGTGAGCTGGGGGGGGTCTTCCATCATCATCATTATCAGCCTTTCACGTTCCCACTTCTGGGACTGTAATCTACCACGCTGGCCCAGTGCGGGTTGGTAGATGTCGCATGCCCTTGAATGTTGCAGTTCCGCACATAACTTGTTAAGTCATAGGTGCGGGGCCTAGAGGGGGGGTCTTTGCTTTGCTTATTTTTGATGATATGACGGGTAGGTCGATATCTCAGAGAGAGTATGGGCTGTAATCTACCACGCTGGCTCAGTGCGGGTTTCGGGTTGGTATTATTACCTATGTTTTAATGAAAATCGGTCCAAGATGTCGGGGGTTTTATAAATTTTAACTATAATAGTGAACATTTAAATCCGGCCAAGTGCGAGACGGTCTCGCGTACGCAGGGTTCTTTCGCGTTCCCGCGTCTTATGGTACGCGTACACCAAAACAGATTTTGTCAGCCGATGGCGGACAGAACTACTCGGACGAGTAACTCGGACGTTCAACTGAATACACTGCAGACGATAACGGCCGTTGTCGGTACTTCCATTTCTGAAACAACTTCATCCCATGGACGTTTCCCAATATCTCGATTATTGTAACTTTTTGAATGTTTGTCCCACAGTTATAAATGCAAGTAATTAATTTTTCAATATCCATTCTTGATCCAAATAACGACTCGATAGCAGAAAGAAGCCGGTAAAACTGACAAAAAATCCAAACACGTTCGGACTCGTCAGTTGATCGTCCGTTTTCGGGCGTCATCGGACGACGTCGGTAGTAGCAGTGTATGCGCTCTCTTTCATTTACTTACGTTTGATTTGATCGGCCGAGTTCGGCCGATGACGCCCGAGCGTACTTCGGCCGATGACGGATTCGGTGTACGCAAGCCATTATGGTTCGCTTGCGCTACGACGCCGTGTGCGGAGAGCCTTAGTGTAAAATATTATATGCTATGTACCTAGGTATAGGTAGATAGTGCAATGTAATTACCTAGGTATTTACTATTTATCCTCAGCCCGAGGTATTGATTGGCATGACACAAACCGCTTCAAGAACTGGGTCTGACCTTGTCATGTTTCCACGAGAGAACATGTTCAATATAATTATAAATATTATTTACCTACTAGTTGCGCCCCGCGGTTTCGGAACTCTAAAAATCGGCTAAGTTCGAGTTGGACTCTCGCACGAAGGGTTCAGTACCATTATCTAGAAAAATCGATGGTGGCCGAACGGTTTGGCGCGCGACTTACAAGACGCCGACACCGAGTTCGCATCCTCTCGGCCCCGCACCTGTGACTTAATAAGTTACGTGCGGATATGCCAACTAGCAAATTGACTGTCACTGTCGAAGTGTCAAGTGACTTTGACAGAAACGAAATTTTTTGTACAAAATATTTTGCGTCAGGTCCAGTATGAAAAGTGGCCAATGTTGTTTAGTTTTAGAGAATGCAGAGCCGAATCGGCACCAATACCGTTTGAAATCCGTTAAGTATAGACTCCGAGCAAATAAATGACAAATCCTAGAAACCAGTTTATAGAATAGAGTCCAGTGACCTCTAAGTAGGTATAAGTAATAAGTATGTAGATGCTAGTTTTTTAATAATATAAAATTTTTAAAGAGCTCGCCAAGCGCCTCGTTGACGCCACGGGTGACCAAAGGGCTGGCGCTTACCTCGGTCAACGAATCAGCCTAGCCATTCAAAGAAGTAATGTCGCCAGTCTCTTGGGCACTCTACCTGTAGGCAGCGACCTAAATCAGGTTTTTTATATGTAGATGTTTAGGTTATAGGTATTTAGTTCTTAGTATTTAGTTTAATTTTCTATCCAACTATATTTTGTTGTTTTGTCGTTGTACACAATAATAAAAATTTTAAATTTTAAAATCCCCCGAAATCTTGGACCGATTTTCATCAAACATAGCTAAAAACACTCGCCAGTAACTCGCCTTTCATACAAAAAATAAACGAAATTGAAATCGCTTCGTCCGTTCGCGAGCTACGGTGCCACAGACAGACAGACAGACAAACTTATAACACCACCTATGACTTAACAAGTTACGTGCAGATCTACCATCGCTCAAAACGGTGAAGGGAAACATCGCTCGGAAACCGGCATGTCTAAGAACCGCAACATTCAAGGACATGCGACATCTACCAACCCGCATTGGTCCCGCGTGGGAGATTACGGCGCGTACTCTCTCTGAGAGAAGGGCGGAGTCCCAGCAGTGGGAACGTAACATAAGCTGACGATTATGATGGTCTAACGAACTTGCTCCAATTCAATCAATTAGTAAGGAGGATGGAACATTTAACGTTTTAAAATGATCACAATAAACTATTGAGTTTGTTTTTCTTTTCAATTCAGCCTCGACTCAGCGTTTGTCCAGTTGGTTGGTGCTATTTAGTAACATCATCAAAAACAATTTAGTAACATTGATAATGGCTGATGAAACAAGGTCGTTAAGACATTAACAAGTGGTAGAAACGTTTGGCAACTGGTCGCGGCGGCCTACCATGCGACCACTTGTGTTTAGTTGTGACATTGTTGCTAAATTTGATGGTCAAATGTTACCGTCGATGTAACCGTTGAGGTTTCACTTTTTTATCCGACTGCGTAAGAAGGAGGATTATGTTTTTCGAGTGTATGTATCCTACTAATAGTAGGGTGAAACCAAACGAGCGTAATTTTGTGAGTCGTGAGTCGCGTCTATTCGGTCACTCATTTTATAGCGATGATGGCTCAGTGGTAGTGGTAGTGACGGTGAAGGAAAACATCGTGATGAAACCATAGCTTGGTGGTAGGGTATTTTCTAGTATTCGCCTGGCTAGCTACCACCCTCTTGTTAACAAACTGTCGCCGTGCACCTATCGGTGTGTTCCGGCAGCCTCACTTGAGAGCCAGTTCCCAGTCCAGGTGTAGCGTGACGCCGCCTTCGACCACATCGTCACTTAACATCAGATGACTTGTGGTCAAACGCTACCCTAATAATGATAAAAGAAAATAAAAAAAAAAGTTCAACAAAGTCAAAGTCAATAGTACTTTATTCAAGGATACATTGTAATCACTTTAAAACGTCAAACTTAAAACTAGCGACGCCTGTTCCAACCTTCTTACGCCGGCAAAAGAACAGGCAAGAAACGCCCGGCAGGTAATTTTTTTGGCGCGATCACATTGACAATTTTATTCTTATTACTAATTTATTGAATTGGAGCAACCACAATCCCAAGCTTTTTTGTCATAATATAAATAGTATAGTAATATCCGATATTTTGTAATAAGCTATACTTCTAGAATTTCTCTTAGTTGGTTGTGCACATTGGGATATGGGAACATGAATATTAACGGGTTACGGGATCACAACCAAAGCAGACCAGACCCCACAAGCAGCACCCCACCCAACTGAATTGTCAACTCATTTTGCGTCGTCGTGTGGCACCAACTGCCTCTTTGTATGAAACCGAATGCAGCAGAATTTATGCTACCGAAATTCTGCGACTCACGACTCACAAAGTGCAAAATTACGCTCGTTTGGTTTCACCCTAAACGTGAAAGTTTGTGAGTATGGATGGATGGATGATTGTTACTCTTTCACGCAAAAACTACTGAACTGATCTGAATGAAATTTGGAATGGAGATAGCTTATCACATAGGCTACTTTTTATCCCGGAAAAAGGTTCCTGCGGGATGACGGGGAGACGCGGGTGAAACCGGGGGTGCAACTGGTGTATCTGTATTTCTTTGGCACGGCCTGGAGCCTGAATGGCTTGAGGTGTCATTAGATTCGTCTTTATTGTGGGAGTGACGTAGGGTGCTTTATTTTGGCGCAGTCGGGTTTTTTAGTTCCTTTTGTGATCCTTTTTGTGATATATAATCTTGTTTAGGGTTAAGGAAAACGGAAATCTTTAGGATTACTTTGTTTTCCGTCTGTAGGTATGAATTTTGATGATAATGAAGATGCAATTCGATCTTATAAAATCCAATAATTTTATCGCATTCTGAACCTTGAAGACACAATGGTTTAGTAAGGAACACATCACACCATAGTTTGTGGTTATCTGATTATAGTTTTATCTATACATAGTGGATATTGATCATTAGCGTCCTATTGTATGTTAATAATGTAATTTTATTGTGATTTTTTTTACATTTTACATGTTAGTGTTTAACCACTACCACAAGTCACCTGATGTTAAGTGACGATGTGGTCGAAGGTTCCACGCTACACCTGGACTGGGAACTGGCTCTCAAGTGAGGCTGCCGGAACACACCGATAGGTGCACGGCGACAGATTGTTAACTCGAGGCTGGTAGCTAGCAGGCGAGCACTAGAGCATGCCCTACCACCAAGCTATGGCTTCATCACGATGTTTTCCTTCGCCGAAAGCTCAAGCCACTGCCAACTCACTGCTTATAAATAAACATTTAAAATATGCAAATTAAGTACATACACATTTAAAATAATAATTATTTGCAAAACTCTTTGCTCACTTAACTTCCTCTTGGGACGGCCTTGGCCAAACGATCCTTTGAACAATAATATTATATTGAGCCGTCATTACGATATGACAGACGTCAGACGTCATTACGTTTGAGAGACGCGGCAAAGAACAAGGTAAATGACATTAATTTTTAAAATAATGACGTTTATTGTGTGAGGAACGTATCTTTTGACATTTGACTTGATACTACATGCATAATGGTTGAAGCAAAAGAACTCTTTTTTAGGGTTCCGTACCTCAAAAAGAATAGATACGACCGTTTAATACCATACTATAACTTAATCGCGATGCGAGCGATGGTGGCCGAACGGTCAGGCGTGCGACTTACAAGACGCCGACACCGAGTTCGAATCCTCTCGGCCCCGCACCTATGACTCAATAAGTTATGTGCGGCATTACCATCGCTCAAAACGGTGAAGGAAAACATCGTGAGGAAACCGGCATGTCCAAGAACCGCAACATTCAAGGGCATGCGATATCTAACAACCCGGGGCACTGGGCCAGCGTGGTAGATTACAGCCCATACTCTCTCTCTGAGAGAAGGCCAGAGTCCCAGCAGTGGGAACGTGAAAGACTGATAATGATGATAAATTAATCTGTGACAGAACCCGAGATTGTCCTAACATGGACGCAATATGAACGATTAAGAATGTAGGTAATTACCAAAGAATCAAAATTGATTAACAGGGCCCCCTGGTATGCCACAAGCTAGTGTTGCCGATCAAAAGTCGACTATCGATAGTCTATCGATAGCCAACCAATCGCAACACTATCGATATGCCTATCGATATTATCGGCAGCTCTAAACGAGGCAACACTATTGAGTGAGTGACACTATCGATAGTATCGATAGTGTTGTTGTTCACGAAGAATAAACTATCGATAGTATTATTGCTTCTAAATTGCAAATTATCGATAGTTTTACCATCGATAGCTTGGCTGCACTACCACGAGCGCTATGTCAATTTCACTGACTCCTGACTTCAACCTACCTTCCTCTAGCAAAAGTAAAAATTCTCTTTGAATACATAATATTGCAATTTGTATGTCTGTCCGCCTGTCTGTGCACGTAAACTGTGTCGATGTCTGCGACCATTGAAAAGCGTGTGAGATGACCCCCTAACCGTTGTTGGTTCTGTAGAATAATGCAATGTAAATGATTACCAGATTGTGTTGCAGAGGAGCTGTTCGTTCGATTTATAATATATATTTTTTTTTATATCGGGGACAATTGCACACAAATTGAGCTAGCCCCAAATTAAGCTCGAAACTTGTGTTATGGGTACTAGACAACGATAAACATACTTATATAGAAAAATAAATACTTATATAGATAGAAATATCCAAGACTCAGGTACAAATATTCGTGCTCATCACACGTACCTTTACCGGGATTCGAACCCGGGACCGTTAGCTTTGCAGGCAGAGACACTACCAACTCGGCTACCGCGTCGTCAAATATGGGGCCTAGATAATCTCTAAGGACTAAGTTTAAAGAGTTGTTTGTATGTTTAAGATAACTCCATGTGCATACGCAAAAATATGAGTAGCTCCAGAAAGAAAAGTGACTATCTCAATTTTAACACCTAATGGAAAGACAAAGGACAAGAATAAAATCGCCCGCTACTAAGGCTCCATAAAGTCAGCAACACCTTCAAAGGTTATGCTTGTGGGGTCTGTGGTCTGCTTTGGTTGTGATCCCGCAACTCGTTAATATTCATGTTCCCATATGGGATATGTGTACAACCAAACAAGAGAAATCTTATTAGTAAAGCTAATTAATAAATATCGGACTATTAGATGAGAAAAAAAAGCTTGGGATTTTAGTGAACTTGCTCCAATTCAATCAATTAGTAATAGGAATAAAATTGTCAATGTGATCGCGCCAAAAAAATTACCTGCCGGGCGTTTCTTGCCTGTTCTTTTGCCGGCGTAAGGAGATTAGAACAGGCGTAGCTAGTTTTAAGTTGACGTTTTAAAGTGATCACAATGTATCCTATTAAATGAAAATGTTTTGAATTTAGAATTTTGTTAGTGTTATCGCTTATTCAAAAAAATCTAAGAATCATCGATAGCTAAATTTCAATAAAACGAAAGTGGTTGCTTCGTCAGCTCACGCTGGCTAAACGGTTTGATTAGAGTTGATGTAATGTGTGAGAGAAATGTAGGCTTCCAGTAGGTCTACAAGAAAGTCTGTGACATTAAATATCTAGCTTTTAGTATACATAACGGTTTTGAGAAAAGTTCTGGTTGTAAAATACTTGCGTTGGTTATTTTTAAGGATATAAAACCTTGTTATAACCTCTTGATTTGGTTGTAGATGGTCAACTAGTGCTCTTTATATAACTCGGAAGAAATGCAACGATGAAAGTTGATGTATAATTTCATTGTTAAAGTTCATTTAAATCTTTCATTATTTATTAATGTGGTAAATTCTTTCACCTTATAGAAACCGGAAGGTGTACGAGTATAAAAGTCATCGTGCAAAAATGCCATGGTTTTGTGCCAAGTTTTATGTTGGTTGGATGTATGGATGTTTGTTACTCTTTCACGCAAAAACTACAAAACGGATCTGAATGAAATTTGGAATGGAGAGAGCTTATACCCTGGATTAACACATAGGCTACTTTTATCCCGGAAAAAGGATCCTGCGGGATAACGGGAAGACGCGGGTGAAACCGCGGGGCGCAACTAGTCTATCTATACAAATATTGTTGCTGTGAAAGTAACTGTATATTTGTTTGTTACCTCGTCACGTGTGAACCGCTGAACCTATTTTGATGCAATTTGGTGTGAAGATAGTTTGGTCTCTAGGAAAGGACGTAAGGTATTTTTTTTATAACGATATACTGGGAACTACCTTTTCTTTTGAAGGGCATAATTTTTAGGCGTGATCACATTTACAAATCTATTCTTATTACTAATTGATTGAGTTGGAGCAAGTTCACTACAATCCCAAGCTTTTTTGTCAGAAGATGGCGCCACGCTACACCTGGACTGGGAACTGGCTCTCAAGTGAGGCTGCCGGAACACACCTATAGGTGCACGGCGACAGATTGTTAAGTCGAGGTTGGTCGACCACCAAGCTTCCATCACGATGTTTTCCTTGATGTGTTTATTAAAGAACGTTGCCACGCGCCATTCCGTTTTCCTATCTCACGGAACTCTAAGTCGAATCGAAGCAATAGCGCACGTTCGCTCGAATTGAGACCGCGGCCGTTGAGGCGAGACGGCGCGCGCGCATCTGTAGCACGAACCACTCAATAGATAATATATATAATCTATTATTTATCTATCTACTGTTATAACCAATGGTCGATTATTAATTTCGGCCTTTAAAGGAAGCGCATCTGGTTACCAAGAAAGAATGCGTGCCCAAAATAAAACTGTTTCAACCTCCATACGCCGGCAAAAGAACAGGCAAAACACGCCCTACAGGTGATTTTTAGGCGCGTTCACATTTACCCTTGACACGTGTACCGCGTACTCCGTTACGACATAAGGATGTACCATTATCGGTAAAAAAAAATCCGCTAGGTCAGTAATTAAACTGCAATCAAGGAGTTGCGTGCTTCTAGCCGGTAGTTACTTCGAATCAAGGTCCTGTTTGGAAAGACACCCGGTAGCCAATAGAGTTATTGAAATTGTATAGTTAAAAAAAAAAACATCAGGGGACCAAGCCTATCGATAGAGTTGCGATTGGTTGGTTGGCTACCGATAGACTATCGATGTCGATCGCCAACACTAATTTAGCTACATCTCTTATCTGTCACCTGGGGCGGCTTGCCGGTCTATCTACATACATAAAAATGAACATATCTATATTGTTTTTCAAAATTTAATTAGCAGTCCTAATAAGGATTTTTTTTAACCTATACCTACTGTCCCACTGCCGGGCAAAGGTCTCCCCCATTTCCTTCCAGATATCTCTATCCCCCGCAACCTCAGGCCACCGCTCCTCACATGAGTCAAGGTCATCACGCCATCTTTTTCGGGGCCTGCCTCGGTGACGTCGCCCGTCCTCAGGTACCCACTGCGTGATGATCCTTGCCCAGCGATCCGGGTGGATTAAGGAAAAAAAAATCAAGAAGTTGCCTCAACTGCCTCATTGGGCATATATTAATAAATCCCTTTGTACGAGTATATTCACATCGTCAAGTTAATGACCCTACTTGACCCTTGTGAATGACGAACGCAGGTACGTATGACATTGACTCTTGCACAAACGCATACAAAGGAAAAAAGGCAAGCGTACTGTAGGACGCGCCATCGCTCAAGACGGTGAAGGAAAACATCGCTCGGAAACCGGCATGTCCAAGAACCGCAACATTCGCGTGCATGCGACATCTACCAACCCGCACTGGGCCCGCGTGGGAGATCACGGCGCGTACTCTCTCTGAGAGAAGGACGGAGTCCCAGCAGTGGGAACGTATTAGGCGGATAGTTTTTAAACCTGCAATGAGAGGTTTTTAAGAGCTGAAGAAATGTAGTTCTAAAACCATTTTGGTGCTACCCAGGAGCAATGGCAGCCCAGTGGTAGTGACGAAGGCATGCGACCCTTAAGTCATGGTTCGAATGAGCTTAAGCTTTCGGTGAAGGAAAACATCGTGATGAAACCATAGCTTGGTGGTAGGGCATGCTCTAGTGCTCGTCTGCTAGCTACCAGCCTCGAGTTAACAATCTGTCGCCGTGCACCTATCGGTGTGTTCCGGCAGCCTCACTTGAGAGACAGTTCCCAGTCCAGGTGTAGCGTGGTGCCATATTACTACTCACAGAAGTGTAGACAATAGACCACATTACATTGGTATTCTTCACAATACGCGCATTTTGTATGCACGCACTTTCTATTCGTGCTTTAGTACTTTCTCACTGACTCATTGTACTTTGTTCGATCGCAGTAAGTTACTTAAATTACGTAATTAATTAAATTAATGATAAGTGAATGAAGCAATGGTAGCTCTTCCGAGCATTCCCCGTTGCATATACAGTATAATCATCATCACCATCACGGCTGTTTCCACTGCTGGGACTCTGGAATTCTCTCAGAGAGAGAGTATGGGCTGTAATCTCCACGCGGGTTGGTAGATGTCGCATGCCTTTGAATGTTGCGGTTCTTGGACATGCCGGTTTCTTCACGACGTTTTTCTTCACCGTTTTGAGCGATGGTAGATCCGTACGTAACATATTATGTCACTGGTGTGGGGCCGAGAGGATCTTGGTGTCGGCGCCTTGTATGGCGCACGCGTTACCGTAAACTTCTTTGTAACGTTATCATCATCAACATCATCAATACCATCATCATTATCGACCTGTATCAGTCCAGTGTTTGACATAGGCCTCTTTCAAGGTACGCCACTGAGCCAGTCTCCGGCTCCTGTCCCCAACTCATGTCAGCCACTCGGCGCATGTCGTCGCTCCACCTAGTCGCAGAGCGTCCTAAACTACGTCAGCAAGTCGCTGTCTCCACTCAACAACACGTCCCAACGGTTATCGGTTCTGCGGCTTATATGACCGCCCACTGCCACTTCAGCTTGCTAATTCCATTTCAATTTCAATTTATTCATAAAATGCATCATTGCTATCAGCATACGCCAAAACACAAAACGTCAAACAAATATGAATAAACAATAAAAATTCAATCAAATACAGTAGAACTCCAATTATCCGAACTCCGACTATCCGAATCGCCGATTATCCGAATCACAAAAAAACGCCCGAAAACGGTTGAAGACCGCAAAACAGCTTACATTGACGGAGATGTTTAAAAAACAATGATTTTTATTTCTAAACTTGTACATAAGTACATTTTATTTATATTTAAAACATGTGAAAATTTCATGTTTCTTTCATTTAATTCAATAAAAAAATAGTGCAATATCAAAACGTAGCTTTTATTCTCTCCAATGGCAATTTTTTTTAAAAAAATCCGATTATCCGAATATTTGATTATCCGAATGGGTCCCGGTCCCCATTAATTCGGATAATTGGAGTTCTACTGTAATAACAACAGACAGAACAGTAATTAAAAATGATAAAAAATAAAATCTTCATTTCATGTCACAATGTCAGATAAATTAATGATAATAATAAACAAATTCTATTCAATAATTATCACATTAATATGTCAAATTTACACAGGTAGATATATGCATACCTAAAAAAAATATAGGTAACTTATCATAAAATATGTCAACATTCTGGTGCTGAACGAGCATATCACCGAGTATAATGCGCGCAGTGGGTGCGTTGTGTGCACGACAAGCAAAGCAGCAAAATAGCAAAAAGCAAAGCAGTTAAGCTAAGCAGTTGTGTGCAATTCTATGTAATATTATATCGTTGATTATATTATAGAAGAATGAGAGCACCGAGGTCAAACGTTTGTTGCGACTCGCGAGAGACAAGAGCTCAAATCTTCGCGGTCGATTTACATAAACGCGTTGCATAACTTGCCTCTGTGAAAGTGACAACTTGCCTTTTGTAAGCACTTACTGTTACTCTGTTCGGTCATAATGGGTTGTTGCCTTAAAATCTGCCTCTAGCTCTAGATAGGGGGATTTACACAAAAATGCCTAGTCGTAGGTATATAAAGCGATGGTAGCGTACCGATGGTGGCCGAACGGTTAGGCGTGCGACTTACAAGACGCCGACACCGAGTTCGAATCCTCTCAGCCCCGCACCAAAGACTCAACAAGCTACGTGCGGATCTACCATCGCTCAAAACGGTGAAGGGAAACAACGCTCGGAAACCGGCATGTCCAAGAACCGCAACATTCAAGGGCATGCGACATCTGCCAACCCGCACTGGGCCCGCGTGGGAGATTACAGCCCATACTCTCTCGCTGAGAGAAGGCCGGAGTCCCAGCAGTGGGAACGTGAAAGGCTGATAATGAGGTATATAAAGACAGCGTCGGGTGGGCCATACCCACTATTACCTACCCCAGGTGTATCAAAAGTCTGAGTTGTAGTATCGGGGGGGCGTCGCTTCAAGCTGGACCCCCCTAGGTTCTTAGTGTTGTGGTGTTGTTTTTTGAATACCTTATCACATTTTTTCTCCTCCATCTATTATGTAGATTAACATACATTTTTCTTGTATTTTTTGCAATGAATAACTCCGTCACTAGGGATGTCCGTCCACTAGCCTATCCGCCAACCCGACTGTCCAAGGTTTAGGCTGGTTTCTGGCCGAAAATTCTGAATTCGGTCCAAACCGAAAATTAAGCCTCTGTCGGTCACTATTATTGTGTGTATGTTTATTATGTATACACATGGTCATTAAATTCGTAGAACTACTTAAATAAAAAACATAATTACGATATTCTCGTGATTTTGCTTCGTTAATAACAGGTTCCAAATGTCAAGGACTGACTAGGTTAGGGAAGTTGAGCTTAGTGGCTAATTAACTATGTATTATCTATCCTTACATATCCTATACTAATATATATTTTCAGCAAAAAGTCGTGGAAAAACGAGACAGCTTTTTACCACCTGTTTAGCACCTGATGTTAAGTGACGATGCGGTCGAAGGTGGCGCCACGCTACACCTGGACTGGGAACTGGCTCTCAAGTGAGGCTGCCGGAACACACCGATAGGTGCACGGCGACAGATTGTTGATGTTACCAGCTGTTCCCCGCGGTTTCACCCGCGTGGACTACAGTTTATCGCGATAAAAAGTACCTATCCTATGTCCATCCTCAGAGTTCAAGCCATCTCCGTACCAAATTCCATTAAACGCTCGAAATTACACCGGTTATTACAGGTACCTTCTAGGTATGCGTGTTACACCGTCGACCGCATCTACGCTTGGCAACAGGCGGGATGGCGGTCAAACGCATACTAATTAAAAGTAAAAAAAAAAAAATTAATAATCGAACCTTATTCGCGGTTTTGGATCAATATGTCATGTCATCGTCATTTTAGTAGTAATATGTCAAGCCCTAGTACTAAAATGACATATCATGACTTGACATATAGATCCAAAGTATGGCGGAAGAGGACGAACCGAGAAATCGAAGAACTGATGGCCGAGCTGAATGTCATCGGCGAGATGAAAGCGCACAAACTTCGCTGGCTCGGCCACCTTGAGAGAATGGGAGACGATCGTGCGGTCAAACGAGCATATACAGTGGACGGCCGAGTGGCCGTCGCCCTGTCGGCCGTCCCAGATATCGCTGGAAAGACGAAGTCACGAAGGATTTGCGCGAGCTCCAGGTGGAGGACAGACCGAAGTGGCGTCTTTTGTTATCGGAGGCCAAGACTTACTTTGGGTCGTAGCGCCATCTCAGTTAGTTTATAGATCCAAAATCGCGGATAACGGATCAGGATCGATTATTAATTTCGAGCGTAAATCGTTAGTAGCTGTTCACGCCTGAAAGCGAGACAGACAGACAGGGTTACTTTCGCATTTATAATATTAGTAGGATAATAGAGATGTTATAAATAGGGCAGACTCTGTCTAGCCTTCAAACAAACAACCATCTGTACCATTTGTCCAATTACGTACAACATACAACAATCTATTGAAAGATACAAATTCTCAGTCACACGCGCCGTCCATTAATCTCAAGGAAATATACCTCTCTACTCAAACAAGCGGCGCGATCACGAAACCAGTTGTTAAAAAAGGTCTAACCACAATATCTTTCGCATGGCACTTACGCCCGTCTTCCGCTGGCTTGCAACAACCACAGCAAATATCATAAAGGTGTTGTACCTTTTGTCCACAGGTCCTGCGCGCGCGCAAACATCGTCGCGCACAGAGCTCAGTCGAGCACCAAACGCCGCGAGGACAACACGTCCCGCGTGAATAAATGGATAAAAAATAGTAAACGAAGTGTTAAGTGACAAAAGATAACGAGAAACCGTTTGTAGTGTGTTCACAAGTGATGCTAGATATTTTGGTGATAAAGTGATATTATTGTTATTTTTTTCTACGAAAAAATCGACGTTGTTCAATATGCAGGGACGTGACAAGCTGTGTGCGAAGCTCACGAGCGCTTTCCTGAGAAAATGGTGTAAGTAGACTTTGTTTTGCTTAGTTACTATATATATTTTCTACTCGGATGGGTGACCGCAACACTTAGAGAAAAAACCCTTACTTTTCTTCTGAGTCTTACCTTCCCAAATGTAACCTTTTCCTTCCTTATTTTACCTTAGTTTTCCTTCTGACTCAAAAGTCCTTCCCTTTTGATTCGGAAGGAAAATGTATTTAGGAAGGTCTTTTGACCTGACTGCGAAAGAAGGACGCTTATGTGTTTCGAGTGTATGTATTCATGTATGTTTCTTAGGCACGGCCTGTAGCCTGAATGGCTTGACGGATTTTAACATATGAGGTGTCATTAGATTCTTCTGTAATGTGGATCTTTATGGGTGACGTAGGGTACCTACTTTAGTTTGGCGCAATCGGGTTTTTTGTTCCTTTTGTAATGTATAATATCTCCGTGTAGTTGTATTTACAACTGAGCGCTTCCAAACGTCGGGTGGGCACTCGTTATCTTAGTTTATCAGTCGATGCGAAAGCCTTACGGCCGTTATTACCTTACGGCTGTTATCCGCTGTTTTGGATCGATATGTGATGACATAATATGTCATTTTAGTAGTAAATGTCAAGCCCTAGTACTAAAATGACATAGTATTCAATTCAATTTATTTATTTCAGATTATGTCAAAATCCATACAGGTCAATTCTATTAAATAACAGAAAAACAAAAAAAAAACATAAAAACATCAATTACCAATTCTAACTAAAGACAAAACAGGCACAATATAACAAAACCATGGAACAGTGTTATTATATTAATTTAATCTATATTTCGGTTTGGATCCGGAATGCCCAATATGCGACCTGGTCCAATGCTGCGTTATTGGGCAGTCCAGATCCATCCGCCAGGCGAACAGCTGCAGCTCCATTATGACATGACATATCGATCAAAAAAAAAAGCTTGGGATTTTAGTGAACTTGCTCCAATTCAATCAATTAGTAATAAGAAGAAAAGTGTCAATGTGATCGCGCCAAAAAATTACCTGCCGGGCGTTTCTTGCCTGTTCTTTTGCCGGCGCGCCGGCAAAAGAACGCCGGCAAAAGAACGTTAGAACGTAAGAAGGTTAGAACAGGCGTAGCTAGTTTTAAGTTGACGTTTTAATGTGATTACAATGTATCTATTGAATACAATATCCTATAAATAAAATATCCTATTGAATAAATATATTTTTGATTTTGATCCAAAACCGCGGATATCGGATCGGGATCAATTTATTAATTTCGGGCGTAGAAGAAGAAGTAATGTCTAAAATATATCTCTAGTAGGACAAACTATTTTATCCCCATGGGGGTAGAATTATTCAAAATCCTTTCTTAGCGGATGCCTACGTCATAACATCTACCTGCATGCCAAATTTCAGCCCGATCCGTCCAGTGGTTTGGGCTGTGCGTTGATAGATCACTATGTCAGTCAGTCAGTCACTTTTGAGCTTTATATATATTCAGATAGATTTATTATCTTTTTTAATGTCAAATATTTCGAATATTCGCCAAAAGGAAATATTGAATATACGCTCACCGATTATTCGCCATAACAACCGCTCGCGACATCTCTACCCGAGTGACAGTTTGAATAAATATCCGATGAGTCATGCAAATGACATGTGGCTAAGTCTTTACGTCACTATCACTAGTCGTTAGTTAATTAACAGATATCTTAACTTATTACAAAAACTAAATAGCTTTTTTTTATTAGTAACTATAGCTGCGCCCCGCGGTTTCACCCGCGTCTTCTCGTTATCCCGTAGGAACCTTTTCCGGGATAAAAATATGCTATGTCCGTTTCCTGGTCCTAAGCTACCTCCCCACCAATTTTCAGCCAAATCGGTTCAGCCGTTCTTGAGTTATAAGTAGTGTAACTAACACGACTTTCTTTTATAAGTAAATATAATAGATAGGCAAGCATTTGACCCTCAACTGATGGTAAGTGATGACGAGGTCGATGATGGAGCATGCTCGCCTTGAAGATACCTATTCACTCTCGACTTGAAGGCTCCCAAATTGTACTTATCGGGAAACACCAGTAAGGCCGGTAAGCTATAGCTTATTGCAAAGCTAGCGGAGCGGTCCCGGGTTCGAATCCCGGTAAGGGCAAATATATGTGTGATGACCACGAATGTTTGTTCCCGAGTCTTGGATATTTCTATCTGTATAAGTATTTATATTATAAGTATGTATATCGTTGCCCTATAGTACATTCAGCGACAAAAGTAGCTAATCGTGCTAGATTTTCCAAATGTGCTTTGGTTGTGATCCCGCAACTCATTAATATTCATGTTCCCATCCCAATGTGTACAACCAAACGAGAGAAATCTTATTAGTAAAGCTAATTAAAAAATATCGGACCATTAGATGACAAAAAAAGCTTGGGATTTTAGTGAACTTGCTCCAATTCAATCAATTAGTAATAAGAATAAAATTGTCAATGTGATCGCGCCAAAAAAATTACCTGCCGGGCGTTTCTTGCCTGTTCTTTTGCCGGCGTAAGGAGGTTGGAACAGGCGTAGCTAGTTTTAAGTTTGACGTTTTAAAGTGATCACAATGTATCCTATTGAATAAATAAAATTGACTTTGACTTTGTGTTTCATATCAGTAATTATTATTGTTTTTTTTACATTTTACATGGTATCATTTTGACCACAACATAACACACCAAATTTTAGGTGATGATGAGGTAAAAAATTGGTGTCTAAGATGATGAGGATAATAGAAAAAAGTGTGATTGTTCAGCGACTTTTGTCGTTGACTGTACCCATAACACAAGTTTCGAGCTTAATTTGGGGCTAGCTCAATTTGTGTGCAATGGTCCGCCGATAATTATTTAAATTTATTTATTACAAAAACTCCATTATAACCACAGTTAGTATAACTGCGCCCTGCGGTTTCAGCATCTTCCCTTTACCCCACAGGAATAATATATAGCCTATGTTTTAATCTAGGATATAAGCTATCTCCATTCCGAAATCCATCAAAATCGGTTTAGTAGTTGCGGTGATACGTGGCGACAAACATTCACACACACAAACACAAGCTTTCGCATTTATAATATAATAAGTAGAATAGGGTATGTAGTAGGACTAGCTGCGCCCCGCAGGTTCACCCGCGTCTTCCCGTCATCCCGCAGGAACCTTTTTGAGGAATAAAAAGTAGCCTATGTGTTAATCTAGGGTATAAGCTATCTCCATTCCAAATTTCATTCAGATCCGTTCAGTAGTTTTTGCGTGAAAGAGTAACAAACATCCATCCATCCATACTCACAAACTTCCACGTTTATAATATTAGTATGATATATAGATTTCTAGTATCCATAGACACGCTTATCCTTAGAACGTTCTGGTGAGGCTGAACAGGTTATCGTCATAACAAGAGTAAACGAACAGGTTCTAAATATAGATTAAAAACTGAGCTAAGGGGCCTTTCCTCATAAAACGTGGTTTTACGCGAGGTTTTTGATTCTGATGATGATGATTTACATCTAAATCAAATAGAAATACCATAATCACATCGTTTGACGAACTGAGAACATAATCTGTGAAACAAGAAAACAAATCAAAACAAAATTCTAAAAAATGCTACAAATAAAGCCAAAAAAGGAAAGAAATAAAAGCATAAAACGTATTAAAGGAAAGAAGCCATTAGCCAAAAAAAAATAATGAAAAATAAACGTATGGGTAAAACACCCTACCAAAACCAAAAACCTAAAAAAAAACCTAACCCAAAAAAACCTTAAAACCTCTGGTTTAAAACCTTTGATTAATAGTTGTATTTTTATTTGTTTATCTATACTCCTAACATTCTTTTTGAACATGCTGTATAGCGTATATGATGGTAGTTTGGACAAACAAGCACTAAACTTACACTTCATTATAGAGCTCTATGTCCATGACATTATGCTCAATCTCCATCTGCATAATTTTGTTTATTTTGGCCAATCTCCAATCAATAAACGAAAAATAATCAGTACTATAAATATTATTTTCAATTACTAATTTAATATTTATATAAAGACATGCCGCATGTTTCTAATTCATGAAAGATTTTAGTAAATTTCTAATAATGTCATTAAAACTAACTAAAAAAAACATCTGTAAAATTTGCTCACTGGTCGGTTGGCCATTCAAGAACTAGAGCGGCGATATGGGGAAGAAAGGTTCTCGAGTGGCGACCACGAACCGGAACACGTTCTGTAGGTAGGCGTCCCACTAGGTGGAGCGGGGACATTGTAAGAGTCGCGGGGAGCCGATGGATGCAGAGAGCTAATAGCCGTTTCCGCTGGCGCCTATGTTCAACAGTGGATTTCTTATGGCTAATTATCATGATGATGATAACTTCAAATATGAGTATTAATGTAGTGACAACAAGAACTAATTTGCTACAAACCCGCCTCAATCATACATCATGATAACAATTTTAAAGATGTATTTGTTTCTTTCTTTGTTTGAATGAAGCGGTTATCTCGTAAACTACTGAACCGATTCTGAAAATTCTAACACTAGTAGCAAGCTGCATTATCCCCGAGTGTCACAAGCTATGTTTTATTATGATAAAGTAGAGTTTTCAGTAAGAAATCACGATATTTGTAAAACAAGTCGGAGTAGAACGAGACGACTGCTGCTTTATCAGCTCACGCTGGCTAAACGGTTTGATTAGAGTTCATGTAATGTGTGAGAGAAATGTAGGCTTCCTGTAGGTCTACAGGAATGTCTGCGGCATTAAATATCTAGCTGTCAAATTTAAGGGTTTCGAAAAAAGTTATGTATAAGAAGAATAAAGGAAAGCTATAATATAGGATTTATAAGGAGGGTAGCTTCACAGTTAACTCATCTTGTGCTGTGTTTACATTTGATTGTGCACACAGCCCTGGTTTTCAGTTTACCCCTGTGCTAAACATATCCTTTTTCAGTCTCTAGACTATCTCTGTGCCAAATTTCATTTAAATCCGTTCAGTAGTTTAGGCGTGAAATAGTAACAAACATCCATCCATCCATACTCACAAACTTTCACGTTTATAATATTAGGAGGATAAATATGAATTTTGGACATGCCGATTTCCACCACCATTCCGATCAATGGCAATTCAATCTTGACCATTGGTCAATTTCAATTTATCCTCTCAGAAACGGCTAACGCTTGATTAATCAATTCCAAATCTTAAAGTGCAAGGTGTAAGGTCGACTTTGTACTAATCTTGTTCTACCTACTTGATATGCTAGTGATGTACCTACGTATAGAGGTCAATGACGTACTGTCCTCTCCGGATGCCCTACTAGGAATGCTGCGTGATGATGTTGCCTAAGTAATGCTAGGGAGGCTAGTGGTGGCACGCGGTGTCACTCGCGTCACACGCCGGACTAGACGGACGGTGAAACTATCGATGTTTCGGCAACACTAGTCCGGCGTGTGACCCGAGTGGATAGTTTTTATACTATCGGTAGTATTGATACTCGTAAATAAAAAGCTATCGATGGTATCGAATATTTTGGAGTATCGATAGTTTGCCCATTTGCAATATTAAGGTAAATAATACTTAATATTGTAAATTGGTAAACTATCGATAGTCTAAGATAATCGATACTGTCGATAGTATCGATACTATTGATAGTTTATTCTTCGCAAGAAACTGAACTATCGATACTATCGATAGTATTGCCTCATTTTGAGCTATCGATAATATCGATAATGTTTTTATTGGTGGTCATGGTTACATCACCATGTTTTCCTTCACAGAAAGCAAGCTCATTGTAAGATTGGAACCCACGACCTACCTTTCGCAGCCGACGTTACTACCGCTAAGCCTTCATTGCTTCAAATTAGTTTTAGAAAAATTTTCGCGACTAAAATAAAAACATTTTTTTATACCTAAGGCCAACCATCAACGTGTTTTGAGCCAAAAAAAAATTTCAAGTTTGCGCTTGATAATATCCTTAACTTAAATTGGCAACGTAGGTCCTTTGGATCACGGAAATTAAGTTTAAGCACTCCTGAAGCAACGATAGCTCTGTGGTAGTGACGTCAGTTTGCGATCCGTAGGTTGTGGGTTCGATTTATAGGATTCGGTACCCAAAGGGTAGTAAGTACGGGATCCTATTGCTTAGACACCGTCCGTCCATCCGTCGGTCACCAGGCTGTATCTCATGAATCGTGATAGTTAGACAGTGAGTATTTCCAAAGCCAAGGGGCAAAATTTCTTATTCGCTTGTATGTATACCCTTTTTACAATTTTGTATGGAATTTACAATTTCCCTACTATCCCTACTTCCCTTACTTATTATAAATGCGAAAGTAACTCTGTCTGTCTGTTACTCTTTCACGCCTAAACTACTGAACCGATTTAAATGAAACTTGGTGCGGAGATAGTTTGAACCCTGGGGAAGGACATAGGATACTTTTAATCGCGATAAACTGTAGCCCACAAAAAATCAAAAGTGTTTATTTGCGTAAAAACATGGTGCAATACAATCAAAATAAATAGCAGGTCTTAGGCATAAAATTTTCCATATACATGTTTTTTGCTATCATATAGCATACAAATATTTAGTTAAAAGAATTTAAAATAAACAATAATTAAATCACAATAAAAATTAAACATAGTCACAAAAAAAAAAAATGGCAATAATTAGATTAAGATTACATTACAATACAATATTTACATTACAATAACAATAATTAAAATTATTTCTGCGAAACATTTGTCTCCCAATTCAAAAATTCATTAACTGAGTAAAAGCATTTATCCAGCAACCATTTTTGTAATTTGTATCTAAAAACACGCGGGCGAAACCGCGGGGAACAGCTAATAATATTATATATCTTAATACATATATATAAATCTCGTGTCACAATGTTTGTCCTCAATGGACTCCTAAACCACTTAACCGATTATAATAAAATTCGCACACCATGTGCAGTTCGATCCAACTTGAGAGATAGGATAGTTTAAATCTCAAATTATAGTCGCAATTTTAATTTATTGCTAATTATTTGTCAACAAAAACTTTAGCCACAGCAACGCGTGGCCGAGTCAGCTAGTACATATATACAGTGTAATCTCATTAATCCGGCACTATTAAAAACCGGAGGGTGCCGGATTATTGGAATGTTCGGATTACTGGGTTATACTGAAGAAGTCATCGGTAATAAATACATTTTATTATCTCCGTTTTATAATTTAAATCGGGTGTTTTGTGTTTGCGTTTATTTGACATTTTTAACTATAAACTAGTCTCACTTGAAAGAAACAATACCTTAGCACGTGCACGTGATAAGTTTTGAGGTTAGACTGCTAGTCGATGACGCAGCGACCTGGTATAGAGGGGAAAGGGAGGTGTGGGCGGAGGGTGCCGGATTATTGGACGTGCCGATCTATCGAAGTGCCGGATTAGTGAGATTATACTGTATATATATATTTTAAACTTCGTACTGTTCGTAGTACCCACGTAAATGGTATGTCTGTTAGTCAGACGAATAAATTATAAAAAAGAAAGAAATAACAACCGCAGATGATGCATTCCAACGGCATTGTCATTAATTAATTATTATTGTTAGGTATCGCACTTCGCAGAATCTTTAGCGCGTTAGTCAACCACGGATGACTGCGCCGGTGGACATCGCATTAGTCATATATATATGTTCGTATCAGCATAGTAAAGAGTAGTAGTTCAGCTTCATACAAATCGGCCGCCGCCGGTTTGAATGTGTGCGAGACTAGCGGCCCGTGTACGCACGCACTTTTCACGCACACAATCACTAACGAACGGGGCCGCGGACGGGGCCGCGGTCATGCACTCAGTACGGAACGCGCCGCCTATGCATCACCGCAAGAGTAAAATTCAAAATTCAAAATTCAATAATGTTTATTCAATAGGATACATTGTGATCACTTTAAAACGTCAACTTAAAACTAGCTACGCCTGTTCCAACCTCCTTACACCGGCAAAAGAACAGGCAAGAAACGCCCGGCAGGTAATTTTTTTGGCGCGATCACATTGACAATTTTATTCTTATTACTAATTGATTGAATTGGAGCAAGTTCACTAAAATCCCAAGCTTTTTTTTTTGTCATCTAATAGTCCGATATTTTTTATTTAGCTTTACTAATAAGAAGATTTCTCTTGTTTGGTTGTACACATTGGGATATGGGAACATGAATATTAACGAGTTGCGGGATCACAACCAAAGCAGACCAGACCCCACAAGCAGCACCCGTTCACGAGTTGACGCATGTGCCAGCCATCGCTCTCCTCGACCATATGAGAGGGAAGAGGGCGACCCGACACATGACGCCGCTGCAAGCAAAGTCACTTTCGTGAGCATGACTGTTTTGGCTGTTTACCGAGAATGGTTAGAATAGGGGAAATAGGGAGAATAGATAGATAGAAAGAAAGATAGATAGATTAACTACAATCCCAAGCTTGTTTGTCATCTAGATAGTCCGATATTTTATAATAAGCTTTACTAATGAGATTTCTCTTTATACGAATTTGAAATTTTGTTATAGACAAGTCTTGAATTTCACTTGGGATTTTGTTGAAAAAGCGTACACATTGACCTTTGAACGAGTTGCTAACTTTATGGAGCCTAGTGGTGGGTACAGCAATTTTAGTAGTAATAGTAGGCAATTAACTCGTCGAGCGGCCTTAGCTAACCTACTGTTCTTACTTTACTGTGGTACCAGCGCGTCCGCGACACTTTCGGCTAACATGTTGCGTTTTTTACCTATACAATACACAATTAAAAAAAACCAATGATAAAGTCACTGATAGATTCCAACCAAACAAGAGAAATCTTATTAGTAAAGCTAATTAAAAAATATCGGACCATTAGATGACAAAAAAAATGCTTAGGATTTTAGTGAACTTGCTCCAATTCAATCAATTAGTAATAAGAATAAAATTGTCAATGTGATCGCGCCAAAGAAATTATTTGCCGGGCGTTTCTTGCCTGTTCTTTTGCCGGCGCGGCGTAAGGAGGTAGGAACAGGCGTAGCTAGTTTTAAGTTTGACGTTTTAAAGTGATCACAATGTATCCTATTGAATAAAGTACTATTGATATTAGAATTAGGTTTTATAACGGGATAATTACCATGTATTCGTTCTTGTTTGAGTTCTCGATATTTCGGCACTGTTGCAAGCGCCATGATCACGAGAATGCTAAAAGTTTCTGCGGGTAGGATTGTTGATATTATAACTTTAATGTTATGTTGCTATTGATTTTATTGACCATGGTAGTTTAAGGCGTTGGTTCCCAAGCTAAGCTGAAAAACGGGGTTAATTAAAACTATCTCTCTGTGTAATTCTGGTCTAAAAATAATCTAATAAAAATATATGTTAATCTACTTGATAATATAGCAGAACACCTTCAGACCGGAAAATGAAAAAATATATTTATATATATATTGAAAAAAAATGTGCAAAGTGCCCCATTTTTTTAAAGTTTAATACTACTTTACTCTTAAACTATTTGCAACAAAGACTTGTTAATACCATCAGCGTATTAAGAAATATAATACCCAAAACACTTTCGGGCAATTTTTTGAAAATACTGCTTTAATTATTTTTTGCGAATTTCTTACGTATTTTTCATACTCCCTAATCGGCACGCAGTCGCCCATAAAGTCAGTGCGGGATGCTTTCAACTGATCAATCAAGGTCAACGGCGTATGGCAGGGCCTTAAAACAGTATAAAGTCACTGATGACTTTTCAGTTGAAAGAAAATGTATGGGATGGCGCAACGTTTTTTTTTAAAAGAGTTGTGCCGTTCCGTAATGAAATGTCAGAAATGTGTTTGACGTAACACCGAGCTCTGGAAAGGCGGCCATTTTGAGGTTTTTGAGAGTCTGGCTCGAACCGTGAACGCACTTCACGTGCTGTCTGTCTTTTTAAAACACTTTTATTAGCTTGACTTGTAACTAACTAACTAACTAACTAACTAACAATGTAATCAAATCTTAGAAGTCAATTTTCACCTACTTCTAATTGTCGTATCGACTTCAAACTTTGTATGTGTATGTAATCTCGGTGACAATGCAATAATTTGGTATCATCGACCTGATCTGATGATGCAGCCGGAAGGTGGGTAGGGCATCTCTTCGCTGGCTACTAGTAAACCCCTCGTGTTTGGGCTCATATGAATCGTCTTAATGAGTACAATAGATTGGATTTGAGGATGAGGGTCTGATGATGCAACCGGAAGGTGGGTAGGGCATCTCTGCAGTGGCTACTAGTAAACCCCTCGTGTTTGGGCTCATATGAATCGTCTTGATGAGTACAATAGATTGGACTTGGTGACGAGGGTCTGATGATGCAACCGGAAGGTGGGTAGGGGATCTCTGCAGTGGCTACTAGTAAACCCCTCGTGTTTGGGCTCATATGAATCGTCTTGATGAGTACAATAGATTGGACTGGTGACGAGGGTCTGATGATGCAACCGGAAGGTGGGTAGAGGATCTCTGCAGTGGCTACTAGTAAACCCCTCGTGTTTGGGCTCATGTGATTCGTCTTGATGAGTCCAATAGATTGAACTTGGTGACGAGGGTCTAATGATGCAGCCAGAAGGTGGGTAGGGGATCTCTGCAGTGGCTACTAGTAAACCCCTCGAGTTTGGGCTCATATGATTCCTTTTGATGAGTCCGATAGATTGAACTTGGTAACAAAAGACTAAAAAGTAAAAAAATAAAAATATATAGTTTAAAAAACTAAAAAAAACACTTTAAAAACGCACTGAAAAATATAAAATAATAAAATTGACTTGTATTAGTTACGATATAATGGTTAATTCAAAAAGTGTGGAGCGCTTTTACTGGGTAAATAAAAGTACACACAACCAAAAAGCGCTCCACACTTTTTGAATTAACCATTATATCGTAACTAATACAAGTCAATTTTATTATTTTATATTTTTCAGTGCGTTTTTAAAGTGTTTTTTTTAGTTTTTTTAAACTATATATTTTTATTATATGTAGCTATAACTCCTCGCCCGCTAACTCATCCGTTGTCAATGGATTAAGACGAGGAATTGGCAATATTGGCTGCAGGGATTTCCTTTTTTCTCAGCAATTACAAAACATACAGAGCTAATATTTATGTACATTACAGATCATGTTTTTGATATCAAATTGTCGGAAGGATAACACGATTGGTTAACCTTCATAGCAGACAAACAATGATCGTAAACTGCCCTCTAAAAAAAGATTTTCATTTTACAGGTATACAAAACCGATTTAAGAGTTGATTTTTTTTGTGTGGTTTTTTGTATATACACATTCTTCAAAGAACTACAGATTTAGTCTTATAAAATTAACAATGGTTAATGTTGTAAGACTTTTAAACGAAAAAAAAAACCTTTTTTGACGCATACGAACTTACGGCATTAGTCAGCTCGCTTGCGTTTTTGTATGGAGCTTATTTCAGATTTATTGTTTATCACGGCGTCCTCTTAACCACCTGCCAAGGAGGATACTTTTTTATCGCGATAAACTGTAGCCCCCGCGGGGAACAGCTAGCACTTGTCATATTTAATACTTGACACTGGCAAATACCTACACAAACCATGTGAAGCCATGAAAAAAACCTCAGACTGACTTCCGAGAATCTTTTAACAAGTCAGTCAACAAACAACCTTACGCAAGTACTCGTAGGTACTTATAAGTGTATCTGTACATATATATATGCTTCATAGTATTTATATTTGCATGGACTTTACTCCTAGGATGTACCTTCAGCGAATGATAGAACCAAACAGGTTACTAAATGTCGTCGGCTAGCAAACAACACCGCACAAGTCAAAATTTTGTGGTATTGACATTTTAATGCATCATTCAATTTCACAGCGATGATGGCTCAGTGGTTGTGACGTCGGCTTGCGATCCGTAGGACGTGGGTTCGAATCCTACAATGAGCTTGAGCTTTCGGTGAAGGAAAACACCGTGATGAAACCATAGCTTGGTGGTAGGGTATTTTCTAGTACTCGCCTGGCTAGATACCACCCTCTTGTTAAGAATCTGTCGCCAAGCACCTATCGGTGTGTTCCGGCAGCCTCACTTGAGAGCCTGTAGAGTCCAGGTGTAGCGTGGCGCCATCTTCGACCACATCGCCATTTAACATCAGGTGATTTGTGGTCAAACGCTACCCTGTAAATAGTAAAAAAAAAATTCATTCCATTAGATGCAGTTTTGACGTGCGCTTCTATGAATCTGTCAGTTGCAAGCATTTTTACTAAATAGAAGCCGTTAATAAAAAAATTGTAACTCACACAAGTCAATAATTTACATAAAAAATATAATTAAATAAAAATATAAATTAATAAAAATATTATAAGTCTCTCCTGAAAGTTGCAAAATTGACTTGCGCGGTGTTGGTAGCTAGCCGACGATATCCAGTTACTGAACTGACTCGTATGTTAGGTTCGACCGCATTTTGCTTGAGTTTGTGTGTGTGTGAATGTTTGTTACTACGTATCACCGTAACTTCCAAACCGATTTTGATGAAATTTGGAATGGAGATAGCTTATACTCTGGATTTACACATAGGCTACTTTTTATCCCGGAAAAAGGTTCCTGCGGGATAACGGGAAGACGCGGGTGAAACCGCGGGGCGCGACAAATATTCCATAGGAATCTCTTTCATAAAATAGTGGAGAAATACTACAAAACTGCATAAACGGTATTAATGACTAATTATACTTACAAGCGTAACCATTCTCAGCATGCGTATAATTTAAAACATCACAAAATGTTTAGCAAATGGTTATAATTGCGTTAGTCGTCCTTGAAGCAATGTTGCGTACGGTTTAAACGTTTGGCAAGGCATTGCGACAGCAAAGTGCCTGGTACCTAGCAAATACAACCTATCCGTTGTCCAGAAATAAGCAAAAATTCTGTTAATAGATAAGGCAAAAAAAAAACAAAAAAAAATTGTTAAAAAAAAAACAGAAAAAAAAGAGTATAAATATATGAAAAAAAAGCCCTTATCCCCCCTCCCATCCCCTCCTATCCCAACATACTCTACTTCCCTCAGAACTCCAAATTCATCAAGAATTTGGAGTAGGTAGTAACAATAGAGCAAATTGGTGACAAGGTGTGTCAGCTGAGAGAAGTCTCCGGACATTACTGTCCGAGGAAAACCGGAATGACGTACATAAAAAAAACCTATCCGTTGATAACGCTGCACTGAGAAAAAAATTCGGACTTTCCTTCTGAGTCTTAGCTTCCAAGACCGATAATTTATTATTATTTATTTATTTATTTAATTAAAACGGCGAACGCCAATTACATTAATTAAAATAAATGTGTACAAAACAATAATTAACACATAAAAACATAGACAACAGCAATACAAGGTAAACAAATACACATAAGCATAAAATAAACAAAAAGAAAAATAAACGAATATAAAATTAAGAAAAATAGAATTAACAAATTTACACATTCTTTCATACGTCCCTCTCACAAAAACGCAGGGTTTGCGTCCAGGGTTTGTAGGTCCCATTAAGGTCTACAAAAAAGTCCGCGAGAGCATATGTCGAACTATTATAGTTATGACACAATAAGTGTTTTTTTATATTTTTTTCATTTAATTTAAATGCCGCTTCTAGAAAAGACTCTTTATTTGTATCTTGGTATTAATCCTTCAAAATAAATTACTTTACATTCAAGACTGCTTCAATACCTTTATATAACTTTTTGAATTATTATATTTGGACATTCCATTCGAAAGATATCACGATGTTAGAAAAGTTGCGTGGTAGCCGCTCACTCTGCTCGGCAATGTAGGCGTCACTGGGGCACGGGTCGCACGGGAGGAAGGGTTTATGTGCGTATATTATAATATTAAAATTTGTAATTTTTGTTATTACCCGTGCAAAGCCGGGGCGTCCGCTAGTTTTTATATATATAGATAGCCTGAAGGCCCTCTCTCACTCAAGAATGTTATTTGTCAGTATTTTTTGTATGAGTTACTTCCAATCCATTGAGTTATGTATCGTATTTGTTTTAATCTTAAATAGACGTTTAGTTTAGAGGTCGGATTTTTTTGGTTACATAAAATAACGACTAACAATTTGTTAAAAACACTGTCGTAAATAGATTCATTTAACTAATTAGAATAAATTATATATCTGTCGCTTTATTCTTTAGATATAATTGACACATGTAGTAAGTACTTCTTAAGTTACTTGGTAGCTTCGCACGTAGGTATTTAAAGAGATTTTTTGAAAATCGATACGAATGGTATCGAGTTTTTAACTACTAAATCGATTATCTGCAGCACTACTCGCTACAGCCTACGGCTACCGCACTTATCGAGCCGTCATTCTTTTAGAGATCTTTGAAACAAATGTAAAATGTTTTCTACGGAAATGGGTTGGGAGGGTTATATCGTCAAATAAAGCGACCTCATTTATAATATTGATCGAAATTCTTTTGATCACATATTATATGATGTGTCACATCATTGTGCGTAATAAAAATATACACATACTAGCTGCGTCCCGTGCTTTTTCCATCTCGCAAGATCGCTTCAATATCGTCAATAGAAAAGACATCAACGCGCGCCAAAATTACCCTAATTTTTTCGAACTTTCTTACTCTTATCCTCATTACGTTCCCACTGCTGGGACTCCGCCCTCCTCTCAGAGAGAGTACGCGCCGTAATCTCCCACGCGGGCCCAGTGCGGGTTGGTAGATGTCGCATGCACGCGAATGTTGCGGTTCTTGGACATGACGGTTTCCGAGCGATGTTTTCCTTCACCGTTTTGACGGATTTGGATGAAATTTGAAATTTGCATTGGAATTGGCAACCCTACAGCTGTAATAATTAATTAATTAATGATGTTAGCTCAGTACGTTATGTCTCATCTTCAGTTTGCTTACAGACCAGTGTTGCCGAAATATCGATGGTAAAACTATCGATAGCTTCCATCCGAAAAAGCCATACTACCGATAGGCCAATCGATACTATATGGGATATCGATAGTGTTACGATTGGTTGGCTATCGATAGACTATCGATTAACTATCGATCGGCAACACTAATAGAGACAGACTTCTGTTATTCTCTATTCTATTGCAATGGACTAATATAAGGTCACTGAACCCGAATCTATGTTATTTCATTCAACTCTCTTCGCTTATTTGATTCAAACTTATTTAGGTATTTACTCGAGAAGTACTGAACCGATTTCAATTTAGTTTTCAGAATTCGATAGCTTCGATTTTAGATTACAATTTCGAATCCTACAATAAGCTTGAGCTTTCAGTAAGACATCGTGATGAAACCATAGCTTGGTGGTGCCATGCTCTAGTGCTCGTCTGCTAGCTACCAGCCTCGAGTTAACAATCTGTCGCCGTGCACCTATCGGTGTGTTCCGGCAGCCTCACTTGAGAGCCAGTTCCCAGTGCAGGTGTAGCGTGGCAACCCTAGCTGGACGCACACTGCAAGTTGTGTGTAATTCGACAGCCACGCACACAGCCGCGGCCGTATCGTTGCGATTAATTTGAAGAAAAAAGTGTGTGTTTTTTTTACACGAAAAGCGTTATTGGTGCGCCGCGCGCCAGTCTCTCTCGCGCAACCGCGGCGCGACGAAATGCCGCGAAAATAGCGCCGCGCGATTTTATAAATTACAAATTCTGTGCGTTTTCCCGTTTCACCGTTCAAAATGGCGATTCGCTCGGTCACGCGTATGGTGGAATACGTCAAGTCGAATAGGAGAATTAGTGAGTTGGTTTTCTTTAACACATTTATTAACTACTTTCCTTCTAGACGCGTGTGGAAAGAGTTCTTAAAGGTCGGCAACGCGTCGGCAACTCCCCTGGTGTTGCAGATGGCGACGGTGACCGCTCTCCATCAGGCGGGCCGTCTGCTTGTTTGCTAATCTACTATATAAAAATAAGTCGGGTTTTCCTTCCTGACGCTATAACTCCAGAACGCACTAACCGATTTCCACGGTTTTTCATTCGTTGGAAAGGTCTCGGGCTCCGTGAGGTTTATAGCAAAGAAAATTCAGGAAAAATTTCAACAGAAAAGCGGGAAAATCTCACATAAAACGAAGCCATCTGGTGGCGAAACGGAGTTCGCCGGGTTTGCTAGTCTATTACATAAAAAAATAACTAACAATGTAATCAATCTTAGAAGTCAATTTTCGGTACTTCTAATTGTCGTATCGAAATGAAACTTTGTATGTATGTATATATAATTAAACTACCATGGTCAATAACATTGGAATTAGGTTTTGAAACTTGATAATTATGCGTTTTATGTTTGAATTCTGGACATTTCGGCACTGTTGCAACCGTCACAAAAATACAAATACATGCTAATTATGTATCCCGTTCCAAAATCTAATTACAATGATTTTTTTTTAAAGTTAAGCTGTGGTTTTTGCGAAATGGCCAGTGTGACCTTACCGTACCTTTCTGTTAAGTTAGGTAACTTTGAATCGGTTGAAATAGTCTGTTTTGAAATAGGTGCTGATGTTTTTAATCTGTGACGTTGAAGTTGTAACTAAATTCGTGTGTTTTTCGAAATTGTCAGTGGTTGCGGTTTTTTTGCTTAAATTGGTCTGAATGTGGCCATTAAAAAGTGATTTAATTTGGCACAATGTACGCGTCGTGCGTTTTCAAAGAAAGAAAGTGAAATTTTTCGCCTTACGTCATTTGAAATATGTGTTTAGTTTTTTTAGGCGTTGTGATGAGATGTCACGGATTAAGGCAAAGATGTAGAGGTACCTACATAAATTGACTACATGGAGAAAAAAGACCTTCCGACCATTTTTCTTCTGAGTCAAAATGGAAGGACTTGTGATTCAGAAGGATAACTAATACAAAATAAGGAAGGAAACTGTCTTGGAAGGTAAAGACTCAGAAGGAAAGTCAGAATTTTTTTCTCAGTGTAAACATTAAGAAGTTCAAATTAAAGTTATTCAAGTTAAGTAAGTAATAATTAATTGCAAAAACGATTGGTTTTTGGTTTTTATTCAATTAAAATCGAATGGTTGGAGAATGAAATAAATCAGCTGATTTATGTATAAATTAAATGTTGCCATTGTTAAATTAACGTTGTACACACTTATTTTAGTGTTTTTTTTAATATCTGCTCATTTTATAATTAATTACAAACAAAAGATCTTAATGAGATTTTTAATGAGCTACTTAAATGTTATCATAAAGTTTTCTATACTGTAATCGGTTTTTTCTTCATTCTGGCTTGAAGGATTTAAGTGAAATTTGGATTGCAGATAGCTTTTATCTTGGATTAATACATAATGCTACATTTTATCCCGAAAAATATGTGGGATAGAGAGAAAACCGCTGCGCGATACTAGTTTCCCATTAAGGCCCTGCTATACGCCGTTGACCTTTCTTGATCAGGTGAAAACATCCCGCACTGACTTTATGAGAGACTGACGTGGCGATTTGCGAGTATGAAATACGTAAAAAATTCGCAAAAAATAATTAGAGCAGTATTTTCAAAAAATGGCCTGAAGGTGTTTTGGGTATTATATTTCTTAATACGCTGATGGTATTAACAAGTCTTTGTTGCATATATAGTTTAGGAGTAAAGTAGTATTAAACTTTTAGAAAATGGGGCATTTTGCACATTTTTTTTCAATGTATAAATTTATTTTTTGCATTTTTCGGCCTGAAGGTGTTCAGCTATATATCAAGTAGATTAACATATATTTTTATTAGATTTTTTTAGACCAAAATCACACAGAGTTTTAATTAACCCCGTTTTTCAGCTTAGTTTGGGAACCAGCGCCTTAAACAATCGAAAACCCGCCCGAATTGGCAATGTAAAGCGGCCGAGCAAAAATAAGTGGTTTTATCATACGAAATCATTCGGTTCTAACTTAAATTATCTAGGTTGCGAGTAAAAGGCGGTCAGTATACGAGCGGGGCAGCCCGCTGTGGCTAGCGGAGCGTGACCCGGCGGATTAGCAAGAACCACCTTGACTCGCTGAAGGACTTGGCGAGGGGAGAGCTCCTGGCCGAGTGAGAGCTGACGAAGTGGGGGTTGGGGAAAAAAGGAGCTGGTGGAACGATTTATTGCGTGAAAAGGGGCTGCGTGGGGGTAGGGAATTGAGAGGTTAGCGAGAAGATGTATTTTGTGTAGTAAAAAATTGCCTTCCGGAAAAAAGGGGTAGGAAAAAGCTAGCGGTTTCCCGTGGTTTCACCCGCGTGGGTCTACAGTTTGTCGCGATAAAAAGAATCCTATGTCCTGAGTGGGTTACTATCACCGTACCAAAGAACAATGGCCAAAACGGACCCGAGGTTGTATGAAAACGAGCTTTACATGAAAAAAAATGTAATTTTTTGCCTATTATGATTATAGTTAACGATATTTTGAGGAAACTGTAGAAAAATATGACATAATTTTTATTGATTTCGTAGTTTTTAATGACATTTTTTAACTAACACGATGCTTGGATGTTTTTAAAGGAAGATACATATGCTACCAATTTTGTTGTACTTCTTTTTCATTTTTCTGAAACTAACGTTAATCTCTACACCAAAAACTGTTATAATATGTCGTCGTACAACTTCAATAAGCTCGCAATTTTCTTACAAAATATATTGCGGGCAGGTCCAGGGCAGTATGAACAGTGGCCGATATAAATATAAAAAAATATAAAAAAATTATATATATATCGGCGCAAAGCCGTTATTGTGATTTTAATAATAATAATAATAACCGATTGTCAATGAGTTAACTAATTTTATAATGATTGTTAGAGGTTAAAACCTCAGCTGGAACGATCACAGGCAATTTTTACGAAGTTTGTAAACATTGCTTGTGCGAGGCCAGTTTTGGTATAAATACGACCGCTCGGCAGAGCTCTAGTCAGTCTGGCTTGAGCCGTCGTAGCGATCGGACCTCCCGAACTCTGCTGTGCCAAGTACCTAGACTACTTATTGTTGAATAAATAGTTCGAAAACTATCTACTTCGTTTTTCTGTAACCACCTATCATACCCCGACCTGATGATGACGATGATGGTGACGTCATCATTGCTGACGTCAGTCTTGCTAAAACAGCACTGGGCTCGGCCACCCGTCATCAGAAGTGGGATTGGAACGGAATCCAATCCAGGACACCTCCTCATCAGCTCGTTCATCACGTGATCTACTGGAACAAACCAGTGCTGTATGCTCCCAGCCGATAACGTCACTGGCTGTGCCGGACCCTTCGTTAGATACTGTACTACGACAAGCCAACGTTCCAGAACAGCAGCATATGCTGTTAATACATGCCCAGCCCATCTACGGCAGGGGTACCACCACAATTCCTCATGGAAATGATGCAGAAGATGTCAGAACGCTTGTGTGCTCAACCCAAAGAGTCACGAGTGTAATCAAGGATGTTTACCTGCCATCATGTGATCCGAATACCAATGTTGGTGTTCGTGAGGCCATTGAAACATGGAAGCTCGATGACTTTGATATCCGGATGAAGGCATGTAGCCTTTGAAGGGACGTGATATATGTGTGTCCACCGATGCGTCATCATCACATTGTGGCACTTCACAAAGTGCGCGTTATTCTACTACGTTACTAATAGGGGCCCGCGCGGTGTATTGACTGCGTTGAAACGAACCGTGCATCTACTTGAAACACCAACTTAAATCTTCGTTGATGGAAGAAGAGTTTCTGTGTGAATTAATGAATGAAATACCGTGACCACCTCAAAAACAATATTCACGCTATGGCACCAGGAATCGGCCGAGCAAGCGGAAATATTGCAACGTTTGGTTTTGATCAAAAATTATGAAACCAAACAGTACCGCTCCACACTTGAAGAACTGCAACTTAGGATGTACTGCACAACTCACCGTATTGCTGGAGTTGCCCCGTTCACACTTATTGCTGGACGACAGTACTGTCTTCCACCGGAATTGCCGAATCTAGTGGACATTGACAACTATGCTATTGAGATGGAAGCGCTTACCCTACACATGCAACTAAAAATGGCACAAGGTCCTGCTGTCTTGGATAGACAGTGTTTCAATCTACATCCTTCCCTGCCAAAGAGATTACATACTCATCAAAAACACGCCGCGTAATCAGACATCTAATTCTAATTGCAGGTATCTTGTTAAGAGAGTTCGGCGTTCAGCTTCCTCGTGCCTCTCACCCAGGTGACCATGGGACCGTATCGGCAGAATGTGACTTATCTACACCGGCTCCCAAATACCCCGCTGCTACACCAGTCAAACTCGTGCTTTTTACACCACGAGCAGTCCAACTTGTGTAACCAAAACGGGTGAGATCCTTTCATTACCTTAAAACCCCATTAAGTTATCCCGTTTCCTATAATAACACTTATCTACGAGAATCTACGATAACCCACGAGAATCCACGAGAATCCACGAGAATCCACGAGAATCCACGAGAATCCACGAGAATCCACGAGAACCTACGATTTAACATTCCTATCCCAACGCACTATGCTAAACTAACATTCTACGAGATTTAACATTCCTATCCTAACGCACTATGCTAAAACTAACATTCCACGAGGTTTCCACGAGGTATCCACGAGGTTTCCACGAGGTATCCACGAGGTATCCACGAGGTTTCCACGAGGTTTCCACGAGGTATCCACGAGGTTTCCACGAGGTATCCACGTGTTCCCATATTTCCATTCAAAGCGCACTATGCGTGCATTAACATGCAATGCGTTATGCTTCTGACCTTACCTAAAAGCAACACCGGTTGCTTACAGATACCAAACTCAGAAGAACCATATTTCGTTGTTTCAGTATCCACGAGGTTTTCCACGAGGTTTTCCACGAGGTTTTCCACGAGGTTTTCCACGAGGTTTTCCACGAGGTTTTCCACGAGGTTTTCCACGAGGTTTTCCACGAGGTTTTCCACGAGGTTTTCCACGAGGTTTTCCACGAGGTTTTCCACCAGGTTTTCCACGAGGTTTTTCCACGAGGTTTCCACGAGAACACTACAAGGCTGGTGCAGAGCGCGCACCCACGAGGTATCCAAGAGGTTTTTCCACGAGGTTTTTCCACGAGGTTTTTCCACGAGGTTTTTCCACGAGGTTTTTCCACGAGGTTTTCCACGAGGTTTTCCACGAGAACACTACCAGGCTGGTGCAGAGCGCGCACCGCCTGTCAGAATGGCCGTATCGGCGCAAAGCCGTTATTGTGATTTTAATAATAATAATAATAACCGATTGTCAATGAGTTAACTAATTTTATAATGATTGTTAGAGGTTAAAACCTCAGCTGGAACGATCACAGGCAATTTTTACGAAGTTTGTAAACATTGCTTGTGCGAGGCCAGTTTTGGTATAAATACGACCGCTCGGCAGAGCTCTAGTCAGTCTGGCTTGAGCCGTCGTAGCGATCGGACCTCCCGAACTCTGCTGTGCCAAGTACCTAGACTACTTATTGTTGAATAAATAGTTCGAAAACTATCTACTTCGTTTTTCTGTAACCACCTATCATACCCCGACCTGATGATGACGATGATGGTGACGTCATCATTGCTGACGTCAGTCTTGCTAAAACAGCACTGGGCTCGGCCACCCGTCATATATATAAAATAAATATCGGGGACCATTGCACACACATTGATCGATTAGCTTCGCAGGCAGGGACACTACCAACTCGGCTACCGCGTCGTCACTACCAACTCGGCTACCGCGTCGTCACTACCAACTCGGCTACCGCGTCGTCACTACCAACTCGGCTACCGCGTCGTCACTACCAACTCGGCTACTCGTCTGTTTAAAGTATATACATAGTGTTGAATAGTTTTTACTTGAGCATTGAAACATCGCCTTTTAGTACTTCAGAGTACCTATTGAGTACAAAGTATTTTAACTACGTACCTAGCATTAATGAAACATCCCATAAAACAGTAAAAATGCATACTAATTACAAATATTTTACCTAGTTCCTAAGCAATCAGTGCGTTGTTATGTTTTTATGAAATCACTACCTGCGCCCCGCGGTTTCACCCGCGTCTTCCCGTTATCCCGCAGGAACCTTTCCGGGATAAAAAGTAGCCTGTGTTAATAAAGGGTATAAGCTATCTCCATTCCAAATTGCATTCAGATCCGTTCAGTAGTTTTTGCGTTTTCGTTGTGGGGGATCGTTATGTCTGGAATGAAATGGGGGAGATCTTTGCTCAGAAGTGGGATAAAAAAATAAATCTGGATACATAAAACACGTTACAGTCGATTTCTTATATTTATAAATACTAATGAAAAACTGGGCCATAACTTATTATATGTTATATATTAAGTTTTTAATCCAGTAAATTATACCTTGGAAATATTGAGACGAATGCGATGAAATTCGTAGATGAAAACCTCCAATACAGCACATAATTTTACAAAATATTATTTAAAAAAAAACTGTATGAGATGGTAGGGTATTTTCTAGTACTCGCCTGACTAGCTACCAGACCTGTCACCGTGCACCTATCGGTGTGTTCCGGCAGCCTCACTTGAGAGCCAGTTCCCAGTCCAGGTGTAGCGCGGCGCCACCTTCGACCGCATCGTCACTAAAATAGTTAAAAAAAAAATGGACGCTCGCAAAAGAGTTTTTACTACCTGGTAGGTATTTAGGTACCGACTACTTGCCTAAGCATAATAATGTAATTTATCACAAACATCATTACCATTGTATTTTGCACGCACACGGCAATATCTCAAGGTCGAATCTTGCGACACATATGTTTTGTCAGCTTTTTAAACAATGATCCGACCGTTGATTTTTAATCGTTTTATGATACGAGTACATATTATGTAGTTATATTATATATACACTTACATAGTCGTGCCTCGTAGTTTTATCCCCGTGGACTTTACTAGCGTGCCGATCGATTATTCATCGATAGTTAATCGATAGTCTATCGATAGCCAACCAATCTAAACACCATCGATAGGCCTATCGATACTATCGATAGCCTAAAACGAGGCAATGCTTTCGATAGCATTGCTGCCCGCGAAGCATAATCTATCGATAGTATCGATAGTATGGCCTTTTCAGATGAAAACTGTCCATAGTTCAGCAACACTATTACAACTTGTCTCTAAAATGACAGTTAATTGACAGTCCATTGACAGCGTTTAACTGTGACATGTCCATTACAATCCACATTGTGTTTGATCATAGAATTACCATGGCCATAACACTAATTTGGTACGCTTTTATTTGTGGTTTTCCTACTGACTTACTTCGTTTAGCTTCACCGATTTTGATTAAACTTGGCTTGGCTACAGTCCTTATTGTGAAAACAGCATAAAAATTTATGAAGTCCGATTTTAATTTAACTACCCGATAACCCGACGAATTAAAATCTGAAGAAAAAAATCACGTATTTTTAAATAACATAAAAACGTTTTTAATCGACAAATGCTACTATAGACAGTATATTTATTTGTGGCAAAAAACAACATACTACAGCATAAATGAATTCCTCAACAACTTCTCGAAATGATTAGAATGGATCGGTCCGCTCCTACATTGCTATACCCTATTCGGGTCCATATGTTCGCTAATCTTAACCACTAAGTTCTCTTGTATACTAACATATGAATGCAATAAATGATTGAATATGAATTTCTGCGCGTTTGGTGTCTAGAACGCCACATAGGAATAATATGCCCTTTAATTTAATATATTTAATTAATTAAAACTGTTAAAAAGACCTGAAACACTAATATATATAATTACTAGTTGCGGTTTCACCCGCGTCTTCCCGTTATCCCGCAGGAACCTTTTCCGGGATAAAAAGTAGCCTATGTGTTAATCCAAGGTACCTATAAGCTATCTCCATTCCAAATTTCATTCAGATCCGTTCTGTAGTTTTTGCGTGAAAGAGTAACAAACATCCATCCATCCATACTCACAAACTTTCACGTTTACAATATTACTAGGATATTCTTAATTTCATTTTAAATAAATTGTTTTTTATTGATGATAATTTTGATTTTGGGGTACCTAAGTGACTAAAATATTATATTTAAGGGGCTGTACGAATAAAATATGAGCTAGATCTAGTCTCGGAGGGGCTATAAGGCAGTATGTATAGCGTGCGCCGCGTTGAGCCATAAAACCTGACTGGCAAACAAGTTTACCTCTTCATAGTGTCTACTATCTAATATAGATGATGCATGAATAGATTTCTGTACCACGACCCCAACGCAATAGTTTTTCTAAGCTATGACTTTGACCTTATTTCGCCTGTGAGACGCTAATCTTCTCCCGCGACCTTCACGCGTGAATTACTCAGCTAATGGACCGGGTTAAGTGACGTTGGTTAGCTTGCGACATGTCTTGTGACAACTGTTAGGCAGAGTGTCTATTACTAACGGAGCACATAGATGACAAAAAGCTTACAAGGCGCCGACACCAAGCTCGACTCTCGGCCCCGCACCTATGGATCTACCATCGCTCAAAACGGTGAAGGAAAACATCGCTCGGAAACCGGCATGTCCAAGAACCGCAACATTCGCGTGCATGCGACATCTACCAACCCGCACTGGGCCCGCGTGGGAGATTACGGCGCGTACTCTCTCTGAGAGAAGGGCGGAGTCCCAGCAGTGGGAACGTGATAGGATGATGATGACTTCTTTAATTCGCTTCCACGTTATGGGTTCTTTAAATACTTTAATTATTATTAACGCTATTGTTTTTCTGTCTCATTATATTCTTGTCTAAAGATTGACGTCAAGAAACAAATTAGAATCTAAAAATAAATTAAAATAGATGGATGGATGTTAATTGACTGATGCTTTGTTAATAAATCTAGCTATACGATAAGAGCCTACACATTTCAAAAACTTGTGTTTCTTTTTTGTGATATTGGTGGTTAATCATTATGTGTTCGTTAATGTGTACGAGCGAATGTGTCACACGACGAGCCATGGAAAAGCCATGCTTGGAGATTCTTTGCGTGATAGAATCCGAAATGAGGAAATTCACAGAAAAACCAAGGTCACCGACATAGCTCTCAGAATTTGCAAGTTGAAGTGGCAATGGGCAGGCCACATCGCTCGACGAACCGATAACCGATGGGGAAGAAAGGTTCTCGAGTGGAGACCGCGAACCGGAACACGTTCTGTAGGTAGGCGTCGGAGCGGGGACATTGTAAGAGTCGCAGGGAGCCGATGCATGCGAATGGCGAATAGCCGTTCATGGTGGCGTTTAAAGGGGAAGGCCTATGTTCAGCAGTGGACTTCTTCCGGCTGATGATGATGATGATGATGATTGTGTACGAGTGTTAGAAATTGAAAAAAGGTTGTTAAAAGTGACTTTTCTAGTTGCTCCAAAAAAGTCCGTGTAAAGTTTAAGTAAAGTGCCACTACTTTACTTAAACACAAAGGGGACTATCCTCTTTGACCGGGCTTGTAGCTGGGTCACATCATCTGAGCATCATCCCACTTCCTACGAATATTATAAACGTGAAAGATTGTGAGTATAGATGGATGGATGTTTGTTACTCTTTCACGAAAAAACTACTGAACGGATCTGAGTGAAATTTGGAATGGAGATAGCTTATACCCTGGATTAACACATAGGCTACTTTTTATCCCGGAAAAAGGTTCCTGCGGGATAACGGAAAGACGCGGGTGAAACCGCGAGTTTGATACATTTAATACTTGACACTGGCAAATACGAGTACACCTTATCGTGTGAAGCCATAACAAAAGAAAGACAAGACAGTTTTCTTTCAAGTTATAAACAGCTATTGAACATTCCTACCACTTAAAGACAAACAGTGACGTCACGACATGCCGCTCGGCCGCGCGCGGTATGTTTGCAAAACAACCACGTTCGTCAGCTTCCTTCCTTCATGTTTGTGTAACGTTTCGTAGTACTTAGTTTAGTTGGTACTGGTACTTATCAACAGCTCGAACAGTGGAGACTGACAGCCTGCACAGTGATCGAAGAACGGACAGCAGAGTCAAGACGCCACTTCGCTCTGTCCTTCGCACCTTCTGCCAGTCCTCCACCTGCATTAAGCGCTGGGACTCCGCCCTTCTATCAGAGAGAGTACGCGCCGTAATCTCCCACGCGGGCCCAGTGCGGGTTGGTAGATGTCGCATGCCCTTGAATGTTGCGGTTCTTGGACATGCCGGTTGCCGAGCGATGTTTTCCTTCCCGTTTCGAGCGATGGTAGATCCGCACGTTACTTGTTAAGTCATAGGTGCGGGGCCGAGAGGATTCGAACTCGGTGTCGGCGCCTAGTAAAGGTGGAGACTGACATGAGCATTCGCTCGATGTGAGCACGTTACAAGTCGAACATTCGGCATGTCACAGGGGGCCGAGCAGCTCGATGACGAGCGCCGAGCACCCGAGCGCGCTCCACCTGGCTGTCGGCTGGCAAATCCCTTTGAATGTTACTACAAGTCAGTCGCTACATAGTAAAGAGTAGTAGTTCAGCTTCATACAAATCGGCCGCCGCCGCCGGTTTGAATGTGTGCGAGACTAGCGGCGCCGTGTACGCACGCACTTTTCACGCACACAATCACAAACGAACGGGGCCGCGGACGGGGCCGCGGCCATGCACTCAGTACGGAACGCGCCGCCTATGCGTCACCGCAAGAGTAGGCAATTAACTAACGAGATTTTTTTGCCGTTTTTATAGGGATAAAAAGTAGCCTATGTGTTAATCTAGGGTATAAGCTATCTGCATCTGCAAATTTTACTCAAAACCCGTTTAGTAGTTTTTGCGTGAATGGGTAACAAACATCCATCCATCCATACTCACAAACTTTAACGTTTATAATATTAGTAGGATAGGATGGTACGAAATCCTTCGTGGGCGAGTCCGACTGGCACTTGACCTGTTTTTTCTGTACTTTAACTTAATTTTCAAGTTGATCTTGTAACCTCGGCTGTAACTCAATAACTTTATCATCTAATTACGATGTCACATCTTCCCATTGTCCTGAGATGAGTATAATTCAGTTATTGTTGTAACAATAGGATGTATGACGTACAATTACAATAGTATTACTTATTTATGTAACCAACTAACCAATTTAACTGGTTTTCTTATAGAATTTCGAGGTCTAAGTTTCGTAATATTATGTAGACATCTGATAGTAAATATTCAAATTTAAACAAAGTATGTAATATGTAATAGGATAGCCAATAGTTATTTATTCAATACTAGCCAACCGCCTGTTCCAACCTCCTTACGCCGGCAAAAGAACAGGCAAGAAACGCCCGCCAGGTAAATTTTTTTGGCGCGATCAAATTGACAATTTTATTCATATTACTAATTGATTGAATTGAAGCAAGTTCACTAAAATCCCAAGCTTTTTTTTGTCATCTAAATATTCCGAAATTTTATAATAAGATTGATGTTGGTTGGTTGTGCACATTGGGATATGGAAAATGAATATTAACGGGTTACGGGATCACAACCAAAGCAGACCAGACCCCACAAGCAGCACCCGTTCACGAGTTGACGCATGCCCTTGAATGTTGCGGTTCTTGGACATGCCGGTTTCCTCACGATGTTTTTCTTCACCGTTTTGAGCGATGGTAGATCCACACGGGTGTGGGGCTGAGAGGATTTCAACTATGAGACGAACGCGTTACCGTTCGCCACCATCGCTGTTTTGAGTATAACATTATTGTAACCATTCCCAATTATCAGCATAATCTCAGGGTATATAGTCATAATGCCTACATTGTTATGACTTATGCATGTTTGTCCGTGCTATCGGCACGATCTCGACCTCAGCTGTGAGGTGCCACGAATGTACCTAACACACGTTTATGCATGGATTCCATTCAATAAAACTAGCTACGCGTCTGTCAAAACTCTTAAGGCTGGCCATACGCGGACAGCCTAATAACACTTAAGTACTTATAAATATGGTTGTTTTTTTGTTTTGTTTAAAAGCTATTTAAGTATGTATATTGCAAAGGTTTGGTTCCCAATTTGCCGCCCCTAAAATCTGCTGCCCTATTACTTAACCTGCTGATAAATCCGCCACAGCTTTCCGAAGTCCATTAAATACCCCTATTACTCAACCTGCTGATAAATCCGCCACAGTTTTCCGAAGTCCATTAAATACCCCTATTACTCAACCTGCTGATAAATCCGCCACTGCTTTCTGAAGTCCATTAAATACCTTTGTGTCAGTCATCCTATCTCTTTAACTAAGCCCTTGTATGCGTCTATGAAAGACCAACTGTTTCTGGCCTCTTGCAAATTAGCGAACCCCATGCTTCTCCAATTAACTCTTTGCTGTTAATTAGCCTACATGGTAGGTACTAATTGGGCATCCATAACTTTGTATGTCTACGTATAAAATCTTCATTTTTATTGCCCATGCATGATGACTGGCTGGATTTGTTTAACTGTAAAAACACGCTGGCTTTTTTGTTTCTGTTTTTCTCAATTATATTTTTTCTTACACCAGTGTTTTTGGTTTTATTTATTTATTTTGGTAATAGGCGAGCAGCTCAGAGGCTGATGTGCCTATATCATGCTGTGTTGAATTATAGCAATGTCCAAAAGTGCAGAGAAAAGTCAATTCTGTAGCAAGGAAGCATTGTTCGTTCGCAACCACTTGTCCAGTCTGTTTTTAAAGCAATTCACTGAAGGAGCTGACACAACGTCTTCTGGTAGTCTATTCCAGTTGTGCACAACTCTAGAAGCCAGGAAATGGTGCGCAGTGTTTGATTTAGATGGTGCGCGTATTATCTGCATATTATTTCCTCTTGAAGATTTCATGCTCTCCTTGCATATGTACAGGTTGTGGATGTCTGGTAGGTTATAATAAAAGTGTTTTAAAAACCGTCTAAAATCTTGTACGTCTCAATGGGGTCACCACGAAGGCGTCTTTCCTCGAGGGTGGTGAGGCGCAATGCGCGGAGCCTGTCCTCATAACCTACACCTAAGTTTTACTTACACCTAAGTTTTACCAAATAGGTGACAAAACAATTATACGGTTCACGAGATACAGCCTGGTGACAGACGGACGGACGGGCAGCGGAGGCGTTAGTAAATAGGGTCCCATTTTACCCTACGCACGGTACGGAACCCTAAAAATTGAGAAATCAATCTTCGATTTTTTCTGAATCGATTCTTGAAACTATTCGAATCGATTCAAAAATGTTTTTAAGGTAGAATCGCTTTTGCTCATCATCATCATCATCAGCCGGATAAAGTCCACTGCTGAACATAGACCCCCCCCCTTGAATGCCACCATGAACGGCTATTAGCCATTTGCGTCCATCGGCTCTTACAATGTCGTCGATCCACCTAGTGGGGGGCCTACCTACAAAACGTGTTCCGGTTCTGGTCGCCACTCGAGAACCTTTCTTCCCCATCGGTTATCGGTTCGTCGAGCGATGTGGTCTGCCCATTGCCACTTCAACTTGCAAATTCTGAGAGCTATGTCGGTGACCTTGGTTCTTCGGCGAATTTCCTCATTCCGGATTCTATCACGCAAAGAAACTCCAAGCATGGTTCTCTCCATGGCTCGTTGTGTGACTCTGAGCTTATTCCGCCATACCTAATGTAAGCTATAAACATAGTACAATAAGAATATAAATTTTGACAGTGACAGTGTATAATACCCCTCCCTCTCCCCCCCAGGGTTCGTGCTCGCGTCCGCGGTGGTGCTCCTCCTGGCCGGCATTGTCTGCGCAGTGTTCTTCAGCTCTTGGGTCAGGCTGTTCATAGACCATGTAAGTATGACATCACTTTTAGTGTTGCCGAACTGTCGACAATGAAACTATCGATAGTTATTTATTTTGGTCAAAATAAAATTACAACCAGAATGAAAATAATAGTAACTCAAGATTCAAACTATCTCTGTACCAAGTTTCATTTAAATTGGTTCAGTAGTTTAGGCGTGAGAGTAACAGACAGACAGACAGAGTTACTTTCGCATTTATAATAAGTAAGGGATAAGTATGGATTAATTAAAATGTCTGATAAGCTAAATATGACCTCGGAAATTAAGACAATGTTAGCACAAGTGTTTATTAATTAATTTGCATGTTAATGAGCCTACGAGGTAAGGTATTGATTAAGCAACTCAAAATATTTTTGAAGTAATTACTAAGTGAAAACTTCGTGGTAATGACGTTGACTTGAGACCCGTGGGTCGTGAGTTCAAAGCCTGCAATTAGCTTGAGCTTTCGGTAAAGGAAACACGTGGGTAAAACCGCGGGGCGCAGCTAGTCCTACTCATATTATAAACGTGAAAGTTTGTGAGTATGGATGGATGGATGTTTGTTACTCTTTCACGCAAAAACTACTGAACGGATCTGAATGAAATTTGGAATGAAGATAGCTTATACCCTGTATTAACACATATGCTACTTTTTATCCCGGAAAAAGGTTCCTGCAGGATACAGGGAAGACATGAGAAACCGCGGGGCGCTTCTAGTCTTCTAAATATATAACTCAAAGGTGACTGACTGACATAGTGATCTATCAACGCACAGCCCAAACCACTGGACGGATCGGGCTGAAATTTGGCATGCAGGTAGATGTTATGACGTAGGCATCCGCTAAGAAAGGATTTTGATTAATTCTACCCCCAAGGGGATAAAATAGGGGATGAAAGTTTGTATGAAACTTTGTCAATTTTAAACCGATCGTGCTGAGACTTTGCATGCATATAGCTGTAGCCCACGCGGGTGAAACCGCGGGGAACAGCTAGTTACCTATAAAAGTTCCCATTGCAGTGCATTGTTCAATAGGCCATCATTGCCTAACCCCGTGAGAGGTTGGCTATGTAATTATGCACGCCGACTCTCGCCTTGACACACTTGTATCGTTTCGGCTCAATAGTGATTCTAAGTCAGTATGGAATTGTTGGAATGAAAAGTGTTTAAACACTCGTGTAGCGAAGCGCTCATAGGCTGGTTTTCTAAGAGTGACGCTAAAGCGGTAAGGACAGATTTGAGTTAGTCCGGTCAATTTAGACATTCTTCGAATGAACAACTTTTATAACTTTTTGAATCGTTATATCTCATAAACGGTGGTTCGTAGGAAAACAAGTATTGAGACATTTTTTATAGATAATTGTATAATCCACAATTTTTGTTTGGATAATTTTATGATAAAACTTACCGTTTTGCTGAAAATCGCGAAAAACTCATTTTTTGACCTTTGACCTTGAATATTTTTTTTTCCATACACGGGAATGATGGGGAACTTTTAAATATTATTTATAATTATGTTTTGAACAATTTTACTGATTTTCAGGTTGTTGGGATTGTATGTACCTTCACTCTCATGTTTTGGTCTAGATTGACCGTATTAAGTCTGTCTGTCTGTCTGTCATTTCATACAAATATGTCACTAACAGGAACGGGTGCTGCTTGTGGGGTCTGGTTTGCTTTGGTTGTGATCCCGTAACTCATTAATATTAAAAAAAAAAAGTAGTGACCTTGCTCCAATTCAATGAATTAGTAATATGTCAAGCCCTAGTACTAAAATGACATATTATGACATGATATATCGATCCTAAACCGCGTAAAACGGATCAGGATCGATTATTAATTTCGGCCGTATAACTTGTTCAACTTAGTATTATTTTGGTAAATAAATATTTTCATATTTGGTAAAACGAGTGTGTAAATGCAATTCCGTTTATTCCAATTACATAAGAATGAAGGTAAGTGAGTTTAGGTAACAGTAATAAATAATAATTAGCGATCGAGTGCGGGGGTGGAGGAGCAAGCGACACAGGCTTCGCATCGCGGGCAGTACAGCAGACTGGCGAGGCGGCCGGCCGGCGGCCGCGCGGCGCGGGCTGCGCGCGCGCAGGTACCTAGCCCACGTGGACTCACTACTAAAGATGTGATAAACGGCTTAAAATTGACAACGCGCTTAAAGCGTTCTGCTTATATTCTTAAGCCGCTTGAAAAAGTCGTCGAACGCTTAATCGCTTTTTGTTGAATTAACGGAGACAAAGGAGACATGTTTAATAGCGACTAGTGACAAACGCCGAGAGTTAACAAAAGCGTTTAATGATTCGTGGCTTTGCTAGTGTTGTTACTAGCTTAAATAAATTTGTTATTATTATGTTGTAATTTGGAATAGTTTTTTTATATATTATTTTTAATATTTTTTATCTTCTATCTTATTAAATAAATACTTTAGACTACAAAGTAACAATATTTATGAATTAATGAACTTCCTTTCGTACTTATCAGGCGACTGTTTGAAATGAATTATCAATCCATTAATCACTGGGTTTCATTTCAGGCGTACTTAGAAGTTCATTGATTTTATTTACATCATGTATTATTTACACTTGTTTTCACTACGGTATATTTACATTCTTGTTTTATATATACATGAATAATGCCTTTTTTGTTGTTTTTTTGTTACATAACACATACGTCTCGAAGCTCATTCGCGCGCGTAATGTAAATAAACAAAATAAGCCCTCGCTGAACTTAATTTGTCAACAACAAAAAGCGAACTAGAGAAAATTAAATGGAAGACGGAGGAACATTTCGGTTTGGTTGTAAAACACTAACCAACTAAACCAACCAAACACGAGGCGTTGCCAGTCCCCCACAAATATTACGTAAATAAGCAGAACGTAATTTAGCCTCGTAATATGACATCTAATTCAATTAATATTGCGCCTTCAGTGCATAGAAATAAGGTTGAAATAATGTGAATCCAAACCAATTAAAAATCTTTATTTTGAGTCTTACGCTTATAACAATCAGATTTTATTTTGAAATGTATACCTATCGGAATAAGGTTTGCATTTGTTTGGACTTTGGAAAAAAGTCGTCAACGTTTAAACGGAGTCGGCTTATTTTCATCAGCCCGCGCCCTGCTTATGCGCTTATTTTGAAGAGCGACGATTTTCAGTTGTATCTGTATTGCAATAAGGTTTGCATTTGTTTGGACTTTGGAAAAAAACCGTCAGCGTTTAAACGGAGTCTGCTTATTTTAATAAGCTCGCTTATGTGCTTATTTTTAAAAGCTGCGTTTTTAAACCGCTTTTCGTTTAAACGCCCACCTCTACTCACTACTACACGCGCAGCGGTGACGCGCCGCAAATCGCGGTAAAGATGTGATAAACGGCTTAAAATTGACAACGCGCTTAAAGCGTTCCGCTTATATTATTAAGCCGCTTGAAAAAGTCGTCGAACGCTTATTCGCTTTTTGTTGAATTAAACAGAGACAATGGAGACATGTGACAAATGCCGAGAGTTGGAAAAAGCGTTTAATGATTCGTGGCTTTGCTAGTGTTGTTACTAGCTTAAATAAATTTGTTATTATTATGTTGTAATTTAGAATAGTTTTTTTATATTTTATTTTTAATATTTTTTATCTTCTATCTTATTAAATAAATACTTTAGACTACAAAGTAACAATATTTATGAATTAATGAACTTCCCTTCGTACTTATCAGGCGACTGTCTGAAATGAATTATCAATCCATTAATCACTGGGTTTCATTTCAGGCGTACTTAGAAGTTCATTGATTTTATTTACATCATGTATTATTTACACTTGTTTTCATTACGGTATATTTACATTCTTGTTTTATATATATACATGAATAATGCCTTTTTTGTTGTTTTTTTGTTACATAACACATAAGTCTCGAAGCTCATTCGCGCGCGTAGTGTAAATAAACAAAATAAGCCCTCGCTGAACTTAATTTGTCAACAACAAAAAGCGAACTAGAGAAAATTAAATGGAAGACGGAGGAACATTTCGGTTTGGTTGTAAAACACTAACCAACTAAACCAACCAAACACGAGGCGTTGCCAGTCCCCCACAAATATTACGTAAATAAGCAGAACGTAATTTAGCCGCGTAATATGACATCTAATTCAATTAATATTGCGCCTTCAATGCATAGAAATAAGGTTGAAATAATGTGAATCCAAACCAATTAAAAATCTTTATTTTGAGTCTTACGCTTATAACAATCAGATTTTATTTTGAAATGTATACCTATCGGAATAAGGTTTGCATTTGTTTGGACTTTGGAAAAAAAACCGTCAACGTTTAAACGGAGTCTGCTTATTTTAATAAGCCCGCTCGTTTTTAAACCGCTTTTCGTTTAAACGCCCACCTCTAGCTCGCGGTACGAACAATAGAGCGCGCGGCTAGGGATTCGTTTCCAATGCACAACTCAATGTAAACAAAGCGTTTAGATATTTAGTTTATTTAAATATATAATATTATGTATGAGTCTGTTATGCCCGGGCCACACTAAGGTCAACGTAAATGGAAATGTCAATGCCTATCTTCGCGATAAATATTGCGTTAATTATATTATTAACGCTATTTTATATGTGAGTGGCTACACTTGAACGGTCAACGTGAATGCACTTGAATTATCGGCTAACGTCAAACGCCAATGTGAATGCCGTTGTCCAATGTCGTGGCCACACTTATGTCAAACGTTAATCATCGCGCTATTGAACGGCATTTCCTGTTATTGTGGCCCCAGCATTAGAGAATAACTGTATATGTGAAATAAATCAATCCGTTGATCAATGTTCCGTTAGTTAATACTAATTACAGGCAAAACTCGTATATCTATAGAGCGAGCAAAAACTTTAATAAACTTGATAAGTGCCTCGACATAGACTTATTCTGTACAAGTGTGGCATCGGCTAGACGGCTGCTTAGCAGAGAATTTTTTGATTGATATTTTATATTTAACTTATTTAAAGAATACTTTACATTTATGTTTATTTGTTCTAAGTTTATTTTTATGTATAAGGTTTACACGCACTATGTTGTTCGCTGTTATTTTTATATATTATCTTGTTACTATCCGTGAGCATCTATAATTGGCTATCTGTTTCTTAGTAGTTAATTTCCAAACATGTATAAGCTGTTGGTCTTCCTTTAAATAAATAAATAAATAAGTATTAAATATATATTATAATAATGTTTATGAATTTATGTATGTATTTGTACTATGTGTGTATTTATCTAAGTAGTGTAAGTTTATAGATATGTAGTAGGTAGCCTACACATATTTATTTGCTACTAGCTGACCCGACGAACTTCGTATCGCCAATAAAAGTCACCTTTTAAACCTTTCCTGAACTCCCACAAATATTTCAAGATCAAAATTATCCAAATCGGTCCAGCCGTTCTCGAGTTTTAGCGAGACTAACGAACAGCAATTGTTTTTTTTTTATTACTTACAGGGTAGCGTTTGACCTCAAGTCACCTGATGTTAAGTGACGATGCGGTCGAAGGTGGCGCCACGCTACACTTGGACTGGGAACTGGCTCTCAAGTGAGGCTGCCGGAACACACCGATAGGTGCACGGCGACAGATTGTTAACTCGAGGCTGGTAGCAGGCGAGCACTAGAGCATGGCACCACCAAGCTATGGTTTCATCACGATGTTTTCCTTCACCGAAAGGTCAAGCTTATTGTGGGACTCGAACCCACGTCCTACGATTTTCGACGAATTTGATTTTTTTGATTTTCGATTTTCTACGTCGTCGTCGATTTTTTTATATTATATAAGAAGATGTTTGTCGTGTCACCGTCTCCAATTTTCTCACACGTGTGTTGCCCCCAGGAGCTGGTGCTTCGCCCGGGCTCGATGACGTTTGAGTGGTGGGCGCGGCCGCCGGTGCGTCCCTTCGTGCGCGTCTACGTGTACAACGTGACCAACGCGGACGAGTTCCTCAACAACGGCTCCAAGCCGGTGCTGGACGAGCTGGGACCCTACGTCTACTCGTAAGTCATCATCATCATCATCAGCGACGCGGACGCGGAGTGGACGCGGCTGCCGGTGCTAAGGTCGACGTCAAGCCTCCTTCCACTTGGCTCCCATGTCTAGGATCCCATGGGATTACAGTATAATTTTTCCTAATATTCATGAGATTGAAGTTTACTAACGTTTTTCAAACACCCTCCTTCCACTTGGCTCCCATGGGATCCCTCCTTCCACTTGGCTCCCATGCTTATAATCCTATGAAGGGAAATGGCAATGCCTATCTTCGCGATAAAAATGTCAATGCCTATCTTGCGTTGATTATTTATTAACGCTATTATGTGCTACACTTGAACGGTCGACGTGAATGCACTTGAGTTGTCGGCTAACGTCAAACGCCAATGTGAATGCCGTTGTCCAATGTCGTGGCCACACTTATGTCAAACGTCAATCATCGCGCTATTGAACGGCAGTTTTCGTTAGTGTGGTCCCAGCTGACAATAACATTTTGCAATTACCGTCATCATCTTAAATACCAACCTTTATCCACATCATCACTTCAAATCAGATGTACATCTTGTAAAATTAAAAAACCCAATCTTTACTGGACCACAAGCACATTTTGAAAATTTTGCATGATCAGCAAGTTTTGTCGCTTAACGTCACCAACGCGGACGAGTTCCTCAACAACGGCTCCAAGCCGGTGCTGAACGAGCTGAGACCCTACGTCTACTCGTAAGTCATCATCATCAGCCGGAACCAGTGATATATTTAAGATCCAGCGCCCCGGGCCTGTGGGGTTTGCCGCCCCATAAGCAAAACTTTTTGTAGAGGAGACCGCGAAGATCGACCTTCACCGATCTGATAACCAGATGAGACATATTTCTTATCAAATATAATTTATAAACAAATATGCCTATGATCGCTTGCCTATCAAAAAGTGCTCATGGCTATTTTTTTTAGCCTGGCAACATTTTTTTATATCCGTTCAGTAGTTCTTGCGTGAAAGAGTAACAAACATACATCCAGACTCAGAAACTTTCACGTTTATAATATTAGTAGGATAGTAGGATCATCATCATCATCATCAGTTGCAAATTATGAGAGCTATGTCGGTGATTTTGGTGCCAACACCGAGTTCGAATCTTCTCGGCCCCGCATCTATGACTTAGCAAGCATGTGCGGATTCACCATCGCTCAAAACGGTGAAGGAAAACATGGTCGTTATGAGCGATTTGTGGTAATACATTACAGCTCATATTCTGTCTGAGGGATACTGATGATGATATGCGTTTAAGCAGTATAGTCTTGCGACCATTGCTTGCGCTTTCGTTGAAAGAAAACATCGTGATGGAACCATAGCTTGGTGGTAGGGCATGCTCTAGTGCTCGCCTGCTAGCTACCAGCCTCGAGTTAACAATCTGTCGCCGTGCACCTATCGGTGTGTTCCGGCAGCCTCACTTGAGAGCCAGTTCCCAGTCCAGTAGCGTGGCGCCACCTTCGACCACACAGGTGACTTGTTGTCAAAGACTTGAGGAAAACGATTTTAAAACAAAACTCAACCATAGTAAAGTAAGGACAGTAGGTTAGCTAAGGCCGCTCGACAAGTTAATTGCCTACTCTTGCGGTGATGCTTAGGCGGCGCGTTCTGTACTGAGTGCAGGGCCGCGGCCCCGTTCGTTTCTGATTGTGTGCGTGAAAAGTGCGTGCGTACACGGCGCCGCTACTCTCGCACACATTCAAACCAACTACTACTCTTTACTATGACTCAACTTGGTTGCCGTGGAATCGATAACGTTACGAGGAAACACGGTTATCTTTTTAAATTAATTAACAATCGATTTAAATTCCACCGAGGGAGCATCGTTCTGTCACACCCAGTTTGCGTTCTAATTGGTTTATTATCAGTCCTTACTCGTTTTGTGGTTAATAGTATGATCATCATCATCAACGTTCCCACTGCTGGGACTCCGCCCTTCTCTCAGAGAGAGTACGCGCCGTAATCTCCCACGCGGGCCCAGTGCGGGTTGGTAGATGTCGCATGCACGCGAATGTTGCGGTTCTTGGACAGGCTGGTTTCCGAGCGATGTTTTCCTTCACTGTTTTGAGCTATGATAGATCCGAAGATAACTTTTTAAGTCATAGGTGCGGGGCCGAGAGGATTCGAACTAGGTGTCGGCGCCTTGTAAGGTGCACGCGTTGTCGCTCGACCACCTTCGCTCGAACAACACAAATATTGTGTAATCTGTCAAGCCCTAGTACTAAAATGACATTATGATGACATGACATATCGATCAAAAACCTCGAAATACGGACTAGGATCGATTATTAATTTCGAGCATTAGGCCCCAGCGCTGGTCTTCCGTTGAAGCCGTTATTGTTGACGTCACTGGTGTGAAGGTAACGAGTGAAGTGAAACCTACGCACTCGGCACCACCTACCGCGCTGGTGTACAGTCAGCAACAAAAGTAGCTGATCCTACTAGATTACCTAAATTAATGTGTTTTAGATCAGAATAACTAACTAACTAACTGAGATGGCGCAACGACCCAAAGTGAGTCTTGGCCTCCGATAACAAAAGACGCCACTAGATCAGTATCGCGTGTTTTTTTTTTCATTTGTTCTTGATTCGTCATATTCCTAAAGCGCCCTGTAAACGATCAAATTTGTTTGTGAAATTTTACGTTTTCATCAAACATCAACGCAAACGGTCAAACAACAGATCACAAATTTCAAACACGACCATCAATCCAGATTTTCATCAAACGCTGCAAACTATCAAATAATTTGACAAACACGTAAAATTTGTCAAACAAATTTGATCGTTTACAGGGCGCTTTAGGAATATGACGAATCAAGAACAAATAGAAAAAAAACACGCGATACTGATCTAGATATTCCTGATTCGTCACATTCCTAACTCGTCATACCATGTACATCTATTTGACTGCACAAACTTATTGTAGAAATCTTCTGTGGTAAATAGAACCTCCATATTATACATTTTTAAATGAATTATTTTCCACGCGTAGCCTTGGTTATTTTAATGCGTAGAAAGTATGTTTGCCTTTAATATTAAGTTAAGTATAATCTTAAAACATATTTTAACAAGAAATAAATGTAAAAAATTCGCGTATTCGCGTTTTCATTTGACTGTACAATGACGAGTTAGGAATGTGACAAGTTAGGAAAGTGACGAATTAGGAATATGACCAATTAGGAGTAAGACGAATCAGGAACAAATGTTTTTTTTTACATTTTACAAGTTAGCGCTCTGACCACAACATAACACACCTGATCTTAAGTGATGCTGTGGTCGAAGGTTGGTGTTTAAGATGATGCCGGTAATCGGAAATTGTGTTAATGTTGAGCTACTTTTGCCGTTGACTGTACCTACCACGTAAGGCATGCAGACGCAACATCCTGCCCAGCATTACTGTCGTAATGTACTCGTAATAGTTTATTATAGGTAGCTGTATCGTAAAGCGATCGAAGCGATTATAATTATGTGGTTCCTAAACGAACAACTAGGTTAAGAAAGATTGAGATTAAGGCCCTGCCATACGCCGTTGACCTTGCTCGATCAGGTGAAAGCATCCCGCACTGACTATGAGAGACTGACGTGGCGATTTGCGAGTATGAAATACGTAAAAAATTCGCAAAAAATAATTAAAGCAGTATTTTCAAAAAATGGCCTGAAGGTGTTTTGGGTATTATATTTCTTAATACGCTGATGGTATTTAACAAGTCTTTGTTGTTAAAATGTAGAGGCAATTTGAACTTTAATACCGTACCATAAAGTTCAAGTGTTAGTGGAGAGGTTCCGGGAAGCCAAAACTATTGAGTTAGTATTTATATTGATGTCTATTTTCAATTTAAATTAGTGAACTTGCTCCAATTCAATCAATTAGTAATAAGAATAAAATTGTCAATGTGATCGCGCCAAAAAAATTACCTGCCGGGCGTTTCTTGCCTGTTCTTTTGCCGGCGTAAGGAGGTTGGAACAGGCGTATCTAGTTTTAAGTTTGACGTTTTAAAGTGATCACAATGTATCCTATTGAATAAAGTACAATCAAAACATCGAAAACAAAAAACATCGTGATGCAACCATAGCTTGGTGGTAGAGTATTTTCTAGTACTCGCCTGGCTAGCTACCACCCTCTTGTTAAGAATCTGTCGCCGTGCACCTATCGGTGTGTTCCGGCAGCCTCACTTAGCCAGTCCAGGTGTAGCGTGGCGCCATCTTCGACCACATCGTCACTTAACATCAGATGACTTGTGGTCAAACGCTACCCTGTAATTGTAAAAAAAAAAAATTGACTTTTGACTTTTTGACTTTTGAAAATGAAATTAGGGATCCTATACTAAAACTCCAATAAAGTGTATTATAATTTTTAATGATTTTTTTATTAAATACCCGTGCGAGGCCGGGACGGGCCGCTATTTGCTAATAAAATAAAAAAAAATCAAGCCGATCCAGACCAGATAACGGACTGTTGGATCGGGGTGTCCACCCTGGTATGAGGTTATCCTAAAACGCACCCGTTACTGTGCGACCACCATCGCTTCGATTGCTCTACTGAAGTTTTATCCAACATGTTGTGTTCCCCAGGGAAGAATGGGAGAAGGTGAACATCACGGACAACGAGAACGGCACGCTCTCGTTCCACTACAAGCGCACGTACACGTTCCAACCGGAGCTGAGTGCGGGGGCGGACGACGACGCGGTCGTCGTGCCCAACATACCCATGCTGGTGAGTTCTTTTCAGGGTACCGCACCCAAAGGGTAAAACGGGACCTTATTACTAAGGCCCTATTCAGTGCGACGCGGACCATCCGCACGTGGACTAGGTTTTGCGTCCGCCGCGGATGAATTTATTTTTTGTAGATCTTAATGGGCCCTACAAACTCGTAATACATTATTTTGTTCTATTGTCAATAGTTTTTGCAGCGCACGCAAAAATAGATTTTCGATTTCACACCTTGGGTTACAAAATAGATACTTTCTTACGGATCCCTAGTTTTTTTGGAAATATTATATAGCCTATGTCCGCCGGAGATAGTGTAGCTTTCCAACGGTGAAAGAATTTTTCAAATCGGTTCAGTAGTTTCGAAGCCTATTCGATGCAAACAAACAAACAAACAATCAAATCTTTCTTCATTAATAAATAATAAATATTAACAATTTTCCACCGGAATTAAATGAAAACCCTTGACTTTTAACACCAAAAACAGCAAATTCATCGCATGTAAGGAAATGCTATATTAAATTTGATATTAAATGTACCATTTAAGTAGATAAATGATAATGATATGTGTCATTTATTTAAATGATCATTGTGGCAATGAAACGTGTGATTATGGGCCAACATGCAATTACTTATGTATGCGTATTATATATGATACACTAGCTGTTCCCCGCGGTCTCACCCGCGTGGGCTACAGTTTATCGCGATAAAAAGTATCCTATGTCCTTCCTGAGGGCTCAAACTATTTCCGTACCAAATTTCATTTAAATCGGTTTAGTAGCTTAGGCGTGAAAGCGAGACAGACACAGTTACTTTCGCATGTAGAGAAGTAGGGATTAGTAGGATATATATAAAATAAATTCTTCAACCAGTGCGTCCTACCCGTTATGACATACAGAGCCGAGTCATGGACACTCACGGCACGACTAGTCCACCGATTTAAAGTTGCTCAGCGAACTATGGAAAGGGCTATGCTTGGAGTTTCTCTGAGGGATCGAATAAGAAATGAGGTAATCTGTCAGAGAACTAGACTCACCGACATAGCTCGCAGAATTAGCAAGCTGAAGTGGCAGTGGGCTGGTCATATAAGCCGCAGAACCGACAACCGTTGGGGTAGACGTGTTCTTGAGTGGAGACCGCGACTTGGCAAACGTAGTGTAGGACGTCCTGCGACAAGGTGGAGCGACGACTTGCGCCGAGTGGCTGGCAGTGGTTGGATGAGAAAAGCCGAAGACCGGGCTCAGTGGCGTATCATGGGAGAGGCCTATGTCCAGCAGTGGACTGATACAGGCTGATGATGATGACGATATAAAATAAATTATAGCGCCCCCTGGCCTGTTGCTTGGCGACAAATTCTCAGATTCAGATTTTGGTCAACGCCTTTTACGATTTTTTTTCTGTCATTTATTCAATTACAAAGCAAAAATCGATGCAATTAACTTCCATTTTTAGCGTCATCTTGTAATCTTAGCTTTAATATACATTTTAATGGTATAATAGAGTAATTAGTATAATGAATATTTTCTAACGACATTCATAATAGGTGTATGTCATTAGGTTGTCTACCTATACCATATACATATCACTACTTATTATAAAACAAAGTCCTCCGCGCCGCGTCTGTCTGTCTGTCTGTCTGTTCGCGATAAACTCAAAAACTACTGCACCGATTTACATGCCGTTTTCACCAATAGATAGAGTGGTTCACGAGGAAGGTTTTAGGATATAATTTGTTAAGTTTTTGTATACATTGGCTAAAATATAACGATATTTGTTGGAGAGGTCAGGAAGACCTTTAGCTGCGCGGTTCTAACGCGCGGTCCGAAAAAAATAACTTAGAATTAAGATAGGATAATGGATACAGCAGATAACGCGGTGAGAGGGCACCGAAGTGCGGGAATAATTTTGGAGTATACGGATTATGTATATACGCTTTCGCGCCTAAACTACTGAACCGATTTAAATGAAATTTGGTATAGGGATAGTTTGAGCCCTGGGGAAGGACATAGGATACTTTTTATCGCGATAAACTGTAGCCCACGCGGGTGAAACCGCGGGGAACAGCTAGTTTATAATAAACTACCGACACGCCCCGCGGTTTCATATCCAAGATTCTGGAAAAAATGAATTTACTGATCTGTAATTCATTCCAGCCTCATTTGATGATGATAATAATAAATAAATAATAATAATAAATATCGGGGAAAATTGCACACAAATCGACCTAGCCCCAAATTAAGCTCGAAACTTGTGTTATGGGTACTAGACAACGATATACATACTTATATAGAGAAATAAATACTTATTAGATAGAAATATCCAAGACTCAGGTACAAACATTCGTGCTCATCACACATACATTTGCCCTTACTGGGATTCGAACCCAGGACCGCTAGCTTCGCTGGCAGGGACACTACCAACTCGGCTACCGCGTCGTCAAATGATGATGATGATGATGATGATAGATATTTAAACATATATTATCACTGCCGGCTATAATCACAGCTGGTAACGGCAAACAGACCGGGACGGCGTATGGCTCTCTCCACTGCTGTCTCCGAATCTCGTACATCATACGCAGGGCCGGATTTAAATTTGTGCCGCCCTGGGGCACTGAAGAAAATGCCGCCCTATGACTTAAATTTTATTTTAGTAGTTTAGATATCGTTTTTACTTAAGTTTCATATATTATAATATACAAAATTTTAATGTGATACATAATACTTGAATTATATTTCTTGAAAGATAAAATGTTTATTTAAAAGAATTAGTTAATTTTATATATTGTATAGAAAATTTTATCTCACTTTCCAAATTTTGCCGCCCTAGAAAATTTGCCGCCCTGGGCACTAGCCCCGACTGCCCCTAGTATAAATCCACCATTGATCATACGTAACGTTGCGTTACATTGTCACTGGTTTTATATGCAGGAGCAAGTCGCCCGCGTGATGGTTAGCGTCGCGCTCGCCCGTTACCGTTCAGTGAACTTCAAATTCGAACCCTAAGGTCCGCATTCTAGAATGAAGTGTTGATCAATGCTTGAATAGCGATAACGACCGAAATTAATAATCGATCCTGATCCGTTATCCGCGGTTTTGGATCGATATGTTTTTTACTAGTCAATAGTCAATTTTATTTATTCAATATTTATTTATTCAATATTGTGATCACTTTAAAACGTCAAACTTAAAACTAGCTACGCCTGTTCCAACCTCCTTACGCCGGCAAAAGAACAGGCAAGAAAAGAACGGCAGGTAATTTTTTTGGCGCGATCACATTGACAATTTTATTCTTATTACTAATTGATTGAATTGGAGCAAGTTCACTAAAATCCCAAGCTTTTTTTGTCATCTAATGGTGCGATATTTTTTAATTAGCTTTACTAATAAGATTTCTCTTGTTTGGTTGTACACACTACACGTTTGACCACAAGCCAGTTCCCAGTCGGTGTACGTCACGCTACACCTGGACTGGGAGCTGTCTCTCAAGTGAGGCCGCCGGAACACACCGATAGGTGCACGGCGACAGATTGTTAACTCGAGGCCTGTAGCTAGCAGGCGAGCACTAGAGCATGCCCTACCACCAAGCTATGGTTTCATCACGATGTCAATCAATATGTCAAGCATTACTACTAAAATGACATATTATGACATGACATATCGATCCAAAACCGCGGATAACGGATCAGGATCGATTATTTATTTCGGGCGTGAGTAGTAATTATTAGATAAAAGGCACAAACAATTAAAATACAAAAACTTTTTAACAAAAAACTAAACCGTCGAGTAAGAACTGAAAAGCAAAAAAGAATAAACCATTTTAATTTAATAATAATCAAGTTCTTAAACTAATGTTAGTATACGTAAGTAAATTCTGAGTCGGTATCCGAAACCGGTTTCTTTGTCAAATTGTGAACTTAACACTAATTAAGTTTTGTCGATTATCTCTGTAACCAATCATCCGATTTACACAAACTAGGTATCATACGACGGGTAATGAAGTGCTCATTAAAAAGTGTCTAACAATTGTCTTCGTAAATCTTGTAATTAAAAAGATATTGAGCAGTAATTTAGCAATAATTACAAGAGTTAGTCGCAGCGCCCGGCGCCGGCGCACACGCCGCGGCCCAAGTGAAAGCCGCTGTGGCCTACTTATTAGTCAGCACGGATGGTGGACGGTATGCTCCATCAGCTGTTTTATATACATACTAGCTGTTCCCCGCGGTTTCACCCGCGTGGGCTACAGCTTTATACATGCAAAGTCTCAGCCCGATCGGTTTAAAATTGACATAGTTTCATACAAATTTCATCCCCTATTTTATCCCCTTGGGGGGTAGAATTAATCAAAATCCTTTCTTAGCGGATGCCTACGTCATAACATCTACCTGCATGCCAAATTTCAGCCCGATCCGTCCAGTGGTTTGGGCTGTGCGTTGATAGATCACTATGTCATTCAGTCACCTTTGAGTTATATACATTAGAGAACACTACTAGCTGTACCTACTAGCTGTTCCCCGCGGTTTCAGCCACGTGAGCTACAGTTTATGGCTAGCTACCAGCCTCGAGTCAACAATCTGTCGCCGTGCACCTATCGGTGTGTTCCGGCGGCCTCACTTGAGAGCCAGTTCCCAGTCCAGGTGTAGCGTGGCGCCACCTTCGACCACATCGTCTCTTACAACCAGGTGACTTGTGGTCAAACGCTACCCTGTAAGTAGGAAAAAAAGTGTATTCTTTCTTCAACACTTGCAAGTTCCAATAAAGAGCGGCGTGCACCCACGTGCCCATTGAAGCGTCCCTCGCACAGATCCATAGTGATTCTTGTTCCGTGGCACGGAACGGGCACGCGCCGGAACCGGTCAGTTATCATAACTGTAGACCGTGTGTGGACTGCCTTGTGTCTATCGCTATTAAGATTAACTTGTAAGGATGAACATGTTTGTATTTGTTTTAATATTTCGTTATTTAAAATTACCTTCATGCCAGTGACGTCATCAAGAGCGGCTTCAACGGAAGACCAGCGCTGGTCACACGAGCAGCACAACGCTGAGTTGAGGCCGGTTCGCAACAATACAGCTTTAGTAAGGTACCGATGGTGGCCGAACGGTTAGGCGTGCGACTTACAAGATGCCGACACCGAGTTCCAATCCTCTCGGCCCCGCACCTATGACTTAATAAGTTATGTGCGGATTTACCATCGCTCAAAACGGTGCAGGAAAACATCGTGAGGAAACCGGCATGCCCAAGAACTTCAACATTCAAGGGCATGCGACATCTACCAACAGGCACTGGGCCAGCGTGGGAGATTACAGCCCATACTCTCTCTCTGAGAGGAGGCCAGGGTCCCAGCAGTGGGAACGTGAAAGGCTGATAATAATAATGCTACTTTTTAGCTCGGAAAAAGGTTCCTGCGGGATAACGGGAAAGCGCGGGTGAAGCCGCAAGGGCGACTAGTATTTATACTATATAGAGAAATATAAAAAGGAAGTAGCTAGCTTTACAATAGCGATTTCTACCAGACATTCTTTCTTGGATGGACAGTTTCTTCACCTGCCCATCCTACAAGGTCAAACTCTAAACTCAAAACTCAAAAATATGTTTATTCAATAGGATACATTGTGATCACTTTAAAACGTCAACTTAAAACTAGCTACGCCTGTTCCAACCTCTTTACACCGGCAAAGGAACAGACAAGAAACGCCCGGTAGGTATTTTTTTTTTGGCGCGAACACATTGACAATTTTATTCTTATTACTAATTGATTGAATTGGAGCAAGTTCACTAAAATCCCAAGCTTTTTTTTTGTCATCTAATAGTCCGATATTTTTTAATTAGCTTCACTAATAAGATTTCTCTTGTTTGGTTGTACACATTGGGATATGGGAACATGAATATTAACGAGTTGCGGGATCACAACCAAAGCAGACCAGACCCCACAAGCAGCACCCGTTCACGAGTTGACGCAGGTCTGCCTGGACATCACTGGCAATGCCCCAGTTACGGCACTAGGTCTATAAACATATGTTATTGCGAAAACTAGGTCCCGCCACCGTTCCACTGTGTCAACCCAGCTGTGAACACACAAACGACCAGTTTTCTACTTAACCATGATGTGTGGTATTGACTCTTGTCGTATCGAACGGCGATCGATTGACGAAACGTCTTCGTATGGGAAAGTCTGTAATTTGACGCCGCGGTTCCGTGTGCTGCGCTGTCGATTCAGACATGACATAGTAGGCCATGATGCTGACAACTGAAAGTTTTCTATTATCATCAGCCTTTCACGCTCCCACTGCTGGGACTCTGGCCTTCTCTCAGAGAGAGAGAGAGGATCGATTATTAATTTCGGGCTGGCACATGCGTCAACTCGTGAACGGGTGCTGCTTGTGGGGTCTGGTCTGCTTTGGTTTTGATCCGCAACTCGTTAATATTCATGTTCCCACATCCCAATGTGTACAACCAAACAAGAGAAATCATATTAGTAAAGCTAATTTAAAAATATCGGACTATTAGATGACAAAAAAAAGCTTGGGATTTTAGTGAAGTTGCTCCAATTCAATCAATTAGTAATAAGAATAAAATTGTCAATGTGATAGCGCCAAAAAAATTACTTGCCGGGCGTTTCTTGTCTGTTCTTTTGCCGGTGTAAGGAGGTTGGAACAGGCGTAGCTAGTTTTAAGTTTGACGTTTTAAAGTGATCACAATGTATCCTATTGAATAAAGTACAATTGAATTTGAATTTGGGCACTAGTGGACAAATAAAATCTAAGTAAATCCATAATGGACCTAATGAATGGATCTAGAGAGATACTCGTAGAGCGGCCAAACTCGCTAATAGTAAGGGCTAGCGCTTACATACAACTTTTAGTTGAACAACTATTTTGTTGTGTATCATATGTTTAAAAGAATATATTAAAGCGCACATACAGTCAACTCGATAGTTGTTCGACAAAAAAGTCAAAAAGCTATATCGATTTGCTTTTGATTTAAAAGTTGGACAACTATCGATCAAGCGCTCAATTTGTATTGCATTGTATTGATGTGCGCAGACCATCGACTAAACAGTCGATCCGATTTCTATAAAGCAAAGCACAAACTAAAACTTTGTTGTTAATTGACATGGTTTGTAAACACCTTGACTCGAGCGTTGCTGAATAAAGACTGGTCGATTTGAGAAGATATAAAATCGATTGTATACGCACCTTTTTTTTTTTTTTTTTTACATCAACTAAACTGTTCAGTTGAGTAGAAATCACGAAAAGTACACAACTCGACGAAACAGTTTAGTCGATGCAACAGTTGTATGTAAGCGCTAGCCCTAAGTAACAGCTTAGTTATGGAAATTTCCTGCAACCACTTGCGTATTCCACTAACATATAATAATAATGGAGATGCTGACGTAACGTGACACATCATGTCACGTCATTTAGTATCTCGCGCGTGATCAGACTGCTTAGTGTTTACCTACAAAATACATCTTTGTACGAGGACCTATTAAAGTAATTTTATAATATCAAGACACTTATAACTAAACTAACTAACTGAGATGACGCAACGACCCAAAGTGTTGTCCTCCGATAACAAAAGACGCGACTTCGCTCTGTCCCGCGCCACCAATCCGCAGAAAACGTTTCGCTTCCACATTTATAATGCGAACGGCGAAGAAGTGGAACACCTTACCGGCGACTTTGTTGCCCGATAAGTATAATTTGGGAGCCTTCAAGTCAAGAGTCTTCTAGGCAAGCATGCTCCATCATCGACCTCGTCATCACCTACCATCAGGTGAGACTGGGGTTAAATGCTTGCCTATTGCTAATAAAAATGAAAAAAACACACAAAAGACACTACCACTCCGCTCTGTCCCGCGCCACCTCCCGCCAGTCTTTAGCCTGCAGTGAGGGCGAGTACATAGTGACGTCGTCTCTGCAGCGATACCTGGGACACTCGCCCGTCACATGTATGCTCGTTTGACCGCACGATCCTCTCGCATTCTTTCAAGGTGGCCGAGCCAGCGAAGTTTGTGCGCTTTTATCTCGCACATGACATTCTGCTCGGCCCCAGTTCTTCTATTTCTCGGTTCGTTATTATCGGCCATACTCTATCCTTAGATTGAAATATTATAACTCAATTAACACATAAAATGACCCTGGCCTCTGGCTCCTCTCCCCCAACTCCTGGCAGCCACTCGGCGCAATTCGTTGCTCCACCTAGTCGCAGGGCGTCCTACACTACGTCTGCCAAATCGCGGTCTCCACTCAACAACACGTCTACCCCATCGGTTCTGCGGCTTATATGACCAGCCCACTGCCACTTCAGCTTGCTAATAAATGGGCTATATCGTTAACCTTAGTTCTCTGAAGCATCACCTTATTTCTGATTCGGTCGCTGGTTCTTCTCATCCAACTTCTGGCAGCCACTCGGCCCAAGTCGTCGCTCCACCTAGTCGCATGACGTCCTTATAAATGGCTCCTTAGAGGTCTATTTGTTAGGAGTAGACCCCGAGAATTTATTGTCGCTTAACATCAGGTGACTTGTGGTCAAATCTATCTGACTGATGACTGACTGACATAGTGATCTATCAACGCACAGCCCAAACCACTGGACGGATCGGGCTGAAATTTGGCATGCAGGTAGATGTTATGACGTAGGCATCCGCTAAGATAGGATCTCGCGATAAACTGTAGCCCACGCGGGTGAAACCGCGGGGAACAGCTAGTGCACATAAATATATATAATCTAACCTGTACGATGTGTAAAGAAATTATAGTCATAAGTACGTACTTACGTTTAGATTTATGAATTAATCATAATAAAGAAAGTGCCTCATTAACGCAATTACATAATTTTAATGACTATTATAATCGTAAAATTATTAACAATAGGTATTGTAATGAGAGAAAATAGCGTGAGACATTAAATTCATTATGAAACTAGCTTCGCTCCACGGTAACACTCGTGATGTTCCTGTTATGATGGCTTAGTGGTAGTGACGTCGGCTTGCGACTCGCAGGTTGTTTCGAAACCTACAATGAAAGCTCATAGCTTGTCAAAACTGGACCAAATTGGCCATACGGAAAGCACCAGTCTATATAATAAAAATCAATTGCTGTTGGTTAGTCTCGCTAAAACTCGAGAACGGCTGGACTGATTTGGCTAATTTTGGTTTTAATTTTTTTATGGAAGTTCAGTGAAGGTTTAAAAGGTGACTTTTATTGGCACTGCGAAATGCCGGGTCAGCTTGTTTCAAATAAAAAAAAGGATCATCAAAATCGGTTCACCCAGTCGAAAGTTCAGCGGTAACAAACAATAAAAAAGAAACAAAATACACTCGAATTGAGAACCTTCTCTTTTTTGGAGTCGGCTAAAGAGAAACCGCAGGGCGTAGCTAGTAAGTTTTATATTTAAGTAGGAAATATAAAATTTATCTGTAATCTGTATTATTGACAAAGGTCGTCAAGTTATATCTTCCTGCTTCTTTAAACCTTGACTCGTGGCTGCGCCTGCGCCGGTATGAAGGTTACATGCTAAAGCACCTTAACTTTAAATTAAATTACATTTAATTGTGACAAAAACGATTTTCCACCAACTACGTTTATCACACCGTTATTAAAAAAAATATTTATCATGCGTACTACTATTAAGTTGCGCCCCGCGTCTTCCCGTTATCCCGCAGGAACCTTTTTCCGGGATAAAAAGAATGTGTCAATCCAGGGTATAAGCTAGCTTCATTCCAAATTTCATCAAAATCGGTTCAGTAGTTACGGTGATACGTGGTAACAAACATTCACACTCTCACCCAAACTTTCGCTTTTTATAATATTAGTAGGATTCTTGATTTTGTGTGGGTCCAAAGAAGATTGTGTTTATTCAACTAGATTTTAAATTTTTTGTAAAAAAATATGCATGCATTAAAAATTTAAGAAATCCCGAAATCTTTGGGTGACGAGCGCAGGGCATTGCCGCGCAGAATTTTGTCAAAATTCTGAGTGTCATTGAACTGTCATGGGCAAGCGTTTACCATTAGGCGAGCGACATGCTTTTCTCGTCAGTCAGTTGCTAAAAAAATATCTTTTACATTTCGTAGCAAAAGTCTTTATTTGCTAACTGAGATGGCGCAGCGACCCAAAGTGAGTGTTGTCCTCTGATAACAAAAGACGCTCCGCTCTGTCCCGCGCCCCCTCCCGCCAGTCCTCCGCCTGCAGTGAGCGCGAGTACATAGTGACGTCGTCTCTGCAGCGATACCTGGGACACTCGCCCGTCATATGTATGCTCGTTTGACCGCACGATCCTCTCCCAATCCTCCCATTCTTTCAAAGTGGTTAGCGCCCGAAATTAATATTAGATCCTAGGGCATATTACTAGGTACTAAAATGACATGTAATGACATGACATATCGATCCAAAACCGCGGATAACGGATCAGGATCGATTATTAATTTCGAGCGTAAGCCAGCGCAGTTTGTGCGCTTTTATCTTCGTCTCTCCAGCGATACCTGGGGCGGCCAACCGGGCGGCGGCCACGGGTTATTTGTTTAATGAGTTATTTTAAAGGTCAAAAACCCAGAGGTTTTATATATTAACATCATTATGCTAATGAGACAAAATACGACAAGATGTGAGATAGGTATCCGCCTAACCGGCTTTGATCATTTAATTGAATAAAAGGTAGGTATTTCATTGATTTAACTAAACGGGTAGAGATGATTGACTGCTCGAGCGTGGACCGCTAAAATTAGGTGCTTGAACCTAATTTGGTTCAGTCATAGTAAAGGAGTAGTAGTTCAGCTTCATATAAATCGGCCGTCGCCGGTTTGAATGTGTGCGTGAGTAGCGGCACCGTGTACGCACGCTCTTTTCACGCACACAATCACATAAACGAAAGGAGGCGGCCGGGGCCGCGGTCATGCACTCAGTGCGGAACGCGCCGCCTATGCGTCACCGCAAGAGTAGGCAATTAACTTGTCGAGAGGCCTTAGCTAACCTACTGTTCTTTATATACTGTGTTAGGTGCTTGAACCTAATTTGGTTCAGTCGCGATTCGCGTGTGTTACTAATGTCCATAGGCGAAGGTGGCCACTTTCCATTAGGCGAGACGTCTGTTTACCTCTCTATGGTACAGTCAGCGACAAAAGTATCGATATTCAAATGTCTTTTGGATTAGTAATATTTGAGTTTTTGTTACATCTTACAATGTAGTGTTTGACCACAAGACAACACACCTGATTTTAAGTGTTAATGCGGTCACAAGGTTGGTGTTTAAGATAAATAATGGCAATCGAAAAAAATGTCGTTGTTCAACGACTTTTGTAGCTTACTGTACTTCCTACTAATATTATAAACGTGAAATGTTGTGAGTATAGATGTATGGATGTGTGAATGTATGTATTTTTGTTGCTCCTTCACGCAAAAACTACTGAACGGATCTGGATGAAATTTGGAATGGAGATAGCTTATACCCTGGATTGACACATAGGCTTTTTATCCCGGAAAAAGGTTCCTGCGGGACAACGGAAAGACGCGGATGAAACCGCGGGGCGCAGTTGGTTTACTAACATACTTTAAGTTTTAGCATATAACCCAAGGAGTTTTGTTGCCCGAAATAAAAACATTTGGTTTTAACTGAGTACTAATAACGATTTCTCCATCCATCCGCAGAGCGCGACCTCCCAATCGAAGCACGCTGCTCGATTCCTCCGCCTGGCTATGGCGTCCATCATGGACATCCTCAAGATCAAACCGTTCGTGGAGGTGTCCGTGGGGCAGCTGCTGTGGGGGTACGAGGATCCGCTGCTGAAACTGGCCAAGGATGTCGTGCCTAAGGAGCAGAAGCTACCGTACGAGGAGTTTGGGCTGTTCTATGGGGTGAGTGGAAGACGAGAAAAATCTGGTCTCAAACTTGTTACGACCCTCTTCTCTCTAAAATAATTGAGGAGAGCGATGGCTGGCACATGCGTCAACTCGTGAACGGGTGCTGCTTGTGGGGTCTGGTCTGCTTTGGTTGTAATGTCGTAACTCTTTAATGTTCATGTTTCCATATCCCAATGTGCAGAACCAATCAAGAGAAATCTTATTAGTGAAGCTTATTGTAAAATCACCTTAAAACGTCAAACTTAAAACTAGCTACGCCTGTTCCAACATCCTTACGCCGGCAAAAGAACAGGCAAGAAACGCCCGGCAGGTAATTTTTTGGGCGCGATCACATTGTCATTTTTTTCATATAACTAATTGATTGAATTGGAGCAAGTTCACTACAATCTCAAGTTTTTATCATCTAAATAGTCTGATATTTTCTAATAAGCTTCACTAATAAGATTTCACTTGGTTGCTTGCATCTGCATCGCAGCGTTGCATCTTTCGAAACCTTTACATAAGATCTCAAATATACCATGGTCGTCTTCCAGAAAAACGGCACATCCCCCGACGTGGTGACCATGTTCACCGGCGCCACCACGATGACCAAGTACGGCATCATCGACCGGTACAACTCTCGGGACCGCCTGCCGCACTGGTCCACCGAGCAGTGCAACAGCATCGCAGGCTCCGACGGGTCCATCTTCCCTCCTCACATCACCAGAAACGACACCCTCGCGGTCTACGACAAGGATCTGTGTCGGCTGCTGCCTCTGAAGTAAGTCTCTAAAGATACCATGCTTGAAAACGGCATTAGTCATAAAACAGCTGTGCAAGTCTCAGAAGCGTCTAAAGCAGCGGTCCATTGATCAGCATCGTAGGATCTGAAAGGTTCATCTTCCCACTAGGAACTACATAAGGATCTGTGTTGGCTGCTGTCTCTGAAGTAGTCTCCGAAGATACCATGCTTGGAAAACGGCATTAGTCATAAAATAGCTGTGTAAGTCTCGAGAGCACACACTGGTCCATTGATCAGATCGCAGGCTCTGGAATTTCCATCTTCTCACTAGAAACTACGGATATCTGAAGTAAGTCTTAGCTAATACCATGTTGAAGTACGGCATTATAGAGTGGTGGAAGTTTTGGGAACGCGTACTGGTCCATTGATCAGCATCGCAGGCTCTGAAAGGTCCCACTAGGAACTACAATCTCTGTCGGATACTGCCTTTGATGTAAGTCTTTACACATCATCAGCCTGTATCAGTCCACTGCTGGACATAGGTCTCTCCCAAAGTACGCCACTGAGCTCGGTCTTTGGCTCTTCTCATCCAACTCCTGGCAGCCACTTGGCGCAAATCGTCGCTCCACCTAGTCGCAGGGCGTCTTAAACTACGTTTGCCAAGTCGCGGTCTCCACTCCAGAACACGTCTACCCCAACGGTTATCGGTTCTGCGGCTTATATCACCAGCCCATGCCACTTCAACTTGCTAATTTTGTGAGCTGTCGGTGACCTTAGTTCTCTGACGGATCACCTCATTCCTGATTCGATCCCTCAGAGAAACTCCAAGCATAGCCCTTCTACATAGCTCGCTATAATGAAATGTCCTTATTCCTATAAACCACGTTGTAATCTAAGTTAGGAAAGTGAATCCTTATGAATTACTAGCTGTTCCCCGCGGTTTTACCCGCGTGGGTTACAGTATATCGCGATTAAAAGTAGCCTATATCCTTCCTTAGGCTCTAGATTATCTTTGTGCCAAATTTCATTCAAATTGGTTATGTAGTTTAGGCGTGAAAGCGTAACAGACAGACAGACAGAGTTACTTTCGTATTTATATTATCCAATATCATCCAAATACTGAACTGGTGGCTGTGCCAAATGTCATCTGCGAGATAAAAGCGCACAAACTTCGCTGGCTCGGCCACCTTGAAAGAATGTGAGAGGATCGTGCGGTCAAACGAGCATACATGTGACGGGCGAGTGTCCCAGGTATCGCTGCAGAGACGACGTCACTATGTACTCGCGCTCACTGCAGGCGGAGGACTGGCGGGAGGTGGCGCGAGACAGAGCGGAGTGGTAGTGACTTTTGTGTGTTTTTTTCATTTTTATTAGCAATAGGCAAGCATTTAACCCCAGTCTCACCTGATGGTAGGTGATGACGAGGTCGATGATGGAGCATGCTTGCCTAGAAGACTCTTGACTTGAAGGCTTCCAAATTATACTTATCGGGCAACAAAGTCGCCGGTAAGGTGTTCCACTTCTTCGCCGTTCGCATTATAAATGTGGAAGCGAAACGTTTTCTGCGGATTGGCGGAATTTCAACCATGTACGGATGACGTGTTTCCGTGCGTCTTGTTGCTCAATGGTGGAATGGAGATGGTGGAATAAGGTTATGAAGTTCCATCGCACACTCTCCGAAATGTAATCTATAAAAGATAGATAAGCTAGCAACTTCACGGCGATGCTCCAGGCTCTGAAGCCTTGCCTTTACCAGCTTATCATCCCCAATGAATGTCTTGTCTTGTCTTTATTATCGGAGGGCAACACTCACCTTGGGCCGTTGCGCCATCTCAGTTAGTTTTTTTTAGTTTATCATCAAAATTCAGCTAGTATATTGTAAGCAGACGTTATGGAACGTGATTATTGTGATTATAGATCTTCCCACGTATGTAATGTATTGCGTAAGAAGCATTCGGTACAATCGGCGTCGTTAGAACGAAGGTATTGTTTGAGCGGCCGCCTCTCACACCGACGTGTAACTTAATGTTGCGAATACAATATCATAAATTGTAGCGATACGATACGATGGCGCCATCTTCGACCACATCGTCACTTAACATCGGGTGACTTATGGTCTAACACTACACTGCAAGTACGTAGTAAAAAAATATGCGGAGTGTAGCCGTTCTGGACTTAATATTCATCACACCTATCATGATATGTTGTCACTCTCGCCTTAGAAACTTGCTTCATGTTCCATTTGCTCGCACCGTCTTCCGCAAAAACTCCTATACATATATTACGATCTTCCTCAGCTTTTAACAATGTTGTAAAGTCTGACCCAACAATTGACTTAGTCACGAGCAGTATGGCGTCACTTAGTAAAGCGCTTTCCCCTTCGGAAGGTGTCATGACACTCCAAAATATGTAGTTAGCTTCATTTTACTCTTCTATGTGTTTTAGTAGGCTATGTTTGCATGTTTTATTCGTTATTTCTTTTCTTATCTGTGGAGGCTTGTAATTGGCTTGTGTTATTTATTCCTTAACCTATGTTGTATTAGTAGCTGTAAGCCACCCAAATAAAATAAAATAATAAATAAATATTACAAGTGCGACAATTTCTGAATGAGTGTGTATGATTGTTACTTCTCTACGATTAAACGACTCAATGAATCCGAGTGACATTATCCCAAAAATATTTATGTGAGATAGCTGGAGAACCGCTTTGAACCGCGGATGTGATCGCAGAGCGCGGCTAATCTTCTAGTTTTAAAAAAAAAAATTTACGTAACCTTTTTCCCGACTAAACTGCTGAACCGATTTCGATGAAGCCTGGAGATAGTTCGAAACCCTGTAGAACAGCCTTTGCCAAAGTGGGCGGTAACGACTCCTTGTGGGCGGTGCAGGCCTAAAGGGGGCGGCAAGAGACCCAGAAAACAATTGAGGGTGTTGTGTAGAGGCTTAATGGGGACGCTAAAAAATATTTTTGTCTCAAAGTAGGCAGTAGACGAAATAAGTTTGGGAACCCCTGCTGTGGAAGGACACAGGAGACTTCATCGCGATAAAGTGTATCATCATCATCATCAGCCTGTATCAGTCCACTGCTGGACATAGGCCTCTCCCAAGGTACACCACTGAGCCCGGTCTTCGGCTCTTCTCATCCAACTACTGGCAGCCACTCGGCGCAAGTCGTCGCTCCACCTTGCCGCAGGACGTTCTACACTACGTTTGCCAAGTCGCGGTTTCCACTCAAGAACACGTCTACCCCAACGGTTATCGGTTCTGCGGCTTATGTGACCAGCCCACTGGCGCTTCAACTTGCTAATTCTGTGAGCTATAGTGTATTGTTACTTGTTATGTCTTCTGTATCCATACAGCTAACGTTACAGCTCGGTGTGACAGACGGCTCCGCGAGGCAATCACCCGCGCGGTACACATTGTCCCGGCGGCATTGTTCTTGCTAATGTTATCTAAACATTCGCTTTTGTATGTTTGTCCGTCGTGTCTGTCGCACAACAGTACCCGTAGTACAGGTGTTGATAGTTTACGAAAACTGTAAAGGTTTTCTTTTCCTTCGAAACATTTTTTTTTCAGCGCGCCTTACCGAAACATGGAGGGTCTAAAATCGGTAATAGGTACGGGGGCGTGTATTACGTGAAGTATTTCTGGGAAATTTTTGTCCCCCCTCCCGTTCCCCTAATCTCACCCGAGATTCTTCCAAACTTCTATTCTTGTAAACATGTTGGATTAATAAGAAAAAAAACAAAATAAAAATATTTTTCCCGCAATTTTACACAGTTTTCTGTGAGAAAAATAATTACGTGATATTTGCCAAGACCCCCCTAAGTGAGATTCGGAAATATTTAGCTTGACCCCTCCCCCCCTAGAACACCTCACATAATTATGTTATACTAGCTGTTCCCCGCGGTTTCACTGTACCAAATTTAATTAAAATCAGTTCAGGCGTGAAAGCGTAACAGACAGACAGACAGAGTTACTTTCGCATTTATAATATTAGTAGGGATTTAAGTTACTTATTAGCCATTATGGGCTAGATTGTAATACCATAGATATATACAAATAAGTTGACACTTCTTAAAATATATAAAAAAATTGCCGAATCTAAGGTAATTGGTCTCGTCCCTCAGATACCTCCGCGACGTGGAGTCTGCGGCCGGCGTGGAAGGGTTCCGCTTCACGCCCCCAGAGGACGTGTTCGCCGACAACGAGTACAACAAGTGCTTCTGCCCCGCCGGCCCGCCCTGCGCGCCCAATGGGCTGTTCAACGTGTCACTGTGCCAATACGGTAGGTCGATATCGTGGTTACGTCAGCGGATTATCCCAATGTGTACAACCAAACAAGAGAAATCTTATTAGTAAAGCTAATTAAAAAATATCGGACTATTAGATGACAAAAAAAAAGCTTGGAATTTTAGTAAACCTGCTCCAATTCAATCAATTAGTAATAAGAATAAAATTGTCAATGTGATCGCGCCAAAAAAATTACCTGCCGGGCGTTTCTTGCCTGTTCTTTTGCCGGCGTAAGGAGGTTGGAACAGGCGTAGCTAGTTTTAAGTTGACGTTTTAAAGTGATCACAATGTATCCTATTGAATAAAAATGATTTGAATTTGGATATTTACTTTTTACACAAATGGCAACCTACAAATCGTTAAATTCGTCTATCTTAAGCCTATTTGCTAACTACTGCTCACGAATCAATTGAAAAACGGAATACATTAAAAAAATGTATATGATGACGTAAGCATGGGAGGTGTACTTACTTTTGCTGACAAGGGGAAGGGAGGGGGGGTAAACAATTGTAAAAAATCTGCTTACGTAATACTTGAATAGCACCAAAGGAAAAAGTAAACTGGATGTTTTATTGCCGTTTTTTTTTTCGAAAAGTGATTTGGTCGAGGGTGTTCTTAGCATTTTTTTTTTAATGTAATAGATTAGCAAACAAGCAGACGGCCCGCCTGATGGAAAGCGGTCACCGTCGCCTATGGACATTTGCAACACCAGGGGAGTTGCCGATGCGTTGCCGACCTTTAAGAACTCTTTTTACACCCATCTTGAAGGATTGCAATCTGTAGCACAGCGGAAACGCTTGTGGGGGAAGCTCATTCCACATTCTGCAAGTATGCGGGAGAAAGGAGCGCATAAATCGCGAGGTGTGGGATTTCCAGGACTCGATAATGTGTGGATGAGCTTTGTTCCGATGACGAGATGATCGGTGGTAGAACCGTGATGGAGGGATGAGATTGAATAGCTCTTCCGAGCATTCCCCGTTGTATATTCGGTAGAATATACACAGCGAGCCAATGCAGCATTGATTGTTTAGGGTTTTCTAATTTTAACAAGATCTATTGTGTATTTATTTCAGATTCGCCGATTATGCTATCGTTCCCGCACTTCTACCTCGCGGACCCCAGCCTGAGGGAGGCGGTGGAGGGCATCAGCCCACCTAACGCTGAGGACCACAGACTCTTCATCGATATACAACCTGTAAGTTGAATTTGAGAAAGATTATACATCAGTTTTATGTTAGAAAGTGATCGAAGGCACTATTTATAGCGATGATGGCGCGGGTTCGAATCCTACAATAAGCTTGAGCTTTCGGTGAAGGAAAACATCGTGATGAAACCATAGCTTGGTGGTAGGGCATGCTCTAGTGCTCACCTGCTAGCTACCAGCCTCGAGTTAACAATCTGTCGCCGTGCACCTATCGGTGTGTTCCGGCAGCCTCACTTGAGAGCCAGCTCCCAGTCCAGGTGTAGCGTGGAACCGTTGACCACATCGTCACTTAGCATCAGGTGACTTGTGAACAAACGCTACCCTGTAACACAGTAAATAAAGAACAGTAGGTTAGCTAAGGCCGCTCGACGAGTTAATTGCCTACTCTTGCGGTGACGCATAGGCGGCGCGTTCCTTACTGAGTGCATGGCCGCGGCCCCGGCTGCCTCCTTTCGTTTATGTGTGCGTGTGCGTGAAAAGTGCGTGCGTACACGGTGCCGCTACTCACGCACACATTCAAACCGGCGACATCCGATTTATATGAAGCTGAACTACTACTCCTTTACTATGCCTGTAAAAAAATAATCTTATCGTATCTTATCTCACTTTGTCCCGCCCCCGACTCCGCAGGAGATGGGTACCGCGATGCGCGCCCGCGCCCGGATCCAGATCAACCTGGCGGTGTCGCAGGTCATCGACATCAAGCAGGTCGCCAACTTCCCGGACATCGTGTTCCCGATACTCTGGTTCGAAGAGGTAACGTTACTATTCAATTCAATTCAATTCAACTCAATTCATTTATTCATCATAATAACATTTGTTGTTAGTTTAATTATGTATATATATATTTATTTTCAACACACTTCCTCGTAAAGGTGACCCTTATGGCCATGCATTTAGGTTCAAAAAAAAAATTACCTGCCGGGCGTTTCTTGCCTGTTCTTTTGCCGGCGTAAGGAGGTTGGAACAGGCGTAGCTAGTTTTAAGTTTGACGTTTTAAAGTGATCACAATGTATCCTATTGAATAAATAAAATTGACTATTGACTCATAATGCAGAAATTCAGCTCAATATTACGCCACGCGTGCTTACTTCATTATAATTACCACGCTAGTGTTATAATTAACTATCTAAGGTAGATAACATTGATAAATCAATCAAAATGATAGGCTGATGAATATTTATGAATGTACTAGTTGCGCCCCGCAGCTTCACCCGCGTCTTTCCGTTATCCCGCAGGAACCTTTTTATTAGTGAGTAAACAAAACGTCATTTATGTCAATGTCAGTATCAAATGTCGTGTCAGTGACAGATAGACAGAGCTCTCTATATCTCGCTCTCGCATTCCGATTTCCGCCCTTTTTGCTAATGGCTGTGTGTTCTTCACAATATAAGTATCAGATATAATTAGTGCAATCTGCTTTTATTTTCCACAAAACCCGTCACTTTTTCCGGGATAAAATGTAGCCTAATACTTAGATAAAAAGATCCAAAAATAGCAAAAAAACTAATAGATAAAAAGTAGCCAAGAACTTGATCCAGTGTGTAAGCTATCTATATTCCAAATTTCATCCAGATCCGTAGTTTTTATTTTGCAAGAGTTACAAACATTCATACATCCATATCCCAGTTCCCAGTCCAAGTGTAGAGTGTCGCCACCTTCGACCACATCGTCACTTAACATCAGGTGACTTGTGGTCAAACGCTACCCTGTAAGTAGTATTAAGTAGTAAAAAAAAATTATTGCTCACTAACTTTCACGTTTATAATATTAGCAGGAAGTATATAGGATATAAGTAAAAATTGAGCAATGAGCGATGATGGCCGAACGGTAACGCGTGCGACTTACAAGGCGCCGACACCGAGTTCGTATCCTCTCGGCCCCGCACCTATGACTCAACAAGTTACGTGCGGATCTACCATCGCTCAACAACGGTGAAGGGAAACATCGCTCGGCAACCGGCATGTCCAAGAACCGCAACATTCGCGTGCACGCGACATCTACCAACCCGCACTGGGCCCGCGTGGGAGATTACGGCGCGTACTCTCTCTGAGAGGAGGGCGGAGTCCCAGCAACGTGAAAGGCTGATGATGAAGTAGAAATTTGACGATGATGAGTTTCCTTCCCTCCAGGGTATCGACGAGCTCCCGGAGCAGGTGTCGTCTCTCCTGCGGCTGGCGACCAAGGTGCCTCCCATAGCCAAGGCGACGCTAGCGTGGGGTCTCTCGGCGCTCGGAGCCCTGCTCATACTCCTAGCTGTCACTTGCCTAATCAGGTGAGCGTCTAGAATGGGGTATTTTACTCTATTGGGGAAAAATTCTAAAAAACATATTGTTGAGATAGCTTAGGCAAATAGCAGTCGGAAATCGATAGTTTTAGTTCGTAAACTAGCAAACTAAATTTTAAAATTTGAATTCAAAAGTTTCAGCTTTCTTTAATCTGTTTGAAAATAGCAGTCGCCATGTTGTTACGTCATACGGCTATGTAAATATAAACAACTAATTTTAACAAACTCTTTATTTGTATCTTGGTATTAATTCTTATCAAAATAAATTACTTTATATTCAAGACTGCTACAATACCTTTATATTCTCGTAACTTTTATTTTAACATACAAAACGTCCCTGCATTTGTTTACACAGCCGACTGACGTTATGACCACAGAGCAATATGGCGTCCACTGCGACTAGCGTTTTTTTCACATTACGCGCGAAATTCCAAAATGAAAAACATATCTAAAACATTTTTGTTTGCGTATATGCATTTTTATGGCACATCAATTTTTTAGTGGTTCACTAGTACTATAAAATCTAATTGAGACACTTTTTATAAATGGGTGTAATACGGTATTAGTCGTCTGTCACTCGGAGCTTAGGACTATTGTCACGTCGGTCGTCAGTACCCTGAGTACAAGTTCTGAAGCTATAAAACGTCAAAGTTTACTACCGCCAACTTGTCAAAGTGTCAACTCGTACTGACTAAATTCAAAAGGTAACTCGAAAATTTTGTTGGTATACGAATAAAACGATTTAAAATACTGCCGATTTCAGAACTTCAAAGTTTCGGTAAGACGCGCTGGAAAAAAATGTGTCACAAAAAAAAATGTCTCAGTGTCACGTCGGTCGTCAGTATCCTGAGTACAGTCAACGACAAAAGTCGCTGTACCAATTTTCAAAGTTTCTTTATCATCTTAAACACAAACCTTCGACCGAATCATCACTTAACATCATGTGTTGTGTGCAAACGCAACCTTGTAAGTTGTATGGAAAAAACTAATCTAATACGCATTTGGAATGTCGAGTATGATCACTTTTGTCGCTGACTGTACAAGTTTTGAAAGCTATAAAAGTTTTCGTAAACGTCAAAGTTTACTACCGCCAACTTGTGAAAGTGGCAACTCGTGCTGAAATGACTCCCAAGTTCCCTCCCAAGGTTCCATAAGGGGAGCTGAAAGAGAAAAAAATGTATAGAAGGGAACGATTATATTATATTAGATGACAAAAAAAAGCTTGGGATTTTAGTGAACTTGCTCCAATTCAATCAATTAGTAATAAGAATAAAATTGTCAATGTGATCGCGCCAAAAAAATTACCTGCCGGGCGTTTCTTGCCTGTTCTTTTGCCGGCGTAAGGAGGTTGGAACAGGCGTAGCTAGTTTTAAGTTTGACGTTTTAAAGTGATCACAATGTATCCTATTGAATAAATAAAAATTGACTTTTGACTTTTGACGAAAACTTTAAAATCCACTTAAATCCAACGGGTATAATAAATACCAAGTAAAGTAATTTTTTTTTTAATTTTTCGTCATTTTCTTTCAAAAAAACCACAAAACGTGTTTTACCGTAATTTTATTTAACCTTAATATGTCTCGTTTCAGGTCGTCTCACCGCCAAAGCACGTTACGGCTGGAGGGTCACGTGGTAGCCAAGCCGCCGCCGCCGAAGACGCCCAGTAAAGAAAACGGCTACGAGTTGAACAGCAGGAGATAATGTACTGATTTATATTGTATACTGTAACCAAATGCGGCAGTGTTGGGTTGTGGAATTGACGCTCTGGCTGTATTTGTGCTGGGAACTTGTCACGGGACTCTTCTGTTAGACATTTGTCACTTCTGTAGAGAATTTGTCTGGGTTTTACTTTTCTGTTAGACATTTGTCACTTCTGTAGAGAATTTGTCTCTGGACTTACTTTTCTGTTAAATATATTTGTCTTTTCTGTAGAGAATTTGTCTCGAGAATAACTTTACTGTTAGACATTTATCACTTCTGTAGAGACTTTGTCACATGAATTGCTTTTCTGTATAGAATTTGTCACAGGACTCACTTTCTGTTAAAACATTTGTCTTGGAACTAACTCTGTTAGGCATTTGTCTCGAGATTACTCACTGTTAGACATTTGTTATTGCTACGTGAATTACTTTTCTGTTGACATTAAACTTTGTCACGTGACTTTTCTGTTAGACTTTTGTCACGTGAATTATTTTTTACCAGAGTCACGCAACTTACTTTTCTGTTCCTTTTTTACTGTTTATACTGTTCTTTCCAATAGGAAACCTCCTTTTTTGTCGATTAAATAGGTTTGTTTTTATGTAAGACCACGCATACCTACCGTACCTATGTCCGATTTTGATGATTCTCGTTTGTAACAGCAATTTTATTAACCGCGTGTCAGTTTTACGCTGCAACACTGTCATTTTAAATACATTTTAAAATTGATATACGTAACCGTTTCTGAAACTGGGTTTTTTAGTTCGTACAGGGTTGCGACCGCAAGTCATCTGATGTTAAGTGACGATGTAGTCGAAGGTTCCACGCTACACCTGGACTGGGAACTGGCTCTCAAGTGAGGCTGCCGGAACACACCGATAGGTGCACGGCGACAGATTGTTAACTCGAGGCTGGTAGCTAGCAGGCGAGCACTAGAGCATGCCCTACCATCAAGCTAGTAAGTTTAGTTTCAGATACTTCACTCGTACTGTCTTAAGATTTATTAGTTACAAATATAAAGACGATATAAATATTAAAAGTTATACCTACTTAAATAAGTTTTTTTATGTAAAATCTTAAGACAGAAAGCATTGCTAGAGAAATTTTTATACATATAATTTATCGTCTTAGATTTTTACTTTCTTTGTATAATAGAAAGAAAAATACCACCAAAACTTTAAATGAACTGTAATTTTTAAATAAAAATACATACTAATTGCAATTTAATACAAATTATTCTCATAAATAAATAAAAAAATTAAAAGACAATATTGGCCGTTAGAAAAAAATTGTCTACAGAAAACATAAATTAAATTTGACATTTGTTTTTTTGACATAGATGACAGATTTTTTAAAGTTGTATGTAGTTTATGTAGTAGACAATTTTTTTACTATTTTAAAATTGATGTACTAATTTTTGAAACGTTTGTGTCAAAAATATTTTAAGAAATTGTAAAGCCACGCCAAGCGATTTAATTTTAAATGGATATGTTTTAAAATGTAATTAAATGTATTTTTGGAATGTTTAATATTCTTATGGGAATTTTAGATCGTATTATAGCATTTTGACCTATTATGTGAATATTGTTTTTCCTATAATAGAGACATGAAATTTTAATTTAATTAAGCGAATATATTGTATTTAATTTAGTTTTTCTTGAACTATTGTGATGAAAACATTCCATATTTGTCTTCCAGAACAAATTTTGATACAGGCAATATTTTACAATAAAAGAAAATTCAAATAATACCTAATACAAGATTATACATTACAAAAGGAACAAAAAACCCGACTGCGCCAAAATAAAGTACCCTATGTCACTCCCACAATAAAGACGAATCTAATGACACCTCATATGTTAAATAACGTCAAGCCGTTAAGGTTACAGGCCGTGCCAAAGAAATATACATACATACATACACTCGAAAAACATAACCCTCCTTTCGCAGTCGGGTTATAACTTTAAATCCAATTTAATATGTGACAAACAAAAAACATGCATCGACAATTATTTTTTATCTGTAAATACTTTTAATCGGGCTTGGGGTTGCCATTAAACAAATTGGTTAGAAGGTGTTATATAACTCGGAACTATTTTTTTTTTTTACTTATTTAGTTATCTTAGTTGCTAGTCTTAATCTTGTGGGTCCGTCCTTAGCTGTTTTAAGTTTGTACTGTGTGTCGTCACGATGTTAATTGAAATCACGTGTTTACACTAATATTTCTATTGATAAAAAAAATTGGACTTAACACAGCATTTCAGTCACACTTAGCCGTGATTTATAGACAATTTTTCAAGGAATGTGACTTAAGTGCGCTTTTATGTCACACAAAATAGTAGGTACACGAAACGTGTGACTCTTATGTAGTTCAATATTTCACGGTGTGAAGATTAAAAACGCTGAAAACCGGTGCAGTAATGGAGTGCATAAGTCTTACGTATCTTAATAAATAAATAATTAGAGATTTTTAACGGTTATTGCATAACCGAAAAACTTGTTTTTTTGCTTGAAATGTGTGAATCTTGTCACACATTTCAAGCATTTTTCATGCATATTGCATATTTCAAGCTTCTTTGATGCATTATAATCCTGTCTCTAATAATAATATACTATTATACCTACAGTGAGCGATGGTGGCCGAACAGTTAGGCGTGCGACTTACAAGACGCCGACACCGAGTTCGAATCCTCTCGGCCTCGTACCTATGACTTAATAAGTTATGTGCGGATTTGCCATCGCTCAAAACGGTGAAGGAAAACATCGTGAGGAAACCAGCATGTCCAAGAACTGCAACATTTTCAAGGGCATGTGACATGTGACCAACCCGCACTGGGCCCGCGTGGTAGATTATAGCCCATACTCTCTCTCTGAGAGAAGGCCAGAGTCCCAGCAGTGGGAACGTGGAAGGCTGATAATGATACCTACAATGGCCAAATGAGGAATAAAAAACATAAAATCTCTTTATTAATTTACTTGTAACACGTGGTTTAAATTAATACTCAAAAAAAAAAACACTCAGTATATAAGATTTATTTTCGATTATTTTTACCATCACTATAATTAATATTATTATTTTTATCGTAAAAGACTTCGCTGAGTGCTCAATGAATATGTGCTGAAATTATATTTTTGTAAGTATGTTTATTGTGAATCATTTTGTGAGTGTTTGATGACATTGACATTAAATTAATTTAGTTTTTGTGGAAAATATTTCTCAGATTTTATAGTAACATTGACATGTGACTTAAATTGTCTGTTGTTACTATTTTATAGCTCGTGTGATGTTAACCCGCACTTATGTCACGCTAAAAAGGACTTAGGTCGCGTGACTTAAAGGCTTAGGTCACACAGTGCTATGAAAGAAAATGACACTAGACAAGACGCAATGTACACTTTGACGACGTGTATTCAAAATTAAATGTTTTTTATGAAAATTTACACAAATGTTTTTTTTAAACATTTATATTGTACTAAGATTTTTCAAAGTTGGACTTATTAAAGGTGCTGCCACTCACAAAAAGATATGTATATTTTTTTTTAGTCATGGAACGGAGAGGGTTGATCTCCCTCGAAATTAGTAAAAAGAATCGTAACGTATGAATAATTGTGAAATTTAGACGAAAATAATGAAATTGTCTATAAAGATACAGCAGTGGGCGTTTCCGATATTTTTAGATGTCAACACTTTTATCGGGAAAGAATGTGACAGTTTCATTTCTGTTGTGCATTTTTTTAACTCAACTTAATTTGACAGGTCTTAAAGTAATGCTGTCATTTTTTTACTTCTGTGGTCAGACAGAAATACTAACAGACCTGTCAAACTTAGTTTAGTTTTAGAAAATGCACAACATAATCGACACATTTGCCCTAAAAACTGCTTGAACGAATATCTTAGAGACATTTTTGTTAGTTTTTGTCAAGTTTTGATTCTTCTCAACACGTTTATTGTGAAAGAGGTAGGAATCTCAATAACTTGCTCAGTATATCGCACTGCGAGTCCAACGGCCGTTGTTAATAACCTACCTATCCACGGTTTGTTCTACCTACAGATAGAAAAAGCAGTTGCCAAAACGGACCTGAGGTTGTATAAAAACGAGATGTGTATAAAAAAAATTGTAATTTTTTGCTTATTAAGATTATACAAACGAAATTTCAAAGCGAAGTCAGAAAAAAGAGATATCGGATTTTTAACTTCGTAGTTTCTAATAACATTTTTTAACTTAGACGTTGCTTGGATGTTTTGAACGCTCTACGCATTTCTTTGTCATTTTGTTTTACGCTTTGATAGTCAGTCCTACATAAATAAAGTCATTAAAATCAACATTGGTGTCGATTCGGTTTTGCATTCTCTAAAACTAAACTAAGTTTGACAGGTCTCACAGTAATGCTGTCCGTTTTTACTTCAGTGGTTAGAAAAAGACAGCAATACTATTAGACCTGTCAAACGTAATGAAAAACCGAATCGATAGCACTATTTGCCTAACTAGAACAAAAACTAATCTATATACTCTGTGTACTAGCAAATTGTCTGTCACTGTCAAACGCTCGATAGAAGTAATGTCAAAAATCAATCTCAAGTAGAACAAACTGTGGATAGATCGGTTATTAATTTCTAGCGATAGAGAACGTAAGTAGTAACTCAGACTTGCGTATTTCTACTAACTGGTAGTGTGGTATATTATTAATTGTTATTATTTAGTGTTTAAATTAGACATCACCTTAATTAGTGTCTTGTACTTAAATTGCTCGTAATTTTGTAAATAAAATAAAGGTGTAAGATTTATTTTAGACGCTTGTTTTATTTTAACTCCCCTACGAGTAGTGCACACATTGTAGTGCAGTTAATGTAAGGGCCACATTACAGTAGTACAGAATTTAATCAATCATTACAATTACATTGTTAAGATGCTCAATTATTATAATTATATATTCGACCGGCCCTTGACAACTCCGTGACGGACTTTTTTGGCGGCAATCGAATTGTCAACGTGGAAATTTTGTTTTTATTTCCAAAACTTGTGTTTCTTCGAGCGATAATGTGTAATATTGGTGGATTATTAACCATTATGTGTTCGTTAATGTGTGCGAGTGTGGGAAATTGAAATAAAGTTGTCAAAGTGACTTTTCCAGTTGCTCCAAAAAAGTCCGTCTAAAGTTTAAGTAAAGCGCCACTACTTTACTTAAACACTATCCTCATCCCATCATCTCATCATCATCATCATTTAATCTTGATTCAACTCTCTTGAGTTTGGAATATTTTAAACTTGACACTGGCAAATACACTAATCGTGTGACGCCATAACAAAACAAAAAAAAACTCCGTGACAGTGACCCTGTCAGACTACATTAGTGTTGCCACTATTAGAACTCTACAAACATCAGCAGTGCGCACACGGAAACTCTTCCGACCACAACATTACCTATCTAAGCCAAACTACACCAAAGTCATTCTAAAAACGCTAATTTTAATTTTGCTCACTTTCTAATACAAGAAAAAAACGAAATATTCAAATTTGATGCCAAAACAATACAATATATCAATATTTTATTTTATTTTAATACATTACGCTTTAAACGCCGTGTGAATTTAATAAATATCATAATTATTTATTAAAATACATACATTTTAGAAATTTAATTATTAAATCATTTTAACGACGAAAATAAACTAATATGTAGATAATTGTGTCGATCCGGTTTTGCATTCTCTAAAACTAAAATAAGTATGACAGGTCTAATAGTAATGCTGTATTTTTCTAACCACTGAAGTAAAAATAGGACAGCATTTTTTTTTGTTATGGCGTCACACGATTAGTGTATTTGCCAGTGTCAAGTATGGAATATTTCAAACTCAGAGAGTAGAATCAAGTTTAAATGATGATGATGATGATGAGGAGATGAAGGGATGAGGATAGTGTAAGTAAAGTAGTGGCGCTTTACTTAAACTTTACACGGACTTTTTTGGAGCAACTCGAAAAGTCACTTTCACAACTTTATTTCCGTTTCCCACACTCGCACACATTAACGAACACATAATGGTTAATAATCCACCAATATTACACATTATCACTCGAAGAAACACAAGTTTTGGAAATAAAGACAAAATTTTCACGTTGACAATTCGATTGCCGCCAAAAAAGTCAAAAGGACAGCATTACTATTAGACCTGTCAAACTTGTTTAGTTTTAGAGAAAGCAAAACCGAATCGACACCATTGTCTAATAAAAATAATCGACTTAGGATTCTCAATCATCTGATAAAAGTTATCTGACAGATAAATTGGCAAACATTTTATTTAAAACAACGATTTAGTTATACCAACCTGTAACTTCACATTTATTCACGCTTTTAATGTTTACTGTGTTTATTTTTATTCTTCGGATAACTTTTATCTGAGGACTGAAAATTTTTAAGTAATTTATCTTATTAATAGACAGAAATAAAAAAATACACAAAAATGTAATATTTAAATCATTACATAAATGAGTGAAAAATAGGCAATGAAATTACATTCACAGGTTCAAAACAACATTTTTTCCGAAACTGAACAACATTTGAATAAGTTTGCACAAATGTTTTGTGAAACTGGGTTTTTGGAGACTAGCTTGTTTTAAGTTTGACGTTATATAGTCATCGTATAATGCATCCTACTAAATATATTTTTAATTTAATTTGAATTGAATTAATATATCCATTTTTGAATGAAAAATGTATAGTAGGTACATTTTTTACTCCTTACAGGGTAGCGTTTGAGCACAAGTCACCTGATGTTAAGTGACGATGCGGTCGAAGGTGGCGCCACGCTACACCTGGACTGGGAATTGGCTCTCAAGTTGTTACCTATTGTTAATTATATTTTTATTTGTAGAAAAAGAAACATATATAAATTGAAAAATTCATAATTAAATGTTGCTCAGATTCTAAACTCATGTCAATATATTGAAATAATGCATAATAATTTATCATATAAATGTCATTTAAACTAAATAAACATATACATACTTGTAGTAACATATAACAAAACTGTAATCATTTCAAATTTGTTATTAACGCCCGAAAGTAATAATCGATCCTGATCCGTTATCCGCGTTTTTGGATCGATATGTCATGTCATAATATGTCATTTTAGTAGTAATCTGTCAAGTCCTAGTAGTGACATGATATATTGATCCAAAACAGCGGATAACGGATCAGGATCGATTATTAATTTCTGACGTAAGCTAAAATAACGCAACCCGACGGTTAAACTTTGTCTATGGATCGCGAGAACCATAGACAAATATATAAAGTCGGTTTTTCTCCAACATAATTCTTATCTTTCCTTTCATTTGTGAACCTGATAATTATTTTACGTCTAGCGTTTGAGCACAAGTCACCTGATGTTAAGTGACGATGCGGTCGAAGGTTCCACGCTACACCTGGACTGGGAACTGGCTCTCAAGTGAGGCTGCCGGAACACACCGATAGGTGCACGGCGACAGATTGTTAACTTGGTAGCTAACTTTTATATTATGAAAGGGGTCGGAATCGACCGAATATTTCTTACAATCCCGGAAAAGAACTTCAGTCAAACTATATTACATATTATGATGTCCATGTGAGTTAATTAAAACATTAAGAATGGTCAGGATTATTTCGAAATTCCGGGATTCCGAGATTTTCCAGAACGTCGTATCCATAATTATGATGACGTTTGAAGTCGACCCTAAATTGCACCGTCGATTCTGGTCATTGATTATCAGGTTCAATCATCCCATAAGCTTTTCATTTTCTAATTTCTCCTGTTTTCCTTCAATCAGATCTGATTATGTTGATCAACATAATAATTATTATTGACATTATTACGATTTCGATATCCCACTGTTCGCACAAATACGTTAAAAACACAATTTGCGCTGCACCAGACGTGAGATGTGTTATTTATCTGTTTTAACTTGTTTCACCGCATTTGGTGCTTCCAAAATTTTCCGTTTTAAATTCAGGCTTTTGTTTTCAACTATCACAGACGATTTTGTTTGTTTCTTTGCTGTTAGCACAATTTTTTGTAGATTTAGCAGTTTCGAATTGGTTTTAGTCGATTCATCGACTAGTTTCTTGCTCGGAGTCTTCCCCGCACTAGTCCTCTTGGCAGTGTTGCCAGGCGACTTCAAGAGTATATTTTCAACGATGACAGGCTTGCTTTTGTCTGTGGTTTTGTTTTTCTTTTTTACTGCGGTTTTGGCGTCGGATTTTTTCGTCTTTTCGTTTTGGAGCACTTTGTATTCTAGATTGCCGTCGTCGTCCATTACAAGCATGACTTTTTCGAAACTAGCTGCTGGATCCGGCATTTCCTTCTTGACGAAATGCGCTTGCGTCAACTTGTTCGCTATGAGCATAGACAATTCAGCGCTGTTATACTCTGTGAGCAGAATGTTGACGTTTGTTCCCGCGTGGTTGTCTATGGTTGGACTGGCGCCATGCTCGAGCAGGATCTCTATGGTTTTCCGGAAGTGATCGACTACTTTAGATTTGTTGCCGCGTTCTGTAAATAAAAAAAATATATTTATGGCTCATTTAGACGATGCGAGTTTCTCGCGTCTTGATGCGATTATCTCCAGGCGAGATTCGTGAGTACGTCTTTACATTCAAGCAATAAATAATACCTCCTAAACGATAATTTCATATACGATACTAAGGCGAGAATCGTATATGTGTGACCGTTGACACGACGAGATATATTGCAAGGTGATACTCGCTTACGATGTCTCGACTTGTATAAACTCGATCAAGTGTGACATTATTATAAGTTAACGCGATTATTGTACTAATCGGTTTTGAATGCGAAACTCAAAAACAAAAAATAAAAAAAAACATTTTAATATTTTTTAGAGTGTCATAAAATTTACATGAGGCGAGTTTTTTTTATATCATCGCAAGTTTGAGACGAGCAAAATCTCATTATTTTTTTGTTATGTTTGTCCTTAGAGGATAATAAAATCGGAAGTCGAAAAAACATTTTTTTACATTCTTTTTATTGAGGACCGATGTGGCGTAATGGGCGGATAGCAGACTGTAAAGCGTGAGGTCGCGGGTTCCATTCCCGCCGCAGAACAAATATTTGTGCATTGAAAAAAAAGTGCAAGTATTTGTTCTGTGTCCGGGTGTTGTGGATCCCCGATCCTCGTAGTTTCTGATACCCTAGATACAGGGAAACCTAGTTAGGGGTCAGAGCCTATGTATGTGATTGTGCGGGCATTATTATTATTATATTTTTACTGTTTTTTTTTTTCCTTAGTATATTTTATATTATATTTGCGTTGTAAATGATGGAACTTACCAGTGGAAGAGCTACAGGCGGCCGCAACAGCCAAGTAAAGCGCGGTGTTACCACTGGTCGGCATTCTGTCGTTGATCGACTCCGGCGACTGTTCGAGCAGAATGCGAACGTTCTCGTACCTGCCGAGCATGCTCGCGAGCATCAGGGGGGTGTAACCTGCGAAATTATTAAGAGGACGCTGTGATAAACAATGAATGAAAATATATTATAGCGATGATGGCTCAGTGGTAGTGACACGTCGGCTTGCGATCCGTAGGACGTGGGTTCGAATCCTACAATGAGCTTGAGCTTTCGGTGAAGGAAAACATCGTGATGAAACCATAGCTTGGTGGAAGGGTATTTTCTAGTACTCGCCTGGCTAGCTACCACCCTCTTGTTAACAATCTGTCGCCGAGCACCTATCTGTGTGTTCCGGCAGCCTCACTTGAGAGCCAGCTCCCAGTCCAGGTGTAGCGTGGCGCCACCTTCGACCGCATCGTCACTTAACATCAGGTGACTTGTGGTCAAACGCGACCTTGCAAGTAGTAAAAAAAAAATACTGAAATCAGCTCCATACAAAAACGCAAGCGAGCTGACTAATGCCGTAAGGTCGTATGCGTCAAAACAGGTTTTTTTCGTTTAAAATGAAAACTATCGTTAATTTTATAGAACTAAACCTGTAGTTCTTTGAAGTATGTGTATACTGTATATATCATACAAAAAATAGATTCAACTCTGAAATCGGTTTTGTATGCCTGTAAAATGATTTTTTTTTATTTAGAGGGCAGTTTTCGATCATTGTTTCTCTGCTATGAAAGTTAACCAATCGTGTTATCCTTCCGACAATTTGATGTCAAAAAAATGATCTTTAATGTACATAAATATTAGCTCTGTATGTTTTGTAATTGCTGAGAAAAAAGGAGATCCCTGCAGCCAATATTGCCAATTCCTCGTCTTAACGCTTGAAATTAATAATCGATCCTGATCCGTTATCCGGCGGTTTTGGGTCGATATGTCATGTCATAATATGTCATTTTTGTAGTAATATGAAATTCAAGATTAAAAAATTGGTTGTCTGTAAAGTCGGTTTACTGACGATAGTTGAACGTGACAACGTCGATTGGCCGATTGTGCTTCTTTGTCGCTCGTTCCGCGCTCTCGCTTGCACTTCAAGCCTTACATGGAACGCCTCAGAGCGAGGTAACGCCGCAGAGCGAGGTAACGCCGCATGAGTCATGTTTTTTCGTGCGTGCAGCCGGCTCTATCGAATTATAAGACGATGTCAAAAACGTCAAAAAAAAAAGAATTCAATAGTGTACATTGTGATCACTTTAAAACGTCAACTTAAAACTAGCTACGCCTGTTCCAACCTCCTTACGCCGGCAAAAGAACAGACAAGAAACGCCCGGCAGGTAATTTTTTTGGCGCGATCTCATTGATAATTTTATTCTTATTACTAATTGATTGAATGTCAAGCCCTTGCGCTAAAATGACAAATTATGACATGACATATCGATCCTAAACCGCGGATAACGTATCGGATCGACTATTAATTTCGAGCATTACACTTTTCTTAGATAGATAGATAACGCTTTATTGTTTATACCACAACAACAGAAAAACAGAACAATATAACAGGAGAGGTTTTTTCTTACCTTGCTTATCAAACATGGAGCACATGTGCTTCATCAGCAACCCGGCCAGTTCAGCATCAGTCATCTTCTCCATCTCCGGTCTCCACAGATCCTCGTTCTCAGCCAGAATCCTCCTGGAACAAGGAATTTGGGATACAAGTCGAAAGGGAATGCAGTCGATAGCTCAAAACGAGGCAATACTCATCATCATCATTATCAGCCTTTCACGTTCCCACTGCTGGGACTCCGCCCTCCTCTCAGAGAGAGTACGCGCCGTAATCTCCCACGCGGGCCCAGTGCGGGTTGGTAGATGTCGCATGCACGCGAATGTTGCAGTTCTTGGACATGCCGGTTTCCGAGCGATGTTTTCCTTCACCGTTTTGAGCGATGGCAAATCCGCACATAACTTATTAAGTCATAGGTGCGGGGCCGAGAGGATTCGAACTCGGTGTCGGCGCCTTGTAAGTCGCACGCCTAACCGTTAACACGAGGCAATACTATCGAGTACCTGTGCTAGTTATACAACCGGCAAGCAGTAGTGTGCAAGCTAGGAGGGAGGGAGAGAGTTGGATAGGGAGGGAGGCACCCACCTCGCGTTCTGTCCCCCTCGGGTAAGAGGGGGTGACAGGGAGGGGGGAGGAAGGCACCCACCTCGCGTTCTGTCCCCCTCGGGAAGGTGGGGGTGACAGGGAGGGGGGGGAGGGAGGCACCCACCTCGCGTGCTGGCGGCAGGCGGCGAGCGTGGCGCGCAGTAGGTCCCCGTCCCCCTCGGCGGCGAGGTGTGCGGCGGCGCGGTGCTCCCCGTCCGCCTGCAGGGGGTCCGCGCCGTGCCGCAGGAGGCACGCCGCTAGGGGCACGTGGGACGGGGGCTCCTGGTACAGGGCCAGCTGCAGCGCTGTCTGAGGGGCAACGACGACTTGAAGGGGGGATATGCTCGGTCAAAACGCAACAAACCGTTGCATTAAGAGATGAATATAGAAGAATCTGTTCATATATCTATACTAATACTAGCATACCTGGCGAACTCCGTTTCGCCACCAGATGGCTTCGTTTTATGTAAGATTTTCCCGCTTTTCTGTTGAAATTTTTCCTAAATTTTCGTTGCTTATAAACCTCACGGAGCCCGAGACCTTTCCAACGAATGCAAAACCGTGGAAATCGGTTCGTGCGTTCTGGAGTTATAGCGTCAGGAAGGAAAACCCGACTTATTTTTATATAGTAGATTATATAGAGGAAATATTTGATTGTTTGTTTGTTTGTTTGCATCGAATAGGCTCCGAAACTACTGAACCGATTTGAAAAATTCTTTCGCTGTTGGAAAGCTACACTATCTGCGGCGGACATAGGCTATATTATATTTTCGAAAAAATTAGGGATCCTTACTAAAACTACAATAATGTAACCCAAGGTGTTAAAAAAATACCTAAAATATTCTTTACATCGCGTGTGCTGCGACAACTATTGATGATAGAATAACATAATGTACTACAATTTTGTAGAACACATTATTATTTACAAAAAAGTCCGCGAGAGCATATGTCTAACTATTATAGTTATGCCACAATAAGTGATCTTTTGTTTTAAAATTTTAATTTTTAATGCCGCCTCTAGAAAAGGCTCTTTATTTGTAGATACAAATCTTATGATAAAATATCGGACTATTTAGATGACAAAAAAGCTTGGGATTTTAGTGAACTTGCTCCAATTCAATCAATTGGTAGTAAGAATAAACTTGTCAATGTGATCGCGACAAAAAGTACCTGCCGGGCGTTTCTTGCCTGTTCTTTTGCCGGCGTAAGGAGGTTGGAACAGGCGTAGCTAGTTTTAAGTTTGACTTTTAAATTGATCACAATGTATCATCTATATATATAAAAGAAAGTCGTGTTAGTCACACTACTTATAACTCAAGAACGGCTGAACCGATTTGGCTGAAAATTGGTGGGGAGGTAGCTTAGGACCAGGAAACGGACATAGGATACTTTTTATCCCGGAAAAGGTTCCTACGGGATAACGGGAAGACGCGGGTGAAACCGCGGGGCGTAGCTAGTATTGAATAAAAACTATTGGACAAATAAATCATTTCATGAAAGAGGTTCCTTTCCGATTGCAGAAAAACCGCGGGGCGAAGCTAATAAAAATAGGTCACAATTTCCTGTAACATACGATAGCGGAAATGTTGGTAGGTTAATCGATAAAATCATTCAAGTAGAGTCATATCCCTATTGCGGAAAAATGTTTGTACCATGCGTCATAGACAATGCAAACATTACAAATTACAATGCCATAGGTATATATTGACATGATTAAGGGAATTCCCAGCAGCGTGCAGTTTTTTTTGCATCGTACAGGGTAGCGTTTGACCACAAGTTACCTGATGTCAATAGTCAATAGTGCTTTATGCAATAGGATACATTGTGATCACTTTAAAACGTCAAACTTATTTATTAAAATTTAAAACTAGCTACGCCTGTTCCAACCTTCTTCCGCCGGCAACTATCGGTGTGTTCCGGCAGCCTCACTTGAGAGCCAGTTCCCAGTCCAGGTGTAGCGTGGCGCCACCTCCGACCACATCGTCACTTAACATCAGGTGTCTTGTGGTCAAACGTTGCCCTGTAAATAATTAAAAAAAGACGGAAGACAAGGTGATCCTATACGGTTCCGTTTTGCCAATAAAAAGGGTAATCGGCGTTGTCCTAAAATGATAACTTACCAGACCATTCGCAGGTATGTCGAGAGAACTGCCTCTGATCTTCAATATAGCACACTGCCTGCTCAATAGTTCCAGGTCATTGTTTATTACGGCTAAGTGTATTGGCCTGAAACAGAAGAGATAAATTACAGATAAGAGAATCGACGTGATGATGCTGGTCGAACGGTAACCGCGTGCGCTTTACAAGGCGCCGACACCGAGTTCGAATCCTCTCGGCCCCGCACCTATGACTTAACAAGTTACGTGCGGATCTACCATCGCTCGAAACGGTGAAGGAAAACATCGCTCGGAAACCGGCATGTCCAAGAACCGCAACATTCGCGTGCATGCGACATCTACCAACCCGCACTGGGCCCGCGTGGGAGATTACGGCGCGTACTCTCTCTGAGAGGTCAGAGTCCCAGCAGTGGGCACGTAAAATGGCTGATGATGATTATGATAATTAATTATAATGTTAGTATTAAAATGTCTAGCGCTTACTGTAATGCCGGCGCCATACCCCTAATTAATGTAAATAACGTTTCCTTACGTCATTAATCTAATGAACAATTAGTAATTGATAATATGTTAGAAATGTTGTTTTTTTAATTACAGCTTCGTTTGGGTATAAAGAATTTTTGACAGTCTGAAGTTTTTTTTAACATTGTTATAAAAATTGTTGGTTTGAATGTAGGGGGTGATCACCTAAATTACTGAACCGATTCCGGAAATTCTTTCACTAATAGCAAGCTACATTATCACCGAGTGTCACAGGCTATGTTTTATTCTGATAAAGTAGAGTTTTCAGTAAGAAATCACGTCATTTGTAAAACAAGTCGGAGAAGAATGAGACGACTGGCTGCTTCATCAGCTCACGCTGGCTAAACGGTTTGATTAGAGTTGATGTAATGTGAGAGAGAAATGTAGGCTTCGGGACAAAGTATGACAAAGTAAAAAAATTCCGTCCGATTCCGTCCGTGCGGCAACATCTCAGTCGTTTGCTCCGCATATATTTTATTTAAAATGTGGTCAAAAGTGCATATATTTTAATGAAATTACACATATACGTGGCTCTAAGTCTGAAGCATACAGTGAAGTTTGTTTGGTGAAAATCAGATCAGTAACACCGAAGAAATCAGTAAAATACTGTTAAAAATTTCGATGCAACGGTCGGGTTACTGGCCTACCTGCCGTTCGCCCGCTGTACTACGGGTTCATTGACCCTGCGCTGTACTTGTGAGTCAACCGCCTATCTATCAGCTGCGCGCTTTTGTTTTGTTTACGCAAGTATAACTTGCTAACAACACCTTGCATTTCAAAATGAATTGTGCTGCCTGTTGTACCCTAATTGAAGACGAGGATGGCTTGCTGTGCACTGTTGAAAAATGCAATAAGATTTACCATCTTCTTTGCGCGGGTGGAAATAGCTTAACCGGCGAGCGCTGTAATACCTGGGCGTGTCCTGAATGCCGCTGTACTGCAAAGAAAGGCGGAGATAATAGCCTGACTCCGGTAGGCTCAAAGAAATCCCGTGATACGAACGTCACGATTCGAAAGAAGCAAACGCCTGCGGTTTCCGATGAGCTACAAAAAGTGAAATCCAGGGAAGAGTATAGTTTTTCAGCGGAAGTGTGTAGCCTGAGGCAGGAAATGTCCAATATGACCGAGCTACTTGCGCAATCGACCTCCGCCATAAAAAATAATAACATTAAAATGGGAGACTTTTCTTCGCAGATAGAGGCACTCCGTCATCAACTTAACCAGTCTGAAGCAGCTAATGTTAAAATGGCAGCTGAGTTAAAGGGGTTTAAGTATCAAGTAGAGATACTTAATAATAAAATGAGACATTTTGAGAACCCCAAATCGGCTTTGCTTGCTGTTAATGAACCTCAGCCACAATCTCGAATCTCTCCATCTCGGATCATCACCGAGCCTCGAGTGACTCCACCTCGGAGTGTTAATGTTTCCGCCACTAGCATCCAGCCTCGTGTCCCTCAGCGGCGGGACGTAAGCATTGTTACCACAAAAACTGAAGAGCAGAAGCAGGAGCAAAAGAAGACGAAGTTGACAAATAAAAATCCTCGTTCTGAGACGCCACTACCGTCTCCGTCGGAACCTCGGCATGAACTCCAAAATTCCAAACTTTTTGTGGGATCGGACGCTCCTGCCAAAGAGGCGCAGCATGATGATTCACAACTCTGGACGGAAGTGAAAAAGAAAAGCCGTCGGCCAGCCTCAATTTGTGGAACAGCTGGTCCGGCTGTGACAACTCTCAAAGCAGTTGAGCTGCGAAAACACCTGCATCTGTGGAACATGGAGTCCGGTGCTGATGAAGTTCGTGACTATCTTCGTGAGCTCTGTCCTAGCGGTACCTGCACAGTTGAAGAACTAAAACCCAAGGGTTGCTATAAGTCATACAAAATTGGCGTCCCAGTTGCTCATTACGAAACTTGCTACTCTAATGATGTATGGCCCTTCAATGCCAGAATCAACGCATGGGTCACCTTCACGAAACCTGCCGGCCCACAGATGTCAGCACAAAACAACCAGCCCTTTCGTAGACCCTCGAGAGCGCAGTAAAATTTCTATACTTCACGCTCTCTACCAGAACGTTCGCGGGCTCAAGACAAAGCTCCGACTGTGGCGCCAACACTTGACTGTATCTGAACATAACTTGATAGCTGCAACTGAGACTTTCTTAGATGACTCTGTGGGTGACCTGGAACTAGTGTCAGGGAGCTGGAATATACTGCGCCGCGACAGGGGCTCACCGTGTGGAGGCGTACTACTCGCTGCGCGAGCTCCTATTGTGCTGTGCCGTCGGCGTGATTTGGAAACTGATGGCGGCGAGGATTTATGGGCGAGCCTTACTTGGCGCGGACGCCGGTTCTATGTGTGCGTTGTTTATATTAAGCCAAGTGCAAAAGATAGTGACTATATGGATTGGTTTTGCAAAATTGAAAGCTTTGTAAATACGTTAAAAGGAACAGTGTTAATACTAGGTGACCTTAACTTGCGCAGCGCATCCATGAATATTAATAATTATTTTTGTTATTTTTTGTCATTTTGTAGTCTGTTTGAGATGAATGTAATTGAGAATTCGTATGGAGGTATGCTAGATGTCGTGCTGGCACAGGAGAGCGTTGAGCTAACTGCGGTGTCAGTCACAGCAACAGCCGGAATTGTTCCCCCCGACGCATACCATCCCCCACTGGACATTGAGGTAAGAACCGACACAGCTCATTCCGTTGATCTTCTCCAACCCAGTAACATTGATCCGGCGAGAGACTGGAATTTCAAAAAGTGTGATTACGAGTCGTTATACTTCATGCTCTCGGAAATTCCATGGCACGAAAGCGTTTTGCAAACCGATGATGTGTCCAGTGCCTGTCAAAACTTTTATGAAATACTATATAATATTTTTAATGCTTGTATGCCTAAAAAGCGGCGGAAACCTACAGCAAATAGACGTTACCCTGTATGGTTCACAGGTCACATCATTCGGGATGCACAACGAAAAATAAAACTCCATAGATTATGGAAGCGCGACAACTCCGAGCAGTCTTACAGGCTGTTTTCTGATCTTCGAGCCGACTTAAAATCGCGTATAGCAGCGTCTTACGACTATCATATGTCGGCCATTGAAAGCAACTTAAAACTTGATCCGCGCCAATTCTGGCGGCACATTTCTTGTCTAAGGACAAAAGGCGGGTTTGAACCAAATGTCACCTACAATGGCGTAGCGTTTGCGGGACCAGAAGCTGCTGAAGCTTTTGCCAATTTTTTTGCCAGCGTCTTTTTGCCAGACGCGCCTCGACTCAACGTAACGCAAGTTTACGCTAGTGATTGCAGTAGAGACAGTAACCATGTGAACGTAGGTGAATTCTCACTTGATGACATCATTTACGGCATAAATAAGCTCAAGCCAAGCAGTTCGGCGGGACCCGACAATATTCCACCTTTCATTATCAAATGCGCAAAAAAACATCTTAGTGTTCCCTTATGCCATATTTGCAACTTAGCCTTGAGGTCTGGAGTGTACCCATCGCAGTGGAAGCTGTCTAGGGTGACCCCAATACCTAAAAGCAGCAACAAGTCCATGGTTGAGGAATACCGCCCCATAGCTATATTATCGTCGCCTGCGAAGATCTTTGAAAGTGTATTGCGCAGGCTCATATACACGCAAGTGGATAAGTTTCTGTGCAACGAACAGCACGGCTTTCGGAGCAAGAAGTCAGTAAATACAAACTTGCTAACTCTAGTAGACTATATTTCCAAAGGTCTGGACAGGGGATGCCAGGTAGACGTGCTTTATTTTGACTTCCGGAAGGCGTTTGATAGGGTTGATAATGACATACTGCTGGCGAAACTCTGTTCGATCGGTTTCGCCCCAGCGCTCCTCCGACTGCTCGCAGACTATCTGCGGGATCGCCAGCAGGTTGTTAGACTCGGAATGTACGAGTCTCGACCCTATCACACGCGTTCCGGTGTGAGTCAGGGTTCAGTTCTTGGCCCCTTGTTGTTCCTACTGATGGTGAATGATCTGCCCGGAGTGATATCTCACGGAAAAAGTCTTTTCTATGCAGATGACCTTAAACTTTACGCAGAGGTTAAGTCGGATGCTGATTGCTTGAAACTGCAAAATGATGTGGACGCTATTTATGCGTGGAGCCTGTCAAACAAGATGGAGCTCAATTTCAACAAATGTTATGTGATGACTTTCGGTCGAATGCGGCACCCAATTTCCTTTTCATATAAAGTCAATAACCAAGATGTAGTAAGAACTACTGCTATGAAGGACTTGGGAGTCACATTTGATCGGAAGCTCACGTTTCACGACCATATTATCTCTCTTGCAAAGGAGTGCTTTCAACGGTTGGGATTTGTGCTGCGAAATTCTCGCGACTTTAAAACTGATAGTGTGGTTCGGCTCTTGTTTAGTGCGCTTGTCCGTACGAAGCTAGAAACCGGTGCATGTGTGTGGAACCCCTACGAGTCCTCATATGCACTGATTCTAGAAAAGGTGCAGAAAGCTTTTTTGAGAAACCTATATAAACGGTTATACGGGTACTACCCCTATATGTACCCGACGCAATTTCTTTTAGGCTGCTTGGGGTACAATTCCCTTGAGGTGCGTCGGGCGAACGACCAAATGGTAACAGCCTGTAAGATTCTCCGGGGTAGAATAGATGCCCCGGAATTGAATGATGAGCTGTGTCGACTCTATGCCCCAAATAACTACTGCCGAATCAGAAGGCATAGACTGTTCGCAGTGCCTTCCAGCCGCACTGTCGCGCGAGCCAACTCACCGCTGCCGCGTACCCTCGCCGCGCTCAACGCCCTCCTTGTCAACTATCCCGAGACTGATTTGTTTGTGGACGGATGGGTGGAATTACTGTCGGTGTGCCTGAAGTTTTGTGAGTGGGACGTCTGAAAGGGTGTATTTTTGATAAGATTTGTTATTATTATTATTGTTATTACTATTTTTATATTAACTAAGATTTTATTTTTATTGCATTGATATGATTCGTATTTAGTTTGCTTTATTAATGATGTATTAATGTAATTAATTAATGTAATTGGCTTAGCCGTATTAATTGAATTGAATAAATAAATAAATAAATAAATAAATAACACCATAGTAAAGAGTAGTAGTTCAGCTTCATACAAATCGGCCGCCGCCGGTTTGAATGTGTGCGAGAGTAGCGGCGCCGTGTACGCACGCACTTTTCACGCACACAATCACAAACGAACGGGGCCGCGGCCATGCACTCAGTACGGAACGCGCCGCCTATGCATCACCGCAAGAGTAGGCAATTAAGACGAGGAATTGGCAATATTGGCTGCAGGGATTTCCTTTTTTCTCAGCAATTACAAAACATACAGAGCTAATATTTATGTGCATTAAAGATCACGTTTTTGACTACAAATTGTCGGAAGGATAACACGATTGGATAACTTTCATAGCAGACAAACAATTATCGAAACTGTCTTCGCTGATTTCAGATTCATTGTTTATCACGGCGTCCTCTTAACTCGTCGAGTGGCCATAGCTAACCTACTGTTCTTACTTTACTGTGGCGATGGCTGGCACATGCGTCAACTCGTGAACGGGTGCTGCTTGTGGGGTCTGGTCTGCTTTGGTTGTGATCCCGCAACTCATTAATATTCATGTTCCCATATCCCAATGTGCACAACCAAACAAGAGAAATCTTATTAGTAAAGCTAATTAAAAAATATCGGACCATTAGATGACAAAAAAAGCTTGGGATTTTAGTGAACTTGCTCCAATTCAATCAATTAGTAATAAGAATAAAATTGTCAATGTGATCGCGCCAAAAAAATTACCTGCCGGGCGTTTCTTGCCTGTTCTTTTGCCGGCGTAAGGAGGTTGGAACAGGCGTAGCTAGTTTTAAGTTTGACGTTTTAAAGTGATCACAATGTATCCTATTGAATAAATAAAATTGACTATTGACTATTGTGGTAACACCGTGGGGCGTAGCTAGTGAAATAGTATATTTGCAGATTGTGTAATATGAGAATTTAATAACTTTACTGATAAGATATGCAGCAAGCGTTTGTGATAAAAATGTAAACAGATGTATTGAATTACATAATATGGCAAAAAAAAAACGTTACCTACGTGTTTATATGTTTACGACCGGTTTCGATAACCGATAATCCACGGTTTGAAACCGTGGATAGATCGGTCCGTTTTACATTCCCACTGCTGGGACTCCGCCTTCCTCTCAGAGAGAGTACGCGCCGTAATCTCCCACGCGGGCCCAGTGCGGGTTGGTAGATGTCGCATGCACGCGAATGTTGCGGTTCTTAAACATGCCGGTTTCCGAGCGATGTTTTCCTTCACCGTTTTGAGCGACGGTAGATCCGCACATTGCTTGTTAAGTCATAGGGGGGCGAAAGGATTCGAACTCGCTACCATCGTTGATCCCCATTGGATATAAAAAAAGGTGGGTACTTACATGTTTCCGTCTTCATCCAGGACGGTAAGGCAATGCTTGTAGTCGATCATCATTTGATGCATGATCAGTTTTTTACGACTGATTTTGTCCAAATACTGTAAATTATCCTTCGAAGCTATATGAAACACATCTTCCGGCTTATACGGTACAAGGATGTCCGTACCATCCATTAGCCGTATCTTAAAGTTTGACTGTACGATGTAATTGCCTACGCAGGCCTCCGTGCGTTGGTCAACGCTTTTCAATATATGGTTTGTAAAGTGCTCTGGAAGTGTGGGAGTATCGGACAGGGCAGAGCAGCCCCCTACGCTATCGTTTGAGTACTCGTCAGACAAATGTCCTAAGTCGGGGAAACTGTCTGTAGATTTCGGTATCAGTTTCAACGTATCGATGAAAGCGTTGACTTTGTACATGTCCGTGTTTGTATTTTTAGATAATTTGTTTTCAAAATCGGTAAATTCCTTACTTTTTACACTAACACTGTGCTCTTCGGCTATTGAAAAAGTTGAATTATCCGAATCGTTGCTTTCCTTCGGACCGTTCCGCATGAAGTCAATGATAACTTTCTTCACTTTCTTAGTTTCAGGCACTTTGAAATCTTGAACGATGTACGGTTTGACCTGCTTCCTTATCCTTCTACGCGGCTTCGGTGAAGCTATTCTCATTTCATGGGTCTGCGTTGATTTATCCGTGAACACTTTTGGTGGCGCTTCACTGCCGCACTCAGCTTTGACATCTACGGCACTTTTCACGGTCAACAGTGCTAATATGCTACGTATCTTTAACTCTTGGTCTATGATGGAACACAGCGCTGTGAAGACAGTCTTGTATTGCTCTTGGCCTATAACTTGTGTGACTCCATCGGATGATTTTTCAATTGTAGACCCGTCCGTCCTATAATACTTGGCAATTGTCAGACTGCTTTTGGTTACCAAATTCAAACGATTCATTAAAACCATCCTCTGGTATTCCCCTTTTAGAAAATAGACGTCAGTCGTGTCGTGTAAAACCTCCTCTCTGTACATTGATGCGATTTTCACGTTGGAAGCGAAGCATTCCTTCGCGTTTTTTTGTCTATTGCTGTTTAAAAAGGCCATACTTCCTTTTTTCAGTAATATAGGAACACTTTTGATGCGCAACACAGGTTTGTTATCCATTTTAGCTTTGTATTATAATGCAAACAAACAAGATAACCAAACACGATGGCCTAATTATTACATTTAATATCACAGAACTTTATTGAACATGTTTGAAAATTGAACACGGCAATTTTTGAATTGCATTTTTGCACCGATTTTTCCGTTTCCGTGCAATTCAATATCAATTGGGAATTATACTACTGTACTGCTGAAATTAACGAACTAACATGGGATTTCCCCTCGGGCTTTTGACAGAATGCTCGTGGCTACATGTTGCCAGTGTTGGAGAAAATTTACCGCATCAATGGCTAGGAATTCCCCTCACGTTATTTGTTTATTCAATAGTCAACAGTTATTTATTCAATAGGATACAATGTCATCACTTTAAAACGTCAACTTAAAACTAGCTACGCCTGTTCCAACCTCCTTACGCCGGCAAAAGAACAGGCAAGAAACGCCCGGCAGGTAACATTTTTGGCGCGATCACATTGACAATTTTATTCTTATTACTAACTGATTGAATTGGAGCAAGTTCACTAAATTCTGCCATTTTTCTCTGATGACATTGTTACATTGGCTATTGCTTACGTGAAAAAGAATTTAGGGTAGGTATTATAGTTACCATGTTACACTTCATATAGTTTAGTAACATTCACGGACGACAATTTGTTAAATTTTTGTTTGTAATTTGTATCAATCAATATTTTACTTAAGAATAAGAATCATTTATTTGCAACAAACTACTTTACTTAACCTTAGTGTTAATTTGTAAACGTGAATAACTGCATTGGTGAAACAGTTGACAATAGCAATCAGAAAACGAGTCTAATTAAATTTACATACCATAATGAGTAATTGAATATCATTATATACTCCATGTTTTGTAGTCAAACTTACCAAACTGGTAACACTACTAAACTATTGCGTAGCTTCGAATAGAGATGCACCGAACAGTAATTTGGCCGGATAAAGTTGGTCAAGGTCGCATACTTTATTCAATCTTGCCTATGAGTTAATTCATCGAAATTGTTTCAAAGGTGACGATTGCCATCTTGCTTGCTTGTTGCCTTTCGAATCAGTGACAGTTTCGGCTGTACAAAAATTAATTTTACATGTTTTGCAATTGAATTGGAACTTTAAGTTTTTTTTTTAAATGTAATAATAGGGTGGCAATGGCAAACAAGCAGATAACCCGCCAGATGGCAGGTGGTCACTGGTGCCTATAGAATTACACTAGATGCGTTGCCATAAGACTCTTTTCAAGTTTTCACAACTATCTTGAAGGACTGCATTTTGTAGAGTGTGTTGAGAAACTAGTGGAGGGAGCTAGCTACACATGTTACAAGTACCTATGCGGGAAAAAGGAGCGTTATAATAGTGGTGTGGGATTCAGGGCTCGATTGAGTATGAAATTTTGTTAAAAATCAACAATGGCTCCTTGCTTTAATTATGAAGTAAAAAACGAAAATGGCCGAATCATGATTTTTGGCCGAAATGGACGAAAATAAAAACAAAGCTCGGTCGGTCATCATTAGCATTACTGCTGAATGATGTGTGATTTTGTTTCTGGGTGTAAGTTGAAGCAACAGCTGATTGCGCGTATGCCAATGCCGCTGAATTAGGGATGGCGATTTTGCCAAAAACTTATCGATTTTTAAATCAATTTAAACAAAAGTAAAAATTGATTCAGAAAATTATGAAGATGGAATTCTAGAAGTTTGATTTCTCAAAAATCGATATTCTTTTACATCGACCAAAGTATTTACAGGTATAATTAATCAATGATTACACCGTCACATTAAAATTTCAAACCTTTTGATAGCGTTCTGATTATTGAGGCCAGTGATAATATTGTGTATTTGGTTACATTCTTACCAAAGCAGAAAATATATAAGTAAAATTCAATTTTCGAGGGTCTGCGATCGTTACACGGAATCGATCTATTGCTTAAATTCGATATAAACAATCGATTTTCTGTATCAAAAAATCGATTATTCAATTCATCGATTTCATATCGCCACCCCTAGCCAGTTACGCCACAGATTACCATTTGACACACAGGACTTTTTTGGCGGCAATTGAGTTGTCAACGTGAAAATTTTGTTTTTATTTCCAAAACTTGTGTTTCTTCGAGTGATAATGTGTAATATTGGTGGATTATTAACCATTATGTGTACGAGTGTGGGAAATTGAAATAAAGTTGTGAAAGTGACTTTTCAAGTTGCTCCAAAAAAGTCCGTGTAAAGTTTAAGTAAAGCACCACTACTTTACTTAAACACTATCCTCATCCTATCATCTCATCTTCATCATCACCATCATCATTTAAACTTGATTCAACTCTCTGAGTTTGAAATCTTTAATACTTGACACTGGCAAATACACTAATCGTGTGACGCCATAACAAAGAAAAAAAAAAAAAAAACCATTTGACACATACTGGATGACATTAATTTTCGTTCTCAAAGTAGAGAACGGAGATCGCGTTTACTCTATGTCGGGGATTCCCCGTTTTTTAAAACTGATCGAGAAATATTGAAATCTCATATTACATTTCGCTTAAAATTACAAAATAAAACAGTCAGCATTATAGTCTGTAGAGAAGAAAATACTAGCTACGCTCTTCGGTTTTACTTGCGATTTTTACTTATTTAAAACCCCATTTATTTCTGTAGCAAATAATCATCGTACTAGGGGTACTGATCATAAGTGACGATGTGGTCGAAGGTTCCACGCTACACCTGGACTGGGAACTGGCTCTCAAGTGAGGCTGCCGGAACACACCGATAGGTGCACGGCGACAGATTGTTAACTCGAGGCTGGTAGCTAGCAGGCGAGCACTAGAAAATATCTCTGTAGATTCGAATCCACAACCTACGGATCGCAAATCGACATCACTACCACTGAGCCATTCTCGCTTAAAATTTCCTGGTTTCCTCACAGTTTTCCTTTACCGTTTTGAGCGATGGGAAATCCACACTTACTGTAGTATTATTACGACTTATATATAGGTCGACATGGGATTTGAACTCTGTACGGCGCAGGTACGCATTACCATCGCTTCACTAATGCAAATTATATCCAAATCTATTCAGCCGTCATCGTGATGAAACCATAGCTGGGTGGTAGGGCATGCTCTAGTGCTCGCCTGCTAGCTACCAGCCTCGAGTTAACAATCTGTCGCCGTGCACCTATCGGTGTGTTCCGGCAGCCTCACTTGAGAGCCAGCTCCCAGTCCAGGTGTAGCGTGGCGCCACCTTCGATCACGAGGTGACTTGTGGTCAAACGCTGCCTTGTAAGTTAAATATTTTTTGTGAGTAAATATGTGTAGGTAGGCTAGTCACTTTTGTTCAATTTCAACGCAAAATCGATTTTTATGAAATCGTACTTAAATCGATTCTTTAGACTTCGATTCGGATCAATTCAAAATTAATTTCTGATTAACGCCATCTCTAACAAGAAGAAATAAAAACCAATCACTTATTACTTAATACTTTATTAATTAAGTTTATTTCAAATACAGAGATCAAAATAGTACACAGAAAAATAATATGCAGTCTCATTAAAATACTGTATTAATTAATACAATTATCTACGCGTTAACTTCCATCTTATTCACACTAGCAGTCAGCCGAATTTACCGATTCTAGATTGACCATCTTGAGATTGACTAATCGATTCGGATGCTTTCCGATACACCTGCAGTTGACGAACGGGAAAAATATTTTCCAGTCGACCCACAAAGTTGACGATCATGAAAAAATATTTTCCCGTCGACCCACATAGTTGACGATTGGGAAAAAATATTTTCCCGTCGACCCACATAGTTGACGATTGGGAAAAAATATTTTTCCCGTCAACCCACATAGTTGACGATTGGGAAAAAATATATTCCCGTCGATACACGCAGTTGGCAGTCGGGAATAAATACTTTCCGGTCGATCCACTCCGTTGACAGTGAGGAAAATAAGTTCTACTCGTTAAGTGTTGACGGACGCAACTTTTTAACTTTTCGTTTAAGTACATTTAAGTACCTAGTCAGAATCAACAAGGGCAGATTTTTCTGATTAATTTGGGAATTTTCAAGGCAACAGTGAACTCAGTCTACTTTTAGGCATGCGTGCTACATCTTCGACCGCATCATTGCTTTACATCAGTCAAGATTGCGGTCAAACGCAGTAAAAAAAGTATTATGCAAGTATCGCGCTCACTATCACGCGAAAGACCTTCTTTCCTCGTCCGTAAATGAAGAGATTAGGTACTTTCGCTTAAAACAGAATTAGAATGGAGTCAGAAATCAGCTGAGTAGATTGTAGAATAAATATTTGCAAATCATATTTAAATCGGACAAATATTTAATCTATCCGGTTACACAAAACAATATTTGTAAATCGTATATATCAAATATGTTGTATATCTTTTTACACAAACAAATATTTGCTAAAACTCGTTAAGCAACGCAAAATTTGTAAATCGTACATCCTTTTTTACATCGAACAAATATGACATCGTTACATACACCAATATCCACAAATCGTATATATCGGACAAATATTGTGTATGTCTCGCAAACAAATATTAGTAAATCGTAAAAATGTTTTAAAATTTACATTTTGTAGAGCAAAAATTGTAAAAAAAAACCTTTTTATACACAAATGACTTAAACATCTAGACACACTAAGGCACTAAACATACTCTAATTCTAGACTTCTACACCTACAACTAATGTCTAAATAGTCTTACAAAAATAAATTAAATCTATTAATATCTGAAAAAATACTTTTACACAAAAAAAATTAACATCTGCCCGTCGCGTTACTAATGACTGGTTTACATTATTCCAGTCCAGTGATCCAACGCGAATCCAGTCCAGTGCTGGACTGGATCTGTAACGTCTACATTATTCCAGTTTTTTAGAAGCCGTTGAAGTGTGAACACTACAGTGCCAGTGATTTCAAGAAAAAAAATTTTCAACTGGCACTGGATTCAGTGCATTCCAGGGCCGATTTATATTTTTCCAGTAAACTATCCAGCGCTGGATTCGATCGCTGGACTGGAATAATGTAAACGGGGCATTGATTCTGAGTGACACTGATCTGTAATGAGCAAGTTACCATCAGGCCAGCGACTGGCTCATCTCAGTCGCCACTCAAAAACTCACGTTTCATCGCTGTGTCATCAGCGGACATATTTGACGCGAAAAATGCCAGTTATGATTTTTCAGATATTAATAAATTGTCTACCACTAAAAAGGTGTGGTCTAGAATATGTGTAGAGAAAAAAAATCGGTGGAATAACAGTCTTTTTTTATATAAACAATAAGCTCAGTGGATTTATCATTACAATAATTATACAAATATATTGTAACCATGAAGTGTTCAAGTCTATTGATGAATTCAAACAACTTTTGTGATGACGTGGCATGATAATTATACTGTCTAATGATCGCCTGGCTAGCAGCAACTACCCTCAAAATGAAATTTAATTGTAGCAATTTTATGTTTTTATAATTTTACATGCCGGCAAACGGAAAGATAGAAGATCAAAATGATATGTAACGCCCGAAATTAATAATCGATCCTGATCTTGAATATGTCATTGTAGTAGTAAAGTTTGACATATTACTACTAAAATGACATATTATGACATGACATATCGATCCAAAACCGCGGATAACGGATCAGGATCGATAATTATTAATTTCGGGCGTTAGACACACTATTTCTTAACCCCAGAGGGGTTAAAAAGAGGGGTTTTATTAGTTTTTAGTGTGTATCTGTGTTACGCGTAGCAACATTAGCATCTCCATCAAAAACGCTGCGAAGTCGGCAGCGCCCTGCAAATGAATCAGCAAACTACTTCGCTTGGGTTTACGTAAAACATAATTCGATTCCAAGCTTCTGTCGAACCACTTCTTTTAGATTAGCTAGCTAGTCTGTCTAACGTAGCTCCTAAATGGATGAACTGATTTTAATTTAGTCTTTTTATCCGAAATTCTTGATCAAGTGTTTTTAGATGGTGTTCGGAAGTTTTTTTATATTTAAATTTAGGTTAGATTCTTGTGAAATAAATCCTTTCCTTTCAATCAGTCTTCAAAAATATCAACAAGAGTGTTACGGCAGAGCAGTTCTTGAAATTTAGTCCCGTTCTAGGTTGACGAGTGGGAAAAAAATCATCGACCATTGTGGGTGAATGGGAAATTCATTTCCCGTTGGCCTCTGTTGTACGATTCATCTTTTCCGAGTTGACTGTTGAAGACGAGCTATTTAATTTGTATCCAATCAAAAAATACTTTATACTTTTCTTGTGGGCAACAGGGAAAACTTGTTCGGGGCTATTGGGAAAACTTTTTTTTTTTGAAGTGATTATTTTATACTTTAAAGCTTTTCTATAATACTAGTTGTGTATCAAAAATCATTATGAAAATAACCATTATTCAAGGTAGGTATAATATTTAGGCTACTTAATTAAGTATTAGGTATTAAATAACCTAAAAACATCTAAAAGTTATTAGAAAAGTACAAAAAATATACAATCATTGTGTGACCTACATTACTAATAATAACACTATTATTATGGTGGGATTTATTATAATTATTATTCGCAAAAAATAATAAGAAACTGAATAAAATCAGTAACGGTGTACATTCTAGAATTTAATAATTATTTAAAGAACATATTTTATTAAATTCCTTATTATTATTTGGGTATTAAAGGATGGAATATTCAAATACTTTACGCGTTAAAATATCAATAGACAAAAATAATTTAGCAAAAAGTTTAGCTAACACTTTTCATTATCAAAGCGACCAACCACAGTTCAAACAAAAAGGCAAAATAAGGGTTCTGTTTGTTTTATTCAAGTAGGGAACCCTACAAATAGCTGCGACATCCTTTTTTCTGCATAACTTTGTCCTTTACTACTTTTAATTAGCTTCCGTTAAAAAAGTTTTTATTAAAGTCCTTTCTTGACAAATTATTTTCATCTTCGACAGTTCTTTCACTTTGATATGTGTAATATTAATTATTAATAATGCCAGTTTAGTTTATACATAAAACTAGGCAGTTTCATCTATAATTAACTTATTAGAATCAATCGATTCATCTAAATCACTATCACAGTTTGGCTCGTCCGAGCTTTGAGAATCATTATCAGCTTGCGAGATGCCTATATCACCATTGTATCCAATAGCATCTTGTAGCATACCCCTAACATCATTTACCATGTCCCTATCACCATTGATCATACCCCTATCATCGTTGATCATGGCCCTATCACCATTGATCATGCCTCTATCATCGTTGATCATGGCCCTATCATCGTTGATCATGCCTCTATCATCGTTGATCATGCCTCTATCATCATTGATCACACCCCTATCATTGTGTCCACTATTATTTTCATAATACCTAATATTCCTATCACTAACAGCGTTACTGTTTCTATACAGTGCTATAATTCTATCACGAATTATATTGCTATCACTGTTCAAATTTTGCGTGCTGTCAGTGCCTCTATCAATGTTGTAAGAGCCACCGTTGCGGTTGAAAAGTCCTATAACATGATTCATTTCGCCTCTATCACTGTCTGAGCCTCTGTTGTCACCTATATCACCTGTAGTGTTAATTCTGTCTTCAATACAAGAGTCTCTGCTAGATAAATCGAGTCTGTCTTGCCTGTAATTGCCTCTATCATAACTTGAATTAGCCCTTTCTTGATTAAAATCGCCCCTTTCATGCTCCGAGTCGCCCCTTTCATGCTCCGAGTCACCCCTTTCATGCTCCGAGTCGCCCCTTTCATCATGTTTGATCATGGATGTGAAACTACGCATATACCCCTCCATATTAGCAGCTAGAGCTGTCATAAGCAAGCTCTCTACGCTCATTGCATTATTATCGAAGCTGTTAGAGTTTTCATTGTTGGTTTTGAGTAAATTAGCTAGAATCGGGTTCGCTTGTAGCGTCAAGTTGAGATTGAAGTTTTCTTTTTCGTTTTTTATGTGGCTGCGTTTGTGTAGGATGAAGACGTCTGGGTCTTTGAAGCATTTTGAGCACTCCGTACATTTGTACGAAGAGCTCTTTTCGCTTGCCTGTTTGCCTTTTAAAATGTCGGGGTCTGTGGTGTGCGAGGCATGGGCCAACGGGCTGTCGGTGGCTGGCAGTTGTGGAAAACCTGGAAAAAGTAGGACAGACTATCATTACTACTATAGCTTAGTGGTATATGTGGGCATTATCTAGTTAATTTGATAATATAATCAATGAAGTAAGCTAGTACAGTCAACAACAACTCGCTGAACAATCACACTTTTTTCTATTATCCTCATTATCTTATACACCAATTTTTGACCTCATCATCACCTAAAATCAGGTGTGTTATGTTGTGGTCAAAATGATGCCATGTAAAATGTAAAAAAAACAATAATAATTACTGATTTAAAACACATTTGGAAAATCGAGAACGATCAGCTACTTTTGTCGCTGACTGTACTACGCTTCGGTTGCTTTTAATAATAAAATTAATTGATGTACATATCTTACTTATTTCTTTGCATTATTTACCTAAGCATGCTGTTGAAGCAATGATGGTTGTGTGACGGTTTGCTATCCATTTATCATTAATTGTTACATTATGTTAGACGGCGAAAGCCAATTACCTAAATAATTTTAAACATTTAAAAATAAAACTGTAAAACAATAATAACACAAAAATAAAAATTAACAATAGTAATAAAATTAACAAAAAATCCATAGGTCGAATCCTACAATGAGCTTGAGCTTTCGGTGAAGGAAAACATCGTGATGAAGTAGCTTGGTGGTAGGGCATGCTCTAGTGCTCGCCTGCTAGCTACCAGCCTCGAGTTAACAATCTGTCGCCGTGCACCTATCGGTGTGTTCCGGCAGCCTCACTTGAGAGCCAGTTCCCAGTCCAGGTGTAGCGTGGAACCTTCGACCACATCGTCACTTAACATCAGGTGACTTGTGGTCAAACACACCCACTTATAAAATAAAATATCTTACCGTTACTATGTGTTAATGCAGGCGCTTCAGTGGCCCCTGCCGCTTGCATGGCCAGCATGGTCTGCATGTATATTGCCTGAGCCACCTGTTGTTGAATCTGAAATATTTGTTTATTTATGAAATGAAATGAAAATTTATTTATTTCTGACATCGCACAATAATATAATTTATAATAATAATATATTTATTTATTTCTCCTCATAATTAGAAAATTACACAAGTAGGTACAAGCAAGATTGACAAGATGATATCTAACTGTATGAGGAGCTGGTGCCTGAAATAGGTTTTGAAAAACCTGTCCTACAGGTCACCAGGTCACCCCCGCAGGTAGAAATCAAAATGTTTACAAAAGATGAAAATTAAATTAATTGAATATACGGCGCAGAATACTGATAAATAAATGTATATAGAAAAAAGAAACAAATAAAACAACATAACGAAATATGATACGTTCAAGTCAGAGGATTATGTGAGTGTAGTGTAGTCGTGTGAGTAAATTATTACGCGGGCGCGGAGTGTATGTAGAGAGAGTGTGCATGTGTTTGTGCAAATACGTTACAAAGTGAGAGTCAGTAGTGCAAGTTACAACATTTCCATTTTGTAGTATAGTGATAGTTTAGAAAACTATAGCAATTCTGTTTATCTGTATCGTCCTACTATCACTACTAATATTATAAATGCGAACAATACACGAACAAAGACTAACAGTAACAATTACACATGAACAAGTATCCGATCTCCTGTCCCGCGAACCCTTGCTGCGCTTAATGCCCCACTAGACGCAAATCCTACTTTAGATGTGTTTGCGAATGAATGGACGACAATTTTGTCAGAATGCTTGGGCTTTTGCGAGAAGAGTGTGTAAGGGAGATGCATTATTGTGATTATATTTAATTGTTTTTGTTTATATATTCTTTGACATGTTTTGGAATTTGATGTATTATTTTGTTTTACTTGACCTTTTTTTATCATTGTTATTTTTTTTTCTTATTCTAATTTTATTTTTGTTTTAATGTATTGCTTGAGCTATAATTATTATTGTTAATTTGTATTTATTTATTTATTTATTTGGTAATAGGCGAGCAGCCCGCAGGCTGATGTGCCTATATCATGCTGTGTTGAATTATAGCAATGTCCAAAAGTGCAGAGAGAAGTCAATTCTGTAGCAAGGAAGCATTGTTCGTTCGCAACCACTTGTCCAGTCTGTTTTTAAAGGAATTCACTGAAGGAGCTGACACAACGTCTTCTGGCAGTCTATTCCAGTTGTGCACCACTCTAGAAGCCAAGAAGTGGTGCGCAGTGTTTGATTTAGATGGTGCGCGTACTATCTGCATATTATTTCCTCTTGAACATTTCATGCTCTCCTTGCATATGTACAGGTTGCGGATGTCTGGTAGGTTATAAAAACCGCCTAAAATCTTGTACGTCTCAATGAGGTCACCACGAAGGCGTCTCTCCTCGAGGAAATATATATTATATTTGAAATTATATAGGTAATTGGCTTTGGCCGTCTAATATAATGTAATAATAAATAAATAAAATAGCACGACAGAGAAGATTTCCGGGTAACAAATTCATTTACTAGTTGCTCCTTGCGGTTTCGCCCGCGTCTTCCTGTTATCCCGCAGGAAATTTTTCTTCTATAAAATGTAGCCTTTGTGTTAATCCAGGGTATAAGCTATCTCCATTCCATATTTCATCAAAATCAGTTGAGTAATTACGGTGATACGTGGTAACAAACATTCACATTCACACACACACAAACTTTCACATTTATAATATTAGTAGGATTTGGTAATAGGCGAGCAGCTTGAGGCTATTGTGCTTATATCATGCTGTGTTGGAATATAGCAATGTCCGAAAGTGCAGAGAAAAGTCAATTCTGTAGCAAGGAAGCATTGTTCGTTCACAACCACTTGTCCAGTCTGTCTTTAAAGGACTTCACTGAAGGTGCCGACACAATGTCTTCTGGTAGTCTGTACCAGGTGTGAATGCAAGGATGACTGGCCAAACTGGAAATCCTGATGTTAAGTGACGATGTGGTCAAAGGTGGCGCCACGCTACATCTGGACTGGGAACTGGCTCTCAAGTGAGGCTGCCGGAACACACCGATAGGTGCACGGCGACAGATTTTCAACATCTAACTTAGGATCGACAGCTCCAGGCTGCGACTGCATAGTGAACTACTGCAGCTGCTCGAGCGATCGTGTATATACGTAAGTAGAAGTCTGTAGTTCACTATGCAGTTGCAGCTTGAAGCAGTCGATCTTGACTGCTTCAGGCTGTCCGTGTATGGCCAAGTGATGAGCAGTGTTTTTTTTCACTATTTTCAAGTTTTAACTTACGGTGGGGTCCAAAACGTTAGCCGGTGCATTATGGTTCCAGGAGCCCCACTGTTTCCTCTGGTACGGAGTCGGAGATTCAGATGGGAGGTTCTGCGATGGTACAGCATCTTTACGAAGGGTCCGCCATTGCCCTGAAACCACAATGATTTGTCTTCAGGGAGCTGAAACAATCTTGATGCAATTTAGTATCGAGATAGTTTGAACCCTGGGGTAGTACATGGGATACTTTTTATAGCAATAAACTGTTGTCCACGCGGGTGAAACCGCAGGGAACAGCTAGTAAGTTATAATAATGCTTAATAAATATAATTTAGTCTCCGAGAGGCCGGAAACCCAGCAGTGGGACCTAAAAAGGCGAATGGAGATGATGTTTTATAATTCTTCTCGGCATTTTAATAGCTAGGTAATTTAAACAGTAGGTACTACAATAAAGGTAGTAGCGATTTATAGTAGGTAAACATTTATATCCGCTAAATTGGCGGTAACTATTGCACAGCCATAACACGACATTATAAACAAAACACACCGCTTACCTACAGTCAAACACGCTGCCTTCAATTATCTAATCAAGTAGTTACTTACAGTTAGAAGTAGGTATACCTATCAAATACCTACGGAAAATCAAACGTGTATTACACATTTGTGTACCTTTATTTTTTCCAACGCTTGTAATCGTGTAATCCTCAGCCGTAAAGTGCAAACTGCACACTTTAGAGTACTTTGTGTAAGGTTTCCCTCTTTTCAGGATATTATTCCACAATTTAGCTAGCTCTTCATCCCTGGGAAACTGGTGAAATGAAACATTCTTCGCTTTGCCTGCCATTGATGTGCAACGCGGCACTGTACAGTAATAAGGCATCTTGATAACACCATCAGCGTCTTGAAACACGAACTAACATATCTCTTACAAGCTAAAGTAGTCAAAATAGCTCAATATAGGCGGAATTTTATAAAAACAAACAAAACTTGGCGCATAAACACCAAGCGCCGACATCACCCGACATTTATCAAAACAGAAAAAAAGTTTAACGGAAATGTTGCCATTGTTTAAAGTTGTGTAGATGTTGTCTATGGATGTGTGTTTAGTCGAGTTTGAAGAGATCGACTACAACATCGACTATTCTGACTTGAGCTTGACGTAAATGACCAACGGATTGCCTTTTGTGAAGAGTTGAGATTTTTCATGGATATTGCTGAACTTAGTTTTACCTGAAATTAGGTTTTGCACTGTAAAATCTCAAGTACTTATTTACTTTGTTCAAAATAATCGTTGTAAATCGTTTTTTTCATGTATGTTCATGAGATATTTTAGTCGAGTAATTGCATCTCAACAAACAGGAAATGAAAAAACTCCTTGTCTTTGACATAAGAGTAGCCATTTTCCGAAAAAAGTGGGAAGGGAAAAAGGTGATACATGTCAAATATTTCAAGGCTACACTGTGATGATTCCATTTTTTTACCAACGTGATAACGATTGCAACAAATAAAAGTAATCTCCAAAGTTTTTATGTAACGCGGTGAAGAGCAGAAGTTTTAATGTGCGGTGCGTCATTGGCTCTCTGGTTTCCGGTGTTGTGAATTACAACAAAAGAGTTCGGGATTCGCGAAGATGGGTTATTATTGCACTGTGCCACAATGTACGTCCCTCGCCGGCAAGACGAAGAACGTGAAATTCCACAGGTTCCCGCGAGACGTTACTATGGCGGACAAATGGAATCTAATTCTGAAGCGCTGCAAACCTTACACCAAATACTCGAAAGTGTGCAGTCTCCACTTCACACAGGCTGACTATAACGTCACGACAATGGGTAAGAATAAAGGTATTCGGGTTTTTCCATGTTCATTCTCATATTCAAGTAGTGATGACTCATTTATCGTAACTTTTTAATTATGTTGGTCACGGATTGTTTTTGAATGCAGTTTCGGCGTTCAAGGCTATGTTTTGAACGTCATTTGCTGTTTTAAACACTTCACAGCGTGCTGTTGATGTTTTCTTGTTTCGTGTGTATTTAAAACTGCTACTAGCAGCTCAATTTACCACTGCAATCATTGAGACTAATAACTTTAAGAATCAAGCGGTTATGAACTGTGAAATAGCATGTGAAAATCTTTCCCAATACACCATGCATGTATGCATGGCTGTAGACATCTGTGATAGACAATTTTAAATGTGTCAGTGGGATTTAGTAGCGATGAAATTTCAGTGGTAGTGACATGACTTGCATCCTAAACGTTGTGAATTCGAATCCAACAATGCGTTTGAGCTTTCGGTGAAGGAAAACATCGTGATAAAACCATAGCTTGGTGGTAGGGCATGCTCTAGTGCTCGCCTGCTAGCTACCAGCCTCGAGTTAACAATCTGTCGCCGTGCACCTATCGGTGTGTTCCGGCAGCCTCACTTGAGAGCCAGTTCCCAGTCCAGGTGTAGCGTGGTGCCACCTTCGACCACATTGTCACTTTACCTCAGGTGACTTGTGGTCAAACGGTACCCTGTAAGAAGTAAATGAAAAGAATTAAGACCTATCATCGTTGGCTATACAGACCTATATGAGAACGGCAGGTTCGTTTACATTTAGTCCTGATATTAGGCATCAGTTTTGTTAAAAGTCTATCTGCCGTTCCCAATAACCGATCTATCCACGGTTTGCCCTACTAGAGATAGAAAGAACACTGGTCACTTTTCATACTGCCCTGGACCTGACCGCAAAATATTTTGTATAAGAATTTTCGTTTCTGTCAATGTCACTTGACAGCGACAGTCAATTTGCTAGTACATAGATTAAAAAGATTAGTTTTGTTCATGTTTGGTAAATAATGTTAATAATAATAATAATAATGCCCGCACAATCACATACATAGGCTCTGACCCCTAACTAGGTTTCCCTGTATCTAGGGTATCAGAAACTACGAGGATCGAGGATCCACAACACCCAGACACAGAACAAATACTTGCGCTTTTTTTTCAATGCACAAATATTTGTCCTGTAGCGGGAATCGAACCCGCGACCTCACGCTTCACAGTCGGCTCTCCGCCCATTGCGCCACATCGGTCGTCATATTGTTGATTTTAATGACTTAATTTAAGTAGGGCCGACTTCCAAAGCGTGAAACGGAATAGCAAATAAATAGTGGAGTGCATTCAAAACATCCAAGTAATGTGTAAGTTAAAAAATGTCCTAAGAAACTACGAAGTTAAAAAATCAATATCTTTTTTCTACACTTTCTATAAAATATTGATTGTATAATCTTAATACACAAAAAATTACAATTTTTATCGTACATAGATCGTTTTCATACGACCTCGGGTCCGTTTTGGCCATTGTTCTTTGACATTAATTAATCTATGGAGCTTGTGTCAATCTTCTATCTCCATTATGCCAAACTGTGGATAGGTAGGTTATTGAGAACGGCCGTAGATACGTATCGGGATATATATCATCTTGTGTATGGTTTTAAATGTGCCAATATACATACAATATAACTATAAAGATAATACGGGCACCATCTAAAACAAACACTGCGCACCACTGGCTTCTAGAGTGGTGCACAACTGGAACAGACTACCAGAAGACGTGTCGGCACCTTCAGTGAATTCCTTTAAACACAGACTGGACAAATGTTGCGAACGAACAATGCTTCCTTACTACAGAATTGACTTTTCTCTGCACTTTTGGACATTGCTATAATTCAACACAGCATGATATAGGCACATCAGCCTCAGGCTGCTCGCCTATTACCAAATAAATAAATAACGTGATAACGTGTTGAGAGCCAGTTCCCAGTCCAGGTGTAGCGTGGCGCCATCCTCGACCACATCGTCACTTAACATCAGGTGACTTGAGGTCAAACGCTACCCTGTAAATAAAAAAAAATAAATAAATAAAAAATCAATTTATTGCCACTACACAGAGACCTATCCTAGGTTCCAGTTATACTTATCTAATTAATTGTAGGGCAATAGGGCAGTTTCAGCATGTGCTGCATTCCCATAACGATTATTATGTGAGCGCAGCGCTGTTTTTCAAACAACCCTATGCTCGGACAGATCTTCGCCGATTAAATTAGTTACAAAAAAAAGCGGTATTTTTGGTTTTTTTTTTTTTTAAATAGTAAAAAAAAAAATAACGTTTATAAACCTTTCCTTACGGTTAATCTGTGCGTTCAGGATTACGAATAATAAATGTGTCTCCTAAATAGAATTAGAACAATACATTATGGGTTTCCCAGTGATTAATACGTACCACACTATGGCGATAATAGATTCAGGCATTTGTTTTGATTTGTTAATATCTGCGTAGTTACAAAGTGTTTAGTAAATTTATTGCATTGCCATTCTGTTAAGAAAAAACCTTTGTTCAAAACTCAAAACCTATTTCATACTATTTGTTCCCCGCGATTTCACCCGCGTGGGCTACAGCTTTATGCATGCAAAGTCTCAGCCCGATCAATTTAAAATAGACAAAGTTTCATACAAACTTTCATCCCCTATTTTATTTCCTTGGGGGTAGAATTAATCAAAATCCTTTCTTGGCAGATGCCTATGTCATAACATCTACCTGCATGCCAAATTTCAGCCCGATCTGTCCAGTGGTTTGGGCTGTGCATTGATAAATCACTATGTCAGTCAGTCAGTCACCTTTGAGTTATATAATATATTTAGATGGTACAGTTTAGTTTCAGTTTAAAACATCAAACATAAAAGTCACTGTTTGTTCCAACCTCTTTACTTACTTTTGTAGGTACTAAAAAGTAAATGTAATGTTATGACAACATTTCTAACAAAAAAAATTAACGGGGAATTCCCTTTTTTATTTCATCACTGCCACTATCTTATCCGTCAACCCGCACTGGGCCCGCATGGTAGATTATGGCCCACACTTTCTCTGAGAGATGGCCAGAGTCCCAGCAGTGGGAACGTAATTGGGTGATGATGATAATGATGAATACAAGAATTTACCTTAAATGTATCAGTTTTGTTTTTTGGAAATATTGTATTTTCTCAGGGAAACGTAACCTATGTCTGTATCTGTGGTCAGTGTTATCTGTTACTGTAAAAAATTCACCAAAATTTGTTCAATCATTTTGGCGTGAATGAAGTAGTAGTAGAATACAACTTTAAACGACAAATTAAAAATTTCCTATGCCTATTCCAACCTCCTTATAGACAAGAAATGCCCAGAGGTCATTTATTGGCTGCAATCATATCCTTATAATATATTTTTTATATTAACTAACTGAAATGGCGCAACAACCCAAAGTGAGTCTTGGCTGTCTGTCTGTCAGTCACGCCCAAACTACTGAACCGATTTAAATTAAATTTGGTACAGAGATAGTTTGAATCCTGAGGAAGGCCTACATTCGTTATCAGCTTTTCACGTTCCCACTGCTGGGACTCCGGCCTTCTCTCAGAGAGAGAGTATGGGCTGTAATCTACCACGCTGGCCCAGTGCGGGTTGGTAGATGTCGCATGCCCTTGAATGTTGCAGTTCTTGGGCATGCCGGTTTCCTCACGATGTTTTCCTTCACCGTCTTGAGCGATGACAAATCCGCACATAACTTATTCAGTCATAGGTCATAGGTGCGGGGCCGAGAGGATTCGAACTCGGTGTCGGCGTCTTGTAAGTCGCACGCCTAAACCGTTCGGCCACCATCGCTCCAGGCAGGCCTACATTAAACTTTCATAAATCCATTTCTTATTTATTTATTAACTCATGGAAATGGAGCAAGTTCTCTACAATCCCAAGCTTTTTTACAAGCTTGCAACTCAATTTTGAAGTAGATATCTTCAACCAGTTGAGCTGAAATTTTCCATGTTTATTTATTTATTTGGTAACAGGCGAGCAGCCTGATGCTGATGTGCCTATATCATGCTGTGTTGAATTATAGCAATGTCCAAAAGTGCAGAGAAAAGTCATTTCAGCAAGGAAGCATTGTTTATAGCGATAATGGCTCAGTGGTAGTGACGTCGGCTTGCGATCCGTAGGACGTGGGTTCGAATCCTACAGTGAGCTTGAGCTTTCGGTGAAGGAAAACATCGTGATGAAACCATAGCTTGGTGGTAGGGTATTTTCTAGTACTCGTCTGGATAGCTACCACCCTCTTGTTAAGAATCTGTCGCCGTGCACCTATCGGTGTGTTCCGGCAGCCTCACTTGAGAGCCAGTTCCCAGTCCAGATGTAGAGTGGCGCCATCTTCGACCATATCGTCACTTAACAGCAGGTGACTTGTGGTCAAACGCTACCCTGTAAATAGAAAAAAAAATTTTTTTTGTTCGTAACCACTTGCTCAGTCTGTTTTTAAAGAAATTCACTGAAGGTGCCGACACAACATCTTCTGGTAGTCTGTTCCAGTTGTGCACCACTCTAGAAGCGAGGAAGCCATTGTAAATGGTCTAATACTTTATTATCACACCAGTTCATATAATTATTACATATTATATATCAGAAATTGAAGCAAAATCTTTTATCTTCACAAGTTATTGTTGGTTATGTAAACACAGCACCATTTACTCATTGATTATAAACTTGGAAAGCGGGATTTCCTATAAATGTGTGTCAGAGGTTAGGACGATGATAAAAATATGTATATGTAAACAAATTGAACCAAACTAACTCATTGCGACAAACTATTTATGAGAGAAAAGCTAGGGATTGTAGTTTTTTTTTACCACTTATAGGGCAGCGTTTGACCGCAAGTCACCAGTACCCCTAGTACAGGTTTTGATAGTTTACAAAAACTATAAAAGTTTTCGTTTCCATACATACATATTTTTTTCAGCGAATCTTACCGAGACTTGGAGGAACTCAAATCGTTAATACGGGTTATTTTAAATCGTTATAATCATATTCCAATAATGTTATTGAGTTGCTTTTTGAATTTAAGCAGATCGAGTTGCCACTTTGACAAGTCGGCGGTGGTAAACGTCGACGTTTACGAAAACTTTTTTTTTCAAAACTTGTACTAGGGGTACTGATGTTAAGTGACGATGTGGTCGAAGGGTCCACGCTACACCTGGACTGGGAACTGGCTCTCAAGTGAGGCTGCCGGAACACATCGATAGGTGCACGGCGACAGATTGTTAACTCGAGGCTGGTAGCTAGCAGGCGAGCACTAGAGCATGCCCTACCACCAAGCTATAAGAATACTACTGCAAACTCGTGTATGTACGTACGTGGAAGTATGACTTTCACTATGCAGTCGCAGCTTGAAGCAGTCGATCCTGACTGCTTCAAGCGGTCCGTGTATGGCCAGCCTGACGCCCGAAATCAATAATCGATCCTGATCCGTTATCCGCGGTTTTGGATCAATATGTCATGTCATAGTAATTATGACATTTTAGTACTAGGGCTTGACACATTACTACTAAAATGACATAATATTATGTCTTGACATATCGATCCAAAACCGCGGATAACGGATCAGGATCGATTATTAATTTCAGCCGTATGTCGATCAAAAACCGCGTAAAACGGATCAGGATCGATTAACAACCGGGACCGACGACGGCCCAATGAAACAAAGATAAAAAAGCGGGTTTAATTGCGAGGTGCAATTAGTTAAAAATAATTGCCGAAGTCCGAAATTGCAATGCAAATTACGATGCATAAAAACAAAGTTTAATTTGACTTCCATTTGGACCAAACATTTCGTATCCTTTATTGTAAGAGCGACTAGCGTACGAAATTAATAATCGATCCTGATCCGTTATCCGCGGTTTTAGATCGATATGTCAATAGTACCTACTTTATTCAATAGGATACCTTGTGATCACTTTAAAACGTCAAACTTAAAACTAGCTACACCTGTTCCAACCTCCTTACGCCGGCAAAAGAACAGGCAAGAAACGCCCGGCAGGTAATTTTTTTGTCGCGATCACATTGACAATTTTATTCTTATTACTAAATGATTGAATTGGAGCAAGTTCACTACAATCCCAAGCTTCTTTTGTCACCTAAATAGTCCGATATTTTTTAATATGCTTTACTAATAAGATTTCTCTTGTTTGGTTGTGCACATTGGGATATGGGAACATGAATATTAACGAGTTGTGGGATCACAACCAAAGCAGACCAGACCCCACAAGCAGCACCCGTTCACGAGTTGACGCATGTGTAATATGTCAAGCCTAGTATTAAATGACATATTACGACGTTTATGACATGACATATCGATCCAAAACCGCGGATAACGGATCAGGATCGATTATTAATTTCGAGCGTAAGTGGAGCGACGACTTGCGTCGAGTGGCTGCCAGGAGTTGGGGGAGGGAAGTTGGAGACGGGCTCAGTGGCGTACCTTGGGAGAGGCCTATGTCCAGCAGTGGACTGATACAGGCTGATGATGATTATGATGATGGTGATGAATATTAGTGTGACGTGACTAGCGACCGCCCGTGGCTTTGTTTTTCCGTGGGAAATCTCATTAAAAATCTATTAAATAGTTTTTAAATTTGTCTAGTTGCGTTCCGCGGTTTCAACCGCGCCCCATTATCCGACAGGAACCTTTTTCCGGAATAAAAAGTAACCTGTGTTTTAATCCCGGGTATCAGCTATCTTCATTCCAAATTTCATCAAAATCGGTTAAGTAGTTACGTGGTAACACATTCACAAACACAAACTGTCGCATTTATAATATTAGTAGAATATTTGATTGATGCGATGATGGCTTTGTGTTAGTGACGTCGGCTTGCGGTCCTGGGTTCGAATCCTATAATGAGCTTGAGCTTTCGGTGAAGGAAAACCTATTGGTGTGTTCCGGCAGCCTCACTTGAGAGCCAGTTCCCAGTCCAGGTGTAGCGTGGCGCCACCTTCGACCACATCGTCACTTACATCAGGTGTCTTGTGGTCAAACGCTACCCTGTAAGGAGTAAAAAATAATAACAATTGAAATGCTTTTCTTAATTGCATGTCGTTAAACGTATGCATCCTTGAAGGTTATAATAATTATAATAAAATAATTAATTAATATTTATAATTTTTATCAGAAACGGGGAACAATGGATTTTTGTTTCTCACAATAATATGCATTATAATAAAAAGCGTAATTTTGATGATTTTGATTATCCTTTCGTGTATCCGTTAGTATTCAGAATAATGTTGAATAATCTATAATATAAAAATGAATCGCAAAATATGTTGGTAAGCGCATAACTCAACAACGCCTGGACCAATTTTACCAATTCTTTTTTTTAAATGTTCGTTGAAGTCCAATAATGGTTTTTACGGCGAGAAAAATCGAATAATTGCCGGGAAAACACTAAAATTAGCCCTTTTCTTTTCCCCATACAAACGATTCGTAATAATACTTAAGTCAATTTGAACTTTAATACCATACCATAAAGTTCAAGTGTTAGTGGAGAGGTTCCGGGAAGGCAAAACAATTGAGTGACGTTAGTATTGTATAAATATTGATGTCTGTTTTCAATAAAATTAGGGATCCTTACTAAAACTCCAATAATGTGTGTATTATAATTTTTGCGTTTTTGCTAAATACCCGTGCGAAGCCGGGGCGGGCAGCTAGTATGTTTATAATATCATCATCCTATTACGTTCCCACTGCTGGGACTCCGCCCTCCTCTCAGAGAGAGTACGCGCCGTAATCTCCCACGCGGGCCCAGTGCGGGTTGGTAGATGTCGCATGCACGCGAATGTTGCGGTTCTTGGACATGACGGTTGCCGAGCGATGTTTCCCTTCACAGTTTTAAGCGATGGTAGATCCGCACGTAACTTTTTTTCGTCTATACTAATATTATAAAGAGGAAAGATTTTTTTGTTTGTTTGTTTGTTTGCATCGAATAGGCTCCGAAACGACTGAATCGATTTTAGAAATTCTTTCACTGTTGGAAAGCTACACTATCTGTGACGGACATAGGCTATATTATATTCCCAAAAAAAATAGGTATCCGTAAAAAAATAGCTATTATTTATATAAGAAGATATCAAATTCTCGTGTCACAGTGTTTTATGTCTTTTTTTTTGTGTATATTCGGTAGGTAGTAAACTATGTTTTATACCCGTCCAGATTTTTTGACGTGACAACGTCTTATAATTCGATAGAGCCGGCTGCACGCACGAAAAAACATGACTCATGCGGCGTTACCTCGCTCTGCGGCGTTACCTCGCTCAGAGTCGTTCCATGTAAGGCTTGAAGTGCAAGCGAGAGCGCGGAACGAGCGACAAAGAAGCACAATCGGCCAATCGACATTGTCACGTTCAACTATCGTCAGTAAACCGACTTTACAGATAACCATTTTTTTTTATCGCGATAAAGTGTAGTCCATGCGGGTGAAACCGCCGGGCGCAGCTAGTCCATATATATTATTACAGATCGAACTTAAAATAAACACTGCATATCTACCAAAAAACGGAAATAGGTATACACGCACCGGATACTATCGTGCAGTATAATGTATGTTACATGTACCATATATATATATACATATGTATTTGTAACACACATGACCAAACCACACGTAATTCCCAGTGACGTAACGACGCGTATATATGTCATTGATAAGGATATTTTTCTAAGTCTGAAAAGAGACAAACATAATAAACATTATTATATATGACAAAAAAAGCTTGGGATTGTGGTGAAGGAAAACATCGTGATCAAACCATAGCTTGGTGGTGCCATGCTCTAGTGCTCGCCTGCTAGCTACCAGCCTCGAGTTAACAATCTGTCGCCGTGCACCTATCGGTGTGTTCCGGCAGCCTCACTTGAGAGCCAGTTCCCAGTCCAGGTGTAGCGTGGAACCTTCGACCGCATCGTCACTTAACATCAGGTGACTTGTAGTCAGAGAGGTAAAAAAAACTATAAAAGCATTATCTGCCGAATCATTTACATAGTTTAGATGAAAATATGACGCGATTGATTTTATTATAGATTGAGGAAAAGATTTTGCCTTACGCCCGAAATTACTAATCGATCCGATCCGTTATCCGCCATTTTGCATCGATATGTCATGTCATAATATGTCATTTTAGTATTAATCTGTCAAGCCCTAGTACTAAAATGACATGTTCCGACAGCCTCACTTGAGAGCCAGTTCCCAGTCCAGGTGTAGCGTGGCAACATCTTCGACCACATCGTCACTAACATCAGGTGACTTGTGGTCAAAGGCTACCCTGTAAGATGTGAAGATGCTAACGTTCTTGATTTTTCAGGACAGTGGAAGACGCTCAGTAAGGACGCTGTTCCGTCCCAGAACCTGCCCAAGCTGAACCCCGATGGCACAGTGATGGTGATTCGCAAGAGTCGCACAGTCAAGTACCGTGACGGAAAGAAGGAGGATTGGTAAGCATTAATTTATCCTACTATAGTCAATAGTCAATTTTTAAAACACTTTTATTAGCTTGACTTGTAACTAACTAACTAACTAACTAACTAACAATGTAATTATTTATTCAATAGGATACATTGTGATCACTTTAAAACGTCAAACTTAAAACTAGCTACGCCTGTTCCAACCTCCTTACGCCGGCAAAAGAACAGGCAAGAAACGCCCGGCAGGTAATTTTTTTGGCGCGATCACATTGACAATTTTATTCTTATTACTACTAATTGATTGATTGAATTGGAGCAAGTTCACTAAAATCCCAAGCTTTTTTTTGTCATCTAATGGTCCGATATTTTTTAATTAGCTTTACTAATAAGATTTCTCTTGTTTGGTTGTACACATTGGGATATGGGAACATGAATATTAATGAGTTGCGGGATCACAACCAAAGCAAACCAGACCCCACAAGCAGCACCCGTTCACGAGTTGACGCATGTAGTATTAGGGATAAGTAGGGATAAAGAGTAGCCTATGTTCTAATCCGGGGTATCAGCTATCTCCATTCCGAATTTAACTGAAATCCGTGCAGTAGTTTTTTTACCATCCATACTCATAAACTTTCACGTTTTTAATATTAGTAGGATTGGGTTTGGAGTTTTGTATAGTGAAGGAAAACCTCAGAATACCTAAAGTATGATGATTAAAATAGGAGTCACCTTTGGTGGTGTGCTCTCACCGCAAATAGTAGAATGGCGCAGGAAATGGGTGAGTCGACCGAAATGATAGCGAGCGTAAATTTTTTTCTCGTATTCGTCATCAGCTCCTTACGTTTCCACTGCTGGGACTCTGTCCTCTCAGAGAGAGTACGCGCCGTAATCTCCCACGCGGGCCCAGTGCGGGTTGGTAGATGTCGCATGCCCTTGAATGTTGCGGTTCTTGGACATGACGGTTTTCGAGCGATGTTTCCCTTCACCGTTTTGAGCGATGGTAGATCCATCCGCACGTAACTTTTTTTCTTCGTATTAAATAAATTCTCGACTCGCGCACCAAAGGTTCTGTACAAACTTGTCTTTTTAAAACACTTTTTTGTTATTAAACTATATATATATATATAAAGTATTTACGGTTCTCAGACTTTCTCCTTTAAATGTGCTGTAGGAACTTGCTTCATGACAAATTTCATGACTCTACGTCAATGGGAAGTACCCTATAGGTTTTGATTCCCGCGTGAAATAGCAAAATATGCGACATGAACTGTCATCTCTTTTGATCGTTTTGCTAATATATATGCAAAAGTAAAAAATCGAGCGATGGTGGCCGAACGGTTAGGCGTGCGACTTACAAGACGCCGACACCGAGTTCGAATCCTCTCGGCCCCGCACCTATGACTTAATAAGTTATGTGCGGATTTGCCATCGCTCAAAACGGTGAAGGAAAACATCGCTCGAAAACCGTCATGTCCAAGAACCGCAACATTCAAGGGCATGCGACATCTACCAACCCGCACTGGGCCCGCGTGGTAGATTATAGCCCATACTCTCTTTCTGAGAGAAGGCCAGAGACCCAGCAGTGGGAACGTGGAAGGCTGATAATGATGCAAAAGTAACTCTGTCTGTCTGCCTTTCACGCCTAAACTACTGAACCGATTTAAACGAAATTTTGGTACAGAGACAATCTGAAGCCTGAGAAAGGACACAGGCTAGTTTTTATAGCAAAAAACTATTCCACGCGGGTGAAACCACGGGCAACAGCTACATAGTTGATTATATGTATAGACTAGCATGCAAAGTCTCAGCCCGATCGGTTTAAAATTGACAAAGTTTCATAAAAACTTTCATCACCTATTTTATCACCTTGGGGGTAGAATTAATCAAAATCCTTTCTTAGCGGATGCCTACGTCATAACATCTACTTGCATGCCAAATTTCAGCCCGATCCTTCCAGTGGTTTGGGCTGTGCGTTGATAGATCACTATGTCAGTCAGTCACCTTTGAGTTATATGTACAGTGTAAACTCTATATAGCGACACTGAAGGGACTGTGCATTTTATGGCGTTATAGAGAGTTGTCGTTAAATGGAGAGAAGAAACATCAGAATTAGAAAAAGAAAAAGTTTATTTCCGACTATTGTTAGTAGTTATGTGCATAAAAAAGAATGTTATTTGAACGCTATTGCGTATAGTCTTTTATTTTTGTCTGAAGTCTTTTGCTGCACCAGTAGTTTTGTTGTATTTTTTTACTTATTTTATTCATATTTAGCAATATTGAGGCATCTTGGTTATTTAGATTTTTTTCAACTCTTGTTTCAGTGACAAATCCGACAAGTCGTGGCAAGTTGCTATGTCGGGGCACACCGCTCACTCGCTGCTATCCAACACGGCGGACACGTGTCTGGCTAGCCCGGACATGCATGATAACAGCATCGTAAGTATCATATAACAGTCATCATCATCATCACGTCCTGCTGGGACGAGCGATGGTGGTCGAACGGTGACGCGTGCGCCTCACAAGGCGCCGATACCGAGCTCGAATCCTCTTGGCACCTATGACTATCGCCCGAAATTAATAATCGATCCTGATCCGTTATCTGCGGTTTTGGATCGATATGTCATGTCATAGTATGTCATTTTAGTACTAGGGCTTGACAGATTAATACTAAAATGACATATTATAACATGACATCATTATCAGCCTTTCACGTCCTCACTGCTGGGACTCCGCCCTCCTCTCAGAGAGAGTACGCGCCGTAATCTCCCACGCGGGCCCAGTGCGGGTTGGTAGATGTCGCATGCACGCGAATGTTGCGGTTCTTGGACACGCCGGTTTCCTCACGATATTTTCCTTCACCGTTTTGAGCGATGGCAAATCCGCACATAACATATTAAGTATAGGTGCGGGGCCGAGAGGATTCGAACTCGGTGTCGGCGTCTTGTAAGTCGCACGCCTAACCGTTCGGCCACCATCGCTTTTATAACATGACATATCGATCCAAAACCGCGGATAACGGATCAGGATCGATTACTAATTTCGGGCGAAAGTGTGCAACTCGTTCAAAGGTCAATGTGTAATGTGTATGCTTTTTCAACAAAATCCCAAGTGAAATAAAGACTTGTCTATAGCAAAATTTAAAGTCTATATAAAAAAAAATCTTATTTAGGTCAAACGTTTTCCTGTAAAAAGTAATTTAAGTACCAAAAATATTCTAATTCTGACTGAATAATCTATTAACCGATATTCAGAATAGCAGTATTTATTAAGGCAATATCTTTTCCTCAATCTATAAAATAAAACGCGTCATGTTTTCCTCTAAATTATGTAAATTATTCGGCAGATTTATAGTTTATTTTTACCTCTCTGACCACAAGTCACCTGATGTTAAGTGGCGATGCGGTCGAAGGTGGCGCCACGCTACACCTGGACTGGGAACTGGCTCTCAAGTGAGGCTGCCGGAACACACCGATAGGTGCACGGCGACAGATTGTTAACTCGAGGCTGGTAGCTAGCAGGCGAGCACTAGAGCATGCCCTACCACCAAGCTATGGTTTCATCACGATGTGTTCCTTCATCGAAAGCTCAAGCTCTAGGCCGTTTAAGCTTTCATTGCTTTTGAATCATTTAATCGTTATCATTTTAGCGTCATCTAAATAATAATAAATAAATTGAGCTAGCCCCAAATTAAGCTCGAAACTTGTGTTATGGGTACTAGACAACGATATACATACTTATATAGAGAATTATATTTTAATACTATGTTACTGCGAATTTAATACCTACGTTTAAAAAGAGGCGGATATCCTTCAAGGAAAACGCTCGTCTAAAATCGAGGGACAAAAGCTACATTGAAATTTTGCCATAACAAGTACCGGTGGATTATCTCGCTATACTACTAATATTATAAAGGTGAAAGTTTGTATGTATGGATGGATGGATGTTTGTTACTCTTTCACGCAAAAACTACAGAACGGATCTGAATTAAATTTGGAATGGAGATAGCTTATACCGTGGATTAAAGTATTTAAACCTCAAATAATCATTTCTAACTAAATCATTATTCGTTTTATGATTAATTAACAATAAAATCAGTACTTAAATGTTAAATAATTGATTTCCTAATTTATTTTAACCATTCGACATACGACTTTGCGTCGACATATATAAAGATACATACACTCGAAAAACATAACCCTCCTGCTTTCGCAGTCGGTTCAAAATTATAAAATAACATTAAAACTTGGGTGGACTTGTTTTTATGCTCGCCAGTATAACGTGTCCGATTTCACCAAACTTTTTTAAACCCACTATCTGTTTTTGTGCGCTCACTACCAGCCACTGGAAGTTCAAGAGTTAACACAGATGCTACTTTTCATCCCGGAAAAAGGTTCCTGCGGGATAACGGGAACCGCGGGGCGCTACTAGTTGAAGTATAAAGCGGGAGGCCTATGTTCAGCAGTGGACTTCTTTCGGCTGATGATGATGATGATGATTCCCTCTTGTTCCAGCTGGCCTACCGACTGCAGACTCTAGGCGCTCTCGCCAACAACATATCCCCGCAGCTGCCCCTCCCCGCGCCCCCCACGAAGCCCAAGAAGCAGGACGCCTTCATGCAGACAGATCCGGTGCAGAACGAAGACGACGATACTCAGCCCAACAACAGCTACAGCGAGGTCATTATGTGTTACTAGCTGTTTATGAAAAGTAGCCTGTCAGTAGTTTAGGTGTGAACGCGTGACAGATAAGATAGATCGATAGATAGATAGATGGACAGACAGATTAGACAGACAGATAGATAGATAGACAGACCGACCTGGTCCAGAATGAAGACGACGATACTCAGCCCAACAACAGCTACAGCGAGGTCATTATGTGTTACTAGCTGTTTATGAAAAGTAGCCTGTCGGTAGTTTAGGTGTGAAAGCGTGACAGATAGGATAGATCGATAGATAGATAGATGGACAGACTGATTAGACAAACAGATAGATAGATAGACAGACCGACCTGGTCCTGAACGAAGACGACGATACTCAGCCCAACAACAGCTACAGCGAGGTCATTATGTGTTACTAGCTGTTTATGAAAAGTAGCCTGTCGGTAGTTTAGGTGTGAAAGCGTGACAGATAGACAGATAGATAGATACACAGACATACAGATAGATAGATAAACAGATAGATAGATAGACATATAGATAGATAGATAGACAGACCGACCTGGTCCAGAATGAAGACGACGATACTCAGCCCAACAACAGCTACAGCGAGGTCATTATGTGTTACTAGCTGTTTATGAAAAGTAGCCTGTCGGATGTTTAGGTGTGAAAGCGTGACAGATAGACAGATAGCCGCGTTGAGGTATCACACTATTTTCCAACTAGACCTTACTTTCTCTCTTGCAGGTGTCAGACAAGTCATACAGCTCGGAACTAGACCAATACAACCAGAGTTACCCGAAGGAATACCCCAAAGAGTACCCCAAAGAGGGTTACCCCAAAGAATCATCACCGTACCCCAAAGAAGTCCAACAGTATCGGGAACCGACACCTTTCACTAAGGAATACTCAAAGGAATCCCCTTACAGAGACACGTCGTCCTACTCCAGAGAATCGACGCCGTACATCAAAGATACAACGTACCCGAAAGAGACAAGTTACCCGAAAGAGACAAGCTACCCGAAAGACGCGTACGAGCCAAAAGACTACACTAAGACGTCAGAAGATTACATTCCTCAAACGAACGAAGAGTACAACAAGGAGGCTGAGAGATACGCGCTCGAGAGGAAATCTCACAACGGATACGATTTGAAAGCGTATCAGAAACAGGTGACGGAGAATGGGTACCACAAAATGCCGGATAGCATGTACTCGTTCGATAAGACGTACAGTAGCAGGGATGCGTATTACCCGAACGGTTACCCGGATAGTACTGAGGTAATTCATTTATTCATAACTATAAAAAATAAAATACTACTACTACTATAACTACAAACACACCGTTACTACTACTGCCACTCCTCCAATTACTACTCCCACTCCAATTACTACTCCCACTCCTGCAATTACTACTGTCACTCCTCCAATTACTACTCCCACTCCTCCAATTACTACTGTCACTCCTCCAATTACTACTCCCACTCCTCCAATTACTACTCCCACTCCTCCAATTACTACTGCAATTACTATTGTCACTCCTCCAATTACTACTCCCACTCCTCCAATTACTACTCCCACTCCTCCAATTACTACTCCCACTCCTTCAATTACTACTGTCACTCCTTCAATGACTACTGTCACTCCTTCAATTACTACTCCCACTCCTCCAATTACTACTGCCACTCCTCCAATTACTACTCCCACGCCTCCAATTACTACTGCCACTCCTACAGCTAACAAAACGCAGTTGTTGCAGGAGCAGCACAGGATAACGGAGAACCAGAACTTCTTCGCCGAGAGCCACATAAAGCAGGAGGTCGACATCAGCGGCGACGACGACAAGTTCCTGTACGAGAGGAGCAAGGAGCAGCTCGGTGAGTGTGCATCTTCTTCTTCTCTTCTTCTTATATATTAAGAAGAGAATGGCTGAACCGATTTGGCTAATTTTGGTCTCGAAATATTTGTGGAAGTTCAGGGAAGGTTTTTTTTTTTTATCTAATTACAGGGTAGCTTTTGACCATAAGTCACCCGAAGTTAAGTGACGATGTGTTCGAAGGTGGCGCCACGCTACACCTGGACTGGGAACTGGCTCTCAAGTGAGGCTGCCGGAACACACCGATAGGTGCACGGCGACAGATTCTTAACAAGAGGGTGGTAGCTAGCCAGGCGAGTAGTAGAAATACCCTACCACCAAGCTATGGTTTCATCACGATGTTTTACTTCACCGAAAGCTCAAGCTCATTGTAGGTTTCCACAAGAGAAATCTTATCAGTAAAGCTAATTAAAAAATATCGGACTATTAGATGACAAAAAAAGCTTGGAATTTTAGTGAACTTGCTCCAATTCAATCAAATAGTAATAAGAATAAAATTGTCAATGTGATCGCGCCAAAAAAATTACCTGCCGGGCGTTTCTTGCCTGTTCTTTTGCCGGCGTAAGGAGGTTGGAACAGGCGTAGCTAGTTTTAAGTTGACGTTTTAAAGTGATCACAATGTATCCTATTGAATAAACATATTTTTGAGTTTTGAGTTTTAAGATCTATGTTATGTTTGTATCATGTTCGCAACTGTACCCATGCGCAGATATCCCCTCCACGTTTCATTCAGCGCTAAGCTACCGTGCCGCTACCTATATCCTATTGAATAAATAAGTATTGACTTTTGTATGTTGAACAGAATCGAACCCGATGTACGGCTCGGGGAGGCGGCTGCAGCACCAGCGCATCCTGGAACAGATCCAGCAGCAGGTCAAACAGGAGCCGGACACGCCCAACGGTCAGACAACATATTATATGTATAAAAATCTTGTGTCACGATGTATTTTGCCAATAAACTCCAAAACTACTGAACCGATTTCAATCAAATTTCACATGTACCCGTATTTTGGTCTAACTTACTGGATAGGATAGTTATCATCTCAATTATTCGCTTATGTCGTGAATGTAAACGAATAAAATGTATCAATTAATTGTTTCTTAGGCAAGTGTTTATTTACTGTTTAGTTTTATGAAGTTCTCATAGATGGCTGTGTACGTTGATTCATCGATAAAATTCTTCAATATTGTTGACATCTAGGTTGCAAATACACCCAATAGATGGCGCTGTGTTCTGTTTCTTCCCTTTACTTATTATAAATACGAAAGTAACTCTGTCTGTCTGTCTGTTACTCTTTCACGCCTAAACTACTGAACCGATTTAAATGAAACTTGGTACGGAGATAGTTGGAATCCTGAGGAAGGACATAGGATACTTTTTATCGCGAGAAAGTGTAGCCCACGCGGGTGAAACCGCGGGGAACAGCTACATTATTACATATATTTTTATTAGTTTGTTACTTATTCCTGAGTAACGTTTGACTTACAAGTCACCAGATGTGATCTAATGCCTTTTTTTCAAACATGCTTGGAAATGAGAGAATTATTTTGACAACCTTCTTCGAGATAAATCGAACTTGCTGCTCTGGCCAAATATATGCGAGCAGCGGCCGGCAAAAGTTGTATGAAAATCCATATCTGTCGTGTTTAGCGGCCAAATAAATTACATATTAAACTCATATCTGTCGTGTAATTTAGAAATGGAACGATTTTTACTCCGGAACATGGCAACCAAGGAGGTAACTTATCAAAGGTTTTATTTAAGTTCGGAACCTCGCCTTCGCCACGGCCCACATTTACACGCACGTCCATCAAGCCCTCTTTTACTCGCCACGGCATTAATGTACTTTTCCGTGCTAAAATTTGATAGTGGTGTCGATTCGGCTTTGCATTCTCTAAAATTAAACTAAATTTGACAGGTCTAATAGTATTGCTGTCATTTTCTAACCTAATTAATAATCGATCCTGATCCGTTATCCGCGGTTAGTAGTAATCTGTCAAGCCCTAGTACCAAAATGACATGTTATGACATGACATATCGATCCAAAAGCGCGGATATTGGATCTTTAATTTCGGGCATAAGGCTACAGGCCGTGCCTAAGACATATACATACACTCGAAAATCAAAGCTCTCCTTCTTTTGTAGTCAGGTTAAAAAAAAGTCCGTAGTAAAAAAAAAAAACGAAATAATTTTTTTTTTAGAATTTTGTTTTTTTTGCTTATTTTTTTTTTCATCTCCTTATACAGGATGCGAGGGTGCAGTCCAGCCGGCCGGCAGCCCCTACTACCCGACGCACGGCGCCGCGGGGTACTACGAGCTGCCGCGCCCCGGCCCCGAGCTCCTCATCGCCAAACAGAACGCGCTCGCCGCACACACGCAGCTCTGTGAGTGTACACACTACACACGCACACCCACACACTACACACGCGTGTGTTACCTACCACACAAGCGTGGTACTTGACGCGGTTATGTTTTACGAAAATAATGAAATAATGTTTCTCTTTTTAGGGCAGAATACAATGAAGAGACCATTTTTCTACAGCGAAAGTCCGCACTACACCGGACCGCAACTACTTCACAGATATGATGTGAGTATAATACATACTAATAAATAAATAAATAAATATCGAGGACCATTGCACACAAATTGAGCTAGCCCCAAATTAAGCTCGAAACTTGCGTTATGGTTACTAGACAACGATATACATACTTATATAGAGAAATAAATGCTTATATAGATAGAAATATCCAAGACTCAGGAGTACCAGTACTCAAATACTACATTACTGCAGCGGCCAGCAAAAGAGGCATTGATGGACGAACGTGTATTACATTTTTAAATTACTCGACAGATATGTATTTTCATACATCTTTTGCCGGCCGCTGCTCGCATGTGTTTGGCAGGACAGCAATTTCGATTTATCTCGAATAAGGTTCACCCGCGTCTTCCCGTTATCCCGCAGGAACTCTTTTCCGGGATAAAAAGTAGCCTATGTGTTAATCCAGGGTATAAGCTATCTCCATTCCAAGTTCATCAAAATCGGTAAACGCCCAAAATTCATAATCGATATGCCATGTCAATGACATGGCATATCGATCCAAAACCGCGGATAACGGATCAGGATCGATTGATTATTAATATCGGCCGTTAGTAGTTACGGTGAAACGCGGTAACAAACATTCACACACACAAACTTTCGCATATATAATATTAGTAGGAAGTATAACATAATTCAAATATCGCTCGGAAACCGTCATGTCCAAGAACTGCAACATTCGCGTGCATGCGACATCTACCAACCCGCACTGGGCCCGCGTGGGAGATTACGGCGCGTACTCTCTCTGAGAGAAGGGCGGAGTCCCAGCAGTGGGCACGTGAAAGGCTGATAATGATGATAACATAATTAGTTTATTTTTATTTCCAGGATATACCAAGAATTCTACAGTAAAGTGAGACATTCCAAAGTGAATTAAATGAATATTCTCTATGACGATAAAATCTCTCAATGATTATTTTTTTGTTTGTTAGAAATAAAAAAAAATAATGAATATTGTTATTTTGACGTATGAAAAAGAAAAATGTGCAGACCCCGTTTTTTATAGAGATTTTTCTATATTATTTTTTCTAGCTATATTGTTTTGTTATAAGATGTTATAATATTATTATTATATTTTTATTTGTTTATTAAATTCCAAAGTTCTAAAGAAAAATTATGTACAGGGGCTGTACGGAATTAATATTCCGCGCTTTGTGTTATGAAAATTGTATTTGGTAAATAAATAAATTAAAAGAAACATTATTATGATAAAAAGAAATCTATCAATTTGACAATAATAAAAAAAATATAACTATAACAGATTATAAAGAAAAAAAAATTGGTTGTCTGTAAAGTCGGTTTACTGACGATAGTTGAACGTGACAACGTCGATTGGCCGATTGTGCTTCTTTGTCGCTCGTTCCGCGCTCTCGCTTGCACTTCAAGCCTTACATGGAACGCCTCAGAGCGAGGTAACGCCGCAAGAGTCATGTTTTTTCGTGCGTGCAGCCGGCTCTATCGAATTATAAGACGTCACGTCAAAAATATCTTTCAAAATACAAATATAATCTACATAAAATACAAAGCGTTGAGTATTGAAAATTTTTGTACAAAAAATTATATATTATCTAAAGTGCTTTTATATTATTATGAAAAATGTACATAGACCTTAATAATTTTTTTTTGTTTATTCTAGTTTGTAAGAAGAGTGAGTGAGTTTGGGATAGAAACTCAATATTGGGGCTAAACTCTGATTTGGGGTTTCATAAGAAACGATGTTGGGATCAAAAACCCCATTTGAGTTCAACCCCAAAACGTTTGATGCGAATTAGCTTGTATGGTGTGAAGCAACCTATTTGGGTTGGGGTGCCAATGGTGGGGTTGGGAAACCCAGTGCTGGGCAAGAGTTGCAGCCATCACAAAAGGTATCGTTTGCAATGTAATATTTTTTTATGTCTTCATATGTTTTTCGTAATCATGGTGCAATTTTGGTTATTCTTTAAAAGCTATATTTTATTGATGTCAAAATTTTTATTTCTTATATTATCGTTTTATTATTCGTTACGTTATAGTTTTCTAAATACATAAATATTGTTTATTTTTATTTTTTTTGTAGATTGAATTATCTTATACGAAAATTACCAAATTTATTAGCTGTTTAAGTTTCTAATATTTACCTACAGAAAAAACAAACTCATGTTTATACTAATTCAGCGTGACCATATCGTGGGCGATACCTACTTTGGAAACAGAATGCTTGCCCGTTTTCGATGCTGTGAATGTTAATAGGTTTAGTTGTTAAATACGCGTTTATGTATGACTTTAAAAAAACTACGATACCGGAACGTCTCGCTTCATCTTTACTATTAAATAAATTGTTCTGAAAGATGTAAAAGGTCACATCGGAAACGGCTCAGCTTTGATCGTGATAGCTGAAAGGAACCGATGACGCGGTTGATGGTGCAGCATTCTTTCAGAACTTTTAAAGGTACGTTGCGTTATATATAAATATATATAAAGTGCTTTTCAATAATTGTTATGTAGGTTTTGGGTATTGGGACATACATTGCAAGTATAATTCGTATAGAATGTTAATTAGAATCATACATACGTATACAGGGTTAATTTTTATTAGCCAAAAACCTCTCGCAGGTAGCTTTTTAGTGTCATATTGAGTTTGACTTTTGTTCTACGACGTATTTCCATACAACAATTTGAAAATTTGCCATCGCTCAAAAAACGGCGAGGAAACCGGCATGTCCAAGAACCGCAACATTCGCGTGCATGCGACATCTACCAACCCGCACTGGGCCCGCGTGGGAGATTACGGCGCGTACTCTCTCTGAGAGAAGGCTAGAGTCCCAGCAGTGGGCACGTAATAGGAGGTTGTTGTTGATGCATTTATTAAAAATCTGTTATTTTGATATTACGAACAGATTTTTCAATTGTATTTACAGACGTAAGAAGTGATAGACATGACAACAAAAAATTAAAATCATATTCTGTTACGTGTTTGGGGAAAAATTGTAAAACTAGCTAAACTAAACTTTTAAAGAATGACGTCAGAAAGCTACCTGCGAAAGGTTTCTTCTGAATAAAAATTAACCCTGTATATATTATTTTTCCGGTATCGTAACCTTTCTCAGCCGAAGTGAAAATGTTGACTTTTTATCTGGAATAATTTGGCGGAAGGTATAGCGTTCAAATCGAAACTTGAACAATTCTTAGAAAGACTAATGAAAGTGGTCCTTCCATACACAATACATCGTGACGATATCAACAGTGTCAGTTTTTTTTAAACTTAGGTGCAAAAAAATTAATAAATTTATTAAAATTTTAAAATCCCTGATATATCAAATCGGCCCATCTTGGACCGATCTACATCGGGGGTTTTATAAATTTAAAATTTTTAGTTATTAATGTATAATTTGTTCAGCTATCGATTGTGACCGCCTTTCCGTGTCCAGGCAGTAATTTAAAACCGCATTTCGTCTTATTGAATCGTCTGAGAAACTCCTAAATGTTGCCATTTTTCATATTTTTTTTTATAATTGTATTTTTTAATGTTAAGGTAAAACTCGCAATAAGCTCTAAATACTTGTTTTTGTTTCGACGTAATAAATCTGATATTTTGTCTGTTGTTTAGTCTATATTAATGTTTGTTCGTTTTAAAAATTGAAATATTTATATTTTTTTTTTGTGAGTGAGGAATTCGGAGATTGTCAAAATAATTATGTTCTTTTATCTATTCGCACCTAACATACAGGTCCGAATGAGTGCATGACAAATATTTTATCAGAATTTAGCATCAATGGATTTTACTTTCCATTTCGAAAAAAGAAAACAAATAATAATTCTCTTTGAAAAAACAAACTGCTTGTTAACCCTAAAAATAAATATGTTTCACAAAAATTGTTCAAATTTGTTCAAAATTAAATCGTGCACTAAAACGACTGTATCGATGCTAAGTTTGATTCATAAACCAATGCTGTTCCGAATTCTTCGCAATAATATGTTGTAATAGTAGAAAAAAAATAGTTACCATGTTAAAAAATAATTAGTACATTGCCAATTTTTTCGATATATGGATTGTGTCTTAGGATATCTACCAAAAGTTGAAACGTGTGAAATTCTGTCACATTTTGGTGCATTGACCAGGATCCGCTTGAATACATTAAACACTGCTTGGTAACAGATATATAACAAAGAATTGGTAGAGATCATCTGAGTTAAAATTGCGCGTCTCTTTAAGAGACAGATTTTAAATTAAATTAATAATAATGCCATTTCGGCCCCGCAACTATGACTTAATAAGTTATCACTAGTTAGTTAGTTAGAACATCGTGATGAAACCATAGCTTGGTGGTAGGGTATTTTCTAGTACTCGCCTGGCTAGCTACCACCCTCTTGTTAAGAATCTGTCGCCAAGCACCTGTCGGTGTGTTCCGGCAGCCTCACTTGAGAGCCAGTTCCCAGTCCAGGTGTAGCGTGGCGCCATCTTCGACCACATCTTCACTTAACATCAGGTGACTTGTGGTCAAACGCTACCCTGTAAAAAGTAAAAAAAAAAAAAAAAAAAAAAAAAAATCTGCGGATTTACCATCGCTAAAAACGCAGAAAGAAAACATCGTGAGGAAACCGACATGTCCTTACCATCTGGCAAACGACTTGCTCGTCACGTCTATGAAAAAAATACATTATGCAGTGAAGGGGCAAATAATTGTCAGTTTCTGATTTAAAAAAAAAGGGGCGCGCAATGTTATTTTAGACATATCTTTACATTCTTTAGCCACCCAATTGAGCTGGCTTTGTAAATGATATCTGTGAAAGATAAAATTATTTTCAAAAACATTTTTATGATCTCTCACATTGGTAGATGTCCTAATAAGTTTGTGAATGCGTCTCGTTTCTATCTCAAGAAATATTGTGCGAGCCTGTTTCATCTATTCAGTACAAATATATTCAGGGGTTGTTTGGGGTTGTTACTCAATTATCTCTCGGTATCGGAGTTGGTGCTCATTATTGGGTAGTGATGCCTTATTTTGGGGGTTGATACTTAATTTAGGGGTTTAAAAGTTGAGATTTTGGCGAAGTAAAAATGAAACCATAGCTAGGTTGTTTCATGCTCGCCTGGCTAGCTACCAGCCTCGAGTTAACAATCTGTCGCCGTGCACCTATCGGTGTGTTCCGGCAGCCTCACTTAAGAGCCAGTTCCCAGTCCAGGTGTAGCGTGGCGCCATCTTCGACCACATCGTCACTTAACATCAGGTGGCTTGTGCCCTCTTATAGTTTTGTCAATTTTTTCCTGCTCCAATATAAATAACAAAGATGTCTTAAATACCATCAGCATTCAGAGGTCTTTTAGGCTATTTTGAAAATACTGACTTAATTATGTTTAGCGTTTTTTTTTTACGCTTTCGTTCCTTTTCGCACTTTAACCCCAAAATTAAGTATAGACCATTATCGTTTGATTATTATGGGACCATCGGAAGTGATTTATAAATCTTGAAAATGAATGAAACAGGCTTTTTTAGACGCGGGGGGTGCCTATGGGAAGTGATAAAATGAACGAATTTACTTGGCAATTGAAGTTAAAAGAGGGAAACATAGATAGGAAATATTATTGTAATAACGCTGTTTTTTTTTGTTTCGTCACAATTTTTTCGTTGATTTTTTCAAAAAAAAAATCTTGCCAAAGTTCTTTGTAAATTCAAAGTCGCTAAATTTATGCACGAATAAAAAGAAATTATAGATGTTTAAGTGAAAGTCGTGGGGATGGGATATTATCATGACTTTTTTATTTTGGTGCTCGATTAATTTTTTTTTTCCGAATTGTATTGCATTTTTTTTGTAAAAGGTTTTTTTTCTAAGAGTACAAGTTTTTGCGATGTCGGTACGCACATTTAGTAACGGAACGCTAGATTTTGTTTAATTTTTATTTTCTAGTTTACAAAAAAAAATATTTACCATAGAGTTTAAGTGTAAGGAATGAGGGATAGAGAGCGTGCAGTTAATTTTTTTTTGTTTAAAAAATTAATTGTTTATCAAAATCGTTTGATAATAAGTAATTAATAATGCGCAATATTTTATAAGACGAAGTGTTTTTTTTGTATCAAAGTGATTGAAAGGGATAAAAAGTTCCCTAATTTTTTTGGCCTAGTCGATGTCATTTTTGACGGTTACCTTGCGAGAAGTAAAAAAAAAAGTATTTTTTTTATAAGTTATTGTGCATTATTAATGGGCCTATATTATTATTATGAGAAAAAAGTATATATGGCCAGAAATTTATAATATCAGAGAAATTTATATGAAAATTTATATATTTTTCAAAAGTGCGCTCTAAACAGAACCAAAGCTGTGAATATTTCGATGTAAAGATTGTTAAGAAATAAAGTATGCTTTTACATAACCACCCTTTTTTATTTCCCCTTTAGATTTTAAAAAGTAAGAAAAAGTATTAAAATAAAAATTATTTATTATTTAGCAGGATACAACGTGTGATCACTTTAAAACGTCAAACTTAAAACTAGCTACGCCTGTTCCAACCTCCTTACGCCGGCAAAAGAACAGGCAAGAAACGCCCGGCAGGTTACTTTTTGGGTGCGATTACATTATAATTTTATTCTTTTAATTGGAGCAAGTTCACTACAATCCCAAGCTTTTTAAAACACTTATTAGCTTGACTTTTATCTAACTAATTTGTCATCTAAATAGTCCGATATGTAGGTATTTAATATTTTGCTATAGACATGTCTTGTCACTTGGGATTTTGTTGAAAAAACGTACACATAAACACGTTGACCTTTGAAGGAGTTGCTGACTTTATGGAGCCCAGTGGTGTTTTTTTATTTTATTTGGCAATCAAGTATGCCACATATTTTGAGCTATAATACTTCACCGTAGCCTCATTCGTTCCGAAGATACAGATGTGCGAGCTGATGACCCGTGTCGTCGGCTGACACCCAGTTTATGGATCATAAAATCGAAGGCTTTTTGGCACCTAAATTAGGAGTTGAAACAGTGAGGCAGTCAAATCGACACTGAAAGTTGTCATATGTAGATTTCACTTTTTCGCATTGAGGAAGCTGTAGACATACACACTATCCTATGGCCTTCCCTAGGGTTCAAACCATCTCCATACTAAATTCCATCAAGATTGGTTCTGCAGTTGAGTTGAGGCGTGAAGAGATAACTATCAGAAAGTTACTTTCGCTTTAATATCTTACTTCCTATCCTATAATATTAAAAACGTGAAAGTTTGTATGTATGGATGGATGGATGTTTGTTACTCTTTCACGCAAAAAACTACTGAACGGATCTGAATGAAATTTGGAATGGAGATAGCTTATACCCTGGATTACCGCACAGGCTACTTTTTATCCCGGAAAAGGTTCCTGATAACGAGAATACGCGAGTGAAACCGCGGAGCGCAACTAGTGGATTGGTAAAGTGACAGAATGACACTGCCACAGTCGCAGCTCAATTATGTATCTACTTGAAATATTTAATTTGTTACCTACATCTGACGGTAGCATTTGACCACAGGTCACCTAAAGTTAAGCCACGACGTGGTCGAAGGTGGCGCCACGCTACATCTGGACAGGGAACTCTCAAGTGAGGCTGCCGGAACACACCGATAGGTGCACGGCGACAGATTGTTAACTCGAGGCTGGTAGCTAGCAGGCGAGCACTAGAGCATGCCCTACCACCAAGCTATGGTTTCATCACGATGCTTTCCTTCATCAAAAGCTTAATTAAGCACATTACCGGATTTAATTCCTCGATGTAGCTAAACGATGTCACTAGGTAGCACCGAGCTATCATCGCTGCACTTATTTTTAATTAAATAATGACATAAATACAGTAATTATTTTACAATGCCATATAAACTTGCGATCAAATCGTTCTTTAGATTAATAAATATAGGTAGAGAATGTTATTCCGAGAGTAATTAAAATAATCACTTTAATTCAGTAAATTTCCCCAAACAGTGTAGCACGCATGCACCTAAAACATAATTACAATTATAATTACCCACCAAAATTAAGCACAAGCCATTACTGAGGCGGGGTCAACCAAACCACTCCCAAAAATGAGTAATTTTCACGCAAAAAACCATACACGAAACCCCGCCCGCCATTTTGGTCATGCATCCTCATTTGACATTAAAATTGACACTTACATCTGTCAAAATAAGGTGCATTTTCGCGCCAATTTCTTTTTTTTTAAACGACCACGTTAACTTTTTCTTTTGGAGATACAACTGTCATCTTACAGCTGTCAAGATAAGGATCGTTTTCGCGGTTAAGTTGTTTTTGTAGACGCAATAGCGAAGAAATTCTGGCGTGGAGTCGCTCTGTACGATTGTAATATAATTAAAGATAATTTTCTTAGTCGCGTCGGTATTTTTGTGTTTTTTGACGAATGTTTTGGTCCAGTTTACTGGGTTTTTGTTGGTGGAAATATTCGGGCGGTTTGGGAGGTGTGGGAAGGTAGATAAACCTTTTTGGATGCGGCATAGAGGTCTTTTTCAATACTTTGCGTCCACTTTTCTGTTAAATTCACTTTTTCGCGCTTCTAGAATACACCGAGATAAATCATGAAACCCAACTTTTCGTAAAAAAAACTTCTTTGTAACTTGTAATGTTAATTTCCAATAATGTATTTTTTATGGAATAAATGCAATGAAAAATGAAATGAAATGACATTGGGATATGGAAACATGAACAAAAACATTTTAACAATTTATATTAGAATTAGTCTAGCCATCCAAAGGGGGAACGCTGCCAGTATCTTCGGTACCATGCCTAAAGGGACTTCTTTTCATAATGTATTTTAGTTATTAGTTTAGGTTTATTTGTTTTTATTTTATTGTTATAATAGTATATAATTAAATAGATTTATATTATTAAATAATAATATACCTACCATCGCTCAAAACGGTAAAGGAAAACATCGCTCGGAGACCGTCATGTCCAAGAACCGCAACATTCGCGTGCATGCGACATCTACCAACCCGCACTGGGCCCGCGTGGGAGATTACAGCGCGTACTCTCTCTGAGAGAAGGGCAAAGTCCCAGCTGTGGGAACGCAAAGGCTGATGATGAGTTAATAACGTTAGTTGAATTAAAAACTACCCTCCATACATTTTCCAACATCATTGTCCCAAAACACACAGCGTATTTAACGGCCACAAAGATTCTTAGTCTTTTTAAAGAGGATAAGAACGGGCATGTTTTTAGCGCGCTCCTTGGCAAGGTAAGTACATTCTTGAGCCCATAAAATGAGGGAGCGAAATTTATACCGACCTACTATGTTTGTGACGGACGCTACAACGCAAACAATTAATTTCGGAAGGTTCTGGCAATACTTAATTCAAAAATTCAAAATTCAATAATGTTTATTCAATAGGATACATTGTGATCACTTTAAAACGTCAACTTAAAACTAGCTACGCCTGTTCCAACCTTACGCCGGCAAAAGAACAGGCAAGAAACGCCCGGCAGGTAATTTTTTTGGCGCGATCACATTGACGATTTTATTCTTATTACTAATTGATTGAATTGGAGCAAGTTCACTAAAATCCCAAGCTTTTTTTGTCATCTAATAGTCCGACTAATAAGATTTCTCTTGTTTGGTTGTGCACATTGGGATATGGGAACATGAATATTAACGAGTTGCGGGATCACAACCAAAGCAGACCAGACCCCACAAGTAGCACCCGTTCACGAGTTGACGCATGTTAAATGCAGCCTATTCGCAGTACATATTATAATTATAAAAATACTAGCTGCGCCCCGCGTCTTCCCGTTATCCCGCAGGAACGTTTTTCTGGGATGAAAGTAGCCTATGTGTTAATTCAGGGTGTAAGCTATCTCCATTCCAAATTTCATTAAAATCGGTTCAGTAGTTACGGTAACAAAATTCACACACACACAAACACGAACTTTAGCATTTATAATATTTTTAGTAGGAAGAATCATTTATTTGCAACATCCCTACTAATATTATGAATGCGAAAGTATGTCTGTCTCTTTCATGCCTAAATTAGGTACCTACTGAACCGATTTAAGACGAGGAATTGGCAATATTGGCTGCAGGGATTTCCTTTTTTCTCAGCAATTACTAAACATACAGAGCTAATATTTATGTACATTAAAGATCATGTTTTTGATATCAAATTGTCGGAAGGATAACACGATTGGTTAACTTTCATAGCAGACAAACAATGATCGAAAACTGCCCTCTTAAAAAAAAGATTTTCATTTTACAGGCATACAAAACCGATTTAAGGGTTGAATTTTTTTTTTATATATACAACACATTCTTCAAAGAACTACAGATTTAGTTTTATAAAATTAACGATAGTTTTCATTTTAAACGAAAAAAACCCTTTCTTGGCGCATACGAACTTACGGCATTAGTCAGCTCGCTTGCGTTTTTGTATGGACCTGATTTCAGATTCATTGTTTATCACGGCGTCCTCTTAAATGAAATTTGGTACAGAGTCTAAAGCCTGAGAAATGACATAGGACACTTTTTATCGCGATAAACTGTAGCCCACGCAGGTGAAACCGCTAATATTAAATCGTAACAATATTTTTTCGTTTTTTTTGCTACCTCCTGGATAGCGTTTGACCACAAGTCACCTGATAATAAATGACGATGAGGTCGAAGGTGGCGCCACGCTACACCTGGACTGGGAACTGGCTCTCAAGTGAGGCTGCCGGAACACACCGATAGGTGCACGGCGACAGATTGTTAACTCGAGGCTGGTAGCTAGCAGGCGAGCACTAGAGCATGCCCTACCACCAAGCTAAGGTTTCATCACGATATTTTCCTTCACCGAAAGCTCAAGCTCATTGTAGGATTCGAAACCACGAATCGCAAGCCGACGTCACTACCACTAGCCATCATCGCTTCAAAATTATCCTAACATTATGTTATTTTCTTTGTCCAAAAAAAACTTTTACTGTTAAACATAGACGTAGCTGTCAAAGTCCAAAATCAGTTATATCACAAAACAACTATAGTTCACCAGTCCACCACTCTATCTTTTTAAAGAACCTTGAACGTTAATATCATTTGTCAATACGTCCAACGTACCAAAAGCGCGTCTTCATCAGTTCGATCGATTGTATAATAAACACTAATTTATGTGTTATTGATGAAAATTCGCGAGCGCGGACTGACGGCCGGTTATAAATGACGCCATTTTGACTTTAATTAGATTTCAATTAAAGCGAAGCAAGCGGTTTAAAGAACATTCGCCTCTTTTCATACCGCCCTGGACCTGATAGCAATATACATATTTTGTATAAAAATTACGAATAGCATAGTGAAGAATGGTCTACGTCACGTTTCTGTCACAGTCAATTTGCTAGTACATAGATTATAGATTTAAAAAATAGTTTTGGTCCGTTTTGGCCATTGTTCTTTATTGTGGAATGTGTAAAGTCAAAACAAACTTGTTAAATGAAGAGAGATAATGATTAACTCTTGAATGACCAGCACTAGGCTAAGCTGAGACCGGTTTGCAATAATACAATAAAACAAAAGTGTATATAAAACAATAATAATAGAAAAATAAAATTAACAATAGTAGTAAATAGAGGTCAAAAACAAAAAGTAAAAATAATTCATACAATGTCAAAGAAAATATAAAATTTAAATTAAATATTATGTTTATGGTTGAAGGTCTCGCCATGTTACATTTTGAATGAGGATTAGCTGTCAATGCGGCTGCCAGAACTCACTGTAGGATTCAAACCCACGACCTACGAGTCGTAAGTCACTACCACTGAGCCTTCATCACTTACAGCTCCACAAACATGCAAACTTACAAACAATAAAGTAGAGATATGATTATTGCATATTGTTTTGTTTTGTACGTGAAAACGTGTATTTTGTGAATTGCCAATTTATTAAGTCAAATTACTATTACTATCAATATTACACCTGATGGCTCGGGCCAACGGTTGGGAGACGACTGCCGGTGGAGGGGGGCACTCGGACTGTCGCTCTACAATTACATAGAAATGCTGCGTTGCATGTCGCTACAGTATTTTGTATAATTTGTTGCAAATAAATGATTCTTATTCTTATTCTTCGAGATCACAACAATTTAAACAATTTTTACCAGCCGCGAAAGAAGGAGGTTTATGATTTTCGAGTGTATGTATGGCACGGCCTGTAGCCTAAATGGCTTGACGTATTTTAACATACAAGGTGTCATTAGTGTTAGAGTTTCAATTATTATACACAATTATCACGTTCTTGCACTGGCTTTAGAAATTTACCGTATTTTAAAAAAGTACACATAGCAACTAGACCGGATAGTGTATTTAAATTCAAATTTAAAAGTGTTGTTATGACTTTTGACATAATCTAATAATATTAATAAAAATAATAGATAATAATACAAATATGCTTGAAATAATAAACTGTAAGGCTAATATTAATTTTAAGATGTAATTTTTAGTTTCTGATGTGATTTGTTTTGTCTATGAGTACGGAAATCGTAAGTGACGTCAGGATGACAGTTTCGAATAAAAACCGACCGGCAATCTTGAAGAGGGACATTCGGCCGTCGGCAACAGCTCAGCCCACTGTTTTATTTCCTACCTCCCTGCTTTTTATATTAGATTCGTCTTTATTGTGGGCGTGACATAGGGTACTTTATTTTGGCGCAGTCGGGTTTTTTGTTTCTTTTGTAATGTATATTGTATAATCTTGTTTCGTCACAAATTCCCGAGAGCTACTACCATCGCCTTAACACAGTCGTGCTGGAAACCAGTCCAGACTCCATTTTATCTCTCATTGCCTAATTGAGTACTCATTTTGTTTTGATTAGTACTTAATATATTGCATTACTTATTAATATTTTATTCAACAGACAGTGGCGTGGAACTTTCAGCGATTTGTGTTATTATTAGTTCAAAAAGTAAAGTAATGGCGTCGATTCGGTTTTGCATTCTCTAAAACTAAAGTTTATTTTTGTTTTGTTATGGCGTCACACGATTAGTGTATTTGCCAGTGTCAAGTATAAAATATTTCAAACTCAGAGAGTTGAATCAAGTATAAATGATGATGATGGGATGAGATGAAGGGATGAGGATAGTGTATAAGTAAAGTAGTGCTTTACTTAAACTTTACACGGACTTATTTGGAGCAACTCGAAAAGTCACTTTCACAACTTCATTTCAATTTCCCACACTCGTACACATTAACGAACTCATAATGGTTAATAATCCACCAATATTACACATTATCACTCGAAGAAACACAAGTTTTGGAAATAAAAACAAAATTTCCACGTTGACAATTCGATTGCCGCCAAAAAGCCGTCTAGCTAGCTAGTTTTAAGTTTGACGTATTAATGTGGATCCAAAACTCTAAATACTTATTGACTCAAGTCAAAAATCAAAAAAATTCAATTCAATTAGATCAATTGAATTATTCAATTAGATTATTGCACCAAAACATAAATAATAATAAAATCCCAAACAAGAAAGAATACCTTGGCTGTACCTTCTAAACTACATCTGCCATTCCTCATTTTTAAAAGACGATATCATCTCCATTTTTTTTTTCAATAAGATTATGATCAGCGGCAAAAGACAGGACACCCGGACGTCTTGAAATATTAAAAAGGAAATAAAAACACGTGACCCACGCTTTCTATGAGACTGATAAAAAAACGCGCCAAGTGCGAGTTGGACTCGCGCGCCCAGGGTTCGGTAGAAATTTGTTTTGTTTGTTATTTAACTACGTACATATATACGGTTATAGAATAAAATAGAATTTACGTTTATTTGCAACAACAACACTCATGGAAATGAAATGAAATGAAATGAAAATGTATATATTTCTGACATCGCACAATACAAGAACAAAGACAAACAGTAAAAAATACACACAGACAGACTTAGACTTTCAGATTTTTCTTTTTTTCAGACTTTTCTAAACATATGCTGAAAAACCTTGCTTTATGTCAAATTTCATGACTCTAGGTCAACGGGAAGTACTTACCCTATAGAGATCCAGAGCCTATGTATGTGATTGCGTGAGCATTATATTTGAAGTGATGATGTCTCAGTGGTAGTTACGTCGGCTTGCGATCCGTAGGACGTGGGCTCGAACTCTGCAATGAGCTTGAGCTGTCGGTGAAGGAAAACATCGTGATAAAACCATAACTCGGTGATAGGGCATGCTCTAGTGCTCGCCTGCTAGCTACCAGCCTCGAGTTAACAATCTGTCGCCGTGCACCTATCGGTGTGTTCCGGCAGCCTCACTTGAGAGCCAGCTCCCAGTCCAGGTGTAGCGTGGCGCCACCTTCGACCACATCGTCACTTAACATCAGGTGACTTGTGGTCAAACGCTACCCTGTAAGGAGTGAAGGGTTTGGTTTTTCCTTTTGAGATACGGAACCTTAAAACAAGCGGAGGTATTAGTAGAAATATTCAAAATATCCGTGGATGTCTCGGTAATATCATTTTTATATAGTTTACGGTGGTGCTGGGGACGGGGGCTCGTAACTGAGCGGGATAAAAACTACGTCTCGTGTCCCGCTCTAATGTCGAGCGGAAGGTTGTGGTTGGAGAAGGTGGAAAGGTGGAAATTAATGAATTTACTAGGTTTCATAAAATGTATTAATTTTCTATTTTAAATTAAAAAAAAAATATAACACTAATTAGCTACATATTTATACTTACTTGAATAATGAAGTATTTAATGATAAACTAGCTATGCTTCGGAGTTTCACTCGTGTAGACTACGGTTTAGGTATCGCGTTATAGAGTAATTCCATAATTGTTGTTTTAGTTTTTCTTAATTTTTCTTTTTTTTACTTTTGTAGGCTAAATTACTTCTGAAAACATTAGCTATCTACCATTGAAAGTTCCGTCATGATTGGTTTAGCCGTTTCGAAAAATTGATTGGAATAAATGTTTTTATTCTTGAATCACTATGCTTTTTTGGGTTAGGTGTAGCGTGGCGCCACCTTCGACCACATCATCACTTAATATCAGATGACTTGTGGTCAAACGTTACCCTGTAAATAGTAAAAAAAAGAAGTTATTTGACATTACATTAACATAGTTTACTTTTTTAATCAATAACCCTTAAATTGAAGATGTAAATAAAACAACTCAAAATGAAAAAAAAACTAAATCGGACATTTAGTCAAACGCCACAATGTCAACTCTCCCGCGACACATCGATCGTTTTATCTCCAAGCGCGACCAAGCGCAACAGAAACAAAACGCAACATACTTTTTAAAGAAAAAAAAAACACTGTGTTCCTTTTTTAAATACAACCGCGGCGTCGCGCAGGGAGACAAATGTGCGCCATTCGTTCTGTGCATGTATTTAGATGTTCGAAATTCGAAATCCTTTAACTTTTTTTTTGGTAGATTTCGGATTAGTTAGGGAGAATTCTTTAGTTTTACAACAGAAATGATTTAGTCTGTGGTTATAATTTTTTTTTAATATTAACTGCGGCCTATGATGATTTGGCTGTCAGAAACCATTTAAAAATAAGTCTTTGATTTAAAAAATGGGATTATAGACCTTCTGGGTATTGTATTTTTAATATTTTGGTGGTATAAACAAGTCGTTGTTATCTACAGATACAGATGTGGAGTAAATGGTTTTAGGTTTAAAAGAAGGGGGTTTTTCGTACAATTATTTCTGTCACTAATTATGTAAACATTTTTTTTGTGTTTATATCTTTTACTAGCTGTTCCTCCCGGTTTCACCCGCGTTTACAGCTTTATGCATGCATAGTCTCAGCCCGATTGGTTTAAAATTGACAAAGTTTGTTGTGTATCATATAGAGTTAACATATATTTTTAGTGACTGTTTCATCCGCGTGGGCTACAGTGCTACAGTTTATCGCGTTAAAAAGTATCATATTATGTCCCTTCTCAGGGTTCAAACAATCTCCGTACCAAATTTCTTTTAAATCGGTTCAGTAGTTTAGCTAGACAGACAGACAGAGTTACTTTCGCATTTATAACATTATTACAATAAGTAGAGATTACATTTTTTATCATCAATATAACAGAGAAAATGGTTGTTGGTCAGAACCTAACATCAAAACTTGCGTTTGACAAACTAAAAAAAATTGACTCAACAATATGAACGTTTCCTCATCGAAATCTACCCAGCCGTCAAGCGAGCCACTGACATTTCTTTTTTTTTAAGCTCTTGCTCCTTTTGTGACCTAAATATAATAAGCGGCATTTTGAAACCCAAGTTTATTGTGATGTCGCTGTCGATGTCACAGATATCTACTTATTTTTTAAAGTTGATCGTTGCAAATGAAAATGTCAAATGATTTGTAGATATTAATACCTAATAAAAGAATGAATATTGAGATAGGTAAGCTTTAACAAGAAGAAATAACTAACATTACTAAACTACTTAATTTAAAAAGAAAAAAATGTTAGGTTATATATTATAGATGCGTTTCAATTAGGGTTGAAAAGAAATTATGGGTTTCCTTTTCGTTCATTCAATGTAGCCATAATGGTAATGGCTAGTCAATGGACCACGTGATAGTTCGGCGGTACCAAATGTGTCAAATTATAAGAGTTTACGATAAATTTTATGGTATATTGTGATCTGCGGTAAGCCCGCAGGACTACCATAAATCCTAGTTAGATTATTTTACCTAAAGTAAACATACTTATATTTTATAAAAGTATCAAAAATACATTCAAAGATTTTCTAAAATGTATTTAATTTGAGCTTTCGTTGAAGGAAAACATCGTGATGAAACCATAGCTTGGTGGTGCCATGCTCTAGTGCTCGCCTGCTTGCTACCAGCCTCGAGTTAACAATCTGTCGCCGTGCACCTATCGGTGTGTTCCGGCAGCCTCACTTGAGAGCCAGTTCCCAGTCCAGGTGTAGCGTGACGTGATGCCACATCGTCATCGCAACTTTGTAAGATATAAAAAATATTAATCCAATATTTTGACCAAACACTTCACACTTCTGATATAAAAATATTATCGTAAAATATAAAATTTTGGCCTCATTGCACTTAAACGCGTTTGCCTTGCCTCTAAGGTCAAATTACACTAAGGTTTAAAAAAAAATTCAATAAAACGCATTCTTAACTGACGATAACAAGTCAAGCTAATAAAAGTGTTTTAAAAATAGGAGGAGGTTCTCAAGACACGTGTAAGTATTTTTTTTTTTAAATATTTGTTTTATTTTATGTCGTTTTTGTTTTCTGTCATGAAATGTCAGACGCCAGAAATAGACTTACCATGCGATAGTTTTGCGAAAACTCGAAAATGACTTGCCGCTTGACCGATTTGCTTAAGTAATGTTTTTTTTTAAGTGAGCCTCAATACGAATAAGAATTTCTTATTGTATAGAAATTCTTATTGTAAGTACTATGTCAATACCATCCTATGAAAAAAGATAAATTAAGAAATAAGTACTCCTATTCAATCAGTTATGGTAATAAGAAATATCCATATAAAGAAAAATCTTATTAATAAAGCTTACTATAAAATATCCCAAGCTTGTTAGTCAACTAAATAAGTAGTCCGATATCTAAATATATATAACTCAAAGGTGACTGACTGACTGACATAGTGATCTATCAACGCACAGCCCAAACCTCTGGACAGATTGGGCTGAAATTTGGCATGCAGGTAGATGTTATGACGTAGGCATCCGCTAAGAAAGGATTTTGATTAATTCTACCGCCAAGGGGATGAAATAAGGGATGAAAGTTTGTATCAAACTTTGTCAATTTTAAACCGATTGCGCTGAGACTTTGCATGCATAAAGTTGTAGCCCACGCGGGTGAAACCGAGGGGAACAGCTAGTTTTACAATAAGCTTTACTAATAAGATTTCTCGGTATTCGGCATCGGCGCCTTGGTGAGTTTCAAACCTCAATGAAATAAAAAAAGCAATCTTCATATCAAGAAACGAATCAGAGCAAAAGTATCAATGGGGTATATTCATTTCCTGACTTTCTGATCCCGATCGCTTTCAAAATCGGCAATAACTGCCTCAGTCGTGCAAATACTTAAAATTATAGACTATAAGCATCAACGCTCGGCTGAATGCATCCAGTTTCTTTGCCTTGAAGGAGGATTAAATTTTATCTTCGCGCCATTTTTGTTTCGTTTTATTTTTTTTTATTTCGGAAAAGGTTATTATTCCATTCATTCCTTTGGCTAGTTATTCAATCGGCAAGCAGTAGTGTGCAGACTTTACTGTTTTCCGGGTTGAAGGTCAACGTTTCAGTGAAATTATTATAGACGACGATTTAAAAGGCAGTTCCCATCTTTGTGTTTAAGTAAAGAAGTGGCACTTTACATAAACTTTACACGGACTTTTTTGGAGCAACTAGAAAAGTAACTTTCACAACTTTATTTAAATTTCCCACACTCGTACACGTTAACGAACACATAATGGTTACTAATAATTCCCCAATATCACACAATACATTATCACTCGAAGGAACACAAGTTATGGAAAAACAAAATTTACACGTTGACAATTCGATTGCCGCCAAAAAACCTCCGAACTTGCATTATCTAGTATCCTAAATCTGTGGCTCGTAAAAGCAAAAAGGTTGCATCCTTAAAACATCAAATTCAGTTAAATATCCCAGTGACTTATGGCCGCTCGGCTGAATGCAGATCGGCTTTGTCATTATTTATCTTGTCCCACGAAAAGGTAGTCGTGATTCATAAGTTTTGAAGAATGTTTTTGTCATTTTTTAATGACCTAGAAGGTATTGGTGTTTTACGGGTAAGGTTCAATGTTGTTGTTTATCTTTATTTCGGTTTTAGTTCACCACGGATATATCCGAACTTAGGATTTCGTTCAAAATTCTGAACTTATTTTTGTACTCTTTTCGAAAATGTATTTCTAATGCTAAAATAGCAGGAATTACGTAGTCTAACAACAATATTGCACTTATGCTTACAAGCTAAATAAATGATTTGATTTAATTTGTTATTCATTTTGGAACGAAACTTAGTTAAATGCACAATACAAGCCATAAACTTTTTTTTCAAAATCTTTGCAGCATTTTTGCCATAATTTTATAAAATTGTAAACACTCTGTGGTTAGGTACTCATTAAAAAAAACTGCAACCTTACCGGTTTACCGCCAAAATGTCAATCAAAAGTTTGCAACAAAAAATTACGATGCAAAATAGAAATAAAGCAATAATTTCGTTTCATTATAACGCTAGCAGTAAAAATATTGTTATTCCCGCGTAGTAAAATAAACAAAGAAAACGTCTGAATGTAAATGAGGGCAGAAATAAAAAGGATTATTTAAATAATATTTGATTATGTTTAGTTATAGCAGAGATCCCGTCGCTCGTAGGGGGGCCATCTTGATGTGATATAAACATATGAGACACGGCATTAGGGCGCAGCGCAGCAAGCGCATTTTTGGATTTTAGTTCTTTATTATTTTTAGTAGCCACTAGCTGTCACGGTTTCACCCGCGTGGGCTACAGTTTATCGCGATAAAAAGTATCCTATGTCCTTCCTGAGGGTTCAAACTATTTCCGTACCCTAATTTTATTTAAATCTGTTCAGTAGTTTAGGCGTGAAAGTGAGACAGACAGACAGTTACTTTCGCATTTATAATATGCTAAGTAGGGACTAGCAACCTATCCTGTGTTTGATTGGATTGGAAAAATTATATACAACTTAGTTTATGTTGCTTGGAAGTATCTAATATATAAAATTCTCGTGTCACAGTTTTCGTTGCCATACTCCTCCGAAACGGCTTGACCGATTTTGATGAAATTTTGTGTGCATATCGGGAAGGTCTGAGAATCGGCCAACATCTATTTTTTATATCAATTTTTTATCGAGTTAAATGTAGTCCACGCGGGTGAAACCGCGGGGCGCAGCTAGTAGTAGCTAAAATTGTTGGGTTGTTTAAAAAAAAAGTTACCGTTTGTATATAACATATGTTAGTTCGTGTATTTATACTTTTAATGTTTTGTTTGTGTAAGTTTATGTATTTTTTTCCACTTGTTTTTTGTCACAAATGAAATTATTGTCTATTATTTACTGTCTGAAATTAAATCAGTGAAACCAGAGCCCTGTGAAAGTACAGTCAGCGACAAAAGTAGCTGATCGTTCTCGATTTACCAAATGTGTTTCAAATCAGTAAATAGTATTGATTTTTCACATTTTACATGGAATCATTTTAACCGCAACATAACACACCTGATTTTAGGTGATGATGAGGTCGAAAATTGGTGTCTAAGATGATGAGGATAATAGAAAAAAGTGTGATTGTTCAGCGACTTTTGTCGTTGACTGTACAAACGACAATTTTTATTCCGATAAACTGTAGTCCACAAGGGTAAAACCGTGTGGTAAAACATCTAGTTAACCAAACTAATTTGATTTGATTTAAAGGTCAAATTTTCTTATTTTTCGCACGCTGAGAAGACGAAATCACACGTAGTATAGCTGGTCAAAAATGGTTAGAACTAGCAAAGGACGGATAAACTTGGCATTATCTATCTGCCTCTAATCCTCTAATTAAATTTACTTTGGGGCTAGGTTTATTTGTGTGCCATTGTCCTCGATATTCATTATTATGACGACCGATGTGGCGCAATGGGCAGATAGCCGACTGTGAAGCGTGAGGTCGCGGGTTCCATTCCCGCTATAGGACAAATATTTGTGCATTGAAAAATAAAGCGCAAGTATTTGTTCTGTGTCTGGGTGTTGTGGATCCCCGATCCTCGTAGTTTCTGATACGCTAGATACAAGGAAACCTAGTTAGGGGTCAGAGCATGTATATGTGATTGTGCGGGCATTGTTTATTTTTATTTTTTATAGTTATAATTGAAGCTCTGTATAATTAGAGGAATTTAAGGCCTTTTTATTTATTTTATTTTATTATTACAGGATAGTTACACCACAAGTTAGGTAATGTACAAAAATGTATAGTCTAACTCACAATTCCTACATCGATTTAAACCCCAGTGTATCCCCAACCTAGCGCAAGAATGCAAAACGAGTCTCGTTGAAGGTGACTTCCAGTGCAAATGTTATATTTTTTAATGCCACGGGCGGATTTAAGATATAACATTACTAGAATGGCTATCGGGCGTTATATCGTTGCAATTATTATGTTATTATTTCATGTCTCTTTCTGCATAATAATAATTATAATATATCGTCCCGATAGTCAATTCAGCGAACGGCCTCATAGCGAAGAGTCTCGACCAACATCTTAAGAGGCTCTCGCTGGACGGTTGGATCAAGGGTCGCATGCAGAAGGCAGTACTCCTTGACACGGCGCGTGTCGTCAGGAGGTTCCTCACTCTGCAGCCCTAACCACCGGTAGCTTGAGTCCTGCCCCGCTACCGGCGGCACTCTAGGTTTAAGTTTTTTATAGTAATTTTGTTTAATATCATTTTATAAAATTAATGTAAAAACTTTTACTTAAGAAAATAAATAAATAAAGAGATAATAATATATTTTATTTACATAATGGATCATATCTACCTATATCCCAACTTATTATAATATCCTACTAATATTATAAACGTGAATGTTTGTGAGCATGTATGTATGTACCTAAATATGTTTGTTACTCTTTCACACAAAAACTACTGAACGGATCTGAATGAAATTTGGAATGAAGACAGCTAGATTAACACATAGGCTACTTTTTATCCCGGAAAAAGGTTCCTGCGGGATAATGGGAAGACGCGAGTGAAACCGCGGGTCGCAACTGATAATACTATATATATGCGAAAGTGTCTCGCTTTCACGCCTAAACTACTCATTTATCATTAGCCTTCCACGTTCCCACTGCTGGGACTCTGGCCTTCTCTCAGAGAGAGAGTATGGGCTGTAATCTACCACGCTGGCCCAGTGCGGGTTGGTAACTACTGAACCGATTTAAATGAAATTTGGCACGGAGATAGTTTGAACCCTGAGGAAGGTCATTGCATACTTTTTATCGCGATAAACTGTAGCCCACGCGAGTGAAACCGCGGGGAACAGCTAGTCTTCTTTACATATAAAATGCTTTGTCCTGAATGACTGACTGACGGATCACCGCACAGCCCAAACCGCTGATCGCAGAGACCTGAAATTTGGAAGGTGTGTTCATTGTATGACGTAATCATTCGGTAAGAAAGGATTTTCCGAAATTCTACCCCTAAGGGAGTAAAAAAGATGGCCGGCCGGGAATTTACCAAAGTGCAGATAAAAAAGATTGCGTTCTATAACTTCTAACATTTTAAAGAAACCTTCGCGCCGTGTACCTATCGGTGTGTTCCGACAGCCTCACTTGAGAGCCAGTTCCCAGTCCAGGTATAGCGTGGCGCCATCTTCGACCGCGTAGTCATTTAACATCAGGTACCATTTCATTGATTTTTATATCTCTGTTATATTGGACCAATATGACTTATAGCCCACCGGACGCTGTTTATAATAATATTCAATTAATTAATTATTATTTGACATTTAACAATCGCCATGTGAAAATGCAATTTGGAAATTATTGGAATTTTTGAGTACGTTTTTTTAATGACTAATAAGAATCATTTCTTTGCAACAAATTAAACAGAAATACTCAAAACAAATGCATTATGTAGTAGGTACAAAAGATGTATTGTTGCAAACTTGCCTCAACTCAGCGTTGTGCTGCTCGTTTGACCAGCGCTGGTCTTCCGTTGAAGCCGCTTTTGATGACGTCACTGGCATAAAGGGGGCCATTCAAGTATTACGTAAGCGCTTGAGGGGGGCAGGGGTGTCTTTGCTTTGCTTATTTTTATTTATTTATTTGGTTTATCAACAATTGTTACAATATTTCTTGGTTATTTAAAAAGATAAATACTACACAATGCTTAATGCTCAACCTATTTTTGATGACATGGTGGGTTGGTCGATATCGTAGGCTACTTATTATCGTGAAAAATTGTAGCCCACGCGTGTGAAAGTGCGGCGAACAGCTAGTGATTTTATATCTTTACTAACCCTAATGAGAACAAACTTTTTTGGCGGCAATTGAACTGTGAACATGAAAATTTTGTTTTCATTTCGAAAACTTGTGTTTTTTCGAGTGATAATGTGTGACATTTGTGGATTATTAACCTTTATGTGTTCGTTAATGTGTACGAGTGTGGGAAATTGAAATAGAGTTGTGAAAGTGAATTTTGAAGTTGCTCCAAAAAAGTCCGTGTAAAGTTTAAGTAAAGTGCCACTAGGTACTTAAACTCTATCCTCATCCCATCATCTTGTCATCATCATTAACACTTGATTCTACTCTGTGAGTTTGAAATATTTAATACTTGACACTGGCAAATACACTAATTGTGTGACGCCAATATAAAAAAAAACTGTTCTCAAAACCCTTAAATTTGACAGCTAGATATTTCAACGTCAACTGACAACTCTACTTAGTCGGAATAAAACATTGTCTATGACACTCGGGAATCATGTAGCTTGCTATTAGTGAGATTTTTTTTCAGAAGCTAGAGTTCATTTTTTTTTACAGATTACATTTCAGTTAACAGTTTATACATTCTTAACCCGAGAAACGCACATACATAAAGAAACCCACTCACATACTAAGATTCTCCTTAATAATTGTTATTATTTAACAATTTATTACGCAATTTGTTTTCCCAACATTGTGAACATAATAAGTGTAAAATTTATGATCTCTGTGTGAAATTTAAAAGAATACTTGACAAGGACACAGTAAATTAACAGAACGAATGGATGGAAAGGTTTTTTAAACATTTTATACCTTACAGGGTAGCGTTTGACCGCAAGTCAAGAATTGAAGATGGCGCCACGCTACACCCGGACTGGGAACTGGCTCTCAAGTGAGGCTGCCGGAACACACCGATAGGTGCTCGGCGACAGATTGTTAACTCGAGGCTGGTAGCTAGCAGGCGAGCACTAGAGCATGCCCTACCACCAAGCTATGGTTTCATCACGATGTTTTCCTTCACCGAACGCTCAAGCTCTTTAGAACCGGGGCCACACCACGGCAGGTAATCACAGAACATCGTCTATGCTCTTAGAAGTGACCTGCGCCAGATGAGATTGGTGAACATGAACACTTTGAACAGGCTTCATTCATTCAATTTCATTCAGTAATTCATTATTTATAATCTATCAGACGAAGTTTTGTTTGTGTTTTTTTACTTTTTGTGAAATAACGCCCGCCATATTTTCCCGGTCCCGCACAGTTTCGTCAATTTCTCTTTTTCACTTTGATTGCTTGCGAAAGTTGCGAAGCGATTAACGAAGAAACAAAAACTAGGTACTTGAAATTAAAACCGTTGCTCTTTAGAATTACATTAAATTTTATCTTACATATCATTTCTATAATGACAAGGATCACAAGGTTAAAAACCTGTATCATCAATCAACAACTAACTGCTAACAGACAAAAACGTAAGTAGAGCTAAGCCTGTGCCGACTTAAATTACATGAAATAGCATCTTGTTAGGTTACAAAATAATATATTACATTTAGGTTATGTTTGTTTTAGAATAATAATGTCATCTCGCAGTCTCGCTCGCGCTGCATTGCTGATTGTAGCTGAACAATCAACTCGTGCTTTTTTGGCTCTCGAGACCAGAGGAAAATTTAGTTGGACTTGGTACAGCCACATAGTCAATATATAGCTGATGTAAATGCTCCAACAATAATTATGTGGCCATCAATTCGAGGAAAAATATCTTAGGAAGAGGAGAAGACTGCTTGTGAGTCACCCAACCCTATTTGGACCAAAAGAAATTGAAACCAGGACTCTTGAGTAAGTAATACCTATCATTTATAGAAATAGAAAAATAAAAACAGAGATTTTGTATTGAACATAGATATAGAGCCTAACATGAATGTCAATGTGGCCAATATGTATCCAGCTGGTATCGGGTTTGGTATTTTTTTAATTTTTTTGTACTGCAGCATATTTTACCCACCATATTCACAAACTCTTGAAATGCCTGGTCCCAGTTACTACACCCAACCCGATAGTCAATTATATTATTATGTATTAGTTATATTCGGTTTATAACGATGAATCAATGTATAATTCTATGTAGCTTGTTTAATATAGGTACATGCCCATACTGTGTATAATAATATAATTTCTTAGGATTTGCACTGTATATCAGATTGTTCAATATTGTATAGTACCTAATTTGATTGATGTATAGCTGTTGTAAGTACAAATTTGTATGATCGCATGTGCCTATTCTACCTATGTGTCATTTTCTTGGATTTGTATTACATATATTTATCAGACAGTTAATTAAATCTTGTATGGTTCATACCTAATCTTAATTTGATTGATGTATAATTAATAAGGAGCTTATTTAATAAAGGTACATGGCCATTCTGTGTATAATTTCTTTAGATTTGTATTATAATCCAATTGTTAATTCAATTTTGTATAGTACCTAATATTAATTTGATTGCTGTAATAGTTGTAAGTAGCTAGTTCAAGAAAGGCACTTACCCATTCTAATTTCTTGGATTTGGATTATATATATCAAACAATTAAAATTTTATATAAACCCCCAACTTAATTTGATTTGATTTAAGAAATTGTAAAGTTCCGAATCGAAGTGGTAGTATTATTTATCTGAATATAAATTTAAATATTAAAACTGAGTTTCATTATTTAAAAACCTTAAGTTATTGAAAACATAAAATAGGAAATGGAATGGGTTATCGATAGTGGGTTGGGTTTAAATGTCCCATCACTACAGATCGATATCGATATTTGCCGCCTGACGTTTCAAGCACTATCGTCACAGAATACTCCATAGTAACCTTCATCTGGCGCAGGTCATTTCGTTCACTTCTCTAACGATTGTGTCGTTCTATGGGTGATTTCCATCTATACGTAGTATATAGTCTACTTAATCTATGGGCCACACTAACGGGAAATGTCGTTCAATAGCGCGATGATTGACGTTTGACATAAGTGTAGCCACGACATTTGACAACGGCATTCACATTGGCGTTTGACGTTAGCCGATAATTAAAGTGCATTCACGTTGACCGTTCAAGTGTAGCCACTCACATAATAGCGTTAATAATTAACGCAATATTTATCGTGAAGATAGGCATTGAAGGTTCCCTTGACGTTGACCATAGTGTGGCATTTTAAGACTTTTTAATTTTTTTTTTGTTTTGTTATGTTATGTTGAATCAAGTTTAAATGATGATGATGATGATGATGAGATGATGGGATGATGGGATGAGGATAGTGTTTAAGTAAAGTAGTGGCGCTTTACTTAAACTTTACACGGACTTTTTTGGAGCAACTAGAAAAGTCACTTTCACAACTTTATTTCAATTTCCACATTAACAAGTTTTGGAAATAAAAACAAAATCTTCATGTTGACAATTCAATTGCCGCCAAAAAAGTGCATTTTAAAACTTATAACGTTGTTGTCAGAGTAGGCACTTGTTAAACTTCCTTGTTTGTCTATACCTACTGTTTTTACCATCTGTGGCCGCAGCTTTGTTAAACAAAACTCAATTTGCAGGACGCTGTTAGGATGAAAAACTTTGAATAAATAAATACTGTAGTCGTAAATTTGACTCGGCGGGTTTTACAGTGCATTCGCTGAGGAAGTATCTACATATTGTTTCATGTTTACAAGTAACTTTTACGCGACTTGGCAAACGTAGTGTAGGACGTCCTGCGACAAGGTGGAGCGACGACTTGCGCCGAGTGGCTGGCAGTGGTTGGATGAGAAAAGCCGAAGACCGGGCTCAGTGGCGTATCATGGGAGAGGCCTATGTCCAGCAGTGGACTGATACAGGCTGATGATGATGATGATGCAGTAACTTTTAATAACGTAATTTGAAGGCTTTTTTGGCGGCAATTGACCTGTCAACATGAAATTTTTTCTTTTATTTCCGAAGCTTGTTATTTATGGAGTATTAACCACTAGCTGTCCCCCGCGGTTTCACCAGCGTGAGCTACAGTTTATCGCGATAAAAAGTAGCCAGTGTAGGACATAGATGGTTTGGTTGGTTGGTGGTTGATAGTGATGGCTGATGGTTTTGTTCAGAGATCTGAACAAAATTTCATATAAATCTGTTCAGTAGTTTAGGCGTGAAAGACAGACCTCTGGTGGACAATTTGGATTTTGAGGGTTACAGCGTTATTGCTTTCTTCTGTTTTATTTTTGGTATGTATAATATGTCTCTCAAGTCGTCGCATCTTCGTTTAGCGAGTGGTTTGTGCAATCTTATTTATACAGCCACGGAAAATGATTTCAATTATATCATTCGTTCATATCGCCCTTTACTTTGAAGTACGAATATGTAAACGATAGCATAATGTGGATAACCCTTTTTGCATCTTCATGCTAGTGACGTCATCAAAAGCGGCTTCAACGAAGACCAGCGCTGATCAAACGAGCAGCACAACGCTGAGTTGAGACCGGTTTGCAACAATACATCTTTTATAGTTACTAAACTACATAGTCCATTTGTTTTAAGTATCTATCTAAATATATAGAACTCAAAGGGGACCGACTGACTGTGATCTATCAACGCACAGCCCAAACCACTGGACGGATCGGGCTGAAATTTGGCATGCAGGTAGATGTTATGACGTAGGCATCCGCTAAGAAATATTTTGATTAATTCTACCCCCAAGGGGGAAAAATAGGGGATGAAAGTTTGTTTGAAACTTTGTCAATTTTAAACCGATCGGGCTGAGACTTTGCATGCAGAAAGCTGTAGCCCACGCGGGTGAAACCGCGGGAAACAGCTAGTTCATACAATAAATAACAGAAATCACAACCTGAAAATCAGCCCAGTGGTTCAGTGGTAACAATAATCTGACGCCGTGCACCTATCGGTGTGTTCCGGCAGCCTCACTTGAGAGCCAGTTGCCAGTCCAGGTGTAGCGTGGCGCCACCTTCGACCACATCGTCGCTTAACATTTTTGGGTTCTATGTCGGATGTACATTTTTTTCTTTCGTATGCTACAAATGAAATCCATAAAAATCTTCCGCGAGGCTTCATTATTAACATTAATATTCACAAAATGAACTCTAAGCTACAAAATTAGATCGCATTTTTGCATGATATGATATTGAAATCTGAATTTACCACGGACAGCTAAGCTAATAGACCGGTCATAATGCAAACAGTATTTTTAAATTGAATACTCGACGGGATAATCTGACAAATTGTTTCTTTTTTCAGAGTAGGATTGATGTTAAATTGTAGGCACACCACAATATAGATAAATGAAAGTTTATTAAAAGAAGATACAAATGTTTGAAAAAAAATTAAAAATAAATAAAACACGGTACACTAAAATTTTGGTAAGCCTCCAGAAGACGGTAAGGTGCTCACAATGCTGGCAGTATTGCCTCGTTGAATGGCAATGCAAATTTTTTTTTTGGTCACCCGTTGCGTCAAATAGAAGCTTTGCTTTCAATTATTGAAACTGTTTAATTTTTGCATTAATGAATACAAGTATAATATTTGTTCCGTGCCCGCATGTAGTGGATCCCGATCCTCGTAATATCTGATACCCTAGTTACAGGCATTCATAAAGTGGTCAGATCTATGTATGTAATTGCTTAAGAGATTATGGCCCATACTCTCTCTGAGAGAACGCCAGAGTCCAGAGGCTAATGATAATGATGAGAAAAGATTGGAAAAGGTACGAAGATGCAAAAATTAACCAAGCAGTTAACTTTTACGAGATAGGGCGTCCATTAAGCCACAGTCGTCCTTTGCAACAAACGTACCAAAAGGAACAAGTCGAGAATTATAAGGTCCAAGTGTTTTTTAAGATATTTCGCTCGTAAAAAATTATGTAGCATGCGGGCTGTAAGTTACGACTTCTGGTCAAGTGGCCGTGTGGTTGAGGTGGGCTCGGACGCGAGTGCTAGCGACGAGCGTTTAGAAGTTTAGGAAAGGTTCAAACGCGATTTTCAGGACGGATTAGCGAAAATTCAGTTCCAGGTGTCACCAAACAATTTATATAAAAAAATCCTACTAATATTATAAATGTGAAAGTTTGTGTTTTCTACCACGTATCACCGTAATTATAAAACTGATTTTGATGAAATTTGGAATCGATATATATTCATATTCAATCGTTTATTGCATTCATATGTTAGTATACAAGAGATCTTAGTGGTTAATAAGATTAGCGAACATATGGACCCGAATATAATATATAGCAATGTAGGAGCGGACCGATCCAGCCGATATAGCTTATACCCTGGATTAACACATGTGCTACTTTTTATCCCGGAAAAAGGTTTGACAACGAGAAGACGCGGGTGAAACCGCGTGGCGCAACTAGTATACTAATATACAGGATAGCTAGCTATAAGTAAAAAAAAAGCTTTTTGCCACAAAAACGCTTATCGTTATAAGTAGCACCACACCCCGAAAAGCCATAAAAATGGTGGTCCAGATTGTAAAAGATAGGGGTTAAATACAGAAGTATTGTTCTAGGTCAGTGGTCAACTGTCAACGGCGTACCACCATGAGACTTAACGATGAGAAAACGAGACGTGCGAGACTGCGCTGCGATTTGAACTCTGTACAAGCGGGTCGCCCTCTTCCTTCTAATATGGCTGAGAGAATAAAATTGTCAATGTGATCGCGCCAAAAATACCTGCCGGGCGTTTCTTGCCTGTTCTTTTGCCAGCGTAAGGAGGTTGGAACAGGCACATCCCCCCCAATTCGTCGGGTGGGAATGACCGAAGTGTACTCGCGGTCATTCCCGGCCCCTCCCAAGGTGAGGGGCGGAAAGGCCCCGCTGTCATAGCGGTCGTCGTTGGGGGGCTGGAAGTTGAGGCTGTGCCAGATACCCAGCCCTCCCACATAAGACGATGCGGATTAGTACCCCGGGGTTTTAGTGGGTAAGGGCGCCTTTGTACAGCGCGAGCCCCACACTCCCTCCGAGACCCTCCCCTTCTGGGGGGGGGGGGATTGCACCGGAGGGGTTAGAGCGTAAGAGCATTTCCCCGGATAAAAAAAACAAAAAAAAAAAAAAAAAAAAAAAGGCGTAGCTAGTTTTAAGTTTGACGTTTAACAGTTTTAAAGAGTATTTTAGGAGTAGAGAGAAAGGTATATGGTACAAAACGATACAGTGTCAGCCTCCTCGGGTGCCCTGGTTTGTTAGAAGTGAGATATCCAGAAACGATACTGTATTAGCTCATAGATTACGATCTGGACATTACCCATGCAAAAATTTTAGTTTTATGATGAGCAAATCAGAATCTCCAAACTGTGACCTGTGTGGAACTGTAGAAGATGTCCATCATCTACTTGTGGAGTGTGTCAAGGGTGCTAGCCAGAGAGATGTAATAGTAAATAAATATAATATTAATAGATTGGGCACTGGGATGTTTGTGGACATTTTGGCATCACCTGCGAGTGACGCTGCTAAATTAGTATATTCAATGTTTAAATAAGTTATAATGTAGTAATATTTTAGGTTAGGATATGATGGGGCTGGCATACCACATGGTAAAAGCCTCTAAATAATGTTAAGAATAAAAAAAAAAAAAGGTTTGACGTTTTAAAGTGATCACAATGTATCCTATTGAATATAGTACTATTGACTATTGACTGAATGGGCTGAGGAGAGCGATGGCTGGCACATGCGTCAACTCGTGAACGGGTGCTGATTGTCCCCACATGTATGGTCTACTTTGGTTGTCGTAACTCTACCAACTGCGATGATGGCTCAGTGGTAGTGCCGTTTGCTTGCGATCCGTAGGACGTGGGTTCCAATCCTACAATGTGCTTGAGCTTTCGGTGAAGGAAAACATCTTGATTAAACCATAGCTAGGGCATGCTCTAGTGCTTGCCTGGCTAGCTACCAGCCTCGAGTTAACAATCTGTCGCCGTGCACCTATCGGTGTGTTCCGGCAGCCTCACGTGAGAGCCAGTTCCCAGTCCTAGCGTGGCGCCACCTTCGACCACATCGTAACTTAACATCAGGTGACTTGTGGCCAAACGCTACACTGTTAGTAGAAAAAAAACCCGCACTGGGCCCGCGTGTTAGATTACGGCGCGTACTCTCTCTGAGAGAAGGACAGAGTCCCAGCAGTGGGAACGTAAATGATGACGAGACTTTTTGACGTGACAACGTCTTATAATTCGATAGAGCCGGCTGCACGCACGAAAAAACATGACTCATGCGGCGTTACCTCACTCTGCGGCGTTACCTCGCTCTGCGGCGTTACCTCGCTCTGAGACGTTCCATGTAAGGCTTGAAGTGCAAGCGAGAGCGCGGAACGAGCGACAAAGAAGCACAATCGGCCAATCGACGTTGTCACGTTCAACTATCGTCAGTAAACCGACTTTACAGACAACCAATTTTTTTCCTTTATATTTTTCTATTTTTTTGTTGTTGTGGTGAAACAATAAAGCGTTATCTATCCATCTATCTTTTTTTTGACTTGCCTCTCACTATGGATGCGAGTTTAAAGACGTCTTATAAACTTAAAAATCGCTATTCGCTCTAAGGCGCACCACAAACCACTAATCGTTCGCTAGGTGGTCAGAAACATAGCCGTTTCGCACTTTGCAAGTGTCCGTGTATCTACGACATTACCCACAGTGTAACTAAGCCAAATGACTTTATATTGTTGTTTTAAAATTAAACACATTTCTCATGGGATAATTCGCTTTGCTTACAAAGTTACTGGTGATTGTTAAATTTTAGTTTCTGTAAACCATATAGCACATCCTCTATTTAAAGGTTGGTTCGGATTGGTCAATAAAACTACATAATATTAAGCGATCAATTCAGCCTTTATTAAAAACTAGCTGTTCCCCGCGGTTTCACCCGCGTGGGCTACAGTTTATCGCGATAAAAAGTAGCCTATGTCCTTTGTCAGGCTCTAGACTATATCTGTACCAAATTTCGTTTAAATCGTCAGTAGTTTATGCATGAAAGCCGGACAGACAGACAGACAGACAGAGTTTATTTCGCATTTATAATATTAAGTAGGGAAATAGGGATTTATTAGTCAAAAAATGAAATTAACCATCTATCAATGATAGCTTGCTGTACCCACTACTAAGCTCCATAAAGCTAGCAACTCGTTCAAAGGTCAATGTAGTCGGTAGCAGTTGCAGTTGTCGATAGCATAAATTCATGTCCGTATAAAGAGAAGTCTTATTAGTAAAGCTTATTATAAAATATCAGACTATTTAGATGACAAAAAAGCTTGGGATTGTAGTGAACTTGCTCCAATTAAATCAATTAGTACTTAATATGAATAAAATTCAAGGGCATGCGACATCTACCAACCCGCACTGGGCCCGCGTGGGAGATTACTGCGCGTACTCTCTCTCTCTGAGAGAAGGCCAGAGTCCCAGCAGTGGGAACGTACAAGGCTGATAATGATGATTAATTGATGAATAAAATTGTATATGTGATCGCGCCCAAAAAAATATTTGCCTGTTCTTTTGCCGGCGTAAGGAGGTTGGAACAGGTGTAGCTAGTTTTAAGTTTGACGTTTTAAAGTGATCACATGTATCCTACTAAATAAATATATTTATTTTGACTTTTGACTTTTTTTTAAAGTGTTTTTTTTTGGATATGTACACAAAATCCATTTGAAAATAATAAAAACAAACTCCACAATGCAGTATGTATCATTAACTATAAGCCTCCGATGAAACTCACGTAGGGCGCTCGGAATGTCCAACATTGTAGACTTAAGGGTAGGACAAGTCGAATCCTCTCGGCCCCGCACCTATGACTCAACAAGTTACGTGCGGATCTACCATCGCTTAAAACGGTGAAGGAAAACATCGCTCGGCAACCGGCATGTCCAAGAACCGCAACATTCAAGGGCATGCGACATCTACCAACCCGCACTGGGCCCGCGTGGGAGATTACGGCGCGTACTCTCTCTGAGAGAAGGGCGGAGTCCCAGCAGTGGGAACGTAATAGGATGATGACGATGATCATGATATCCCTTTTTAACCCACGACGCAATAAGACGAGTGTTATAAGTTTGACTTCGAAGTCTGTCTGCCTGTCTGTGGCATCGATCGTAGCTGTCAAACGGATGGACAAATTTTGCTGCGGTATTTTTCATTTGAAAGCCAGTTTCCTTGCGGTCCTTAGTTGTTTTTAGGTAATATCAGTCTAGCAGTGTAAGAGTCAGCTCTTTTCCAAAATGTTGTGACATTTTTAACAATGTTTAATGAAAATCGGTCCAAGCTGTCAGGGGTTTTATAATTTTGCAACGAGGCTATGCTGCCAGCATTTTGGGTACCTTACCGTCTTCTGGAGGCTTACCAAATTTTTAGTGTACTGCGTTTGATTTATTTATAATCATATTTTAAATGAATTTTTATCTATTATCTTCTTATAATAAAAACATTTTTCAATCGTTCAATACGAAAGTTGTACCGTAACAGAGCACGTTTCCCCTTAACTGCCGAAGCTCGATCGAACGCGCGCCGCTCGGTAGATCTTTGACTCGCTATCTCTCTGATTTATTGTTTGTCTGTCTGTTGGTGAAGCCGCGGGCATAATAGTGGGGATGAGCGAGTTTAGTAATTCTAGTTTAGTCAACGGCAAATCACTAAACATTGCAAATTATCGATTAAGTTTTTGAAACGGGATGATTACCAAAACTAGAACTTTCGTGTACTTAATAGATCATTCATTCTAATTTAAGTTTATTATGGTTATAGTTGAGTGCCTCATGAAGATCTTTATGTTATAACTAGCTGTTCCCCGCGGTTTCACCCGCGTGGGCTACAGTTTATCGCGAAATCCTTTCTTAGCGGATGCCTACGTCATAACATCTACCTGCATGCCAAATTTCAGCCCGATCCGTCCAGTGGTTTGGGCTGTATGTCAGTCAGTCATCAGTCAGTCACCTTTGAGTTATATATATACATATTATAAATATAGATAGATTGCAAAAGTAACTGTGCTTGTTTGTTTGTTTGTTACCTTTTCACGCCCAAATAGCTGAACCAATCGTAAAGAAATTCGGTATGGAGGTAGCTCGAACCCTATTGTAGGAAAAAAGATACTTTTTATGACGATTAAATCTAGTCGACGACGTGGATAAAACTACGAGGCACAGTTTGTATGCAATGATTGAAATTTTTTGAATAAGTTTAATCGCTACCCGCTCCGCTTATCGCTTTGCTTCACACCACAATAACGGCCTTAACTTTACTGTCCACTGGAAGTATTTTTGTTTTACCATGTGTCATAATAGCTTGTTATCTATATAGTAAGTCCTACGGCCTTCATGTGATTCAGGATTAGAGATCCTTGGTAGAAAAAGTGCCCTTAGAACGATATTTTTAAAGCGCTTGACTGCACGCCACCTGATGTTTTGACGATGCGGTGGAAGGTGGCGCCACGCTACACCTGCACTGGGAACTGGCTCTCAAGTGAGGCTGCCGGAACACACCGATAGGTGCACGGCGACAGATTGTTAACTCGAGGCTGGTAGCTAGCAGGCGAGCACTAGAGCATGCCCTACCATATGAAAACTTATTTTTCAAAATCAACATGTAAATACTGTGATATTTGGTTCTACGCTTCTAAGAATTGTTAGGTAAGCTGTGAATTTATGAGAGTACAGTGTTGGTAAAATAAACTAAGCAATGCGATGGTGCCGAACTTTAGAGCATGCGCCTCTCAAGGCACCGACACCGAGTTCGAATCCTCTCGAAGTTACGTGCGGTTCTACCATCGCTCGAAACGGTGAAGGTAAACATCGCTCGGCAACCGGCATGTCCAAGAACCGCAACATTCAAGGGCATGCGACATCTGCCAACCCGCACTGGGCCCGCGTGGGAGATTACGGCGCGTACTCTCTCTGAGAGAAGGGCTGAGTCCCAGCAGTGGGGACGTAGGCTGATGATGATGAATAAAATACAGTCTCGATATTTCCACTTCAATTGAGCGCGAATTCCTGCAGTAATATTAACGTGGTAGTTTCGGCAGGAGTGCGGTAATGAAGGCTCGATCGGTGGCGGACAACAGGCGGCTTGATGGATTCCACACCTGGGACGGTAAGGCAGTAGTCATAGTGTTGTCAAAAGATAAATTAATTTTGTTACAAAAAACATTTTGAACAAAAATAATGAACAAACTGATAATTTGAAATTACTATAATTATTAAGTACCTAATAACAGTTAACTTTACCATAAAATAAAACTACATATCAAACTTAAGAATTTAAACTAAAATAAACAAAAAAATACCTACAATTATGTAAATATATAAATATACAGACGTTTATAAATATATAGGCATATTGGTGACGATTCGGTTTTGCATTCTCTAAAACTAAACTAAGTTTGACAGGTCTAATAGTATTGCTGTCTTCTTCTAACCACTGAAGTAAAAAAGGACAGCATTACTATTAGACCTGTCAAACTTAGTTTAGTTTTAGAGAATGCAAAACCGAATCGACACCATACTTGGATCATTTGAACTAACTAAAGAAAGTCTTGGCTAATTATTTATTTAAAACAAAAAAAAAACTGACTTGAGGTTCCCCTTGATTTCTCTGGGATGCCATCATCAGATCCTGGTTTCCTTATCACGGCACCAACCTTGGGATATTATTTTTTTATATTCTTAGGTGATTATGGTATCCAGAAAAAATAGTTTTGTCGCGATAAAGTGTAGTCCAAGCGGGTGAAACCGCGGGGCACACCTAGTCCTACTAATATTAAAAACGCGAAAGTATGCAAAGTTTGTGTTTGTTGCTCTTTCACGCAAAAACTACTGGATGGGTTTTGATGAAATTTGGAATGGAGATAGCTTATACCCTGGATTATAACACAGGTTACTTTATATCCCGGAAAAAGAATTCGGTTTTATAACGGGATAATTACCATGTATTTGTTTTTGTTTTTTTTTTGTTTTTGGTTGTGAGACAGCAGAAAAAGCACCTGTCATAGCTCGCGAGGGGATACCGTGAGTTTTGTGTGTCGAGATTTGAATCGAGTTGCGAGTGACTTGTGTGAAAATGGTAATGTCATCGTAAGCAAAAAAACGTGCGAGGAAGCGGGTAGATAGGTACGTCTGCCCGTTACAATAGACAATAGACAATAGACAATAATTTTATTTGTAGCAAAAAACGTGAAAAAATAAAAATAAACTTACACAAACAGAACAGTAATTAAAAAATATAAATAAATACACGAACTAATTAATATATACAAATGGCAACTGTTTTTTGCCACAAACCGGCCCCAACTCAGCATGATGCTGGTTATTATAACCAGCGCTGGTCTTCCGTTGGTGCCGGTAGGTGACGTCACGCACGGGTACAAACATACACACAAACATGAAAACAGGCAAACAAGAGAAAACATCAAAAATACATAAACCAATCAAGAGCAAAAGAAAAAGGACTACCCACAAAGAAATAAACAGTACGAAGAAAGTCAAACATGTTTAAAGAAAATAAATAAATATATAAAGTTTACATATGTAGGAAATTTGTAATAAAGGTATGTGTCTTATATAGGTCAGATAGCACTAGTGTCGTTTCTAAAAATCTCTTCGCCTTTCTGGTGCATATGAATGAATTTCTTTAATTTTGTTCTGAAACTATGTATACTCTGCAGGTTCCTTATTGGCGGTGGAATATTATTCCAACACTTCGACGCAGCATAGCGAAAACTGCCTCTGAAGGCGGCTGAACTGTGCCTTTGAGTCATGAGCTGCGTCGAGCATCGGCGACTAGGATTCCGAGCCGACTTCCATGACAACTTGTCGTACAGATAACTTGGAGATCTATATTTTATGATGCCAAACATAAGGCACGCAAGATGAAACTTACGACGATGCATCATTTTCATAAGATAATTCTCATTAAGGAATGGGGTCACATGTGACCTCAACGGAATATTAAAGCAAAAACGGGCACAAGCATTCTGAACCCGTTGTACAAGCTTTTTAGTTTTGGCTAATAATCGGGGCCCAAAAACAGTGTCCATGTAATTTAATTTTGACAGAACTAGTGACTCAACCAGTTGAATACGTAGGCCCTCATGAAGATAAGATCTAATTTTGTACAAAAGTTTCAGCTTATAAAAACAGTTTCTTACGCAATTTGCGATGTGTTTTTCATACCGCAGTCCGCAATCCATTTGCAACCCGAGGTTCCGCGCCTCGTACACACGTTCAACGGGTTTCCCCATGAGCATGACACTTTCCATTGGATTAAGACTACCTAACTGGTGGGGCGTACCGAATATTAAATACTGAGTTTTTACTGGATTAAGTAACAAGCAGTTAACTATGGACCATGCTGTTATTCTTGCAAGATCCTGGTTAAGTTTTCTAATGGCTGAATCGACGTCTTGTGGTTTGCACGATATGTAAATTTGAATGTCATCAGCATATATATGAAATTTACAATTTTGGATATGCGTTACGATGTCAGCTGAATACAACGAAAAAAGAACAGGACCGCATATCGAGCCCTGTGGTACCCCCCTATTCACAGCCAATTTGTCCGACATCAATGAAGAGCCATCAGTTCGATTAATCTTCACAGACTGATAACGGTTTGTAAGGTAACTGTTAAACCACTGTAAAGCTTCATGATCAAAACCGTAGTAGCTTAGTTTAGAGAGCAGAAGATTTACATTTAATGCATCAAATGCCCTGGAAAAGTCTAGTAAAACTAAAATAGTACACATACCATTATCTTGTGCACAGAGGATGTTGTCAGTGACATCGAGCAGAGCAGTAGTAGTACTGCGACCTTTCCTAAACCCTGACTGTGCTGCAGGCAAAATGTCATTTTCCTCTAAATAAACGGTCAGCTGGGTACATACTGCCTTTTCCAAGATCTTAGATAAACAAGGTAAAACACTTATAGGTCGAAGATCTTTTAAGTCAACTGGATTGGAAATTTTAGGCAACGGTCGCACAATTGCATGTTTCCATGTATTGGGAAAAGTTTTAGTGATAATAGAGGTGTTTATAAGAGTTAGTATGCAGTCCATTGTGTCTGGGAACGTCATAATCAGCATGTCCAAACTAATGGAATCGCAACCCTCAGCATTAGATTTTAGACTCTTAATAATTTTAATCAGTCCTTCCAAACTTAGTTGTTCAATGTGGAACACTGCGTCACTAAACCTGTGATATTCAAAATACGTAAGGTGTGAAATGGTAGTATCCGGACTACCAGGTATATTTAAAAAGTGTTGATTGATAATATTAGGGTCATTAAAATATGATGGTATCTCAATATCATTGACAGGTAATAAATTGTTTTTGAGATTTTTCCAAAGTAGTTTAGGATTTCGCAAGTTATTATTTATGTTTAGTTTAAAATACGCAGATTTTTCAAAATAAAGCGCTTGATTAACTACTGATTTTAAGCTTTTGTAGTACTTTTTTTTAGACTCTAATTTTGTTTTGTGAAAATCTGTTGCAGCCTCATCACGTAGCCTCATCATAGTTTTGACAGTATCTGTAATCCAAGGATAGGAGCGCTCTTTTAAAACAACTGACTTTATTGGCGCATGATAATCAAAAAGCGTTACGACACCACAGTTAAAAGCTGTCACCATTTCGTCAACATCAGAGAGCTGGGAAAAAAGATCCCATCTTATAGTCTGCAAATCAGCGTTAAAATTGGCCAAGCAAATATTTTTTTTAGGCCTATAAGTTATAGTGCGAGGAGCAGTTTTTACACGTCTAATTTTAAACTCGCACACCACTAGACAGTGTCCAATAAGAGTCCCTACCAGTCCCAACGTTATTCTATTAACATGCAGATCAGTGCAGACCACATCGATTAATGATCGAGAAGTGTCAGTAAAATGTGTAGGTTCGGTAACCACTTGTTGCAAATTGAAACACGATAAGAAAGAGTTAAGTTTCATTGTAAGACTGTCATTTATTTTTAATAAGTTAATGTTAAAATCACCTAAAAGAATCAAATTGTCGTATTGAGGACTTGAACTAATGGAATCAGTAATTGCATCAAAGAATAAATCGACACTTATCCAACTCGGTCGATAACCTGTGCCAATCAAAAGCCTTTTTCCGTTGAGAGTCAGAGTAAGCCACATCTGTTCGACCGCAGTGTGCAGTGGGTCCACCGGGTGGCGCCACGTGCGCACGGTAACGTCCCGCTTGATGTAGAAGCCCACGCCGCCCCCCCGCGAGCGCAGCCCGCGCGGCCGCGGCGTGTGCCTCAGACGGTAGCCTGGAATCACGGGCGCGCGCCCCTCTTCTCCAGCGTGAACCCACGTCTCGTTTACCGCCAAAATGTCTAAATTACTCCTAGTTACTGACGCTATAATATTGTCATGGTTAGTGCCAAGGGAACCTGCATTGTATAGCCCAACTTTAAGATTCCTGGTAGCCATTATAACAATTGTAATATTACACCTCCAAAATTCAACAGAAACACGACCCGACTAAGTAAACTGCAAATGACACTAATGCTATCATAACACCAACCAAAAGTAAAAACATCGTTCTTATAATTAGTTGAAAGAATTAAACTATAATGACACAAAACAAAAGTAAAAACATTATTCTTATAATAATTATTTAAAAGAACTAAACTATAACGGTGACAAAAAACCAAACTAAAAATATTACTTCTATAATTTATTGAATTAACTGAACTATAAATATTATGACACAAACCAAAAGATAAAACGTTATTCCTATAACTAATTAATGACTTTATATGAAAATAAACAATCAAATACAAACTAATACAAGGTAATTCATTTTTCATTATTGTACTGTAGGTTAGGCTGGTTAGATTGAGATATTTTATGTATTCTGTGCTGGGTTTGGGTATTAAGAACGTTGTTAGTAAATACTCTGTTATAATTTCAAAAGTCCCTATTGTGCAGACCTGTCGCCTCCAAAAATCTTCTCGATGTCCGTCTCCGACCTCACCCGGAAGGCAGCCTTGCCCGTCTCTCGGCGCACGAAAATACGGCCGTCCCTGGTCCAAGCGTATTTCCAATTGTGAGTACGAGCCTCCTCGCGCGCCTTGAAAAAAAGCATTTTGTTGTGCCTTGAGAGGCGCTCGTTGACGTAAAACCTAGTCGGCGGCGCGCTGAGTCCCATGTCCACGGTGGTGGCGCCGCGGCGCACGCGCGCGCCCTGCAGGAAGGCATCGCGCAGCTGGCGGCGCGCCAGGCGCACGCAGATGGGCCGCGGCCGCGCCGGCTCCCCGTCAGAGGGCGCACGGCGCACGCCCGCCCGCTCCACAGAGACGAGGTCGCGCGCCTCGCAGGACACGCCCAACTTCTCCGCGACGATGCTTACTAGGTGTACCACGTTCTCGCCACTCTCCTCCGGGACACCGCTGATTTCGACATCATTGCAGTAAGATTCCTGGTCCCGATCGTTTATCTGCGACCTCAGCTGCTCAATGGTAGAGAGAAGGGCGCCGACGTCCGGCCCGGCTTGCTGTTCACTAGTGCATTTACTCTCAAGGCCATTCAGACGCATCTCTAAGTCGTCTATTCGACCGCCGAAGCTCTCTACGGCACTGCGGACCGCGCTGAGACCGTCTCGCAGGGCATTAAATTCGCTACGAAAAGATTGCATGTCACGACGCATTAATTTAATTTCTTTTAATAGCTCAGCTGAAGCCGCTTGCTCCGGTCGGTCCTGCTTGGCGGCGAAATCTGCCAGCTCACCACGTACAGGATTTTCTGTGTTATCCTTACGGGGAGTCTGCGCCTTGCATTCCGGGCATTGCCATGTCGACGCGACATGGGCGTCATTAGGTATTTTTACGCACGCTTTGTGGTAAAAACCCATGCAACAACAACAAACCTCAACAAACCTACCCGTTACAACATCAACAAACCTACCCGCAGAAACTTTTAGTATTCTCGTGATCATGGCGCTTGCAACAGTGCCGAAATATCGAGAACTCAAACAAGAACAAATACATGGTAATTATCCCGTTATAAAACTTAATTCTTATGTTTTTGACCATGGTAGTTTAAAACAGTATATTCCCGGGAAAAGGTTCCTGCGGGATAACGGGAAGACAACCGCGGGCCTCAACTAGTATTAAATGAATAAAATAAACCTGATTCCTCTCTCCACTGTGACCACAGCCTTCTTCATCAATCATTATCACGAATTCCCGATTCATTGTTATAATTAGATTACAAAATAAACAAAATAAAAATGGCCCCCAAAATGGCGACCGCAGTTATTATGCCGCCATCTTGGATTTATTAATGATCGTAAGTTCATTCGTTACCTTCTATGCGCATGTCAAGATTTGTGGTCATCGGTGACCTGGTAGGTCATTACCTAGTAGGGCTGGGCTTGCGTTTCTTACTAATTACAGGCTAGCTTTTGACCACAAGTCACCTGGTGTTAAGTGACGATGTGGTCGAAAGTCTCTTTCAGCTGTGAAAAAGTTGAACTTTTAAGGCGCTGGTTCCCAAACTAAGCCGAAAAACGTGGTTAATTTAAACTATCTCTCTGTGTAATTTTGGTCCAAAAAATGTAATAAAAATAAATGTTAATCTACTTGATATATAGTAGAACACCTTCAGGCCGAAAAATGCAAAAAATATATTTAAATATTGAAAAAAAATGTGCATAGTGTCCCCATTTTCTAAAAGTTTAATACTACTTTACTCCTAAACTATATATGCAACAAAGACTTGTTAATACCATCAGCGTATTAAGAAATATAATACCCAAAACACCTTCAGGCCATTTTTTGAAAATACTGCTCTAATAATTTTATGCGAATTTTTTTCGTATTTCATACTCGCAAATCGCCACGTCAGTCTCTCATACAGTAAGTGCGGGATGCTTTCATTTGATCAAGCAAGGTCAACGGCGTATGGCAGGGCCTTAAATCAACTTTATCAAAAGACAACCGTTTCTGTCGCATATTTTACAGTTTCACAAGGGTCAGGGTAGGATATAGGTCACTTCCCGTTGACCTAGAAACCTAGAGGAATGAAGCAATGTCTTACAACACATGTAACGAATAAAGGAAGAAGTTTAAAATACGTAAAAATGTGGTTTAAACCCTATACTAATATTATAAATGCATAAGTCTGTCTGTCCGTCTGTTACGCTTAAAAAAGAGAAAAACATAAAAAAAATCTTGAAAAAAGATCTTGTTTTGAATTATAAAGGATTTAAAACAAGATTATACATTACAAAAGGAACAAAAACCCGACTGCGCCAAAATAAAGTACCCTACGTCACTCCCACAATAAAGACGAATCTAATGACACCTCATATGTTAAAATCCGTTAATAAATTCGCATTCCGGTAATAAATTATTCCACATTGAACTTGTATCGGGTAAGTCACTTAATTATCTTTTGGGGGTATTTTAAAATCTCTTTGGAGTGACGTCATGATAATGTACTTTCTGTCAATTTTATGATTGCGCGAACTAATTAATAACTCTCGACTGGACTGTATTAAATTGGCAATCTCATTATGTTACAACACTAGCTGCGCCACGCGGTTTCGCCTACCACCTGATGTTGTGACGATGTGGTCGAAGGTGGCGCCACGCTACACCTGGACTGGGAACTGTCTCTCAAGTGAGGCTGCCGGAACACACCGATAGGTGCACGGCGACAGATTGTTAACTCGAGGCTGGTAGCTAGCAGGCGAGCACTAGAGCATGGCACCACCAAGCTATGGTTTCATCACGATGTTTTCCTTCACCGAAAGCTCAAGCTCATTGTAAGATTCGAACTCACGTCCTAAAGTCTACCATTGAGCTGTCATAGCTTCAAATATTTATTAATAAACCATTCATATTAATGCTTAATCATTATTTATTAGCTATTTTAATGTCCATTTCAAATTTAATACAGTTAATACATTGTTAATTCCAAGAATTCGTCTGACATTCACGAAGGATCAAAGAAGGTCAGATTATGAGTCAGCTTCGGATTTCCAAGAAGTTCTAATGAAGAAAAAGTTAAGGTTTTAATGTCATAGACAAGAATGTCATTGAAAAAAGGTAGAAAAAAAGGTTGGTAGGAACTTTTTTATGGATGTCGTAGAATACGTCAAAGGTTTTTTGGCGGCAATTGAATTGAATTGTCAACATAGAAATTTTATTTTTATTTCCAAAACTTTTGTTTCTGCGAATGATTATTTTTTATATTATGTGTTCGTTAATGTGTACCAGAGTGGAAAATTGAAATAAAGTTGTGAAAGGTCACTTTTCGAGTTGCTCCAAAAAAGTCAGTGTAAAGTTTAAGTAAAGCGCCACTACTTTACTTAAACACTATCCTCATCCCATCATCTCATGCTGCAGGGATCTCCTTTTTTCTCAGCAATTACAAAACATACAGAGCTAATATTTATGCACATTAAAGATCATGTTTTTGACATCAAATTGTCAGAAGGATAAAACGATTGGTTAACTTTCACAGCAGAGAAACAATGATCGAAAACTGCCCTCTAAAAATATATTTTCATTTTACAGGCATACAAAACCGATTTAAGAGTTGAATTTTTTTTTTGTATAATATAGATATACATTCTTCAAAGAACTACAGGGTTAGTTCTAGAAAATTAACGATAGTTTTCATTTTAAACGAAAAAACCCTTTTTTTGACGCATACGACCTTACGGCATTTTGAGCACTAATGTTTGTACCTGAGTCTTGGATATTTCTATCTATATAAGTATTTATTTCTCTATATAAGTATGTATATCGTTGTCTAGTACCCATAACACAAGTTGCGAGCTTAATTTGGGGCTAGGTCAGTTTGTGTGAAATTGTCCCCGATATTTATATTTATTGTGAGAAAGCCAGTGTCTCAGCTGTCGGAACGTAATAGACTGATAATGATAATGATTAGTTAGCTCGCTTGCGTTTTTGTATGGAGCTGATTTCAGATTCATTGTTTATCACGGCGTCCTCTTATGTGATAATTCGGTCGAAGGTTGGTGTTTATGATGGTTAAGAGAAAGGAAAAATATGTAATTGTTCAGTGAATTTTGTCGCTGACTGTACACCCCAGGCGGACTTTAGAGTCCAAACTCTAGAAAACAATTTGAGTTTCAGAGTTGTATAGAAAAATCTTTAGTGCGATGTCGCGCGTTGAAGTCTTTTGTATGGGGGGAAAAAAAATGAAAATATTAAATTTTATTTGACGTTTTAAAATGATCACAGTCAAGTTGTATCTATGATACTAAATAAATATTATGTATATCCTATCCTACTAATATTATAAATGCGAAAGTTTGTGTGTGTGAATGTTTGTTACCACTACTAAACCGATTTTGATGAAATTTGGAATGGAAATACCTTATATCCTGGATTAACATATAGACACTTTTTGACACGGTAAAAGGTTCCTGCGGGATAACGGGACGCAGGTGAAACCGCGGGGCACAACTAGTATCGTATAGATACTTTAAACTAAACTTAAATATAGCTTACAGACAATACTTTTTAATTTATTTTAATTTTTTATTTTTCTATAATTATAAGTATGTATATCGTTGTCAGTACCCATAACACTAGTTTCGAGCTTAATTTGGGACTAGCTCAATTTGTGTGCAATTGTCCCCGATATTTATTTATTTATTCATAATGTAAGTAAAATTTTTAGAAATATAATTACATAATATATACTACTTGAATAAATTTTTCTTCATTGGGTATATATTATATTGTAAAAATAGGCTCAGTTTTAAATTAATCATATCTAATTAATGAATTAATAAACCATTACTACCATTTATTTTTGTTGCTAGGTGCATGTACTATTCTAGTGTTTAAGTAATTTTTATTATCTTTATACTAATTTCAATCACATTTTAGCGTAAAAAAAAATCTAGTCTATTCTATTTCAATTAAAAAAAAAACTATTAAAAAAACTTTTATTCGGAAAATCTACGCAAGCAAAGGTGTAGGGCGTAGTTAATAAATCACGATAATAATGCACGGTAGCGCATAGACTTTCTCAACAAAACGACCACACAAACAATTTTATATATATATATATATATTTATATAAATATCTCATTAGCTTTAATAGCAACTTATGGTAAACCGAATCGTTATTTAGTACAATGGCTAAACCATAATTTGTTAACCCTAATAAAATTTTAGAACCATCGAAATCTGAACATATTAATAAATAAACTGTACAAATAAAAAACACCACAAACATAGTTCAGAAGAAAAAAGCTCAAATACTATAATTTTATAACCGTTCTAGTCAATGAGAGAGGCATAATTCACGCTCCCACTGGTAGAGATCTATAGATCATTGCGTATAGTACCCCTTGATCGTTCAAAGAAATCAGAAAAAAACACTTCGACAGAGTACCATAATGCATACCAATATAGCTGTCTCGCTCTCGCAAGGTAAAAGCTGTTGGTTGGAAAGGGATGGCTAGAACTCATATTCAAGTGTGGTGCCCTGTCTAAGATTCAGTCTTGCTTCGGCCGTGATAGCGCGCGCACGCGTCTGAAACAGTTTTCGACATTTTTTTGGTGAAAATTGTGACTTTTTCGGATTTTGAACAACAGTGTCACTCAAATGGTTTAAGGGAGGATTGTAAAGTGCATTGTGGTGTGATTCTCAAAGTTTTGGATGTCAAAGACTTTTTGCTGTCACAGATATTTGTTATTTATGATTGGGATTTTCGAAAAGGTTTGTTGTTACATTCGTTTGGTTTATGTTGTAGATATATGTATATATTATGTGTCGTGTTACTGGAATTTCAGAAAAACTACAAAAAAATAACAGAAAAGGAAATATTTAATAATTAATTCTAGCTGCGCCCCGCGGTTTCTCCCGCGTCTTCCCTGTATCCCGCAGGAACCTTTTTCCGGCATAAAAAGTAGCCTATGTATTAATTCAGGGTATAAGCTATCTCCATTCCAAATTTCATTCCGATCCGTTCAGTAGTTTTCGCGTGAAAGAGTAACAAACATCCATCCATCCATACTCACAACTTTCACGTTTATAATATTAGTAGAAAGTAGGATACCTAAATATAACATATTTTTATTTCTAGTAAAAAAAATTGTCGACACGTACAATCAACGACAAGAGTCGCTAAACAATAAAATTTTTTCTAATCACCTTCATAATCTTAAACACAACCTTTGGCCACACCATCACTTAACATCAGATGTGTTGTGTTGTGCTCAAACGCTACCTTGTCAGTTGTAAATAATGCTCAAACAGTACTGATTTGAAACAGATTTGAACCAGCTCTGGTTTCATCACGATGTTTTCCTTTACCGAAAGCTCAAGCTCATTGTAGGATTCGAACCCACGACAAAGATGAAATTGTTATACCCACTAACCAACAAAAGGTCTAGTCTACGTTTTTTTAACAAAATCCCAAGTGAAATTCGATAGCAAAATTTCAAACCTATAACATATAAAGATAAATCTTAAGCTTTAGCTTATTACAAAATCTCGGACTTTAAAGATGACAAACAAGCTTGGGATTGTAGTGAACTTGCTCTAATTCAATCAATTAGTACTTAATAAGAATAAAATTGTCAATGTGATCGCGCCAAAAAAATGATCTGCTAGAGATTTCTCGCCTGCGCCTCTAGCCAAGATGCATTCTGCAATCGTTGACGCTAGTAGGAAACAAGAAAAAAGTATTGGTTTGACATATTTCTGACCGCGTGACTTAGCGTTAAAATATGTCAAACCAATACTTTTTTCTTGTTTCCTACTAGCGTCAACGATTGCAGAATGCATCTTGGCTACGGGCCCTGTTCTTTTGCCGCCGAAAAGAGGTGGAACAGGCGTAGCTAGTTGTAAGTTTAACGTTATAAAACTATTAAATAACTAGCTGCACCACGCGGTTTCACCCGCGTCGTCCCGTTATCCCGTAGGAACCTTTTCTGGGATAAAAAGTATCCTATGTCCGTTTCCTGGTCCTAAGCTACCTCCCCACCAATTTTCAGCCAAATCGGTTCAGCCGTTCTTGAGTTATAAGTAGTGTAACTAACACGACTTTCTTTTATAAATATAGATTTGAGTTTGAAACATTGACAATGTCTTCTTCTTCTTCCCCTGGTCCCATCTATTTGTGGTCGGCGCAGCATGTTTTCTTCTTCCACTCTCCCCTATCAGCCGTCATCGCTTCATTCACTCCCCTTTCATTCATATCAACCCTCACACAATCCATCCATCTTTTCTTTGGTCTTCCTCTTCCCTGAAAGATTGACAAGTATAGTCGTATTAAGAGTCACTTAATATCGAGGACCACACAAATTGACCTAGCCCCAAATTAAGCTCGAAAATTGTGTTTGGGTATTAGACAACGATATACATACTTTCTGGAGGAGGCCTTCACCTCTGGGGTCCTCTAATTAATTTTTTTTTCTTATAATTATAATTCAAGCACTGTATATACTTAGAGGAATATAAGGCTTTTTTTTATTTTTATTTTTTATTTATTTATACATACTTATTCAGAGAAATAAATACTTACATAGATAGAAATATCCAAGACTCAGGTGATATTTGTGCTCATCACACATATGTTTGCCCTTACCGGTATTCGAGCCCGGGACCGCTAGCTTCGCAGGCAGGGACACTACCAACTCGGCTACCGCGTCGTCAGTGACCAGTGTCTCCTAACCAATGTTTAGAAGCAGTCCCCATAATTTACAAGTCGTTTTACAACTCCCTCTTATTGTAAACAATAATTTACATTTATATGACAATATTTTTTTTATACGGCCATAAAGTGTCGTGAAATATGCATCCTTTCGGTCTTGTGTTTTTATTTCTCTTGTATTTATTCGTTTATGGCATTGAGTGGAGTTATTGTGTTAAGGAATGTTGGAGCTGAGGGAAAATTGAATATATTTTTGTTTATGTCACACTACCTACGCCCTGTGGTTTTACCGCTAGCTCATCATCAGCCTTTCACGTGCCCACTGCTGCGACTCCGCCCCTCTCTCAGAGAGAGTTCGCGCCGTAATCTCCCACGCGGGCCCAGTGCGGGTTGGTAGATGTCGCATGCCTTTGAATGTTGCAGTTCTTGGACATGTCGGTTTCCTCTCGATTTCCTTCACTCGTTAGCCCGCAGGAATCGTATTTCTGGAGTAAAAAGAAGCTTATAATATGTAAATTCAGATTATAAGCTATCTCCATTCCAAATTTCCCCCAAATCTGTTGAGTCATTTCGGCGAGAAGAAGTAACAAACATTCACACTCAGTCACAGACTTTAAAATTCGTTAAAAATGTTATGTTTGTGAACAGGTATAAGATACGCTGTTCAAACTTTGAAATTTGAAACTTTGAACTACTTTCAATTTTCAACTTGCGCCCCCCAATTAAAAATTAGATGTTAAAAGTTTTATGTTTTTGCAAAAGAAGCAATGCTAATTCAGTAGTATAGATGTGGGCTGGCGTGGACCTGTGAATCATAAGATCGTATCCTGAAATAGGCTTTAGCTTTCGGCGAAGGAAAACCTCGTGATAAAACCATAGCTCGGTGGGCATGCTCTAGTGCTCGCATGCTAGCTACCAGCCTCGAGTTAACAATCTGTCGCCGTGCACCTATCGGTGTGTTCCGGCAGCCTCACTTGAGAGCCAGTTCCCAGTCCAGGTGTAGCGTGGAACCTTCGACCACATCGTCACTTTACATCAGGTGACTTGTGGTCAAACGCTTCCATGTAAGTGCTTTTTATCGCGATAAACTGTATTTATTCCTCACGGGTGAAACCGCGGGGAGTATTTTATAGAGAACTATAATTACACAATGAATTAACATACACCTAAGTGGTGTTTTAATTAATACAAATCAGGGGAAGTCACTTTATATAAACAACGGACAGAATATTAACAAGTCAATTAAGAAAACCATAGTTCCGGCGGTCTTATCGCTCCATCGCTATGCAAGATGTAGGTTATAAATAGTATATCGTCGGCTAGCAAACAACACCGCACAAGTCAAAATTTTTAAGTAATAACTTCTTAATGCCAGTTTTGACGTGGGCTTCTGTGATCCTGTCAGTTCCAAGCATTTTTAGCAAACATTCACACACACAAACTTTCGCATTTATAATATTACTAGCTGTTCCTCGCGGTTTCACCCGCGTGGGCTACAGCTTTATGCATGCAAAGTCTCAGCCCGATCGGTTTAAAATTGACAAAGTTTTATACAAACTTTCATCCCCTATTTCATCCCCTTGGGGGTAGAATTAATCAAAATCCTTTCTTAGCGGATGCCTACGTCATAACATCTACCCGCATGCCTTTCAACCCGATCCGTCCAGTGGTTTGGGCTGTGCGTTGATAGATCACTATGTCAGTCAGTCAGTCACCTTTGAGTCCCCCAAGGGGATAAAATAAGGCATGAAAGTTTGAATGAAACTATGTCAATTTAAAACCGATCGGGCTGAGACTTTGCATGCATAAAGCTGTAGCCCACGCGGGTGAAACCGCGGGGAACAGCTAGTCATAGTATAATATTAAATTCATCCATACATTCATCCACACTCACAAACATTCACGTTTATAAAATTAGTAAGACGTGAAAGTTTGTGAGTATGGATGAATGCATGTTTGTAACTCTTTCACGCAAAAACTAATGAACGGATATGAATTAAATTTGGAATGGAGATAGCATACACCCTGGATTAGCGGGGAAAAGCTAGTTCCATATAAATCGGTTCAGTAGTTTAGGCGTGACAAACCGACAGACAGACAGACAAAACAGACAACAGACAGACAGACAGATAAAACTATTGTCTATTGTCAGACAGAGTGAGTTACTTTCGCATTTATATTTAAGTAAGTAATTATCAGTTACTTTGCTTAATTAATTATCATTTTAAAGTGGACAGATTGCGCTATTGTGTTATCATGACTGAGACAATAGGTATCTAGGCTATGTTACCTAACCAGCTTTCGCCTAGGCATTGCAGATATACCTAAATCATTTCCAGACTCAGATTTAGATATCAAATACGAGTTTCTGCGAGAATCCAGCTTTGTTGACGACGCGGTAGCCGAGTTGGTAGTGTCCCTGCCTGCGAAGCCAGCGGTCCCGGGTTCGAATCCCGGTAAGGGCAAATATATAGCGTGATATTTCGTTAGCGTGTTTGCGTTTTTTGTGAAAGGGATGTATGAATGTATGTGTAAATTTGTTAATTTTAATAATTTTATTTTTGTTTATTTATCTTGTTATTTATGTGTATTTGGTGTCCTGTATTCCTGTTTTCTTTGTTTTTGCTTGTTGTATGTTTTATATAATGATTATTATCTTGTGTTTTTAATTAATTAATGTAATTGGTGTTTGCCGTTTTAATTAAATAAATAAATATGTGTGATGAGCACGAATATTTGTACCTGAGTCTTGGATATTTCTATCTTTATTTAAGTATTTATTTCTCTATATAAGTATGTATATCGTTGTCTAGTACCCATAACACAAGTTACGAGCTTAATTTGGGGCTAGGTCGATTTGTGTGCAATTGTCCCCGATGTTAATTATTTGTTTTGTTTATGTTATGCACTATTCTTTTAAGAGGAATAAGTTTTTAAGTTGCGGACTTTCTTGTAGACCTACTGGAAGCCTACATTTCTCTCACACATTACATCAACTCTAATCAAACCGTTTAGCCAGCGTGAGCTGATAAAGCAGACAGTCGTCTCATTCTTCTCCGACTTGTTTTACAAATATCGTTATTTCTTACTGACAACTCTACTTTAACAGAATAAAACATTGTCCGTGACACTGGGGGATCCTGTAGCTTGCTAATTAGTAAAAGATTTATTTGAATTGCATCATTGAATTTTCGCTTGGTGGTAGGATATTTTCTAGTACTCACCTGGCTAGCTACCGCACTCATGTCGCCGTGCACCTATCGGTGTGTTCCGGCAGCCTCACTTGAGAGCCAGTTCCCAGTCCAGGTGTAGCGTGGCGCCATCTTCGACCACATCGTCACTAAACATCAGGTGACTTGTGGTCAAACGCTACCCTGTAAATAGTCAAAAAAAGTGGTTTAGGAGATTATCCCCTACATCCAAACAAAAACTAGCTGCGCCTGTTCCAACCTCCTTACGCCGGCAAAGGAACAGGCAAGAAACGCTCGGCAGGTAATTCTATGGCGCAATCACATTGACAATTTTATTCTTACTACTAATTGATTGAATTGGAGCAAGTTCACTACAATCCCAAGCTTTTTTGTCATCTAAATAGTCCGATATTTTATAATAAGCTTTACTTACTAATAAGATTTCTCTATAGACTTGTAATTTTGCTATCGACAAGTCTTGAATTTCACTTGGGATTTTGTTGAAAAAACGTACACAATGTGACCTTTTTGAAGGAGTTGCTGAATTTATGGAGCCTATCCTACTAATATTATAAACGTGAAAGTTTGTGAGTATGGATGGATGGATGTTTGTTACTCTTTCACGCAAAAACTGCTGAACGAATCTAAATGAAATTTGGAATAGAGATGGCTTATAATCTCATTAATATTCATGTTCTCATGTCCCAATGTGTACAACCAAACAAGAGAAATCTTATTAGTAAAGCTTATTAAAAAATATCGGACCATTAGATGACAAAAAAAAGCTTGGGATTTTAGTGAACTTGCTCCAATTCAATCAATTAGTAATAAGAATAAAATTGTCAATGTGATCGCGACAAAAAAATTACCTGCCGGGCGTTTCTTGCCTGTTCTTTTGCCGGCGTAAGGAGGTTGGAACAGGCGTAGCTAGTTTTAAGTTTGACGTTTTAAAGTGATCACAATGTATCCTATTGAATAAATAAAAATTGACTATTGACTATACCCTGGATCACATATGCAACTTTTTTCCCGGAAAAGTTTCCTGCGGGATAACGGGAAGACGCGGATGACACCGCGGGTCGCAACTTTTTATTCAATAATAATATAGAAAATAGATTGATTGATTTGACGACGCGGTAGCCGAGTTGGTAGTGTCCCTGCCTGCGAAGCTAGCGGTCCCGGGTTCGAATCCTGGTAAGGGCAAATGTATGTGTGATGAGCACTAATGTTTGTACCTGAGTCTTGGATATTTCTATCTATATAAGTATTTATTTCTCTATTTAAGTATGTATATCGTTGTCTAGTACCCATAACACAAGTTTCGAGCTTAATTTGGGGCTAGGTCAATTTGTGTGAAATTGTCCCCGATATTATTATTATTATTAGATAATGGTGTCGATTCGGTTTTACATTCTCCTAAACTAAACTAAATTTGACAGGTCTAATAGTATTGCTGTCTTTTTCTAACCACAGAAGTAAAAAAAGGACAGCATCACTATTAGACCTGTCAAACTTAGTTTAGTTTTAGAGAATGCAAAACCGAATCGACACCATTATGACACACACTTAATGTCTTCGACAGATAATAAACCAGCTTTGTTAGAAAATAGCTAATCATTTAAAATGTAAGCGAAATACTCAGGTTTATGTCAAAACCCGTTCTAAAGGTTAAATTTTTTGCAAAGCTGTTGTGATTATAGTTTTTAAAAGTAAAAAGGCATTGCCCTGTCGAATTGCAATGCTGATTCGTTGTGATGAATAAAGCAGATTTGGGTAAAATATATAAATAAAATTAAAAAGCCAAAAAAAATAAAATTATTCAATGAGATAGGTTGTGATCACTTTAAAACGTCAACTTAAACTAGCTACGCCTGTTCCAACCTCCTTACGCCGGCAAAAGAACAGGCAAGAAACGCCCAGCAATTATTTTTTTTTTTGGCGTGATTACATTGACAATTTTACTCTCATTACTAATTGATTGAATTGGAGCAAGTTCACTAAAATCCCAAGCTTTTTTTTTGTCATGTAATAGTCCGATTTTTTTTGATTAGCTTTACTAATAAGATTTCTCTTGTTTGGCTGTACACATTGGGATATGGGAACGTGAATATTAACGAGTTGCGGGATCACAACCAAAGCAGACCAGACTCCACAAGCAGCACCCGTTCACGAGTAGACGCATGTGCCAGCCATCGCTCTCCTCGACCATAAATTGAAATATCCATATTTTTTCATAGAGCTATCTATATTATACATCTATTAGCTGTTCCCCGTGGTTTCAACGGTTTTGATCGTTTACATAAACTATAAAAGATTTTGTTACCTTTCAAACATTTTTTTTCAGCGCGCCTTACCGAAACTTCGAGTAAAATCGGTAGTATTTTAAATCGTTTTAATCGTATTCCAACAAAGTTTGCGAGTTATTTTTTGAATTAAGGCAGTACGAGTTGCCACTTTGACAAGTTGACGGTAGTAAACTTTGACGTTTACGAAAACTTTCATAGTTTTCGAAACTTGTAGGGGGTACTGATGACTTGTGGTCAAACGATACCATATTCTTATCTATATTTATAAAAGAAATTCGTGTTACTTACACTATTTATAACTCAAGAACGGCTGAACCGATTTGGCTGAAAATTGGTGGGGAGGTAGCTTAGGACCAGGAAACGGACATAGGATACTTTTTGTCCCGGAAAAGGTTCCTACGGGATAACGGGAAGACGCGGGTGAAACCGCGGGGCGCAGCTAGTGTATATATATAGATAGCTCTATGAGAAAATATGGATATTTCAATTTATGGTCGAGCTCAACTTATGGTCAACCAGAGCGATGGCTGACACATGCGTCAACTCGTGAACGGGTGCTGCTTGTGGGGTCGGCTCTGCTTTGGTTGTGATATAAAAATCAATTGCTGTTCGTTAGTCTCGCTAAAACTCGAGAATGGCTGGACTGATTTGGATAATTTTGATCTTTAAATATTTTTGGAAGTTCAGGGAAGGTTTAAAAGGTGACTTTTATTGGCGATATCGAAATCGCCGGGTCAGCTAGTAGGAGATAAAAAATAACTTACACCACTAGTGGAAAAATAAAACTATCCCCAATAAGTTCGTGAGAAAATCTGTCACATCATAAATACATAAAAACGGATAACTAAAGACGACGGAGACTCGTGACTTTTGACCTGGGCTTGAAATCAAGAGGTCACGCGCCATTTTTGACACAATGGCGTGGACGTGACGCCATCTTGGATCATAGACAAGATTTCTTTTTCCACTTTTCTTTTGTGTTTAGAGTTCCCTTTCAGGTCCGAAGCGGTCGTGAGGGCACAGGAACGGAAAAGAGGGTTCATTCACGATTTTTAGTGAAGCAATGACCTTATTATGAGTTAATTGTTTATGCTTAGATACAATGTCAAGGACACTTTAATCATCATCACCCTATCACGTCCCCACTGCTGGGACTCCGCCCTTCTCTCAGAGAGAGTACGCGCCGTAATCTCCCACGCGGGCCCAGTGCGGGTTGGTAGATGTCGCATGCACGCGAATGTTGCGGTTCTTGGACATGCCGGTTTCCGAGCGATGTTTTCCTTCACCGTTTTGAGCGATGGTAGATCCGCACGTCACTTGTTAAGTCATAGGTGCCGGGCCGAGAGGATTCGAAGTCGGTTACGGTGCCTTGTAAAGCGCACGCATTACCGTTCGGTTACCACCGCTCAGGATTGCTTTTCAAAATATTTCCTAGTATACAAGTTTTGAAAAAGTATGTCATTTACATACATTTTTTGTTTTCTATTAGTGTTAATTAAACTTTTTTTTAACTTTAGACTCGTAACATGGCTATGCATAAGCCGATTCTATTATTATCTATGCATTAAAAAGTCAAGTTTTTTTTTTTTGTTTTGTTATGGCGTCACACGATTAGTGCATTTGCCAGTGTCAAGTATAAAAGATTTCAAACTCAGAGAGTTGAATCAAGTTTAAATGATGATGATGATGATGACGAAGAAATGATGGGATGAGGATAGTGTTTAAGTAAAGTAGTGGAGCTTTACTTAAACTTTACACGGACTTTTTTGGAGCAACTAGAAATGTCACTTTCACAACTTTATTTCAATTTCCCACACTCGTACACATTAACGAACACATAATGGTTAATAATCCACCAATATTACACATTATCACTCGAAGAAACACAAGTTTTGGAAATAAAAACAAAATTTTCACGTTGACAATTCGATTGCCGCCAAAAAAGTCAAAGTCAAGTTTAAACGTAGATAAACCAAGATAAAACATAGACAAACCACTTCTACGCGTTTCTACCATACGCGAATATAAAAAACCAAAGATACGTTCTAGAAATTCAATACCCAGTATTTCGAAGGCGCCATAATCAATAAATTATTCAAATTCGATATCAATGCCATCTAGAATTTTATTCTACGGATAATATTTTATTAATCCTATTATGTAGACGTGGCCAATGTTGCCATGATGATAAATATATTTTTTGCATTAGAAACGTTTTGAATGCAAACGTTGGACGGGCTGGTTTTTTAGGGTTCCTTATCCCAAAGGGTAAAACGGGACCCTATTACTAAGACTCCGCTGTCCGTCTGTCACCAGGCTGTATCTCATGAACCGTGATAGTTAGACAGTTGAAGTTTTCACAGATGATGTATTTCTGTTGCCGCTATAGCAACAATTACTGAAAACAGAATAAAATGAATATTTCAGGGGATCCCATACAGCAAACGTGATTTTTTGCAGTTTTTATAGATGGTACGAAACCCTTCGTGCGTGAATCCGACTCGCACTTTACCGGTTTTTTGTGTAGGTTGTAATAAATTTCTGAATAGATATCAGCCTCAAATTTGTCTAGTTTTATCTTTGGGTTGCTGTAAAGGGGAAAGCGGGTAAAAGTGGACTTTATGTGAAATTAAATAAAACTACTCAATTTTAATCCAAAAAAGTCGAACACTCTTTAATTTGGATGTTATCATCAAAAGCGTATTAATGTTTTAGCATGATGGGGATGAAAGGTTCTCGAGTCGAGCGATCACGAACTGAAAGGGGTTCTATAGGTTAGTCTCCCACTAGGTGGAGCAACGACTTCGTAAGAGTCACAAGGAGTTAATGAATGCAAATGGCTAATAACCGTTCATGGTGACGTTCAAAGGAGGAGGCCTATATTCAGCGGTGGACTTCTTCCGGCTGATGATAATGATGATTATGTTAGAGAATTAAACTGATTCAATGTTTTGGTACCACAATTTGCTATGAGCAAAAAGATGAGCCTACTTAAGGTGTGTTGTGACTCAATCAATGTTATAATTTGCTGGCAGATTGTACCGATAAATTGCTTATCAGATTGCACCGTGAGTAGGCTACTTTAAATCAGATTTTTGTGTTGTTTTTATTTTGATTAGAAGTTTTGTTTTATTTTGCCATATATACTAAAACATTTCAATAACTTTGGTACAATCTGATGTCGAACTTATTGCAATGAACAAAATGTGCTTAAAATATGTTTTGTTAAAAAATATAAAATCCCGTAACCGTTTTACCCCACTCTCCTTTATAAGACACATTATAAATAAATCAGTACCACCATTTAGCGGACAAAGATGTCACATAACAACTTTTGATTCTTTAATAAGATTTTTACAGATTATAAATTACCCGATTATTGGCGGAAAATGATTCAAATTGATTTCTAAAGAATTATATTAAATATTTATTGATCAGGTTTATTGCGTTTTAATTTTTAATGTGAAAAGCAAATGGCTGTTTTTGACAGTGAACTTTAGCCCCCACCCATGTTAAATGTTGCCAGAATAGTTGAAAAGTAAAAAATAATTATAGTTGCATTTTTAATTAGACGAAGTCAACTGACGTTTACTGTGTTGTCAGTTTTTGATGAAACAAAACAAATGTTGTGACAAAGTGAATGATTGAAAAAACTCCTGAATGAATGAATAATATTCTTAGTTTGAAACGATTAACTATTCACACTCATTGTTCATTCATTTGATTGAACGAGAACTGAACGCATCGCTATAACTTTAAATATGGCAACATTATTTTACAAAGTGACATTAGCTACTAATTAAAAATACGACTATAATCACCTTTGCAAAATTACTTAATTCATGCTTAAAAATTCAGAGTTTCAGATTTCGGCAAAGGAAACACCAAAAAGAAAAAAAAATGTAAAAAAAAATCTTTCACTAATAGCTCACTAATAGCTACATGTTCCCCAGTGTCATAGACAATGTTTTATTCTGATAAAGTAGAGTTGTCAGTTGACGTTGAAATTTCTAGCTGTCAAATTTAAGGGTTTTGAGAACAGTTTTTTTTGTATTGTCGTCACATGATTAGTGTATTTGCCAGTGTCAAGTATTTAATATTTCAAACTCAGAGAGTTGAATCAAGTGTTAATAATGATGATGATGAGATGACGGGACCCAGCAACAAGCCGGGTCAAAGTGTTTGAGTAAAGTAGTGGCACTTTACTTAAACTTTACACGGACTTTTTTGGAGCAACTTTTATAAAGACACTTTCACAACTTTATTTCAATTTCCCACACTCGTACACATTAACGAACACATAATGGTTAATATCACACATTATCACTCGAAGAAACACAAGTTTTGCAAGTATAAACAAAATTTTCTTGTTGACAGTTCAATTCTTGGATAATTCTATCTATATAAGTATTTATTTCTCTATATAAGTGAGTATATCGTTGTCTAGTACCCATAATACAAGTTTCGAGCTTAATTTGGGGCTAGCTCAATTTGTGTGCAATTGTCCCCGATATTTATTTATTTAATTGCCGCCTTGAGTCCTTAAAGTAAGAAAAATATATAGTTTAAAAAAACTAAAAAAAAACACTTTGAAAACGTTAGTCTATGTAACCAGGCCCAACAATGTATTGGACACGTCGAAACGAATCTAATGAGCCCAAACTCGATGGGTTTACTTGTAGCCATTGAGGAGTTCCACCATTCATCTCCTAGCTCCATCATCAGATCAGGTCCATGATATCAAATTATTGCATTGTCATCGGGATTACATGTACATACAAAGTTCCAAGTCGATACGACAATTAGGTGTAGGTTAAAATTGACTTCTAAGATTTGATTACATTGTTAGTTACAAGTGAAGCTAATAAAAGTGTTTTAAAAATAAAAATCATTTATTTGTAACAAATAACAAATTATAATATACATAAATTCAACAGAAGTGCATCATGTAGTAACTACAAAGCTGTATTGTTACAAACCGGCCTCAACTCCACGTTGTGCTGCTCGTTTGACCAGCGCTGGTCTTCCGTTGAAGCCACTTTTGATGGCATCATTGGTATTTTAAAAATAACTAAATACTATACATATTTTCTTATCATGTCTCCAACCGATTACCGGTTGTTTATGAGCCATTTGCATTTTTTGAAGTGCATTAGTTATTTCGGCAACATATCTGCAAATTTATTGTAAATTAAAGATTGTATTTTTGTTATTTTCGTAATCGTAAAATGAAATTATCATGTTTAGATAAGTATTTTTAGGTTTGATTTTGCCGTTTTTTTTTTATGATGGTACGGAACCCTTCGTGCGCGAGTCTGACTCGCACTTGGCCGGTTTTTTATTTTATATTATACTAGTTGCGCCCCGCGGTTTCACCCGCGTCTTTCCGTTATCCCGCAGAACCCTATTTCCGGGATAAAAAGCTTATGTGTTAATCCAGGGTATAAGCTATCTCCATTTTAGTCTAGTAGTTACGGTGATACGTGGTAACAAACATTCACACACACAAACTTTCGTATTTATACTACTTATTAGTAGGATAGCGGTTTTATTTTATTTTCGTAATCGTAAAATGAAATTATCATGTTTTTATGAGTATTTTAGATGTGGTTTTTTTTTTGATAAAACAAATAGTAACACAACTTTATCTTTATAAATCTACACTAATTTTGTAAGGAGGAAAAATTTTATAAGAGGACATTTTTCCTTCCTTTTTTATGGCGTTTAGTGTATTTATCCAGCATCATTCTAGAAATTGATCAACAAAATCGACACAAATATCGATTTCTAAGCCCGCCAAAAGCACGTCCGATCGGACCCGAGTGTTTGACGACAATTAAAAATAATAAAATCGATAATTGTGCGTCGGGCCTTCTTAGAAACATAAGACAAAGAGATTCCAGATGATTCCAGTGTCATTAGGCCGCGGTAAAGGCACGGAGAGGTTTTTGTGGGACGCGGGGACAGGAATGCCAATTTTGAGATACGCGGACCTAGAATCAGTGACATTTTTGCTATAGTTCGTCAGGTTCCGCCGCATTAGGCTTGGGTACAAAATAATGATGAAATATCCGTATTTCATGTCCAAGAACTGCAACATTCAAGGGCATGCGACATCTACCAACCCGCACTGGGCCAGCGTGGTAGATTACAGCCCATACTCTCTTTATGAGAGAAGGCCGGAGTCCCAGCAGTGGGAACGTGAAAGGCTGATAATGATGATGATCCGTATTTTGTTCGTAAAATAATTGATTTCTTTGTAATTGCGATTTATTGATGAGAAAAGCCGAAGACCGGGCTCAGTGGCGTATCATGGGAGAAGTCTATGTCCAGCAGTGGACTGATACAGGCTGATGATGATGATGATATTTGGTACCAATTTGATTTATGCCTGAAATTAATAATCGATTCGATCTGATAGCCGCGGTTTTGGATCGATATGTCATGTCATAATATGCCATTTTAGGCTTGACAGATTACACCGTTTCGAGCGATGGCAAATCCGCACATAACTTATCATAGGTGCGGGGCCGAGAGGATTCGAACTCGGTGTCGGCGCCTTGTAAGTCGCACGCGTTACCGTTCGGCCACCATCGTTTCATAAAGTCGTGTTCAAACGCCTAATATATTTCCAAACCAGCGGATGTACGATGATTTTCACAAATATAAAGTCGTCTATTTACGATATAGCGTCGAGATACAATCTCGGATAGATACTCGTACGTCAGCGTGGTCAATCTGTATTTAATTTAAATGAGACCATTGATAAATATTTATTTAATACGTGACCGTTACTGCCACTTTATAAGTGTGAAATATTGGCGTAGCGGACATGAGAATGTTGATGGAATTGGTGGTAGGGTATTTTCTATAGCGATGATGACTCAATGGTAGTGACGTCGGCTTACGATCCGTACGTCGTGGGTTCGAATTCTACAATGAGCTTGAGCTTTCAGTGAAGGAAAACATCGTGATGAAACCATAGCTTGGTGGTGCCATGCTCTAGTGCTCGCCTGCTAGCTACCAGCCTCGAGTTAACAATCTGTCGCCGTGCACCTATCGGTGTGTTCCGGCAGCCTCACTTGAGAGCCAGTTCCCAGTCCAGGTGTAGCGTGACGCCATCTTCGATCACATCGTCACTTAACATCAGGTGATTTGTGGTCAAACGCTAACCTGTAAGTAATAAAAAATTAAATATCTTTTTTGTAAAAGTGGAAGCAAAACGTTTTGTACGGATTGGGGAGACTGTGTTCTTGCTTAATAGTAAAGTAAAGTGATTGTCGATCACAAGTAACTAACTGCTTCAGAACTGAAAACGCGATAATTATCTATTCCAAGAACTCCTTGGTCGAAAGTTAAAAAAAACAGTTTAAGTTCGAGTTGGACAGCGCGCGAAGGGCTCCGTACAAACCGTACTTGTATATTAATACACTAGTTGCGCCATGCGGTTTTACGTCTTGCATTCATCTCGCAGGAGCTTTATTCAAGGATAAAAAGCCTATGTGTTAATCCAGGGTATAAGCTATCTCCATTTCAATTTTCATCTAAATCGGTTTGGTAGTTACGGTGATACGTGGTAACAAACATTCACACACACACATACACTCTCGCATTTATAATATTAGCAGGATAGGATGCTATAAATGCGAAAGTAACTCATTTTGTCTGTCTTTCAGGCCTAAGCTGCTGAACCGATTTAAACGAAATTCGGTACAGAGATAATCTAGTTATTTATAAAAACAGCAAAAAATCACTTTTGTTGTACGGAAGCCCTCTTCAAATATATTTTTTTAGTATTTGCTGTTATAGCGGCAACAGAAATACATCATCTGTGAAAATGTCAACTGTCTAACTATCACAGTTCATGAGATACAGCCTGGTGACAGACGACAGCGGATTCTTAGTAATAGGGTCCCGTTTTACCCTTTGGGTACGGAACGCTAAAAAACGGAGTAATTTTAATATTGGCAACGTTCAATCGATAAAATACTGGCAGCCTTTTTAATAATATAAAATACATAGCCACATTAGCATTCGTTCTTGCCCTGTGGCGGGGAAGAGAAATAAAAAAGTTTGGAAACACAGGTACCAACGTAACATGTGCGCATGAATGATAGGCCCTGACGGTCGTGGGTACGGTTGGTAGACGAATTATATATAAATAAATAAATAAAAAGAATTATTTTATTACTTTCCAGCGATATCAGGTGGGGAATTATGAAAGTAGCACCAGTGACAGATAAGTTGAAAGGGAATCGTTTGGCTTGGTATGGACATGTTATGAGGAGGGATGATATAATCATATTACAAAAAAAGTGATGGATATGAATGTTGATGGATGGAAGGGAAGAGGAAGACCAAAGAAAAGATGGATGGTTTGTGTGAGGGTTGATATGGATGAACGGGGAGTGAATGAAGCGATGACGGCTGATAGAGGAGAGTGGAAGAAGAAAACGTGCTGCGCCGACCCCAAATAAATGGGACCAGGGCAAGATATCAGGTGGAGGACTGGCAGGAGGTGGCGCAGGACAGACCGAAGTGGCGTCTTTTGTTATCGGAGGCCAAGACTCACTTTGGGTCGTTGCGCCATCTCAGTTAGTTCAGTTAGTTAGTTATTTTATTACTTAAGCTGCTCCCCGCGGTTTCACCCGCGTGGGCTAAAGTTTATCGCGATAAAAAGTATCCTATGTCCTTCCTCAGGATTCAAACTATCTCCGTACCAAATTTCATTAAAATCGGTTCAGTAGTTTTGGCGTGAAAGAGTTACAGACAGACAGACAGAGTTACTTTTTTACTTTTTTCTTTATAATAAGTAAGGGATGTCAAAGTAACTTTTTGGCGGCAATTGAACTGTCAACATGAAAATTCTGTTTTTATTTTCAAAACTTGTGTTCGAGTGATAATGGTGTCGATTCGGTTTTGCATTCTCCAAAACTAAACTAAGTTTGACAGGTCTAAAAGTAATGCCGTCCTTTTTTACTCCAGTGTTTAGAAAAAGACAGCAATACTATTAGACTTGTCAAACTTAGTTTAGTTTTAGAGAATGCAAAACCGAATCGACACCAATGTCTAATATTGGTGCATAATTAATCATTATGTGTTCGTTTGACCAAATGATGAGACCCAGCGACAAGCTGGGTCAAAGAGAATAGTGTTTAAGTAAAGTAGTGGCGCTTTACTTAAACTTTACACGGACTTTTTTGGAGCAACTTTAAAAGTCACTTTCACAACTCTATTTCAATTTCCCACACTCGTACACATTAACGAACACATAATGGTTGGTAATCCACCAATATTACACATTATCACTAGAAGAAACACAAGTTTAGGAAATAAAAACAAAATTTTCACGTTGACAATTCGATTGCCGCCAAAAAAGTCCCTAAAGTCAAGTTTAAACGTAGATAAACCAAGATAAAACATAGACAAACCACTTCTACGCGTTTCTACCATACGCGAATATAAAAAACCAAAGATACGTTTTAGAAATTCAATACCCAGTATTTCGAAGGCGCCATAATCAATAAATTATTCAAATTCGATATCAATGCCATTTAGAAAAAAAAAAAGCAAAAAACACAAAAAAAAAAAACAAAATCTTCATGTTGACAGTTCAATTGCCGCCAAAAAGTCCCACCCCTCAGTTATCACCGAAGTTTAAAAAACGCCAGAGGCAAGCGCGTACTTAGCGCGTATTTATATTCCACAGACTAAAAACCACTAAAGATCAATCAGTGCACCTCGAAAAGTTTAACAAAAAATTATCGCTCCAAATATGCTAATCGTTTTCTTGCGGACTCTACCCAGTATCTTAGTCAAAAATTTTTCGAATACCACTGGCTGGCCGCCGATCGTATCTCGGGCAATGCGGGTTTGATTCCCGAACCGGTTGTAACTAGACGTCTCTATCCAGGATCCCGGTGACGTCATGGGGTGACGGGGAGTGTAAACTTTTTGTGTTCATTTTATTGTGACTTATGGTGTTTTTTTGTCTTTGTGTCGTGTAAGGAAAGTTTAAGGGCCTATTCAGTGCGACGCGGATGACCTACGCGAACGTCCGCGACGGTCGGTAAAATGTATGAAACCTTACAGCGCGTTTAGAGCGACGCAAAATTCAAAATTCAAAATTCAAAACTTTTTTATAATAGGATACATTGTGATCACTTTAAAACGTCAACTTAAAACTAACTAGCGACGCGGAGCTGTCCGTGTCGCGGAGACCTATCCGCGCGCGGTCGAAATCGCTCCGCGCCGCTCCTCCGCGCCGCGGACGTCCGCGGGCGGACGGTGCAAGGTTCTAATGTATTTGTTCAGTGCTCGGCGGACAGTCGTGCGGAGCAGATGTAAAGTAGGTACTGTCGTTGTCATGGCGGCTGCGTCAAATGTGCAAACCGAGAGGGTTATACTAGAAGTACGACTCGATCACGATCCGCATCGCACTGAACGACAAATTCATCCGCGGCGGACGCAAAACCTAGTCCGCGTGCGGATGGTCCGCGTCGCACTGAATAGGGCCTAAGACTAATGTTTCATATTGAAGTGAAATGAAGTTAATGGATGTTTATTTAGAAGGATAAATAAAGCAAAATACTTGGGATTGTTGTGAACTTGCTCCGATTCAGTTAGTTAGCAATAATAGAATAATGAGCGAGGAGCGATGGTGGCCGAACGGTAACCGCGTGCGCTTTACAAAGCGCCGACACCGAGTTCGAATCCTCTCGGCCCCGCACCTATGACTTAATAACAAGTTACGTGCGGATCTACCATCGCTCAAAACGGTGAAGGAAAACATCGCTCGGAAACCGGCATGTCCAAGAACCGCAACATTCGCGTGCATGCGACATCTACCAACCCGCACTGGGCCCGCGTGGGAGATTACGGCGCGTACTCTCTCTGAGAGAAGGGCGGAGTCCCAGCAGTGGGCACGTAAAGGCTGATAACGAAAAATCTTCTAGCTCAGCTTCTAAGCTCGTTTGGTCTAACTCACCCTTTAAAGTATGTAACACAATACGCCATGTTACCCCACAATATTTGCTAACAGTTCACACCGGTCTGCCGGAGACAAAACGCGCGCTAACCGCTCCAAAACCGCACGACAACCGCACGGCACCGGACGCTACTTGATACTAGCTATCACCTTACCTATTTTTAGTAAAGTATAAGTGAGTGTAGTAAGTTGTAGAAGTTATGTACGACGGTTTAATTGTCATAATATTGACTTGAATGCTTGATTAATAGCTTCAAAAAGAGAAGTGATTATCACAGTTAATTGCTGTACCCACTACTAGGCTCCATAAAGGTAGCAACTCGTTCAAAGGTCAGGTGTCGATTTGGCTTTGCATTCTCTAAAACTAAACTAAATTTGACAGGTCTAATAGTATTGCTATCTTTTTCTAACCTCTGAAGTAAAAAGTGTTTTAAAAAAGGACAGCATTTCTCTTAGACCTGTCAAACTTAGTTTAGTTCTAAAGAATGCAAAACCGAATCGACACCATTGTGTACGTTTTTTTATCAAAATCCCAAGTGAAATTCAAGACCTGTCGATAGCAAAATTTCAAGTCCGTATAAAGAGAAATCTCATTAGTAAAGCTTATTATAAAATATCGGACTATTTAGATGACAAAAAAGGATTGTAGTGAACTTGCTCCAATTCAATCAACCAGTAATGCAATTTAGTACTTATGTCATTTTTGTAGTAATATGTCAAGCCCTAGTACTAAAATGACATATACAAACAAACAACAAATGATATATTTATTTTATTATGACATGACATATCGATCCATAAATTCCATAACCGCGGATAACGGATCAGTATCGATTATTTAATTCGGGCGTCAATCGACGCCAAAGTCGCCGATTGATTCAATAGTTTTTCCTTGCTATATTAAATTTGTCATCACAATTCCTACTCATTAAAAAAATGTCACAGTGTGTCAGTCAAACAAAATAACGTAGGTACTCATTCGTTCACGTCAAGTTGAAAAAAAAAATACGAAAGGACTCTATCAATCACGCTTGACGGGTTTTCCGTCACAATAACACGAAATTAACACAACGAATTTGAACTTTAAGCTTCAGTAGTAGAGCTTATTTTGCTCTAACACAAGTTTTGAAGATCTGTTTTAGAGATTGAAAAATGCCGGACGAAAATCGCGTTCCAATTTGAGTCCTAAAGTAAGGTGAGTAAGGGCGATTTTGCTATAAACAAAGGTAAATATATGCGTTTTTTTCCCCCGTTCCGACCCATTTGTCCACCAAGTTCACAAACAAACATACAATGTCAGAATCAATGTATTTTGTGTGAATTGGTGCAAATTGACAACATCTGATGGCGGTTTTGCCTCTGAGAGGCTTTACCTAAAGTATCTACCTATAAACATTTTTTGTAGCGACTCTTCTGTAGAGTCCGCCCTGGGGAGTACCTCATCTGTGCTTTTGAAGCGATGGTGAAATATTGGCGTAGCGGACACGATAATGTTTATCCCGGAAAAAGGTTCCTGCGGGATAACGGGAAGACGCGGGTGAAACCGCGGGACGCAACTAGTAATCTTCTATTATATATATATACATATATATAACTCAAAGGTGATTGACTGACATAGTGATCTATCAACGCACAGCCCAAACTACTGGACGGATCGGGCTGAAATTTGGGATGCAGGTAGATGTTATGTCGTAGGCATCCGCTAAGAAAGGATTTTGATTAATTCTACCCCCAAGAGGATTAAATAGGGAATCATCATCATCATCACCATCATGAATACTAAACTTGATTCTAATCTCTGAGTTTTAAATATTAAATACTTGACATTGGCAAATACACTAATCTTGTAACGCCAATACAAAAAAAAAACTTTCTATGTAGGTGTGTTTTTCGAGGATTTCTCAGTTTTAACTTTGGTGTTATTTTAATTTAATAATTATACACATTTGATTATTATCGTGATTACCGCGAAATGTCTCCAGTGTGCACTTAGCCTAACAAAACCAGTAATTTTTACGACCCGCCGTAAAGTTGAGCTCTCGTTGCATGAACTAATTAGAAATGGAGGTAGGGGGTAGTTTAGCCGGATTTCCGGACCAACCTAAATCCGGCTTAATTTTGTTTTAATATTTTATTTTATTCATTTATTTATTTAATACACAAGACAAATTACAATCAATTTCTTAAACAAAAGATAAAATAGACAAAATCTGAACTGGATTGCAACTCGAAATATGTGTAAACATAAAAACAAGGTAAAGAAGTATCGAGACGAGTGAGATGAAAGTACCCATCCACAGAGCATGGAACTTTGCAGATGGGCACCCCAACACGGTACAATCAATTTTGCTTACAAACTATATACTAAATACTATCTATGGGATGGACTGTTTGGACGCACAACAGCTGCGTCCAAACCATCCGGTTTGGGATGGAGGATATTTTAAATGGTTTTTATAAAACTGTTTAACTTAGGATCAAAGATATCTAATTCAGGATTATTAATTAGCAATTCATTACGCTGACGAGCCTTCTAACTATAGGATTGAAATAGGAAGTGTTATTTTTGTATACTTGAAGTGCAAAGAGCTTAGTAGTTTTGGATCTACGTGCACTGTATTTAATATTAAAAGATATATGAGATAACAGATCAGGGGAGTTGACTACGGAATGAACAATTTTATATAAATATACAATGTTTTATTTTTGTAGCACGGTACTATTTGGTTACAAGTCACCAGACGTTAAGTGGCGATGCGGTTGTGGTACTACGCTACACTTGGACTGGGAACTGGCTCTGAAGTGAGGTGCTTGGTGACTGATTTTAACTTAATATCCATTGCTCATAGCTAGCCAGGCGAGCACTAGAACATGACCTACCACCAAGCTACAGTTCAAACCAAATGTTTTTCTAATATTAGCCATTCTTTTGAAGTCAATAAGTCCTTTAAACAATTAATTATTGCAATAGAATTATTTCCTCCGTTGATTTTTATTACAAAGACTATTATTTAAAATATTAAAATAAAAATGTCCAGACTTCCCGTATTTAAAATAATTTGACATCCTAAAAACGGATGTCATACTACCCGGTGCGCAAGAATGATTTACATTGATAAATTCTATCGCTGTCATGTTAAAAATAAATAATTTAAATGATAAGACTTTATAGTTTTTTATAGCAGTCTAATAAAAATCTGTAAAATTTGCTATACCAGATTGACGTTACCTCGTCTTAACAGCTCCAAATTTCACTTTCCCGGCGTCCGGCCACAACCCAAAACTGTCCGAAAACAGCCCCCATCCCAAGCATTAGTGATTAATGGGCCATTTCTTGGTACATCTAGTTATACTCGCGTTAGTTTTAATAGCTTATTCCGGCACTGTTTAAGTACGCACTCTAGGTATTCTAGACTTCAAGAGAATGGGTAAGCAAAGCACTAACGATGAAGGTATGAAAGCAAAGAGTTTTTATGCGCGTTTGGAAAAAAAACGACTCGAAATGAGCGCTTGTAGCGGATCAAAATTAATAATCGATCCTGATCCGTTTTTCGCGGATTTGGATCGATATGTCAATCAATATGTTAATAACGCCCGGTTTCATTCAAAATTCAAATCATTTTTATTCAATAGGATACATTGTGATCACTTTAAAACGTCAACTTAAAACTAGCTACGCCTGTTCCAACCTCCTTACGTCGGCAAAAGAACAGACAAGAAACGCCCGGCAGGTAATTTTTTTGTCGCGATCACATTGACAATTTTATTCTTATTATTACTAATTGATTGAATTGGAGCAAGTTCACTAAAATCCCAAGATTTTTTTTTGTCATCTAATAGTACGATATTTTTTAATTAGCTTTACTAATAAGATTTCTCTTGTTTGGTTGTACACATTGGGATATGGGAACATGGATATTAATGAATGAATGTTATGAATTACTGTCTGTAATCGCTTTAATTTGGGAAAAGTTCCAGTTGTCAAAATCTCTCCATACCGTTCGCTGAACTTTGAGTAAAAGAAATCATGCATCGTGATGAAACCATAGCTTGGTGGTAGGGCATGCTCTAGTACTCGCCTGCTAGCTACCAGCCTCGAGTTAACAATCAGTCGCCGTGCACCTCTCGGTGTGTTCCGGCAGCCTCACTTGAGAGCCAGTTCCCAGTCCTGTAGCATGGCACAGCCTTCAAACGCGTCATCACTTAACATTATTTTTTTTTTACTACTTACAGGGTAGCGTTTTACCACAAGTCACCTGATGATAAGTGACGGTGTGGTCGAAGATGGCGCCACGCTCTGCACTGGAAACTGGCTCTCAAGTGAGGCTGCCGGAACACACCGAAAGGTGCTTGGCGACAGTTTCTTAACATGAGGGTGGTAGCTAGCCTGGCGAGTACTGAAAATACTCTACCACCAAGCTATGGTTTCATCACGATGTTTTCCTTCACCGAAAGCTCAAGCTCATTGTAGGACTCGAACCCACGTCCTACGGATCGCAAGCCGAAGTCACTATCACTGAGCCATCATCGCTATACATCAAGTGACTTGTGATCAAAAGCTACCCAGTAAGTAAAAAAAGGTATTAAAGAAAAGCCACTAGTATCTCAACAGGTAATATATACGGTAAACGTCGAATATTTCTGTGTCTTGCCAATCTCCATTGATCAAGATGCACAGTCAAACGTAAAGTGCCAACCGGAAGCCCATAGCATCATATTTACGACTTGACGCCGTTAGGTGGGTAGCCACAATAGATATCCCTGTCTCTTAGAATCCTATATTATTTGAATGTAATATTGGTCGCGTAAAATACAGCTTTCAAATCTATAATGCGATGTGGAGACAGTAAGGACGCTACTGCTGTAACTTAAGTATTTTGAAGGAAACAATATTTAGGCGACGACGCGGTAACCGAGTTGGTAGTGTCATAGTGTCCCTGCCTGCGAAGCTAGCGGTCCCTGGTTCGAATACTGGTAAGGGCAAATATATGTGTGATGAGCACGAATATTTGTACCTGAGTCTTGGATATTTTTCTATCTATATAAGTATGTATATGTATATCGTTGTCTAGTACCCATAACACAAGTTTCGAGCTTAATTTGAGGCTAGGATAATTTGTGTGCAATTGTCCCCGATATTTAGGCTACGCTTGGAGTTTCTCTGAAAGATCGAACTAGAAATGAGGCGATCCGACAGAGAACTGAGGTCACCGATGTAGCTCACAGAATTAGCAAGCTAGGCTGGTCATATAAGCCGCAGAACCGATAACCGCTGGGATGTGTTGTTGAGTGGAGACCGCGACTTGGCAGGCGTAGTGTAGGACGCTCTGCGACTAGGTGGACCGTCGACTTGCGCCGAGTGACTGGCAGTAGTTGGATAAGAAGTGCTGAAGGCCAATAACATTAATAATTTTAATAACATGCAAAAAGTTTCTGTTAGTTACACCTCCAATAACTTGGGGAATGTCATTATTGCGATAAAATATAGCCAACGCAGGTGAAACCGCAGGAAAAAGCTGGTAATAATATTTTATTAACTCTCATCCCATATTCCAGTTTTCGGCTATCAATAACAGCGCGTTTCCCATTCTAATACATATTTTTTTCTATGACCTTCGTAATAGGTGTACAGTTTTAGAATTAATGTCCTTACTGCTTTTCTTCTGTACGGCGTGAATGAACAGTATGAGATTTCACAATAGTTCTGTATTTGGTAACTATTTTCTACAGTATTATATTACAATTTTGATGAGAGTTGTGGCGGAGTGGGCGCCTGCATTATCTAGGGTCACAGGGTCTGTTCCATAAGTAGACTTTGACATTAAATGTTACTTATTGGTTATTACTTTTGAAGCGATGATGGCTCAGTGGTGCGTTGGCTTGTTCGTTGGTCGTGGGTTCAATGCCTATATAAGATAAGATAAGATTGAGCTTTCGGAGAAGGAAAACATCGTGATGAAACCATAGCTTGGTGGTAGGGCATGCTCTAGTGCTCGCCTGCTAGCTACCAGCCTCAAGTTAACAATCTGTCGCCGTGCACCTATCGGTGTGTTCCGGCAGCCTCACTTGAGAGACAGTTCCCAGTCCAGGTGTAGCGTGGCGCCACCTTCGACCGCATCGTCACTTAACATCAGGTGACTTTTATTATAGAAACAAGTCTGTTTACAACAAGCAAGCATATTATATGGTTGTCTATTTAAAAGTCAGTCAACCCGAGTTGAATCGAGTAGATCACTCAGCGATCTGATTATCGATACTCGGGACAAAGGTTACCGATTTGATTTAATCGATTACCATTTGATGCAAACTGGATGCGGTCTCTTTGTTTGTGGATAGGTTGTACTAGAATGAAAGCGGGAATGAAAGAAAGAAATAAAAGTTTGTGTTTACTTGCTTTTGAATAATATGCAATATGCAAATAAACCCATCTTTAATGATACTCAAACCATGTATGCATGCAGCATGTTAATATTCATGTTCCCATATCCCAATGTGCACAACCAAACAAGATAAATCTTATTAGTAAAGCTAATTAAAAAATATCGGACTATTGGATGACAAAAAAAGCTTGGGATTTTAGTGAACTTGCTCCAATTCAATTAGTAATAAGAATTAAATTCTCAATGTGATCGCGCCAAAAAAATTACCTGCCGGCCGTTTCTTGCCTGTTCTTTTGCCGGCGTAAGGAGGTTGGAACAGGCGTAGCTAGTTTTCAGTTTGACGTTTTAAGCCTGAAATTGATCGACATGTTATGTCATAATATGTCATTTTAGTAGTAATGTGTCAAGCCTAGTATCTAAAATGATATATTATGACATGACATATCGATCCAAAACCGCGGATAACGGATCAGGATCGATTATTTATTAATGTCGGGCGTGAAAGTGATCACACTGTATGTTATCCTTTTGAATAAAAAACTGTTGATTTGATTTGATTTGAGGCGCGGAACCCTAAAACGCAAATGGTTTACTTACTAATGACGGAGCGTGGTTGTAACCGTCAATTATCCAGTTACTAATATATCTATTAGCGGCGAGGTCCATGATGGCTATAATGGGAGCCACGCCCTGCGTTTGTGCCGGTTTTTTTGGGACCTTAAGTAGTTACGAACTTGTGAATGAGGTAGAAAAAAAGAGGTTTTCATTCGTGCGGGATATTTGTTTATAAAATGGGACTATTTAGAAGACAAAAGCGCTTGGGATTGTTGTGAACTTGCTCCAATTAAGTAAATCAGTTTGTAATGAGAATAAAATTGTAAATCTTACTTCCCTTATCCCTTGCTTATTATAAATGCGAAAGTAACTCTGTCTGACTGTCTGTTACTCTTTCACGCCTAAACTACTGAACCGATTTAAATGAAACTTGGTACGGAGATAGTTTGAATCCTGAGGAAGGACATAGGATACTTTTTATCGCGATGAACTGTAGCCCACGCGGGTGAAACCGCGAGGAACAGCTAGTAATATTATATACGTGAAAGTTTGTGAGTATGAATGGATGGATGTTTGTTACTCTTTCACGCAAAAACGACTGAACGGATCTGAATGAAATTTGAAATGGAGATAGCTTATACTCTGGTTTAACACATAGGCTACTTTTTATTTCAGAAAAGGTTTCAGTGGGATAACGGGAAGACGCGGGTGAAACCGCGGGGCGCAACTGGTATCAATATAATATATTATTTATGCGAAAAAATGTTAATGGCTTCAAAAAGAGAAGTGAGTGATTTTAATACTAGAAACAAAGATAAAATTTCTGTACCCACTACTAGGCTCCATAAAGTTAGCTAGCTATTAGATGACAAAAAAAAGCTTGGGATTTTAGTGAACTTGCTCCAATTCAATCAATTAGTAATAAGAATAAAATTGTCAATGTGATCGCGCCAAAAAAATTACCTGCCGGGCGTTTCTTGCCTGTTCTTTTGCCGGCGTAAGGAGGTTGGAACAGGCGTAGCTAGTTTTAAGTTGACGTTTTAAAGTGATCACAATGTATCCTATTAAATAAAAAAGTTTTGAGTTTGAGTTTGAGTTAGCAACTCGTTCAAAGGTCAATGTGTACGCTGCGACTCACAAGACACCGAGTTCGAATCCTCTCGGCCCCGCACCTATGACTTAATAAGTTATGTGCGGATTTGCCATCGCTCAAAACGGTGAAGGAAAACATCGTGAGGAAATCGGCATGCCCAAGAACTGCAACATTCAAGGGCATGCGACAACTACCAACCCGCACTGGGCCAGCATGGTAGATAACGGCCCATACTCTCTCTCTGAGAGAGTAGAGTCCCAGCAGTGGGAACGTGAAAGGCTGATAATGATCAGCGCTGGTTGTCTAACCAGCATTTTGCTGAGTTGGGGCCGATTTGCGACGGTGACATTCTTGTGTGCCTTCAATTACTTTTATATTGTTTTTTTTTTTCCATGTACAGTCAACGACAAAAGTCGCTGAACAATCACACTTTTTTCTATTATCCTCATCATCTTGGACACCAATTTTTGACCTCATCATCATCTAAAATCAGGTGTGTTATGTTGTGGTCAAAATGATACCATGTAAAATGTAAAAAAAACAATAATAATTACTGATTTGAAACACATTTGGAAAATCGAGAATGTACAGCTACTTTTGTCGCTGACTGTACCATGAGTGTTGTTGTTGCAAATAAACGTAAATTCTTATTCTATTCTATTGAAAGAATTCGTATCTTTTCCATCTCATGATGGTTTCTTGCGTATTGATCCCCTTTCGACTTCAAGAACCTTACTTTATGACAATTCCTTCGTCCATATACGGAGCTAGGAGAAGAGTTTAATGCACATTTCACGTTTCATCGTTGCGTTTTACTACCCCGGGGTCGTGGATTCAATCCCGGTAGCGGAAACCTGGTGTAAAGGTAAGCGCACATCTGACAGCGCTGTACGCGCATGCACCTTTTTATCTTCTATCTAAATATATATAACTCAAAGGTGACTGACTGACATAGTGATCTACCAACGCACAGCCCAAACCACTGGACGGACCGGGCTGAAAATTTGGCATGCAGGTAGATGTTATGACGTAGGCATCCGCTAAGACAGGATTATGATTAATTCTACCCCCAAGGGGATAAAATAGGAGATGAAAGTTTGTATGAAACTTTGTCAATTTTAAACCGATCGGGCTGAGACTTTGCATGCATAAAGCTGTAGCCCACGCGGGTTAAACAGCTAGTTCGGGATAGAAATTAGCCTATGTGTTAATCTAGACTATAAGCTATCTTCATTCCAAATTTCATCCAAATTCGTTTTGTACTTATTGCGTGAAAGAGTAACAAACATCCAAAACTCAAAAACTTTTACGTTTATAATATTAGTAGGATATAGAAGTACATCGCTAGTTTTATCAAAAATCATTGATATTTGTATTAGTTTCGCCCTACGGCTTACGGGTATGAGACCTAGGCCTTAAGTGAGAAAGGTTAATAGAAAAAGTAGTTGCTTTAACCTTTTGTGGCGCGTCAACGCAACTATTTGTTGTCGGTTTTGTTTTTAAAGAAAACTAGTAAAGTAACTTCCAAGTTTTAGTTTAAGGGAGATAAAAGCAGTGTTTCAACTCTACCGGCCTTATTACAAAACGTAGACTAACTGTGGACTAACGATAGTACTGGGTTTAGTCCATGGACTAAGTAAAATCTATATTACAAAACCTAGTTTAACGTTGATTCGGGGATCATCTGTGGTCTAAAGTTAATCCTCCGATGACCCTAGTTTAACTATGGTACTAACCTCAGAGTTAGTTGTCAAGTTCGCCATTTTAAGGTTATCTTGATCTTTGTTACAAATTATATCAATACATTTTCGGGATTTTAAAGAAAAATGGATTTGGAGAACTTAGATTACATGGATTTAGACGATTTGGAGTTGTTAGGGGCCACCCGGCAACCCAATAAGCGTAGACTTCGCATGAACCCTTTCGACTTAAGTGACGAGGATTTTAAGTACAAATATAGGTTTACAAAGGATTTCGGCAATAAAATTGTGGACTTAGTGAAAGAACAACTAAGTTAACAACAAGTTTACGTCCTATCTTAGAGTAACTAATATTATACAAATTACCTATCCTACTAATATTATAAACGTGGAACTTTGTAAGCATTGATGGATGGATGTTTGTTACTCTTTCAGGCAAAAACTACTGAACGGATCTAAATGAAATTTGGAATGGAGATAGTTTATACCTTGAATTAACACATAGGCTACTTTTTATCCCGGAAAAAGGTTCCAACGGGAAGACACGGGTGAAACCACGGAGCGCAACTAGTAGGTATTTTATAAACGTGAAAGTTTGTGAGTATGGATGTATGGATGTTTGTGCTCTTTCACGAAAAACTACTGAACGAATCTGGATAAATAAATGTGTGTAGCTTACACCCTGAATTAAAACATACTTTTATCCCGGAAAAGGGTTCCTGCGGCATAACAGGCAGACGCGGGTGCAGCTAGTGATTATACTGATGTTAAGTGACGATGTGGTCGAAGGTGGCGCCACGCTACACCTGGACTGGGAACTGGCTCTCAAGTGAGGCTGCCGGAACACACCGATAGGTGCACGGCGACAGATTGTTAACTCGAGGCTGGTAGCTAGCAGGCGAGCACTAGAGCATGCCCTACCACCAAGCTGCGGTTTCATCACGATGCTGAAAGCTCAAGCTCATTGTAGGATTCGAATCCACGACTATACAGATCTCAAGGTCACTAGTGATGTACTAATAGCGACAGTCCATCACTAGCCACTAAAACACGCTAAAGGGGTTTCATCAGCTCCATAAACATCTGAGTTTTTTACGCTGACCTTTTTAGGTTTTTTCTTCATTCGTTTTTTGTGCCTTGACGGACCTCCTTGTAGGTATTTTGTCCGACATATTTGTCGTTACGGCTTCTTAATTCAATTAATGTTTACAAATGTTTTGTTGTTTCGGTAAAATTTAAGTTAACACTCTTAATTAAGCAATCAAATGTAACTTACAAAAATCCTATGTATAGAAAAAAAAACACTTTTCGTTTGATCCTAATGTCAATACCTTCCTGGCAAGTTTTTCAATTTTTCTCTTCATGAGAACTTTTTTGGACTTCAACGAACACAACAAAAAAAAATTAGCGAATTGTTGAATTGCATGCATTATTCCGGGTTAAAAAGTAGCCTATGTTACCCTCAGGCCCGTTAAGATGAGGAACTGCCAATATTGGCTGCAGGGATCTCCTTTTTTCTCAGCAATTACAAAACATACAGAACTAATATTTATGTGCATTAAAGATCATGTTTTTGACATCAAATTGTCGGAATGATAACACGATTGGTTAACTTTCATAGCAGAGAAACAATGATCGAAAACTGCCCTCTAAAAAAAAGATTTTTATTTTACAGGCATACAAAACCGATTTAATAGTTGAATTTTTTTTCTGTATGGTATACACATTCTTCAAAGAACTACAGGTTTAGTTCTATAAGATTAACGATAGTTTTTATTTTAAACCAAAAAAAACTTTTTTTGACGCATACGACCTTACGGCATTAGTCTGCTCGCTTGCGTTTTTGCATGGAGCTTAATTTCAGGATCATTGTTTAACTCTGTGCAAAAAATTGTGTTCAAAGAAAGACAAACCAACAAACACACTTTCCCATTTATAATATTAGTAGGAGTAGAATGATAAACGTGGAAGCAAGACAGCGCTAGCTAACAAACGCAACGTTACTTTCCTACACCGCCTGGCGACCATGACAGTTAAAAAAACTTAAATTCAAGTACTTCAACTTTCCATATTGAAGTTATGACTTCAAAAAATGATTTGTCATTGCGCTTAATCACGTGGAGAGAGGCAACTGTCAAAATAATCTTGAGCTCTTTCATAAACAATGTTGTTTTTATTTCCAATATGGCCGCCTTTCAAAATGTGTCCGTTGTAAAAATAGCCTGGTGGTTTTACAGTGCGGTACAAAAATACAGTAATTACTTGAAAAGGTTATTTCATTCTTTTTCTTTTCTTGTTATTCTGCTATGTTAATCAATGAGTGTTTGTTTAATTTGATTTTATCCTTCTCATAGATATAAGTTTTTTTTTATTTGTATTGGCGTCACACGATTAGTGTATTTGCCAGTATCAAGTATTTCAAACTCAGTGAGTAGAATCAAGTTTAAATGATGATGATGATGATGAGATGAAGGGATGAGGATAGTGTTTAAGTAAAGTAGTGGCACTTTAATTAAACAGTTAGTTATAAAATATATTAATTATCCACGGTTTGGCTTAATAGATATTTGATTTTGACATTACTTCTATGGAGCTTATGTCAATATCCTATCTCTAGTTGGACAAATTGGTTATTGAAACTAACCGTTAGTCAGCTTGATTGCCGCCAAAAACACACAAAACAGTAAATTAAAATTGTTTTTTTTGTTACAGGAATCCAAGATGGCCGCCAATGAATAAAGAAAATCCAATGTACACCATGGAGTCGTTAGAAAAAAGGCTTCACACCGACCGCGACGCTAAAACGAGTAGAATACCTACAATACAAGAAGTAGACGCGACAAAATCAAAAGAAGACAAAAGCCAGATGACGTCAGTAGACCTGAAAAGATTCTGCAAGAAATCAAACTACGTCATCTACGACAATGTTTATAGAGACGAAATCAAAAGGAGTTTAAGGATAGACAATAGTTTATACACCTATTGCTTCTTAAGTGTCCTTCTTAGCTTTATCCTAGGCCTTTCAATTGGCGTAGTCCTAATGGGATCAAATCCTAGTCCAATAGAAAACAGACCTAGAAGTAAACCTTCACACGAAGTCATTATGAGAACTTTGAATTCTGTAAACCCTAATAACGCTATTAAGACTGATGATAAAACTAACGATAGAGAAAATGATAGAGAAGATAGATATTTAGCTGTCTCTTTCACTGGAGAACATAAGAAGTACGATAAAGAAGTGTATCCTAAAGGATTGACAGAAGACATGAAGCAGATATTGAAGGACAACAAAGAAGCCCACCATCGACATAAAATTGCAAATGTCAATATTACATTTGTTCCGAATGATATGACAGTGTTGTACGATAACATTTATTGGGGTCCTGAAGTTGAAAATTCTCTCCCGCAAGGTTATGGAGAGAATACAGCGGAAATTTGGGAAAGCTATGTGGATCAGAGTGAAATTGTCAAGATGGAATCTGGTTGCGGAAGAATGCAGAATAGATTGGTCACTTTTAGAGACGGGATTCAAGCATGCGTTAGATATAGGCAGAACACAGATCAAATACAAGGAGAAATATTCAGTTTTTACGTCGGAAGACTACTTAAGTTAACTAATCTTGCCCCATCTGTGGTCAAAGTTGTTGATCTTAAAGATGGTCTATGGAAAAACGTTGCCAATGATATAGCTGCAGCACAGTGGAATTCAAACCGCGCTGTTGTCCTAACTCAGTACATACCAAGTCTTGAATCTGCAACAATCCCTGACATCTTCAAGCCTGCGAGCAGACACCTGAACAAAGTTGACGTTTTCAAAATTGCCGCAAAAGAAAACGTCACTGTGGAAGTTTCAAAAGAGGTTTTAATCAACAAGTTGAGATCAAAAACGGTCAAAAAGGCAAAGGAAGAAGATGAGGTTGAAAATTTCGATCATATTGATATGAAACTGAGCAAAAAGGTTGTTCAGCAATTTATTGAGTTGGCACAATGGTCAGATTTGATTATATTTGATTATTTGACAGCGAATTTGGACAGGATCGTGAACAATTTGTTCAATTATCAATGGAACGTGAACATAATGGATGGACCGGCGCACAATTTAGCAAGGAAAATGGACAGCGGGCTGCTTCTTTTCCTAGACAACGAATCGGGACTGCTTCACGGATACAGACTCTTAAAAAAGTACAACGTGTACCACAGTCTAATGCTTGACAATTTGTGTGTGTTCAGAAAACGGACTGTGGATAGTCTTAAAAAATTATATGATTCCCAATCAGTAGGTGCCAAACTGAGTGATATATTTCATAAGAAAAACAATGCAGTTATCAGGGACATTCTTCCTCCACTGCCTGAGAAGAATGCTAAGGTCTTACATGAAAGGATTGGGAAGGTTTTGAGTCAAGTTGAAAAATGTGCGACGAGTTTTAGATAGCTATTGCATAGGAAACGTTAAGGCTGCTCTCAGACTTGTTGGTACAGACTCTGTACACGGTATTTACGAGATATGAAGTAAAAATAATGGATTAGGTATTTTGGGAGATGTTTCCGCACCTAATCCAGCTAATATCGGGTTTTTGTTCCACGACTCTTACCTAATACTAGTGTCCCTTACTGGCTGAAAATAATGAAAACTATAAACCGAAACCAGCAACGGATCACTTCGCGTTTTCCGACGATAAAATTAAAATATAGGAGTTTAGTAAATACTCTGTACAGTACCCCTAGTACAGGTTTTGATAGTTTACAAAAACTATAAAAGTTTTCGTTTCCATACATACATATTTTTTTCAGCGAATCTTACCGAGACTTGGAGGAACTGAAATCGTTAATACGGGTTATTTTGAATCGTTATAATCATATTCCAACAATGTTATTGAGTTATTTTTTGAATTTAAGCAGATCGAGTTGCCACTTTGACAAGTCGGCGGTGGTAAACGTCGACGTTTACCGAAACTTTTATCGTTTTCAAAACTTGTACTAGGGGTACAGATCGTGCTGAGAATAAAACTATAATGGACCAACAAGTTTGGCAGCGAACTAAGGGGGTTAAAATTTGCTAAATCATTAACTTTGTTTCCGAAATCGCTACACCTGGACTGGGAACTGGCTCTCAAGTGAGGCTGCCGGAACACACCGATTGCAAAGAAGAATATTTAGCGAATATTTAATCTCTTCACGATGATGTATACAGAAAAGTGAGTATTATGTATTATTAGCATTTTTTCGATACCAAATAAATTATTATTTATTGTAAAAAAAAATCTACTGTGCCAGTTTGTTTGTGGTATGAAATGGCAAACTTTATTTTTTGAGTTTAAAAATAATGTTTAGTCATTTTGTGATATTTTTATCACTAAGTATTTAGTTTTATACTTTTGTAAATACGCTTCTGAGTTCGTCTGAAAAAATTAAAAATGTATTTAGCATGTTTTGAGAATAGGACTTAACCACTTTTGAAAATTGACAGCAACAAAATTGTTTGATAACCTTTTTTAGTTTGCGCTTAACATATTTTTGTGTATGAAATCAAAATCTCTTTTTGAAAAACTGTCACAATTATTATGAAGACAAATTCTGACGAAAAAGCTTTAAAAATGTGTGAATAAATGTAAAAATTATAATATAGAATTATTCAAAATAAATAAATTTGTAATAGATATATTTTGTATTTTCTTTCCCTTTTCCGTTAGAAATGATTTAAAAAGATATATTGGGGAAACAAAGTTTACGTTTTTCGCAATTTCACCTGATGTTAAGCGATGAGGCGCTTGAAGGTGGCGCCACGCTACACCTGGACTAGGAACTGGCTCTCAAGTGAGGCTGCCGGAACACACCGATAGGTGCACGGCGACAGATTGTTAACTCGAGGCTGGTAGCTAGCAGGCGAGCACTAGAGCATGCCCTACCACCAAGCTATGGTTTCATCACGATGTTTTCCTTCACCGAAAGTGCAAACTCTTTGCAAGACATCCAACCCACGACCTACGTATTGCAAGTAGTGTTGTCAATCAATAGTGTATCGATAGCAAAAATATCGATTGTTCTTATCGATACCTTGAAATATGAGAATACTATTGATTCAGAGATTCAAGGAATATATTGCATTCCACAATGTAACAATAGTTAGATATCTAAACATATATAACTCAAAGGTAACTGACTGACATAGTGATCTGTCAACGCACAGCCCAAACCACTGGACGGATTGGGCTGAAATTTGGCATGCAGGTAGATGTTATGACGTAGAAATCCGCTAAGAAAGGATTTTGATTAATTCTACCCCCAAGGGGATAAAACAGGGGATGAAAGTTTGTATGAAACTTTGTCAATTTTAAACCGATCGGGCTGAGACTTTGCATGCATAAAGCTGTAGCCCACGCGGGTGAAGCCGCAGAACGCAGCAAGTTGGTTTGAAACAGATTTTTATACCCACTTCAATATCTTTTCTTACTGATGTGCCTTCCGCCTTGAAATTTCCATTTTTCCCACGGAAAATATTTATAAGCTATTCTTCTCCGGGAACATTTTCCCATAATAGCTTATAAATACCTGCTTATGATAATTGCTGATGTTTATTACACGCGTTTATCGCGATAAAAAGTATCCTGTGTCCTTCCCCAGGGTTCGAACTATTTCTACAAATTAATAATATTTTTTAGAGCGTTTTTAAAGTGTTATTTTTATTTTTTTTACTTTTAAGTCTATTTAGTCATATGAGCCCAAAAGTCAAACAGTCAAAAGTCAATTTTTCTATCAATAGGATACATTTTGATCACTTTAAAACTAGTAACGCCTGTTCCAACCTCCTTACGCCGGCAAAAGAACAGGCAAGAAACGCCCGGCAGGTAATTTTTTTGGCGCGATCACATTGACAATTTTATTCTTATTACTAATTGATTGAATTGGAGCAAGTTCACTACAATCCCAAGTTTTTTTTTGTCATCTAATGGTCCGATATTTTTTAATTAGCTTTACTAATAACATTTCTCTTGTTTGGTTGTACACATTGGGATATGGGAACATGAATATTAATGAGTTGCGGGATCACAACCAAAGCAGACCAGACCCCACAAGCAGCACCCGTTCACGAGTTGACGCATGTGCCAGCCATCGCTTTCCTCGATCATATGAGAGGGAAGAGGGCGACTCGACACACGAAAAACTCGAGGGGTTTACTAGTAGCCACTGCAAAGATCCCCTACCCACCTTCCGGCTGCATCATCAGATCAGGTCGCTGATACAAAATTATTAGCTTGCACTACAAGTGTAGCCTACATAACCACGTCACCACTTAAGTGAGCTATATGTTGGTTCAGACACGTCAAGCGAGAGACCTCCCGGCGATGCGGGCGGGCACAGAGTAAGCAGTACAGAGGGGACTTGGCTTTGATGTGAATTTGGGAACTAATTTTTGTGCCTGAAGAATTATTAGTAACGTAGGTAGGTAATGATTATTTTTTAACCGACTTCCAAAAAGGAGGAGGTTTCTTAATTCGCTCGTATATTTTTTTTTGAATGTCTGTTCGCAGATAACTTCGTTGTTATGAACCGAATTGATGATTTGTTTTTTTTTTTGTTGGAAGGGAGAAGTCCATGATAAGGAAACCAGGATCTGAAAATGGCATCCTAGAAAAATCGAGAGGAACTTGAAGTAGATTTTTTTATTAAATTTTTTTATATTAACTAGCAGCGCCCCGCCGTTTTGTCCGTATTAGATAGATTTAGGGATATAGCGTTAAAAAAATGCAATTTTTATGAAAAAAAAACACAAAAGCTCGACAGCGTCATCGCTTGCTAATTGGCGGAATATCGGAACAAAAAGAGATAACTATGACACAAACTTCAGTTTCTTACTCTATACTAAACTTTAGCAGGTACAATAAAACAACCTTCAAAAATTTGTCCCCTCTGTCGCTCACATCTTTGACCCATACCCCGTTTATCTAAAAGGCTTAAGGTCCGATAGCAGGTATGATTCATTCCATTTATTTTTTTATCCTTTAATGTGCTTGCCCTTAAGTAGTGTCCTAGCTGTCACGGGGACTACACATTTAGGGGCCCGTAAGTAGTTTTGAAAACACTAAAGTTTTTTTTACTTCTTACAGGGTAGCGTTTGACCACAAGTCACCTGATGTTAAGTGACGATGTGGTCAAGGGTGGCGCCACGCTACACCTGGACTGCTAACAGAGGCAGATTCTTATATTGCAATTGCATCAGGATTGGTTTAGAGGTTTAGTAGGGATAGATAGAAACAATCTTTGATAAACTGCCTAACAAAAACCCTTTTTGTCTCGTAACCAGATTGTAACAATAAATTGGTAGACAGATTGCACCGTCAATAAGCTACTTTATAAAAAAAAATTGGGGGACTATTGCACACAAATTGAGCTAGCCCCAAATTAAGCTCGAGACTTGTGTTATGGGTACTAGACAACGATATACATACTTATATATGCTCGAAATAAATAATCGATCCGATCCGTTATCCGCGGTTCTGGGTCGATATGTCATGTCTTAATGTGTCATTTTAGTAGGTACTGCGGCTTACAGGTTACTAAATTAATACATTTTGACATGCCATATCGATCCAAATCCGCAAATAACGGATCGGGATCGATTATTAATTTCAGGCGTTAGAGAAATAAATACTTATATAGATAGAAATATCCAATACTCAGGTACAAATTATATAATTAAACTTATATTATATACAACAAATCAAATATATACAATTGGATAAAAAAATTAAACTAAATTGTTCGATTCTTGCAAGCATTGTGGAGGGTAGATGGTAAAAACTCCATCGATGCTTTTTTCTACAACCGTTTAACGGTGGTGGTTAGTGTGTCATCGCGATTCGGGCTGAGTGAACGTTTTACTCAAAACCTACCGTTTCCTTCGACCACCTCCGTCGTGAATCTATTGGAGCCTCCCTTCGACATTGTAGGGTGCTGCTTGTTTTATGAAGTTCTGGAATACAGTGAAACCGACTGCGCAGTTCGGCGTGCCTGGACTGACCGCTGCTGCTGCCCTGAGCGGGCGTGGATCAAAGGTTGGAGTGTCCATATTATCTATAAGGCTTGCAGGGATAGTTTTATTCGCCCCTCACCTAACGGCTCACGACGCACCTCATACAGTTCACTTATTGAAAATCACCTCCCCCGAGACTGTGTAGACCGCACATAAATACTAAAGCTAAACTATCTATATAAAACTAAACATCTACAAATAAAAAACCTGATTTAGGTCGCTGCCTGCAGGTAGAGTGCCCAAGAGACTGGCGACATTACCTCTTTGAATGGCTAGGCTGATTCGTTGACCGAGGTAAGCGCCAGCCCTTTGGTCACCCGTGGCGTCAACGAGCCGCTTGGCGAGCTCTTTAAAAAGTATAAGAGCGGCAGGACCCCACGGACCAAGAGTTTCAACCCCAAACGGAGCAAAAAGATAATATATATAATTACATATTTAGTTTGAAACCTGCTTAGTAATAACAAACCCATTGATGACCCAGTAGCCAGATGTAATTAAGTAATTCTACTCAACATCTGACGTCATGGGGTGATATTTAAAGATCCCAAGATGATTCGAAACGGTGAGGCCATGCCTCGTTAACGTGTACAATGTATTATTTTCCCAACTTGCCTTTTATGTCTTGTATATTTCTACCTATATAAGTATTTATTTCTCTATATAAGTATGTATATCGTTGTCTAGTACCCATAACACAAGTTTCGAGCTTAATTTGGGGCTAGCTCAATTTGTGTGCAATGGCCCCCCGATATTTATTTATTTAATTAATAGAAATTCTCAAGTAATCCCAAGTGAAATACAAGACTTGTCGATTTTTTTACAATTTATTTAGGTAGTACTACTTTTTTTTTCAGGCACTACAGCTGACTTTTACGATTTTTGATATACTACGTCCAATCATCTTGAACATATGTTTTATACTATGCTTTTATAAAACAAATAGGTGAAATAATTCTTCTATCATCATCATCATCATCATCAGCCTTTATGAGTCCACTGCTGGACATAGGCCTCCCCCAAGGTACGCCACTGAGCCCGGTATTCGGCTCTTCTCATCCAACCACTGCCAGCCACTCGGCGCAAGTCGTCGCTCCACCTAGTCGCAGCGCGTCCTACACTACGCTACGTCTGCCAAGTCGCAGTCTCCGCTCAAGAACACGTCTACCCCAACGGTTGTCGGTTCTGCGGCTTATATGACCAGCCCACTGCCACGTCAGCTTGCTAATTCTATGAGCTATGTCGGTGTTCTCTGACTTCTATATTCATTGCTTAATACAACAGTTTTTTGCGTTTTGATCGAGCATATCCTTGCGGCGGAGAGGATTCGAACTGGGCCACCATCGCTGTCTTGGCGGTGGAATACCTAACCTGCAGGTAGGTACTTAATTCTACGCTTATTAGAATCGGTGGCGTCGTTCTGCCTAGTTAACTTAATTATCTGGTAACACATCCGATACCAGTGTAGTTTTTTTTACTAAACTTCATGAGGTTTGAATGTTATTTCATCCGATTCCGATTCGAAACGGTGTGCGGTCACACCTCGTTGGTAAGTTAACTAGGTAATAATTGAAGGTGTTATAAAAACAGTGGTTTGTTAGTATTTTTGCAAAAGAAGCTTAAAGTTTCGAATTTTTTCAATGTTTTTTTTTTGTAAATTTTCTATATTTATCCTGCTATTCGAAGCAACTAATTCACAAAAGCAAAAACCATGAAAATTGATCTAGCAGTTATCGAGTTTTAAGCGTGGTAACAAACCCAACATCGTTTTAAATACATACTAGTTGCACCCCGCGGTTTCACCCGCGTCTTCCCGTTATCCCGCAGGAACCTTATTCCGGAAAAAAGTAGCCTATGTGTTAATCCAGGGTATAAGCTATCTCCATTCCAAACTTCATTCAGATCCGTTCAGTAGTTTTTGCGTGAAAGAGTAACAAACATACATCCATCCATACTCACAAACTTTCACGTTTATAATATTAGTAGGATTTAGATTTTAGAGGATATATAAACAATTTGATATGATATAAACAACATGCCCATAGCGAATTTCCACTGATACAATGCAAACAAATTTTATTTAAAATAACGTCTACGGAACACTCGTTTTTTTCCTGTCTCCACCCTTCACACTACATCAATATAATCGGTCATAACCCCGCACTTTGCCTTAAGTGCGTCCAATGCTGTCACAACATAATACGTACATACAAAAAACACATACGACTTTATCTCTATATATTTTTTATTTATGTGCAAAACGTTTTGGTGAGCTTTTATAATAAATTTGAAGGATTTTTATTTTACAAACAACAATAGAGATATGAAATACTAGCTGCTCCACGCGGTTTCACCCGCATCTTCCTGTTATCCCGCAGGAACCTTTTTCTGGAACAAAAAGTAACCTATGGGTTAATTTTTTTATATTTACAGGGTAGCGTTTGACCGCAAATCACCTGATGTTAAGTGACGATGTGGTCGAAGGTTCCACGCTACACCTGTACTGGGAACTGGCTCTCAAGTGAGGCTGCCGGAACACACCGATAGGTGCACGGCGACAGATTGTTAACTCGAGGCTGGTAGCTAGCAGGCGAGCACTAGAGCATGCTACCACCAAGCTATGGTTTCATCGCGATGTTTTCATTCACTGAAAGCTCAAGCTTATTGTAGACTTTGAACCCACGTGCTACGGATCGCATGGTGACGTCACTACCGCTGAGCCATCATCGCTATAAATACAGGTTAGCTATCTCCATTTCAAATTTTACATAAATTCGTTCAGTAGTTTTTGCGTGAAAGAGCAACAAATATACATAGACATACCTACTCACAAACATTCGCGTTTATAATTATAAGTAGCAATACAACATGTGATCATTTTAAAGCCCAGACCAGCAAACGAACGGTTCTTATCCAAAATAGTTATAAATAACGAAAATCAGCACCAGTGTGAATTTTAGAAATGATTCGGACACCTACTAAATCAAATCGTGAATAATACCTATAGAAAACAACCTAAATGTTAATAAATAAAATAAGATATATTTATACCTAATCCAGACTATAACATTAAAATCATGCAAAAGTATCCTAGTCTTTCTCTTTCTACTATATAAAAATAAGTCGGGTTTTCCTTCCTGACGCTATAACTCCAGAACGCACGAACCGATTTCCACGGTTTTGCATTCGTTGGAAAGGTCTCGGGCTCCGTGAGGTTTATAGCAAAGAAAATTCAGGAAAAATTTCAACAGAAAAGCGGGAAAATCTTTTTTCACATACAGCGCCATCTCTGATACATAGCATGTACTACACCGTATTCTTAAACAAATGATTGTTTGCAATTACAGATACAAGGACAAATTTATCATTTGCATGGTTCAAAACAAAAAAAAAAAATTTTTCTTCTTTTAATCACCAAACGAAATGTTACATAAAACGAAGCCCTGGTGGCGAAACGGAGTTCGCCGGGTTTGCTAGTCTTATTATATAACTCAAAGGTGACTGACTGACATAGTGATCTATCAACGCACAGCCCAAACCACTGGACGGATCGGGCTGAAATTTGGCATGCAGGTAGATGTTATGACGTAGGCATCCGCTGAGAAAGGATTTTGATTAATTCTACCCCCAAAGGGGATAAAATAGGGGATGAAAGTTTGTATGAAACTTTGTCAATTTTAAACCGATCGGGCTGAGACTTTGCATGCATAGAGCTGTAGCCCACGCGGGTGAAACCGCCGGGAACAGCTAGTAATACATATAATACACGTGGAAGTTTGTGAGTATGGATGTTTGTTACTCTTTAACGCAAAAACTACTGAACGGGTTTGAGTGAAATTTGGAATGGAGATAGCTTATACCCTGGATTACTTGCATAGGCTACTTTTTATACCGGCGGGATAACCGGAAGACGCGGGTAAAAGATATATTTTTCGCAGCGTGGTCGTCTCAGCTGATTTTCGAAGAAGCGAAGTATTACGAAGTAGTCGATAGTTAATAGATGATTAATCGATAGCCATAGCAATCGCAACACTATTTTTAGGCAAAATAGCCTCACTTGAGAGCCAGTTCCCAGTCCAGGTGTAGCGTGGCGCCACCTTCGACCACATCGTCACTTAACATCAGGTGACTTGTGGTCAAACGCTACCCTGTAAGTAATAAATAAGGTACAGAAACCAGAAAGTCACCAATATAAAAGAATTTGTGTGTTAAAATAATATTCAAATTGGTCAAGCTATTTTTTAAATTAGCACCATGACATTCGATCTAGCTTCTAAAGTCGTAACTGTAGAGTCCAAATTGGCGTTTGACATTTGATATCTATTTAAAATTTTAATAGAATCAATAGATATAGTCAAAACGGACGCTTTTTCGCATTATTCATACGAAAGTTTTGGTTGGACTCGGTATTGACAAATGGTTTTACGCAGACGTGGGAAAGGTGTTTCATTTTTGTAAATGGATGCGGCATTTTGACTTCTCCAACATTTTGTATGATTTTGTTCCAAATATTCAGTTATAATAACATCCTCTTTCACATGCAAGCAGTTATTTCCAGTAATTATAATATTTTAATATTTTCATGCGCCCGCCCTAAAAAACTTCCCGCCAATACGCGTGACAAAATCTAGTAGCCCTTTTTCTTTTTTTTTTAAAGTCCTCCGTACGTCTTTCTGAGAATATGGCATTTTACAATTTTGTGCTATTTTTTTTCTTAGCTTTTTACCCACGACGGAACGGAGATGGTATATGAATTTGGGGTTAGAGGATTTTTTGTTTGTTTGTGCTAATCCATGTTGCCATTGTTCTCCAAAACTACTAGTCTGGTTTTGATGTAGTTTTCAGTTACGGGTTCGGGTTTGATTGGTGCATGTTCTGTAATATCTATGCTCTCTAAAAAGTTTAAAATCAGTTATCAGTCAGCTGTTTTTTTTATAGCGCTTTACCACTGGGATTTGGTTGTCAAGTGACGTTGTCAGAACACAACAATTAGGTGCTAGGTGACAGATCTTTATCTTCTCATGTACTGAATGGCAATAAAAGGCGTTGTTAGGCCCTTTGAACAGCGTTGCAAACTCGTTCGAGGATATATTGTACCGAACTTCATTTCAGATATACAATCTTTGTGTGACATACCTCGTATAAAAAAATCTTGTTATAAAAAAAATGTTTATTCAAGAAATAGGTAACAAAAAGAGTAGACTTATATAGCAACGGATATAAATAACATAAATTGCAAATTGTAAAAGGCACAGGAACGCGCGCCCTCTCACGGCCGCGCTACCAGAGGCAAACCCCGTCCCCGAACTAAGATTGAACTTGTGTGTCAGGGTCCGGGTAATGAATTTGTTCTTACGACAACGTACAACGTAAACTCCGACACAGACTGACTGACTACACTAGCCTATCCACCTACCCGTACTCTCTCTCTCTGAGAGAGCCCGTAATCTCCCACGCGGGCTCAGTGCGGGTTGGTAGATGTCGCATGCTCTTGACTGTTGCGGTTCTTGGACATGACGGTTCCCTCACGATGTTTTCCTTCACCGTTTTGAGCGATGGTAAATCTGCACGTTACTGATTAAGTCATAGGTGCGGGCCGAGAGCTACCATCACTCCTGATGATGGTGATGATGATGATGATAAATGCCACCTCCACACCGTAACGTTCTCTCGTCCATGTACCATTTATTAGTGAAGTGTCTGTAGCGAACAATTATTCAAATGTGCTGTAATTTATAGTGTGGAGACGAGAGTGTTGTGTGTTTAAGGAGGACGGCTGTGTGCAAGATGTATCCAGTCAAAAATAGAGCAGTTAAGGTCAAAAGTCACTAACAAGTGAACATATACAACAGTTTTACGATTTTCTTCGACAATTTACGCCCGAAATTAATAATCGATCCTGATCCGTTATCCGCGGTTTTGGATCGTAATGTCATGTCATAATGTCATAATGTCATTTTAGTAGAAATATGTCAAGCCGTAGTACTAAAATTATTATTATGACATGACATATCGATCTAAAACCGCAGATAACGGATCAGGATCGATTATTAATTTCGGGCTTTAAACACTAAACATTGATCTACAGTGTAAATATTTAGAAAATGGAGTACGAATCGATCATCTCGTCATCGGAACAAAGCTCATCCACTCACTACCGAGTCCTGGAAATCCCACACCTCGCGATTTATGCGCTCCTTTCTCCCGCATACTTGCAAAATGTGGAATGAGCTTCCCCCACAAGTCTTTCAGCTGTGCTACAGATTGCAATCCTTCAAGATAGGTGTGAAAAGAGTTCTTAAAGGTCGGCAACGCATCGGCAACTCCCCTGGTGTTGCAGATGTCCATAGGCGACGGTGACCGCTTTCCTTCAGGCGGGCCGTCTGATTGTTTGGTAATCTATTAAAAAAAACACTTAATTAAACCTTAAAATGTAAAATAAAACTACCTATCAAACTAAACAAACTACTTAATCTAATAAACCACTACCAGTTGGCAACGTTCCCAAAATGCTGGCCGCATTGCCGCGTTGAACGGCAATGCTTATTCGTTGCGCAAAAATAGCGGACAGCATTTTGGTCACGGGTAGCATCGACCAGTCGCTTCGATATACCATTATTAAGCCGGATTTACATTACGAAACAAGTGTCATGCATGATAAAACTAGTTTCGTGAAACTAATTATTGAATTATTGAATATTACATGTGAAACTACTTTCGTTTAAATTATAGTGTCGTGAAATTATCAGTATCGCGTAGACAATGGCCCTGTCAAAATCAAAGCTGTATTTTCGTCTACACGTCCACTCTGCGCAGGTGTTGTCGCGACACTAGTTTCGCGTCGCATTTACATGATAAAAATTAGTTGCATGACATTAGTTTTACAAATAATATGCGCATTGCACGAAACTACTCCAGTGTCACAAAAGTAATGCATGCATTGTAAAACTGAACGTTTATACGTGAAATTACTGGTGAAATTAGTCTTATAAAACTAATGTCATGCAACTAATTTCGTAATGTAGTCCGGTTTTAGTATAAGAAGTTCTTGTTTCACTATTGCATTTCCCGTCCCTCCAAAAACATTCACACTTTTTGCAATAATAATATATATAACCTAGACTGAATATTTGAATCTGGTCAGACCAGCTTTTTGTAATTTATTACATCTACACTAATATTTACATTGAGGTTAATTTAGTCTGTGAGTTTGTATGTAAGAGGTAGTCTCCGGAACTGCTAAGCTGATTTTGAAAAATTTATTGTTAGGGAGTTTTACTATGACTTCGAAATTAAGCTGAAAATTTAGGGCTAATTGAAGTATGTTTATATAGTACGATACATGTAACGTCAAACTCAAAACAAGCTACGCCTGTTCCAACCTCCTTACACCGGCAAAAGAACAGGCAAAAAACGCCCGGATTATTTTTTGAGGGCGATCACATTTACTATTTTATTCTTATTACTGATGGATTGCATTGAATGAAATTAGCAATTTATTTCAGGAAAAAGTTATTAGATACAGCGGGTAAGAAACTGGTCTGCCCGCGGGGCACAACTAGTGAAATATATTAGTTAGATAAATATATAGGACATAATTATCGCCTGTGTCATGTTTATTGGAAGAAACATTTATTTTTATTTAATGGTTAAACGAACTTACCTTAAGTGATGTTCGACCATAATTATACTAGACGTTGCATTCGAAGATATTTATTCACTTTGTAGTTTCCTATTTATTGCACAGGGCGTTGCACATAATTTTTAGAGCTGTAAAAATAAAAATCAAATCACAAAAATATAAAGTTCACTGTTTCTGAACGATACCTTCCATGTCATAGGCAGTGCTGTCATCTCCGTCATACTTCATTCTTTCAGAGACACTTATCTCGTTTGTTAGTTGTATGGGCTTTAGTAGCTGGGTTCGGGTGGGACTATAAATATCTTCGAATGCAACGTCTAGTATAATTATGGTCGAACATCACTTAAGGTAAGTTCGTTTAACCATTAATTACACTTCGACGTAGCATTCTCGATATTTATTCACTTTGTAGATGTTTAGCGCTTTCACACAAACGAGATAGGCAGGCAGGATTCTAGATAGAAAAATAAAAAGATACATTAACACATATAGACGAAAAAAGTGGAGTGATTATCCACATTATTATGAACCTTACGTTCAACCTAAAACCAATAAGTCAATTGATAATGTAAGCCCAATTACCGTCATTAGCATTCTTGCTTGAATATATTATGAATTACCTTTGTGAATGCAATACTAATAAGCTTCCTGACCATCCTGTTGTTCATTTTATAACATGGACAGAACTCCTTATAACTAGCCGAGGTAGAAGTGTAACGGCTACTATGTGCCGCAAATACCAGTATTTGCACCAAACTATAAATGTAAGTATGTCTAATGTATATGTGACTTGTGGTAGGAGCAATGGATTATCTCTTAGATGTATGAATTAATTTCTTTGATGGAGGTAGCTCTTAGGTGCCATGGCATCTATCTAAAATGATAATACTCTCTCTGGATATATGTTTTCTCTGTGAGGTAAAAAAGTATAACTAGATTAGGCACCAAAGTATTTGTAGGCGAAATCAGTAATTAGTCTATTTCTAGTAAGTGCTTCTAGCCAAATATTGATTTCCATTCGTGCGACTTACTTTAATTTCGCACTCGTTGTATAGTTGACAACGCGAGGAAAGGCACAAACTTTTTGGATATGGAATCAAAAGCTTAACTCTCGTTTGGATAAAATTACTACAAGTGATTGCGTACTAGGATCTCATGTAGATACGTATTTTGAATAGCAAAGTTTAATTCCGTAAACTTCTTTTGTGAATCTTATAATTTGGTCATCTAAATAACACATTTACCTGATATTAAAACAGAAGCCGAACGGCGAGTCTGTACCTGAATGATATTCAGAGACGAGAATTTAAATCGTATTTGAGAAAATAGGAAAAAATATGGTAATACTTTGAATTATTATTATTATCCCATGTGGCTTTATTCTCGGGTCTTTGCCCGGACCTTTATTAGGCATTGGCGGAGCCGTAGCCAAAGCTAAGAGGCCACGCTAAGGGTGAAGTGTACTATTACAACAATGCTAAAAAGTTATCTGAGTTCTTATTGAAATTATTGTTATCCAATTATTATTATTTCTGAAATTATTATTATTATTATTATTTTAGTCTAAGTTTAAATTATAATTAATTTTGATACCCCTTGGAAATATAACTATGTTTGGTTGATAATACCTTCGAAACCAGGATATAATGCTACCAGAGAGGGTGAAATGGATCAATCTTCTTTGGAAAAGTAAAAATAATAAGAGTAACTAAAGGCCTTCTTAGGCCTATTAGCTGACCATGACTCCCGTGCAGTGGCTTGATCAAAATAATATTTCTTAAAAATACAGATAAACTAGAATAGAAGGAAGACGTAAAATAAATGAGTTTCCCAATCCAATGAATGCATTGACCATAGGGTCCATAAGGTCAGGCTATGCCAAAGGATCTTTTATCTGTAATAATATGTATATACCATCTAAAACATAAATGTGAAAAAAGTGAGACAAGTTCAATATTGTGATGGTATGTTTGGTTGTCAACTTCACATACAAAACAATTGTGGTCTAAATGGGTGCCCATTGGTGTGAATGAATCTGAAATTTAATGAATTATAAGAAAGAGTATAACATGCATAAGTAAATATAATCATCTGCTTAGTTTTTTAATGATGTAAGTTTTTTTTTTTTTTATAATATTATATGCTTCGCACAAATATTCTTGTACATAAACATCAACTTAGGGACTCCAAAAAACAGTTCGTGATTATGATCATGATAGATCACAGGCACCTGGAGCCAGGTCCCATTCAATGTTTTGGTCCTTTATTAATTAATATATATTATTTTGTACGTATATTAAGCTATCTTTGCTTAAGCTAGTGCAAGATATCTCTGAGAGTATATTAGACATCTTCATTAATGCAGACAACAGCGGTACTCTGCCCATGTTTATTCTGTTAATCCTTAGCAAAGCATTGAAGGCCAATGTAGGCTGATTTCAATTCTAATAATAAAGTATGCTAGTTGTGATTGTGTGATCCCAAAACAAAAAACTCACGTTACAAAAAAACACCCCGCCTAATAAGGGAGGCACCTATGAAGATTTCTAGAAGGTACTTACCACTGAGTTAAAACATTATTTTTCCCAAGACGACTCTGACTTCGAGTTTGATACATTTCTCATATAAATCATTCGTAATGTTATGCAGTTTGTAATTTTTCTTTCTATACAAAGTAAACTGCAGGGTAGGCTGAGAAAAGTAACCTAAGGTACAAAGGTTAAAAAGGTAAAAAGGCCCTGATTGTCAATCTGCTTAATCTGGAAAAATATTTTGTTTCGTCAGGTATTTTTAAGTTTCTTTTTTGTAAACTTTAAACACATATAATGACTGTTCTGTAAATATGTAGTATTTCAATGCCGAAATGTGTGTGTTTTTTGTTTCAAATCTAAATACATTTTTGCTTGTTTTAACACAAATCTTAACCTTTTGAGAAAGTTTAATGAACCCTCTAAGCAAATTTTAAATTATGGTCATTAAATGTGTAGTAAGACATCAAAATAACACACAAGTAACAACAGATCTCGGTTTCTAAGATAATTACCAACTGGTACAGAAGCCAATGACAAACCAAAGGAAGTCATTGAAAATCGTAGGTTATCTTGAAGTTTTAAATTATGGATAGGAACTTAAAATTACGGTTCCTTGATGTGGACATAATGTATATAAAAAACCTTACTTGGTAAATATTAGCTGTGTGGATATCTTCCATTTTAAAGTCTTCAGTTGTTATTGTCCTTCATATTCAAAATGAACCTGATGTCTAGAGATGTAGGTAGAACGCCAGCCTTGCTAAACTTTGAATGAAGGCCAGAGCTTTCTTAAATTTTTTCTTTGTAAGAAGTTTAGTTTTTAGCATTTATTTCAATTTTCTATCCAACTGTATATATTTCGTTGTTTTGTTGTTATATAATAAAAGACAAGTGTTTTGTGTTCTTGTTTTTTGTTTATGATTTATGTCCCACAGATATAAGTCTAGAAAATGACTGGCTTGTTTTAGCCTTTATAAGGAGTTTATCCCGACTCTTTAAGTTCGTGTATAAGACTGCAGAAAATTCTAAGTTGAACCTTGGTGCCCTCTGTAAGCTAGGTCTTCAGGTATTAGGGTTTCCTTTATCGTGGTTTCTTCTGCCTTTACCATTTACACTAGGATTCTACCCCAACGTTTAGATACCTTATCATAAATCGCCCACCAAATAATTCATCTTTCCGTACTGGATCTATGAATGCATTTTGGCTATAAAAACTCTGGTGCGGCAGACATTGGCTTTTCGCTTGAGCTGGGACATGCTAGCTGCATCTGCAGTATCTATACCTAGACCTGTCGGAATGAATGTACGGGATCTAACCCGGTTATCATCATCAGAAGACCATTGTCGCGGGTCTGGTGTCGGTGACCTTGGATGATTATGGTCGAGCTTTGTCTGATCAAGAAGATCCAGCGCCATATCAGGTTTTGTACGTATTCACGCTTCACCTATAGACTATTTGATTCAACCAGCTGCATGTGCAGTATTGAAGGTTTTAAAGTCATTGTCCGTACTCACGTTACGCCTCTTGGCTGTATGATTCAACAAGCTGCGTGTGCAGTATTGAAGGTTTTTAAAGTTATTGTACGCACTCGCGTTACTCCTTTAGACTGTATGATTCAATAAACTGCGTGTGCAGTATTGAAGGTTTTTAAAGTCATTGTACGCACTCGCGTTACTCCTCTAGACTGTATGATTCCATAAACTGCATGTGCAGTATTGAAGGTTTTTAAAGTCATTGTACGCACTCGCGTTACTCCTCTAGACTGTATGATTCCATAAACTGCATGTGCAGTATTGAAGGTTTTTAAAGTCATGGTACGCTACGCACTCACGTTACGCCTCCAGACTGTATGATTTAAAGTCATGGTACGCACTCACGTTGCGTCTCTAGACTGTATGATTTAAAGTCATTGTACGCACTCACGTTACGCCTCTAGACTGTATGTCATGGTATGCACTCATGGTACGTACTCACGTTACGTCCTATGACTGTATGATTTAAAGTCATGATACGCACTCATGGTACGCACTCACGTTACATCCTATGACTGTATGATTTAAAGTCATGGTACGCACTCATGGTACGACTCTAGACTATATGATTCAGCAAGCAGCGTGTGCAGTGTTGAAGGTTACAATACGCCACCGGAGTAACTCATTATCAGCCGAGCATCATGCAAGAAAAAAGAATGGAAAAATCATGAATTATGTGGGTAGTTAGAAAAGAAAAACTACGCAAAAATCATGAGGAAAAAATATCAGTTATTTTCCAAAGTATGCGCCTTTTCCCTAAAAAGGAAGGGACAAAGGCAAATTTACAGATAAAACTAACACACAGTTAATGACCACGAACTAACCTTGATCGTCCGAACTAGTTGGCGAGTTTCGTATCTTGCGTTCCCAACATGTTATTTTTCGTCATTATTTGGACTTATGACGATCTTTTCTCCATAACACTGCTTTCAACTAACTTTTTCACAAAATTTCCAATAAAATAACGAATTTAATCGATAAGTCGAAGCTGCGACGCCCGCACATAAAAAAGGAATGAAGTATGACGGAGATGACAGCACTGCCTATGACATGGAAGGTATCGTTCAGAAACAGTGAACTTTATATTTTTGTGATTTGATTTTTATTTTTACAGCTCTAAAAATTATGTGCAACGCCCTGTGCAATAAATAGGAAACTACAAAGTGAATAAATATCGAGAATGCTACGTCGAAGTGTAATTATATTTTTATCTTTAACGATGTGATCTGTATTACCTAACGCCTGAATTTAATAATCGATCCTGATCCGTTACCAGCGGTTTTTTTTTTTTTTGTTATGGCGTCACACGATTAGTATATTTGCCAGTGTCAAGTATAAAATATTTCAAACTCGGAGAGTTGAATCAAGTTTAAATGATGATGGTGATGATGATGATGAAATGATGGGGTGAGGATAGTGTTTAAGTAATAAAGAATCTGTCGCCAAGCACCTATCGGTGTGTTCCGGCAGCCTCACTTGAGAGCCAGTTCCCAGTCCAGGTGTAGCGTGGCGCCAGCTTCAACCACATCGTCACTTAACATCAGGTGACTTGTAGTCAAACGCAACCCTGTAAATAGTAAAAAAAAAAAGTAAAGTAGTGGCGCTTTACTTAAACTTTACACGGACTTTTTTGGAGCAACAAGAAAAGTCACTTTCACAACTTTATTTCGGGGACTTTTTTGGCGGCAATCGAATTGTCAACGTGAAAATTTTGTTTTTATTTCCAATACTTGTGTTTCTTCGAGTGATAATGTGTAATATTGGTGGATTATTAACCATTATGTGTTCGTTAATGTGTACGAGTGTGGGAAAATGAAATAAAGTTGTGAAAGTGACTTTTCTAGTTGCTCCAAAAAAGTCCGTGTAAAGTTTAAGTAAAGCGCCACTACTTTACTTAAGCACTATCCTCATTCCATTATCTCATCATCATCATCATCACCATCATCATTTAAACTTGATTCAACTCTCTGAGTATGAAATATTTAATACTTGACACTGGCAAATACACTAATCGTGTGACGCCATTACAAATAAAAAAAAAAAAAAAAAAAAAAACTTTATTTCAATTTCCCACACTCGTACACATTAACGAACACATAATGGTTAATAATCCACCAATATTACACATTATCACTCGAAGAAACACAAGTTTTGGAAATAAAAACAAAATTTCCGCGTTGACAATTCGATTGCCGCCAAAAAAGTCCATCCGCGGTTTTGGATTGATATGTCATGTTATAATATGTCATTATTATTTTTTTAATTTCTAGGGCTTGACTTATTACTACTTGGTTATATTACTTACATGGTTTCATCACGATGTTTTATTTTCTTCCGTCATCGCCACCGCATCGGTAAGCGCGAAGTTTTATGCAAATTTCACGCAAGAAGTTTTTAATGTATTAATTATACACATAAAATCATATTATGGTTATCTATATTTAATAAGCAATTTAGTTATGCTTAATTTAATATGGAAATGTGATGATTAAATCATTTTTTATTGGACGCTGAACTAGTTTGGGCTAAGGCGATATTTCGACGAGCGTTTTTGTCGCGGCGATTGTGATGATAGGTCATGTGACTCATTGCAGTCTATTCTAATCACTCACGTACGAACCGTCAAAACCAAAAGAGGACTAAAACCTTTTTGTTCTTTTTTTACGCTGCAACGGATCGATGTGATTTTTTGCATACGAATAGTTAATTCGCCAAAGGATTACATAAAGCTACATTTTATTTCCAAAAATGAACTGTTTCTGTGGAAATTTCCATGCGGGTAAAATTTCCTTGTACTAATTATCCTACTTAATATTATAAACGTGAACGTTTGTGAGTATGTATGAATGTTTGTTACTCTTTCACGCAAAAGCTACTGAACAAAGGAGTGAAATTTGGAATGAGGTTAGTTTTAACCCTGGATTAACACATATGCTACTTTTTATCACGGAAAAAGGTTCCTGCGGGATAACGGGATTATATTGGAAGCTATGATAGCTCAGTTGTAATGACATCGGCTGGCGACCCGTAGGTAATGACTCCGAATCTTGCAATGAGCTTACAATCATCGCTTTCAGTCAAAGAAAACATCGTGATGAAACCATAGCTTGGTGGTAGGGCATGCTCTAGTGCTCGCCTGCTAGCTACCAGCCTCGAGTTAACAATCTGTCGCCGTGCACCTATCGGTGTGTTCCGGCAGCCTCACTTGAGAGCAAGTTCCCAGTCCAGGTGTAGCGTGGCGCAACCACATCGTCACATAATATCTGACATGCGATCAAACGCTACACCTGGACCGGGAACTGGCTCTCAAGTGAGGCTGCCGGAACACACCGATAGGTGCACGGCGACAGATTGTAAATCGCTCGTTTAACTGTCGCCTAAGGATTAAACAATATTTATATTGTTGAACTAGTTACTGTTATGGATAATTCTAATATATTTGATTATTTTGACAGAAGCTGTGTTAATAAATAAAACATAAATTGTTCCGGTTGTGTTTTTTGCTAACTTCTGTTTTGGAATGTTTATAGAATTTATATCGAACTAGCTGCGCCCCGCGTCTTCCCGTTATCCCGCAGGAACGTTTTTCTGGGATAAAAAGTAGCCTATGTGTTAATCCAGGGTATAAGCTATCTCCATACTAAATTTCATTCAGATCCGTTCAGTAGTTTTTGCGTGAAAGAGTAACAAACATCCATCAATTCATACTCACAAACTTTCACGTTTCTATTATTAGTTGGATTTATTTAAATCTAATCTATTCCCACTGCTGGGACTCCACCCTTCTCTCAGAGAGAGTACGCGCCGTAATCTCCCACGCGGGCCCAGTGCGGGTTGGTAGATGTCGCATGCACGCGAATGTTGCGGTTCTTGGACATGCCGGTTTCCGAGCGACGTATTCCTTCACTGTTTTGAGCGATGGCAAATCCGCAGTAGTATGACGTCACAAAGCTTATGATTCATCTCCCCATGTCACATGATGTCAAAGTAACACTTTGTTAAATGTTTCTAAAAATTACACTAAAAGTGATTTGAACCTGGGACACTAGATCAGCAAGTGTTGGCCGACTGCACCACTGTGTCGTTGTATTCATAGTAGGCTTGGGCAAAACACAAAATCGAAATATCGACTTTTTTTAAAAAATGTATCAATATAATATTTTTCGATATTTTTGAGTGCGATATACATTTACAACAGATGAAAAGGGGGGGCTAGCCACCACCCCCAGTCCCTCATGTTAAGAATATGTCTCCAAACACCTATCAGTGTGTTCCGGCAGCCTCACTCGAGAGCCAGGTGTAGCGTGGCGCTACCTTCGACCACGTCGTCACTTAACATTAGGTGACTTTTGGTCAAACGCTACATCTATAAAAAGTTTACAAACAAGATTATACATTACAAAAGGAACCTAAAAACCGACTGCGCCAAAATGAAGTACCCTATGTCACTCCCACAATAAAGACAAATCGAATGACACCTCATATGTTAAAATCCGTCTAGCTATTCAGGCTACAGGCCGTGTCAAAGAAATGTACGTACACTCGAAAAGCATAACCCTCCTTCTTTCTCTGTCGATATTTCTGCTCGATAATTATAGAGACTTCAAAAATAATATCGATATGTTATTGTCACTCGCCACATCCCTAGTTCAAAGGCTTATATGTGTATCTTGAGTTGATCTCATAAACGTTTATGACTGAACGCTTCAATAATAACTGACATGGATATATTTGGTCCGCCACGTCTTGATACTTGCTAACCGACAACAAAAGAAGACGTTATCCAATCGACATTTTTTTCTCTTCTTCTTTTTACATCTATCATAGTACTAAAATGATAGCCTATGTTAGCACATCCAAGGTATAAGCTATCTCCATTCCGAATTTCATCAAAATCGGTTTAGTAGTTACTGTGTATATCGTGGTAAGAAACATTCACACCAACCTCTTTTTGGAATAATCGCACTGGCCAGCATGACGATTGCATGAAAAAAGAAACATTTTTACCTATTTTTCTGCACCTAGCATTTTCCTCGGAAAAGTTGTGTGTTTCGCTCGGCTGCAAAGTTATTCTGCGTCTCGTACCTTTGAAACCCTCGCTACGCTCAGGATTCTATATTTGAACCGCTCGCTTCGCTCATGGTTCAATCCTAGAATCCTTCGCTTCCTCAGCTTTCAATACAAGTACCTACTCGCGCCAAAAAACAACTTTGCAGCCTTGCATGGTAAATAACTATTAAGTTAACAAAGTACTAAAATGATTTAGTCGCGCTTCTTAAGTGATGGTTATTATTTATATTGATTAATAACATTGTATTAGTGAAATAACACGCATCAGCGAGACTTCACAGCGGGCCGGGCCGGCGCGACTGTTTGTTTAGGTTCCGGGGTTCCGTAGGACGGAATAAAACCCTACTTCATATTTCATAGACCTACTGTAACGCTTTTGTTTAATTTTCTCATAGGTATTCGAAATTAAAAGAAATAACTCAAACAAAAAAAAAAATTAGTAGGATACAACAACAATAATATGTGATCACTTTAAAACATCAAACTTAAAACTGTCTACGTCTGGTCCAACCTCCTTACGCCGGCCAAAGGACAGGTAAGAAACGCCCGGCCGGTAATTTTGTGAGCGCGATCACATTTTACTATGTTACTAACTAGCTGTTCCCCGCGGTTTCTCCCGCGTGGGCCACAATTTATCGCGATAAAAAGTACCCTATGCCCTTCCCCAGGGTTCCAACTATCTCCGTACCAAGTTTCATTTAAATCGGTTCAGTAGTTTAGCCGTGAAAGCGTAACAGACAGACAGACAGAGTTACTTTCGCATTTATAATATTAATAGTAAGGAATAGTAAGGATTGAATAATTTGATTGAACATACATAAACACTCACAAACTTTTTGACATTTTTAACACACATTTTGCCGCAAAATTAAAATAAAAAGCTACGGAACCACCGTCTTAAAGAATGCTCTAGCTTCATGAGTAATTTTTAAAACTATGGATTACGTTCCGGATTATACAGCCCCACTCAAGTACAGTCGGACGCAATATCAATTGTATTTAGTTGAAATCTTTACAAATAACAATTACTCCATCTACGCCCACGGCTTTGGCTGTACCATTTCGGATTATGACTGAAAAGTTGACATCCTACTAATATTATTAACGCGAAAGTTTTGATGTATGGATGTTTGTTACTCTTTCACGCAAATACTACTGAACGGATATGGATGAAATTTGGAATGGTGTAGCATTGTTTTTTTCTTCCTATCTCTAACTTTCAATCCTCAACTTTCTTTGCGAAACGGAACGGAGCAACAGGGCTAGTTGCCATAGATCACTTCCAGGTAATCGATTTTTAATCGAATAAATTAAATAAATTACTATAATTTTCCAGAAGCTAATAAAAAAATACACTAAATTAATAATCCTCACATATAAATATATTATTCTATTTAAATCGCTTCCTGGTGGATTAACGCATCCCTTTTGTAATTATTTTCAAATTAACTAGAATAATCGAGTCGCCAAACCGATTCGTACGAGTTGTCATTTTTTTTCTTGACCTCTTCCCTATGGCGTCACTTCTTTTTTAAAAGTCAAAAATTCAAAAGTCAATTTTCATTTATTCAATAGGATACATTGTGATCACTTTAAAACGTCAACTTATAACTAGCTACGCCTGTTCCAACCTCCTTACGCCGGCAAAAAAACAGGCAAGAAACGCCCGGCAGATTTTTTAGGTAATTTAAACCCTGGGGAAGGACATAGAATACTTTTTATTGCGATGAAATGTAGTATACGCGGAAGGAACCACGGGGAACAGCTAGTGAAAAGTATATTTCGCCATTTTTTTCCACAAATTTTAAAGATTTGATTGTTTGTTTGTATTGAATAGGCTCCGGAACTACTGGACCGATCTGAATAATTCTTTCACCATTAGAATGCTACAGTGTTCGTAATGAACATTCTTCTAATATTATAAACGTGAAAGTTTGTGAGTATGGATGGATGGATGTTTATTACTCTTTCACGCAAAAACTACAGAACGGATCTGAATGTTTGGAATGGAGATAGCTTATAAAATATACCCTGGATTATCACATAGGCTACTTTTTATCCCAGCAAAAGGTTCCTGCGGGATAACGAGTAGACGCGGGTGAAACCGCGGGGAGCGACTAGTTCGTTATAATTTATGGAATTTCCTTTGCCAAAGATTCCAATTCATCAATAGAACTTACGTTTTGTGAATCACACTTTCGTACAAAAGACGTATGACGCATGAAAGAAAACCTTTTTGCTTGCTAAGTTTTTGTTACTACGACAAAATATGGTACAGGTTGTATTTTTGTTTGCCCACGACTTTTGAAGAACAGTAATGCAAGGGTATGTTTTACATGTACTCTGTTGATCCATCATCACTAGATATCTCTTAATTATTATAAATGCGAAAGTAACTCTGTCTGTCTGTTACTCTTTCACGCCTAAACTACTAAACCGATTTAAATGAAACATGGCACGGAAATAGTTTGAACCCTGAGGAAGGACATAGGATACTTTTTATCGCGATAAACTGTAGCCCACGCGGGTGAAACCGCGGGGAACAGCTAGTATAGTATAAAACAAAGTCGCTTCTCGCTGTCTGTCCTTATATGCTTAGATCTTTAAAACTACGGAACGGATTTTATTGCAGTTTTCAGCAATAGATAAAGTGATTCAAGAGGAATGGTTATAAGTATAATCCTACTTATATCTAAATATATATATAACTCAAATGTAACTGACTGACTTAGTGATCTATCAACGCACAGCCCAAACCACTGGACGGATCGGGCTGAAATTTGGCATGCAGGTAGATGTTATGACGTAGGCATCCGCTAAGAAAGGACTTTGATTAACTCTACCCCCAAGGGGATAAAATAGGGGATGAAAGTTTGTATGAAACTTTGTCAATTTTAGACCGATCGGGCTGAGACTTTGCATACCTAAGCTGTGGCCCACGCGGGTGAAACCGCAGGGAACAGCTAGATATGTATGAACGTGAAAGTTTGTGAGTATGGAGGATGGATGGATGGATGTTTGTTACTCTTTCATGCAAAAACTACAGAACGGATTTGATTGAAATTTGGAATGGAGATAGCTTATACCCTGGATTAAAACATAGGCTACTTTTTATCCCGGATAACGGGATGGCGCGAGCGAAACCGCGGGCGCAGGTATTGATATTGAATTTGGTCAAAACACCCTGTAAACGAATAGGGATGACAAAAAGTTCGCTATTTCCTGTGCTTCAATGCATCCCTACAACAATGGATTGAAGCGAAGGGACACCTTGACACCTTCAAAGGTGACTAATATCATTATTTATTGCCTAGCAAAGATTCCCGGATACGGTTTAACGTTTGAAATCGATTACAAAGCTCTTACCATAGTAAAGGAGTAGTAGTTCAGCTTCATATAAATCGGCCGTCGCCGGTTTGAATGTGTGCGTGAGTAGCGGCACCGTGTACGCACGCAATTTTCACGCACACAATCACATAAACGAAAGGAGGCGGCCGGGGCCGCGGCCATGCACTCAGTACGGAACGCGCCGCCTATGCGTCACCGCAAGAGTAGGCAATTAACTCGTCGAGCGGCCTTAGCTAACCTACTGTTCTTTAAATACTGTGCTCCTACACTGAATCTAAAATGATTTTTTTTCTCATTATTTAAAGTAGATACATATTGCATTTTTCTTCTAAAGACCCTCTGCTATGTATCATAAATATAGAGTTTAACATAACAGTCATGTTTTATGTAGATTATTTGAAACTATAATTACAGAACGGTGAAGGAAAACATCGCTCGGAAACCGGCATGTCCAAGAACCGCAACATTCGCGTGCATGCGACATCTACCAACCCGCACTGGGCCCGCGTGGGAGATTACGGCGCGTACTCTCTCTGAGAGGAGGGCGGAGTCCCAGCAGTGGGAACGTGAAAGGCTGATAATGATGATGATGATGATGATAATTACAGGGAATAATAGTTGTAATTAAGCCCAATTTTCAGCTTAATCTCGGAGTCAGTAACTTCCAGTTGTTGTCCGAAATTAATAATCGATCCTGTACCGTTATCCGCGGTTTTGGATCGATATGTCATGTCATAATATGTCATTTTAGTACTAGGGCTTGACAGATTACTACTATGATGACATAATAATATTATGACATGACATATCGATCCAAAACCGCGGATAACGGATCAGGATCGATTATTGACTACGAGCGTAAAATGAGCTGCGACGATCACGCTGCGACATGTAGCGGCTACAGCTTTATGCATGCAAAGTCTCAGCCCGATCGGTTTAAAATTGACAAAGTTTCATACAAACTTTCATCCCCTATTTTATCCCCTTGGGGGTAGAATTAATCAAAATCCTTTCTTAGCGGATGCCTACGTCATAACATCTACCTGCATGCCAAATTTCAGCCCGATCCGTCCAGTGGTTTGGGCTGTGCGTTGATAGATCACTATGTCAGTCAGTCACCTTTGAGTTATATATATTTAGATACAAAAAAATATGTAGAAGACCAACCTTTTACTTTTTAAATTTTCTCAAATCTGTGGACGTGCGTAAACGCGCCAATTACGAGAGAGCTGCGCTTGTTTTCGTATTGTTTAGTTTGAGGGGTCAGCGTTAGCTGGTCGTTGTGGGTTCAAAATGTGAATGTAAGTTTAGTACTTTTGTAGTGATGTGAAAAAATTAAGTGAATTGGATATTTTAGTAAAGTTTTTATTCTATTTAGTTTAAAGATCTTTATAATTGTGACATTAAAAATTAACTTATAGCGATGATAGCTCAGTGGCAGTGACGTCAGCTTGCGATCCGTAGAAAGTGGGTTCGAATACAACAATGAGCTTGAGCTTTCGGTGAAGGAAAACATCGTGATGGAACCATAGTTTGGTGATAGGTAGGGTATTTTCTAGTACTCGCCTGGCTAGCTACCACCCTCATGTTAAGAATCTGTCGCCAAGAACCTATCGGTGTGTTCCGGCAGCCTCACTTGGGAGCAAGTTCCGACCGCATCGTCACTTAACATCAGGTGACGTGGTCAAACGCTACCCTGTCAGTAAAAAAAACCATTCAAAATAAAATTAAAATTATTAAAAGGTAGGTTACAATTAGTTATTAATATAATTTTTAATTTTTTTGGGATCATTCAAGTCAAGAATAAAAAAAAAATACTTTTAGGCAAAATTGCTCCATCATCGACCTCATTATAATTTGCCATCAAGTGAGATACTGAGGTCAAATTCTTACGCACTTATTAGCAATAAAAAAATATAAATTTAGCTGAAAATACGCTTCATAGAATAGAGAATAAACTGAACATGATAAATTAAATTACATGTCTATACAACAAAACAAGCAAACCCTGTACTGGTTCACAGGTTTTTAGAATGTTGACTGATCTAAAATTTTATATATAGACTTTGGGACAGTATTAATCAAACACAAATAAAAGCACTTACAATAATCGTAAAGAACTATATTTGTATCTACCTACCAAAATATTAACGAATAATTCAATTTTATTTAGTTTAATAGTTTAGTTATAAAATTTAATGCCCCCATCACTAATGTCAGGCTCCTTTTCAAATTTCGAACTTTTTGTGTTCGATGTTTAACAAAAGAGTTTGAATTCGGTTAGTTAAGGCCACTCACACTCGATTTTTTTCTTTTATTTATTTTGTTTTTTATATCATATCTAGCATGAATGTACGAACTTACCAAGTTCTGTCAACGCTCTAAGACTTTGTCGTTATAAAATAACCTTTTTAACACTTTCAAAAACTTGGTCACGTTAAATAATTTTTATTGCGACAAGGCAATAAAAAATTTACGTTTGAAAACTTTTGTGACGAAGGCAGTCATCTTTGTGTATTTTATAATGACGGGTTGGGTAATATAAAATAAACAGAGTTTTTAATGAAATATAAATAAAATGCAGCCTATGCGGGATGTTTCAATTTCAACAAATGAAATCGGTCTACGATCCGTAGGACGCGGGTTCGAATTCTACAATGAGCTTGAGCTTTCAGTGAAGGAAAACATCGTGATGAAACCATAGCTTGGTGGTAGCATTCTCTAGTGCTCGCCTGCTAGCTACCAGCCTCGAGTTAACAATCTGTCGCCGTGCACCTATCGGTGTGTTCCGGCAGCCTCACTTGAGAGCCAGTCCCCAGTCCAGGTGTAGCGTGGCGCCACCTTCGACCACATCGTAACTTAACAACAGGTGACTTGTGGTCAAACGCTACACTGTCACTAATAAAATAGAAAAGATTTAGACTTAAATTTAAAAACGTGATAACTACGTTTAATTTTAAGTAACAACAATATTATACTATTGACAATGGATCTTTTATCACAATAACAATAAAAAAATCAATGCTTCGCGTTGAACGAAATTCGATTTCGATCTTTAAAAAAAAATTTCAAAGTATTCAGTTACTCTATGGTTATGCCAATCTTCAAAGCCGACAGAATTAAAAAAAAAGCATTCTCTGTGGATTAGCACTGACAAAAGAAAACGCGCGGAATTTCTGAACCTTATTTGTTTTACCGTTGTTAGTGTAAAAAGTTGAACGAAATTGAGCTCTAGTGCTTTGTAACAGAGACGAGAGTGTTTTTCGAAGCAGCAAAGCGCTTTACGAACGAATTTTGAGTTTTGAGCGCTTTAAAAGGTTCTACAACAAAGGTTTCATAATGGGGAATGGCTATTGGAGATCACAACGCTAGCTGAATATTTCGTTTTTAGATATTAAAGTACAGTGTCTCCTATGAACTTAGGTTCGCCTGGTACCCACGTCGCTACTTTCATCTTTGGCTTGAGGGCTACATGAATATAATTTTATATTTATTTGGTATCTTCTAAATTATGCACGTATGTTTTTAATGGTCCGGTTAACAGTACTACCGAAAGGAAAATATTAACGCTGGTCCGGTCGACTGTACTACCGAAAAGATTTTTTTCGATGGTCCGGTCAATTAGATTATCGCGACTGTACCACGGGCAAGAAGTGAAAATTGACAAGTTTTGTTTATAAACATAAATAAATAAACGTATTCAATTAGTAAGTAACAAATTATACAAGACAAATAAAAACACTTATCTAAACCTTAAAATGTAAAATAAAACTACCTATCAAACTAAACAAACTACTTAATCTAATAAACCACTACCAGTTGGCAACGTTCCCAAAATGCTGGCCGCATTGCCGCGTTGAACGGCAATGCTTATTCGTTGCGCAAAATAACGGCCAGCATTTTGGTCACGGGTAGCATCGACCAGACGCTTTGATGTATCATTATATATCGATTTGGCTCCCGGTCCCCACGGTCCAAGCGTTTCGACCCCAAAAGGCTCAAATATGTATCCACTGTCGAGATTACCATATTTGCGCCTTTTGAGGCCCTCGGCATTAGTTAGTGATAATAAGAAAAAAATTGTAAATGTGTTCGCGCCAAAAAAATTACATTTGATTGAATTGGTGCAAGTAATCCCAAGCATTTCTGTCATCTAAATAGTCCGATATTTTAAAATAAGCTTTAAAACAACTGTGTCTCTGTCTGTTACGCTTTCACACCTAAACTACTGAACCGATTTGTATTTGTATTTCTTTATTGTATCTAACAAGAACGGCATGCCATTTACACTCATTACACAATTAGTCAATAATATCATACAAAAAATTAGTCATCACACAAAATAAGTCAAAAACATAAAAAAGTAGGTACAATATTTGGAAAAATTAAAGACGTTCACAATAATCTAAACATATAGTTAAAACTGAAAAAAAAACAAGCAAACCAAAAAAAAAAAATAAATAAATAAAAAAAAAGAAATTTGATACAAAACTACAGAGACAGTCTAGAGCCTGGGAAACTACTTGTCACTGTAGCCCACGCGGGTGAAACCGCTGGGAACAGCTAGTTTTTTTTATTAAAATCAATTTTATTTCACAGCGCAAAATTATTTTCAAAATGGCCGCCACAGGTCCAAACTAAAACCAAAAGTGGGTCGCCTCCTTTATTTATAATTCCCTGGCGTAAAGTTTCACGTAACTCGAGACTAATCTAAACTAAAATGGGACAAAAGACGGATTTATCCCATTTCTGATATATTGTATTTTAAAATGGGGCAGAATTAACGTCTTTACATTTCGATCAATAATGGGTGTCTTTGGCAGATGCAGAGATTTCTTACCTTTGAGCTACGCAGCTGTTTTAGAATTACCAGCCTCGAGTTAACAATCTGTCGCCGTGCACCTATCGGTGTGTTCCGGCAGCCTCACTTGAGAGACAGTTCCCAGTCCTCATAATCGATCCTGATCCGTTATCCGCTGTTTTGGATCGATATGTCATGTTAGTAGTAATATGTCAAGTAGTAAAATGACATGTTATGACATGACATCGATCCGAAAGCGCAGATAACGGATCAGGATCGATTATTAATTTCAGGCGTTAATCTCAGAGTCGATGGTTAACATCCCTAGTTAAAAATAATAATAATAATAAATAAAATCAATTTATTGCCATTATAAAGAAACACATAGGTACATTTTATAGAAAAATAAAAACACAACATAGCAACAACAATATAACATAGCTCTCAGAATTTGCAAGTTGAAGTGGCAATGGGCAGGCCACATTGCTCGACGAACCGATAACCGATGGGGAAGAAAGGTTCTCGAGTGGCGACCACGAACCGGAACACGTTCTGTAGGTAGGCGTCCCACTAGGTGGAGCGGGGACATTGTAAGAGTCGCAGGGAGCCGATGGATGCAAATGGCTAACAGCCGTTTATGGCTGATGATGATGATGATGATGATACAATAAAACGGCAAAAGAGGTAAAACTCAGCTTGTGCTGTATTTGCACTTGCATGTGCACACAGCGCTGGTGTTCAGTTCGAAAAGTCGTTGTATTTCCCAGTACCTACTAAATAATTCAGTGTGACCACGATCAGAGGTTTCTAAACAAGCAGTGTGTTAGTAAGTGATTAGAGACTGGCCCGGTCGTGTGATTTCGGGTTAGGTTTCGTTGTTTGATGACAAATGTCGCACGTCTTGCTTCGACAAACAGGGTTACAGGATGGGTGGAAATTGAGAAGTTAATTTTTATTTTTTATCTTTCATTTGTAGCTGGACAGAAAAGAAAACTAATCTAGAAGTTCTGGATATGGATGGAGAAAAAATAACGCTATTAACAACAATAGAAAAAAGATTAAACATTCCAAAGGGAACAAAATTAAAGACCGGTCTGCGCCAAAGCAGCACAATTATTTCTGTCTCGTTTTTACAACAACAGTCAATAATATCAAATTCTTACTAATTCATTATGTCCTGGTACATTTAATTGAAATCAGCACATTTAGCTCTGTCTCCTTTTACATCCACAGTCATTAATATAGAACTCCTGCTAATTCATGATATCCTGGTAGCCCATGTCCGTCACAGAAAGTGTAGCTTTCCAACAGTGAAAGAATTTTTAAAATCAGTTCAGTAGTTTCGGAGCCTATTCGATGCAAACAAACAAACAAACAATCAAATCTTTCCTCTTTATAATATTAGTATAGAAGTATAGATAAAAAATTATTTTCTGTCAATGTCACTTGACAGTGACAGTCAATTTGTCTAGTACGTAGATTGAAAAGATTAGTTTTTGTTCATATTTGGTAAATAATGTTGATTTTAATGACTTAATTAAAAAAGGGCCGACTTCCAAAGCGTGAAGCGGAATGAAAAAGAAAACGCGGAGTGCGTTCAAAACAGCCAAGCACCGTGTAAGTTAAAAAATGTCCTAAGAAACTCCGAATTTAAAAAATCGATATCCATTTTTTCTACACTTTCTTTAAAATATCGTTTGTATAATCTTAATAGGCCAAAAATTAAAAATTTTATCGTATATAAATCGTTTTCATACGACCTCGGGTCCGTTTTGGCTATTGTTCTTTGACATAAACGTCATAGAGGTAATGTCAAATTTAAAACCGTGGATATATCGGTTACTTGGGAACAGCCATAAGACTTTTAGGCAGCTCCGCTTTACTTTTTCTTGGGTGTGAAAAATGAATACGTCCTGTATAATCTGTCACTTATGTGTAGAGGGTGGTCCGTTTTTTGTTCTACCACTGTACCGTAATCTAATACATAGTTAACTCTTTAAACCATGCTGTAGCTATAGACAAGAATAGCTGAATGTTATAAAACAGATAAATGACTTTTTTGGCGGCAATTGAGTTGTCAACGTGAAAATTTTGTTTCTATTTCCAAAACTTGTGTTTCTTCGAGTGATAATGTGTGATATTGGTGGATTATTAACCATTATGTGTTCGTTAATGCGTACGAGTGTGGGAAATTGAAATAAAGTTGAGAAAGTGACTTTTCTTGTTGCTCCAAAAAAGTCCGTGTAAAGTTTAAGTAAAGCGCCACTACTTTACTTAAACACTATCCTCATACCATCATCATCACCATCATCATACTTGATTCAACTCTCTGAGTTGGAAATATTTTATACTTGACACTGGCAAATACACTAATCGTGTGACGCCATAACAAAACAAAAAAAAAACAGATAATTCTACGACTAAAATTATAAAGAGGTAACAGTTGTTTGTTTGGATATAGGGGGTTATCTCCTAAACTACTAAACCAATTCCGAAAAAACTTTCACTAATAGCAAGCTACATTATCTCCAAGTGTCATAGGCTACGTTTTTTTCCAATAAAGTAGAGTTTTCAATAAGAAATCACGATATTTGTAAAACAAGTCGGAGAAGAATGAGACGACTGGCTGCTTCATCAGCTCACGCTGGCTAAACGGTTCGATTAGAGTTGATGTAATGTGTGAGAGAAATGTAGGCTTCCAGTAGGTCTACAAAAAATCTGTAACATTAAATATCTTTTATATTTAGGTAACGATTTAGGGAATAAAATTGTAAATAAATAAATAAATATCGGGGACAAAGCCCCAAATTAAGCTCGAAACTTGTGTTATGGGTACTAGACAACGATATACATAATTATATAGAGAAATAAATATGTACTAAAAAAAAATGTGGTCGCATCCTAGATTTCTTGCCTGTACTTTTGCTGGCGTAAAGAGGTAGGGACAAGCGTAGCTAGCTTTAAGTTTGACGTTTTCAAGTGCTGACAATATATTGTATTCTACTGAATAAACATTGAGAAAAGTTATTCTGGCTGACAAAATCTTTGCTTACCTGTGCGAAACCGGGGCGGGTCACTAGTGTCACTTCTACTTATATTATAAACGTGAAGTTTGTGAGTATGGATGGATGGATGTTTGTTACTCTTTCACGCAAAAACTACTGAACGGAACTGAATGAAATTTGGAATGGAGATAGCTTATACCCTGGATTAAGAGGACGCCGTGATAAACAATGAATCTGAAATCAGCTCCATACAAAAACGCAACCGAGCTGACTAATGCTGTAAGGTAGTATGCGTCAAAATAGGTTTTTTTTCATTCAAAATGAAAACTATCGTTAATTTTATAGAACTAAACCTGTAGTTCTTTGAAGACTGTGAACCATATACCATACGAAAAAAAATCAACTCTTAAATCGGTTTTGTATGCCTGTAAAATGAAAATCTTATTTTTAGAGGGCAGTTTTCGATCATTGTTTCTCTGCTATGAAAGTTAACCAATCGTGTTATCCTTCCGACAATTTGATATCAAAAACATGATTTTTAATGTACATAAATATTAGCTCTGTATGTTTTGTAATTGCTGAGAAAAAAAGGAGATCCTGCACCCAATATTGCCAATTCCTAGTCTTAACACATAGGCTAATTTTTATCTTGGAAAAAGGTTCCTGCGGGATAACGGGAAGACGCGGGGCTCAGCTAGTGATGTATAAAAAAAGGTTGTCAAATACTTCCTTAGCATGACCTGTTATTTGTTTAGGGTATTTGTTTTATCTTGTTATAAAATGTGTTATTTGATTTCTTTCGTTGGGGTTGTAGACTTGTAAGTTTATTTGATGTTTAACTGCCTTATTTACAGCTAGCTGCGCCCCGCGGGTTTCACCTGTGTCCGGGATATAAAGGTGCACGGCGACAGATTGACGCCTGAGGCTTAATATAAATGTAGAGAGATTGTGACAGACCTGCGATTAGGGTATTTCTTTATTACTTACAGGGTAGCATTTGACCACAAGTCACCTGATGTTAAGCGACGATTGGTCGAAGGTTCCACGCTACACCTGGACTGGGAACTGGCTCTCAAGTGAGGCTGCCGGAACACACCGATAGGTGCACGGCGACAGATTGTTAACTCGAGGCTGGTAGCTAGCAGGCGAGCACTAGAGCATGGCACCACCAAGCTATGGTTTCATCACGATGTTTTCCTTCACCGAAAGCTCAAGCTTGTTCTAGGATTCCAACCCACGACGAATCGCGAGCCGACGTCACTATTAGTCACTGAGCCATCATCGCTTCATTCATGTGGTTTTTTTTTCATAAGTATTTTTTTTTATATTTTTTGTATACTAAGTATTACTTTTAGGTAATTAGCAAGGAAACATTGTTGTAATTAGCTCCAATTAGCAATTTAATCTCAGAGTCGACCTCTGAAGTCGACATGTTACTGAGCTCTGTTGAACAGGCCTTCAAACAAACAGACGGCACGTGTGGAATTCGAGTCTTGTAGCGGCCTTTTTTATTCCGTGAGGTTTTTTAATTGCTCTAACTTGGAGCTTATTCCGGTAATAAAGGAGACGTTTCGAAATGTCTGGGCTACATCTTTTGTAAACCACGTATTAAAGAACTAGCTGTTCCCGGCGGTTTCACCCGCGTGGGCTACAGTTTATCGCGATAAAAGTATCCTATGTCCTTCCCGAGGGCTCAAACTATCTGTTTACCAATTTAGTTTAAATCGATTCAGTAGTTTAGGCGTGAAAGCGAGACAGACAGAGTTACTTTCGCATTTATAATATTAGTAGGGATTGGTTAGGCGAGTTGAAAACGTTATAGAAAACATACTTGGAAATGTTAGCATTATTTTGACAAACCCCTTCGAGATAAAGATAAAGATAAAGATAAATTTAATTTGTATAAAACATGAGTGGTTAGTACAGACAAATGATGTAGGTACAATGATCTTATGGTAATAGAGAAGCGTCATGTTTTGCCGTTATTGGCGTACAAAATCAAGAGATGCTGAGATACTGTCACCATGAAATAAAATATGCAGGTACATAAAAATTAACTACAATTAAATTAAACGAACATTAGGTGAACATTAGAAATAGAAAATACAAATAATAAAATAATTGGTTAATTACATACTAACTCGAGATAACTCAAAATTGCTATACTGGTTAAATATATGCGAGCAGCAGCCGGCAAAAGCTGTATGAAAATCCATATCTGTTGTAGCCAAATAAATAAATTATTAAAATAACTAATATGTACAAAGTTTTAATTTCGGCGCGTTATTTGAGAAAATGAGGTAGGTACTGTACAAGCCTCGGCCACAACTGGACATTGATGGACTTACGTACTATTACACGTTCGTCCGGAATAAAAAGTAGCCTATTCCAGGTTATAAGCTACCTCCATTCCAAATTTCACTCAAGTTCATTCAGTAGTTTTTGCGTGAAAGAGTAACAAACATCCATCCATCCATACTCACAAACATTCACGTTTATAATATTAGTAGGATATGGCGTCGATTCGGTTTTGCATTCTCTAAAACTAAACTAAGTTTGACAGGTCTAATAGTAATGCTGTCCCATTTTTACTTCATTGGTTAGAAAAAGACAGCAACACTATTAGACCTGTCAAACTTAGTTTAGTTTTGGAGAATGCAAAACCGAATCGACTCCAGTAGCATACACGTTTCTATGGCTTCTTTCATCTGATGTCTATACTTTTTATCACGAAAAAATACAGGATCACAGGGAAAAAGCGGGCGTACGCGAGGGGCACAGCTAGTAACAAATAAGAGAATAGAAAGAGGCAGAGGCAGTGTCAGCTGACAGCCACTGCCGCCAACAATGTCATAATCACAAGTATGTCTGTTTGTTTGTATAACAGGTGAAGAGCAAAGCGGACGTTTTGAAAAATTAAAAAAAAATAATGAAAAAGGTCTTGTTTTTATTTTTTATTTATTGCTTCACACGGTTTGTATATTAAGCCAGTTTCAAGTATTAAATTGTTGATGAAGAAACAAAAGTTTTGAATAAAAAAAAAACATTTTGACAGTTCAATTAGGTACCGCCAAAAAGACGACTGGGACTTTTTTGGCGGCAATCGTATTGTCAACGTGAAAATTTTGTTTTTATTTCCAAAACTTGTGTTTCTTCGAGTGATAATGTGTAATATTGGTGGATTATTTATTAACCATTATGTGTTCGTTAATGTGTACAAGTGTGGGAAATTGAAATAAGGTTGTGAAAGTGACTTTTCTAGTTGCTCCAAAAAAGTCCGTGTAAAGTTTAAGTAAAGCGCCACTACTTTACTTAAACAATATCCTCATCCCATCATCTCATCATCATCATCACCATCATCATTTAAACTTGATTCAACTCTCTGAGTTTGAAATATTTTTATACTTGACACTGGCAAATACACTAATCGTGTGACGCCATAACAAAACAAAAAAAAAAAAAAGACGACTGCAAACTCAAATCAAAAGTTCTTTGTGATAGACGTCGGATCCTTTGCTCAATAACGTCCAAATCAAGAGATCTAAACCTATGTTCACATCCTACAATAAGCTTGAGCTTTTGTTTAAGGAAGACATCGTGATGAAACCATAACTTGGTGGTAGGGCATGCTCTAGTGCTCGCCTGCTAGCTACCAGCCTCGAGTTAACAATCTGTCGCCGTGCATCTATCGGTGTGTTCCGGCAGCCTCACTTGAGAGCCAGTTCCCAGTCTAGGTGTAGCGTGGAACCTTCGACCACATCGTCGCTTAACATCAGGTGACTTGTGGTCAAACGCTATCCTGTAAGTAGTAAAAAAATACCCTAATCGCAGGTCTGTCACAATCTCTCTACATTTATATTAAGCCTCAAGTGTCAGTATGTCCGTTTTACTCGCAAGCTCGTATTCACACAAAGTATGTGTAACAATACGACGTAAATGAGGCGCGGCCATCTTGGAAAGAGAAAAAAACGTGCGAGCAAACTATAGCAAAGGAACTGTGTACCATAGTAACTACTACCTAATGTATGACCTGCTTCCTGCCTTTGGTACTAAATTAATTTACCAAAATATTACATATACTATCTATCTAAATATATATTTACGGTTTAACCTCAAACTTATTTTTTAAAAACCAATTTTTAACAACCAAAAATATTTACTTCAAACAAAAATAATTAATTAACAAAAATTGCAAAGACCAACCAATAGTACAAAAATAAACGCTAGGAAAATGTCAGAGTGATGTTGCTTCGATGACCGCTGGAGGCAAAGTGAGTCTGAGCGCTTGCTCGCGCTGCCTTTTATACTCTCGGTCGCTGGATAGGTGTCTCATCTTCTACACGGCCTTTCCTGACAGGAGAACGTCCTCGATCTCCTTTAACTCTGTAGATCTGTCTCTAGTATCGGCATGGAAGCTGCAATCTCTTGTTCCTCGGGTAGAATGTAGGCACCTCCAGTCACGTCATCAGTTTGCTGGGTTCCGGAAGTACCAGGCTGGTGTTCCTTATTTCTAGGCAGCCTTTCAGGTCTGGGCAGTAGCTCTTCATCTGGCAAGGACACCTCGGCAGCTCCGGGAGTGGACTCTTCATCGCTATTTACGTCTGCACAGGACATACAAAACCAAACCACTCATATGTGTACGCAGGCATACACGCGTGCGTGATTTGGTATTAAACAAGAAACACATAGCAAAATCATTAGGAAATAGGCATGGCGATACATAATCACATCAGGGTGTATTGAAAGAGGCATACGTGATGCGTATCTTAACACCCTCAAAACAGAAGCACAACATGACACATCTCCTGTCAACAAGTCAAGTCATAGGCACGCCGTGAAGCCTTACTTGATTAGGTGCCGAGACAGAGGCACGCCGTGACGCATGTCCCCAACACCTCTCAGATAAGGACAGTAAGTTAGATCAGAGGCACTGCGTGACGCGTGAATCGGTAGGGTGGTAAAAAAGAGGCACGACGTGATGCTTATCTTAACACTCATGTCAAACACATACTCATATATCAAAAATTGCAATTAAAAGAATAGAGGCACGACGTGACGCGTGTTCTAATAACTGCACAACTCACCATTAAAGTATGCCGCACACACATCAGGAGTCCACTCTCCGCGCCACGGAATGATGTACTCCGCCGCAGCTTGTGTCGACTTGCCGTGTGAGCCAGCCAGAAGCTCCAGCTCGTACCTCCCCTGAGGCAGCACCTTCACTACACGGTAGGGACCGCGCATGCAGGAGTCGAGCTTCCCGGTTGACTGTGCCTGTTTTCTAACAAAAACCAAAGAATTGAGTTCAAAAACCCGGGGAGGTTTCCTCCCCTGGTTGACATAAGCATCTTGTTTGTCTTGGTTCTGCGCGAGTCGCTCCGTAGCCCTTTGTCTGCTCATTTCGCGCAGAGCCTCCCTGTTTGGACTCGATCCTTCCAGAGCTACATCACGTACCAGACTTCGAATAAGTGGTGTCGCAGCTTCAATACCCACCAGCAGATTGAGAGCAGAATACTGAGTCGTTCTATGTTTGGTAATGTTGAGTACCAATTGAATCTTCCACATCACCTTTGGCCATTCCTGCTGTCGATAGTTGCATTCTACGCGAATCATGTTAAGCACCGTACGACAATAGCGTTCAACCTGTCTGTTGGATTGATGCATCTCAGGCGTTACCAGATGTACATTACAACCTAAACCCTTGACCCAGTTAAGAAATTCGGCACTTTGAAACATACGACCCCTGTCGCCTACAATCAGTTTAGGTGTCCCAAAAAAAGATATGACGTTAGAGACGTGACGTTTTAATTCGTTGGCCTCCTGACGATGCATTGGATAGAGTAAACAAAACTTAGTGAAGGCGTCAACGACTATTAAGACATGGCGATAGCCGTCAGCTTCTGGTAACGGTCCTAACGTGTCCATGTGGACGGTCTCGAAAGGTGTATCAGGTTTTTCCCATGAATGAATGGGTTGAAATGGGGCTCGCGCTCTTTTTTTGTGGGACAGACATATCAAACAATGCGTTACATACTTTTGAACAAATACTCGCAGCCCGGGAAACCAAAAGTGCTTCATGATTAGATCGACAGTTTTTTCAACTCCAGGGTGTTCGTGCTCGTCGTGGAATATGCGGAGGAGGCTAAGCCGATGACCCTTCGGTATGAAACATAGTAGTCGACATGGTTCACCAGTTGGTGTGTGTTTCGCGTACAAGAGATCGTTTTTAACCATATAACGAGTCGCGTCTAACTGACCATCAGCTAACTTCTGAATGAGGGTCTGTGTCTCTTCATCAGACGCCTGGGCAACTTGTGCCCAATTTTGCGGTTTTTGGACAGTAACCACATTGACGGGGTTCCGACTAAAATAATCGGCGTGTGCCAAAAGTGTGCCCTTTCGGTAGTCCAGCCCAAAATCAAAATCCTGCAGGTACACCCACCACCTAATCACTCTGGGTAACAAATCCTTTTTTCGTTGTGTAAGTTTTAATGCATTACAATCTGTGACTACAGTAAAGTGTACGCCCACAAGATAATGACGGAAGTGCTGCAGCGCTTTGACTACAGCGAGGGTTTCGAGTTCGTACGAGTGGTACTTACTCTCGGCGCCCTGTGTCAATTTTGAAAAATAGGCAACCACTCGTTTTCGACCCCCCTCATGTACCTGCATTAGGACGGCTCCATAACCAATTGAGCTTGCGTCTGTATGAACCTCAATTGGTAAGGAGGGGTCATAGATCGCAAGGACAGGCTCACTGGTCAGATTTTCGACAATGTTTTTGCGAGCACTCTGCTGTTCTAACCCCCAGTTGAAATCTACCCCCTTTCTAGTCAAAGCAGCAATACAAGCAGTCTTTTGCGCAAAACCCGGTATATATCTGCGAAAGTAACTAGCAAGACCCATGAACTGACGTACCTGCTTTACGGTTTTTGGTTCAGCAGATTCAACTAAAGCTTTAATTTTCTCATGGCTCGGTCGAACCTGACCCTGACTAATACTACGACCAAGATATTCAATTTCTGTAGACAGAAAAGAGCATTTTCGCAGATTTATGGAGAAACCTGCCTTCGTCAAAACACTAAGTACCTTGTGCAGTAGAACAAGTCCCCGGTCTATTGTGTCACTCAAAATTAACACATCGTCGATATACACAAGAATTTCTCCAGAGTCGATAAATTCACGAAGGGTTTTCGCTATAATACGTTGGTATACGACGGGCGCGTTAGCCAAACCGTATGGCATCTTTAAATATTCAAAATGACCTTCGGGCGTAACAAACCCAGTAAGAGGAATGGACTCCTCCTGGACAGGAATCTGATGGAACCCTGTCGCCATATCTAAACTCGTAAAATATTTACTTTGTCCCAGCCTATCTATATGGTCGTCGATTCTCGGAAGCGGAAATCGATCCTTAACTGTAATTTCGTTTAGCTTACGAAAGTCCACACACATTCGATCGGACCCATCCTTTTTTTTTACTAGGAGTATTGGGCTCGCGTAATCAGACTCCGATTCTTGAATAATTCCCTTGTCTAACAAATCTTTAACTATTTCGCGAACGCGAAGTGTCTCGGCGTGTGAAAGGCGATAAGGTCGATAGTTAACAGGCGCGTTGCTATTTAGTTTGATAGACATACTTCCCGTGGTTACAGTAGAGGTAGCAGTACCGGTTATAAGATGCTCAGAAAATTCATTAATTATGTCTAACAATTGTTGTGACTGAGCACCGACTAGGGGCGTGTTAATTGGGATCGATACATCAGACTGAACGACCATCACTTCATCCGGAATAATCACCTCCCTCGTAAGTTTCTGAGAATTCCTTGTTCGAACATACCGGACCCCTTCCCTATTCAATACATCAGTTCCTACTATGATCGGAGTGTTCATAAATTCGGACTCCACGACAAACAAATCAACCTCTAAAGTAATACCATCGAATTCAATTGGCAATGTCACAAAAGAGGTGCTTTCGAGCTCCTGGCTGCCTAACCCTTTGAGCACACGAAACGCTGGTTTGCGTCCACAATTGAAATGCTTCAGTAATGATGATGAAATAAGTGATATGGTTGAGCCACTGTCTATTAAAGCATCTACGGGTACCCCTTGAATTACAGCTACAACTACATCATTATTGCGGGTAGTTTCGTTTTCACGACAAAAGTTAACATCATTTTTATTATGCAACTCTGACCTCTGTTTTGCAAAACAGGATTCAACCGTGTGGCCAGACTTTTTGCAAAAGGAACAAATTTCGGACTTTGTTGGCAAAAATACGGGCTTAATATTTGTATTACCGCTGCTTTCAGCGTTGCTAGTCGAGGCAACGCCTCCTGAGTCGGTCCTCCTCTTTTTGCAGAAAGCTTGTACGTGACCAGTCAGACCACATGAAAAACATCTACCCTCTTGGAACTTACGCTTCCTAAATGCATTGGAGTCTGACACATTTTTCGAAACTACGTTTTGTGAAGAAGGACGCAAGACTTGGTTTTTATGAACACTAGACTTTACATACACAGAGAAAAAACTTACCAAGTCATTGGGTAATAGTCTGGCATTTGTGGCAGACGCTCGAATCGACGGGTCAGTAATGCCACGGATCACAATCGCCGATATCAATTCGTCACTAAGCCCCTGCACTATGCGTAAACGAAGGAGTGAGCGGCGAGCATAGTCTGCATATGTGGGGTAGCTATCGGACGTTGTACTCATTACGTCATACAAAATGTTTGCAATGTCAGGCGTTTTTGGACACAAAGGCTTAAACTCCCTTTTAAAAGTACTCCACGTGCGATCGCCGGTTACCCACTCATCTAACCACGTTTTAGCATCGCCCTTTAAACAGTTCCCTATGCGTGAGAGACATTCGTGATCATTCCAATCATTTAAAATTTTAGCACGGTCTACTTCTTCGCACCAGACATCAATGTTATGCAAACGTGGATCGAAGTTTGAGATGTAAAAAGATTGACTAGACCTTACCGTCGTACCAATCGATCGAATCGCATCCACGATGCGATCTGTTGACACCGGCTGCACCGGTGTTGAGGTTTCATTTGCTGCGCCGGACGCAGATTCTCCTGCTTGACTCTTACGTACCTCGCTTGTCACTGGACTCGCGATGAGGGTAGGCAGCTGGTGATATGCTAGCGGTACAGATCGTACCGGTGACGGTGACATCACACGCGTTGGAGTAGGCAGTGAATGCGCCTGGCGCCGAAATGGCGCGGTGGTTTGGTGCGTAGATGTCGGCGTTACCCGACGAGGGCTACGTCGCGTTGGTGGCGTGACCCGTTCACGCGATCGGGTCGGTCGCGCTGCAGACCGTTCTTCCAACACTGTAAGCCTAGCCAAGATGGCCTCCATTGTGTGCCTTAAACCACCATCTGGAGTACGACTACGACCTCGATACCTGCTTCGTCTTTCTCCACGACTTCCATGACGAGTGCGACGGCGTTCACGATCCGACATTTTCCTATTTAACCAAAATACAGTGGACAGCAAGATAGGACCACGTAGATCCTATCCCACTTCTGAATTTACGGTTTAACCTCAAACTTATTTTTTAAAAACCAATTTTTAACAACCAAAAATATTTACTTCAAACAAAAATAATTAATTAACAAAAATTGCAAAGACCAACCAATAGTACAAAAATAAACGCTAGGAAAATGTCAGAGTGATGTTGCTTCGATGACCGCTGGAGGCAAAGTGAGTCTGAGCGCTTGCTCGCGCTGCCTTTTATACTCTCGGTCGCTGGATAGGTGTCTCATCTTCTACAATATATAACTCAAAGGAAACTGACCGACATAGTGATTTATCAACGCACAACCCAAACCACTGGACGGATCGGGCTGAAATTTGGCATGCAGGTAGATGTTATGACGTAGGCATCCGTTAAGAAATGATTTTGATTAATTCTATCCCCAAAGGGATAAAATAGGGGATGAAAGTTTGTTTGAAACTTTGTCAATTTTAAACCGATCGGGATGAGACTTTGCATGCATAAAGCTGTAGCCCACGCGGGTGAAACAACGTGGAACAGCTAGTACAAAATATAGTGAAGTGTACTCAAGACTGGTAGCTAGCCAGGCGAGCATTAGAGAATGCCCTATCACCAACTTTTCATCACGATGTTTTCCTTCACCGAAAGTGCAAGCTCTTGTAATCAAATACTGCAAAGTCACCAAAACCTACATACATGCATCATCATCATTAGCCTATCAAGTTCCCACTGCTAGGACTCTGGCCTTCAGAGAGAGTAGGTACGCGCCGTAATCTCCCACGCGGGCCCAGTGCGGGTTGGTAGATGTCGCATGCCCTTGAATGTTGCAGTTCTTGAACACGCCGGTTTCCGAGCGATGTTTTCCTTCACCGTTTTGAGCGATGGTAGATCCGCACGTAACTTATGCGGGCCGAGAGGATTCGAACTCGGTGTCGGCGTCTTGTGCTCTTAATTAAATACAAAGTCACTAAACCTACACGCATACCTATCTGAGACTTATTCCCAAGGGCCGAGCAATTTTCATACCGTCGTCCCCAGGAATTGAATCGTCGCAAATTATATATATTTAGTTAGTAATACTCTTCGCGGAAAACTTGGCCGGATAAAAAGCGAACATGTGCCCGAACGGCCAATGGCGGTGAAAGGGGTGAAAAAGCGTAATTAAAAATTCGGGAGTTAAAATGGCGGATCATTAAATGAGACACGAGAGCGAAGCGGACGCGAGGGAGTTTAAGTGGGCAGGGAAGAGAGATGGTTTATCTGACGAACTATAGCGATGATGACTCAGTGGTGGTGAAGTCGGCTTGCGAACCGTACTTAGGACGTAGGTTCGAATTCTACAATGAGCTTGAGCTTTCGGTGAATGTAGTGAGTCATTAATGTTATATAGCTATGAAATCATTGATTCTGCGAAAAGAAAGGCTGGTAGTAACCCGGTTTTTTAGGGCTCTGTACCCAAAGGGTAAAACAGGACCCTAATACTAAGACTAAATATATATCTAGTCTCTTGAATAGTTAGACAGTTGCAATTTTCATAGATGACGGACGTATTTCTGTTGCCGCTATAACAACAAACAAAATAAAATAAATATTTAAGAGGGCGCCAACAAGAGACAAAAGATTTTTAGCCGATTTGATGATAACTAGCTGTTTATCACAATAAAAAGTAGCCTATGTCCTCTTTCAGGCTCTAGACTATCTCTGTAGCAAATTTCATTTAAATCTGTTCAGTAGTTTAGGCGTGAAATACAGACAGGCAGAGATGATTTCACATTTATAATATTAAGTAGGGAAGTAGGGGTAGTACGGATGGTACGGAACCCTTCTTGGCCAGTTTTTTATTGTAAACCTCTGCTTAGACCACTTTAATAAAACCTAGTCGCAACCCTCCCGTTCCCAAACGTTCAATGTAGAAGAGAAATCGAGACGTCCTCTTCCCGCGTGTGTCAAACCAGATCAGTCCTAATTATTATGTACAGAACCGCTCTCGTTTTTGCCAATTTGCTGGTTTCGGCGGCATTGTGCTGGTTAACGTCATACAATGTTACGCAACGGCAAAGAGTATTGTTTACCGTAATCCCTCATAATCAACGTTCCCACTGCTGGGCTTCTGTCCTCTCAGAGAGAGTACGCGCCGTAATCTCCCACGCGGGCCCAGTGCGGGTTGGTAGATGTCGCATGCACGCGAATGTTGCGGTTCTTGGACATGTCGGTTTCCGAGCGATCACCGTTTTGAGCGATGGTAAATCTACATAAGTAAATCTTATTGGTATTGAGATGTAAACTTCGTTTCTTTGGAGTTAGGAGGTAATATCCTAAACTACAGATCCTATTGTGAAGCTGGATCATCCCCGAGTGTCACAGGCTATGTTTGATCTGACAAAGTATCGGTGCGTTCCGGCAGCCTCACTTGAGAGCCAGTTCCCAGTCCAGGTGTAGCGTGGCGCCACCTTCGACCACATCGTCACATAACATCAGGTGACTTGTGGTCAAACGCTACCCTGTGAGTAATAAAAAATGATACAAACAAATGTAAAATTCATACAAATACATTACCATCAACATCTCCACCACCTAGTAAAATAACATTCGCTACTAACTTGTATACTGAACCCGATTTGTGACTGTGATCGATCGCCGAGCGGTTACTAGCAGTTTTAATTAGGGTTCCGTGGATTAATAACCGAAATCCTCCTCCTAGCAGTTAAGAAAAATAGCCTCTAAAGCAGTTAAGAAAATTTGTTTCAAAAGAGGGCAGGCGAATGTAAGGCGGATCAAACAACATTTCAAAGAAAAAAGCACTTAGGTCTAAGTAGTTTTTTTGGAATTTTCCAATTTATTGGTGTATTTGTTGAAAAAATCTTTCATACAAACCTAGTCCTGACAATAAGAAACAAAACAAAACAAAAACAATTCAAATCGGTGAAGCCGTTCTCCAGTTTTTGTGAGACTAACAAACGTCAACTCATTTTTATAAGTATATATAGGTACCTACGGCAAACTTCGTATCGCCATTAAAAGTCACCTTATATACCTTCTCTGAACTTCCACAAATATTTCAAGATCAAAATTATCCAAATCGGTCTAGCCATTCTCGAGTTTTAGCGAGAGTAACAGCAATTCATTTTTATATACAATGAGAAGATAGAGGAAGATGAACATGCAATACAATACTACATTACCTACGGAACCTTTCTCAAAAGCAATCATGCCCACTTTTGTTGAGGAAATCGTAAAGAATGTGTGATTTCATTTGATTGATCATTTCGGTCCCTATATTATTGACAAACAGCTGCCGAACTAAAAAAAAACACAATTGGACAGTTTTTGTAGAGATCTGTGGATCTGACCGCCTCGCATGTGTCATTCAGGATATGTCAGTCACAGTGTTGTGTTGATAAATTGACGCCTTTTGTCCAATTTTTTTAAGAATAATATGGCAATTTTTGTATGCACAATTGGCTGGTTTTAATAAGCGCTCTGTCCACGATTTGCCTTACTATACCCCTAGTACAAGTTTTGAAAACGATAAAAGTTTTCGTAAACGTCGACGTTTACCACCGCCGACTTGTCAAAGTGGCAACTCGATCTGCTTAAATTCAAAAAGTAACTCGATAACATTGTTGGAATATGATTATAACGATTTAAAATAACCCGTGTTAACGATTTCAGTTCCTCCAAGTCTCTGTAAGATTCGCTGAAAAAAATATGTATGGATGGAAACGAAAACTTTTTATAGTTTTTGTAAACTATCAGAACCGGGTACTGGAGATGGGAATTTGCTCCATAGAAGTAATGTCAAATTTATGTCAAACCGTATATAGATTGCTTATTCACGGCTGGGAGCCGATGGATGCAAATGTATAAAAGCCGTTCAAGGTGGCATTCAAAGGGGGAGGCCTATGTCCAGCACTGGACATCTTCCGGCTGATGATGATGAAGGAAAATGTCTACAAATAAAACAACCACCATTATAATAAATTTCATATTATAATTAAACCTTTTTTTTAAACAATGAAACTAAACAACTAATAAAAATAATAGTCCATACACAAATCAATTGAATTATTAATTAAAACAAATGCCATTAAAATAAGTGCAAGAACTGTTTGTGCCTCTAAGATTTATTATTATATTATACATTGAATTTAATCACTGGACCGACAATTTGAAGAGTATTTTAATGACCGTCATACACAAATTTAAAGTATTTCAGAAGACTGCGTTTCTTAAACTTTTATTCGAGGAACATTGACAGCTGTCAGTGTAAAAGCGGTATTCAAACAGCTGTACCCACTACTAGGCTCCATAAAGTCAGCAACTTGTACAAAAGTCAATAAGCTTTACTAATAAGATTTCTCTTTAGAAGACTTGAAAATTTGCTATATAGACAAGTCTTAAATTTCACTTGGGATTTTGTTGAAAAAACGTACACATTGGTGTCGATTCGGTATTGCATTCTCTAAAACTAAACTAAGTTTGACAGGTCTACTAGTATTGCTGTCTTTTTCTAACCACTGAAGAAAAAAAAGGACAGCATTACTCGTCAAGCAAAGTTTCAAGTCCGCATACAGGAGAAATCTTATTAGTAAAGCTTATTATAAAATATCGGACTATTTAGATGAGGATTGTAGTGAACTTGCTCCAATTCAATAAATTAGTATGTAATAGGAATAAAATTGTGATGTGTGTTGAGTCTGTAATACGTGTGTGTGTGTGTGTGTGTGTGTGTATGTATGAGAGTTGTGTATAATATGTTGATATTATAAGGGACAAACATATCAATCCAGGTAATTATCCCGCTTCAAAACCTAATTCTAACGCCCACACAATCACATACATAAAAGAGAATAGATTTGTGTTAAGTCAAAATGTGTTCCTTAATCGAAAAGTTTAAGAACCGCTGGTTGGCAATTTTACGCAGAAATCTATATAAAAAAATGCATTTTCAACATCTTTGGCACCAATAAAGTGTATATAAACCGTATAGTTTATATTACATATTTGTATATTATCAAACCAATTTCGTTTTTTTTGGGCAATTTTTGATCAATTTAATTTCTCTTGAAAGTCAAATCAGAATTCACTTTAAGCATCAATCAAAATGCAAATATATAAACAAAATTTGTTCACAGACACGGTTTATTACAGCTTTTAAGGTAGCGCTTGACCACAAGTCACCTGATGTTTGGCGACGATGTGGTCGAAGGTTCCACGCTACACCTGGACTGGGAGCTGGCTCTCAAGTGAGGCTGCCGGAACACACCGATAGGTGCACGGCGACAGATTGTTAACTCGAGGCTGGTAGCTAGCAGGCGAGCACTAGAGCATGGCACCACCAAGCTATGCTATACAAAATCACAAACGACCTACATAATGTAAGAAATCAAACGAGTCAAATTAAGTTAAATGCTAATCAATATATTAATTTAATATATACATAATAATACCTAGTCTAAATACTGACCAGCTACCATTTTTTTTTATACATTTTGCGACTTGAATTATGTACAATTTACGATCGAAAAACATAAGCCTCCTTCTTTCGCAGTCGCGTAAAATATCGATCCCGCCAAAAAAATTACCTGCCGGGCGTTTCTTGCCTGTTCTTTTGCCGGCGCAAGGAGGTTGGAACAGGCGTAGCTAGTTTTAAGTTTGACGTTTTAAAGTGATCACAATGTATCCTATTGAATAAAGAAAAATTGACTTTTGACTTTTAAATAAATGAATATCGGGGACACAAATTGAGCTAGCCCCAAATTAAGCTCGAAACTTGTGTTATGGGTACTAGACAACGATATACATACTTATATAGAGAAATAAATACTTATATAGATAGAAATATCCAAGAGCCAGGAACAAATATTCGTGCTCATCACACGTATATTTGCCCTTACCGGGATTCGAGCCCGGGACCGCTAGTTTCGAAGGCAGGGTCACTACCAACTCCGCTACCGCGTCGTCCATAAGAATGAAAATTCAATCGAAATTGTACATAATCATTTTTTTATACCAATTAATTTATATGCCCATCACACGGTTCATAAAGCACCAATATAGTCATTTAAAAACGCTTTGAGACACTTCCTTCGTCACGCTTCGCTCCTTCGTTGCACTCCGTAACTCTTCGTATTCGTTCGAAGCTCTTCGTGACCGAGTTTACTACTTTGTAGCTTTACCGAACTATCTATAGTAAAACTATCTGTGGTAATGGTCGAAGGCCATTCAAAATAAAAAAGACCGATTTCCATAACCGTCTGCTTTCCAGCTGCTTTTGGAAAAACACATATTTACAACTGTCTTATGTAATGAATAAATACATTAACTATTTCACTTTCCAAGCGTTAAAACGAAGGTTGTCTTCGCTACACTAAATACTAAGCGACATACGAAGAGTTACGACGTCAACGCCTTCGCCACATCAAGTTACGAAGCTCCTTCGTCACGTCAACACTAAAGGAAGGTCCTTCGTCTCATCAAAAGTCACGAAGGTCCTTCGCCCGCGCAAGCTACGAAGCCCCCGAAGCCCGAAGCGTGCCTCCTTCGTCACAACCGTAACGCAGCGCTTCGCCTTCGTGTGGACTACATAACGGAGCACTGGCCGCCGTCGTTGACTGGCGGGGCGAAGCCCTGAGGCGGTGAGGCGATGTCGCCGACCAACTCCGTAGGGGGCTGGCCTAGGTCTTGCATCTGAAATTAATTATAAATTAATTTTAATAAAAGAATAAGTTACGTGCGGATCTACCATCGCTCAAAACGGTGAAGGAAAACATCGCTCGGAATCCGGCATGTCCAAGAACCGCAACATTCGCGTGCATGCGACATCTACCAACCCGCACTGGGCCCGCGTGGGAGATTACGGCGCGTACTCTCTCTGAGAGGAGGGCGGAGTCCCAGCAGTGGGAACGTAAAGGCTGATGATGAGCATACCTTCTGCATAAGCTCCAGGACCGTCTCGAACCTCTTCCTCTTGACGTCGTCTGCGTCGGACTCCTCCTCGGGCTCCAGCTCCGCGCACACCTGCTGCATCAGCTGCTGCTGCTTCTCGTACCTGGAACGGGAACGGAACGCATCGAGGTGGTAACGTAGTGTAATGGGAACGGGAACGGAACAATAGGATACACTGTGATCACTTTAAAACGTCAACTTAAAACTAGCTACGCCTGTTCCAACCTCCTTACGCCGGCAAAAGAACAGGCAAGAAACGCCCGGCAGGTAATTTTTTTGGCGCGATCACATTGACAGTTTTATTCTTATTACTAATTGATTGAATTGGAGCAAGTTCACTAAAATCCCAAGCTTTTTTTTGTCATCTAATGGTCCGATATTTTTTAATTAGCTTTACTAATAAGATTTCTCTTGTTTGGTTGTACACATTGGGATATGGGAACATGAATATTAATGAGTTGCGGGATCACAACCAAAGCAGACCAGGCCCCCCACAAGCAGCACCCAGGTTCTTATATATCTTCTACACCCGTGGTCGTACCTCTCAAACTCCGCCTGATCTATCTTCCCCTTGTTGTCCCGGAGCCAGGCGGGGTACTTCTCCACCAGCTCCTTGAGCGATGGGTACAGCACCTCCTTGGAGAGGAGGGACTGCATCATACCCTGCATGAACGGGACGAACATGTTGTTCTCCTGAAACATTGGAAACAAGACTATACATTACAAAAGGAACAAAAACCCCGACTGCGCCAAAATAAAGTACCCTACGCCACTCCCACAATAAAGACGAATCTCATGACACCTCATATGTTAAAATACGTCGAGCCATTTACGCCCGAAATTAATAATCGATCCTGATCCGTTATCCAATAATATATTATTACATCTTAGTTTTTTTTTGGATCTCAATTCACCTGACATTAAGCGACGATGTGGTCGAAGGTGGCGCCACGCTACACCTGGACTGGGAACTGGCTCTCAAGTGAGGCTGCCGGAACACACCGATAGGTGCACGGCGACAGATTGTTAACTCGAGGCTGGTAGCTAGCAGGCGAGCACTTAAAAATGGCCTAGTTTTAGTGATAATTCAAGAAAATCAATATAATATCGCTCGCTTCGCTCCGGCCAAGTAACAGTCTCACCTGCCCGCCCTCGGTCATGTTGAAGTTGCTGAACATGTTCGCCAGGTCGGCGTCCGAGAACGGAGTCTGCAGGGACTCCGTGTTCGTGTTCAGGTTCTGCAAAGTCTGCGATATGGCGGCTGATACCTGGCAACACAAATTCAAATTTTGTTTATTTTATACGATACAACATATTGTGGGATTTTTTCAAAGATTCAAAGAATTTATTGCATTCCATAATGTACAATAGTTAGTCATAATATAATTAAGATCAATTATGGACCCTGTTGGGCACAACAACAACATTACTTAAAAACTAGAGGAGAGGAGGACTGCCATCAATCAACAAAAAACCTATATGCCTACTGCAACCTATGTAAATCTATATATCTAGTAAACATTTCTTGCAGTTAGATTTTGTCGTTAAGGTTTTTTTGGGGGCAATTGAACTGTCAACATGAAAATATTGTTTTTATTTCCAAAACTTGTGTTTCTTCGAGTGATAATGTGTAATATTGGTGGATTATTAACCATTATGTGTTCGTTAATGTGTACAGTCAGCGACAAAAGCCGCTAAACATACTATATTTTCCAAATGTGTTCCAACTCAGTCATGTTTGGTTTTATATATACAACTTACAAGGTAGTTTTTGGCTACAACACAACACAAATGATGTTAAGTGATGATGCGGTCAACGGTTGGTGTTGAACACGAGTACTGTAATCGAAAAATTTGGTATTGTTGAGCTACTTTTGTCGTTGACCGTACGAGTGTGGAAAATGGAAATAAAGTTGTGAAAGTGACTTTTCTAGTTGCTCCAATAAAGTCCGTGTAAAGTTTAAGTAAAGCGCCACTACTTTACTTAAACACTATCCTCATCCCATCATCTCAACATCACCATCATTTACACTTGATTAAACTCTCTTAGTTTGAAATATATTATACTTGACACTGGCAAATACACTAATCGTGTGACAACATGTCACTGTAGTGAACTGGCTCCAATTTAATTAATTAGTACTAAGATTTAAATATGTAAATCTGATCGCGCCCAAAAAATTACCTGCCGGGCGTTTCTTGCCTGTTCTTTTGCCGGCATAAGGAGGTTGGAACAAGCGTAGCTAGTCTTAAGTTTGACGTTTTAATTAGGTTCAGCAGTTAGGCGTGAAAACGAGACAGACAGACAGTTTCTCTTACGTCTTTTCATTATTCCGCAGGAGCATTTTTCCAGGATGAAACATAGTCCATGTGTTAAATCCAGGGTGTAAGCTATCGCCATTCCAAATTTCATCAAAATTGGTTAAGTAGTTACGGTGGTAACAAACATTCTCACACACACACACACACACAAACTTTAGCATTTATAACATTAATTAGGAAGTAGGATTAGTAGGGATTGATTGAATTGGAGCAAGTTCACTACGATCCCGAGCTTGTTTATCATCTAAATAGTCCAATATTTTATAATAAGCTTTCCTGATGACTTTGAGTTGAATGCTAGCTGACGATGTGGTCACAGAGATAAAGATTACCTCATCCATTTTCTCTTGCACCACCGGATCGTTGCTCAGCTCCGGATCAGGTGCAGCCTCTCCGGTCCCAGGCTTCAAGACATGCGCTGCTGCTTCTGTGATAATAAAAACATAAATTTTAAAATTCCCCAGCGTCTCAGGTTTAGGTTCGAATCCTACAATGAGCTTGAGCTTTCGGTGAAGGAAAACATCGTGACCATAGCTTGGTGGTAGGGCATGCTGTAGTGCTCGCCTGCTAGCTACCAGCCTCGAGTTAACAATCTGTCGCCGTGCACCTATCGGTGTGTTCCGGCAGCCTCACTTGAGAGCCAGTTCCCAGTCCAGTCGTAGCGTGGCGCCACCTTCGACCACATCGTCACATAACATTAGTACGAACTGATACTTGACGAAAACTTTTATAGTTTTCAAAACTTGTACTTGTACCCTACAAGAGCCTTGTGGTCAAACACTAGGCTCTTCACCATCAGCCTTTACTTGGCCACTGCTGGGACTCCGCCCTCCTCTCAGAGAGAGTACGCGCCGTAATCTCCCACGCGGGCCCAGTGCGGGTTGGTAGATGTCGCATGCCCTTGAATGTTGAGGTTCTTGGACATGACGGTTTCCTCACGATGTTTCGAGCGATGGCAAATCCGCACATAATGATAATGATGAACTAGTCTTTTAAGGATAAACTTACCGGCCATTTTTGAGAATGTCGAAGCAATCTGTTCTTGTGTGATTTGGTCCTCTGAAATGAGAATTAAAAACTTTCATGAGACAAAATCTCTGGCTCATCTACTAATATTATAAACGTGAAAGTTTGTGAGTATGGATGGATGGATGTTTGTTACTCTATCACGCAAAAACTACTGAACGGATCGGAATTAAATTTGGAATGGAGATAGCTTATACTCCGGATTAAAACATAGGCTACTGTTTATTCCGGAAAAAGGTTCCTGCGGGATACAGCTAGTTATAACTATTACGACAATGGAGTCCAGATATATGGATGTTCGTAAAACCTACCGGGCACTCCACTGAAGCTGCCGAGTATTGCAGCCATGTTACTCTCAAACTGAGCTGCGGCTTCCTTGATGAACTCCTCGCTCCACACGTTCTGTGGAACGTCGGACCCCTCAGCTAGTGCTTTCTCCACCTGCTCCGGTTTCTTTGTCATATCTTGAAGAGCACCTGGAATTGTCATTACTCTTTTTATCTAGTTTCAAGGAGAACTGTGTGTCATCACTACATAGTATAAAACAAAGTCGCTTCCTGCTATCTGATTCTATGTATGCTTAGATCTTTAAAACTATGCAACGGATTTGAATGCAGTGTTTAAGCAATAGATAGAGTGATTCAAGAGGAAGGTTTATATGTATAATACATACATATTCTAGTACAGAAAAGCCAAATAATTCAAAGTTTTCTAAAATACTGCCCCATATTAGTATCTACAAAGCTACATTGCAACAGTTATCGGTTCTGCGGCTTACATGACCAGCCCACTGCAGCTTACAGGGTTTTAAATGGTTATAAGAGTTGGCCACAAGTCATGTGACGTTGTGGTCAAAGGTGGCGCCTAGTCAGGCCTAGCCTGGACTGGCTCTCCTTTGAAGGTGCCAGAACACGCTATCGAATAAATTTGTGCTGGTAATTGTTTGTATGGAAATTCCCTCTAATTATTATGTAAGAAAGGGACAGAATCAGGGCGATTAATAAGCATTTATAATTAATCACAAATAGGTTAGTTACACAATCAGACCCTGACTAATTTATACTATAAATAACCACTTACTGTCCAGTAAATCGTCTAATTCGGGATCCGTTGACTTTTCGGTATCAGCTTTTTTGTCAGACATAATTATTTCTAATAAATTGAGTAAATAAAATCCAAGAATTAGAGAGAAATCAGAAATCTCGAAATCAAATGACACTTGTTGACAGTTCAGTGTTGACAGACTTGACAGCAGCAGTCAGATTGTAATGAAAGATGCCATCTTGTCATTGTCAAGTGTTTTTTTTTAATATGGCTTCGCACGGCTTGTGCATTTAGCCAATTTCAAGTATTTAAACATTGTTGATGATGTGTGAATTTAATGTAAATGTGAAAGGGTGTGTGTGGCTCAGCTTCCAGCTGAAAGCCGGACATACAAAATGGAAAGCTGTTAAGGGCTGATGATGATGAATACTATATAGCGAACGATACAAAAAGTTTCTAACTAAAGCAATAAAAACTTTCACACAACACGCGCGTCGCGCTGGCATCATAATAAAATTACAAAATTCGAAAATCAAGATGACTTTGAAAGTATAATAAATCCATGGACGCAAAAGGCAAAAAAATAATGTGGTTTACGCTTTCGTAAAAAATTCAAACCAAAAAAATCCGTAAAAAAATTGAAAAGTAAAGAAAGGTAAGTAATTAGGTACATATACATTTTTATATATATTGCGCGTGATATTTTAACTTTAAAATAAGTGTAGGATGTACCTATTAGTGTGGATGATTAAATATAGGTTTCAGTGACCTTCTTGTATTGCCACACCCCTCAAACTTCTTTATATCTTTCCAAGACCCCAAAAACTAAGTTAGAATAGGTTTTGATAACAAACTTTTTTTTTCAGTTAAAAGAAGAGTTAAATTCTTCGTTACTTAATGTAAAGTAACCATAGCCTGTGTATTTCATAACGCCTGTTGTTTTAATCTCCGAAGATTATGAAAAAACAGTAAGTCATAAAACGATTAATCTAACACAATAACAATACTTACTGCGCACTACTACATTTTATCACGATAAAAAGTATTGTATTACATCTAGACTAAGCACTTACCTACCTATGACGTCACAACCTCGCAAGTCTGTCTGATATTTCACTGACAGATGAACACAATTACGGCTTTTTCTTTACCAATGTTTATTGTTTTTTTTTCTAGATTTTTTTAAGCAAAACTGGAGTAAGATTTATCCGGTAAAATGTCGTCTAGAAAATCAATGTAAGTATGTAGCGTATTTTATTTTCCTTTCCTAATTGCATTGCTAAAATATTTCGATTAATTGAGATATCTCTCATGTCAGGATCAAACAGCATCTATATATTGTGTGTTAAAATTAATTATAGGTCTACCAGAATCTGAAAGCAAAAAGGGAAAAAAGAAATTGACGCTAGCAATACTAGGGGAAATTGGAGTAAAACGTTTTGATACTTTTTTCCCTATAGTAGCTGATTCTGTGATACATGCAAATATAAAAATTTATCCAATGATCAAGGATAATTTTTGAAAATCTTACTGTGGCGAATGTGGGGTTCGAAATTTAGATGAAAACTCCAATTACTCTGTCCATGAGTTTATTAATTAATTAAAGGCTATCAGAAACTTGAAAATGGTTCCAAATACTGCCCATCCATAAAAAAGTCTTCAACGGTAGAGGAAGACGAGGAAGACGCTGTATATATGATAAACCTTTCCTCCTGCATCTCAATCGATCTTGTTCAATGAACTGATTTTCAATTTTTTTACATGTCACAAGATTTTCGCCATTCATCGATCCCTATTCGAGAGAAAGCTTTTTCAGTTCACACGAAAGATGCAATTAACCAAAGTATCAAGACTTGTCATTCCTACTAATTTGAAGCCAAACCATAAACAATTCCTCGAAATTTTTCGTTGCCATATGAAAATCGCTATATATTAAAACTTTTTTTTTTGCCATCAAATCCTGGTAGACCTATAATGGCGAACCAAGCCTCAATGATGCACATTGATTGACCTCTATTTCTCTCTCTATCTCTCGTTATGGCGCTCCATGAAACAAGTAACAATTTACGAACGCCGTCTACCGCCGAAAAGACGTACTTTCATTATTTTTTTGTTTGAGAAAAATATAGAATTAGAAAATCTACATTTTTCATTGTAATTACTTAATATGTCAGATTATCTTTCTTTTTAACCCCCGACGCAAAAAGAGGGGTGTTATAAGTTTGACGTGTCTGTCTGTCTGTCTGTGGCACCGTAGCTCGCGAACGAATAAAGCGATTTCAATTTAGTTTTTTTTGTATGAAAGGTGAGTTATATGAGCGAGTGTTTTAGCTATGTTTAATGAAAATCGGACCAAGTGGCCGGGGGTTTAATTTTTTTTAATTTTATATTTATCATAAGTTTAATGAGCATGAAATTGTAGCTACGCTACTACAGTCCTTTCCCACGATATTTCGTTCCACTTTAGGGATCCTTCGTACTGTGGTGGTTATGGAGATTTTTGTGTGATTATTGAAACGCTGGTGGTGTGATTCGTACTGCGTGTTCACAGTGAATGAATTTTATTACTAAAAGTTCCGTTATATATACACAACTAGCCTAATCTTCGTTTGACTTCGGCAGGAACTCGGGTCGCTTCGGCAGGCGGCGCGTCGCACGTGGTGTTTAGGATCGGAGAGTCCTGTTTGTTTATTGCGCTGGGAAAGTTCGGCTGGTCTTTGAGCTATTGGGTCGTAAACTGCAATTGTTCTTTTCGGCGTATTTATTCTTTTGTTTCAATGGTGGGAAACGTAGACGATGCAACGGTGAAATATTCCTTTTATTGCTGTGCGTAGTAAAATTGTATTGTTGTTAAAACTGCATTTTATATTTGTTTATCTTCTGGTGTTATGGGAACGAAATATCGTGGGAAAGGACTGTAGTAGCGTAGCTACAAAATGAACAGTTATCTAAATTTTTTAGAATTTATTATAATCACATAGGTCCTTTTTTTGCAGTTGCTAATTGATTTTTACGATGTTTGATAAACTACATTTAATCATTTTGAACACATGTTTTATGCTATATTTTTTAAAAACAAATATGTAAAAGAGATTCTTCTATAATCATCTCGTAGTAAAACGATTTCGTATCCCCTTAAAATCATCATACCGAAATGGTTTGAAACCTTTTCACATTCTCAGAGTAACGCCGGCGGCCGGCGACGCGCCCGCCAAGAAAGAAGACAGAAAAGAAGAAAAGAAGGACGAGAAGAAGGAAGAGAAGAAGGGCGGGAAGAAGAAAGTAGAGGAGGTGATACCCGAACCCGAGCCAGAAGAAGAGCCTGAGAAGACTGCCTCGCAGCTGGCTAGAGAGTAAGTTCGTCTGGCTAGCTACCAGCCTCGAGATAACAATCTGTCGCCAGAATAACGGCAAAAACAGAATATCCTACTAATATTATAAACGTGAAAGTTTGTATGTTTGTGGCTCTTTCACGCAAAAACTGCTAAACCGATTTAAGGTGAATGGGTCCGGCAATTTCCCATACAAACTCAAGCCGAGCAATATAGATCACGCAAACTATTTTAATGAAGTTTGAAAATTTTCTTAAATTGTTCAATTAATTACCCATCCGCGGACTATCAGTTTCTCTTACCAAAATTATGTTTTCCATCAAATTTTACCTTTAAAACTTTCGGAAAAATCGTATTTTTATACACATGTGTGCGTGAGTGGCATTGAAGTTGACGGACTTGAATTAGGTGATTTTTACCTGCCATCTACCTGAATTTCGATGAACTATTTAGATGTAGACCTTAGTGAGCGATGTAGTGGTGGCGTGGCTACAACTTTGCCACAGAAGAAATTATAGTTTGTATTAGGTTCGGTCACAAAATAGCTAAAAATTATGCGACGTTGCAAGATCGCGCATGACTAGTGAAGAATGATTTTCTGTCTCGCTCGCCACGGCCCACGATATTGCGACTTGCCAAATCGTGCATGAACGATGTTGTTGACTTTGGGGCAATTTTTACTTTCCGTTCCGAAGACGTAAATCAAAACGGGTTGGTAGTCAAGGTCGTGGAGGTCTAATCCACTTTGATTACCTAAGTGATATAATTTCGCCCAGGTAATCAAAGTAGAAAAATTAGTAAATAAATAGGTAAGAAGTAAATATATATATTGCGATAGTTTCTCACACGGCCAATAGATCCCAAGATAGGCAGAGCTTGTATTATGGTAACCAGACAGCTGACAACATAATTACATTAGAACGTAATTCTAAATTCATACCTACGTAGGTAGGTACCTACTATTGATAATAATGTATAGTTAGTTAGGTACTTGGCGGTAGAACTAGAAATGGTAGATCGCCCTTGCAAGTCGCCTACCACGGTTAAATAGTTTAGAGATGAGAAAAAAAATTGATTTTATATTAATCGATCATTTTTTTCTTTTAATCGATTTAAAAAAATCGATAAACAAATATTACAAATCAATTATTTACTATATTAAAAATCGATTATTAATTGTATTAAAAATCGATTATTTATTTTATAAAAAATCGATTATATTTTTAATAAAATAATCGTTTTGTAAAAATCAAAAAATAATCGATTGTAAAAAATCGATTAAGTAAAAAATAATCGAATCGTTTTTTACAAATCGATTTATTCTAAAGAGATGAAAATCGATTATTTCTTAATCGATTTTTTCCCCTTCTAGTCACACCCCTATATTTGATACCTAGTGTGTTGGTACCGCACTACCAAATAAATGTTTGGTAGGTCAATAAACACGATATTTTTCTTCACCGAAACCTCATACTTATTGTTGGTATTTGAACATGTGCTTTCCAGCACGGAAGTTCGATACGCAACCGACTGAGCTATCATCGCTTCAAAACATAAACGTCAAAACAAAACCGAAATCAACCGATATCTATCAATGTAATCTATACTAATAATATTATAAAGCTGCAGAGTTTGTTTGTTTGTTTGTTTGAACGCGCTAATCTCAGGAACTACTCCGATTTGAAAAATTATTTCAGTGTTGGATAGTCCATTTATCGAGGAAGGCTATAGGTTATTTTATTTCCAAAAAAATTAGGGATCCGTAAGAAAATTGCTATTTTTTAACCCAAGGTATGAAATCGAAAACCTATTTTTGCGTGCGCTGCAAAAACTATTGACAATAGAACGAAACAATGTATCACGGGTTTGTAGGTCCTATTAAGATCTACAAAAAAGTCCGCGAGAGCATATGTCTAACTATTATAGTTATGCCACCATAAGTGTTTTTTTATTTAAAAAAATTAATTTTAATGCCTCCGCTAGGAAAGGCTCTTTATTTGTATCTTGGTATTAATCCTTATCAAAATAAATTAATTCTCATTCAAAACTGCTTCAATCCCTTCATATAACTTTTTGAATTATTCAATTCGGACATTCCATTCGAAAGATATCACGAGTTTAAAAATGTAAGTAGTAGTAGAAAAATAAACCCACTGCACCGCAGTGCCGCGGGAAAGGCGGGAGAATATTCTATGAAATAGGTAAACTGCGGTCGCAATTTACGAACCAGGAAGACCTTTAGCTGTACAAACGCGCGGTCAAAAAAAAAATTAGAATTAAAATAGGATAATGGATACCTACAGCAGGTAACGCGGTGAGGGGCACTGAAGTGCGGGAATAATTTTGGAGTATACGGAATATATACGCTTTCGCGCCTAAACTACTGAACCGATTTAAATGAAATTTGGTATTTTTATCGCGATAAACTGTAGCCCACGCGGGTGAAACCGCAGGGAACAGCTAGTGCTATATATATTGTTATCAAACTGAATATGGTATATTTTTCAATGAAACAGTCTAAGCGCTAAAGAAGACGGAATTCAAATCCACATTTACAGTAAAAATCTATTTACCTACATTTGTAATAAAACTGTGACTGATCGCTGTCTGTACATCCTATCCTATCCTACTAATATTATAAATGCGAAATTTTTCGTGTGTGAATGTTTGTTACCACGTATCACCGTAACTACTAAACTGATTTTGATCAAATTTGGAATGGAAATAGCTTATAGCTACTTTTTATCCTGGAAAAAGGTTCCTGCGGGATAACGGGAAGACGCGGGTGAAACCGCGGCTGAAAACTAGTGAAAGATAAATGAGAAAAGCTATTATTGGGGGTCTTTATCATCAACGCAATAGAACCCAAAACAATGATAAATAGAATTTTTGTCTGTTTGTCTGTGCATTTGTGCGCGCTAATTCCAGAAACGACTTAACCGATTAGGGTGCGGTTTTCACTAATGTATGTGTATGTGTGGTAAGTGGTAAGCTTCACTTAATATTTAGTGTTTCTTTTACTTCAATAGTTTTATAAAAAAAAATATCGCGATAAACTGTAGAACACGTGAGTGAAACTGCGGGGTGCAGCTAGTATAAACTAATCAGACTGTTCTATGAGTTTTTTGGTTACGTCATTCACGTAAAATGCATTTTTGACTAGTTGCTACGTTGCTAGGCAAGTTGTTGTTTATAGTTTTACTCTGTAAAAAAGGTTGATCAACGTTGGAATATTATTGATGGAAATCAGCAGATACAATCGTGCACCACTACGCCAGCTGAGGCCAGCAACAGCCTTGCCACAGAGTACCTTTGTATAACCGGAAAAGCCCTGCTAGCTGGCTGACACCACAAATCTAATTTTCGGAGGATCAAGGACGTTGTTCTACAACTGCCCTAGCTGAAAGTGTATTCAAATACCTTTGAACTACACAATATGATAACATATAATTTTCCTACGCTTATTTACTTCGTATATGATACACCTTGAAATAAACGAAATTCTATTCTACTAATATAATAAATGCAAAAATTTGTGTGTGTGTATGTTAAATGTTTGTTACCACCTATCAACGTAACTACTAAACCAAATGAACCAATTGTGGAAATAGATTTGAAATAAGCATGTCTCTCGAAACTTCGAGACTTCCAAAAAACAACGGAGGAAATAAAAGGAATTGAACTTCTGACCATAGGGCAACATGAAAATGATGTTTACACTACATATAAATGCGACAGGCCAGCCAGCCGATTTGGAAACTAACCGTTTTTCAAAGTCATGTTTGTTTTTTAGTAGTGTTTAGTAGACATAAATCCGTGGTTTTCGTATGACCAGGTTGGGATACAAATTAGAATATACTTTAATTATAGCTTTGTTGCAGATATGTGAACGAAAAGCGACAACACCATGCCACAACCACGTCAAAAGCATTTTGTATAAAAACAATGTTCTGACCAATAACATGGCATATGGCCAACACAATGAGTCTGTGGCCAGAACATAGTTCATGGAAAAAATGAAAAAAACTGTGCGACCAGCAGGACTTTATATTGACGAAGAATTGTGAATTATTGAATATTTAAGAATGTGTAAATAAAAAGACTATTGGTGATTGACTGTTTTTTATTTTGATACTATGTACATGTATAATAAATAATCCTGATTGTTTCATAATAAAGTATTACAATAGCCAATGTCTTTATTGGTAGGAGAGTAGAGAGTATAGGTAATAAAGGGTATAGGCCATCTCCATTCTAAATTTCATCCAAATCAAAGAAAATTACCAAAAATCTGAGGCAGGGATCGAACTCGGAACCTCGTTATCAGTAAAGAACTACTGAGAGGTTTGACCACTGGTCTAACCTATACAGTAAACGAAAGAACGAAATTAGCACATGGTTTCGTGTACAACAAAACCATTTTCTATGTGTGCGTGAATAGTTGCTTAGCTGCCATTCACCACTACCGCCGCGATATTGTTTGGCACAAATAAAAGTGTTTTGAAAACTAAAACACATCTGAAATATTGTTTGATACATAAAACATATTACGCCATTACCGGTAAACATAATTATTATTAAAATAATATGCACCTGTTCATTCATAATAAAATAAGATGCGTTAATTAGAAACAACGCCATCTATTGACGCTGGGCTGCTAGGCGGACCGCAAGCAACCACCTTAGATGCGTTCTAATGACATACTTTATGTCTACGTGTGCGTGTGTAAGTACGTAAATTTGTGACACCAGCAGTAAGAGAAGCGTTACGAGTAATTTATTAGTTTATTAAATGAAGATTTGGGTAATTTACAATTGAGTAACGCTATAGAACGCGCGCTTTAGTGTTTGGTTCGAATAAGATTATTATTTTCGACGTAAAAAAATAATTTAGGTAAAAAATGACATCAGCGCCATCTCTTGACATCATAGCGTGATGAGCTCTGGGATCATCCACCTTAAGTGAAATTTGTAATGGAGATAGCTTATACTCTGGATTAACACATAGGCTACTTTTTATCCCGAAAATTCCTGCAGGATAACGGGAAGACGTGGGTGAAACCGCGAGAGATTTTAACTTTTCATCCCTAGGGAAGAAACGTACAGTTTTCAACCCTCAGATTAGTTAACTTCAAACGTACTTTCCATGTAGGTATAAAACATGAAAACGTCATTTCAGAGAGGCAGAAATCCGCGCCATGTTGCGGAAGCAGAGATTCAAGCGGAAGTGGCCTGAGATTACGAAAGTGAAACTCGTAACTAAGCCATGGCATCCGCCTCCCCCACCGCAACGAATGCCACCTATCGTAAGTTCCTACCTCTAAGGTTACTAGGAACAACGACTGTACCCACTACTAGGCTCCATAAAGTCAGCAACTCCTTCAAAGGTCAATGTGTACACGCTTTTCAACAAAATCCCAATCAATCAAAAAATTTCAAAAAATTCATCTGTCGCCGTGCACCTATCGGTGTGTTCCGGCAGCCTCACTTAAGAGACTGTTCCCAGTCTAGGTGTAGCGTGGCGCCATCATCGACCACATCGTCACTTAACGTCAGGTGACGTGAGGTCAAACTCTACCCTGTAAATAATAGAATAAAAAATCCCAAGTGAAATCAATAGTCGATAGCTGAATTTCAAGTCCTTGTTACTGAGTCTCTTGATGACAGTTTGTTTGGGATTGTAGTGAACTTGCTCCAATTCAATCAGTTAATTAAACAATGAACTGCCAGGCGTTCCTTGCTTGTTCTTCTGTCATATCATCACCAGCCTATTTCGTCTCCACTGCTTTGTCTCTGGCCTTCTCTCAGAGAGAGTACGCGCCGTAATCTCCCACGCGGGCCCAGTGCGGGTTGGTAGATGTCGCATGCCCTTGAATGTTGCAGTTCTTGGGTAATGTTAGGTATGGGTTTTGAAATTTGAATGCCACCCGGTTTTTTTACCTTTCTCAGGTGGTAGATCGACCAGAGCTGGTAACCCGCAAGTGGGTACCGCCTTACAGCCGCAAGCGGCGCCACCGGCCCAAACTGCAGCGCATACCGCCCGAGGAGATGACGCAGCCACTCGGAGAGGGAGCCAAGTTAAAGAAGGTGAGGTTGTAGAATGTGGGAAGGTTGTGGTATGAAAGTTGGATGGTCGTGGTAAGAATGTAGGAAGTTTGTGGTTAGAAAGTAAGAAGGTTGTAGTAAAAAGGTGGGAACGCCATGATAAGAAGGTGGAAAGGCCGTGGCAAGAATTTAAGAAGGTCGTGGTAAGAATTTAAGAAGGTCGTGGTAAGAATTTAAGAAGGTCGTGGTAAGAATTTAAGAAGGTCGTGGTAAGAATTTAAGAAGGTCGTGGTAAGAAGGTGGTAAGTTTGTTGAAAGAAGGTCTGCGAACCAAAATCACCGACATAGCTCTCAGAATTTGCAAGTTGAAGTGGCGAAAGAAAGGTTCTCGAGTGGCGATCACGAACCGGAACAAGTTCTGTAGGTATAGAGGCCCTGACGGCAGATATTGCGGTTCGTGGTCACCACTCGAGACTTGGTGGACCGATGACACGCACCCATCAGTATGTTCTAGTCAGGCAGTCTCAATTGAAACCCAGTTCCCAGTCCTGGTGTGACGTGGCGCCATTTTTGTCGCTTCCCTGAGGGGTAAAAAAACCCTCCACTCTATAACAAAATTCTGCATTCAAAATATTGGTGTGATTGATAATAAGATTGTTTTCTAGATCTGGCACAACTTTGCTCAAGTCGAGAAGAATAAGATGATGCTTCAAGGAAGCATTGGGTGCAATTCAAAGAGATATTCGTCTACTGCATGTGGTACGAGATAGTTTCGTATGAGAATACAAATCAAAGTCTGAATAAGTAGATTTATTTAGGCTTATCCGAATCCTACAATGAGCTTGAGATTTCGGTGAAGGAAAACATCGTGATTAAACCATAGCTTGGTGGTAGGGCATGCTCTAGTGCAGCTCGCCTGCTAGCTACCAGCCTCGAGTTAACAATCTGTCGCCGTGCACCTATCGGTGTGTTCCGGCAGCCTCACTTGAGAGCCAGTTCCCAGTCCAGGTGTAGCGTGGCGCCACCTTCGACCACATCGTCACTGAACATCAAGTGACTTGTGGTTAAATGCTACCCTGTAAGAAGTAAACCAAATAATCCCTACTTTATTTCTGTCTGTATGTCTGTCTCACTGTCACGCCTAAACAACTGTACCGATTCAAATGAAATTTGCTACGGAGATAGTTTGAACCCTGAGGAAGGACATAGGATACTTTTTATCATGATAAACTGTAGCCCACGCGGGTGAAACCGCGGGGAACAGCTAGTAGTAATAATAATTCTCTCCGCCAGGCTCCCAAACTGCCTGCATAGCCGCAGTATGCCGAGCTTTACTGGAAGAAAAACCCACTTCTGATCTTATAAGGAGTGACGTGGACGAGTGTATAGCCGTCGGAGATAGCTACTATAAGCGTTGCTTGGTTGCACTTAAGTGCTATAAAGGTAAGATAAGAGGACTCTGAGATTAAGCTGAAAATTACGGCTAACTAGACAATTTTTTTTAGGGTACCGTACCTCAAAAGGAAGAACGGATCCCTTATAGGATCACTTTGTTGTCCGTGTGTCTGTCCAAACCCTTTTTCTCAAGTACGCGTTGAGGTATCAAATTCCAAATTTTATCAAACTGGTTGCGCCCCACGGTTTCACCCGCCTCTTCCCGTTATCCCGCAAGAACCTTCTTCCGGGATAAAAAGCCTATTTGTTAATCCAGGGTATAAGCTATCTCCATTCCAAATTTCATTCAGATCCGTTCAGTAGTTTTAGCGTGAAAGAGCAACACATCCACCCATCCATCCATCCATACTCACAAACTTTTACGTTTATAATATTAGTAGGAAGTATGATAGGATTGAGACTGCTACTGGTATTCTGACCCCCACCGTTAATGCTGGTATACTCCTCTGCTCCAGGAAAGCCAGCTCTCCAACTGAACCAGTTGCTGACGTCCTTCTTCCTCCACGACACGAAGTACACGGTGAAGATGACGGAAGTGGAGCGGGGGTTGCTCGCGAAGCACCCTGACAATATACATGCGGAGCCTGACCTTATGGCGTGAGTGGCTGAAGTCGTTTCAAATTGGTGCACCTAATGCGAAGAGGGACTAAGTCGCGTTATGCCTAAACTTCATATTAAAACAAAAGAAATGTCAAAATTAAAAATTGTAATACACACACGCACAAATCCTTCCTCCCGTACCCCCGTACCCCAGTTTTAGCGAGAATAACAAATTGCAATTGATTTATATGTATATATTTATATGTATATATAAATCAATTGCAATTTGCAAGAATTAAGAATTTCACAGAATTAGCAAGCTGAAGTGGCAGTGGGCTGGTCATATAAGCCGCAGAACCGATAAATAATAAATAAAAATAAAATAAAAAATCATTTTATTGCCACTATTTAACAGCATATTATGTTCCAGTTACTTATTTAACTAATTAATCATAGGGCAATAGCTTCGGCATGTGCTGCATTCACATAACAATGATTATGTGAGCGCAGCGCTGTTTTTCAAACTACCCTATGCTCGGACAGATCTTCGCCGTGGTTCTTTTCCGGGTTTTTACACATAATACATTTACCTATTATACTATAACTTATACGCGTACGCTTACATATATGAAATCGAAAAAGGGTAACCGTTAGGACGTGTTGTTGAGTGGAGACCGCGACTTGGCAGACGTAGTGTAGGACGCCCTGCGACAAGGTGGAGCGACGACTTGCGCCGAGTGGCTGGCAGTAGTTGGATGAGAAGAGCCGAAGACCGGGCTCAGTGACGTACCTTGGGAGAGGCCTATGTCCAGCAGTGGACTGATACGGGCTGATGATGATGATGATGATGATAGATTAACGAGTCGTGGATTTCATTTGAGCATTTAGGTATTGATAAACGTACACATTGACCTTTGATAGAGTGGCTGACTTTATGGAGTGGGTACAGCAATTTTGTTGTTCTATGTTGGTTTTGTGATGATGGAGCCAGGAGCTGGATAGTGGAACTCCTCAGTGGCTGATGCTAGATGATTACTTCTTAATACCGCAGGTTGATGGAGAAGCGTGCAGGCCAGACTTACACAATGATACTCACCATTGGGGATGAACGGCACTTCCTGATCTGGGGCCACCCCCCCTCCGAGGGGGGGAACGTGCGGACCATCGCGTACTTGTTTGACCCTCATATGTTGGACGAAGTTGGACGCCCTAATAGGCTGTTAGTATTGTCAAATTTTTCATATTAGTGCCATGTTTTTTTTATACTTGTTGCGCCCCGCGGTTTCACCCGCATCTTGCCGTTGTCCCGCAGGAACCTTTTGCGGGATAGAAAGTAGCCTATGTGTTAATCCAGGGTATAAGCTATCTCCATTCCAAATTTCATACAGATCCGTTCAGTAGTTTTTGCGTGAAAGAGTAACAAACATCCATCCATCCATCCATCCATATATACATACAAACTTCACGTTTATAATATTAATAAAATGAGCTATCAAAATACTAATTTTCAAATCTGTAACTTCAAAATAGTTTCATATAAAGGTGTTTGCCCATTTTTGTAGCTCGTACCTAAATAGGTAACTTTCATCCCTTGTGTAACAATATACCTTTTCACCTCACAAGCTCGGAAAGAGTCTGTTTGTCATTCGAAATCTGAGTGCAAAAGCGTATTTTGCGCGCCAGCGTGGAAATTATTTTTAAACTTCGAAACTGTCTATTCAATAATTTTCCATACCGCCAGTCCACTTAAAATGCAACAATACTTATTTCATGTCAGAGTGCCAACCTCTTTTTGGAATAATCGCACTGGCCAGCATGACTATTGCATGAAAAAACAAACAAACCTATTTTATCTGTTTTTCTTGCATCTAGCAATTTCCTCGCTGTAGTGAGGTGAAAAGTTGCGTGTTTCGCTCGTCTGCAAAGTTATTCTGCGTCTCGTACCATTGAAACCCTCGCTACGCTCAGGATTCTACATTTGAACCATGAGCGAAGCGAGTGGTTCAATCTTAGAATCCTTCGCTTGCTCAGGTTTCAATACAAGTATTCGCGCCAAAATACAACTTTGCAGCCTTGCTTAGCAACTAACTATTTCCAACGCGTTGCAGCTTCGGCGCTGGTGCGTTCCTCCGCTACGCTGGCATCGCATCGTTTGTCGTGGACTTCTTGACCAACTATGGCGACCTTGACGCGGCTAAAAAGCTGATACCCAAACCTCCAATCATACTCACCAATATTGAGGTAAAGTTGCCAGCTAATCGGTCTTTTGTAGATTAAAAAGCGCCGACACCGAGCTCGAATCCTCTCGGCCCCGCACCTATGACTCAACAAGTAACGTGCGGATCTACCATCGCTCGAAACGGTGAAGGGAAACATCGCTCGGAAACCGGCATGTCCAAGAACCGCAACATTCGCGTGCATGCGACATCTACCAACCCGCACTGGGCCCGCGTGGGAGATTACGGAGCGTACTCTCTCTGAGAGGAGGGCGGAGTGCCAGCAGTGGGAGCGTGATAGGCTGACGATGATGATGATGGTAGTGACGTTGGCTTTGACGGCTTCGAATCCTACAATGAGCTTGAGCTCTCGGTGAAGGAAAACATCGTGATGAAACCATAGCTTGGTGGTAGGGCATGCTCTAGTGCTCGCCTGCTAGCTACCAGCCTCGAGTTAACAATCTGTCGCCGTGCACCTATCGGTGTGTTCCGGCAGCCTCACTTGAGAGTAAAAAGTTAAAGATAGATGATAAATAGTAGATTTTTGATTGAAAAAAAGCTTGGGATTTAGTTTATAAACAATACTCTCCAGGTAGTCCAGAAAGAGCCCTTGGAGAGGCTACCGAAATACGATATCGATTTGAAGGCGCTTACCATCCACTGCCGCGACCAGTTCGACCGGATGAACGTTAACACACTGATTGACAAGAAACGGTTTGAGGTAAGAATTTTGACACCATTGTCTTTAGAACTATATAGCTGCGCCCCTCTATTTCACCCGCGTCTTCCCGTTATCCCGCTGGAACCTTTTCCGGGGTAAAAAGTAGCCTATGTGGTAATCCAGGGTATAAGCTATCTCCATTCCAAATTTCATTCAGTTCCGTTCAGTAGTTTTTGCGTGAAAGAGTAACAAGCATCCATCCATCCATACACACAAACTTTCACGTTTATAATATTAGTAGGATTATCTATTTACTAATATTTAAATGCGAAAGTAACTCTGTCTGTTTGTCTGGCTTTAAGCTACTGAACCAATTTGAAATTTGACATAGGCAACTTTTTATCGCGATAAACTGTAGCCCACGCGGGTGAGACCGCGGGGAACAGCTAGTTCTCGATATTACGACAGTGTTGCAAGCGCCATGACCACGAGAAACGAATTGAATCACGGATTTGAATAGTAGATGATGATGATGATGATGCGAATGGTGATGATGATGATGATTCTCTAATTTAGTCTAGTATGTTAAGTGTTAACTTTACTAATAATTTTCAGGGTAAATATCCGTTAGAATCGCTCAGCGCAGTGAGCATAGCCACTTCAAGGGCCACTTCTAGAAGGAAAGTGAAAGACTTCTACCAGAAATCGGCAACAGAGGTGAGTAAGGGCTAGCGCTTACATACAACTGTTGCATCGACTAAACTGTTTCGTCGAGTTGTGTACTTTTCGTGATTTCTACTCAACTGAACAGTTTAGTTGATGGAAGTGCGTATACAATCGATTTTATATCTTCTCAAATCGACCAGTCTTTATTCAGCAACGCTCGAGTCAAGGTGTTTACAAACCATGTCAATTAACAACAAAGTTTTAGTTTGTGCTTTGCTTTATAGAAATTTTAAGAGAGATAAAAAAAGAAGGTACTGTGTACATCCTGTACTTAGTGATAGATTATCTAGTGGAATATTTCATACGTTACATTCTAAGCTGAAAGAGCACCCAGACAAGTTTTTCAAATATTATAGAATGAGTGAAGAAACGTTTAATGAAATTAGTCGCGGTCAGTCACGGATCGACTGTTTAGTCGATGGTCTGCGCACATCAATACAATGCAATACAAATTGAGCGCTTGATCGATAGTTGTCCAACTTTTAAATCAAAAGCAAATCGATATAGCTATTTGGCTTTTTTGTCGAACAACTAATTAATATAACAATTATAACTATCGAGTTGACTGTATTTGCGCTTTAATATATTCTTTTAAACATATGATACACAACAAAATAGTTGTTCAACTAAAAGTTGTATGTAAGCGCTAGCCCTAATCTTTACGTGCAGTTTCGTTTCTTTTCTTACTAATATTATAAATGCGAAAGTTTGTGTGTGTGTGTGTCAATGTTTGTTACTACGTATCACTGTAACCACTTAACAACTGATTTTGTTGAAATTAGGAATAGAGATAGCTTATACCCCGGATTAACACATAGGCTACAGGCTAGATCATTTTACTTGAAGGACGCATTCTTTAATTTAAACAAGCGCTCCGCGGTTTCAGCCGCGTCTTCCCGTTTTCCAGCAGGAACCTTTTTGCGGGATAAAAAGTAGCCTATGTGTTAATCCAAGGTATAAGCTATCTCTATTTCAAATTTCATTCAGATCCGTTCAGAAGTTTTTGCGTGAAAGAGTAACACATACATAGGTACATACGTACTCACTTTTCGCGCTTATAAGATTAGTAGGAAAGGAAGTAGGAGATGGATGAGCTGGAGCATGAAGAAAGCTATGCTTGGAGTTTCTTTGCGTGATAGAATCCGAAATGAGGTAATTCGCCGAAGAACCAAGGTCACCGACATAGCTCTCAGAATTTGCAAGTTGAAGTGGCAATGGGCAGGCCACGTCGCTCGACGAACCGATAACCGATGGGGAAGAAAGGTTTTCGAGTGGCGACCACGAACTGGAACACGTTCTGTAGGTGAAGTCCCACTAGGGGGAGCGGGGACATTGTAAGAGTCGCAGGGAGCCGATGGATGCAAATGGCTAATAGCCGTTCATGGTGGCGTTCAAAGGGGGAAGGCCTATGTTCAGCAGTGGACTTCTTCCGGCTGATGATGACGATGAGGATGTAGGATATAGTAGCGATGGTACGGAACTCTTTGTGCGTGAGTCCGACTCGCATTTGACCGGTTTTTTCTTTTCTAGCCTCCGCCATCGCTTCCTGTAGCGCCTGAAAAGCCACCAACGGCTTTGACGCAAGAGCAGCTCATGTCGATGCGTGGTGAAGACTTCTTCCTCTACTGCCCTCGAGTCGATGGGCATACATATGGAAGGTAAGCATAGAAAATAAGCTCAAATAAATTGCATTGAAAAATCCATTCTTCTTCTAAATATATATATATAACTCAAAGGTGACTGATTGACATAGTGATCTATCAACGCACAGCCCAAACCACTGGACGGATCGGGCTGAAATTTGGCATGCAGGTAGATGTTATGACGTAGCCATCCGCTAAGAAAATATTTTGATTAATTCTACCCCCAAGGGGATAAAATAGGGGATGAAAGTTTGTATGAAACTTTGTCTATTTTAAACCGATCGGGCTGAGACTTTGCATGCATAAAGCTGTAGCTCACGCGGGTGAAACGGCGGGGAACAGCTAGTTAATATTATAAATGTGAAAGTTTGTGAGTATGGATGGATGGATGGATGGATGTTTGTTACTCTTTCACGCAAAAACGACTGAACGGATCTGAATTAAATTTGGAATGGAGATAGCTTATACCCTGGATTAACACATAGGCTACTTTTTATTTCGGAAAAGGGTTCCTGCGGGATAACGGGAAGACGCTGGGGGGCATCCAGTGAGCGCATTGCTAGATTCTCACCACCTCTCATCTCCATAGAGACGACATGATCCCCCGTCCCAAGTCGGAGACAGTCCTGCACAGCCCAGTGGAGATTGCAGACAAGAACTTCCACTCGCAGTACCATCAGCTGGACGCCGAGAAGTACCTGCTGCGAGGCACCAGGCATTTTGCTAGCTACAGGTAATAATCTACACGACAGCGATGGTGGCGATGGCGATTTACAAGGCGCCGACACCGAGTTGGAATCCTCTCGGCCTCGCACCTATGACCTAACAAGTTACGTGCGGATCTACCATCATTAAAACTGTGAAGGAGAACATCGCTCGGCAACCGGCATGTCCAAGAACCGCAACATTCGCGTGCATGCGACATCTTTCTACCAACCCGCACTGGGCCCGCGTGGGAGATTACGGCGCGTACTCTTTCTGAGAGAAGGCACTCGAGAAGGTTCTCTCTCTGAGAGATGTTTTCCTTCACCATTTTGAGCGCACTGAGAAAAAAATTCTAGCTTTCCTTCTGAGTCTTTACCTTCCAAGACCGTTTCCTTCCTTAATTTGTATTAGTTTTCCTTCTGAATCACAACTCCTTCCCTTTTGACTCAGAAGGAAAACTGTACTTCGGAAGGTCTTTTTTCTCCGTGCGATGGTAGATCCGCACGTAACTTGTTAAGTCATTGGTGCGAGGCCGTGAGGATTCAAGCTCGATATCGGCATCTTGCAAGGTCACCATCGCTTTACTAATATTATGAAAAGGTATATACAGTTCACTTGAGAGCCAGTTCCCAGTCCAGGTGTAGCGTGACGCCACCTTCAACCACATCGTCAGGTGACTTGTGGTCAAATGCTACCCTATAACCCTGAAGCAGTCGATCCTGACTGCTTCAAGCTGCTATGTACGTACATACACGAACCGCTCGAGCAGTTGCAGTACTTCACTATGCAGTCACAGCTTGAAGTAGTCGATCCTGACTGCTTCAGGCTGTCCATGTGTGGCCAGCCAAAGACGTAAACAAACGAACAGTACTCAATAGAGCTCTTCCCATCAGATACCAAACTTTCAAGTCCTACACTGGCGTGGCTTGCTGCGTGGCCGCACTGGCCATGCTGGCCAGGCTGCGCGCCAGGGCGTGGAACGAAGACATTGTCGACGAGACCCTGGACCTTGGCTATAACTTCTTTAGGGTTGGTTTTTGTTTAACAAACTCTTGAGCGTTTTCCCCATGGCCGTAGTCCGTTCGGACGCGCTAGATACCGCTGGAAGGACGCGGCGGATGCGGACCTTCACGGAGAAAAAAGACCTTCCGAAATGCAGAAGGAATTTCCTTCCGTTTTGCTTCAGAAGGAAAAGGTTACATTTGGGAAGGAATCGCTCTTAGAAGGTAAGACACAGTAGGAAAGGGATTTTTTTCACAGTGTACGCGAACTCCAGACTCTGAAGTGGGCTGAAATCGATCAGGATAGAGAAGAGTGGCGCTCTATCATTCCGGAGGCCAGTCTTGGCCTCCGGAATGATAGATAGCGTGTCTATGCTTTGGTTCGCTGAGAAATTGGAGTTAGTTTTTGGGCGTTTTCAAGCGATATACATATACTTATAGGTGCCCTGTCAAATAAAAATACTACGATCAGTAGCCATGACAGTTCAGTCGTAATGACATCGATTTCGTGAGTTCGAATCCTACAATGAGCTTGAGCTTTCGGTGAAAGAAAACATCGTGATGAAACCTTAGCTTGGTGGTAGGGCATGCTCTAGTGCTCGCCTGCTAGCTACCAGCCTCGAGTTAACAATCTGTCGCCGTGCACCTATCGGTGTGTTCCGGCAGCCTCACTTGAGAGCCAGTTCCCAGTCCCAGGTGAAGCGTGACGCTATGTATGGATGTTTGTTACTCTTTCACGCAAAATCTACTGAACGGATTTGTGTGAAATTTTGAATAGAGATTGCTTATACCCTGGATTAACACCTAGGCTACTTTTTATCCCGGAAAAGGTTCCTGCGGGATAACGGAAAGACGCAGGTGAAACCGCGGGGTAGAACTAGTATATAATAGGAAAAAAATGACTAAGGTTCCCTATGCAGCGCCAGCTATGATTATCTTGCAGAAGCTAGCTCTGAAAGTCGCTCATTGGCCTATTTTGTACTTTCAGGAATCCCTGTTAGAGAGAGGTGGTCCCATCAGGAGACTGGTCCTTGGAGAGCTGAAGGAGGCTATACGTATTCGGGATCAAGAATACGTTCATAAGGTGAGATAACAATCAGCTACACTAAGGTGAACGTCAAGGGAAATGTCAATGCCTGTCATCGCGATAAATATTGCGTTAATTATTAACGCTATTATGTGAGTGGCTACACTTGAACGGTCAACGTGAATGCACTTGACACTTGAGCTGTCGGCTAACGTCAAACGCCAATGTGAATGCCGTTGTCGAATGTCGTGGCCACACTTATGTCAAACGTCAATCATCGCGCTATTGAACGACATTTTTAGGGATCCTTCGTACTGTGGTGGTTATGGAGATTTTTGTGTGATTATTGAAACGCCGGTGGTGTGATTCGTACTGCGTGTTCACAGTGAATGATATTTATTACTAAAAGTTCCGTTATATATACACAACTAGCCTAATCTTCGTTTGACTTCGGCAGGAACTCGGGTCGCTTCGGCAGGCGGCGCGTCGCACGTGGTGTTTAGGATCGGAGAGTCCTGTTTGTTTATTGCGCTGGGAAAGTTCGGCTGGTCTTTGAGCTATTGGGTCGTAAACTGCAATTGTTCTTTTCGGCGTATTTATTCTTTTGTTTCAATGGTGGGAAACGTAGACGATGCAACGGTGAAATATTCCTTTTATTGCTGTGCGTAGTAAAATTGTATTGTTGTTAAAACTGCATTTTATATTTGTTTATCTTCTGGTGTTATGGGAACGAAATATCGTGGGAAAGGACTGTAGTAGCGTAGCTACATGACTCCCTCCCTAGCGAAAGCGTACCGGCAGTTTGATTTGGCGGCCGAGTCGTGTTGTTCGTATTATTGGTTGCGGTGATGCTGGTGTATCTTGATCTGCTATCAATACGTTATTATTGGCCGGTTCCGATGATAATTGCGGTGGGGGTACGATGTCTTGTTTCGTTGGTATGATGATGACGTGGTCTTGAGTTGGCTGGTCCGAAATGTTTTCGTTTAAAATGTAAGCAGGCTTGAGTCGGTCGATTGAAATAGTTGAGCTTCTCTCTGGTAACTGTAATATGAATGTTTTGCTGTTTCGATCTATGACCTTGAATGGTCCGTCATAGGGTGGTTGCAGCGGCTTCTTAACTGCGTCATTTCTTACAAACACATGCGAACATGTTTGCAAATCTTGATGCACGAAGATTGGTCGCTTGTTGCCATGTGATTCGGTCGGATGAGATGGCTTGATTGCGTTTATGGTAGCTCGTAGTCGAGTTACGTAGTCGTAGTTCATGTCTTGTTCGTTTGATGGTGGTGTGACGAAGAAATCACTAGGTAGGCGTAGCGTTTGTCCGTAGGTGAGTTCAGCGGCGCTGACGCCTGTGTCTGTGCGCGGGGCGGCACGTAATCCCATGAGGACTGTAGGAAGCTCGTCTATCCACGTTGAATGTTGAGACAGGCGAGTCTTTAGTGCAGCTTTGAGTGATCGATGCCAGCGTTCTATCATTCCATTTGATTGAGGATGGTAGGGCGTAGTGTGTGTTATTTTGATCCCCATTGCGTTCATGAGCCTGGCGAAAAGGTGACCTGTGAATTGTCCTCCTCTGTCGCTCGTGATGACTGACGCAAGCCCGTAGCGAGTAATCCAGTGCTCATAGATTATCTTCGCCACGGATTCCGCAGATATATCTTCTGTGGGAATTGCTTCTGGCCATTTCGTTACTCTGTCGATCATTGTAACGAGGTATCGATGGCCTTGCGGTGAGGTGGGTAGCGGTCCGACGATATCTACGTGGATGTGTTGAAATCTCTCAGTAGTCACTGGAAACTTTGAAATGCTGCTCGATGTGTGTCTCTGGATTTTGGATCTTTGACATTGTAAGCAATTTTTGCACCAGACTCCGATTTCTACCATCATCGATGGCCAGAAAAACTTCTGGGACATAAGTTTGCGTGTCGTGCGAATGCCAGGGTGGCTTATGTTGTGTACGGTGTCAAATGCAAGTCGTCGAAATTCTTCCGGCATGTATGGTCGAATGTATGACGTTGATGTTTCGCAGTAAATAGGTGATTGAGATTCGGGCATAGTGACTCGTTTCATTGTTAAGTTGGCTTGTTGTGAGAGTTTCTTGATTGTAGCGCTGTCTTTTTCTTGAGCATGGGCGACTTTTTCATAGTCAATTAGTGATGGGCAAGTGATGCTGTCGACAGGTAGACGACTCAGAAAGTCAGCGACAGTGTTTTCTGCTCCGCTGATGTGTCGAATGTCCGTAGTAAACTCGCTAATGAAGATCAATTGTCTGGCTCGACGCGGTGTTTCAGACGCTGACGGTGGCTTTTGGAGCACGAAGGTCAACGGCTTGTGGTCGGTGAATATGATGAGATCGCGTCCTTCGAACATTTTTCGGAAATGCTTGACCGCCATGTATATTGCAAGTAGCTCGCGGTCGAATGTGCTGTAGTTACATTGTGCATCGGAAAATTTCTTTGAAAAATAGCCGAGCGGTTGCCATTTTCCGTCGATGTGTTGTTGTAGGACAGCTCCTGCACATTTATCAGACGCGTCGCTGAAAATTGCCAGGGCAGCCTTGTGCGATGGGTGAGCGAGCAAAGCGGCGTTTTGGATTGCAACTTTGCAAGCTCCAAACGCTGTTGTCGCTTCGTCGGTCCATTCAATGTTTGTTTTGTCTCTTTTCTTGACGTTGTGTAAGTAGGCATGGAGCGGTGCTTGCATTTCTGCGGCTTTCGGCAAGTGATCGCGATAGAAATTGATCATGCCGAGGAAACGTCTTAATTCTTCAATCGTTTTTGGTTTTTCGTAATTGCAGATTGCTGTGACCTTTTCAGTAGGTGGTTTGATTCCTTCTTTGCTCACAGAGAAACCAAGAAACTGCACTTCCGGTTGGCCGAAGATGCATTTGGCTGGATTGATTGTGATGCCATTTTCTTCTAGTTTTCTTAGTACTATCCGGAGATGCTCCTTATGGCTGGATTCATCACAGGACGCAATAATGAGATCGTCAATGAATGCATAGACGAAATCGAGTCCATGGAGTACTTCGTGGATAAATCGTTGGAAAGTCTGTCCGGCATTTGTTAAACCGGGACACATTCTCGGAAATTCAAATAATCCCATTGGCGTTATGATGGCAGTCTTTTCTATGTCTTCTTCTTTGACCTTGATTTGTTGATAGGCTCGGTTGAGATCAATGGTACTGAATATTGTCTTATTAGACAACTGGAACGTGAAATCTTTTATTCTTGGAATCGGATAGCGATCAGGCGTTGTGACGGCGTTCAATCTCCTATAATCTCCACAAACGCGAAGGTCCCCGTTCTTTTTCGGTACGATGTGCAGAGGCGATGACCAAGGACTTTTGCTTGGACGGCAAAGGCCTTGTTCGATCATGTTTTCGAATTCTTTTTTTACGGCTTCGTAACGGTGCGGTGCGACTGGTCGAGCGCGGCAATGAATAGGCGGTCCAGTCGTTTCAATGTAGTGTTCGACGCTGTGCTTTGTATTAAGTTCCATTGCTGTAAGACGTGTAGTTCCGGGAAATTCCGCTAGTATGTCGTGATAAGATTGCTGTACGTCGATACTACGAATTGTTGGTACGTTGCTTGCTCGGACGTATGAAGTTGTTGATAATTTTGTTATGCCGTCGATCAGTCTTCGGTTTTTGATGTCAACGATGAGTTGGTGGTGTTTGAGAAAATCAGCCCCGATGATAGGTTTGCTGACTTCCGCAACGACGAACTTCCACTTGAACGGACGGCGAAGATTTAAGTCGAGTGTCAATGTTTTTTCGCCGAATGTTGGAATGACAGTATTGTTTGCAGCGTAGAGTTGAAATTTGAGTGGTTTTGACGATTCTCCTTTGTTCCGAGGTAGGACGGATACGTTTGCGCCGGTGTCGATTAAAAACGTTAGTTTTGACGTTTTATCGGTAACGAATAGGCGGTATGAGTTTTCAGATACTACGCTGGGTTCCGCCTCAACCAGCGCAGGCTCTAGTTTTCCGACTGATTGTTTCGTGGTTTGTATGAACACGGCATGGTGCAACGTCTTGCTTCATCACCAAAACGACTGTGGTAATAGCAGTATGGTGACGGTGATTGACTGCGTGATCTGTTATTATCACGACTCGTAGAACGGTTGCGACGGACGTGTTGGTATTGTTGTTGATGGTTGTAGTGCTCGTTGTATTGCGGATTTTGTCTTTGTGACGACTTAAAAGCGGCAAACTCAAGAGACAATTTTCGTAATTCTTCTGCCAGGAACTGAATATCTATTTGGCCGCGAGACGTGGATGCTGATGATGTCGATACGGCCGAAACTTGCGTAATTGTATCTTCGATCATCTTGTCGGCAAGTAGAGCAAGCTCATCGAGTGCAGTCTGAGTTTTGAATGTTTCACTGATGGTGAGAACGGATCGGATATGCGCTGGTAAATGGTTAGACCACATGAGACGTAACGTGGAATCGGGAACTTTATCGCGTGCTAGACTTTTCATGCGTCGAAGTAGCTGGGACGGCTTCTGATCGCCGAGTTCCGTGTCGGACAGCAACTTCTGCAACTGACGATTGTCTGATTCTTCATAGACGGTGATGAGTCGTTCTTTTAATGCTGTGTACATATCCGCTTCTGGAGGGCTGTATAAGAGGTCGCTAATCTGTTCGATGTCCATCTTGTCGAGCTGAGCAATCACCATCTGGGCTAGCTGGGCTTGGCTACGGTTTAAATCGCTTGTTGCGGCTTCAAAGGTGAGAAACCATAGTCGAACCTTGTCGCGCCAAAAAGATGGGATTCGCAATGGCAAGGTGATACCGGCGACTTCTTGCTGAAACTTTCTCGTGGTCGTATTTTCCTCTGCTTGATTCTGCATTTTGCGCTTGTTGCTGTTCTTATGTAGGGGTCACCACTTTAGGGATCCTTCGTACTGTGGTGGTTATGGAGATTTTTGTGTGATTATTGAAACGCCGGTGGTGTGATTCGTACTGCGTGTTCACAGTGAATGATATTTATTACTAAAAGTTCCGTTATATATACACAACTAGCCTAATCTTCGTTTGACTTCGGCAGGAACTCGGGTCGCTTCGGCAGGCGGCGCGTCGCACGTGGTGTTTAGGATCGGAGAGTCCTGTTTGTTTATTGCGCTGGGAAAGTTCGGCTGGTCTTTGAGCTATTGGGTCGTAAACTGCAATTGTTCTTTTCGGCGTATTTATTCTTTTGTTTCAATGGTGGGAAACGTAGACGATGCAACGGTGAAATATTCCTTTTATTGCTGTGCGTAGTAAAATTGTATTGTTGTTAAAACTGCATTTTATATTTGTTTATCTTCTGGTGTTATGGGAACGAAATATCGTGGGAAAGGACTGTAGTAGCGTAGCTACACATTTGACTTTTTTGGCGGCAATTGAGTTGTCAACGTGAACATTTTGTTTTTTGTTTTTATTTCCAAAACTTGTGTTTCTTCGAGTGATAATGTGTAATATTGGTGGAATATTAAACCATTATGTGTTCGTTAATGTGTACGAGTGTGGGAAATTGAAATAAAGTTGTCAAAGTGACTTTTCTAGTTGCTCCAAAAAAGTCCGTGTAAAGTTTAAGTAAAGCGCCACTACTTAAACTATCCTCATCCCATCATCTCATCATCATTACAGGAACGTGGTATAGCCGTGTGGGGAAAGATAATATCGACAAATCCAAAAGTGTTTGATCTCTGCAGAGGCATCGACCAATTCTTCAAAGAATCTGATGCTGGCGTGCTTCAGGTGAGGAATCTGTTGCTAATTTGACGTTTTAAACTTATCGCGTGATATAATATATTTTATTTTATTATATTGTTTTCTCTATCATAAACAACATCATTATTTGAATAGGTTATTATGATTTTCGTCAGATTCCCGGTGAATTCGAGTCAGCGATTTGGAATGAAGGCGGGAAGTATTACCTGTACCACCCGTGGCCAGCCGATCGGTACGGGAAGAGGGTAAATTGCTATTTCCTAACAATATTCAATTATCTAGATCAGTGGTTCCCAATTAGTTTTTGCTGCGTACCACTTCAAAAAAGACCTCAAACCTGCGTACCCCTTATTGTAGCAATCACACTAATATTATAAATCCGAAAGTTTGTGAGTGAAGTTTCTTTGTGAGTAATTAATCATCATCATCATCATCAGCCTTGCACGTGCCCACAGCTGGGACTCCGCCCTCCTCTCAGAGAGAGTATGCTCCGTAATCTCCCACGCGGGCCCAGTGCGGGTTGGTAGATGTCGCATGCCTTTGAATGTTGCGGTTCTTGGACACGCCGGTTTCCGAGCAATGTTTTCCTTCACCGTTTTGAGCGATGGGAAATCTGCACATAACTTATCAAGTCATAGGTGAGGGGCCGAGAGGATTCGAACTCGGTGTCGGCGCCTTGTAAGTCGCACGCGTTACCGTTCGGCCACCATAAATTAATATTTATGCGTAAATTTTCGTTCCAGGTCGGCCTCCGTGATGGCGGTAAAGCCTGCATCCTCTACTTCACGCGCATTGCTCACATGTGCGAGCATATCCTCAGCAGCTGCCAGGATCTCTCCCGGCGCCCCTTCAGCATCAGCGATGTGCTGATCACGAGGAGGAGTTCTGATATGCCGGAGCCTGTTAACAATTTGACGCGTGAGTACGGTTTTTGTGGCTGTGGGTACCTGGTAATGTAGTGGGCCCATAACCTTGTAGTGGTCCTTACCACGTATCGAAGGATTTGCGAGCTCCAGGTGGAGGACTGGCGGGAGGTGGCGCGGGACAGACAGAAGTAGCGTCTTTTGTTATCGGAGGCCAAGACTCACTTTGGGTCTTTGCGCTGTCTCAGTTTACCACGTATCGCCGTAACTACAAAACTGATTTTGATGAAATTTGGAGATAGCTTACACCATGGATTGACACACAGACTTTTCATCCCAGAAAAAGGTTCCTGCGGGATAACGGGAGGACGCGGGTGAAACCGCGGGGCGCAACTAGTTTTTACTTCCCTACTATCCTTACTTATATTTTAATGCGAAAGTAACTGTCTGTCTGTCTTTCACGTTTAAACTACTGAATCGATTTAAGTGAAATTTTGTGCAGAGATAGTTTGAACCCTGAGGAAGAACATAGGTTACTTTTTATCGCGATAAACTGTAGACCACGCGGGTGGAGCCGCGAGAATCATTTATAGCGATGATGGCTCAGTGGTAGTGATGTGGACTTGCTATCCGTAGGACGTGGGTTCGAATCCAACAATGAGCTTGAGCTTTCGTTGAAGTAAAACATTGTGATGTAACCATAGCTTGGTGGTAGGGCATGCTCTAGTGCTCGCCTGCTAGCTACCAGCCTCGAGTTAACAATCTGTCGCCGTGCACCTATCGGTGTGTTCCGGCAGCCTCACTTGAGAGCCAGTTCCCAGTCCAGGTGTAGCGTGGAACCTTCGACCACATCGTCACTTAACATCGAGTGACTTGTGGTCAAACGCAACCCTGTAAGTAATAGTGGTGAATAAATTTCAAAACCTCGTTCCATATTTACTGTTTCGTTTCCAGCTGTAGCCCCAGGTCGCTGGGTGGTGCGAGGTCACTTCCACGAGGGGGACTCTCGGTTTCCAGAAGACCATAGGAACAAGCAAGCGACTCCCATGTCCATTGTGGCTCTCGCTATGTCTCAGATACGGAACACCGACGAGTGGACGCCGGGGGATATTGATGAGGTGATGATCATCATCATCATCAACATCATCATTATCATCATCATCAGCCTATTATGTTCCCACTGCTGGGACTCTGGCCTTCTCCGGGTTCCGTACAGACTCGTTTTTTTTTTTCATATGTAGTTTTCAGTTTTTTTCCTTTACATGTGCTTTAAGACCTTGCTTCATGATAATCTATCATGACTCTAAATGTACGGGAAGTACCCTATGGCTCTATTCAGTGCGACGCGGACCATCCGCACGCGGACTAGGTTTTGCGTCCGTCGCGGATGAATTTGTCGTTCAGTGCGATGCGGATCGTGATTGAGAGTGTCATGGATAAAAATTGGAATTTGGTGATTGCGGCCTATTTATTAAACAACAGAAGAAGAAGACGCCGCGTCCGCTCCGCGCGACTGTCCGCCGAGCACTGAACAAATACATTAGAACCAAGCACCGTGCGCCCGCGGACACCCGCGGCGCGGAGGAGCGGCGCGGAGCGATTTCGACCGCGCGCGGATAGCTCTCCGCGACACGGACAGCTCCGCGTCGCTCTGAACGAGCTGTAAGGTTTCATACACTTTACCGTACGTCGCGGACGTCCGCGTAGGTCATCCGCGTCGCACTGAATAGGGCCTATAGATTTTGATTCTTTGTGAATTGCAAAATATGCGACATAAAAGTTCACGTCTTTCGATCGCGTTGACTTGCGATTTTGATTTATCACAGCTGAAAGGGAACATAGACCAAGTTAACATTTTAACTTGATACCTCAACACGTTCTTCATAATTAACTAACTAACTGAGATGGCGCAACGACCCAAAGTGAGTTTTGGCCTCCGATAACAAAAGACGCCACTTCGGTCTGTCCTGCGCCACCTCCCGCCAGAACTGATGGCCGAGCCGAATGTCATCGGCGAGATGAAAGCGCACAAACTTCGCTGGCTCGGCCACCTTGAAAGAATGGGGGAGGATCGTGCGGTCAAACGAGCATACAGTGGACGGCCGAGTGGCCGTCGCCCTGTCGGCCGTCCCAGATATCGCTGGAGAGACGAAGTCACGAAGGATTTGCGCGAGCTCATAATTAACTAAACATTTAAAATTTAAAAAACCCCCGACATCTTGGACCGATTTTCATCAGACATAGCTAAAACCAAATGTAGTTAAGAACCACCGCAAGGAAACTGACTTTCAAATAAAAAACAGCATCGTAATCGGTCCATCCGTTTGAGAGCTACGATGCGACAGAGACAGACACACACACACACAGACGGACTAACAACAAAGTGACCCTATAAAGGTTCCGATTTACCTGTTGAGGTAAGGAACCTTAAAACCATAGATAATAATGCCCGCACAATCACATACATAGGCTCTGACCCCTAACTAGGTTTCTCTGTATATAGGGTATCAGAAACTACGAGGATCGGGGATCCACAACACCCAGACACAGAACAAATACAAGCACTTTTTTTTCAATGCATTAATATTTGTCCTGTAGTGGGAATCGAACCCCCGACCTCACGCTTCACAGTCGGCTATCTGCCCATTGTGCCACATCGGTCGTAGATATCTTATAAAGATTTAGTAAACAATCAACTTGTCCGTCCCAGGTCCTGACCAGAGGCGACATCCTCTACCAGACGACGATGGAACACCTCGAGAGGATGGGCATCAGTCTGGAGACGGCGAAGGTGGAAGATGACGAGGCAGGCGGTGAAGATGATGATGAGAGCGGCTCCAGCGGCACCCTGGCTGCAGTGGACGTGCTGAACAAGTTCACAGTTACCGATGTGGACTGCATCGAGATTGACGTCATGGATAGCGCTTTCAACGGTAAGGAGTGACGATTTTTAAAAGTAAAAAAAACCACAAGTTAATTAATTCAATAGGATACATATATTGTGATCACTTTAAAAGGTGAAACTTAAAACTAGCTACGCTTGTTCCAACCTCCTTACGCCAGTAAAAGAACAGGCAAAAAACATAATTTTTTGGTAACAATGAATTTTTTGGGCGCGATCACATTGACAATTTTATTCATATTATTACTTGACTGAATTGGAGCAAATTCACTACAATCCCAAGCTTTTCTGTACAGAAACTGTACAGTTGTCCTCGTATGCAATAGAAACGGTAAGAGAATCTGTCCCAGTATTTCTGTCAATAGAAATAGTGGGATAAACCCACCGTTGCGCTCTTCAGGGTCCCTGAACCCTGAGCCTGGATCCGGCGTCCTCTCCCTGAAGGAGAGCCTGAAGCAGCTGTTCCATGCGCACTCGCACGGCGTGGTGACGGCGCGCGGCGGCTCGCGCGGCGTGTGGGCGGTGCAGGACCAGTACTACATGTTCGAACCCCACGGATGCGATGAGAATGGTGAGTGGGACGGGAAGCTCTTTGATTTTGTAGGTATTGGTTTACTAGCTACGTCTGTTTCAACCATCTTTAACAGGCAAGAAACGCCCGGCAGGTCAGTTTTTGGGCGCGATCACATTATCAATTTTAGTTTAATTGGACCAAGTTTACTACAATCCGATGTTTTTAGTCATCTAAATAGTCCGACGTTTTATAAGCCGATGGTGGTCGAATGGTAATGCGTGCGACTTACAAGGCGCCGACACCGAGTTCGAATCCTCTCGGCCCCGCACCTGTGATTAAAGATGTGTTATACGGCTTAAAATTGTCAATACGTTTAAACGCTTTTGCTTATTGTTTTAAACCGCTTAAAAAAGCGTTACTATGAAGAGCGACGATTTTGAGTTGTATCTCTATTGGAATAAGGTTTGCATTTGTTTGGACTTTGAAAAAAAGCCGTCCGTTTTAACGCTATTCGTTTAAACGCCCACCTTTGCCTGTGACTTAATAAGTTATGTTCGGATCCACCATCGCTCAAAAACGGGGAAGAAAAACATCGTGAGGAAACCGGCCCTTGAATGCTGCGTTCTTTTATGTCACCTTGAGAGCCAGCTTCTAATCCTCTTGCCATCTTTGATTCCACATTTCCTTCCCCCACTTCCAACCTTCCACCTCCCTTTCACATAACCCCACATCCCATCCCATCCAGGCTACCCCTCCGAAGAGCCTCGCTCAGCCGCCTGCCTGATCAAGATCTCAGGCGGGCCCAGCGCACTGGCGGACGCCATCCTGAGCAACCTGGCGCCTGGCGTCGATGACAGCTTCAACATATCACCGGTGTCCATCTCCCACGCCAAACTGCATCCTGAGCTGGCGGCGCCGGAGACCAAGCTCGAGGTAACGGGAAATAAAAGTAGCTTTTGCTAAGCATAAAATTTATTTTGCTAGGCATAGAATTTCTTTTGTTAGGCATAGAGTTTCTTTTGCTAAGCATAGAATTTCTTTTGCTAGGCATAGAATTTCTTTTGTTAGGCATAGAGTTTCTTTTGCTAGGCATAGAATTTGTTTTGCTAGGCATAGAATTTCTTTTGTTAGGCATAGAATTTCTTTTGTTAGGCATAGATTTCCTTTTGCTAGGCATAGAATTTCTTTTGTTAGGCATAGAATTTCTTTTGTTAGGCATAGATTTCCTTTTGCTAGGCATAGAATTTCTTTTGTTAGGCATAGAGTTTCTTTTGCTAGGCATAGAATTTCTTTTGCTAGGCATAGAATTTCTTTTGTTAGGCATGGAATTTCTTTTGCTAGGCATAGAATTTGTTTTGCTAGGCATAGAATTTCTTTTGTTAGGCATAGAATTTCTTTTGTTAGGCATAGATTTCCTTTTGCTGGGCATAGAATTTCTTTTGCTAGGCATAGAATTTCTTTTGCTAGGCATAGAATTTCTTTTGTTAGGCATAGAATTTCTTTTGTTAGGCATAGAGTTTCTTTTGCTAGGCATAGAATTTCTTTTGCTAGGCATAGAATTTCTTTTGTTAGGCATGGAATTTGTTTTGCTAGGCATAGAATTTCTTTTGTTAGGCATAGAATTTCTTTTGTTAGGCATAGATTTCCTTTTGCTAGGCATAGAATTTCTTTTGTTAGGCATAGAATTTCTTTTGTTAGGCATAGATTTCCTTTTGCTAGGCATAGAATTTCTTTTGTTAGGCATAGAGTTTCTTTTGCTAGGCATAGAATTTCTTTTGCTAGGCATAGAATTTCTTTTGTTAGGCATGGAATTTCTTTTGCTAGGCATAGAATTTGTTTTGCTAGGCATAGAATTTCTTTTGCTAAGCATAGAATTTCTTTTGCTAGGCATAGAATTTCAGTTGCGATTTTTGCATAATTATCAGTATCATCTTCTGGCTTGCGTTCCCGTGTGCGCCAGAAGTTTTGTTTCCGGGAAATGACTAGCATGTTGTTTAAATAAAACTAGCTATACTCCGCGGCTTCAATTAATTTTGAAAGAGTAAAAAATACTTATTTAATTATTCACCTTTACTTTTAAGTGAATCAACTGAAGGAATAAAAAAAAATCCATACAAACTTTAGAACTCTATGACACACCCCACAGGGGTAGTTTACGATACAATGGTTAATTCAAAAAGTGTGTTCCATGGAAGCTAGCAATCCATGGTACTGATGAGAAAAGAAAGTTTCACTAGTTCCACAGATCAAATACACTATGGAACTGGTGAGATTTTTTTTTTTTTTTTTACTATTTACTGGGTAGCGTTTGACCACAAGTCACCTGATGTTAAGTGACGATGTGATCGAAGGTGGCGCCACGCTACACCTGGACTGGGAGCTGGCTCTCAAGTGAGGCTGCCGGAACACACCGATAGGTTCTTGGCGACAGATTCTTAACAAGAAGGTGGTAGCTAGCCAGGCGAGTACTAGAAAATACCCTACCACCAAGCTATGGTTTCATCACGATGTTTTCCTTCACCGAAAGCTCAAGCTCATTGTAGGATTCGAACCCACGTCCTACGGATCGCAAGCCGACGTCACTACCACTGAGCCATCATCGCTATAAAAAAGAATGATTCTGTTTTACTATAACAGAATGTGTTTTCTTTCAGAGCAAAGCCTTCGAATGGATATCGAAAGGCACGGCGGCCATTATGATGGGGCCACGCGGCGAGAACACGGCCATCGGCAAGCTGCCCACGAAAGCTGGCATTGGGGTACTTTACTTTACCCTCAAGCATTATGATAGGGACTAGTGCTGGAGCCCTACTTCTTTCCCTTCTAATAGCGTTATCTTACATTAAAAATCTAGACCACACAGTCCAGCAGGCTACAGTTTATCGCGATAAAAAAGTAGCCTATGTCCTTCCTCAGGGTTCAGAAGGCTACAGTTTATCGCAATTAAAAGTATCCTATGTCCTTCCTCAGGGTTCAGCAAGCTACAGTTTATCGCGATAAAAAAGTAGCCTATGTCCTTCCTCAGGGTTCAGAAGGCTACAGTTTATCGCAATTAAAAGTAGCCTATGTCCTTCCTCAGGGTTCAGCAAGCTACAGTTTATCGCAATTAAAAGTAGCCTATGTCCTTCCTCAGGGTTCAGCAAGCTACAGTTTATCGCGATAAAAAGTACCCTATGACCTTTCTCAGGCTCTAGACTATATCTATACCAAACTTCATTTAAATCGGTTCAGTAGTTTAGGGGTGAAGGACGGACAGAGACGGACAGACAGACAGAGAGACAGAGTTACTTTCACATCCTACTAATATTATAAATGTGAAAGTTTGTATGTATGTATGTGTTAGCGACGCAACTTAGATTTAAGTTTATAATTAGAAAATTGTAAATATGAATAAAGATTAAAGATAGCATGTATGTAGTTAGTCCCGCAACTAGCAAATATATTAGAATAGAAAGAGACGACCGATAGAGATAGCAATACACTAGATTGTTAGAAAAAGATAGCCATACGCGCCGACAGAGACAGCAATATCACCCGTCACGGTGACGTCATTGGTCCAACGGCCGAGAGACGCGGTCTCCTGTCACCGCTAGTTGCGAGACCTCTAAATCATATATAAGCGAGACATTTTTGCGAGAAATTGGTAGTAGTTCGCCAGCAGTTCACCAGTAAGCAAGAAATATACGGAGCCTTGAAGTCAGAACCAGTGTTTTCCTTCTGCCCGCCGGCAAGAATCCTTCAAATATACAGTCCACTACAGCCCGGTCTCCCTAGACCCCAGGGATTACCTATAGTATGGATGGATGGATGGATGAATGAATGGATGGATGGAAGGATGGAGATAAAAGCAGTGTTTCAACTAAGAGTTTACGCCCTATCTTAGGGCTACGTAATATTAAACTAATATCCTACTAATATTATAAACGTGAAAGTTTGTGAGTATGGATGGATGGATGTTTGTTACTCTTTCACGCAAAAACTACTGAACGGATCGGAATGAAATTTGGAATGGAGACCTTATACCCTGGATTAACACATAGGCTACTTTTTATCCCGGAAAAGGTTCCTGCGGGATAACGGGAAGACGCGGGTGAAACTAGTTTATAAAATTCAATATTCAATAATGTTTATTCAATAGGATACATTGTGATCACTTTAAAACGTCAACTTAAAACTAGCTACGCCTGTTCCAACCTCCTTACGCCGGCAAAAGAACAGGCAAGAAACGCCCGGCAGGTAATTTTTTTGGCGCGATCACATTGACAATTTTATTCTTATTACTAATTGATTGAATTGGAGCAAGTTCACTAAAATCCCAAGCTTTTTTTTTTTTTGTCATCTAATAGTCCGATATTTTTTATTTAGCTTTACTAATAAGAAGATTTCTCTTGTTTGGTTGTACACATTGGGATATGGGAACATGAATATTAACGAGTTGCGGGATCACAACAATATTAAAGTAGGGATTACATATACATATCCGTCTATATAATGGGCCCCGCTGTATATAACAGGCTCCCTTCGTTCGTGGTGCACCCTCCACCGGGGCTTTCAAAGCGCGCCTGCGAAAATGGCTAGCGGAATACAATTTTTATAATGTTAATGAAATTTTCAAAATACCTGAAGTGTAGATGAATATTATTATAATTATTATTGTTTTAGTCCTCCTCTTCCCTCTCATATGGTCGAGGAGAGCGATGGCTGGCACATGCGTCAACTCGTGAACGGGTGCTGCTTGTGGGGTCTGGTCTGCTTTGGTTGTGATCCCGCAACTCGTTAATATTCATGTTCCCATATCCCAATGTGTACAATCAAACAAGAGAAATCGTATTAGTAAAGCTAATTAAAAAATATCGGACCATTAGATGACAAAAAAAAGCTTGGGATTTTAGTGAACTTGCTCCAATTCAATCAATTAGTAATAAGAATAAAATAGTCAATGTGATCGCGCCAAAAAAATTACCTGCCGGGCGTTTCTTGCCTGTTCTTTTGCCGGCGTAAGGAGGTTGGAACAGGCGTAGCTAGTTTTAAGTTTGACGTTTTAAAGTGATCACAATGTATCCTATTGAATAAATAAATAAATTGAAATTAGTTAATTTATTATATGCAATTAATACTTGTTAAAATACTAATTACTAATTTGTTGTATGACTGACTTGTAACATTGGTGTTATTAATACATAATTTGTATTTGTATTTGAATATTGGCATTAACCTTTTCCCCTTCAGGAAGAAGACATGGCTGGTCGTTCGCTAGCACTGCCGGCGGCCGCCGCGTTTGCAGCCGCCACGGAGTCTGTTCCACCTCAATATATGCATCAGGATCACATGTACAACTTCCTTGGTAAGCATTCCTACCAACGGCAAACACTTATGGTGTGTGGTGACATGTTTGTTAGTTTGTTGGGTCTTTATTGCGGTGTATCCTTATTCCTACTAATATTATTAAACGGTGGATAATGCTGTGGGTGATGCAGTTATCTCGATTATGTATCTAATATTACTTATTATTACTGTAGTACTGTATTACTGTTTATTGTCCCTAATAAATAAAATAAAAATAAAATAAAAATAAAATTATAAACGTGAAAATTTGTGAGTATGGATGGATGGATGTTTGTTACTCTTGACGACCGATGTGGCGCAATGGGCGGATAGCCGACTGTGAAGCGTGAGGTTGCGGGTTCGATTCCCGCTACAGGACAAAAATTTGTGCATTGAAAAAAAAAAAGCGCAAGTATTTGTTCTGTGTCTGGGTGTTGTGGATCCCCGATCCTCGTAGTTTCTGATACCCTAGATACAGGGGAACCTAGTTAGGGGTCAGAAGCCTATGTATGTGATTGTGCGGGTATTATTTATATATTTATTTATCTTTAACGCAAAAACTACTGAACGGATCTGAATGTGATATGGAATGGAGATAACTTATACCTACCCTGGATTAATACATATGTAGAACAGTGCAGCTACAGCTTATCTTTTAGGATGTGAATAAAACACTGGGATGCAGTACAGTATTGTTTTGATCATCTATATTTAAAAAAGAAATTCGTGTTAGTTACACTATTTATAACTCAAGAACGGCTGTACCGATTTGGCTGAAAATTGGTGGGGAGGTAGCTTAGGACCAGGAAACGGACGATATTTTTTATCCCGGAAAAGGTTCCTACGGGATAACCAGAAGACGCGCGTGAAACCGCGGGGCGCAGCTAGTTTTGAATAAATCAACCGATCTTAAAACTCTTTATGTACCATAGAGTAGTAGCATCATCTTTAACCACAGACTATAACTATGCAACTAGCTCTACACTCTACAACATAGCTAGGCTGCTTTTTATCCCGGAAAAAGGTTCCTGCGGGATAACGGGAAGACGCGGGTGAAACCGCGGGGCGCATCTAGTACTACAATATTACTGCACACCCTCGAGTTAACAATCTGTCGCCGTGCACCTATCGGTGTGTTCCGGCAGCCTCACTTGAGACACTGATAAAAACATTCTGACTTTCCTTCTGAGCCTTTACCTTCCAAGACCGTTTTCTTCCTTATTTTGTATTAGTTTTCCTTCTGAATCACAAGTCCTTCCCTTTTGACTCAGAAGGAAAAAGGTATTTCGGAAGGTCTTTTTTCTCCGTGGAGCCAGTTCCCAGTCCAGGTGTAGCGTGACGCCACCTTCGACCACATCGTCACTAATATCAGGTGACTTGTGGTCAAACTCTACTCTGTAGTATCGAACTACTGAAGTGCAATCTATGAATATGTTGTTTTTTGTGCTATCTTTAGATCACCTACCTCTCCTATCATAAAATCTTATAGGAAAGTGCAACAGCAATAAAAGCTGAGCTAGCTGGAGTAAAAAGTTGCAGTGTGAATGTTTAAAGTGCCTGTAGGTATTGTACGTCAGTTCCTCGGTGTCAATGGCTGCTTTTTCAAACAGACGCCGGCACAGACTACTATCTGAACCACGTCAAGAAGACGGGCCGCAAGGACATTCTGCCGGAAGATTTGACGGAGAAGTTTCCCATGGGAGCCAACACCTTCTCTATAGAGCTAGGAGATCCCGTCAGACTGCCTCTGAGGTTGCCAGACGAGCCTGAAGGAGTAAGTGACGTCATCTTTGGTCTTTTAGATCCTGAAACGTGATTTATGCAGCAGATTCGTTTTGGAGAAAGGTATGTGGCCTGGTGGTAGGGCATTCTCTAATGCTCGTATTATCTGTCGCCAAACACGTTCGAGCCCGCACTGGGCCAGCGTCGTAGATAACGGCCCGTACTCTCTCTCTGAGAGAAGGTCAGAGTCCCAGCAGTGGGGACGTAAAGGCTGATAATGATGTTCCAGTCCAGTAGAGTATCAGTTTTCACCACATCATCACTTTAACAAGTGACTTGTGGTGAAATGCTACCCTGAAAAAAGTATAAAAAAGTGTAAGCAAAAGTTTAGCAGTAACCTTTGCGCTAGGCCCTGGACATGCTACCATCCTCTCTAAGCATCATCTCACTTTTCATAGGAGGGCGGTGAAGAAGAGTCTTCGGAAAAAGAACTTGGGGAAGAAGAGGAAGAATTGGAACAGCCTATGAAACGTAAGTAGACCTGAGTAGATCTGTATCTTTGCTGGCTCGGCCACCTTGAAAGAATGTGAGAAGATCGTGCGGTCAAACGAGCATACATGTGACGGGCGAGTGTCCCAGGTATCGCTGACGACGTCACTATGTACTCGCGCTCACTGCAGGCGGAGGACTGGCGGGAGGGGGCGCGGGACAGAGCGAAGTCGCGTCTTTTGTTATCGGAGGACATCACTCACTTTGGGTCGTTGCGCCATCTCAGTTAGTTTTAGTTTAATAGATCTAGAACGGCAGTGAAGACAAGTCAGTAGCTACTACATGACTGTGATCACTTTAAAGCGTCAAACTTAACACCAGGTACTTCTGCTCCAATCTCCTGACGCTGGCAAAAGAACAGGGCCCGTAGCCAAGATGCATTCTGCAATCGTTGACGCTAATAGAAAACAAGAAAAAGTATAGGTTTGACATATTTCAACGCTAAGTCACGTGGTCAGAAATATGTCAAACCTATACTTTTTATTTGTTTTCTATTAGCGTCAACGATTGTAGAATGCATCTTGGCTACGGGCCCAAGCAAGAAATGGCAGGCTGGTAATTTAGGCGTATTTAGTATTAGAGCGCAACACTGCCGTGTTTTGGGTACTGGGAAGTTCTTCTGGCATGATTCCAATGATATTCCAAGCGCTTGAGGCTTCGAAGGAGGCAAGGGCATTGCAGGAAAGAAGACTAGCAAACCATTGCAGGATGGTAAGCAGTCCCTTATGGACATTAGCAACACTAGACGCGTTGCCGATGCGTTGTCGACCCTGAAGAACTTCCCACACCCATCTTGAAGGAGTGCATTCTGCAGCACTGCGGAGACATTTGTGAAGGGCCCGTGTTCGAACCCCAAAACAAACCCCAAATGGGTCAAAATGAAACCAATATTTTGGCATCTTGCGATATCTCTTTTATTTTTAAAAACACATTTATGTCAAACTATCGCCGGAGAATCTCGTCACCGCGATCTAGAAAACCGTGGCTCAATGAACAGCGCCATCTAATTTTGAAGAGGTGAACTAAAATTTACTCTTACGTTTGAACAGCCCGTTCCACATTTTGCAAGTATGCGCGTGGAAGGAGCGTGTAAATCGAGTGTATGGGAGTATTGGGAGTAGAATTCAATGTAACGTTGACGTACCATCGCTCGAAACGGCGAAGGAAATCGGCATGTCCAAGAACCGCAACATTCGCGTGCATGCGACATCTACCAACCCGCACTGGGCCCGCGTGGGAGATTACGGCGCGTACTCTCTCTGAGAGGAGGGCGGAGTCCCAGCAGTGGGAACGTGATAGGCTGATGATGATGAAATCCCTTCGCAGAAATCAAAGACGCGCTGTTCAAGATGTGGAATGATTACACGAAGCCGTCTACGGTATCCCTTCTTTGTGGAGACTATCACCAGCTCGGTGTGTGGATGTCCCCTGGGGGGAAGGTGGTGGCCTTCGACCCTGCTCCCACCCTGGTGAAAGGGCGCCTTACTGCACAGAGGATCATCAAAGGTCAGTTGGTTGAAGCTAGGGGCTTGAGACTTGAGGCGGTTAAGGTCCATTGGTATCTAGGTTGTAAGGTGATGTGATGATGTCTCAGGTATTGACTTCGGATTGTGATCGTGGTGTCAACAATGAGCTTTTGGTGAAGGAAAACATCGTGCTGAAACCATAGCTTGGTGGTAGGGCATGCTCTAGTGCTCGCCTGCTAGCTACCAGCCTCGAGTTAACAATCTGTCGCCGTGCACCTATCGGTGTGTTCCGGCAGCCTCACTTGAGAGCCAGTTCCCAGTCCAGGTGTAGCGTGGCGCCACCTTCGACCTCATCGTCACTTAACATCAGGTGACTTGTAGTCTAACAATACCTGTAAGATGTAAAAAAACCTTTCGGTGAATGTGCGATGGCTCTACAAACATATCTTTGATTTTCACCATGTTTAATTTTCACAGGTGATGAGTTGCGTCTGCAGCGGTTAAAGGACGAGATGTCAGGTGAAGGTGGTGGTGATGAGGATGAGGAAGATGATGAGGAAGCAGGCGGAGGTAAGCGATGAGAGCTTAGTGAGAATTGTGAAGTTAGAGAAATACTTTTATTAGCTTTACTTGAAACTAACAATGTAATACAATCTTAGAAGTAAATTTTAACCTACTTCTTATTGTCGTATCGAAATGAGACTTTGTATGGATATGTAATACTGGTGAAAATGCAATAACTTGGTATCATCGACCTGATCTGATGATGGAGCCAGGAGGTGGATAGTGGAACTCTTCAGTACCTACTAGTAAACCCCTCGAGTTTGGGCTCATATGATTCTGGTATCATCGACCTGATCTGATGATGGAACCAGGGGGTACATAGTGGAACTCTTCAGTACCTACTAGTAAACCCCTCGAGTTTGGGCTCATATGATTCGTTTTGATGAGTCCAATAGATTGGGCTTGGTAACGAAAGACTAAATAAGTAACATATATAAATAATACGTAGTTGAAAAAACGTAACACACTAGTGTGTTACGTTGTTGTTATCCTTAATTTCTATAGTATTTTTTGTATCAAGATCTGTGCGAAGCCGGGGTGGATTACAAGTCCTTATGTTTATTGCAGAGGGTGAAGAAACACCTGAGCCAATACCGGAAGTGGTACCACCAGAGTCGTGTCCTGTGCTCATGGTGTTCGCCAGTCCTGGAGAATTCATCGATAAGCTTAGTAAGTTGACCATTTGATGCTGAACAGTAGGTACAAGGAAGCGTTTGACCACAAGTCACTTGATGTTAAGCGATGATGCGGTCGAAGGTGGCGTCACGCTACACCTGAACTAGGAACTGGCTCTCAAGTGAGGCTGCCGGAACACACCGATAGGTGCACAGCGACAGATTGTTAACTCGAGGCTGGTCGGGCGAATGCTCTACCACTAAGCTGTGGTTTCATCACGACGTTTTCCTTCACCGAAACCTCAAGCCCATTGTAGAATTCGAATCCACGACTACGGGTTGCAAGCCAAAGTCACTGCTGCTAAGCCATTATCACCATCATCGCTTTTATGCTCAGTAGTGGACTTCTTCCAGCTGGCGTTGATGGTGATGGTTTTGCAAGCCAGCCTTTTTTTTTACTTACAGGGTAGCGTTAGACCACAAGTCACCTGATGTTAAAATAATGACGATGTGGTCGAAGATGGCGCCACGCTGCACCTGGACTGGTAACTGGCTCTCAAGTGAGGCTGCCGGAACACACCGATAGGTGCACGGCGACAGATAACAGATGTCTTAACATATTTCATCCTACCCACAGCATTGCAAGGCGGTTTGGATCGCAAGCAGTGCCTATCTCCATATAAACTGTACCCCGTCACCGTCATCAATGAGTTAACGTCAGTGCTCAAGGAGAAGAGAGGGGCTGCCAAGGAAGCTGCGGAAGGAGAAGCAACTGCTGGAGAGGAAGGTAACTAGAATGCGTGATCCGAGCGAAGCGAGCGCAAATGTGCGCAATTGTTCTGATTTGAGCGAAAAAAGCGAGCGTCTTACATTTGAGCCTTAAATTTGATGTATTTATATGCACCAGAGAAGAAAGCGAGCGTGCAGGATTGACCTAGTAAATAGAGGCATCGTGTTAAAATTTGACAATAAAATCGAATTTACCAAAATTCGGTAGGTATGATTTTTTTGGATACGTATTTTTTATTTGTTCTTTTTAACCCTTGATGCAAAAATAAGAGTGTCATAAGTTTGACGTGTCTGTCTGTCTGTGGCACCGTAGCTCGTGAACGGATGAAGCGATTTCAATTTAGTTTTTTTTGTATGAAAGGTGAGTTGCGGGCGAGTGTTTTTAGCTATGTTTGATGAAAATCGGTCCAAGATGTCGGGGCTTTTTAAAATTTTAAATTTATTCTTATTTATGTTCAATCAATCAATCAAAACATTTATTTGCCAGTAAAAATGGGTACATTGTAGGTGTTAGTAGTTTTAAATCGGCATATAACTTAAAATTAATTAGTACTATTGCATATTATATGACACTAGCAAACCCGGCGAACTCCGTTTCGCCACCAGATTCTGATGGCTTCGTTTTGTGTAACATTTCGTTGGGTAAAAATAAGAAGAAAAATTTTTTTTTTTGTTCCATGCAAATGATAAATTTGTCCTTGTATCTGTAATTGCAAACAATCATGTGTTGAAGAATACGCTGTAGTACATGCTATGTATTAGAGATGGCGCTGTATGTGAAAAAAGATATTCCCGCTTTTCTGTTGAATTTTTTCCTGAATTTTCTTTGCTATAAACCTCACGGAGCCCGAGACCTTTCCAACGAATGCAAAACCGTGGAAATCGGTTCGTGCGTTCTGGAGTTACAGCGTCAGGAAGGAAAACCCGACTTATTTTTATTATATGACATTATTACATTAAATTATACATATTATTATTTTATTACATCACATTTATTATTATCTTTTTATGTTGTATGGGATATTAAAGTGTTATGTATACGTATAGAGGAAGAAGTCCTGGTGGAGGCCCTGGCTGACGCGGCCCTCGGGCGCCACTTCTCGCGGCTGGGGCGGGCGGCGGGCGCGGTGCGGGGCCGCGTGCGCCAGGGGGAGGAGTACTTCATGGACACGCAGCGGGACCTGCAGGTAGGACAACACTTGACTTAGGATATTCACTTAAGCACGCTTGCCGGAGACCCCCCTGGGAGCTCCAAGCGGAAGTCCTCGCCGAGGTATATCATTATATCTCGGCTAGAAGGGCCCGCGGAGAGCCCCCGGATTGGGAGGAGGTCACGCGCATGCGGAGGCAGGCGCAGGCCGCCCTAATAGGGCGGTGGAAAGAGGACCTGGCCCCACCGGTGCCGGGTGCGTGAACTGGGGGCCATAAGACCGGTCCTTGAGGAGTGGATGCGGCACGGCATGGGTCGCTCACCTACCGATTGGTGCAGGTGCTTTCCGGGCATGGATGCTTCGGAAAATACCTGCACCACATCGCTAGACGTGAGCTGACCCCAGCCTGCCACCAATGTGGGGCGCCAGAAGACACGGCGCCCCACGTGCTGGGAGTGTGTGTCGCTCTATCAACACAGCGACACACGCTCTCAGCACACATAGGGTTGGACCTGTCCCTGCCGAGCGTAATAACAGCAATGCTCGGCAGCGACACGGCGTGGCAGGCTGTGGCCTCCTTCTGCGAATACGCAATCGCGCAGAAGGAGGCCGCGGAACGGGTCAGGGAGGCAGATCCGCTCTCTGACCCAATCCGGCACAGGCGGAGGGGCGGTAGAAGGAGGCGTTTTGCCCGCCTCCTCCCGCCCCACTAGTTAAATAGTAGGGTGTAGTGGCGGTAGAAGGGGGCGTTTTGATCGCCTCCTCCCGCCCCACCGAAAAGGTGTGGTTGTTGTATCGGGGGGGCGTCGCATCAAGCTGGACGCCCCCCTCCCAGGTGCTTAGGGTTGCGGGGCCCGGAATGTTTGAGTTCCGGGCCTCTCCGTCGGGGCGGGTGGGTAGACTGATACAGTGACCCTCACCCGCCCTCCAAAAAGGCGGAGGAAGAAGAAAAAAAATAAAAAAAAAAGAATATTCACTTAACATCGATATATCGGATTGATTCAATGTTTTGACAGATATATTTTTTTTAAATTAGCATGAGGCAAGCATTTGACCCCAGTCTCCAGTCCTGATGGTAAAGTGATGGCGAGGTCGATGATGGAGCATGCTTACCTAGAAGATACATAATCACTCTTGACTTGAAGGCTCTCAAGTTATACTTATCGGGAAACAAGGACGCTAGTGATGTGTTCCACTTCTTTGCCGTTCCCATTATGAATGTGGAAGCGAAACGTTTGAGGGAATTGCAACCATGTACGGATTGCGTGCTTCCGTGCGTCTTGTTCGATGGTGGAATGGTGGGATGAGGTACCTACATATTTACTGTATTGGGTATTTCGATATATTTATTTATAGAAACATCGAATAATCATCATCATCATCGTTAGCCTTTTTACGTTCCCACTGCTGGGCCTCCGCCCTTCTCTCAGAGAGAGTACGCGCCGTAATCTCCCACGCGGGCCCAGTGCGGGTTGGTAGTCGCATGCACGCGAATGTTGCGGTTCTTGGACATGCCGGTTTCTTCAAGATGTTTTCCTTCACCGTTTTGAGCGATGGCAAATCCGCACATAACTTATCAAGTCATAGGTGCGGGGCCGAGAGGATTCGAACTCAGTGTCGGCGCCTTGTAAGGCGTGTTACCGTTCGACCACCATCGCTCATTGTGAAGTAGTGTTCTAGATGACGTCACCGTCTTGTTTTATTCCCGCAGGACGCAGCCAACGCTGTGATGGGTATAGTGGTAGATCACATCGAACCCTACACGTACTGGAAGCCGCAACTGGTGGATGCCATCTTGAAGTACGGCGACCGACTGTACACGCTGTCCTTGCCGAATGCCCACCACCCGCCTGCGCTCAAACCTGTTGAGGTGGCGGGGACTTTCCATGTCACTAACTTTAACGTAAGTCATCATCGTCATCATCATCATCATCATCATCATCATCATTAGCCGGAAGAAGTCCACTGCTGAATAAAGATGTGATAAACGGCTTAAAATTGACAATACGTAAACAGCTTAAAAAAGCGTCTTGAAAGCTTATTTTTAAGAGCTACGATTTTGAGTTGTACCTGTATTGAAATAAGGTTTGCATTTGTTTGGACTTTGGAAAAAAGCCGTCAATGTTTAAACGGACGCTTATGCGCTTATTTTGAAGAGCGACGATTTTGAGTTGTACCTGATTTGAAATAAGGTTTGCATTTGTTTGGACTTTGGAAAAAGCCGTCAACGTTTAAGCGTACGCTTATGCGCTTATTTTGAAGAGCGACGATTTTGAGTTGTACCTGATTTGAAATAAGGTTTGCATTTGTTTGGACTTTGGAAAAAGCCGTCAACGTTTAAGCGTACGCTTATGCGCTTATTTTGAAGAGCGACGATTTTGAGTTGTATCTGTATTGAAATAAGGTTTGCATTTGTTTGGACTTTGGAAAAAAAAGCCATCATCGTTTAAATGGAGTCTGCTTATTTTCATCAGCCCGCTTATGCGCTTATTTTTAAAACGCCCACGTCTACTGCTGAACATACCATAAACGGCCATTAGATATTTGCATCCATCGGCTCCCCGCGACTCTTACAATGTCTCCGCTCCCCCCTAGTGGGACGCCTACCTACAGAACGTGTTCCGGTTCGTGGTCGCCACTCGAGAACCTTTCTTCCCCATCGGTTATCGGTTCGTCGAGCGATGTGGCCTGCCCATTGCCACTTCAACTTGCAAATTCTGAGAGCTATGTCGGTTACCTTGGTTCTTCGGCGAATTTCCTCGTTTAATGTGAACCATTCTATTGTTGCTATCTTCGCCCAAATCTTTCGCGTGTCAACCTTTTTGTTGCAACCTTTCTCGTTCCAATCTTTTCTTGTCTATTCTTTTCCCATTTCAATGTTCCTCGCCTGAACCTTTTTCTTTTCAACCTTTTTCACCTGAATCTTACTTATTGCAACATTTCCTTTCTCAACCTTTATTTCGCCTACTTTTTTATTTCTACCTTTCTCGTATCAATTTCTTCTCTGGGTCTTTTCTTATTTAATTCTTCTATTTTTGGCCTTCCTCGTCTTGTTCTTTGTTATCCCAACCCCTCTCGTTTCAAGCTTCAACAAATCTTATGTTAATTCACCTCGTCCAATGCTATTCTTGTCTTCTTAGCCTATCTAAATTTACCATATTTAATACGCTAAAAATGGGCTTGCAATAAAAAATCATCGTAGTGATGGACACGCACTTTCAAAATTAAAAAATTCAAATCATTTTTATTCAATAGGATACATTGTGATCACTTTAAAACGTCAACTTAAAACTAGCTACGCCTGTTCCAACCTCCTTACGCCGGCAAAAGAACAGGCAAGAAACGCCCGGCAGGTAATTTTTTTGGCGCGATCACATTGACAATTTTATTCTTATTACTAATTGATTGAATTGGAGCAAGTTCACTAAAATCCCAAGCTTTTTTTTGTCATCTAATAGTCCGATATTTTTTAATTAGCTTTACTAATAAGATTTCTCTTGTTTGGTTGTACACATTGGGATATGGGAACATGAATATTAACGAGTTGCGGCATACCTACAGCCGTTCCCTGTAACCGATATCCACGGTTTGAGATTTGAGAGATAGAAATTTGACATTACTTCTATGTAGCTTATTTCAAATATGAACGGCTCATAATCAATTTCATTTCAACCCACTTCCTTTTAATTTGTTAGTTAACCGTTAAAAGAAACAACAAGGTGACTTGCGAGCGCGTCATGTTAATGAAAGGTTTCCTCTTCAGATAAGACTGGAGATTGAAGACGACGCCGTGAGTGGAGACCTCAATGCAGGCGAAACTGGAGCTGTTCTCAACTTGACCAGAGCGATCAAGAAGTTCTTTGAATCGGTGAGATATTTGGGTTTAAATTGAGATATTTAGAAGGAAATGGCTATCCAGAAGGTAAGCAATCTCTCTCTCTCATACTCATTTAACATTGACTGCATGTGAGTGAGACGAAGAGACTTCTCATGATGCGTATGCAGTGCAACTTCATGCCGTGCGCTCACTCACAGACGAATATGTGAATGTGTTGTACGCGTCAGCTTTAGATAACCAAACTGTACGTCTAGTAGACATCGTGCCAGCTATAGATAACTCAGCTGTACGACTAATGGTCATCGTATCAGCTATAGATAACCAAGCTGTGCAAATAGTGGTCATAGTGTCAGCTTTAGATAACCGAGCTTAATGACTAAGGGTCATTGTGTCAGTTGCAAATAACCGAGCTGTACGACTAGGGATCATCGTGCCAGCATTAGATAACCAAGCTGGACGACTCGTGGTCATCGTGCCAAGTTTAGATAACCGAGCTGAATGACTAGAAAGACGCTATCATAGAATGACGCTCAAGCAGTAATCTCTACTTAAGCACATATTTGGGACTGTCATTTTATACCAATATGTCAATCAATCGCATGGGCGTCATTCTCGAATTCCAGCCGTAGTCGTCTTGCCAGCTACAGATAACCAAGCTGTAAGACTAGTGGTATTCTTGCCAGCTTTAGATAACGAATCTTACGACTAGCAGGTATAGTATGTAATGTCGTCGAAGATGTATCCATCGCATTCTTCCTACCAGCACAAGTGTGGAGTTCTCTGCGCCAAGAACTACTGCGTCGGATTGTGGCGAGGTGCCGATGAGAAGTCCTACGTCATGTGGGAGCCCCACGCTGTTGGACCCACAGGTATTGTTAATCAATTAATTAGTGGAGATAAGAACTTCATCACCAGCCTACATTCCAACTGCTGGCGCTCTGGCCTTCTCTCAGAGAGTTTTTTATCTGCAGACGAGAGTTTCCCGTACAGGTTTTCAGTATTGATGTCTTCAAAATGGTACGTGTTATTTGTGAAATTGGCCAGTGCGACTGATAGCTTGAATATTTTCTTGTAGATTTTGACCAATCTGAAACAAAAATAATGGAAGCCCATTACGTTCCCACTGCTGGGACTCCGCCCTCCTCTCAGAGAGAGTACGCGCCGTAATCTCCCACGCGGGCCCAGTGCGGGTTGGTAGATGTCGCATGCACGCGAATGTTGCGGTTCTTGGACATGACGGTTTCCTCCAGTTTATATTTAAGTAGTATTTGGGTGACCACTTCTGCCTCAACAACATGTTTGTAGGAAGTGTGACCGCATCTGTGGCTCCTGGATCGGCATACTTAGCCATGAGCTCAGATGTTTTTTCGGGCGCTACTTGATATCATATCTTGTAGATGTAGATGGAAGGAGCCAATAATGATTTAGGTGATAAACATTCCACGGCATCTTGACAGGGCACACGTCGTGCGTGGGCGGTGCCGCCGCAGTCCTGTTTTCTGTCCCGGAAATGTTGGCGGAGACCTTCATAGACAATGTGAGAGGGCTGGCTCGGCCTGGGGGCAACAAGTAAGTGGTTTCATCATCGTCATCATCAGCAAGTTGATGATCGTTTGCAAAGAACCTTTTAACTACTTACAAGCTAGCGTTTGACCACAAGTTACCTGATGTTAAGATGCGGTCGAAGGTAGCGCCACGTTAGCCTGGACTGGGAACTGGCTCTCAAGTGAGGCTGCCGGAACACACCGATAGGTGCACGGCGACAGATTGTTAACTCGAGGCTGGTAGCTAGCAGGCGAGCACTAGAGCATGCCCTACCACCAAGCTATGGTTTCATCACGATGTTTCCTTCACCAAAAACTCATTGTAGTATTCGAACCCACAACCTAAAGATCAACGTCACTACCACTGAGTCATCATTGCTTTTTGAACCTAAGCCTAAGCCCCACTTTAGAGCCACTCCAGTCCAGGCGTGGCGCCACCTTCGACCACATCACATAATATCAGGTGACTTGTGATCAAGAGACAAAAAAATTTACTCAGCATTACTTTCACTTCTCAGGTTTTCGTTTTCCCCTGTGAAAGTGTTCTGGGAGTTTTCGAAGACAGCCCAAGAAGTGACAGCTCAGGGTGCGGTGCCTGATGAAGGGTACGAGTGGAAGGTGAGATATTTCATCAAAGACTCATCATCATCATCATCATTATCAGCCTGTACCAGTCTACTGCTGGACATAGGCCTCTCCCAAGGTACGCCACTGAGCCCGGCTCCAGCTCCTCTCCCCCAACTACTGCCAGCCACTCGGCGCAAGTCGTCGCTCCACCTTGCCGCAGGGCGTCTCACACTACGTCTGCCAAATCGCGGTCTCCACTCAACAAAACGTCTACCCCAACGTTTATCGGTTCTGCGGCTCATATGACCAGCCCACTGCCACTTCAGCTTGCTAATTCTGTGAGCTATATCGGTGACCTTAGTTCTCTCACGGTCCTCTAGTTCTCATCAAAGACTATGCAGAATAAATTAACACCTTCATCAGTCTATTAAGTTCCCACTGCTGGGAGACAGGCCTTCTCTCAGAGAGAGTATGGGCCGTGATCCCCCACGCGGGCCCAGGTTGGCGGATAGGATAGTGGTCAGCTCTTGTGTCGAAGTGTTCAGACCACCCGAAGGCCTCCGACATAGTCTAACGACTGCCTCTGTCTATCTGTCTGTCTCGCTTTCACATCTAAACTACTGAAGTACTGACATAGTTTGAACCCTGAAGAAGGACATAGGGCACTTTTTATCGCAATAAACTGTAACCCACGCGATTGAAACCGCATGGAACTGCTAGTTGGACAGTAATATTAAATAGGTCATTGAGATCCCATTTGGTACCACTTCAGAGGATCGAACTAGTATACATCGGGTTTTTTATAACAGGTACTAACGGCGTACGTGGAGACTGCCCGGGGAAGGACTATACTCCGCGGTTCCAGACCACCAGATCTTATCAAGTGAGTTTATCATCATCATCATCATCATCATGACTGAGTGAACACAGGCCCTAAACTTCAGCCCTCGGCTCCTCTCTCCCAGCTTCTGCCAGCCACTCGGCGCAAGTGGTCGCTCCATCTAGTCGCATATCAACATAGTGTGGTGGTAGAGCATGCTCTAGTGCTCGCCTGCTAGCTACCAGCCTCGAGTTAACAATCCGTCGCCGTGCACCTATCGGTGTGTTCCGGCAGCCTCACTTGAGAGACAGTTCCCAGTCCAGGTGTAGCGTGGCGCCACCTTCGACCACATCCTCACTTAAACATCAAGTAAATTGTAGACAAATGCGAGGAGCATCATAAAAAAACAAACAGAGTTAGGTATTTTCATCATCTTCATTTCGTATTTTTAATGTATACTGAGGATTTTTTACGATTAAATCACCTTGATCTCGGGTTACCTCGATACAGGCTTGCCTAGTTAAGACATTTAGTCTTCAGGAAAAGCATGCCCTACATAAGGATCATGTTCATGTGTTGATTAATGCTTACTTTATGTTTATGTTTGTATCTTTTGTAGCAAATAAATGTTTTCATTTCATCATCAGTCGGAAGAAGTCCACTGCTGGACATAGGCCTTTGACCACCATCATGGACGGCTATCGTCTCTTAACATCAGGTGACTTGTGGTCAAACGCTACTGTTCAAGACATTCACAACACTATTTTTAAACAAATTAGTCGAGTTACTCGCATCACCTCACTAAATCGTTCACTCTTAATTTTAAGTCTTGGGTGCTGCTTGTGGGGTCTGGTCTGCTTTGGTTGTGATCCCGCAACTCGTTAATATTCATGTTCCCATATCCCAATGTGTACAACCAAACAAGAGAAATCTTCTTATTAGTAAAACTAATTAAAAAATATCGGACTATTAGATGACAAAAAAAAGCTTGGGATTTTAGTGAACTTGCTCCGATTCAATCAATTAGTAATAAGAATAAAATGGTCAATGTGATCGTGCCAAAAAAATTACCTGCCGGGCGTTTCTTGCCTGTTCTTTTGCCGGCGTAAGGAGGTTGGAATAGGCGTAGCTAGTTTTATGTTGACGTTTTAAAGTGATCACAATGTATCCTATTAAATAAAAAAGTTTTGAATTTTGAATTTCTTTATTATCTGTAATCAGTTCATTGCTCTCTCACTACCTTTTTACATTATCCATTTTCATGCAGTCTTGTACGCAACAAATATTTTGTCTTATCAAAATAAAACAAAAATTTTATGTGAAATAGGCGTATTATTTCGTCTACAACAGCTACCCTGTAAGTAAAACAAACCAACACCAGGTTCACTCGGGACGCCGTGCTCCAATCATCTTGCGGCGCCATAGTCGCGGCGTGCATGTCGCACGTGCGACGACCGCACCTCTGGACGCGCAGCACGGTGGACGAGGTGATGGCGGTCGGCTGCAGGCTGTTCGCAGCCTCCCTCGGCGCGCTGGGGTACGAGTTCCGCCCGGGCGAGGACTTGCTGTTGCCTCTACAGGTGAGATTTACCCTGTTTAGTGTCAGACTTGCCACCGCTCGGTTATCTAAGCCTGGCACCTTCGCAGTACTCACTGTACTACACAGTACAGTATAGTACAGTACTACTTGCCAAAGTAAGTAGTTCATAAGTATGATAACAGATGGCCAACCGACCTGAGCGGTCGATATTCTGAATCGCGCAAACTTTTGTTGCAGAGAAAGTGGCACAATAAGTACCTAATTTGAATTTTGGAAATAAATAATGTCGTACTAGCCAATGTTTAGTATCATACTCGCCAATGTTTAATGTCATACTAGCCAATGTTTAGTGTCATACTCGCCAATGTTTAATGTCATACTAGCCAATGTTTAGTATCATACTCGCCAATGTTTAATGTCATACTAGCCAATGTTTAATGTCATACTAGTCAATGTTTAATGTCATACTAGCCAATGTTACTCGCCAATGTTTAGTATCATACTCTGCAATGTTTAGTATCATACTCGCCAATGTTTAATGTCATACTCGCCAATGTTTAGTGCCACACTCGGTAATGTTTCGTACCATACACGGTAGTTAGACCTAAAAATATCAGTGTAGACTGTTTGTTATCTTGCAGGTGCTTAAGAGATTCATCCTGGGTGTGAACTATGTTCGCTACGAGCTGGATCAAGTGTTTGCCGGCAAGCTGGAGCAGAGGGAACCCACTGAGATTACTCTCAGGTAGGGAAGAATTTATACTCACCTAGACCTGGGGGGGTGTTCATTAATTACGTTAGGCATCTTTAAGAATGTTGATTCACGTTGACAGTTCATGTGTAGCCACTCGTTAATATTTTACGCAATATTTATTGCAAAGATAGGCATTGACATTTCCCTTGACGTTGACCTTAGTGTGGCCCGGGCATAAAACTTGTATCTTTTCGTATCTAGGAACGAAAAAGTATCATTTTCATCCTTTCAAGCGTACTTTCTTTGTACTGCGTCTTTGTATGCGTCAACTTGTGAACGGTTGCTGCTTGTGGGGTCTGGTCTGCTTTGGTTGTAATGTCGTAACTCGCTAATGTTCATGTTCCCATATCCCAATGTGTACAACCAACCAAGAGAAATCTTCTTATTAGTAAAGCTAATTAAAAAATATCGGACCATTAGATGACGAAGAAAAAGCTTGGGATTTTAGTGAACTTGCTCCAATTCAATCAATTAGTAATAAGAATAAAATTGTCAATGTGATCGCGCCATAAAAATTACCTGCCGGGCGTTTCTTGCCTGTTCTTTTGCCGGCGTAAGGAGGTTGGAACAGGCGTAGCTAGTTTTAAGTTGACGTTTTAAAGTGATCACAATGTATCCTATTAAATAAAAAAGTTTTGAAATTTGAAATTGTACGTGAGAAGTGAAAATGAGTTTGTAATGACAGATGCGCCCTGGAGCGTTTCTTCGAAACCCATACCCACGGCATATTGTGGTCGGCGCCGCACGCGGCGGCCGTGTGGCGCGCGCCGGGCGCTCCGCCCTTCTACATGGCGGAGCCGCACGCCTGCGGGCCCACGGGGCTGCGCGTCGACGCACAGGTGGGGGACACACACGTGCCCACTGCTGGGACTCCGCCCTCCTCTCAGAGAGAGTACGCGCCGTAATCTCCCACGCGGGCCCAGTGCGGGTTGGTAGATGTCGCATGCACGCGAATGTTGCGGTTCTTGGACATGACGGTTGCCGAGCGATGTTTCCCTTCACCGTTTCGAGCGATGGTAGATCCGCACGTTACTTGTTAAGTCTTAGTGCGGGGCCGAGAGGGTTCGAACTCGGTTTCGGCGCCTTGTGAGGTGCACGCGTTACCGCTGCTGTACAGAAAATGTAGTGTATCGGTCATTTATCCACAAAAATACATACAAGCAATTTCTTTTTGTACTACTTTCAGGATAGCGTTTGACCACAAGTCACCTGATGTTAAGTGACGACGTGGTCGAAGGTGGCGCCACGCTACACCTGGACTGGGAGCTGGCTCTCAAGTGAGGCTGCCGGAACACACCGATAGGTGCACGGCGACAGATTGTTAACTCGAGGCTGGTAGCTAGCAGGCGAGCACTAGAGCATGCCCTACCACCAAGCTGTGGTTTCATTATTATGTTTTCCTTCACCGAAGATTGCAAGTCGACGACACTACTATTGACAATAGAATTAGGTTTTATAACGGGATAATTACCATGTATTTGTTTTGTTTGTTTTTGTTTGTATTCTCGTGATCATGGCGCTTGCAACAGTGCCGAAATATCGAGAACTCAAACAAAAACAAATACATGGTAATTATCCCGTTATAAAACCTAATTCTAATGATTTTGACCATGGTAGTTTAAAACAGTATATTACTATTGACAATACCATTTTTCGCTATAAAAAATTTGTGAAAGAATTTAATTCTGAGAAGAAGTTTTGACTGAAAATGATTTCGATTCGGTTTGCATTCTCTAAAACTAAACTAACTTTGACAGGTCTAATAGTATTGCTGTCTTCTTCTAACCACTGAAGTAAAAAAGGACAGCATTACTATTAGACCTGTCAAAGTTAGTTTAGTTTTAGAGAATGCAAAACCGAATCGACACCAATGTCTACTGTTTGGATAGAATATCGTTGAATGTTCTGTTACAGGACGACGGAGCTGCGTGTGTTTGCACCTTTACATCCGCCAAACTGATGGCTTTTGCGTGAGTAACGCCCTTAATTAATAATAATAATAATAATGGACTTTTTTGGCGGCAATTGAGTTGTCAACGTGAAAATTTTGTTGTTATTTCCAAAACTTGTGTTTCTTCGAGTGATAATGTGTAATATTGGTGGATTATTAACCATTATGTGTTCGTTAATGTGTACGAGTGTGGGAAATTGAAATAAAGTTGTGAAAGTGACTTTTCTAGTTGTTCCAAAAAAGTCCGTGTAAAGTTTAAGTAAAGCGCCACTACTTTACTTAAACACTATCCTCATCCCATCATCTCATCGTCATCATCATTTAAACTTGATTCAACTCTCTGAGTTTGAAATATTTTATACTTGACACTGGCAAATACACTAATCGTGTGACGCCATAACAAAAAAAAATAATATTAATAAAATCAATTTATTGTCATTAAAAAAAACATTTTATAGAAAAATAAAAACACATATTATGCGACTAGCTGCGCCCCGCGTTATCACCCGTGTCTTCCCGTTTCCCGTAAGAACCTTCTTCGGGATAAAAAGTACCCTATGTCCGTTTCCTGGTCCTAAGCTACCTCCCCACCAATTTTCAGCCAAATCGGTTCAGCCGTTCTTGAGTTATAAATAGTGTAACTAACACCACTTTCTTTTATATATATAGATATAACGGCAAAAGGGGTAAAACTCAGCTTGTGCTGTGTAATTAATAATCGATCCTGATCCGTTATCCCTCTTCCCTCTCATATGGTCGAGGAGAGCGATGGCTGGCACATGCGTCAACTCGTGAACGGGTGCTGCTTGTGGGGTCTGCTCTGCTTTGGTTGTGATCCCGCAACTCGTTAATTCATGTTCCCATATCCCAATGTGTACAACCAAACAAGAGAAATCTTATTAGTAAAGCTAATTAAAAAATATCGTACTATTAGATAAAAAGCTTGGGATTTTAGTGAACTTGCTCCAATTCAATCAATTAGTCATTATCAGCCTATCACGTTCCCACTGCTGGGACTCCGCCCTTCTCTCAGAGAGAGTACGCGCCGTAATCTCCCACGCGGGCCCAGTGCGGGTTGGTAGATGTCGCATGCACGCGAATGTTGCGGTTCTTGGACATGCCGGTTTCCGAGCGATGTTTTCCTTCACCGTTTTGAGTGATGGCAAATCCGCACATAACTTATTGAGTCATAGGTGCGGGGCCGAGAGGATTCGAACTCGGTGTCGGCGTCTTGTAAGTCGCACGCCAAACCGTTCGGCCTCCATCGCTCGCGAGCTTTCCATGCGTCGTTTGTGATATTAGTTCTTATTTATTGGACAGCTACCTCCAAAACGTGCCGGTTGTGGAGCGGCCCAAGCACGAGTTCCAGCTGTACGCGATGTCGGTTACCGTACAACCGATCAAGAGGCTCGGCGGCGTCGACCCGCCGCTCGTGCGGGCGCCGCCGGGGGACCACCTAGTGCCGGCCACAAGCAAGGTACACCTCATCATCATGGAGTATTTCATCATCATCAGCCGGAAGAAGTCCACTGCTGAACATAGGTATCCCCCTTTGAAGGCCACCATTCATTTGTCTCATTATCAGCCTTTCACGTTCCCACTGCTGGGACTCCGGCCCTCTCTCAGAGAGAGTATGGATCGTTATCTACCATGCTGGCCCAGCGCGGGTTGGTAGCTTGGTAGATGTCGCATACCCGTCCAAGAACTAAGGTACCAAGAAGAATCTTGTAAAGTTTTTGAAGTGGTGATAGATGTGAGATGCACTTAGTGTAGTGGTCACCACTGTAGTGGTAGAATGTGTTAAGCGCTTTTATTACTGTTTTTTTTTACCATGTTGATATACCACATTCTTCAATAAATGATTATTCTATTCTGTTCTATTCTATTCTATTCTTATCCCGGAAAAAGGTTCCTGCGGGATAGCGGGAAAACGCGGGTGAAACTGCGGGGCGTAACTAGTAATATTATAAATGCGAAAGTAACTCTGTCTGTCTGTCTGTCTCACTTTCAAACATAAACTGAGCGGATTTAGCTGTAACTTGGTAACGGAGATAGTTTGAATCCTGAGGAAGGACATAGGATACTTTTTATCGCGATAAACTGTAGCCCACGCGGGTGAAACCGCGGGGAACATATAATGTCTATAAAAATATTTAATAAACTACCCGACGAATTAAAATCCGAAGAAAAAAATCACGTATTTATAAATAACTTAAAAACGTTTTTAATCGACAAATGCTACTACAGCCTAGATGAATTCCTCAACGACGACTTCTCGAAATGATCAGAATGGATCGGTCCGCTCCTACATTGCTATACCCTATTCGGGTCCATATGTTCGCTAATCTTAACCACTAAGATCTCTTGTATACTAACATATGAATGCAATAAACGATTGAATATGAATATGAATATGAACAGCTAGTCGTAAATAAAAAAAAAAAAAACTCAAAAACTCAAAACTTTTTTATTTAATAGGATACATTGTGATCACTTTAAAACGTCAACTTAAAACTAGCTACGCCTGTTCCAACCTCCTTACGCCGGCAAAAGAACAGGCAAGAAACGCCCGGCAGGTAATTTTTTTTTTTTATTTTATTTTAATTTTTTTTTAAATAAAATATATTGCCAAAAATCTGTTTTTAATAACCCCCGAAGCAAAAAGAGGGGTGTTGTAAGTTTGACACGTCTGTCTGTTTGTGGCACCGTAGCTCGCGAGCGGATGAAGCGATTTCAACTTTTTTTTGTATGAAAGGTGAGTTACGGGCGAGTGTTTGTAGCTATGTTCGATGAAAATCGATTCAAAATTTCGGGGGTTTTTTAAATTTAAATTTTACACCGCTCGGCAACCGGCATGTCCAAGAACCGCAACATTCGCGTGCATGCGACATCTACCAACCCGCACTGGGCCCGCGTGGGAGATTACGGCGCGTACTCTCTCTGAGAGGAGGGCGGAGTCCCAGCAGTGGGCACGTAAAGGCTGATGATGATGATGAATTTGGTCCTGGGTTCGAATCCCGGTAAGGGCAAATATATGTGTGATGAGCACGAATATTTGTACCTGAGTCTTGGATATTTCTATCTATATAAGTATTTATTTCTCTATATAAGTATGTATATCGTTGTCTAGTACCCATAACACAAGTTTCGAACTTAATTTGGGGCTAGGTCAATTTGTGTGCAATTGTCCCCGATATTTATTTATTTAATTTAACAGTTATTTTAGTATCTTTCGTCCCGTGTGCCCACAGGTGGGCATCGACGGCGGCAGGCGGCGGGCGGACGAGCGGGACCGAAAGCACCCGCCGGGAAGCGCCACCTGTCTGGACGCGCGCCGCGCCTCCGACAAGCGGGACCAAGAGCACGCCAAGCTCAGAGGTGACCTGCTCTCTTGACCTTCTCACGCTTTTAATAAAAGAAAGGATAAGAATGAGAATCATTTATGAGCAGAAAATGATACAAAACAAAGCAAAATGCATTATGTAGTAACTGCTTAAGAGGTACAGGTATTGTTGCAAACCGGCCTCAACTCGGCGTTTCTGGTTGTTTGTGCTTTTTGTTTTTTCTCTCGCTTTTATTGACCTTTTTACGCTTTTTGTGGCCTTACGCTTTTTTGGCCTTCTCACGATTTTTTTGACCTGCTGACGCTTTTTTTTTTACAATATTTTTACCTTATGCTGTTCTCCTCACACTTTTAAGTCTCCGTACCTACCTCAAATGGGATGATCGATATGTCACGTCATAATATGTCATTTTAGTACTAGGGCTTGACATATTACTACTAAAATGACATATTACGACATTATTAGTAGTAATATGTCAAGCCCTAGTACTAAAATGACATATTACGACATGACATATCGATCATCCCATTTGAGGTAGGTACGGAGACTTAAAAGTGTGAGGAGAACAGCATAAGGTAAAAAAATTGTAAAAAAAACTCCGAAACCGCAGATGACGGATCAGGATCGATCCTTAATTTTGGGCGTTAGACTACTTAGACACTGTCAAAATTTCCGGGAATTCCCGGCAATTTCGAAACCGGCATTTCCCGGTTGGAAACCCTAGTTCGCCTTTAAAATTCAAAAATAACAATTCAATTGTACTTTACTCAATAGGATACATAGTGATCACTTTAAAACGTCAAACTTAAAACTAGCTACGCCTGTTCCAACCTCCTTACGCCGGCAAAAGAACAGGCAAGAAACGCCCGGCTGGTAATTTTTTTGGACGATCACATTGACACATTGAATCGCATTGAAATCCCAAGCTATTTTTTTGATAACACAATACATGATTCGTTGCAGGACAAAGGAATACCAGCGGTTGGCTCGTGCTCAGCGACGGCACGCAGTTCCTGTCGGCGCAGCACTCGATGGCCTGCAAGAAGTTCCCGTACGCTTCCAGAGGGAACCAGGTGGGTACTGGGTAGAGAATTAAAGAATATTTGCTTTTTGCGTTGCGCCCCGTGATTTCATTTACAGTGAAACTTGGTTAAGTGGGACCTGGATAAGTGACTCAACTCAACTCAACTCAAAACTTTTTTATTTAATAGGATACATTGTGATCACTTTAAAACGTCAACTTAAAACTAGCTACGCCTGTTCCAACCTCCTTACGCCGGCAAAAGAACAGGCCAGAAACGCCCGGCAGGTAATTTTTTTGGCGCGATCACATTGACAATTTTATTCTTATTACTAATTGATTGAATTGGAGCAAGTTCACTAAAATCCCAAGCTTTTTTTTTTGTCAGAGAAACCTTTTTTTTGTGAGAAACCTCTATTACTGGTACTCATGCTGAGGTCCCACCACTTTGGCACTGACTTACCCCTGTTAGTGGGACGAAGCAAACCTCTATATCTGGGATTCAATCTTTCGATTTTATCGTCATAGTTACCTCTATAAATGAGACGGCAAGTGAATTTTATATGCATTAACCTCTATAACTGAGATAACATCGTTATGTTTGTTTACTTATTGTTTTTCTAGCCACTTATTCCGTGCTTAACTAATTTTGAGTCTTAATGACCTGCAGTTTTAGTTTTGCTTTACTTTATCATACGGATGTTTATTTGAAAAATGCCGAAACAAAGGCGCAAATCGTTATCAGTACGTGAAAAACTGAAGTTAATATCCGTTTCTGAAAGTGGGAAGATACGCGATGAAGTCTAATTCGAATGTATGTGCCAAAATCTACTCTTTCTAGAATCATTCAGAATTTTTCTGAAGGACTACAAAAACTAGGACGTGTACGTTTATCAGAATATCGTGAACATTTAATTACATAATACGTTATTTTATTTTATAATTACACCTCTATAACTGAAATAACCTGTATGCTGACCTCTATTAATGGAACCCTCTGTTAATGAGACAGATATTTATTTATACCTGTATATCTGAGACACTGGTAAGTAAAGTAGTGGAGCTTTACTTAAACTTTACACGGACTTTATTGGTGCAATTAGAAAAGTCACTTTCACAACTTTATTTCAATTTCCCACACTCGTACACATTAACGAACACATAATGGTTAATAATCCACCAATATTACAAATTGGAGTCGATTCGGTTTTGCATTTTCTAAAACTAAACTAAGTTTGACAGGTCTATAAGTAATGCCGTCCTTTTTTTAATTCAGTGGTTAGAAAAAGACAGTAATACTATTAGACCTGTCAAACTTAGTTTAGTTTTAGAGAATGCAAAACCGAATCGACACCAATATCACCCGAAGAAACACAAGTTTTGGAAATAAAAACAAAATTTTCACGTTGACTGATCAATTGCCACCGAAAAAGTCCTCAATAGATTTCATTTCTTTCCCACCCCCCAGGCGGTGTCATGCGCAGTGATGTCCGTAGCCATGTCGAGGGTACAGGATGTGTGTCGCTGGTGCTCGTCCACCCTGGACCAGATCCTGGAGGCCGGAGACCAGCTCCACCAGGACAGCTACCTGCACTTCAAACCGCGCTCGAAGCTGTTGGCCATTGAACAGGTGACGGCTTGCTTGTAATACTTCAGAAGTGGGATATTTGTTACGCTAGGAGTGACCGCCAGTGATGTTGGAAAGCGGTAGGTAGGATACAATTAATGTCAATCTTCGAACTAGCTACGCATGTTCCAACCTCCTTACGCCGGCAAAAGAACAGGCAGGAAACGCTCGGCAGGTAATTTTCCGGGCGCCATCACTTTATCAATTTTATTCTTACTAAGTACTAATGGACTGAATTGGAGCAAGTTCACTACAATCCCAAGCTTGTTTGTCGTATAAATAGTCCGATATCTAAATATATATAACTCAAAGGTGACTGACTGACATAGTGATCTATCAACGCACAGCCCAAACCACTGGACGGATCGGGCTGAAATTTGGCATGCAGGTAGATGTTATGACGTAGGCATCCGCTTAGAGAGGATTTTGATTATTTATACCCCCAAGGGGATAAAATGGGTGATGAAAGTTTGTATGACCACTTTGTCAATTTTAAACCGATCGGGCTGAGACTTTGCATGCATAAAGCTGTAGCCCACGCGGGTGAAAACGTAATAAGATTTATCTCTATATGGACTTGAAATTTTGATATCGACAAGTCTTGACAATCACTTGGGACTTTGTTGAAAAAGTGTACCTACATATTGCCTTTGAACGAGTTGCTGACTGTATGGTGCCTTTAGTAGCGGGTACAGCAATCTCGTCTTTGTGCCAAGTATTACTAATGACTAAAGTTGATTGTTGATTTGTTTGTTTTCGTCGCCAGGTTCTGCGCAAGTTCTACACTCCGGGCAACTGTGTGTGCCGCGTGGTGGTGTACACGGCGCGCCACGGCGGCGTCCTCGACGCGGACCTCGCGCAACAAGTAAGCATCATCATCATCATCATTCAGAAGTATTATCTTCTCAGCATTTTTAAATGTAGCAAAAAAAAACAATTCTTTTTCTTTCAGAGTGGAAAAAAATAATACATAAATTCATCAACATCATCATCAATTAAGCGCAGCATAACAACATAACAAATAGCATAAAATGAAGAAAATTATAGGATAACTATATGTATTTATGTACTGTATTTATATATTATCCTCTTCCCTCCCATTCCCCGTCTTCCCACTCCTCCCCCCTCGCCAACTCCAAATTTTTAAAATTTGGAGCAGTAATAAACATTAAATTGGTAATACCAAGGTGTGTCATCAGCTGAAGAAAGGCTTTGGACATTGTTGTCCGAGGAAAAACAGCATGACTTACATAAAAAAAAAAAAAAACATCATCATCATCATCATCATCATCATCATTTCATTCTTTTGTTTCATCGTATTGTAATAGTTATAGCGATGATGACCCTATGGTAGTGATGTCGACTTGCGATCCGTAGGACGTGAGTTCAAATCCTACAATGAGCTTGAGCTTTCAATCGTGATGAAACCATAGCTTGGTGGTAGGGCATGCTCTAGTGCTCGCCTGCTAGCTACCAGCCTCGAGTTAACAATCTGTCGCCGTGCACCTATCGGTGTGTTCCGGCAGCCTCACTTGAGAGCCAGCTCCCAGTCCAGGTGTAGCGTGGAACCTTCAATTTCAATTTCAATTTATTTATTTATTCAATAGGATACATTGTGATCACTTTAAAACGTCAAACTTAAAACTAGCTACGCCTGTTCCAACCTCCTTACGCCGGCAAAAGAACAGGCAAGAAACGCCCGGCAGGTAATTTTTTTGGCGCGATCACATTGACAATTTTATTCTTATTACTAATTGATTGAATTGGAGCAAGTTCACTAAAATCCCAAGCTTTTTTTTGTCATGTAATGGTCCGATATTTTTTAATTAGCTTTACTAATAAGATTTCTCTTGTTTGGTTGTACACATTGGGATATGGGAACATGAATATTAACGAGTTGCGGGATAACAACCAAAGCAGACCAGACCCCACAAGCAGCACCCGTTCGTCACTCAACATCAGGTGACTTGTGGTCAAAGGCTAATCTAAATAACAACAAATACTAAAAAATAGAATAAAATAAATATTAAAAGGGGCTCCCATACAACAAACGTGATTTTTTTACACGTTTTTGCTCTGTTGATAATGGTAATAGATAGACGCTGGTTTTGCCGTTTTCATAGACAATGTGGGTACGGAACCCTTCGTGGCTTGGTCGACTTTTTTTGTCTTACGTAATATTTAACGATTTTACCAATCTTATGTTTTTCTGTATAGGTGACAGAATTCTTCCGCGAAGAGAGATGTGGCGTCTTCATTGCTGGGAAGGGGGATTTTGCCGTCGCACTATTTAGGACTCCAAGAGGTAAGTAAGGGCAGATTTCTTTCATATATCATCATCATCATCATTATCATCATCAGCTGGACGAAGTCCCTTTGAACGTCACCATGAACGGCTATTAGCCATTTGCATCCATCGGCTCCCCGCGACTTTTAACTCTTTGTCATATACATTTACGTTGGAAATTAATAATCGATCCTGATCCGTTATCCGCGCGGTTTTGGATCGATATGTCATGTCATAATATGTCATTTTAGTACTAAGTCTTGACATATTACTACTAAAATGACATATTATGTGACATGACATATCGATCCAAAACTTCCGCAGTACGGTAACGGATCAGCGCCCCTAGCCAAGATGCATTCTGCAATCGTTGACGCTAGTAGAAAACAAAAAAAAGTATTGGTTTGACATATTTCAACGCTAAGTCACGTGGTCAGAAATATGTCAAACCAATACTTTTTTTTGTTTTCTACTAGCGTCAACGATTGCAGAATGCATCTTGGCTAGGGGCGCTGGATCGATTAAGTGACGTGCGGATCTACCATCGCTTAAAACGGTGAAGGAAAACATCGCTCGGAAACCGGCATGTCCAAGAACCGCAACATTCGCGTGCATGCGACATCTACCAACCCGCACTGGGCCCGCGTGGGAGATTACGGCGCGTACTCTCTCTGGGAGGAGGGCGGAGTCCCAGCAGTGGGCACGTGGTGATGATGATGGTTTGTTTCTCAGGTTACTACATGTTTGATCCAGCAGACAGGGACAGGTATGGCCGCGCGGTGGCGCCACCTTGTACGGGGAAAGCAAGGGCTTGCTTCTCGCAGTACCCAAATGTAAGTTGGCAAAATGTCCTTTTATGTCTTCAGACATTGAACTTGGTATATAGACAAAATAATATTCTTTAAAACAGTATACTTGCGGACTTTTTTGGCGGCAATCGGATTGTCAACGTGAAAATTTTGTTTTTTTTTTTACTATTTACAGGTTAGCGTTTGACCACAAGTCACCTGATGTTAAGTGACGATTGGTCGAAGGTTCCACGCTACACCTGGACTGGGAACTGGCTCTCAAGTGAGGCTGCCGGAACACACCGATAGGTGCACGGCGACAGATTGTTAACAAGAGGGTGGTAGCTAGCCAGGCGAGTACTAGAAAATACCCTACCACCCAGCTATGGTTTCATCACGATGTTTTCCTTCACCCAAAGCTGAAGCTCATTGTAGGATTCGAACCCACGTCCTACGGATCGCAAGCCGACGTCACTACCATCACCATCATCGCTATAAATTCCAATAAATTCATTTAATTTCCAAAACTTGTGTTTCTTCGAGTGACAATGTGTAATATTGGTGGATTATTAACCATTATGTGTTCGTTAACGTGTACGAGTGTGGGAAATTGAAATGAAGTTGTGAAAGTGACTTTTCTAGTTGCTCCAAAAAAGTCCGTGTAAAGTTTATGTAAAGCGCCACTACTTTACTTAAACACTATCCTCATCCCGTCATCTCATCATCATCATCATTTAAACTTGATTCAACTCTTTGAGTTTGAAATCTTTTATACTTTGACACTGGCAAATACACTAATCGTGTGACGCCATAACAAAACAAAAGTATGCTTGTGTGAGTACTTAATATATTACGAGTATAAGTTTTGTGTTGATGTGTGTGAGAGTCAGCGTTGCCATTTTTTTTTATGCCAACTCGGTTTTTTTGAACCACATAATTGAATGAAAAAAGCGGGATTCTGTCGTCGAAAGCGGGACATTGTAAAAAAAAACGTATTTATATTCAGAGCAGGTGTTGAAGTTTTGAAATATGTCTCTCTTTATTTGAGTTGAAATTATGTTTACGCGACAATCATCATCATCATTATTATCAGCCTTTCACATTCCCACTGCTGGGACTCTGGCCTTCTCTCAGAGAGAGAGTATGGGCTGTAATCTCCCACGCGGGCCCAGTGCGGGTTGGTAGATGTCGCATGCACGCGAATGTTGCGGTTCTTGGACATGCCGGTTTCCTCACGATGTTTTCCTTCACCGTTTTGAGCGATGGCAAATCCGCACATAACTTATTGAGTCATAGGTGCGGGGCCGAGAGGATTCGAACTCGGTGTCAGCGTCTTGTAAGTTGCACGCCTAACCGTTCGGCCACCATCGCTACCACGCTACGTGACAATAGATTTTTTTTTTTAATATTTATAGGGTAGCCTTTGACCACAAGTCACCTGATGTTAAGTGACGATGTGGTCGAAGGTGGCGCCACGCTACACCTGGACTGGGAACTGGCTCTCAAGTGAGGCTGCCGGAACACACCGATAGGTGCACGGCGACAGATTGTCAACAAGAGGGTGGTAGCTAGCCAGGCGAGTACTAGGAAATACCCTACCACCAAGCTATGGTTTCATCACGATGTTTTCCTTCACCGAAAGCTCAAGCTCATTGTAAGATTCGAACCCACGTCCTACGGATCGCAAGCCGACGTCACTACCACTGAGCCATCATCGCTACAATAGCATAAATATGATATTTTAAATCAGATTTACCCTAACGTTAAATAGTCCACACTTTTCTTTGCCACCCGCGCGCGCTTCCTCAGCACGCTGCACGTGTGCACGGTCGAGTTATCTCCGAAAAGCGGGACTGGGCCTGTCCCGCGCGGGACATTTAATTTTGATTTAAAAATCGGGACGTCCCGTCGAAATCGGGACGTCTGGCAACGCTACCTTTTATACCGGAAAAGTGCGCGCTTTCTGTGGGAAAATGGGCGGCTTGCTAGTATTTTGCGTTTTTGTTTGTTAGAGACTAACACATGCTAATCCTTTGCAGGTGACAACACTGGTAGAGAAACTGGGGCCAAATATACCGCCGGTGCTTAGAGAGAACGCGGACGGCAAAGAGGTACGTGAATATTGACTATTTTTTATTATAATTAAGACATTTAGATGCTTAAACTGATTTCATTGATAGTGGAATTAGGGACTTACTTGATTGTTTGGATTGGATTTACTCCTTCACTATCTGCCATGGTTAGCAGATTTTTCGTGGGCGTTCTGAGGGAGGTGTCGGTTGCAATAATAGAAGGCCATTACAAATTAAACAGACACTGTATTCTTGACGATTCAACAATGTAGGTACATTTAGAATATTCCACAATCACTAGGTAATATGTAATACGGAACGCGGGACAGTTCCAAGATGCTTCCTCGACCGCCGCAAGCAAACTGTGTAGTTTCTCCTGTCGAGTCATGCCATCAAGACTCTGTCGAGCGCCACCAGGTGGCGCTGGCGTCCCGATTACGTCAAATCCATTTCAAATTCTCGAACCCGTTTCCGACAAATAAATTTTTACTTTGGTTTCAGGTGATAACAATAGCGGACAGATCGAAATCAGCTGATGCGCGAAACAAAAGTGGTAGCAGCGAAAGTGTGAAAGAGGTGAGACGATGTTTATTAGCTGTTGCTTACTCCTTTTCTCGCGCAGCTCTATTCTAGCTACCATCAACGTGTGTATAATAAAATCGCCAAACACGTAAGATGAGGTATGGGCAATATTGGCTGCAGGGATCTCCTTTTTTCTCAGCAATTACAAAACATACAGAGCTAATATTTATGTACATTAAAGATCATGTTTTTGACATCAAATTGTCGGAAGGATAACACGATTGGTTAACTTTCATAGCAGACAAACAATGATCGAAAACTGCCCTCTAAAAAAAAGATTTTCATTTTACAGGCATACTAAACCGATTTAAGAGATGAAATATTTTTTTTGTATGATATATACACATTCTTCAAAGAACTACAGGTTCAGTTCTATAAAATTAACGATAGTTTTCATTTTAAACGAAAAAAACCTTTTTTTGACGCATACGACCTTAAGGCATTAGTCAGCTCGCTTGCGTTTTTGTATGGAGCTGATTTCAGATTCATTGTTTATCACGGCGTCCTCTTAAGGCCGGTTTATTGAGTTTTAGGCAAGGATGACTTAAAACTTATTTTAACTGCCATGTTTGAAATTATAAATTAAAATCTGATTTTAAAGTGGTGTCGATTCGGTATTTCATTCTCCTAAACTAAGTTTGACAGGTCTAATACTATTGCTGTCTTTTTCTAACCACTGAAGTAAAAAAAAGACGGCATTACTTACCATTAGACCTGTCAAACTTAGTTTAGTTTTAAAGAATGCACAACTGAATCGACACCATTGACAAATGTACGTCTATTTTATAATCGGGAACGCTTTTGGATTACCAAAACAAATGAAATAAAAATAAAATGTATTTGTTTTTCATGAAACAGTTACAAATATAATAAAAAACGCGCTTTTTGACTGTTTTGCTTTGTAGTTTGTTTTATTTTCTTGATGTTTTTTTTTGTCTGTTCGTTGGGAATTTACGATTCGGTCTGTTTTTTTTTAACAATGTCTTCCCGTCTTTTCTTTCTAGGTGAAATTTGAAGAGCCAGCATCTTTTGCCATTTACGGAATGGATGTCACTAGTCTGCGCAGATTAAATCAACACGAGAAATAGGGTCTTGTGTACTATATTAAATAATATTGTCAAAAAAATAAAAATAACTTTATATGTGAAATTTTTTATTGCAAAATGACTTTCACACTTATGTTACTTTTACGCTGCGAAAACGCAATTTACAGTAAGATGCCTTGTTCAGTATACTTTCTACAGTATTGCTTCTATTCCAAATTATTAATCGGTAAATATTTCAATGGTAATGTTACTTTTTATGTGAAATATAATCAAATCGTTATCTAATGACTGATAGACGAATATTTTTTAAACAAAATGTTTGTTTGAGGATTTCTTGTAGGTAGCTTTATACATTTTGTCAGTATTTTTGATGAGTTGGTAATAACTTGGTGTAATTTTTTTGTGCACTGATTGAATAATTTAAAAAGTGTGACGTAAGAAATTAATTGAAATATTTCTATTCAATAATAGAAATAATTTTGTTGTATAAATATTTTGTAACAGTTACCTAACTTTCAAAGTTTTTCTAGTGATTGTAATGTACCAGTGTGAAAGTACTTAGTATTGAAGGAGACCTAAGATACAAATTGCAGATTTGGAAAACAAAAATTGTAAAATATGTATCGTAAACCACATTTAGTTGAAAAAAAAATTGTAAAAGAGTATTTTTGTAATTAACAGTATATTATGAACAGATTGATTTTTATTGAAATTTTCCTTTAACAATTATTTTAAAACTAGTTGCACCCCGCGTGTTCCCGTTATCCCGCAGGAACTTTTTTCCGGGACAAAAAGTAGTCTATGTGATTGTATAGGCTAGATAGATGTGCAGCGGCTACCACCCCTTCCCCCGCCGTTGGGTCGCCATTCAAAATCGTGCGCCCACGCATGCAAGTCGACGTATCACCCTTGACCCAATGAACTGTGAATTTGTGCGGTCCCCTGTGTGTTGTGTCCCAAAACTAGTGCGCCCCCCTGGACCAGGACTGACGACCTGCGGTACGTACCCTATTCCTTTAATGGTTTGGTGAGCACCAAAAGTTCACCTGGTAGCAGAGCTGCGATATTTGGCTTCCACGCGCCTACAGTGTTAATCCAGGGTATAAGCTATCTCCATTCCAAATTTAATCTAGATCTGCTCAGTCTGTAGCGGGGCGCAACTGGTCATATTATAAATGCGAAAGTAACTGTCTGTCTTGCTTTCACGCATAAACTACTGAACCGATTTAAATAAAATTTCGTACAGATATAGTCTAGAGCCTGAAAAAGGACATAGGCTACTTTTTATCGCGATCGCCTGTAGCCCGCGCGGGTGAAGCCACGGGGAACAGCTAGTCAAAGTCAATTTTTTTTATTCAATAGGATACATTGTGATCACTTTAAAACGTCCAACTTAAAACTAGCTACGCCTGTTCCAACATCCTTACGCCGGCTAAAGAACAGGCAAGAAACGCCCGGCAGGTAATTTTTTTGGCGCGATCACATTGACAATTTTATTCTTATTACTAAGGTGGTGGCGAACGAGCAGTGCTTCCTTGCTACAGAATTGACTTTACTCTGCACTTTTGGACATTGCTATAATTCAACACAGCATGATATAGGCACATCAGCCTGCGGGCTGCTCGCCTATTACCAAATAAATAAATAAATAATTGATTGAATTGGAGCAAGTTCACTAAAATCCCAAGCTTTTTTTTGTCATCTAATGGTCTGATATGTTTTAATTAGCTTTACTAATAAGACGTATAAACTAGAATTACCACCGTCAAAATTAAAATTACACAGTTCCGGACCAAACATAATGTCTATAAAAATAATTAATAAACTACCCGACGAATTAAAATCCGAAGAAAAAAATCACGTATTTTTAAATAACTTAAAAACTTTTTAATCGACAAATGCTACTACAGCCTAGATGAATTCCTCAACGACGACTTCTCGAAATGATCAGAATGGATCGGTCCGCTCCTACATTGCTATACCCTATTCGGGTCCATATGTTCGCTAATCTTAACCACTAAGATCTCTTGTATACTAACATATGAATGCAATAAACGATTGAATATGAATATGACTAATATATCTATAGAAATATGTGCATAAGACTACAAAAGAGGTTAAAACTAACAGACAAAACGGACCAAATGACCCATCCATACACGGCCAAGGCTAAATAATTTAGGTAAGTAAACCAGAATAATTTCTTCCTGCCAACATTTGTGTTCTTCAGTCCATCCTTAATGATGTACTTTCTTATACCAATGCACCAGATTTGGCAGTACTGAAACCAATTCAACGGTCTCATGTCGAAGAAAAACAGTTTTTTGTCCGCAGCCGAGAGCTTCTCGTACAGATTTTCAGTGTTGATATCTTCAAAATGGTACGTGTTATTTGTGAAATTGGACAGTGCGAGTGACAGCTTGAATATCTTTTTGTAGATTTTGACTAATCTGAAACAAAAATAATAGAAATTTTACGTTCCCACTGGGACTCCGCCCTCCTCTCAGAGAGCCTCGCCGTAATCTCCCACGCGGGCCCAGTGCGGGTTGGTAGATGTCGCATGCACGCGAATGTTGCGGTTCTTGGACATGCCGGTTTCCGAGCGATGTTTTCCTTCACCGTTTCGAGCGATGGTAGATCCGCACGTAACTTGTTGAGTCACAGGTGCGGGGCCGAGAGGATTCGAACTCGGTGTCGGCGCCTTGTAAGTCGCACGCGTTACCGTTCGGCCACCATCTCTCTATAATAATTAATAACATAATATGACCCTTAAAACTAGGATACCCTGTATCGATATCTGATACTACGCGGATCGGGGATCCACAACACGCGGGCACGGAACAAATACTTGCAAATTTGGCAAACATTTGTCTTGTAGCGGGAATCGAAGCCGCGACCTCATGCTTTGTAGTCGGCTGTTTGCCCATTACGCTACCTTTGTAGTCAATAAATAAGTTAATAACATGCAATAGTTCAACACAGCATGATATAGGCACTGAGGCCTCAAGCTGCTCGCCTGTTCTTACATAAAGACGAACTAAAATCTATCGGTGTGTTCCGGCAGCCTCACTTGAGAGACAGTTCCCAGTCCAGGTGTAGCGTGGCGCCACCTTCGACCACATCGTCACTTAACATCAGGTGACTTGTGGTCAAACGCTATGTATGTAAAAATGCTTACCTTCGCTCCTTCCCCAATAAGAACAGCAAAGCGTCGCCAAAGTAAGCCGGTATTAAATGCAGAAACATCGTCAGTAGTAGGAAGCAGTAGTAGTTGGGCACACAGGTGCAACAGATCGCCCACATTACTAACGGCGTTCCCAGCTCGTTTCCAATTTGGAAGAAATATTCAAAAAGCGTACCTGCGAAAAGAAAACCGTTGTATGAGCGAAGCGAGCGTGAATGAATATCGTTGTATGAGCCGAAGGTGTCGAAGTTGGCGCCCCGCTACACCTGTGTTGCAATTCTAATTCACTCGGAAAGATTCCGTGTCGGATTCGACGTCACTTTCGCTTCACGGAAACGTTTTCCGAGAGTAAATAGGTGGCGGAAACTTTTCCGTGATTGAGCAGCTGGTTTGTCAAATTGAATGTCAGTTTCCGAATTCAGATGCATGAATCGCGTCTCTCAAGGAAACTTTTACGAATCCGTGGTCAGAAGAGTTTTCGAGTGAATTAGAATCGCACTGTTGGACTGGGAACTGGCTCTCAAGTGAGGCTGCCGGAACACACCGATAGGTGCACGGCGACAGATTGTTAACTCGAGGCTGGTAGCTAGCAGGCGAGTACTAGAAAATACCCTACCACCAAGCTAAGGTTTCATCACGATGTTTTCCTTCACCGAAAGCTCAAGCTCATTGTAGGTAGGATTCGAACTCACGTCCTATGGATTGTAAGTAACCTCACTACTACTGAGCCATCATTGTATTTAAAATCTCCTATAATTCTCTCCTATTAATGGAATTAGCGTTGCCGATCGATAGTTGACTACCGATAGTCTATCCCGATAGTTAACCAATCGCAACACTATCGATAGTATCGATACTGTCGATAGCTTACAACGAAGCAATACCATCGATAGTATTTTTGCTCGCGAAGTATAAACTATCGATAGTATAGTTGCTTGTAAATAAAAAACTATCGATTATCTCAGACTATCGATAGATTACCAATTTACAATTGTATTGTTTTAATGTCGATAGTTCGGCAATACTAAATGGAAATTTGTTCCCCCTAGTAGCGTAGACTAACACCTGAAATTAATAATCGATCCGTTATCCGCGGTTTTGGATCGATATGTCATGTAATAATATGTCATTTTAGTAGTAATCTGTCAAGCCCTAGTACTAAAAATGACATATTATGACATGACATATTGATCCAAAACCGCGGATAACGGATCAGGATCGATTATTTTTTTCGGGTTTTAGTAGATATTACTAGATATCCACTTGTTCACTTACCCAAAGTGATTTTATTCTTCCGCGACATTGTGACATTGTATATCGTTGTCTCAGCTGGTACATCAGGCTGTCTCGTTCCAACCTCCCAGCCCGCGGCTAGCAAGGCGTTGTTGACGTAGTCTACTGGTACTAGATTTATCTCTGTGCCACCCCTAGCTTGCATCACGTGGATGAGACCCAGCCCAATGCCCAGCACGAGCTGGAAATATAACTTGAATGTACAGTAATAGTAATAATAATGTGAAAGCAGAAAAAGACAAATTAAGTAAATATCTTGACTTGGCTCACGAGGTGACCGCTATGTGGGATGTTGACTCAACGATCATCGTCCCGATAGTCGTTTCAGCGAACGGCCTCATAGCGAAGAGTCTCGACCAACATCTCAAGAGGCTCTCGCTGGACGCTTGGATCAAGGGTCGCATGCAGAAGGCAGTACTCCTTGACACGGCGCGTATCGTCAGGAGGTTCCTCACTCTGCAGCCCTAACCACCGGTAGCTTGAGTCCTGCCCCGCTACCGGCGGCACTCTAGGTTTAAGTTTTTTATAGTAATTTTGTTTAATATCATTTTATAAAATTAATGTAAAAAACTTTTGCTTAAGAAAAGAAATAAATTAAGAGATAATAATAATAATGCCCGCACAATCACATACATAGGCTCTGACACCTAACTAAGATCCCTGTATCTAGGGTATCAGAAACTACGAGGATCGGGGATCCACAACACCCAGACACAGAACAAATACTTGCGCTTTTATTTTCAATGCACAAATTATTTGTTCTCTAGCGGGAATCGAACCCGCGACCTCACGCTTCACAGTCGGCAATCCGCCCATTGCGCCACATCGGTCGTCTTTCCTCGGAATAACGTTTTTATTATTTGTAACTCACCCCACTGGCTGAGTACGCGCAGCTCTTGTCCATCCATCCGGGACTAGGCTCGTGATGTGAAGATATCACTGGAAAACAAATTCAACATTTGTTATACCTAATCTCCCCGGCAACCATATCAGCATACAACCATATGGTGTGAACACAGATTTGGAGTAGGCGGTGTGAAGTTCGTTTAATCGACCTAAGTACTCAATGTTCGATATGGTGTTAACTTTATTCGAAAACTCCTACCGATTACAATCGAACTTTTCGTTTGGACGAGCTCTCGAAAAGTTTACCGTCTCCGTAATCTGTGAACCAGTACCCCTAGTACAGGTTTTGATAGTTTACAAAAACTATAAAAGTTTTCGTTTCCATCCATACATATTTTTTCAGCGAATCTTACCGAGACTTGGAGGAACTGAAATCGTTAATACGGGTTATTTTAAATCGTTATAATCATATTCCAACAATGTTATTGAGTTACTTTTTGAATTTAAGTAGATCGAGTTGCCACTTTGACAAGTCGGCGGTGGTAAACGTCGACGTTTACGAAAACTTTTATCGTTTTCAAAACTTGTACTAGGGGTACAGTACATCTATAGTACGAGTTTTGGAAACTATAAAAGTTTTCGAACCCGGGACCGCTAGCTTCGTAGGCAGGGTCTTACCAACTCGACTACCACGTCGTCAAACAAACATTAATCAAACCCTCGTGATAACTTACCGATCGAAGGTCTGATGATGCAAGCTGGAAGGTCTGTGGACATCAGACGAACCAGCTCCTCGGCCACCGCCTTGGCGAAGGTATAGGTATTCGGCCAGCCCTTTGTCAAACTGGAAAGTAAATGTGAACACTGGAACATATTAGGGAGCTCTTAACAGCTAGGTATATGCCCACACCAGTGCTCTTTGATGCTCATCAATCTTGTGTCTTCAACTTTCAAATGTAGCATTCGCAAACAAGCAGACGGCCCGCCTGATGGAAAGCGGTCACCGTCGCCTATGGACATTTGCAACACCAGGAGAGTTGCCGATGGGTTGCTGACCCTGAAGAACTGTTCCCGAAGCCACCTTGAAGGATTGCATTCTGTAGCACAGCGGAAAGACTCGTGGGGGAAGCTCATTCCACATTTAGCAAGTATGCGGGAGAAAAAAGCGCATAAATCGCGAGGTTTGGGATTTCCAGGACTCGATAGTGTGTGGATGAGTTTTGTTCCGATGACGAGATGATCGGTGATAATTCGTACCTAAAGTAATGCTGTGGAAATAGCTGAAGTAGACTAGTCTGTCTGTATCAACGTCAGTAAGGTGACGGATCTTCTTTACAGCATATGCTGCAGAACTAAGTCTGCTCGATAGACTGACAATATGTGGACCCCATTGCAATTTGTGATCTTAAGTTATACCTAAGAATACTGTAGTGTTCACAAGGTCCAACTCTTTGTCCTCAAATTTTACATTTGTTTGTACTTCTTTGACATTGGGCAACACAAATCTCAAGTTAGTATCAGCAGCGTTTCCCCACATCAGTATTCCATAGGACATAATGCTGTGAAAATAGCTGAAGTAGACTAGTCTGGCTGTATCAACGTCAGTAGGGTGACGGATCTTCTTTACAGCATATGCTGCAGAACTAAGTTTGTACTTACTTTGAAGCCAAACCTTCAAGTCTTCCACTCTCCACGGTTTCCGCAAGACGTATCATGGTTTCTGGAGGAACAGGACTCGGGTAAAACTGCTCAGAAACTGTCGAGTTGATTTTTTCACGGGTCGCGTTGGAATAGGCAGTTGAAACGTGGACAAAGGATCTGAAAAAAACAATTTTAATCATTAATAAGACTCGTCCATAGCTTAAGCTGAATGTGATCCCGCAGCCTCACTTGAGAGCCAGTTCTCAGTCCAGGTGTAGCGTGGCACCACCTTCGACCACATCGTCACTTAACATCAGGTGACTTGTGTTCAAACGCTACCCTGTCAATAGTAAAAAAAAATAAAGAAATAGTGATGATGATGATGATGATGAACCTCACCTCAGCTTCCTACAAGCTTTCCCCAGCGTAATCGCCTCTCTGGTCCCCCTGACGTTGATAAGTGTTGCCACCCTCAGACTCTCGTCGAACCGCGTAGTCGCTGCCACGTGGAAGATTATATCAACCTGGAATGGCAACATTGTCTCCAAAAAAAAACGGTATAAGCAGGGTATAAGCTATCTCCACTCCAAATTTCATACAGATCCGTTCAGTAGTTTTTGCGTGAAAGAGTAACAAACATCCATACATCCATACTCACAAACTTTCACGTTTATAATATTAAGTAGGATGTATGATCGCGGATTACTTCGTCGTTTATAAACCGATTTTGGTGATTATTTTTTTGTTCGAAAGGAGATATCCCAAGATTGGTACCATTATAAGGAAACCAGGACCTGATGACGGCATTCTAGAGAAATCGAGGGGAATCTGAAGTCTAATTTTTTTGTTAAAAAATATTGCAAACCATCCATAGGTGCTTGTACTGCGTCATGAACTAGGAGTAGGTACTTGACCTGTGGTGGTACCAACCTCCTCAGCTAAGGCGTTCCAGTCGTCATCACTGAGGCCGAGCCTGATCTCCGACACATCTCCTTGTACACACACAATTTTGTCTGCGAACCCTGGCTGCGTCTCACGAAGAGTTAAGAATACCTGGTGAAATGGAATCGTTTTATATGTCATTTCAAAGACTGAGTTAATAAAATTGTTGTCTTCCCGTGGCCCTATGTGCAAGAGGCTGAATCTCTAACGGTCGGTTTCAAAAACCTATCCACGGTTTGGCCTATTAGGGATAGAAATTTGACATTACTTACTTCTATAGAGTTTTTTAGCGTCAATACGCCTAACGAGTCAATATGTCGATGGAGTCAATACCTATCTCTAACAGTAGCTTCCCACGGTGCGCGATTCTACGGATCATCACGCACAGCCGACGACCACGGACGGCAACGCACGCAGAAGCTTCATTTCGAAATGCAAAGTGATATAGAATGTACCGTCGCTGCAGCTGCGGCTGACCTGTCGTCTGTGCTACCACGGACGCGTTCGGACCGCGTCGCACCGCACCTTTGAAGTTACCGCTTCGTGATGGATACCGGCGCACCGCCACAGACGTCCTGTGTTACCACGGACGAGACCCTTCCCACGGTGCGTCGTGCGTGCTAGTCCGCGTCCGTCCGCGATATCGCGCACCGTGGGAAGGGGCTTTAAGGAGGAGAATCGTTCAAATGTTACAAAGTCCGAGGGGTCAAAATGTCCAAGAGTATTGGTGTTGATTCGGTTTTGCATTCTCTAAAACTAAACTAAGTTTGACAGGTCTAATAGTAATTCTGTCCTTTTTTACTTCAGTGGTTAGAAGAAGACAGCAATACTATTAGACCTGTCAAACTTAGTTCAGTTTTAGAGAATGCAAAACCGAAACGACACCAATATGTACTAGTTAGTGTAAATAATTATGTCCAAGCATAAAAAATGGGACGAGGTTTCTCAATTCGACCGTATATATGCTTTTTTATGATTGTTCGCGGATAACTTCGTCGTTTATGAACCGATTTTGATGATTCTTTTTTGTTGGAAAGAAGATATAGGGTGGTACAGTCAGCGACAAAAGTAGCTGATCGTTCTCGAAATGTGTTTCAAATCAGTAATTATTATTGTTTTATTTACATTTTACATGGTATCATTTTGATCACAACATGGCACACCTGATTTTAGATGATGATGAGGTCAAAAATTGGTGTCTAAGATGATGAGGATAATAAAAAAAAGTGTGATTGTTCAGCTACTTTTGTCGTTGACTGTACCATGATAAGGAAACCAGGATTTAAAAAATGTGAAGTCGGTTATTTTTTGTTAAAAATTTTAGTTAAACAAATTACCGGATCTTCTATTATTTCCTGAAGCCGTTCTTGAATTTTCACCCCTTTCTTTGGTCTTAGCAGCAAATATATTCTTCTTATCTTGCATGATCTGAAATTAATGTAAATAAGTACCTACTTATATTACAATTTCTACAATTTTGTATGTTTCACTGTGCAACTTGACGTATAAAGAGTATGTGAAATCAAAATCATAAAAATTCTTTATAATATAATAGAATACATCATAATTGTGATCATTTTAAAACGTCAAACTTAAAACCAGCAACGCCTGTTCCAACCTCCTTACGCAGGCAAAAGAATAGGCAAAAAACGCCTGGCAGGTAATTTTTTGATCACTTTTACAATTTTGGACTCCGCCCTTCTCTCAGAGAGAGTACGCGCCGTAATCTCCCACGCGGGCCCAGTGCGGGTTGGTAGATGTCGCATGCACGCGAATGTTGCGGTTCATGGACATGCCGGTTTCCGAGCGATGTTTCCCTTCACCGTTTGAGCGATGGTAGATCCGCACGTTAAGCGGGCCGAAAGGATCTACAGATATAACGCCGTCATCGTTCTGGCTTTCTCTTCCTCACCTGATCAGTTTCTCCATCAGGTGCTTGCCCATAAATCCTGATCCCCCAGTGATGAAAATAGACGCGTTTTTGTAAAACCTTTGTATATCTGAGTCTCCTACCGCTAAGGTTTCCATCAGGGCCTTCTGCTTCGAAAGCATTTCGATTTCTAGTGCTAGCGCTGGGTCCATGGCTGTGGAATGATAAATACAGTAGTATGGTTTCAATCTACTTATCCTTCTTACTAATCCTACTAATATTATATACGTGAAGTTTGTGAGTATGGATGGATGGATGTTTGTTACTCTTTCACGCAAAAACTACTGAACGGATCTGAATGAAATTTGGAATGGAGATAGCTTATACCCTGGATTAGAAATAGGCTACTTTTTATGTCGGAAACAGGTTCCTGCGGGATAACGGGAAGACGCGGGTGAAACCGCGGGGCGCAGCTAGTGTTATAAACGTTTGCGAGAATGGATGTGTGCATGTTTGTTGCTCTTTCACGCAAAAACTGCTGAACGGATTTGAGTGAAATTTGGAATGGAGATAGCATATACCTACCCTGGATTAACACATAGGCACAATGCACTTTAAAATAGATTGGTAAATCCGCTAAGTGTTTAATGAAGCACAAACTTGCAAATTATTTAGTAGAAGCATAAATCCGTCATGTGGCGAAAAGTCAGATAGCCAAAAAAAAATCGACATGTGCCCAAATTCACGTTAAAAAATTCTAGCACGTAGAATATCGTAGTAAACAGCAAACAATATATATTCCTGGATGTCCCAACATAAAGTCTAATTTTCTGTATACTAAGTTTTACATTTTTTTTAACAGTTTGGGTAAGGAACAGTTTTTTGCGTCTCCTGAAAAGTTGCGTTTTTATCCATAGCGGATTTTGCAGGCTCAGCGACGACATTTAAAAAAAAGTATTAATAAGTAAGTATTATTAAGTATTTATTAAGTTTTCTACACTATTGAATTAGGATATGCCTGTAATAATAGCTGTAATTGGATTAAATAAGTAAATAAATAAATATGCTCATCCCGGAAAAGGTTCCTGTAGGAAAACGGGAACGTACGTAAGTCACCTGGTTTATCGCCATCTTCGTATGTTGCTAACTGTCGAATCCATTCTGAGTACATTGCGTGAACTTTGAAAATGTTTAATTTACAAAAACACTACAGATTTGAAAAACATAAATGATTTGAGAAACGTTTAAGGTACCTAATTAGTTAACTAATCATTTAAATAAATAACTTCATTGTAACAAACTTTACAAACGAATGAATCATGTAAATTCCTCCGCAAGTGTTAGAAGTGAAAGAATAAACCATATGCGCCAGAAGCGAATTGTTTCATATTGATGAAATAGTTACCTACAAAACAGTTAGAGCGTTTGTCAACCCGAGACTGTAGTTCTTAAATCATGGATAGGTGGCGCTGACAACACATGTTCTTTTTATCGCATTTTTTTTTATAAATGTATATTTAACTAGCTGTTCCCCGCGGTTTCACCCGCGTGGGCTACAGCTTTATGCATGCAAAGTCTCAGCCCGATCGGTTTAAAATTTACAAAGTTTCATACAAACTTTCATCCCCTATTTTATCCCCTTGGGGGTAGAATTAATCAAAATCCTTTCTTAGCGGATGCCTACCTACGTCATAACACCTACCTGCATGCCAAATTTCAGCCCGATCCGTCCAGTGGTTTTAGCTGTGCGATGATAGATCACTATGCCAGTCGGTCACCTTTGAGTTGTATATAATTATGTAAAAAACACTTGACAATTACAGCTAAGAACACTCTCGATTTCACATTCACTTTTCAATCAAAAAAAACTAAATCATAATCGGTTAATCCGTTTGAATTTCTGGATTATTACTTTATTGACCCTCCTTTAGGTTCCCAATCCAGATGTAGCGTGGCACCACCTTCGACCGCTTATTCAATTAACATCAGGTGTGAGCAAAATCGCTACCTTGTACGTAATAAAAAAGAAAAAATTAGAAAAAAAGGTAAAAGCATTGTAAAAAATAAGGTAAGTAATTGTATTGTTATTGTATTGTCAATGATATATTATCTACCGGATTTTACAATTAAAAAAAAAACCCTGTTTTAAAGTTCTTATTGTTCATAGTCTCGAATATCAGCTATACTATGGCTAAAGTTGTAAAAGTCACTTCTACACGTTTATTCTTTGTATTGTCTGTATTGCCTTCACAAAAATGCGTATCAGCTGTTTATGTAGACGTGCCCGAAGACGCTTACTATTTGATTTATTTATTTCCTTATTTTAGCTTTATTAGCAACTAGCTATTCCCCGCGGTTTCACCCGCGTGGGCTACAGTTTATTATTTTTTACTATGTACAAGGTAGCGTTTGAGCACAAGTCACCTGATGTTAAGTGACGATGTGGTCGAAGATGGCACCACGCTACACCTGGACTGTACCCCTAGTACAAGTTTTCGTAAACGCCGACGTTTACCACCGCCGACTTGTCAAAGTGGCAACTCGATCTGCTTAAATTCAAAAAGTAACTCAATAACATTATTGGAATATGATTATGACGATTTAAAATAACCCGTATTAACGATTTCAGTTCCTCCAAGTCTCGGTAAGAATCGCTGAAAAAAATATGTATGGACGGAAACGAAAACTTTTATAGTTTTTGTAAACTATCAAAACCTGTACTAGGGGTACTAGGAACAAAGTTTATCGCGATAATTTATCTTTTCTCTTGACTCTATCTACCTATGTACCTAATTTAATTAAAATGTATTCAGTAGTTTAGGCGTGAGAGCATAACAGACAGATACTTTCGCATATATAATATTAGAAGGGGTTGTGCCGTGGTTTTGTTCGTGTCCCTAAGAACCCTATATACTCAATTAGGCAACGTGGATTTGGAATTTGGAATGGAGATAGCTTATACCCTAGATCATCATCATCATCATCATCAGCCGGAAGAAGTCCACTGCTGAACATAGGCCTCCCCCCTTGAACGCCACCATAAATGGCTATTAGCCATTTGCATCCATCGGCTCCCTGCGACTCTTACAATGTCCCCGCTCCACCTAGTGGGACGCCTACCTACAGAACGTGTTCTCGAGAACCTTTCTTCCCCATCGGTTATCGGTTCGTCGATGTGTGGCCTGCCCATTGCCACTTCAACTTGCAAATTCTGAGAGCTATCCTAGATCAGTGGTTCCCAATTAGTTTTTGCTGCGTGCCATTTCAAAAAAGACCTCAAACCTGCGTACCCCTTATTGTAGCAATCACACTAATATTATAAATGCGAAAGTTTGTGAGTGTGTGTGTATGTTTGTTACTTCTTCACGCTCAAACGCCTGGACCAAATTTGATGAAATTTGGTATACAGGTAGTTGACACCCTGGATTAACAGATAGGCTACTAGTAAAATGATATTTTGGACATTGTTCTTGTTTTTACTGATAGCCGCACGTACCCCTTGATGCAACTTCACGTACCCCTGGGGGTAGGTACGCGTACCACTAATTGGGAAACACTGCCCTAGATTAACACATAGGACACTTTTTGTCCCGGAAAAAGGTTCCTGCGGGACGCAGCTAGAATTGAAATAAAAAATACTCTTAGATTTCTAATGACGCATTTTATTATCCATAAAAAAGTATCTTATAAAAACCTTCACACATTTCAATATAAAAATAATACGTTTCAAAACCAAAACATAGTACAGGAAATTAATCAATTTGTGTTTCTCATTCGCGCCTTGACCATTTTTGATAGCAATTCTCCTAGACAACGTTTCACACCATTCCGGGAAAATGACTTGTATACTTATTTTGTCTATTTCGGTTATGGTCTGGAATAGACTGTTTATGTTGTTAAAACTTCGCTGCCATCTTTTATTGGCTAAGCTGTTTTTGATAATTGTAAGTCTCGTCAGCTCTTTGTACATTTTTATTACGCTGTAAAAGAAGACAACACTTTATTGAGAGAGTTTTTTTTGTTATCACTACATGTATAGTCAATAGTCAATTGTACTACTGTCAATTGAACAAAATAGCTTCCTGATGTCTGTCCCTATGTATGCTTAGATCTTTCAAACTACGCTACGGATTTTAATGCAGTTTTCAGCAATAGATAAAGTGATTCAAGAGGAAGGTTTATATTTATGTATAATACATACATATTATATTACAAAAAAGCCGAAAAATTCAAAGATTTGTAAAATATGTTTTTCTCAATCTTTTTTTTTGCATCCGTGCGAAGCGGGTCGCTCGTAATAATATGTATAATTATAAACTTAGGTACCTATCTAATGACAAAATATTTCATTCAAGGGCAAATTTATTGGGTTGTTTTTTGGCGCAATCACATTTTCCATTTTGAGCACTAATTGAATTGGATCAAGTTAACTATAATCCCAAGCCTTCCTGTCATCGCAATAGTCTGATATTTTATAATAAGCTTTACTAATAAGATTTCTCTTTGTACCGACTTGAAACTGAGCTACCAACAAGTCTCGGATTTCACTTAGGATATGGTTGAAACAGCGACGACAAAAGTCGCTGAACAATCACACTTTTTCTACTATCCTCATCATGTTAGACACCAATTTTTGACCTCATCATCACCTAAAATCAGGTTTGTTATGTTGTGGTCAAAATGATACCACGTAAAATGTAAAAAAAAAACAATAATAATTACTGATTTGAAACACATTTGGAAAATCGAGAACGATCAGCTAATTTTGTCGCTGACTGTACATATATATTTTTTAATTAATATACATGCCCTTGGTAAACATGACAGTTTTCCAATGCGTTCACCAAGGACTAGAAAAACAAAGGGAAAGACTGACAATTCATTAAACTAAGTAAAAATACATACAACAAATATATTACAAAATGAATAAAAAACCCGATTGCGCCAAAATAGAGTACCCTATGTCACTCCCACAATAAAGACGAATCTAATGACACCTCATATGTTAAAATACGTCAAGCCATTCACGCCCGAAATCAATAATCGATCCTGATCCGTTATCCGCGGTTTTGGATCGATATGTCATGTCATAATATGTCATTTAGGGCTTGACATATTACTACTAAAATGATATATTTAGACACGACATATCGATCCAAAACCGCGGATAACGGATCAGGATCGATTTTAATTTCAGACGTTAGTCTCCCACAATAAAAACGAATCTATTGACACCTCATATGTTCAAATCCGTCAAGCGGTTTAGGCTACAGGCCGTGCCAAAGAAACATACATAGACATACATACATTCGAAAAACATAACCCTAAGTCGCAGTCGGATAAAAAACAATAAAATAAAATTGCCATCGAAGGAGTTGCTGACTTCATAGAGAACTTTGTGGCAAATGCTATATTAATTAAATTACCTGGCCATATTTTCTTCAATTTTCTGTCCCGAGATGTAAGTCCTATTCATATTTAGCATCGTAGAATAGTACAACACAATGGCACAACCAATTCTTCAACTGTATTAACACTGCTTGGCGCTCGAAATGTTCCATTAAAAATGTCACTCAACACGCGTATGTAAATAGTTAATTAAACAAATTAATACAGAAGCAACTTGTACAAACCGTCGTTAAAAATAAGTTTACCGAACATGTGAATAAAATATTAAATTGGACATTTTAGTTTTAATTAAGCAGCTGTGTCCCGCCGTTTCACTCGCGCGGACTGTTTATCAAATCAAATAAAATCAAATCTTTTATTTGCAAGAATACAGCTTATCACATGAGATGTTACAAAAATATACGTCAATGTATTCAGCCTGCAAGCGTGGCGTGCAAATATTTCAATTACATATTAAAACTTCAAACGATTGTAATAATTTATTTAATTATATACTATTATAACAATAAAATAAAAACAAATAAACCTAAACTAATAACTAAAATACATTATGAAAAGAAGTCCCTTTAGGCATGGTACCGAAGATACTGGCAGCGTTCCCCCTTTGGATGGCTAGACTAATTCTTTGTCCGAGGTAGCTGCCAGCTCTTCGGTCTCCGGTGATGTCGACTAACCTTTTTGTTATTTCCTTAAAAAGGCCTAAAGCGCTAGGACCCCACGGACCAAGGGTCTCGACACCGAATGGGACAAAATCATATTCGGAGCCTAGACCCCTGTATTTGCATGAAAACTTAAAATTATTTATGTACGAAAATAAAAACATGTCAAAGCAAAAATCAAGTCTAAACTATATAATTATATATATCGCGATAAAAACTATTTATTTGTCCTTCCAATACCAAATTTCAGCAAGATATGATCAGCGGCTTAGGCATGAAAAGGTACACTAACAAACAGACAAACAGACTTCCTTTCGCGTTTATAGAATAGAATAGAATAGAAATATTTATTGGCCATATAACTTTGGCTGTTACACAAGGCAGGTCAAAATGGTACATATTAAATTAAAGTTAACAGCATTGATTTAAATTAAGGATCACGTACAGGACAGGATATAAAAATAATAGTAACATTAAAATAAAAAAAAAAATTAAAAATATAGGGTGACTTGGCCAGTTCACGACCACTTAGTGGACATGTAATCTTTGAAGTCACATAATTCCTAAAATATAGGGTGTTTTAATTCAAACAATACTTGGAAGAATAGAAAAAACATCAAATAGTCTAATTATTGCTAGTTTTAATATATTTTATGATTATAAGGATTAAATATTTATGGATTTGTCAAAAAGTGCAATTTTTTCAGTTTCCGACCACTTGCGGCCAGTTTACGTACGACATTTTAGTCAGTTGGCGTCCACTTAAATTCCAGTGAAAAAAGAGCGTTACCAGAATGATCTTAAGGTCGAAAATAAGAACAACAAATAAAGGCTCAAATTTATTTCACAAAACTGACATGTATAGTCATTTGCCGCCGCTTCTACATACGCCAAATCTTTAAAAATAGTACACTTCAGATGGTACCAACGCATATATTTGTCACAGCCGATATTTTTTTCTGATTCGTCTTCTACATCGCTAATCAAATCTTCGCAGCATTGGCTACATTGTACTGAAGCTGTCTTTTTAGGGGTATTCTTTACTGCTTTCTTCTTTCTAGGTATTTTGCTTGCCTTCTCTATAGCTTTTTTTCTTTTACCTCGGCTCTTAACATTTGTCTTCGAATCTTTTCTTTAGCAATGTTTTCTTTTTCTTCGTCTTTCTTTTCATAGAACTGTCTCCACGAGCACGAAGAGATTGCACTCGGCAATTTTGGACCTTTGTTTATATGTGTTTCTTTGTTTTTTGGTGCTGGGGGTTCGGGATATCGCAGATGTCTTGCGAATGCATCGTCAAAAGAACAGGTCGGAGTGATCTCTTTAAGCACAGGTGGTTCATGAACATCGGCTGATAACGTGAGCTGTTTAATTTTTGAGCAACTTCAATTTCGTCAAAAGGTACAATAGATATATTGTTCAGTGATATAAACGATCCAGCCTCAGGGAAACTTATATTCTCAATATTTTCTTCGGTTATGAATTGTTGCAGCGTTGCATCGGTTGTTAGTTCTGCAGTCAAGATATCTAAGTTTTGACAGGAAGGGATATCAGAAACTTGTTGCAAGGTGAGAGGCTCCTCGAAACTTAAATGTTCTGGTGTGACCGCGGTATTCAATGTAGCAGTGTGAGCTTCAACTGTAATTTCTTCCGCAAGTATACTGTTGCTCAGGTTAGATGATGCAGAATTTCGCGGCGTCTTGGATTTAGAACGACGATTTACAAGGAGATTAGTTTTAGCTTTGTATATTTCACTGAAAATTACGTTCGTATCAACGTTGTGTTTCGATATATTTTCCCGCAGGAACGAAATAACATTTGTGGCAGTGTCATAGTCCTTCGCAGATGGTGTCTTTTTGTTTTGGTTAGAATTACGAACTTTCCGTATAGTGTCTTTAACACATTTCGTATAATCGACAGCATCTTTATTCAAAGGATTATAATCCACATTTTCGGAAACCGTTAATTATTGCATCTTCCAGGTCCATTGTCAAAGTTTCCTTTAATATTTTGCAAAAATTTACTTTCGTTACGGTTTCGTTTACATTGTCTGCCTGCCAGTTTCTAATCGTTTTCTTCTATTCCTGCTTCAGTGGCTTAAAAACACTCACATCAGCTGGCTGTAGGATATGGGTAGGGCATAGAGAATAATTCCATTTTCTTCACAGAATTGGCTCAGCGATAAGGTCATATGTGACTTATGTCCGTCAATAAAGAGAATAACAGGTTTCTTGATGCCTTGTTGTGTTACCCAAGTATTGAAACTATTGCAGACATATTCATAGAACAGATCACTTCTCATCCAACCACTCTCTGATTTTCCAAGTACCCAAGATTCTGGTATACTATCGACAAGAGCTTTCGGTGGTCTTATATAGGGAAACACCACTAAAGGAGGACAAATCTTACCACTTGCCGTAAATACCACCAATAAGGTAATATTTTCTTTTTCATTATTCTTTTTAATCATATATAGGTTCTTGTAACCTTTAGGCCCCAAAACTTTTCCGCTTTATGGGCACAGAGAAAATCCTGTTTCGTCACCGTTAAAAATCCTAACTAGGTCATCAAATATGTCTGTGGCATCTATGGATTTTATATACTCCCACAACTCATGAAACCAGCATCTTATACGGGTCTCAGTGACTGCTGCTCTAGCATTATTAATGCCCTCTGCTTCACGAACGCTCACATCAGGATGACGCCTTAAAAACGCGTAATACCAAGTGCCTCCGGGTATGCTATCCTTGAAAGGGTTTTTGATTCCACTATCTCGAATTATTTTAGATACGCTCTCGAGTAGATCTTTTTTATATATAGGAAATCCACATCTAGCCATATCCAGTACCCAGTTTTTAAGTTTTTTCTCACCTTCATGACCTAAAACTGGGTCTGGGCCTACTTTAGGTTTTTTGTTGGCTAAAACTTTTCCTGAGAGTCGATCATGGACGGTTGTTTTCGGTACGCCGTAAACACGACAGGCTTCTCTTATTCCCATATTTTTATTTTTAATTTCTTCTATAGCTTTATTGAGATCTTCTCCGTAATCAAATAGACGTCTACCTGTCTTTTTCTTTGCAACCCCCACCTGTAAAAATATGTTTTCAAATAGGGTGTAAGTAGGTAGGATACTTATTAGTATATACATAACAGCTAATTTATATATAATATATATATTATGTTTCTATGTTATTGTGTTAATAAAGATATGTAGGTACCAATTTACGCTTGTCTTTTCCTTTCTTTAGAGTATGAGGAGCCATCTGTAAAAAAACATGCAATGTAATACCATTACCAACACCCAACCATTAGTACTTTAAAGCTTAATAATAATAAACATTAAAACACTGCAATTCCTGACCAGTTTCTAGTGGACGAGAAATAGGCAATTCACGTCCAGAAATGTATTCTATACAACTCTGGCGATAGAATATGGACGACAAATGGTTAACTCACGACCAATAAACTTTTGCTGCATAACATTGGAAAAGTGCATGTTCGTAATCTAGTTAGTTTACGACCACCAAATACGTGATTTTTCCAGTTGTTTGTATGTGATAATGAACCATGGTCGCTAAGTGACCGATTCCCGACCACATAAAAAATGCATATTGAAAAGTGTCTGCATTTTAGTTGTATTATCACATTTTGCTGGTCGCAATCTAACGTGTGAATAAACCATATTCTGAAGATCAAATTGGCAGAGTACAGCATGCCGTCCATCCATATTAATATTATAAATGTGAGAGTAACTGTCTGTCGGAAACAGTCATTTCCCGACCATGCGGTCGAGAAACGATGGAAGCGTAATTTTAGTAGGTTAGTTTGGCGAACACTCATTATTTTAGTTAAAAACACCAATTTTACAATCAAATAATGCTTTCGAGATAAATAACATGTTTTTTTAACATCCCAAACCACATTTCGATGCGTAAATCTCAATAAAAAACAGTTTTACTTACGTTTGAAAAAGTGTCCTCTCACTATTTTTTTTGTACTTTTGCGCAACCAATTTCAATACATCCACTACGGCTCTAGTTTCGAAGCTCACTGAGGGACATCACGTGTCATAGGCCAAAAAACGGTGTCGCTGGGGGGACTAAGTAGTTTGATGTTTCGTTCAAAAATAAAATAAACGCGCGCATCAGACGGTTTGACTATTTATTATGGTTTTACGAAAAAGTGGTCGTGAACCGGTGGTGGTCGGCTATCTAGCTGTTTCACCCTATCAATCCTCCTTATATATTCGTACTTACTTGCTGTGACCCGCGGTTACGCGCGTCTTCCAGTTATCCCGCAGGAACCTTTTTCCGGGATATAAAGTAGCCTATGTGTTAATCCAGGGTGTAAGCTATCTCCATTCCAAATTTCAGCCGTTTAGTAGTTTTTGCGTGAAAGAGTAACAAACATCCATACATCCATACTCACAAACTTTCACATTAAAATTTTAATTTTAATAATTTTAGTAGGATTTTACGTCATTAGGTATTTTTGGTAGTATTGTGTTTTTTGGAGAGCGATAGTGGCTGAACGGTAACGCGTGCGCCTTACAAGGCCCCTATATTGTACAGCCAATAATGCACGGCCTGATAATTCATGTACAAGGTGGGCCAAATGAAGTCATGTGGGCCAAAAGAAGTCATCCGATGTTGTTTGACTCTTATTATTTTTCTAAACGAAAATCTTCGATTCTGTTTTTTGATCATGTTTATTTGAACCTTTAGAATTTTATTGGTCAAGTCGAGAAGATTATATCGGCCAGAAATAAAGTTTTTTCGTTTAGAAAAAAAAGAGGGCCAAACAACAGCGGATGACTTCTTTTGGCCCTTCTTGTACTTACATGGCTTCAAATTATCAATACGAGCTGTACAATACGGGCTGTGCATTATCATTACGGACCGATTTTGTACGGGCGATAATGTACGGCCTGATAATCCATGTACATTGTACATCACCACAGATTAAATAGAATGTCATATGCTCCATGCTTGATGCTTCGTTTGAGCTAGGTTTGATCATTCCAGTGCCACCGCACCCTAACCTACTGTTACACTATTGTAATGTTATATTTTAAATACCTAATACATTACTATCAATAAAATAAAAGAATAAGCAAAGTCAAATACTGTTAAAAAAATATTCCTATCAGTCACCTATAAACGAGGCATCAATCAAGCTGTAGTCTATCTTTGTCTATGGTTGGCTTCGGATTATCAGGCCGTGCATTATCAACACGGACCGATTTTGTACAGCCAATAATTCCTGACCTGATAAAACGCGACCTGATATTTCAAATCCCATGAATTCCAATGTACATGGATTATCAGGCCGTGCATTATCAGGTCGTGCAATACTGGCTGTGTATTATTAGGTCGTACATTATCGTCTCCCGGTGCCGACACCGAGTTCGAATCCTCTCGGCCCCGCACTTACGACTTTTTACAAGTTACGTGCGGATCTACCATCGCTCAAAACGGTGAAGGAAAACATCGCTCGGCAACCGGCATGTCCAAGAACCGCAACATTCAAGGGCATGCAACATCTACCAACCCGCACTGGGCCCGCGTGGGAGATTACGGCGCGTACTCTCTCTGAGAGAAGGGCGGAGTCCCAGCAGTGGGGACGTGATAGGCTGATGATGACAACGAAAAAAAACTAGAAGAGTAAAAATATTTTTATTTATTTTACGAAGTCTCTTTTAATTTTTTATTAATTTCACATCCATAGAGCAAAAAATACAAAATACGTGATCATAAAAATAGCAAAAATATAAAACATTAAAATGAGAGTAGGAAAAATCTGAAACAACCTCGCTTTTTTTGCTGCTTCGCTGTGACCCTTCAAATCGTCTTTAATAATATACTTTCTGATTCCTATAGCCCAATTGACAAACTTGTCGACGTTGGAAATTGTGCAAACGTCAAAATTGAATATGGTTTTGTCGCTGACCGACATTTTGTCGTGGAGTGCCATCAGATTTTTGTCGCTGAACGACCACTCGTTTAGAGTGAAGTACTTGAGAACGGATGAGATTTTGTGCAGCTTGTTGTATATTGGTCGTAATCTGAAAAAACATATATATAAAAAAATTTAAATTATTTTTAACAAAAAAGTAACCGACTTCTTTTTCCCCTCGATTTCTCTGGGATACCATCATCAGATCCTGGTTTCCTTATCACGGTACCAACCTTGAGATATCTCCTTTCCAACAAAAAAATAATTTTACAAAACTGTTTATATTTGACGGAGTTATGCCCGGACATACATAAAAAAAAATACAAATATCCGAATGGAGACACCCCTCCTTCTCTGGAAGTCGGTTAAAAAGTCTGAAAACCGTAAATGTAGTTTATATAACAAATAAAACAAGTTTTTACGGAACCCTCGGCGCGCGGTCCATCTCGCACCTGGCCAGATTTTTTTACTACTTACAAGGTAGCGTTTGACCACAAGTCACCTGATGTTGAATGACGATGTGGTCGAAGGTTCCACGCTACACCTGGACTGGGAACTGGCTCTCAAGTGAGGCTGCCGGAACACACCGATAGGTGCACGGCGACAGATTGTGAACTCGAGGCTGGTAGCTAGCAGGCGAGCACTAGAGCATGGCACCACCAAGCTATGGTTTCATCACGATGTTTTCCTTCACCGAAAGCTCAAGCTCATTGTAGGATTCGAACCCACGACTGCAAGCCGGCGTCACCATCACTGATCCATCGCTTCTAACTTACAGTAGAAAATGTCACAAATAATAAAAAATAATGTAAAATACGTGTAAAATGTACAAATACATATCTACTTGATTAATTAGTATTCTCAAACATAAATTACACCCATTCAACGTAGCTATGAATTTAATTACGCGATTGATTTTTAACGAAATAGTGGTAATATTATTATGATGGAAATGTTTGGAAAGAAATGGGGGACCTTTGCCCAGCAGTGGGACAGTAATAGTACATTACTGCCACGGCCAGCATCAGGACTTTAGATATACGAGCGTGTAAATGTGAGTCCATCAAAGTCTAGTTGTGGCCAAGACTTGTATAGTACTTTTCTCAAATAATGCGCGGAAATTAAAAACTAAGTAGTACCTGGGCAGAGCTTTTTTCTTTCGAGTTTTGTAGTAACAAGTTTTCTACTTGGCTCTTGCCGCCTCTTTAATTTCAGGTGGCGTAAGCATCAAAGCAAAGCATCACACTTCACTTATTGTCTTCACTTGAACTCATATTGTCAAATACAATTACTTTGCAAAACCAATTACCAACAACGAACAACAAAAAATTTCCCCACGTTAATGTGATCATTTGTTTTTTTTTTCAACAAATGGGTTTCTATGTGCAAGCCGGTTCGGAATTTAAATAAAACCTTTGATAAGTTACCTTCTTGGTTGCCATGTTTCGGAGCAAAAATAGTTCCATTTTTAATTAACACGACAGATATGAGTTTACTATGTAATTTATTTGACCACTAAACACTACAGATGTGACTTTTCAATGTAATTTATTTGGCCGCTAAACACGACAGATATGGATTTTCATACAACTTTTGCTGGCCGCTGCTCGCGTATATTTGGACAGTGCAGCAAGTTCGATTTATCTCGAAGAAGGTTGTCAAAATAATGCTCATATTTCCAAGCATGTTTGAGAATAGGTAATTAAATTTTTAACAAAACAAAAACCGACTTCTGGTTCCCTTCGGTTTTTCTGGTCGATGCTTCCCTTCACCGTTTTGAGCGATGGTAGATCCGCACGTAACTTGTTAACGCCCGAAATGGATAATCGATCCTGATCCAAAACCGCGAAAAACGGCTCCAGGATCGATTATTAATTTCGAAAGTAAGTCATATGGATGGTGGATGGACATCCATACATACAAACTTGCGCGTTTATAATATTAGTAGGATGTTCTTGACAGACAGTAGGGTTCCAATTTTTTTTTTGAAGTATGGAACCCTAAAAAACCAAATGTTTGCCCTGCGACGATCAACTGGATCGATCACGATCGACCGTTCGGCCGCCACCGCTATCGCTATCGACAGATACTTACACAGGTTGCTTTCCTAAGAGGCAACAGATGCCATCCACCACGTTGGCTGGTACGTCGTGAAGGAAGAAGCTGAGAAGGGCATAGGTCACATCATCGCTAGCTGGTATCGTATAGTGGTACCAAATAGTTTTTGGAGAGAGCACATCTTTTACAATGTGGTTGAGAATCCTTAAACAGTCCGCTGTAAAAGAGAAAATAAATAATAAAATATTGGTGTCGAAAGAGTAATGCTGTCTGTACGGTCCGTAGCACCGCACCATACAGAGTGTCGATGCAACATTATTACTGCATCGATTACTCAACCGAGCGCGTCAGTACGCATTCACGCCGCGACTCATCAACATCCATGTCATTAAAATATATAGATTAAAAAACTAAAAAAAACACTTTAATAACGCACTCAAAAATATAAAATAATTAAATCGACTTGTATTAGTTACGATATAATGGTTAATTCAAAAAGTGTGGAGCACTTTTTGGTTGTGTGTACTTTTATTTACCCAGTAAAAGAAGCGCTCCACACTTTTTGAATTAACCATTATATCGTAACTAATACAAGTCAATTTAATTATTTTATATTTTTGAGTGCGTTATTAAAGTGTTTTTTTTAGTTTTTTAATCTATATATTTTTATTTTTTTACTTTTTAGTCTTTTGTTACCAAGTCCAATCTATCGGACTCATGAAAAGGAATCATATGAGCCCAAACTCGAGGGGTTTACTAGTAGCCACTGCAGAGATCCCCTACCCACCTTCCGGTTGCATCATCAGACCCTCGTCACCAAGTTCAATCTATTGGACTCATCAAGACGATTCATATGAGCCCAAACACGAGGGGTTTACTAGTAGCCACTGCAGAGATCCCCTACCCACCTTCCGGTTGCATCATCAGACCCTCGTCACCAACTCCAATCTATTGTAATCATCAAGACGATTCTTATGAGCCCAAACACGAGGGGTTTACTAGTAGCCAGCGCAGAGATGCCCTACCCACCTTCCGGCTGCATCATCAGATCAGGTCGATGATACCAAATTATTGCATTGTCACCGAGAGTACATACACATACAAAGTTTCAAGTCGATTTGACAATTAGAAGTAGGTGAAAATTGACTTCTAAGATTTGATTACATTGTTAGTTAGTTAGTTAGTTAGTTAGTTAGTTACAAGTCAAGCTAATAAAAGTGTTTTAATAAGCTTTAGTGTCAAAATATACAAATCCATCAATAACAGCAGTTATCATTTCGGTGTGGCAGCAGCCCCTACACTGTCCTTTTTTTACTTCAGTGGTTAGAAAAAGACAGCAATACTATTAGACCTGTCAAACTTAGTTTAGTTTTAGAGAATGCAGAACCGAATATTATCCTACAAAACGCGAAAGTTTGTGAGTATGGATGGATGGGTGTTAGTTACTCTTTCACGCAAAAACTACCGAACGGATCTAGATGAAATTTGCAATGGAGATAGCTCATACCCTGGATTAACGCATAGGCTACTTTTTATCAAGGAAAAGGTTACTGCGGGATGAAGGGAAGACGTGGGTGAAACCGCGGGGTGCAACTTGTTAGAAATAAATTAAATTGAAAACATACACTTTTGTGATTTCAATGCATGCTACGGTAATCTATAATATAAAAATGAATCGCAAAATATGTTGGTAAGCGCATAACTCAACAACGCCTGGACTAATTTTACCAATTCTTTTTTTTAAATGTTCGTTGAAGTCCAATAATGGTTTTTACGGCGAGAAAAATCGAATAATTGCCGGGAAAACACTAAAATTAGCCCTTTTCTTTTCCCCATACAAACGATTCGTAATAATACTTAAGTCAATTTGAACTTTAATACCATACCATAAAGTTCAAGTGTTAGTGGAGAGGTTCCGGGAAGGCAAAACAATTGAGTGACGTTAGTATTGTATAAATATTGATGTCTGTTTTCAATAAATTTAGGGATCCTTACTAAAACTCCAATAATGTGTGTATTATAATTTTTGCGTTTTTGTAAATACCCGTGCGAAGCCGGGGCGGGCCGCTAGTAACATCAAAAAAATCAATTGCGTTAAAGTTTTTATCTGTCTGTCTGTTTCTTTCCAGCTAACAAAAACAAGTAACTGGAAAAATAAAGTTACAAATAAATCTTTGGGCCTCTTTCATCATCCTAAGGGACTTTTTTGGCAACAATTGAACTGTCAACATGAAAATTTTGTTTTATTTCCAAAACTTGTGTTTCTTCGAGTGATAATGTGTGATATTGGTGGATTATTAACCATTATGAGTTCGTTAACGTGTTTAGTGCGGGTTGGTAGATGTCGCATGCCCTTGAATGTTGCGGTTCTTGGACATGCCGGTTTCCGAGCGATGTTTTCCTTCACCGTTTTGAGCGATGGTAGATCATGCGATTCAACTTTCTACTTACCCCAAGTTTGACTGTTTCTGGCACTTGTCACCGTGTATATCTTTGTCTCCTTATCTCCGTGGTCCCATCTCTGTCCCGTCTCTCTCGCAGCCGCTATGAGAACGTTGTTCACGACGTCAGCTGGCACAAAGTCTATATTGACTGTTGGCTTCGCGTATATGACATGAATGATTCCGGTCGTGAGGCCTAAGCCTAACTGAAATTGACATAAAGATATTGATTTTGATTATGTTGGAATTTCTGAAGAAAAGCTAAATTTATCAGGTTTAGATATTGGATTAACTCACAAGTGAATTTTGAAAAATCAACCCTGAAAGGAGTTTAATAGGGTGGTAAAGTTTGTATGGAAAATGTTATTCTTTGGTTCGATTGACTCAAAGTGGGTAAAAATAAACTTTAAAATTGAACATTAAATAAATAATTTTATTATATATTATTGTAACGGGTTTCCCTATTCAGGTAAACACTCTTTACAATCTTAGTGATTTATTACTTCAAACTTCAATGATATTAACAAAAAATAACAATAGCTACGGCGCTAGTAGTGAGGTGAGCCAGTTGGCGTTCGAATTGCTCGATGCGTCCGTCCGGTTTACCTAGCTAACTAACACCGTATTAGCCGCCTACTGCCAAGGTCAACTTCCCGTTGCGGGTGAGAGGACTGCGGCAAGCAGACTGCCGATATACGGGCGCGATCCGCCTTATATAGGCGCGCGGCGGGTCCTGCGTGGCTGTGTGCGTAGGATCGATGACGATGTGTAGTGTGCGGGCGCACGCACACCAGGTTGCGCGTTCTGTTGCGCTTCAGTCTCCCCCTCTGGATGCGAAGGCGCCCCGACGAGTAGACAGTCAGGTAGGTTGCTCTGGGTCACGATCTTCCTAGGTCGGCCGCGTCCACGAGTAGGCTGCGTTGAGTCTGGTGCAGGCTTAGGTTTAGCCGGTCGTCCTCGTTTCTTCAACGGCCGCACAGGTGCTGGCAGCGAAGTGGAGCTACCTTGGTAAGGGGTCAAGGCAGACGTGTGATACACACCAAGAGCTTGGTGAGGCGTGGCGGGATCTGAAAGAACATAGGAAGAGACACCATGGCGATTATGGATTAGATAGGGGCCGTCGCGTCGGGGACAGAATTTGGAACTTATTCCTCGAGCTGCTTTGCTAACTGGATGAGTTGTAGCCAAGACTAGATCACCAGGCTTATAACCGGGGTGCTCGTCTTCACCCTCCCCCTGCACTAAAACAGCTCCAAGTGCATAATTGCTGGCATCGGTCTTGATGATGTATGACTTGGTCTCATCAGCTTGACGGAGTACGGGAGCAGTGGTGAGACGAGTTTTCAACCGGAGAAAAGCTGTTTCCTGCTCTTCAGTCCACTTCCATTCTGATTTTTTCTTGGTCAAACGTGTGAGAGGTTCACTTATCTTTGAAAGGTTTGGTATAAAACGCCGAAACCAGGAGCAGGTTTGCAGAAACGTCATAAGGTGCTTAAGGTTCCTTGGTTCTTCTGTTATGACGTCGCCCAGCGATATGGAGCATATCACCACGTCATTGCTCCCATCATCGCTCCCATCATCGCTAGGGAAGAGCATCCTCGAATGTGGGGATAGTTCCACTTCTGTTTCATGCATATTTAGCTGGGCATCGCGATACATGTAATCAACGAAACTGGGTGAGTATCCGTCAAATAATGTTTTACTTCGCTTGGATGGCGGTGACGGTGAATCAAGAGGTATCATACGATACGGGATGCTGTCACCAGCGCTTCTCTCAGGCAGTGCCGGCTCTGGATTTTCCTTCGATCCGCCTTTCTCGCTGACACCCATGGCTGCACATGCGCTTGGCTGCGGTAAAGCAGGTTCCCACGCGGCATGTCTCGGGGTCAATCTGTCAGGTGTCTTCCTGATGTCTGGTGGAGTGATTGAGAGAGGAGAGATTACTTCAGGCAGTTGAACATCTTGCATCATTTTCCGCAAAGAAGGGCTAGAATGTGGCGTCGTTTCTACGTGCGCCATTGATGCTTCTTCAACACTTTCTTCTTGCAGATCGTAGATGACGTCAGGTTCTCCTATGAAGTGCCAGTTCATTTGCGGGATGTTCAAAACCATTCCAGCGTCTTGAATGAAACCAATTCCCAACAGCGTGCGTGATTCACGAGATTCTGGGAAGATTATAAAAGTCGTAGGTATGACGTGGTCACAAAGATGAATCGGAGCTTTAACCGTCAACACATCCCGCTGCGTTTTACCACCATCAGCCAACGTCACCATCACTTGATGCTCTTCAAAATGGTAGCCAAGCTTCTTGAGGCATTGGTACAAGCTGTAGGATGCGACGCTCGTTTTTGCACACGAATCTATGTACGCCGTTCCCACGATCTTGCCTAGCCCAATGCCAATGACAGGCCTTGGACGGGCATCGGTCCTCACGTTGATTGAACAGAAACTGATTTCCTGTTTGTCTTGCATCAACACAGGTTTCTTGCTGCAAGTCGGGCATTTTGATCTTACTACCCCTGGCGTACCACACCCGTAGCATGAAAATTTGGGTTGAGAAGGCGAAGGTGCTTGCGTTCCCGAGGCGGAGACATTCGGTTTGCTACATGAGCCCATGGCCGTACTTCCACTACTGTTGACGGTACTACCATCCTTCAACCTTCTACGACAGTCCTCCATCGTATGTCCGGGAAAGCGGCAATATCCACATCTCGCTTTCTTGGCCGGGGTTTCTGTACTCTTCCCTTTTGTATCCATTTGTGAGGGCTGCACCTGAGGCTGTGGTTGCTTTTCGGTCAGCAACTGCTCAATACCTCTGGCTGCTTTCAGTAACTTGTCGTAACTTTGAACGATCTCCCTGGACAGTTTTACCCGGATGAGATATCTGATCTGTCCGTAAATCATGTCCAGTTGTTGAGCCTCCGTGTGTGCCGGTTCTGGCAGCTGCGCAAAAAGAGCCCTCTTCTTGGCTATGAAAACTTCAGTGAGCTCCATCTCCTCTTGTTTGATGCCGATGATGTCCTGGTAGACCTGATAGGCTGGTCGCTTGGGAGCAAATGCGTGTCGTACCCTTGCTTGAAAGTCAGTCCACGTAGTGACTTCCTCCTTAATTCCATTCCACCAGATGGCTGCTTCTTCCTTCAGGAGCAGAGGTACGCCCATGATGGCATCATTATCGCTTATTTGCTCGACGGACTTGTACACTGTCGCTGAAGCGAGGAACGTTTCGACAGACTCGGTGTCCCTGGTTCCACTAAAGGATACCTTGCAGGCAGCAAAAGATCCTCGTCGTTGCGACCCTATCACTGATAACAGCTTCTCGAATTGTTCTGATGATAGATTCATGTTATCTCTTTCTTCCTTTACTTTTGCCAGTTTTAAAATATTCGGGCTGGCCTTTTCCCGGGCCTTTACGTTGAGCGCCAGTTTGTAACGGGTTTCCCTATTCAGGTAAACACTCTTTACAATCTTAGTGATTTATTACTTCAAACTTCAATGATATTAACAAAAAATAACAATAGCTACGGCGCTAGTAGTGAGGTGAGCCAGTTGGCGTTCGAATTGCTCGATGCGTCCGTCCGGTTTACCTAGCTAACTAACACCGTATTAGCCGCCTACTGCCAAGGTCAACTTCCCGTTGCGGGTGAGAGGACTGCGGCAAGCAGACTGCCGATATACGGGCGCGATCCGCCTTATATAGGCGCGCGGCGGGTCCTGCGTGGCTGTGTGCGTAGGATCGATGACGATGTGTAGTGTGCGGGCGCACGCACACCAGGTTGCGCGTTCTGTTGCGCTTCATTATTATATTATATTATTATTTTATTTTTATTTTTTTATATATTTTTTTTTTATATCATAAAATTATGAATAAAATGTCTATCTGTCTATCTATTTTTCCAAAACTACGGCCCCTACGGGTTGTGCCATAGGTGTATGGATTTTTTTAAATCCTTCAGTTGATTTACAAGTCGGTACAAAAAAGTTGTCTTCTTACCCAACTAGCTCCATATACGTTTCCTGGATCAACCCATCCCGGGACAGGATCTTGGTAAGTGCCAATGACTGCAAAAAAGAAGCTTATGGGTTAACATTGAAGTTGAGGTAACTGAGGTCTTCTCGCGCAGTGACATCAACGCTTCTAGCCAATATATGGATTCTACAATCGTAATGATAATAGAAAACCAAATAAATGTATGGGAATTACATAATTCAACGTTAAGTAACGTGGTCTCATATCATTTTTTCCATCGCTCAAAACGGTGAAGGGAAACATCGCTCGGAAACCGGCATGTCCAAGAACCGCAACATTCGCATGCATGCGACATCTACCAACCCGCACTGGGCCCGCGTGGGAGATTACGGCGCGTACTCTCTTTCTGATGCTGGGGCCACACTAACGGGAAATGCCATTAAATAGCGCGATGATTGACGTTTGACATAAGTGTGGCCACGACATTGGACAACGGCATTCACATTGGCGTTTGACGTTAGCCGATAACTCAAGTGCATTCTCGTTGACCGTTCAAGTGTAGCCACTCACATAATAGCGTTAATGATTAACGCAATATTTATAGCGATGATAGGCATTGACATTTCCCTTGACGTTGACCTTAGTATGGCGCAGCCTTATATTTTTTTATTTTTTTTTACTATTTACTGGGTAGCGTTTGACCACAAGTCACCTGATGTTAAGTGACGATGTGGTCGAAGGTGGCGCCACGCTACACCTGGACTGGGAACTGTCTCTCAAGTGAGGCTGCCGGAACACACCGATAGGTGCACGGCGACAGATTGTTAACTCGAGGCTGGTAGCTAGCAGGCGAGCACTAGAGCATGCCCTACCACCAAGCTATGGTTTCATCACGATGTTTTCCTTCACCGAAAGCTCAAGCTCATTGTAGGATTCGAACCCACGTCCTACGGATCGCAAGCCGACGTCACTACCACAGAGCCATCATCGCTATGAATTATATAAGGCGATTTTCTTCTACTGATTTTAATTTGTCGACTATAGTTTGTGAGATATTTTTAATTTTGTTGAAGGTTGTATTAATTTGTGATTGATCAGCTCTCGGTCTTGGATTTACCACACTTACCAATGGTAGGCCTGACAATGCAAACAGGCATGTCAGCTCCATCTATCCGTATTAATTCTTCTGACAACGCTTTTGTGAAGCAGTAGGTATTTGGCCAGCCCTTCATTAACCTGAGAATGCAATTTATTATCAAAATCACGGCAAAGTCAAGCTATATTTATTTAGTAAGATAAATAAATAAATAAAAATAAATATATACATAAATATAGGGTTTGCTTTGGTTGTGATCCCGCAACTCATTAATATTCATGTTCCCATATCCCAATGTGTACAACCAAACAAGAGAAATCTTATTAGTAAAGCTAATTAAAAAATATCGGACTATTTAGATGACAAAAAAAAGCTTGGGATTTTAGATTTTTTTTGGATTTTTTTTTTTCAATTAGTAATAAGAATAAAATTGTCAATGTGATCGCGCCAAAAAAATTACCTGCCGGGCGTTTCTTGCCTGTTCTTTTGCCGGCGTAAGGAGGTTGGAACAGGCGTAGCTAGTTTTAAGTTGACGTTTTAAAGTGATCACAATGTATCCTATTGAATAAACATATTTTTGATTTTGATTTTGATTTAGTGAACTTGCTCCAATTCAATCAATTAGTAATAAGAATAAAATTGACAATGTGATCGCGCCAAAAAAATTACCTGCCGGGCGTTTCTTGCCTGTTCTTTTGCCGGCGTAAAGAGGTTGGAACAGGCGTAGCTAGTTTTAAGTTGACGTTTTAAAGTGATCACAATGTATCCTATTGAATAAAAATGATTTGAATTGATAGGCTGATATTGATGAACTTTAACTCACTCTCCAGCAATCTTGCTCATGTTCCCAGCATTCATGCTCTCCGCCAGCTGTATCACGATACCAGGGTGTATGGGCACCTGGTAGAACTGCTCCAAGACTTCCCTTCCTATCCTGGAGACAGCAGCGTGGGAGTATGCCGTGGACACGTAGACGAAGGACCTGGTGATGAGAGAAAAGTGGGTGAAGGAAAGTGATTATAGCGATGATGGCTCATCATCATCATCATCAGCCCGTATCAGTCCACTGCTGGACATAGGCCTCTCCCAAGGTACGCCACTGAGCCCGGCTCCAGCTCCTCTCCCCCAACTACTGCCAGCCACTCGGCGCAAGTCGTCGCTCCACCTTGTCGCAGATTGATGATGGCTCAGTGGCTTGCAATCCGTAGGAGGTGAGTTCAAATCCTACAATGAGCTTGAGCTTTCGGTGAAGGAAAACATCGTGATGAAACCATAGCTTGATGGTAGGGCATGCTCTAGTGCTCGCCTGGCTAGCTACCAACCTCATGTTAAGAATCTGTCTCACTAAGAGCCAGTTCCCAGTCCAGGTGTAGCATGGCGCCACCTTCGACCACATCATCACTTAACATCAGGTGATTTGTGGTCAAAGGCTAACCTGCTTGACCTAAATGTTGACAAGGCCTAAAGTTGCTATATAAAGGTTTTCGGTATGGCGTGTTTTGACCAATCAGAAATCGTCAATTTAAAACACATCGACACTTGCTTTCTAAGAAGGCGCCACGCTACACCTGGACTGGAAACTGGCTCTCAAGTGAGGCTGCCGGAACACACCGATAGGTGCACGGCGACAGATTGTTAACTCGAGGCTGGTAGCTAGCAGGCGAGCACTAGAGCATGCCCTACCACCAAGCTATGGTTTCATCACGATGTTTTCCTTCACCAAAAGCTCAAACTCATTGTAGGACTTTCCTAACATACATACCTCAGCAACTTGCAGCCCCTCCCCAGGACCAGGGTCTCCCTGGTTCCTCTCACATTGGTGAGGGTAGCCCGTTGCAATGGCTCATCGAACTTCACAGTGGCAGCGGCGTGGAAAATCACGGTCACCTGGAACATTTTACAGTGACTTTCTTCACTACGTATCATAAAACAAAGTCCTTCGCCGCGTCTGTCTATGTCTGTCTGTCTGTGTGCGATAAACTCAAAAACTACTGCACCGATTTTCATGCGGTTTTCACCAGTAGATAGAGTGGTTATCGGAGGTGGTATATATAATTTGTCAAGTTTTTGTATACATTGGCTAAAATATTATGATATTTGTTGGAGGAGTCGCGCGCCCCGCTGCCATGGTCAGTGGCCGCAGCGCAGCGGGTTACGCGGTAAGGGGGCACCGAAGTGCGGGAATAATTTTAGAGTATACGTAATCCTTATATACGCTTTCACGCCTAAACTACTGAACCAATTTAAATTTAAGTTGGTACAGAGATAGTTTGAACCCCGGGGAAGGACATAAGATACTTTTTATCACGATAAACTGTTTTCCACGCTGGTGATACCGCGGGTAAATGTAAAAATTGAATTTTTAAACAAATAACAGGCACATCCTGTTTTAATTGTTTCTCAGAGCGCCACGACACGACGCTATTGATAAGTCCTTGTACATTTTAGATGTAAAACGATGTGTTGGATTCTTACCTCTTCAGTGATACTGCTCCAGTTTTCATCACTAATGCCAAGTCTAGGCATTGCTACGTCTCCTTCTACAATTACAATTCGGTCTTGGAACCCGGCTTTGGTTTTGTGTAGTATGTCAAATACCTGTGAAAATTTAATATTATCTATATTAACATTGTTATTTAAGACTTTCTTTAATAATATGTAGCGATTCATTTTTTTTACTCCTTCTTTTCAACGCCAGGTAAATTAACATCCGAAATTAGTTTTCGCGGGTTTTCGCATTTTAGCAGGCTAAAATGACATATGATGACATATCATATGTCATATGACATATCAATCCAAAACCGCGAAAAATGGATCAAGACCGATTATTAATTTCGAGCGTAAGTTATTTTCGCCCGTTTTTCATACATTTGTGCGTCCATCGTCCATCGCCGGTGGACTAACAGTGGAAAACTGGCTAAGCTAGCTTAATTTAGCTCGCGATGGACGATCGACTTCAGATGGAAATCTGGCTAAGCTAGCTTAATTTATCTGGAGGTAAACGATTGGCTTAAGTTTGTGGCTGGCTGAGTACTTAGTCACAATCACTCGTGTGTGTTTGTTTATAACTTTTTCACGCTAAAACGGGTCAACGGATTCGAGTGAAGTTAGAATGGAACCTTGGATAAACACATAAGCTGCTTTTTCTTTAGAACATGCCATAATTACATAGCACTGCATTAGATCAGGTCGGCTTGTTGCACCCCGCGGTTTTACTCGCGTCTTCCCGTCATCCCGCAGGAACCTTTTTCAGGAATAAAACGTAGCCTATGAGCTAATCCAGGATATAAGCTATCTCCATTCCAAATTTTATTCAGATCCGTTCAGTAGTTTTTGCGTGAAATAGTAACAAACATCCATCCATACTAACAAACTTTAACGTTTATAATATTAGTAGGATACTCCCTCTAACAGAAGTTCTCAATCTCAGCATTAGGAACATTAAGAAGCAGATGATGATGATGAATGTAACTTACTGGATCCTTAAATATTTCCGACAACCTTTGCTGAATACCTTTTCCCTTCTTTGGTCGCATCAATAAAAACATTTTTCTTATTTTACAAGTCCTGAAATATTAGAATCATGTTATTTGTGACTTTAGATAAGCATTTGAAAATATGTGTTGAATGAAAACTCTTAATCAGGAAGCCTCAAAGATCTCTTTAAGTGATGAAACCGACAGTTTAAAGTTTATATTCAGTAAATAGTAAATGTATCTGTAAGAATTAAATAGAAGATCTAGTTAGTATCTTAAATAGACTATAAAATCACAACTGGAGTTCAACAAGGCAGTGCTATAGGTCCTCTACTTATTATTCTACTCATATCTGATCACATTACCTTGAGTTTTAATTAACCCCCGATGCAAACAATAAACCGTGTGTATTTATGTGTGTCTGTGCCGATGTTTTTTTGTTTGTAAGGTGACTTGATCAAGACTCTTCTTAGCTATGATTTTTCAAGGTTTTTATAACAATTTACAGGGTAGCGTTTGAAGTCACCTAATGTTAAGTGACGATGTGATCGGAGGTGGCGTCACGCTACACCTGGACTGGGAACTGACTCCCAAATGGGAGGTAGTAAGTGTATTTTAAATTTAGATATTTAACATAAAGAATCCCCTAGTCTCGAAATATCAATCGGAGTTCCCCAAGGCATCATCTTAGGTCCGTTTCTAATCCAAGTCTATATTTAATCATAAGTTTTAGTCAATGTTACTTTACAAGCTCTAGATTTACCTGAAGAGTTTCTCGATGAGGAGTTTTCCGAGGAAACCCGATCCGCCAGTGATGAAGACGGCAATGTTGCTATAGAACCTCTGAGTATCGGAATCACCACGAGCAACGGCATCGTCTATCACTTGATGGCTTGCCAGCATCGCCTGTTCTGTCGCTGCTATTGGGTCCATGGCAAGTCTGGGAATGAAATGAAATTATTTATATGCTCTAACTATTACAGCTTCAAAAAGAGAAGTGACTATCACAATTTTAATACTAGAAACAAACATACAATTGCTGTACCCACTACTAGGCTCCATAAAGTCAGCAACTCCTTCAAAGGTCAATGTGTACAGGGAAATTCAAGACTTGTCGATAGCAAAATATCAAGTCTAGGTATATAAAGAAAAATCTTAAAATTGTAAACATGTTCGTGCCCAAAAAATTACCTGCCGTGAATTTCTTACCAGTTCTTTTCCCGACGTAAGGAGACTATAACAGGCGTAGCTAGTTTTATGTTTGGCGTTTTAAATGTATCCTACTATAACTAAATGTATTTGATATTTGATTACCCCTTACATTCAAACTTTGACCACTTTACAATATTATTCGACAATGAAAGTCCCTAGCTTCTTTAACTAGGTTTTTTATCACATACCTGTTGGTTGCGGGCTACTGTCTCTCACTTGGAATCAAGTAGTAATAACCGAGGACGGAACACGTTTACAATGGGTCATAGCTTGTTAATTGATTAATTAGAATAATTAATTTTAACTTATTATTATGTTACCACTAGTTGTATTACAGTTTCACTCGCGTTGACTGCATTTTATCGCAATAAAGTGTCTGTAGCGTTGTCGATCGATAGTTAATCGATAGCCAACCAATCGAAACACTATCGATAGGCTTATCGATTGCTCAAAACGAGGCCATGCTATCGAGAGTATCGATAGTATTGTTGCCCGCGAAGCATAAACTATTAATAGTATCGATACTATCGATAGTATCACTGCCCGCGGAGCATAAACTATCGATAGTATCGATAATATCGATAGTATCGTGACCATCGATCGTTTTTTATTTACGAGAAATAATACTATCGATAGTATCGCTGCCCGCGGGGCATAAACTATCGATAGTATCGATAGTACAGTCAACACAAACAAAAAAAAAACAAAAGTCGCTGAACAATCACACTTATTTCTATTATCCTCATCATCTTAGATACCAATTTTTGGCCTCATCATCACCTAAAATCAGGTGTGTTATGTTGTGGTCAAAATGATACCATGTAAAATGTAAAAAAACAATAATAATTACTGATTTGAAACACATTTGGAAAATCGAGAACGATCAGCTACTTTTTTCACTGATTGTACCGTGACTATCGATAGTTTTTTTATTTACGAGCAACAATACTATCGATAGTATCGATAGTTTTACTTGGCGAGCAACAACACACTCAATTATGTCCGAAATTCCCAATTTCTTGGTGGCTTTTCCAAAAAAGAACTGTCATACAAACCTTTTCCTGACAATTACGAACACACTACAAAGATAATCACCCAAATCGGTCGAGGCGTTTTCAATGGATGATCTATCATAGCGGCAACTGGTGATTTCACACTTGTTGCCAATGAGCCGGCCATGTACATGAGGTAAAAAAGCTGTGTTTGTATGGGAAGGGGACTACGATGGGCCGTGTCACTGCTTAAAAAAGGAAAACCTTATTTATACAACAGCGCCATTTTTTGCAAATTTTCTCTATTTGTTGAAATGAAATGAAATAGTTTATTTGTACAAAACACGGATAAAAATCAGATGACAAGTGGTTCATTGTTCAGCGTGTTTCACCATTACTGGCATACAAAATACATTCATAAAACAAATATATGTTTGATAAAAAGTAACAATTTATCATCTTTAATAGTTTTAAATTCTATTTAAACTTATTATTACTGGTACAAATCTGGAATATTTTCTATAAAATCTTTTTTCTTCGTTCTTAATCAATACATTTTACAATAGACAATCCCTTACTACTTATTATAAATGCGAAAGTAACTCTGTCTGTATGTCTGTCTGTTACTCTTTCACGCCTAAACTACTGAACCGATTTAAATGAAACTTGGTACGGAGATAGTTTGAACCCTGAGGAAGGACATAGGATACTTTTTATCGCGATAAACTGTAGCCCACGCGGTTGAAACCGCGGGGAACAGCTAGTAGCCAATATTTTTAGGTTGTGATTTTTTGGCCTGAAAGCAGTAGAACGGTAATTGCCGTAGCATTGGCAACACTGCTTCACAGCCAGCAAATAACAAAGTAGTAGGAACAAATATTTGCTTTAATTAATTTTAATAAACAATTGTATACAGTTGCCTCAGCTAGGTGAATAGGTCACCTTGTTTTTAAATACTACTTAGTAAGTTATAATGATAAAACTGTTTTGTGCAAACTTCGCGTCACTATGTGGGATGGTCCATTAATAGGCGAGACATTAAATTTTATTATGGTTTTAAATAATTTTTATCATTTATTTATTTATTTATTTATTTATTAGCTCACCAACACAGTGTACACTCATACATTCGCAGATTTATAACAATTCATATAAGCTTAAAAGCAAATGTCACAGCATTGACAGGTGAGGACAGCATGCATTAAAATAATAATGAAAATTAATTTTTCATTTGAGCGAGTAACAAAGAATGTGGGTTGTTAAAATAGTTAATACAGCGGATATAAAAATTACAACAAAAAAAAAAAAAAAATATAATTATTTTAAAGCTGACTTAGTAGAAATTAGATTGAATTTAGATTATGAATATATTATACATACTATGAATTACAAAAAAAAAAAAAGTTATCTATCATTAAAAATTAAAACGGGTAAAACGGGACCCTATTACTAAGGACCGGTTTTATAAACGTCCGTTAGTTAAATGTCATACCAAATTTTGATTAATTTGACCTTATTGTCGTGCTAAAATTTTACACTAAGATAAAATTTACCGAAATTTGGTATGACATTTTACTAACGGACGTTTATAAAACCGGCCCTAAAACTCCGCTGTCCGTCTGTCTGTACGTCCGTCTGTCACCAGGCTGTGTCTCATGAACCGTGGTAGTTAGACAGTTGAAATTTTCATAGATGATGTATTTCTGTTGCCGCTATAACAACAAATACAAAGAACGATGAAATTTTGAATAGGGATAGCTTATACCTTGGATTAATACATACCTACAACTTTATCCCGAAAAATGGTTCCTACGGGATAAGGGGAAGACGCGGGTGAAACACATGTTTCCATCCAAATGGTTTTTTTTTCTACTTACAGGGTGGCGTTTGACCACAAGTCACCTAATGTGGTCGAAGGTGGCGCCACGCTACACCTGGACTGGGAACTGGCTCTCAAGTGAGGCTGCCGGAAGCCCGGAACACACCGATAGGTGCACGGCGACAGATTGTTAACTCGAGGCTGGTAGCTAGCCAGCTATGGTTTCATCGCGATGTTTTTCTTCACCAAAAGCTCAAGCTCATTGTAGGATTCGAACCCATGACCTACGGATCGCAAGCCGACTTCACTACCACTGAGCCGTCATCGCTATAAGAGGCTTGACACAGTGTTGCTAAATGTCAGTCATTTAGGCGCGTGCGGCGTGCGCATGTCCGCGTCAGCTGTGCGCAGGCGCAGTGCGTAGTGACCAGTGACGCGACGATAGGTGGCGCGTGTGACCTTCGTGTGAACGCTCCCTAAACAGAGGGCCGCTTGCACTGTGCAGTACCGGTTAAACAGAGATTAACAACGACGGGTTAAAGGCTATCTGTATTAAGCAACATTTTTTTTTATTTTACTGTAAGCCGATGCAAAGTTTTAGATGCAAAAAAATCGTTATAAATAGACTATGTAATATTTTTCTCAAACATGCTTGGAAATAAGAGTATTATTTTCACAACCTTCGTCGAGATAAATCGAACTTGCTGCACACCTTCTCTCAATGCCTACGTTGATGGCCGCTGCAGTAATGTACTATTACTTGAAGGTACAGCAGGCTAGGACATTTACGAGAGCGTCAAATTCCGGTGTTTTTTTTACTAGCTGTTCCCCGCGTGGACTACAGTTTCCTATTTTTACACCATTAGGGGTAGAATTTCAAAAAAATCCTTGCTTAAACTCAAACTCAAACTCAAAACTTTTTTATTTAATAGGATACATTGTGATCACTTTAAAACGTCAACTTAAAACTAGCTACGCCTGTTCCAACCTCCTTACGCCGGCAAAAGAACAGGCAAGAAACGCCCGGCAGGTAATTTTTTTGGCGCGATCACATTGACAATTTTATTCTTATTACTAATTGATTGAATTGGAGCAAGTTCACTAAAATCCCAAGCTTTTTTTTGTCATCTAATCGATATTTTTTTATTTAGCTTTACTAATAAGAAGATTTCTCTTGTTTGGTTGTACACATTGGGATATGGGAACATGAATATTAACGAGTTGCGGGATCACAACCAAAGCAGACCAGACCCCACAAGCAGCACCCGTTCACGAGTTGACGCATGTGCCAGCCATCGCTCTCCTCGACCATATGAGAGGGAAGAGGGCGACCCGACACATGCACACTCCTTAGCACACCCTTATGCATCAAGACAAACATACCCTCAAAATTTCAAGTTTCTACGACCAGCGGTTTGGGCTGTGCGTTGATATCAATCAGGACTTTGATTCTTTTATATGTAGTTAGTAACAAATTTCGCTTATCGGATTACCGAGTGGGGGCTTTGACCTGACGAATGTAAGTCATAATAAAGACATATGATATCAAAGTAATTGACCAATACTTATCGCGTACTTACTTTTTAAACAAGAGCAAAGATAAAAAGTAATAGCACAAGCGGTCATAGATATAGAAAGACTTCGAGTTAATAATCTGGTTTGCCGTGCACCTATCAGTGTGTTCCGGCAGCCTTACTTAAAAGCCAGTTGCCAGTTCAGGTTCTTTACTGGAAAAGTCTGAAAACAGTAAATATGTAGTTACAAAAACAAGTTTGTACAGAACCGTCGGTGCACGAGTTCATCTCACACTTAGCCGGTGTTTTTTTTATTATTATGAGCGTTTGACCTGAAGTCACCTGATGTTAAGTGAAGATGTGGTACTCCAGGACTGGGAACTGGCTCTCAAGTGAGGCTGCCGGAACACACCGATAGGTGCACGGCGACAGATTGTTAACTCGAGGCTGGTAGCTAGCCAGGCGAGCACTAGAACATGCCCTACCACCAAGCTATAGTTATTTCATATCTATAACAGCCGTTCCCAATAACCGATCTATCCATGGTTTACCCTACTGGAGAAAGAAATTTGAGATAAGTACCAAGAGTGTTGTTGTTGCAAATAAACATATATTCTTTCTTTCTTTCTTTCATAAGCTACATATTCATATGCATATTTTGATTGCAAACCATAGGAGTAATGCCAAATTTCTATCTCTAGTGGCGCAAACAGTGGATAGATCGATTATTGGACACGGCCGTAAGTAAACAGACAAAGAAATGGGCAATCAATAACAAGTTATTGATTCAATAACCGCATTATAACCGCTGTTGGCTCATGATTGGTGTTTAATTACTTTCACGGCAATAATAACAAAGATAAGTGACTATTTTTATACATTAGCTTGTAAACTGCCTATCTATATTAAATACAAATTTATGCTGCTTGACCGCACTAAATGTTATCAACGAGAAAAAAGCGCATCAACCCCGCTGGCTCGGCCAAGAATGAGATGATGCGGTGAAACGAGCATACATGGGACCACCGTATCCCAGGTATCGCTGGAGAGACGAAGTCTTTATGTACTTACGCTCACTGCAGGTGGAGGACTGGTGGGAGGTGGCGCGGGACAGAGCGGAGTGGCGTCTTTTGTTATCGGAGGACAAGCCTTGCTTTGGATCGTCGCGACATCTTAGTTAGTTAATGCTAATTCAATCTTTTGCGACATAAGAGCCAATGATAAGTCCTTGGCATCATCATCTCTCTTGGTAGCTACTCGGCGCAAGTCGTCGCTCCATCCTAGTCGCAGGGCGTCCTACACTACGTCTGCCAAGTCGTCGCTCCACCTAGTCGCAGGGCATCCTACACTACGTCTGCCAAATCGCAGTCTCCCACTCAACAACACGTCTACCCAACAACCAACCTCATTTCACCCTCGGACAACAAGACGCACGGAAACACGTCCTTCGTACATGGTTGAAACTCCCCCAATCCACACAAAACGTTTCGCTTCCACATTTATAATGCGAACGGTGAAGGAGTGGAACACCTTGCCAGCGTCATTGTTTTCCGATAAGTACAATTTAGGAGTTTTCAAGTCGAAAGTGAATAGGTATCTTCTAGCCAAGCATCATCGACTTCGTTATCACTTACCATCAGGTGAGACTGGGGTCAAATGCTGGCCTATCCTATCCTACTAATATTATAAACGCGAAAGTTTGTAGGTATGTATGTATGTTTGTTGCTCCTTCACGCAAAAACTCCTGAATGGATTTTGGTGAAATTTGGCATGGAGATAGCTTACACCCTGGATTAAATCATATGCTACTTTTTATCCCGGAAAAAGCTAGCATAACGAGAAGACGCGGGTGAGACAGCGGGGCGCCGCTTGTAAAAAAAATTATCTATCTTATGTCTATATATAAGTATAAAAGAAAGTTGTGTTAGTTACACTATTTATAACTCAAGAACGGCTGAACCGATTTGGCAATAAATTGGTGGGGAGGTAGCCTAAGACCAGGAAACGGACATAGGATACTTTTCATCCCGGAAAAGGTTCCTACGGGATAACGGGAAGATGCGGGTGAAATCGCCGGGCACAACAAATTACTAACAAAAAAAAAACACATATTTATAGACGGTTGTGAGTTCTCTATCTGTACTTGATAAACGATCGGTTTACGTATGGTATAACCGGGCCCGATAATTTATCTATTCCGTTTAGCATTCGATCGAGATGCAGCACAGGCCTAATACGTTACGCAAATGAATTCATTGCTGATTTTTCCCTATGCAAATACTTTAAAGTACAAACAAACAAACATCACAAAAGAAAATGCTTCATTTTAGCCTACATACTATTTTCCCTCGTGGTTTCACCCTTGTAGACTACACTTCATCGGGATAAAAAGTATCCTATATGTCATTCTCCAGATTTTGAGTTATTTCCACACCAAATTTCATCAAAATCGGTTCAGCAGTTTCAATTGTGAAGAGGTAACAAACAAACAAAGTTTCTTTCGCATTTATAATACTTTCCTATTTCATCACCACAAGGTATGAAACAAAGTCGCTTCCTGCTGGCTGTCCCTATGTATGCTTAGATCTTTAAAACTACGCTACGGATTTTGATGCAGTTTTCAGCAATAGATAGAGTGATTCAAGAGGAAGGTTTATTTATGTATAATACATACATATTATTGAACAGAAAAACTTCAAAGATTTGTAAAATACTGCCCCATACAAAACAAATCTACATTGCACCTGTGCTGGATATAAAAGCTAGATATTTAGGGTGAAACCAAACGAGCGTAATTTTGTGAGTCGTGAGTCGCAGAATTTCGGTAGCATAAATTCTGCTGCATTCGGTTTCATACAAAAAGGCAGTTGGTGCCACACGACTACGTAAAATGAGTTGACAATTCAGTTGGACGTAAAATGAGCGACCGAAAATACGCGACTCACGACTCACAAAATCACGCTCGTTTAGTTTCACCCTTAATGTTGTAGACTTTCTTGTAGACCTACTGGAAGCCTACATTTCTTTCACACATTACATCAACTCTAATCAAACCGTTTAGCCAGCGTGACCAGCAGCCAGTCGTCTCATTCTTCTCCGACTCGTTTTACAAATATCGTGATTTATTTTTGTAACTCTACTTTATCAGTACCCCTAGTAACAGGTTTTGATAGTTTACAAAAACTATAAAAGTTTTCGTTTCCATCCATACATATTTTTTTCAGCTAATCTTACCGAGACTTGGAAGAACTGAAATCGTTAATACGGGTTATTTTAAATCGTTATAATCATATTCCAACAATGTTATTGAGTTACTTTTTGAATTTAAGCAGATCGAGTTGCCACTTTGACAAGTCGGCGGTAGTAAACGTCGACGTATACGAAAACTTTTATCGTTTTCAAAACTTGTACTAGGGATATAGAATAGAACATAGTCTGTGACACTCGGGGATAGCGTGGCTTTCTAATAATGAAAGAATTGGAGGAAGTAGGATGCATCCCTTGGATGGCTATATATTTGCTCCATTTGGGGTTGAAACTCTTGGTCCGTGGGGTCCTGCCGCTCTCGCCAAGCGCCTCGTTGACGCCACGGGTGACCAAAGGGCTGGCGCTTACCTCGGTCAACGAATCAGCCTGGCCATTCAGAGGTAATGTCGCCAGTCTCTTGGGCACTACCTGCAGGCAGCGACCTAAATCAGGTTTTTTATTTGTAGATGTTTAGTTTTATGAGGTAGTTTAGTTCTTAGTTTAATTTTCTATCCAATTGTATATAATTATTTTGTTGTTTTGTCATGTTATATAAGACTTTATGAAAGAATTTCTGAAATCGTATCAGTAGATTATCCCTTAAACATCCAAAATTCCAAACAAACAATTTGTATTAGTTAGATACAAATAGAAACTTTAAATTCAAGCCAAGCATTCTCAAAATATAATGTAAATGCAAGGTTCAATGCACTTAGAAGTCCTTGCGCCTACATGTCGAGTCTAGATTCTAGACTATCTAGGTCTTACGCTAGGATAGAGTTACAAGGCTAGACTCGATTGTAGATTGTTTTTAGGGTTCTTTGTTTTCTCTCCGTGTGAGGGTTCTGTTTGTACGTAGGTACAGAACGTACCTACGTACAAACAGAACCCTCACACGGAGAGAAAAGACCTTCCGAAATACCGTTTTTCTTAAGTCAAATGGGAAGGACTAGTGATTCAGAAGGAAAACTAACGTAAAATAAGGAAGGAATCAGTCTTGGAAGGAAAGTTATATTATTTTTCTCAGTAGGTATACATGGAGTTTCCTCTCATCCGTCTTCTTCACAGCCCAACAATCCGGTCCATACATGGTGACATGTCTTATTATGGTCACCATTGTCTATGGACATTCAAAATGCTTTTTAAAACACTTTTATTAGCTTCACTTGTAACTAACTAACTAACAATGTAATCAAATCTTAGAAGTCAATTTTAACCTACTTCTAAATGTCGTATCGACTTGAAACTTGGTATGTATATGTAATCCCGATGACAATGCACTAATTTGATATCATGGACCGGTTTTCATGATGAAGCCAGGAGATGGATAGTGGAACTCCTAAATGGCTACTAGTAAACCCATCGAGTTTGGGCTCATTTGATTCGTTTTAACGCGTCCGATAGGATGGGTTTAGTTACGAGGGTCTGATAATGAAGCCAGGAGGAGGATAGAGGAACTCTTCAGTGGCTACTAAGAAACCCCTCGAGTTTGGGCTCATTTGATTCGTTTTGACGAGTCCCATAGATTTGGTTTGGTTTCATAGACTAAAAAGTAAAAAATAAAATGTAAAGCTTAAAAAAACAAAAACAAGTGCGTTTTCAAAGTGTTTTTTAGTTTTTTAAGCCATGTTTTTTATTAAAGCTATTTAGGTGATTTTGGTTCTTCGATGAATTTCCTCATTCATATAATTATAAACTTATAATAATTATTATCGTGAGTTAATTAAATATAATTACAATCCGAATAGTTATGTAACTTGGTATTATAACTAATATAAACCAAGGATTTTATGAAGTTCCGTTATTGTAACCGAAACTATCGGATATCCTGCTAATATTATAAACGTGAAAGTTTGTGAGTATGGATGGATGGATGTTTGTTACTCTTTCACGCAAAATTTACTAAACGGATCTGAATGAAATTTGGAATGGAGATAGCTAATATATTGGATCAACACAGGCTACTTTTTATCCCGAAAAAAGGTTCCTGCGGGATAACGGGACGACGGGGGTGAAATTGCGGAGCGCAGCTAGCCCGAAATATCCGAAAACATATCCGTTTCACAAGTTTCGGATAGTTTCGTATTAGGGCGGAGTCTAAATAAAAAGACATGATAACCTACAATAGAACCTATAAATAAAACCAAATTATTACATAATATTTGACTTTATATGTTACTTCAATCTAATATCCTTAACCAAAACTATCCGAAACAAACGGACAATCCGAAATAATTACACAGGTATCCGTAACCGATATAATTTTGTTCCATATCCGTATCCGTATCAAGATCCGAAATATCATAATATCCATATAATATATAAATAATATGTACTAATATTATAAATGCGAAAATTGTGTGTTTGAATGTTTGTAGCCACGTATCACCGAAACTACGGAACCGATTTTAATGAAATTTGGAATGGAGATAGCTTATACCCTGGATTAACACATAGGCTACTTTTTATCCCGATAACGGGAAGACGCGGGGCATAAATAGTAATTACATATCACCGTATCCGAAACCGATGTAATTTTATTCCTTTTCAATTTCAATAAATGCATTATTGCTAACAGCTTACGCCAAAACACAATAAGTCAAACAAAAATATATAAACAATAAAAATTCAATCAAAATAATAACGACAAACAGAATAGTAATTAATAATAATATAAAATAAAATCTTCATTTCTTGTCACAATGTCACACAGACAGATAAATTAATAATAATAATAACAAATTCTATTCAATAATTATCACATTAATATGTCAAATTTACATAGGTAGATATATGCATACCTAAAAAAAATAGGTAACTTATCATAAAATATGTCAACGTTCTGGTGCTGATCCATATCCGTATGCAGATCCGAAATATAACATAACATAACATATCATAACATCCCTAATATTAACGTAAGCAATAGCTGTTATCTATCCAGACCGTAACGTCTAGTTGATAAGGAAGGACAAGAAGTTTAAGTAAATACGGAAGAAAACAACTGATTGTCTAACCTAGGTATTGTTTGCGACTCCGCTCGGGTTATAAACAGCTGTTTTACGGCCTAAATTAATAAATAATCGATCCTGATCCGTTATCCGCGGTTTTGGATCGATATGTCATGTGTGATATGACATTTTAGTACAGTCTTGATTTTTTGATTTTTCGATTGAGGCAGTACTAAGTCTGCCGGGTCAGCGCAATTAGAATGTTTTATATTATTAAAAATGTTTTGTTGTTTATTATCCAATTCTTTTCTTTATCTAAGGTTAATGAGTAATCTACTGAACATTTTATTATTAGATACTATTAAATTGAGAGCTAGTAGGTAAATATTCAGATGCATGTTGTGTTCGCATCTAGTAGGTCGTGCAGCCGCCATGACGATCATGTTATATACGGGTACATTTTTAAGTTGTCACGGCCAGTTTGCGAACCTAATAATAAAAAAAAAAAAAAAAAAAAAATCTAAATAACTAATTTATTCTAATTTAATTTAGTAATTAAAGGTTTACTATTTATAATTATATTTATAAAACAGTTACACTACTTAAAACTCAAGAACGGCTGAACCGATTTGGCTGAAAATTGGTTGGGAGGTAGCTCAGGACCAGGAAACGGACAACGGACTTTTTATCTCGGAAAAGGTTCCTACGGGATAACGAGAAGACGCGGGTCAAACCGCGGGGCTCAGCTAGTCTAGGGATATAAAAATAGCCTACGACCTATTTTCTCAGACCTACCAAATATATCTACATAAAAATTTCATAAAAGTCGGTCTAGTTGTTTCGGAGTTCTTTAACAAACACTGTGACACGAGATTTTTATATGTTAGACTAGCTGCGCCCCGCGGTTTCACCCGCGTGGACTGCCATTTAAAGTATCCGATACAAAATGCCTAAATAGAAAAAAACCTTTCCGTTTTTTCCAAATTTTAATACTTCCCTGGCAACTTTTTCAATTATTCTCTTCAAAAGAACCTTCTTTTGACTTAAACGACACAACACAACACAACACAACACAACACAACACAACACAACACAACACAACAAAGAAAGAATTAGCGAAATTGTTCCATCCGGTCACGCGTGATGCGATGACCAAGGGAAATAGAGATTACTATCGATGCTATCGATAGCATTGCACATATTCGATAGTATTACCTCGTTTTAAGCTATCGATATTCGATAGTATGGCATTTTCAGATGAAAACTATCGATAGTTCGGCAACACTCATCATCATCATCATCATTATCAGCCTTTCACGTTCCCACTGCTGGGGCTCTGGCCTTCTCTCAGAGAGAGAGTATGGGCTGTAATCTCCCACGCGGGCCCAGTGCGGGTTGGTAGATGTCGCATGCCCTTCAAGGGCAGCGTTGCGGTTCTTGGGCATGCCGGTTTCCTCACGATGTTCCTTGTTGTTCTTTGTTGTTGTTGTTTGTTTGTTGTTGTTTTTCCTTCACCGTTTTGAGCGACACTACACTAAACAACTTGACAACACTACACTAAACAACTTGGCAACACTACACTAAACTAAACCAAAACTACCCATCAAACTAAACAACGTGCACAATGTATTAGCATAGTAAAGGAGTAGTAGTTCAGCTTCATATAAATCGGCCGTCGCCGGTTTGAATTAGCGGTGGCCGTTTTCTAAAAAACGATGCCGGCATCCGATGCCAGTACCCGATGCCGGCATCCGATGCCTTAGATATCGAAAAACGGATGCGCATCGTAACGTCTCGCGCCAGTGTGCGTTGCTCGGCATCGGCACACATCGGCATCGGCATCGGCATCGGCATCGCCGCGCGGCATCGACAACGAAACGGCGCGTCGTTTCGATGCCGATGCCGATGCCGCATCCGCATCGGGCATTCGGGCCTCATCGATATCGTGATCTCGGTCGTATTCGGTCATAACCGCATAGTATCTTTCAACGCCATCTATTGTATTTATATGTAACTACTATGTATAGCGGAATTTATTTTTTCTTACTTTCGACTAAAAGTTTTGGAACCTAAAAATCTATATAGATGGCGGTACTTGTCACAAGGCCTTATGGCGCTCAACGCCCTCCTTGTCAACTATCCCGAGACTGATTTGTTTGTGGACGGATGGGTGGAATTACTGTCGGTGTGCCTGAAGTTTTGTGAGTGGGACGTATGAAAGGGTGTATTTTTGATAAGATTTGTTATTATTATTATTGTTATTGTTATTACTATTGCTATATTAACTAAGATTTTATTTTTATTGTATTGATATGATTCGTATTTAGTTTGCTTTATTAATGATGTATTAATGTAATTAATTAATGTAATTGGCTTAGCCGTATTAATTGAATAGAATAAATAAATAAATAAATAAATAAATGTAGTAATTATTTCCCGTTTTATACATTTTTACCATAATATTTATTGTGGGATGATAAAAACTTTTTTAACAATCTGAAATTATTATTCTATATTCTATCACACAATCTTATCGCTCACGCTCGCACCAGTTTCTATTATCATAATAATTATCTAGATCTACGCAACTCTAGGGATGTGAAAAATAATCGATTTGTATATCGAGTATTTTTTTCTTTTCTTCGATTTTTAATAATCGATTATCTAAATTTAAAAAATTGATTATTGATAAATCGATTTTTTACTTTCTAAAAATAATTCAATTTTTTTTACCTACTCTCTTTTTTTTAAGTAATAAGAGATAATGTTTGTATTATTGAAGATTAAACCAATGTGTAGCCAAACTTCAAATTTCAATCGAATTTTGCAGTTATAAGTTACTTTAGGTAATTTATTACAATGTCCAAAAAAATGCAACTTTTCGAATAGTTACAAAAAAATTATTGAATAAATATCGATAATATAAAAAGTCGATTATTTTTTATTTAAATAATCGAATTTTTCGATTATTTATTAATCGATTTTTTTATCTCCTAGTCACATCCCTACAACTCAACACTTCGTTACGATGCCAATTAACGATGCCCGCATCGGATGCCGGATCTCCGATGCCGGTGCGCATCGATGTCGAAAATGTCCGAAAACGCCCATCGCTAGTTTGAATGTGTGCGTGAGTAGCGGCACCGTGTACGCACGCACTTTTCACGCACACGCACACATAAACGAAAGGAGGCGGCCGGGGCCGCGGCCATGCACTCAGTACGGAACGCGCCGCCTATGCGTCACCGCAAGAGTAGGCAATTAACTCGTCGAGCGGCCTTAGCTAACCTACTTTATATACTGTGGTATTAGGTAATTGGTTTTGCTGTATTAATTCAAATTAAATAACTAAGACAGAAGAATGAATTGTTATAAAAAGAAAGATTAAGTTAAAGTCCACGCACTAGACAGCCGTGACTTGATTAGACTTAAAGTACACAAGACCAGACTAAAAACAACTAATAAACGATTTAAGGCCCTGATATCCACAGCCTCAACCCGCAGGCGACAAAGGAAGTTTTCATGTTCCCATATCCGTGTAATGTGTACAACCAAACAAGAGAAATCTTATTAGTAAAGCTAATTAAAAAATATCGGACCATTAGATTACAAAAAAAAGCTTGGGATTTTAGTGAACTTGCTCCAATTCAATCAATTAGTAATAAGAATAAAATTGTCAATGTGATCGCGCCAAAAAAATTACCTGCCGGGCGTTTCTTGCCTGTTCTTTTGCCGGCGTAAGGAGGTTGGAACAGGCGTAGCTAGTTTTAAGTTTGACGTTTTAAAGTGATCACAATGTATCCTATTGAATAAATAAAAATTGACTATTGACTATTGAATACTATAAAAATGTTCGTAAACTTGTCAAAGTGACAACTCGATAATTTTGTTGGAATACGAATAAAACGATTTAAAATGACCCGTTTTACTGATTTTAGACCCTCCAAGTAGAGATAGGCTGGCTATAAAAAGTTTCCGGGATCGATTGCAGTGAATCGCTATAAAAAAATAATCTACTTTTTTTTTATATATGGCGTCACAAGATTAGTGTATTTGCCAGTGTCAAGGTATAAAATATTTCAAACTCAAAGAGTTGAATCACGCTTAAATGATGATGATGATGATGATGATGAGATGATGGGATGAGGATAGTGTTTAAGTAAAGTAGTGGCGCTTTACTTAAACTTTACACGGATTTTTTTGGAACAACTAGAAAAGTCACTTAAACAACTTTAATTCAGTTTCCCACACTCTTACGCATTAACGAACACATAATGGTTAATAATCCACCAATATTACACATTATCACTCGAAGAAACACACGTTTTGGAAATTAAAACAAAAGTATCATGTTGACAGTTCAGTTGCCACCAAAAAAGATCCAAATCCAAAAAGACTTGATAGCGTTATTTTAAAGTACAATACCCAAAGAGCATGTAGTCATGTAGGCTATTTTTTTAAAACACTTTATCAGTTTAATTTTTCTATCCATCTTTATTTTGTTGTTTTGTCGTAAAATATTGGCAAATAAATGTTTTGATTGATTGATTGATAATAATATAATTTTTTTGTAAAAAAATAAAATTATTATGTACACTTTTATTAGCTTTACTTGTAATTATCTAACAATGTACTTAATCAAATCTTAAAAGTCAATTTTAATCTACTCCTAATAAAATTGTCGTATCGACTTGAAACTTTGTATGTATAAAGACTGCCTTGATTTATAGCAGGGCCTTAAGTCTAAAGCCACATTATTAAAGTTAGTATCAGGAGAGGCCATGGATGACAGATGAATGGCTGCAGTAAGGTTAAACATTCAGTATTTCGCAAGAAGCCGCCTAGCGCGCTTCGCTCGCGGCGTGTTTTCGAACGAAATTAGCGCGCGTAAAACGAATTAGAGAAAAATTAGATAGGAACCTTTTTAGAAATAGTGAGTGGTTTAGTTTTTTATTCTGCCAGTGTGGTTTTTTTTGTGGGATTGTTTTTGGTTGTTGGTGTTTTGAGGTTTGTTTAAATATTGTTTTTATTTAATTGAATAAGTATGATTTAATAAATCAAATCTATATTAGAACCTGATGTATATTTAGTAATTTTTAAGATTTTTAACGCTTAATTTTAACAATTTTATAAATCGTAATTTTCTTACTTTTTTCTTCAGTATTAACAATTTTTTATAAAATTAAATTAGAAAATGCAATAATTGAGTAGATAGCAGTTACCAGAGATATCGTAACTAATTTTATATATGTTAATTTAAGTACTTTTACCTATTTATTTTAATAATATCGAAAACAATGTTGTCACACCTAAAATTATTTTTATTTTTTAATAATTATAATTAATATCTGCAACTAAAAATCACTACTAATGCTTTCTATATATGATAATATTATTTCTAACATCTAAAACGTAAGGTCAGTTAACAAATTTGAATATTTTCAATAACATTTTGTGCAATCTACGATTATTTATAAAGGTCTGTCTGTATACAAAATTGCGGTTGTTTAACTAAATAATTTTGCCTGAAATACCACGACACCGACAGTAACTTAATATTTAATTAATTAACTTTGTTTATTAATATTGGTACTTATATTTTTTAAAACTATATTAAATACATTGGAAATAACAAGAAACAGGTGAAAAAAAAAATGAAAATTATTTATTTGCTGCAAAACTATTTGTTAGTGAGAGGCCTATGTCCAGCAATGGACTGATACAGGCTGATGATGATGATGATGAAAAACAATTTTAGGCTTAACTAAGAATACATAATAAATTATTCCATGAATTTATGCAGAGAGATTGAAACACGTTTACACATATGTCTGGTGATCCCCACACTAGGCTCAGCCTGTATCGTGGAGACCTGGATCCGGTTCACTGAAGTAATATTAGACCTCAGTTGACAAACATATATGAAATATAGATATCCGGTTAACCAATTTAAAACCTTACTACATAATATTACAAATGCCAAAGTTTGTGTGTGTGAATGTTTGTTACCACGTATCACCAAACTACCGAATCCATTTGATGAAATTTGAAAAGGAGATAGCTTATACCCTGGATTAACACATAGGCTGCTTTTTATCCCGGAAAATCGATATATTTCGCTCGATAAATATATATCGATATAATTTAACAATATCGACGTGTTTTTTTCCTTGCCCATCCCTACCAAACTCACACAATCAAAGCTGGTGACAATAATAACGACTTATGCTTACAGTGGAACAGATTAATTAGGTACTAAATTACCGATTGAATGAAGTACTTACTTTTAAATTAATATCTCATTAATTGATATTAATTAACTCGTGCTGTCGATTCTGATTCGAAAGAGCATTCCTTAGACGGTACAACTAGAGTTAATTTCATAATATATTTATTTAATAGGAAATAACGTAATTAGCTACTATCAGCAGCCTATTCCATTCCCACTGCTGGGACTCTGCCCTTCCCTCAGAGAGAGTACGCGCCGTAATCTCCCACGCGGGCCCAGTGCGGGTTGGTAGATGTCGCATGCACGCGAATGTTGCGGTTCTTGGACATGCCGGTTTCCGAGCGATGTTTTCCTTCACCGTTTTGAGCGATGGCAAATCCGCACATAATTTATCAAGTCATAGGTGCGGACCCGAGAGGATTCGAACTCGGTGTCGGCACCTTGTAAGTCGCACGCGTTACGGTTCGCACTAAACCAGACTGTTTCAAACTCCTTACACCGGCAAAAGAACAGGCAAGATTATTTGGGCATTTTTAGTTATTTTTTGGGAGAAATCTACAAAGAAGATGCGGGACAAATGCGGTTTATTTCTTTCTGTATCTACACAGATATTTTTCCAGCAGCGAGTATTGAACCCCTGACCTCACCCTTCAAGTTGGCAGTTTGCCCATTGGGCCAATATCGATCATGCCACTATAATATTACAAACGTGAAAGTTTGTGAGTATGGATGGATGGATGTTTGTTACTCTTTCACGCAAAAACTACTGAAAGGATTTGAATTAAGTTTGGAATGAAGATAGCTTATAGCGTGGAATAGCCCATAGGCTATATTTCAAATTCAGAGAGTAGAATCACGTTTAAATGATGATGATGATGATGAGATGATGGGATGAGGATAGTGTTTAAGTAAAATAGTGGCGCTTTACTTAAACTTTACACGGACTTTTTTGGAGCAACTAGAAAAGTCACTTTCACAACTTTATTTCAATTTCCCACACTCGTACACGTTAACGAACAGATAATGGTTAATAATCCACCAATATTACACATTATCACTCGAAGAAACACAAGTTTTGGAAAAAGAAACAAAATTTTCATGTTGACAGTTCAATTGCCGCCAAAAAAGTCTAGTTTAGTTTTAGAGAATGCAAAACCGAATCGACACCATTGTCTATGAAACAAAGTTGACCTACTTTTATGTCTAGAGTCATCGTAATTTGTAATAAATATAATTACTTATTCAATTATAGAGTATTTTTTTCCTGTAACCTTTACATTTACAACCAAGCGCATAATTTTTACTTTGTCCAATTTTCCGCGTGGCTTTGTTCGCGTCCATAAATATACTAGCCCGTGGTTTCACCCGCGTCTTCCCTTTGTCCCGCTGGAACCTTTTTCCGGGATAAAAAGTAGCCTATGTGTTAATCCAGGGTATAAGCTATCTGGTTGATGTATTGGGGGGGTGTCGCTTCGAGCTGGACACCCCCCCCCCATGTGCCAAGGTACCGTGGGTGTGAGGCCCGGAATGAGAGAGTTCCGGGCCTGTCCGTCGGGGCGGGTGGGTAGACTGTCACAGTGACCCCCTCCCGCCCCACCAAAGGCGGCTGACGGCATAAAATAAAAAAAAGGGTATAAGCTATCTCCATTCCAAATTTCATTCAGATACGTTCTGTAGTTTTTGCGTGAAAGAGTAACAAACATCCATCCATCCATACTCACAAACTTTCACGTTTATAATGTTAGTAGGATTGAGATTCAGATTAATTTTATCTGCTTGTTTTTTTTTAACTACATATTTTCCGAGTTTCTCCTTTACATGTGCTGTAAGAACTTGCTTCATGCCAAATTTCATGACTCTAGGTCAACGAGAAGTACCCTATAGGTTTTGATTCCCGCGTGAAATCGCCCAATCATCATCATCATCATCATCATCAGCCTGCACCAGTCCACTGCTGGACATAGGCCTCTCCCATGATACGCCACTGAGCCCGGTCTTCGGCTCTTCTCATCCAACCACTGCCAGCCACTCGGCGCAAGTCGTCGCTTCGCACAATATGTGACATAAACAGTCATATCTTTTGATAACATTGACATAGGAGTTTGAAATTTTCACAGCTGAAAGAAATTGTAGATCTGAGTATTTGATATGAATTTCAATTTGATATCTCAATGCATTCTAGAGAGAAATGGTCTTTACAGACGGAAAGACGGACAACCAAGTGATTCTATAGGGGCGTAACCCTTTTCCTTTACAGGTACGAAATTCTAAAAATTCACTCACCAATGAAATAAATATCGATGCAATTTATAAATATCGATACGATTAAAATCGTTTAATCATTCACTTACCCATCCCTATTCTAACCAATTTCGGTAAACAACCAAAACAGTCATGCTCACGAAAGTGACTGCTTGCAGCGGCGTCGTGTGTCGGGTCGCCCTCTTCCCTCTCATATGGTCGAGGAGAGCGATGGCTGGCACATGCGTCAACTCGTGAACGGGTGCTGCTTGTGGGGTCTGGTCTGCTTTGGTTGTGATCCCGCAACTCGTTAATATTCATGTTCCCATATCCCAATGTGTACAACCAAACAAGAGAAATCTTCTTATCAGTAAAGCTAAATAAAATATATCGATTAGATGACAAAAAAAAAGCTTGGGATTTTAGTGAACTTGCTCCAATTCAATCAATTAGTAATAAGAATAAAATTGTCAATGTGATCGCGCCAAAAAAATTACCTTTCGAGCGTTTCTCACCTGTTATTTTTCCGGCGTAAGGAGGTTGGAAAAGGCGTAGCTAGATTTATGTTTGACGTTTTAAAGTGATCACAATGTATCCTATTGAACAAAGTACTATTGACTATTGACACAGACACAGCAGTAAGCAAATAAGTTTAAATTGAGCGAGCATATTGGTTTGCCAACCTGAATCAGCGAGTGGCCTAAATATTCAGAGATGCATCAATAAGTTCAATATAAATGATCGAAGATTGTTTCAATCGATAGCCATTGAGAGGCTAAAGGAGGGTGCGTACAGACTGGTGAAACGTAACATGGAATGTATCATTGTGGCTTTCATTGCATGTTCGCTGCGAGCGTGGACGGGTAGCGCGCTCTTACCGCGCATTCACTAAAACAAATAAACAATAAAACACACAGCAAAATTACAAAAAAAAAAACCAAATAATATATGTATTAGACAAATATTTTATTGCAGATAGAAATATTCAAGACTCGGGAAAAAACATTCGTGCTCATCACACTTATATTTGCCCTTACCGGGATTCGAACCCGGGACCGCTAGCTTCGTAGGCAGGGTCACTACCGGCTACCGCGTCGTCAATGCTCGAAGTGTGCGCGTGAAATGCCCATTTCTCGCGCGTTTGGCGTCTACACTATGAGAAATTGTTACAAAGTGTACAAAGAAAATTATTTCTTTGCATGATACATTTTATTTATTTATTATTATTTATTTAATTAAAACGGTAAAGACCAATTGCATTAATTAATTAAAAACACAAGACAATAATCATTACATACAACAAGCAAAAACAAAGAAAAAAGGAATACAGAACAACAAATACACATAAATAAAAAGATAAATAAACGAAAATAAAATGATTGAAATTAACAAATTTACACATACACACACACATACACATCCCTCTCACAAAAACGCAAACACGCTAACAAAACATCCTGCCATCCATCCGCAAACAAGTCGCAGTCAGGGTTGGCGTCCAGGAGAGCGTTGAGCGCAGAGAGGGAGCGCGGGATCGTCGAGTTGGCGCGCGCCACGGTGCGAAACGGCGGCGGCGCAGCGAACAACCTGTGCTGTTTGACGCAGCAGTAACTGTACGTTTATGTTACGTTTCACCAGTCTGTACGCACCTTAACGCAGCTGACTGGCTCGAGCGACCGCGTAACGCAAGGCTATGTAATTTAGCACTGCACTGCGCTCGTCACCTTGAGCTAGCACCCTACAGCACCTATCGGTGGGTTCCGATTCCGATAGCCTCACTTGAGAGCCAGTTCTCAGTCCAGGTGCAGCGTGGTTCCAGCTTCGACCACATTGACTTGTGGTCAAATGCTACCCTGTAAGCAGTAAAAAAAAAGCTTTTTTCATATTCACCTTTTATTTTTTGAGTTTTCGATATTTCGGCACTGTTGCAAGCGCCTTCCTGTTTCAGTGCCAAATTCTAATGGCAGTTTAAACAAACATGAGGGGTTTACCAGTAGCCACTGCAGAGATCTCTACCCACCTTCCAGTGCATCATCTTAGTTAGTTAGTTAGTCACAAGTCAAGCTAATGGTGTCGATTCAGTTTTGCATTCTCTAAAACTAAACTAAGTTTGACAGGTCTAATAGTGTTGCTGTCCTTTTCTAACCACTGAAGTAAAAAAAGGACAGCATTACTTGCAAAACCGAATCGACACCATTAGCTTGACTTGTAACTAACTAACAACGCTGAGTTGAGGGCGGTTTGCAACAATACATTTTCTTTTTATTTTTCCTTATTTCTACATAATGTCTTGTACAATTTGTTGCAAATAAATGATTCTTATTCTTATTCTTAAAAGTGTTTTAAAAAGTATAATAAAAAACGTTAATACATACGTCAATATGTATAAATTGGCAACCCTACAGTAATTTTATACATGGGTTTAGTGAAGGCAACCTTCACTTGCGGTTCGATTACTTATTTAGTAGGTCTAGGTATTAATTAATATGTAATCTAAGTCTCGTAGGACTATGCGTCAACTCGTGAACGGGTGCTGCTTGCGGGGTCTGGTCTGCTTTGGTTGTGATCCCGCAACTCGTTAATATTCATGTTTCATAAATTATCCCAATGTGCACAACCGACCAAGAGAAATCTTATTAGTAAAGCTTATTCTAAAATATCGTAGCTAGTTTTAAGTTTGACGTTTTAAAGTGATCACATCATGCATTGTATCAAATAAAGGAATTTTGAAATTCGTCACCGATATAGCTTATAAAACTACTAAAAATGAATAATCAATAACATTGATTATTATTATTAAAATCATGACTTCATAAGATTGCATGAAGTTGCATCTGTTATTGGGTAAAACTATGTTTTGTTTTAGATATGAGGTAAGTTTAATCAAAAACTATCGATATAATAATATCGATCGATCTTAATTGTTTTTTTCTTTTTAATTTTTTTTTTTTTATGTAATAGATTAGCAAACAAGCTGACGGCCCGCCTGATGGATAGCGGTCACCGTCGCCTATGGACATCTTTTTAATTTTATGTTTTTTAGTTTGATTTAATATTAATATTGTGTCTTGTTTAAAAATTGTAATTTTGACATTTAATTTGGATGGTTATCAATGACTCTAATTTAGTTTTATCTTATTTTTAGTTTTTGCATACCTAGTTACTAGTTGGTGGAATGTATCGCTCTATTTATAACTTTTATAACAACAATTGTTGTACATACTATATTCATGCAAATAAAATTTTGATTGATTGATTGATCGATGTGTCCAGTGAAATTACAGAATACACTCAAGACTCCATTATTATTATTTTATTGCTGTCATATTATGGTAGTACTAGTTGCGCCCCGAGGCTTCACCCGCGTCTTCCCGTTATCCCGCAGGAACCTTTTTCCGGGATAAAAAGTAGCCTATGTGTTAATCCAGGGTATAAGCTATCTCCATTCCAAATTTCATTCAGATCCGTTCAGTAGTTTTTGCGTGAAAGAGTAACAAACATCCATCCATCCATACTCACAAACTTTCACGTTTATAATATTAGTAGGATAGATTTCATGTTTATCGATAAAATAAGAGAAACAGTCGCATCTCTAATAATTACACAAACAAAAAGATTAAAGTGGCGAGCTTCCATTCCAACTTGAAAGTCCTTGAAAATCCATTCTATACCTAAGATTTTACAGACGTAAAATTTGACTGTTTTTTTGTTTGTTTCGATGCAGGATGAAATTTTCTAAACTACTGATTCGATTCTGACAATTCTTTCACTAATAGATAGCTACATTGTCCCCGAGTGTCACAGCTATTTATATTGTTTTTTACTACTTACAGAGCGTTTGACCTCAAGTCACCTGATGTTAAGTGACGATGTGGTCGAAGGTGGCGCCACGCTACACCTGGACTGGGAACTGGCTCTCAAGTGAGGCTGCCGGAACACACCGATAGGTGCACGGCGACAGATTGTTAACTCGAGGCTGGTAGCTAGCAGGCGAGCACTAGAGCATGCCCTACCACCAAGCTATGGTTTCATCACGATGTTTCCCTTCACCGAAAGCTCAAGCTTATTGTAGGATTCGGACCCACGTCCTACAGATCGCAAGCAGACGCCACTACCAGCCATCAACGCTATGATGTAGTCGCCACGCTACACCTGGACTGGGAACTGGCTTTTAAGTGAGGCTGCCGGAACACACCGATAGGATAGGATGTTTTATTCTGATTAAGTAAAGTTTACAATGAGGAATCTTGTTATTTGTAAAACAAATCGGTGAACAATGAGACACCAGCTGTCTCAATGTGATCAAGTCAAGATGTAAAGTAAACGTTTCTTGTGCTACAACCGTTAACTCCTTGTGACGTTTCATATGAGCTTGTAATAATGCATCTTTGTTTTGTTATGGCGTCACACGATTAGTGTATTTGCCAGTGTCAAGTATAAAATATTTCAAACTCAGAGAGTTGAATCAAGTTTAAATGATGATAGATGATGATGATAATGAGATGAAGGGATGAGGATAGTGTTTAAGTAAAGTAGTGGCGCTTTACTTAAACTTTACACGGACTTTTTTGGAACAACTCGAAAAGTCACTTTCACAACTTTATTTCAATTTTCCACACTCGTACACATTAACGAACACATAATGGTTCACAAGTTAGAAACACAAGTTTTGGAAATAAAAACAAAATTTTCACGTTGACAACTTAATTGCCGCCAAAAAAGTCACGTTTCATTTTTTTTTTTTTTTGTTTTGTTATGGCGTCACACGATCAGTGTATTTGCCAGTGTCAAGTACAAAATATTTCAAACTCCGAGAGTTGAATCAAGTTTAAATGCTGATGGTGATGATGATGATGAGATGATGGGATGAGGATAGTGTTTAAGTAAAGTAGTGGCGCTTTACTTAAACTTTACACGGACTTTTTTGGAGCAACTAGAAAAGTCACTTTCACAACTTTATTTCAATTTCCCACACTCGTACACATTAACGAACACATAATGGTTAATAATCCACCAATATTACACATTATCACTCGAAGAAACACAAGTTTTGGAAATAAAAGCAAAATTTACACGTTGACAATTCGATTGCCGCCAAAAAAGTCCAACGTTTCATTTGAGCTTGTAATAATGCATCTTTTTTTTTGTTTTGTTATGGCGTCACACGATTAGTGTATTTGCCAGTGTCAAGTATAAAATATTTCAAACTCAGAGAGTTGAATCAAGTTTAAATGATGAGATGATACCGCGATAAAAAGTATCATATGGCCTTCCCCGGGTTCGATGGTAAAACTATCGATAGTTTTCATCTGAAAAAGCCATACTATCGATAGCATCGATACTATATTATATAAAGATAGATTAACATCGATCCTGATCCGTCATCCGCGGTTTTTGGATCGATATGTCATGTCATAATATGTCATTTTAGTAGTAATATGTCAAGCCCTAGTACTAAAATAACATATTTTGACTTGACATATCGATCCAAAACCGCGGATAACGGATCAGGATCGATTATTAATTTCGGGCATAAATCTATCTTTATATAATATAGTATCGATGCTATCGATAGGTCTATCGATAGTATGGCTTTTTAGATGAAGACTATCGATAGTTTTACCATCGAACCATGGGGAAGGCCATATGATACTTTTTATCGCGGTAATCTGTAATTCACGCGGGTAAAACCGCGGGGAACAGCTAATACCTATATTAAATGGAACTGGGTGACCATCAGAGCTGAAAGACTTTAAAGTTAAGCAGTTAGTCTTCATTAAATAATTAGTAAATAACTAAATAATGATCAGGAAGTTCTTTTTAGCTGAAATTACATTCATAATCAGTTATCAAGGTTTGTATTCTCACAATAAGTAAGGTTAAACTTAATAAATCCAAAGTTTTTTTTGTAAGACCTATAAATATGTTAAAACTTAAAAGCTTAGATATTGCATTTAATTGTACAATTAATATTATAGTCCGGGAGCCAGGTGCAAATTTGGTTAATTATTTCCTCTCAAGAGATAATTCGTGAGACGCATCAGAGTATAGTATTATAAAGCGCCGTGAAAGTCAGCTGGTGCCCGGTTGGGGGGATGAGCGGGTGTAGCCTCCCAAGCATGAAAAAAAAAAAATACATTCACTGATTTCCTCTCAGCTGAAATTTTGTCAAATTGTAGCTCATCTTATAACTCAACGAAAAAAAATAATCAGCTGGTTACAACGTGGTGTATTGTACGTCAGCTGGTGTCTCGAACATGAAAAAATAAAAATATTTTCAGTGATTTCCTCTCAAACAAAAATTTACCTGATGATAGCTTATATGTAACTGTGGATAAATATATAGGTCAGCTGGCTGTATCTTGGTGGAAAAACCGTCAGCTGATACTTTGAAAGTTATTACATAGGAGTTAGGCAGGAGCATCTACTGTCAATTTAAATACATCAGCTGACTAGCTTTTCCTCGACTTATTGCTAGCTGATTTTTTTTTTTATCGCATCAGTATATTAACAATCAACTCACAAATTTTCATCTGGGAGGAATGACATTAGTCTAGCCATTCAAAGGGGGAACGCTGCCAGTATCTTCGGAACCTTGCCTAAAGGGACTCCTTTTAATAATGTATTATTATTGTATTTATATATTAGTTTAGGTCTTTTTAGTTCATTGTTATACTAAACATTTTTGTTATATTTATATAAAATAAATGATACATGTGTAATAAAATAAAATAAATATTCTACATGCGAAAGTTTGTGTGTGTGTAGTAACAAATTCCCACATAATATAAGGGTCAAGTATACAACTTGGCATCAAACTCACCAAGTTGAGTGAGGTCGTGAACTCGCCATTAACGTAACTTAAAAGTGGGTTAACTTATGCATGACTTAACTTAAGGCGCTGGTTCCCAAACTAAGCTGAAAAACGGGGTTAATTAAAACTATCTCTCTGTGTAATTTTGGTCTAAAAAAATGTAATAAAAATATGTGTTAATCTACTTGATATATAGCAGAACACCTTCAGGCCGAAAAATGCAAAAAATATATTTATATATTGAAAAAAAATGTGCAAAGTGCCCCATTTTCTAAAAGTTTAATACTACTTTACTCCTAAACTATATATAATATGCAATAAAGACTTGTTAATACCATCAGCGTATTAAGAAATATAATACTCAAAACACCTTCAGGCCATTTTAAAAAAATACTGATTTAATTATTTTTTGCGAATTTTTTCGTATCGCCACGTCAGTCTCTCATAAAGTCAGTGCGGGATGCTTTCACCTGATCATGCAAGGTCAACGGCGTATGGCAGGGCTTTAAGGCCTCGCTATCCACAGTTTACCCCGCAGGCGAGGAGAGGGGGGGGGTACCTCAACTTGATCTGAGAGTATCGAAAACGTTAAACAAGTCACTAAAACGAATTAAGGCAGAATTTTCGAAAAGCCTCATGGGTCATGGTATATATTTTTTGTAATCTCCCACGTGGGCCCAGTACGGGTTGGTAGATGTCGCATGCCCTTGAATGTTGCGGTTCTTGGACATGCCGGTTTCCGAGCGATGTTTCCCTTCACCGTTTTAAGCGATGCCAATGGTAGATCCACACAGGTGTGGGGCCGTGAGGATTCGTACTCGGACTTATCAAAACGAATCAAATGAGCCCAAAACCGAAGGGTTTTTTCGTAGCCACTGAAGAGTTCCACTTAACACCTCCGGGCTCCATCATCACAACAGGTCGATGATACCAAAATATTGCATTGTCACCGAGATTACATATATACATATAAGGTTAAAATTGACTTCTTCGATTGTATTACTTTAGTTAGTTACAAGTAAAGCTAATTTTATTAACGTGTTTAAAAATGACAACTTCGTCCACAGATAAACAATTTGGCGCACGATGTCCGCTGAGGTGATCCTCCCCCCCACCGACAGCGAGAGCTCATCGCGCACAGCGTCCACTCGCTGTGCTGACAGCAACTCATCTCACAGCCGAGACAGCTTAGATCGTGAGGATGTCAAGTGCTGTGGAAACAATGACGTCACTGATAAACGAGGAGGGGAGAGAAAAAGGATTTGCTGTGGTAGGTGTGAATTTTAGGAAAGCGTTACTCAAAGGGAGCCATGGAGTTTTTTATTTACTAGTTACCTACTACAGAGTAGCGTTTGACCACAAGTCATCTGATGTTAAGTGACGATGTGGTCGAAGGTGGCGCCACGCTACATCTGGACTGGGAACTGGCTCTAAAGTGAGGCTGCCGGAACACACCGATAGGTGCACGGCGACAGATTGTTAACTCGAGGCTGGTAGCTAGCAGGCGAGCACTAGAGCATGCCCTACCACCAAGCTATGGTTTCATTACGATGTTTTCCTTCACCGAAAGTTCAAGCTCGTTGTAGGATTTGAAGCCACGATCCAATCTTTTGAAATTTTTACTTATTCGTGCATAGCGGGGATGGGTCGCTATTCTGTTATATCATAGTAGATTTGGCAACTCTATCCATAGCCTACATTTCTGTGCCAAAAACTCACGGCTATGAAATAATCCTATTATCCTACTAATATTATAAACGTGAAAGTGTGTGAGTATGGATGGATGGATGTTTGTTACTCTTTCACGCAAAAAACTTCTGAACGGATCGGAATGAAATTTGGAATGGAGATAGCTTAGGTATACCCTGGATTAACACATGCCCGAAATTAATAATCGATCCTGATCCGTCATTCGCGGTTTTGGATCGATATGTCATGTCATAATATGTCATTTTAGTACTATGGCTTGACATATTACTACTAAACCATTTTACATATTATGATATGACATATCGATCCAAAACCGCGGATAACGGATCAGAATCGATTATTAGCAAATACATCAATCGTGTGACGCTCAAAAAAAACCAGAAAAACCCCAATTTTCAGACATCTTATTATTTATGAGGCAACTATAGAACCTTCCTTTTTATTTTACGTCGGTTGAAAACATCAGACAGAGAGGAAATGTCAGAGTTTAATCTTTATTGCAGATCCGTTTATAGGAACACAATTTTATTGCAAAAGTAGGTTCGCCCAGCGGTTTCTCCCGCGTCTTCCCGTTATCCCGCAGGAACCTTTATCCGGGTTAAAAAGTAGCCTATGTGTTAATCCAGGGTATAAGCTATCTCCATTCCAAATTTCATTCAGATCCGTTCGGTAGTTTTTGCGTGAAAGAGTCACAAACATCCATCCATCCATACTCAGAAACTTTCACGTTTATAATATTAGTAGGAAGTAGGATCTAGAAAACTATCCTTGGATTAATGAAATACTAAATTGTATAGAAATACTTGGAACGTATCATCGTCATCACGTTCCCACTGCTGGGACTCTGCCCTTCAGAGAAAGTACGCGCCGTAATCTCCCACGCGGGCCCAGTGCGGGTTAGTAGATGTCGCATGCCCTTGAATGTTGCGGTTCTTGGACATGCCGGTTTCCGAGCGATGTTTTCCTTCACCGTTTTGAGCTATGGTAGATCTGCACGCAATAGAAGACTTGCTGTATCTTATAACGGGTCTGACTTCCAAGGATTGCCGGAACATACAAAGATATACCTATAGCAAAGTATTTCAACATAAGATTTACAAAGCTAGATTCCCTTATTGATATTCCATACATGAGCTTGTAATACGTAATCGTTTCTAGGTCGTTCATGGTTTTGTTTGAATAGTCTATAGTTAGGGTTGTCCCAAATGAAAAAGTCTATTCATAAAAATATAATGTACATACGCAAAAATTTTCATCATCATCATCAGCCGGAAGAAGTCCACTGCTGAACATAGGCCTCGCCCTTTGAACGCCACCATGAACAGCTATTAGCCATTTGCATCCATCGGCTCCCTGCGACTCTTACAATGTCGTCGGTCCACCTAGTGGGGGCCTACCTACAGAACGTGTTCCGGTTCGTGTTCGCCACTCGAGAACGTTAAAAAAATGTTAATAGCTTGAAATAGAGACGTGATTATCACAATTTTAATAATAAAATATGAAGAAAAATACAAACGCTGTACCCACTACTAGGCTCCATAAAGTTAGGAACTCGTTCAAAGGTCAATGTGTACGTTTTTTCAACAAAATCCCAAGTTTTATTAAATGAAAAAAATTGTTATAACATAAATTGTTGGATATTTTCTTGACTTTCATTTTGTAGATATAAATGATTTTATCATAAAATGAGTAAGAAAGGGGGATATTGTCAAAAATTTGCTTGTAGGCATTAATTTTTCAATATGGTGGCAAAGTCAAGATCAAAATGTAATTAATCACCAATTTTCAAAAGTCTTGGTGAACTTTACAAGTAGATCTACGAAATTAACTTACTGTAGATAGGCCCATCGCTTCAAAACAAATAAATAAATATCTGAGACAATTGCACACAAATTGACCTAGACCCAAATTAAGCTCGAAACTTGTGTTATGGGTACAACGATATACATACTTATATAGAGAAATAAATACTTATAGAGATAGAAATATCCAAGACTCAGGTACAAATATTCTAAAATTCTCGTGTCACAGTTTTCGTTGCCATACTCCTCCGAAACGGCTTGACCGATTTTGATGAAATTTTTTGTGCATATCGGGAAGGTCTGAGAATCGGCCAACATCTATTTTTTATATTAATTTTTATCGAGTTAAATGTAGTCCACGCGGGTGAAACCGCGGGCGCAGCTAGTTATTTTATAGCCAGACCCATAACTTGAAAAGGTGACAACCCTATTTGTTTCTTTTGTTCGTGTGGATTAAAATTAGACGTCGCTATGACGGTCGTCCATCCCTTATTGGTGGAAGAGGAAAGAATCTTTTGTTTCTATGCAGTCTAGCTACGTAAAGAACTAATGAGGTCATGCGAAATATACAAACTAACGCCAGAAAATTAACAAACGATCCTGATCCGTTATCCTGGATCGATGTCTAGTCATAATTAACTAACTAACCGAGATGGCGCAACGACCCAAAGTGAGTCTTGTCCTCCGATAACAAAAGACGCCACTTCGGTCTGTCCCGCGCCTCCTCCCGCCAGTCCTCCACCTGGAGTGAGCGCAAATCCTTCGTGACTTCGTCTTTCCAGCGATATCTGGGACGGCCGACAGGGCGACGGCCACTCGGCCGTCCACTGTATGCTCGTTTGACCGCACGATCCTCTCGCATTCTTTCAAGGTGGCCGAGCCAGCGAAGTTTGTGCGCTTTCATCTCGCCGATGACATTCGGCTCGGCCATGTCATAGTATGACATTTTAGTACTAGGGCTTGACATATTACTACTAAAATGTCACATTATGACATGACATATCGACCCAAAACCTCGGATAACTGATCAGGATCGATTATTAATTTCGGGCATCAATCATCTTTCAATAGTTTTTTTTTTTTTTTTACTATTTACAGGGTAGCGTTTGACCACAAGTCACCTGATGTTAAGTGATGATGTGGTCGAAGGTGGCGCCACGCTACACCTGGACTGGGAACTGGCTCTCAAGTGAGGCTGCCGGAACACACCGATAGGTGCACGGCGACAGATATAATTCTTCAAGTTTGATGGATTTGAGAGAAATTTGGAATGGAGATAGCCTGGATTAACACAATATCATAATCATCATCAGCCTAGTACGTTCCCACTGCTGGGACTCTGGCCTTATCTCAGAGAGTGAGATTAACACATAGTCTACCTTAATCCCGAAAAAAACCACTTTCTTTGTAGGTTTAACGGAAAAACGTGACTGTAATGTTGGGGCCTCACTAAGATCGACGTCAAGGGAAATGTCAATGCCTACCATCGCGATAAATATTGCGTTAATTATTAACGCTATTATGTGAGTGGCTACACTTGAACGGTCAACGTGAATGCACTTGAGTTATCGGCTAACGTCAAACGCCAATGTGAATGCCGTTGTCAAATGTCGTGGCCACACTTATGTCAAACGTCAATCATCGCATTTGTTAACGAACATCTTATGTCAGAATATAACTATAAAAAACATGTAACAATTAGAATTTATAGTAACTTCATTCTCTTACTTAAATATTGCAATTATACTCATTAATCCATTTCATTATAATAATTATATTATCTGTGGCAGAATGATTGCACACATTTTATTTGGATGGCAACTTTATATTCCTTCCATCAATTTTGATGGGGTTTTGGCGGGAAATAATGGTGACAGTCGATTGTATTGGAAGATAGAGGTGAGCATTTAAACGAAAAGCCGCTTTTAAAAATAAGCGCATAAGCGGGCTATTAAATAAGCTATTAAAATAAGCAGGAGTCTTTTTTCCAAAGTACAAACAAATGCAAACCTTATTTCAATACAGATACAACTCAAAATCGTCGCTCTTCTAAATAAGCGTATAAGCGACCGTTTAAACGTTGAAGGCTTTTTTCCAAAGTACAAACAAATGCAAACCTTATTTCAATACAGATACAACTCAAAATCGTAGCTCTTAAAAATAAGCGTTCAAGACGGTTTAAAATAAGCAAAATCGATTAAACGTATTGTCAATTATAAGCCATTTATCACATCTTTAATTGGAAGCTTTGGCAGTAAAAATTTTTGGGTGGCTGGTTAGAGTGATTCATTCAGATCTGTGTAGATCTGTGTGTGATATTCATTCTCCTCTTGGCTTAAATAACACACTATTTCACGGCATTTCCCGTTAGTGTGGCCCCGCGAGGCGTATTTGTTAGCTACAAAGGGTAAATATAAAATGGTAACGTCTTTGAAACTCGAAGTTTAGCTAAAAAAAAACGTAAACAGGAAGCTTATATTACATAATAATATATTATTATATAAGGAAACAGGTATATCGGGTCAGGTAGTTGACTAATCTTCACAAAATATTAAAGGTAAAGTTCATAAGGTGGGTAGTTCATAGTCTCTTATAACTACTGCGCATCGAGTCAAGTTGCATTCTACAATCCTTAACACTTAAGATATTTACTATACAATAATTAAATACACATAACTTCTCACTGAAACGTATATATTATTACAAACTCTTATTATTTTAAATCTGGATTAAACAGTGTTACGCGAACCGAAGTATGAATGGGAATAACTCTAAAACATTCAACTGCTTAAAGGGGGTCTCAAATTTCAAATTTCAAAACTTTTTTATTTAATAGGATACATTGTGATCACTTTAAAACGTCAACTTAAAACTAGCTACGCCTGTTCCAACCTCCTTACGCCGGCAAAAGAACAGGCAAGAAACGCCCGGCAGGTAATTTTTTTGGCGCGATCACTTTGACAATTTTATTCTTATTACTAATTGATTGAATTGGAGCAAGTTCACTAAAATCCCAAGCTTTTATTTTTGTCATCTAATAGTCCGATATTTTTTAATCAGCTTTACTAATAAGAAGATTTCTCTTGTTTGGTTGTACACATTGGGATATGGGAACATGAATATTAACGAGTTGCGGGATCACAACCTAAGCAGACCAGACCCCACAAGCAGCACCCGTTCACGAGTTGACGCATGTGCCAGCCATCGCTCTCCTCGACCATATGAGAGGGAAGAGGGCGACCCGACACATGACGCCGCTGCAAGCAAAGTCACTTTCGTGAGCATGACTGTTTTGGCTCTCAACGCTGCCCTTATTATTATTTCCCTGAAAACTACTTGAACAGGTCGCCTGGTAACGGGACCCTGCAGGTACTTCGCGCAGCTCCCTCCGATGATGTCATCGTTGCTAGACCGCGGCGATTGCCAACACAAGAAAATTATAGAAAAATTATAGAAATGACTTATACATACATATAAACAATAAGTCACAAAGAAACGACAACATAAAGATCAAAATAAAAATTCTAAAATCTTTATTGATTAGGATGCATAATATGATCACTTTAAAACGTCAAACTTAAAAAGAACAGGCAAGAAACGCCCGGCAGGTAATTTACGCTGAAATTAATAATAATCGATCCTGATCCGTTATCCGCGGTTTTGCATGTCATAATATGGTATTTTAGTAGTAAAATGTCAAGCCCTAGTACTAAAATGACATTATGACATGACATACTGATCCAAAACCGCGGATAACGGATCAGGATCGATTATTGATTTCGGGCGTTACCAAACTATTTGATGAGTTAACAAATTTAATCGACAACGCCAAAGCGGTTTATTATGCAAACGTTACCATAAAGCACCATAAGGCACTTAATATTCCTTCTTAAAAGGATTTCCGCATTAATTTACTAAAAAATAAACCATTTGAATTAATTTAGCGGAAAAATTTGAGTAGGTATAAAATGAACTTTTATTATAAGAAGATACAAGATAAAAAGTTTATCTAAATACTAACTCAAAGGTGACTGACTGACATAGTGATCTATCAACGCACAGCCCAAACCACTGGACGGATCGGGCTAAAATTTGGCATGCAGGTAGATGTTATGACGTAGGCATCCGCTAAGAAAGGATTTTGATTAATTCTACCCCCAAGGGGATCAAATAGGGGATGAAAGTTTGTGTGAAACTTTGTCAATTTTAAACCGATCGGGCTGAGACTTTGCACGCATAAAGCTGTAGCCCACGCGGGTGAAACCGCCGGGAACAGCTAGTTTAAAATAAAATTACAAATAAAACAGGCGCAGTACACTAAAAATTTGGTATGCCTCCAGAAGACGGTAAGGTGCCCAAAATGCTGGCAGCATTGCCTCGTTGAATGACAATGCTAATTTTTTGACCGAAATATGAGCCAGCATTTTGGTCACCCGTCGCATCAAATAGAAGCTTTATATTTAAAAGTGACTAGCAAACCTGGCGAAATCCGTTTCGCCACCAGATGATGGCTTTGTTTTATGTAACATTTCGTTTGGTGATCAAAAGAAGACGAAAAAATTTTTATTGTCTTTTTTTTTTAACCATGCTAATGATATATTTGTCCTTGTATCTGTAATTGCAAACAATCATTTGTTGAAGAATACGGTGTAGTACATGCTATGTATCAGAGATGGCGCTGTATATGAAAAAAGATTTTCCCGCTTTTCTGTTGAAATTTTCCTGAATTTTCTTTGCTATAAACCTCACGGAGCCCGAGACCTTTCCAACGAATGCAAAACCGTGGAAATCGGTTCGTGCGTTCTGAAGTTATAGCGTCAGGAAGGAAAACCCGACTTATTTTTATATTATAATAATAGATTATCAAAATTTTAATACTAGAAACAAAGATAACATTGCTGTACCCACTACAGACTAGGCTCCATAAAGTTAGCAACTCGTTCAAAGGTCAATGTGTATGTTTTTACAACAAAATTCCAAGTGAAAGAAGAAGAGAGTGAATGAAGAGTGAGTGATGAGTGTGTGAGTGAATTCAAGACTTGTCGATAGCTAAATTTCAAGTCCTTAAAAAAGAAATGTTATTATTAATGCTATTAAAAAATATCAGACTATTTACGGCCGGTTTCAATAATTCAAATTTCAAATGATATTGCGTCAAACTTAAAACTAGCTACGCCTGTCAATAACCGATCTATCCACGGTTAGCTACCACCCTCTTGTAAACAATCTGTCGCCGTGCACCTATCGGTGTGTTCCGGCAGCCTCACTTGAGAGACAGTTCCCAGTCCAGGTGTAGCGTGGCGCCATCAACCACATCGTCACATGACATCACGTGACTTCTGGTCCCTGTAATAATGAAAACTTTTTTTTTTGATTTGACTAAATAATTTTTTTTTGTTTTTTTCCCAGGTCATTTAAGCCAGTGCATATGGGGCGTCCTGCTGGTCATCCTGTCGATCACCGGGTTTGTTTTCACACCTCTCGATTTCATGCTGTGGGAGAAATTAAATATGAGGCCTGGTGAGTAATTGAGCGGTGATGGTGGCCGAACGAGCGATGGTGGCCGATCGGGCGATGGTGGCCGAACGAGCGATGGTGGCCGATCGGGCGATGGTGGCCGAACGGTAACCGCGTGCGCCCTGTATCTTACTATACTCTTTAGCGTGCGCTTTACAACGCGCCGACACCGAGTTCGAATCCTCTCAGCCCCGCACCTATGACCAACGTCCGAAATTAATAATCGATCCTGATCCGTTATCCGCGGTTTTGGCCAGAGTCCCAGCTGTGGGAACGTACTAGGCTGATGATGATTATGATATTGTGTTAATCCAGGCTATCTCCATTCCAAATTTCTCTCAAATCCATCAAGCTTGAAGAATTATATCTGTCGCCGTGCACCTATCGGTGTGTTCCGGCAGCCTCACTTGAGAGCCAGTTCTCTGTACAGGTGTAGCGTGGCGCCATCTTCGACCGCATCATCACTTAACATCAGGTGACTTGTGGTCAAACGCTACCCTGTAAATAGTAAAAAAAAAAACTATTGAAAGATGATTGATGCCCGAAATTAATAATCGATCCTGATCCGTTATCCACAGTTTTGGATCGATATGTCATGTCATCATATGTCATTTTACTAGTAATATGTCAAGCCCTAGTACATAAAAGGGTCTGCCGCGCCGTCTGCTCTGGCGCGGTCTGATCCGTTACAAAAACAGACCGTGGGACTCCAGCTTTAGACGCTAAAAAGTCTCACCCGATTTCGATAAAATTTCGCAATACAAACTAAAACAAAGACTTATTTCGTCATGCGAATAATTTGAACACAAATTTATGCAAAGTCAGGAAATCCAGCTAGAGTGCTTGGTATTAGTAACAAAAACAGGTTTTTTTAACCTTGCTTTTGAGTTAGGCAACTCGCACGATATTGTAGAAGTTACCAAAAGGAAGCTTTGAACACTGTTTGATGCTTATATACATATTATTATCCTAGCTGCGCCTTACGGTTCCACCCGCGTCTTCCCGTTATCCCGCAGGAACCTTTTTCCGGGATAAAAGTAGCCGATGTGTTAATCCAGGGTATAAGCTAGCTCCATTCCAAATTTTACTCAAATCCGTTCTGTAGATATTGCGTGAAATAGTAACAAACATCCATCCATCCATACTCACAAACTTTCACGTTTTAATATTAGTAGGATTCATGTTTCCATATCCCAATGTGCACAAGCAACTAGGGATGTGAAAAAATAATCGATTTTTATATTAATCGATTATTTTTTTTCTTTTCATCGATTTTCAATAATCGATTATCTAAATGTGAAAAATCGATTATTGATAAATTGATTTTTTTTATTTTATAAGTAAAAAATAAATCGATTTATTTACCTACTTTTTTTTTAAAGCAATAAAAGATAAAATAATGTTTGTATTGTTGGAGATTAAACCAATGTGTAGCAAAACTACACATTTCAATCGAATTTTGCAGTTTTAAATTACTCTAAGTAATTTTATTACAATGTACAAAGAAATCCAACTTTTCGAATACATATTTAAAAAAAATTATTATATAAAAAATCGATTATTTAATCAATTTTTTCCCTACAAGCAACCAAGAGAAATCTTATTAGTAAAGCTTATTATAAAATATCGGACTATTTAGATGACAAACAAGCTTGGGATTGTAGTGAACTTGCTCCAATTCAATCAATTAGTAGTAAGATTAAAATTGTCAATGTGATCGCGCCCAAAAAATTACTTGACGGGCGCTTCTTGCCTGTTCTTTTGCCGGCGTAAGGATGTTGGAACAGGCGTAGCTAGTTTTAAGTTTGAAATTTTAAAGGATATGTATATAAAACTAAGCATTTTTGAAATTTGAAATGATTAACTAGCTGTTGCCCGCGTGGGCTACAGTTTATCGCGATAAAAGGTACCTTATGACCTACCCCCAGGGTTCAAATTTCTAAAACAAAAGTAACCTAAGTTACTCCTTATAACATTAGCTATCTGCGAGTGAAATTCTCGTCAAAATCGCTCCAGCCGTTTCAGAGATTAGCCGGAACAAACTGACAGGCAGACAAAAAAATTAAAATTGTTTTTTCGATCTAAATTCCGTATATATATACCAGTTCCCAGTCCAGGTGTAGCGTGGCGCCATCTTCGATCACATCGTCACTGAACATCAGGTGGCTTGTGGTCAAACGCTACCCTGTAAGTTTAAAAAAGATATGAAAGTTCATATGCATTTAGTGACAAGCTGTTAATTCGAAACTACATAGAGACACTTCAATTTTATGTATGTATTGGCTTCACACGGTTTGTGTATTTACTGTTTAGCAAGTGTCATGTATTAAATGGACTTTTTGGTAGCAAGCGAACAGTTAAAGTGAAAATATTGGTTTTGTTTCTAAAACTTGGGTTTTACGCGAATACCACATATCTGTCTGAAGACAAAGGTCTTCAACCAGTGCGTCCTACCTGTCATGACATACGGAGCCGAGTCATGGACACTCACGGCACAACTAGTCCACCGATTTTAAAGTTGCTCAGCGCGCTATGGAAAGGGCTATGCTTGGAGTTTCTCTGAGGGATCGAATAAGAAATGAGGTAATCCGTCAGAGAACTAGACTCACCGACATAGCTCACAGAATTAGAAAGCTGAAGTGGCAGTGGGCTGGTCATATAAGACACAGAACCGATAACCGTTGGGGTAGACGAGTTCTTGAGTGGAAACCGCGACTTGGCAGACGTAGTGTGGGACGTCTACGACAAGGTGGAGAGACGACTTGCGCCGAGTGGCTGGCAGTAGTTGGATGAGAAGAGCCGAAGACCGGGCTCAGTGGCGTACCTTGGGAGAGGCCTATGTCCAGCAGTGAACTGATAAAGGTTGATGATGATGATGATGATGAAGTGTGGAGTTTAAATCCTTGAGAAGGACATAGGAAACTTTCTAACGCGATAAATTCGAGTTCACGCGGGTGAAACCGCCAGTCGTAGGTAGTGGTTTATAATCCACCAATAAATACCACAGATTAACGCCTAAAAATACACAAGTTTTAAAAAATAAACAGAGTAAAAAATTTCATGTTGACAGTTCAAATTGCCGCCAAAAAACCCGATTGACTCTTCATTCGAGTTGTTATGTCAAAACAAACGCTTGAAGACACATCATTTACATCGTCCAGCCAAAAATAAGCACCTACACAATAATTACTAGAAAAAATAACATCTGTATCCGTTTCCGTAACGCTGATGACGTCGTAGCTGATATAATTGATGTTTGACTTTTTTGGCGGCAATTGAGTTGTCAACGTGAAAATTTTGTTTTGTTTCCAAAACTTGTGTTTCTTCGAGTGATAATATGTGATATTGGTGGATTATTAACGATTATAAGTTCTTTAATGTGTACGAGTGTTGGAAATTGAAATAAAGTTGTGAAAGTGACTTTTCTAGTTGCTCCAAAAAAGTCCGTGTAAAGTTTAAGTAAAGCGCCACTACTTTACTTAAACACTATCCTCATCCCATGCATCATCTCATCATCATCATCATTTAAACTTGATTCAACTCTCTGAGTTTCAAATATTTTATACTTGACACTGGCAAATATACTACTTAATCGTATGAGGCCATGACAAAACAAAAAACAAAAAAAAAAGATGTAAAACGATTTTGTCACATGCCATAATAGTTTTTTTTTTCGTGTTGGCGTCACATGGTTAGTTTATTTGCCAGTGTCAAGTATTAAATATTTCCAACTCAGAGCGGACTCGGATCGGATCGATTATTTATTTCGGGCATAAGTATAGTGGCGCTTTACCTAAACTTTACACGAACTTTTTTGGAGCAACTAGAAAAGTCACTTGCACAACTTTATTTCAATTTCCCACACTCGTACACTTTAACGAACACATAATGGATAATAATTACACACACTCGAAGAAACACAAGTTTTGGATAGAAAAATCAGAATTTTCATGTTGACAGTTCAATTGCCACCAAAAAAGTCGGATGAGGTCTTAGCTGAATAGGTGTGAAGGAAACGATTTTGTCACAGATTAGGTAGTAGCTCTACTTAAACTAAGTACAGTTACATCACTAGATGGCCGAGGTGTATCTGTTCTGTGACATAGCCTTGCGCGCATCTAGTGATGTGGTAAGAAATTTAGAAGGAACAAATATCGATGTTTTCATTTATTTATTTATTGGTTTGAGATTGCACAGGAGCAAGATGTCTGGAAGAAAATGGGGGAAATCTTATCCAAGCAATGGCACTGTATAGGTTAAAAAAAATGCAAAAAGCAATTTGTATTTTCGAGACTCGAAAAACAATAATGGCAGAGAACTTTTTGCTTGCAAATTCTGAGCTATGTCGGTGACATTAGTTCTTCGGCTTTCCTCATTTCGGATTTTATCACGCAAAGAAACTACAAGCATGGCTCTCTCCATGGCTCGCAAGATATAGCTCAGTGTGTATAAAATAATAATTATTAATATGTTAAGTTAGGTGTTTTGTATAGTTATTTTATAATATATTATTTTATAAAATATTGTAAAAAAACTTATACTTATCTAAGAAAGAAAATAAATGAAGTGAATAATAATAATAATTCAACTATTTTATTCAATAGGATACATTGTCATCACTTTAAAACGTAAAACTTAAAACTAGCCGAGCCTGTTTCAACCTCCTTACGCCAGCAAAAGAACAGGCAATAAACGCCCGACAGGTATTTTTTTTTTGCCGCGTTTCCTTTTACAATTTTATTCTTATTACTACATAATTGATTAAATTGGAGCAAGTTCACTAAAATCCCGACTTTTTTGTCATATAAATCATCTAATAACTGTCTACCTGTGCCCGCGCGATTAGTCGATAGCAATATACAAACATCGATGTTTCACTAACTACATACCACGGTCACATCACTAGTCGTAATGGCCGATTGGCCGCAGTCATTTAACATGTTTCGCAAAGATGTGCAGTAGACCTTGACATCTCCGAAGCCTTGAACTTGATGGTTAAGAAAGTTAGCGCATCACAACGAAGGTCATCGTTTTTGGCCATGACCAGCAGGCTTACCGCGGATCACAAAACGACATAAACTTTATCGTAAACTCTTATAATTTGACACAATTGGTACCGCCGAACTATCACGTGGTCCATCGACTAGCCATTTCCATTATGGCTAAATTGAATGAACGAAAAGGTACGTAGTTTGAGCAAAACAAAACAAAAGACGTTAAATTTCGTACCGCGGAACTACTTTGACATTTCAAAACTATGGTAATGGTTAACTGTGAAAAAGATGAGTCTCAGGCAACGTTTTACACCATATTTCCGCCAAATTTGCTTGTTTTACAATACTTGCACTTACTCGTGATATCTTTCGAATGAAATGTCCGAATTGAATAAATCAAAAAGTCATACTAAGGTATTGAAACAGTCTTGAATATGAAGTAATTTATTTTGTTAGGGATTAACCAAATACAATTTATTTTTTTAAAATATATATAATCATCAGAGAGTGAATAGTAACTTGACATCTTGATTTATGGCGTATGGCACCAACAGCCAACAGAAGGGGGTTTTTGGACTATTTTGGCGGCAATTGAACTGTCAATATGAAAAAAAAATGTGTATGGGTTTTGGTTTACATATGATTTTTCTTGTTTTTCAGTCATGTTTTTGTCTTATTTATTAATCAAAATATGTATTTACCTCTGTTATTTTTGTGGTTGTTTCTTTGCTGTTTATGTTTTGTTTTTTCTTTTATTATTGGATGTTTGGTACTGTTGGTGCCTCTTCGCGACGTCGCGTCACCAAACGGTTCCAAGACCAGCGCTGGTTGTCTAACCAGCATTTTCCTGATTTGGGGCCGATTTGCGACACTGACATTCTTGTGTGCCTACCTTCAATTACTATTATATTGTTTTATTATTTATTTATTTTTCCATGTACCATGAGTGTTGTTGTTGCAAATAAACGTAAATTCTATTCTATTCTATACTATTTTTTTTAAATCATGTAATTATTACATAGTTTCGCCCGTGGTTTCACCCACGTCTACCGCATCAAGAACTTTTATCCGGGATAAAAAGTAAAAAAAAATTAGCCTGTGTATTAATTCAGGGTATAAGCTATCTCCATCGAAAATTTCATCAAAATCGGTTCAGTTGTTACACACTCAAACTTTCGCATTATAATATTATTATATGTGTTCACGATTGTAGGAAATCGAAATAAAGTTGTGAAAGTGACTTTTCTAGTTGCCCCAAAAAGTCCGTGTAAAGTTTAAGTAAAGTGCCACTACTTTACTTAAACACAAAGGGGGCTATCCTCTTAGGCCCGGCTTATATAGCCTTAAGAGTTGGCGACTTCTGGAGTCTAGTAAGGCATTTATTTTACTACTTACAAGGTAGCCTTTGACCACAAGTCTTCCGATGTTAAGTGACGATGTGGTCGAAGGTTCCACGCTACACCTGGACTGGGAACTGGCTCTCAAGTGAGGCTGCCGGAACACACCGATAGGTGCACGGCGACAGATTGTTAACTCGAGGCTGGTAGCTAGCAGGCGAGCACTAGAGCATGGCACCATCAAGCTATGGTTACATCACGATGTTTTCCTTCACCGAAAGCTCAAGCAAGGATCGTAAGCCGACGTCATTACCACTGACCCATCATCGCTATAGCAGTAGCATAATAGCAATTTTATCTTTGTTTCTAGTATTAAAATTGTTTGTTTTTGTATTCCAGGCCTCCCCCCCTACGAGTGGTGGGCAGACCCCCCCGATGAAGTAAAACTGCGAGCTTATGTGTTCAACGTGACGAACCACGAACGATTCCTATCCGGGGAGGATTCGAAATTGAACGTGGAGGAAATCGGACCCGTGGTTTACTTGTAAGTTGTCATTTTCGGGAACGTCATTCCCGGGAACACCACATTCGGGAACGCTTTTTCTTTTATTAAACTTGGAGGAAGTGTAATCAAGACAAAATTTTAAATTGATAGTTGCTAAAAAGCGTGTTCGTCGGAGCGTAAGAACAAAATTACTTTGTTTGCGGGAATCGAATCTACGATCGCTTCTGCCGGAGGTCACCGCTAAGGTTATTGAATTCTGAACTCAATGCGTTTAATATCTGAGCTTGTTTTTACCTTGACCTACCTCAACATTTTGAATGGCAGGTTGTAAGACGGTCAAAATGATGGCTCACGCTCGAAGTTAGTAATCGATCCTGATCCGTTATTCGCGGTTTTGGATTGATATGTCATGTCATAATATGTAATTTTAGTACTATGGCTTGGCATATTGATCCAAAACCGCGGATAAACATCGTGATGAAACCATAGTTTGGTGGTAGCGCATGCTCTAGTGCTCGCCTGCTAGCTACCAGCCTCGAGTTAACAATCTGTCGCCGTGCACCTATCGGTGTGTTCCGGCAGCCTCACTTGAGAGCCAGTTCAGGTGTAGCGTGGCGTCATCTTCGACTGCACCGTCACTTAACATCAGGTGGCTTCTGGTCAAACGCTACCTTGAGTTGTAAAAAACAATAAAAATATCTAAGATTCTAACCTACCCATACATTCAAACCATTGACCTCATACACCGTCATACATTGTTAACGATGACTCATACAACAAAACGAACGATTTCGTACTTGAACACTATTGTTTGTTGATGTTTTTATTATATTCATAACTGTGCTCTTAAAAAAACGGCAAGCAGAATGTATCGACAGAGATATTTGAAGAAGAACTTCTCCGAATGGGCCAATTGAAATGAAACTTTGGCAGAAGCAAAAACGAAATCTTACTGAAAAATATTTAATTTTTATCTCTTAGCTTTTGACTACAAGCCAGTGACGATGTGGTCGAAGATGGCGCCACGCTACACCTGGACTGGGAACTGTCACTCAAGTGAGGCTGCCGGGACACACCGATAGGTGCACGGCGACAGATTGTTAACTCGAGGCTGGTAGCTAGCAGGCGAGCACTAGAGCATGCCCTACCACCAAGCTATGGTTTCATCACGATGTTTTCCTTCTCCGAAAGCTCAAGCTACAGGTTTTGATAGTTTATAAGAACTATGAAAGTTTCCGTCTCCTTCCATACATTTTGTATTCAGCGCGCTTTACTGAAACTTGGAGGGTCTAAAATCGGTAATACGGATTATTTCAAATCGTTGTACCTACTTGGATTTCAACAAAGTTTTCGATTTACTTATTGAAAACACAAAACTTGTGTTTCTTCGAGTGATAATGTGTGATATTGGTGGATTATTATAGGTCTACCAGAATCTGATGGCAAAAAGGGAAAAAGAAATTGACGCTAGCAATACTGGGGGAAATTGGAGTAACGTTCTGATAAATTTTTTCCCCTATAGTGGCTGATTCTGTGTTGTGATACATGCAAATATAAAAAATTATCCAATGATCAAGGATAATTTTTGAAAATCTTACTGTGGCGAATGTGGGGTTCGAAATTTATATAAAAACTCCAATACTCTGTCCATGAGTTTATTAATTAATTAAAGGCTATCAGAACTTGAAAATGGTTCCAAATACTGCACATCCATAAAAATGTCTTCAACGGAAGAGGAAGACGAGGAAGACGCAGTATTTATGATAAACCTTTCTTCCTGCATCTCAATCGATCTTGTTCTATGAACTGATTTTCAATTTTTATTACATGTTCACAAGATTTTCGCAATTCATCGATCCCTATTCGAGAGAAAGCTTCTTCAGTTCACACGAAAGATGCAATAAACCAAAGTATCAAGACTTGTCATTCCTGCTAATTTGAAGCCAAACCATAAACAATTCCTCGAAATTTCAGTTGACAGATGAAATTTTTTTCGTTGCCATATGAAAATCGCTATTTATTAAACTTTTTTTTTGCCATCAGATCCTGGTAGACCTATAGCCATTATGTGTTCGTTAGTGTGGGAAATTGAAATAAAGTTGTGAAAGTGACTTTTCGAGTTGCTCCAAAAAAGTCCGTGTAAAGTTTAAGTAAAGCGCCACTACTTTACTTAAACACTATCCTCATCCCATCATCTTATCATCATCATTTATACGTGATTCAACTCACTGAGTTTGAAATATTCAATACTTGACACTGGCAAATACACTAATCGTGTGACGCCATTAATAGAACAAAACCCTTCGTTCTCTTTTTCCAGAGAGAAGCTTCATCACTCGAATATAAAGTTTAATGACAACAGCACGATGACGTATACTGCCAAGCGGTTTCCCATTTTCCTGCCCGCTGAGAACAATGTGGATTTGAACGCCACACTCTATGTGCCCAATATGGCGGTTTTGGTAAGTATTTTTTCCTTAGAATTAGGTTTTATAACGGGATAATTACCAAGGTATTTGTTTTTGTTTGAGTTCTCGATATTTCGTCATTTTAGTAATAATGTGTCAAGCCCTAGGACTAAAATGACATATTGGTGTCAATTCGGTTTTGCATTCTCTAAAACTAAAGATGTGACAAACAGCTTAAAATTGACAACGCGCTTAAAGCGTTCCGCTTATATTATTAAGCCGCTTGAAAAAGTCGTCGAACGCTTAAACGCTTTTTGTTGAATTAACGGAGACAATGGAGACATGTTTAAATAGCGACTAGTGACAAACGCCGAGAGTTAACAAAAGCGTTGAATGATTTGTGGCTTTGCTAGTGTTGTTACTAGCTTAAAGAAATTTGTTATTATTATGTTGTAATTTGGAATAGTTTTTTTTTATATTTTTTTTAGTATTTTTTATCTTCTATCTTACTAAATAAATACTTTAGACTACAAAGTAACAATATTTATGAATTAATGAACTCCCCTTCGTACTTATCAGGCGACTGTCTGAAATGAATTATCAATCCATTAATCACTGGGTTTCATTTCAGGCGTACTTAGAAGTTCATTGATTTTATTTACATCATGTATTATTTACACTTGTTTTCACTACGGTATTTTTACATTCTTGTTTTATATATACATAAATAATGCCTTTTTTGTTGTTTTTTTGTTACATAACACATAAATCTCGAAGCTCATTCGCGCGCGTAATGTAAATAAACAAAATAAGCCCTCGCTGAACTTAATTTGTCAACAACAAAAAGCGAACTAGAAAATTAAATGGAAGACGGAGGAATTAAATGGAATCGGTTTGGTTGTAAAACATTAACCAACCAAACACAAGGCGTTGCCAGTCCCCCACAAATATTACGTAAATAAGCAGAACGTAATTTAGCCGCGTAATATGACATCTAATTCAATTAATATTGCGCCTTGAATGCATAGAAATAAGGTTGAAATAATGTGAATCCAAACCAATTATAAATCTTTATTTTGAGTATTACGCTTATAACAATCAGATTTTATTTTGAAATGTATACCTATCGGAATAAGGTTTGCATTTGTTTGGACTTTGTAAAAAAGTCGTCAACGTTTAAACGAAGTCGGCTTATTTTCATCAGCCCGCGCCCCGCTTATGCGCTTATTTTGAAGAGCGACGATTTTCAGTTGTATCCGTATTGGAATAAGGTTTGCATTTGTTTGGACTTTGGAAAAAAAACCGTCAACGTTTAAACGAAGTCTGCTTATTTTAAAAAGCCCGCTTATGTGCTTATTTTTAAAAGCGGCGTTTTAAACCGCTTTTCGTTTAAACGCCCACCTCTATCTAAAACTAAACTAAGTTTGACAGGTCTAATAGTAATGCTGTCTTTTTTTACTTCAGTGGTTAGAAAAAGACAGCAATACTATTAGACCTGTCAAACTTAGTTTAGTTTTAGAGAACGCAAAACCGAATCGACACCATTATGACGTGACATATCGATATCGATCCAACACCGCGGATAACGGATCAGGATCGATTATTATTCATTACGGGCGTTAGCGGATAACTTCGTCGTTTAAGAACTGATTTTGTTTATTATTTGTTGGAAAGAAGGTTTAATAAAATGTAATTTTACCAGTCATTAAAAGATAATAAATTTTCTTGTTCCCGCCAACTGATTAATAACGTCAATTTTATTATTCCCTAACATTAAATGTCTAAATAGGTAAATTTATTGACTTTTTTAATGATAAGTAGGTATTTCCGACATCGTGCAATGTACCTGTTTTATGTGTGATTGTTACTTTTTGTTCTTGTCCTTAATTTGTGCGATAATGGTAATTTGTGCAATCAGAATAAAAGGTAATGGTGTCGATTCGGCTTTGCATTCTCTAAAACTAAACTAAATTTGACAGTTCTAATAGTATTGCTGTCTTTTTCTAACCACTGAAGTAAAAAAGGACAGCATTACTCTTAGACCCACAGATCAGGATCCAAATCTGTGCTTAGACCTGTCAAACTTAGTTTAGTTTTAGAGAATGCAAAACCGAATTGTGTGTGTCAGAAATAAATAATCATTTCATTTCATTTACTAATAAATTTTGTTCCTGCATGCCTAATTTCAGCCCGATCCGTCCAGTGGTTTGGGTTGTGCGTTGATAGATCACTATGTCAGTCAGTCACCTTTGAGTTATATATATTTAGATCTGCAAACGTGACGTGCTAATACGCTGACGTAATTTTCGTAATTTTATTTAATACCTTCAGTTGTTAGGTGTCTCTGAAAAAAAGATTGAGTTTTTAATGTTTAGCAAACTATCAAAATAACATCATTTTCCTCTTGTACTTCAAGGTTGATTTTTTTATATCGATCTTGGTGGTATTTGGTACATAGTTTTAACCCTGGGGCCCAATTCTCGCGGCGTGATCTAATGTCATATTCGATAAATATCGCAATAACTGTCAAAAAATGTACATTGAATTAACTGTCAAAATATGTACATTGAATATTGACAGTTATTACGATATATATCGAATGTGATAATATATCACGCCGCGAGAATTGGTCCCCTGCAGAAGGATATAGGATACCTTTTATCGCGATAAACTGTACTTAGTAGTCCAAGCGGGTGAAACCGCGGGGAACAGCTAATATTCAACATGTAGCTTTTATTTTCTACAGGCTCTTTATGTTTTTGAGAAAAAATGAAATATCCACCACCACCATCATCATCATCCTATTACGTTCCCACTGCTGGGACTCCGCCCTCCTCTCAGAGAGAGTACGCGCTGTAATCTCCCACGCGGGCCCAGTGCGGGTTGGTAGATGTCGCATGCCCTTGAATGTTGCGGTTCTTGGACGCGCCGGTTTCCTCGCGATGTTTTCCCAAAGGCAGTTATTTTATGTAATTTTTTTTCCCACCAAAAATAGCATGTCATTCGGCTTGGATCTCTACCACAGTAAAGTAAGAACTGTAGGTTAGCTAAGGCCGCTCGACGAGTTAATTGCCTACTCTTGCGGTGATGCATAGGCGGCGCGTTCCGTACTGAATGCATGGCCGCGGCCCCGTCCGCTGCCCCGTTCGTTTGTGATTGTGTGCGTGAAAAGTGCGTGCGTACACGGCGCCGCTACTCTCGCACACATTCAAACAGGCGGCGGCCGATTTGTATGAAACTGAACTACTACTCTTTGCTATGTCTCTACTGTTGGCCTATAATTAAGACTAAGATTGTTTAATTAATTACACTGTAATTAATAACGTTGTAAGCGCAATATGAAACCTCTAATTTGACTGTACTCTTAACTGGCTGTTCAACAGTTTTACCTTGGTGGGAATTTCCACATGATGCCTTACAAGACGCCGACACCGAGTTCGAATCCTCTCGGCCCCGCACCTATGCGTCAATAAGTTATGTGCGGATTTGTCATCGCTCAAAACGGTGAAGGAAAACATCGTGAGGAAACCGGCATGTCCAAGAACTGCAACATTCAAGGGCATGCGACATCTACCAACCCGCACTGGGCCAGCGTGGTAGATTACAGCCCATACTCTCTCTCTAAGAGAAGGCCGGAGTCCCAGCAGTGGGAACGTGAAAGGCTGATAATGAGGGGTTGAATTACAAAAAATCCTTTCTTAGTACACCCCTATGCATCAAGACAGCAAGTTTCTGCGACCAGCGGTTTAGGCTATGCGTTGATATCAGTCAGTCAGGACTTGATTTTTATATATAGACTAGTTGCGCCCCGCAGTTTCATCCGCGTCTTCCCGTTATCTCACAGGAACCTTTTTCCGGGATAAAAAGTAGCCTATGTGTTAATCCAGGGTATAAGATTTCTCCATTCCAAATTTCATTCCGATCCGTTGAGTAGTTTTTGCGTGAAAGAGTAACAAACATCCATCCATCCATCCATCTATCCATACTCACAAACTTTCACGTTTATAATATTAGCAGAATAGATATAAAATATTAGTCACCTAAGACCTAAGCTTGAATATAATAATATAGCTGTATGTAAAATTACTATGTCAAGGAGTACTGTCGATTGATGTAATTATAGGCATTTAAAACGCCATACTATATTTAACTAGCTGTTCCCCGCGGTTTCACCCGCGTGGGCTACAGTTTATCGCGATAAAAAGTATCCTATGTCCTTCCTCAGGGTTCAAACTATCTTCGTACCAAATTTTATCAAGATTGGTACAGTTTTAGTGTTGTTTTTTTAAGTTCTGTACCTCAAAAGTGAAAGAGGAGCGATTATAGGATCACTTTTTTTTAATATTATTATTATTCGGAAATCTTACAGCTAGGAACTTAATTAACAAAGTTAATATAATTGCTGAAGGCTCATTACAAGTTTTCTTTGGTGTCCATCTGTCTGTCTGTTTGTGTCACGTCATCTCATCATCATCATTATTCATCCTACTAATATTATAAACGTGAAAGTTTGTGAGTATGGATGGATGGATGTTTGTTACTCTTTCACGCAAAAACTACTAAACGCATCTGAATGAAATTTGGAATGGAGATAGCTTATGTTCTGGATTACCACATACTACTTTTTATCCCGGAAAAAGGTTCCTGCGGGATAACAGGAAGACGCGGAGGAAACCGCAGGGCGCAGCTAGGATGGTAATACATTTATTGCCATTATCAAAATAAAATTACCCTAACCTCCATAAAACAACACATTTTTTAACCTAAGTCCACTTTTGTGTCATATTTCGTTACTTTCATTTCCAGGGTCTAACGTCCTACCTCCACAACGCGCCATACTTCGTCAAGGCGGCATTTAATCTGTTTGCGAAGACACAGAACTCTCCCATATTCGTAAAGAAGACCGTTTACGAATACCTTTGGAACTTTACCGACCCTGTGCTGGATGTGTCCAAGAGTCTACTGCCTAGCTTGGTACCGGTTAACAATATGGGAATGCTCGCTAGGGTAAGTTATATAAATCTTACTTACCTTCTTGTATCAGTTAAAGCAATAAGACTGTCATTTATAAAATTAGCTCTAAGATCTTTCCTTATAAGTTGTTCTATTTTGTGTTTTTGTGATGAAACAATAAAGCCTTGTTATTATCTAATTAAATATCTTTAAAGCCCTGCCATACGCCGTTGACCTTGCTTGATAAGGTGAAAGCATCCCGCACTAACTTTATGAGACACTGACGTGGCGCTTTGCGAGTATGAAATACGTAAAAAATTCGCAAAAAATAATTAAAGCAGTATTTTCAAAAAATGGCCTGAAGGTGTTTTGGGTATTATATTTCTTAATACGCTGATGGTATTAACAAGTCTTTGTTGCATATAAATAGTTTAGGTGTAAAGTAGTGTTAAACTTTTAGAAAATGGGGCAATTTGCAAATTTTTTTTCAATATCTAAATATATTTTTTGCATTTTTCGACCTGAAGGTGTTCTGATTACAAGACTACTACAAGACGCCGACACCGAGTTCGAATCCTCTCAACCCCGCACCTATAACTTTACAAGTTACGTGCGGATCTACCATCGCTCAAAACGGTGAAGGAAAACATCGTGAGGAAACCGGCGTGTCCAAGAACTGCAACATTCAAGGGCATGCGACATCTACCAACCCGCACTGGGCCCGCGTGGGATTACAGCCCATACTCTCTCTCTGAGAGAAGGCCAGAGTCCCAGCCGTGGGAACGTGAAAGGCTGATAATGATGGTGATGATGTTACATGTTAATTTTCTTTTTCGTTAAATATTATGTAAAGCTTGGTCGTCCAGGTACTAACTATGCAATGATTTTATTATTAGTGTGAAATTCCATGCTCTAATGATTAATTTTTATAGCACACTGTGGAAAGTTGTCCGGTTGCCTATTTTATGAAACTAAACTACAGTTCAACATGTTACCTACTTTTCAGATCTACGGAGACTTCACCGATGAGATGACGGTGAAGATTGGCCCTGAGTGGGGTCACGAGGAGTTCTTCAAGATAGACAAGTTCAGAGGGGAACCGCAGCTGCCTGGATACGACCCCGATGTAAGTTAGATATATCCGCGGTTTTTGGATCGATGTGTCATGTCGAGCCTTACTACTAAAATAATTATGACATGACATATCGATCCAAAACCGCGGATAACGGATCAGGATCGATTATTAAGTACATTCGGGCGTAAGCTGGCACGCCCAACACATTCACACATTAGTTGTCAGTAAATCGACGCACGGCATGACGTCACACTGCTTATATACGCCATACGCATCGTGAGAGTCTCTCCGTCTCACTCGCACGCGGGCGAGGTTACGAGCGCGACAGAGATAATCACTGTTTTGTTTGTAACTACTGTAAAATGAAATTGCTTTGGTGTGAGTGAGGGCATGTGCCAGGCTGAAATACCTGGCATGTACCAAAATGAAAAAAAAATCTTCAATAGGATACATTGTGATCACTCTAAAACGTCAACTTAAAACTAGCTACGCCTGTTCCAACTCCTTACGCCGGCAAAAGAACAGGCAAGAAACGCCCGGCAGGTACATTTTTGGCGCGATCACATTGACAATTTTATTCTTATTACTAATTGATTGAATTGGAGCAAGTTTACTAAAATCCCAAGCTTTTTTTTGTCATCTAATGGTCAGATATTTTTTAATTAGCTTTACTAACAAGATTTCTCTTGTTCGGTTGTACACATTGGGATATGGGAACATGAATATTAACGGGTTACGGGATCACAACCAAAGCAGAGCAGACCCCACAAGCAGCACCCGTTCACGAGTTGACGCATGTGCCAGCCATCGCTCTCCTCGACCATATTAGAGGGAAGAGGGCGACCCGACACACGACGCCGGCACCAACATTACATCCCTTAGCTTTGTTCCAGACCTGTCCAGACCGCATCTCCGGCTCCACAGAGGGTGTGATGTACAGACAGCGTCTTACAAAGCAGGATGTGCTTCAGTACTGGCGGAAGACTGTCTGCAAGCTCATGCCTCTTTACTTTGACAGTAAGTGATAAAGGTACAAGTTGGCAGCGGGCGACATGAGGCGGCGGCGGACGACGTGACGTCGCTTCATGTCACCACGACACGTCGTTACGTCCTGTCGCTACAGTCATGATTTCGAACCCGACTGCAGACGGTTCATCCAGTTGGTTCCGAGTGTTCCGTGAAACAAGATGTCTGACGTGTTCGAGAATCTCGCTCAACGTTTTGTTGCTCCGGCGTCAGCGGCACTACTGATCCGCGGTCGGGCGACACCGCTCGACGACGCGTCGCTAGCTTCGTGTCGCTAACTACGGAGGGTATTTCGTAGAAATACATAGAAACCAGTAGTGTCGCTGCGACACGTCGTTGGCCGCCGCCTCACGTCGCCCGCTGCCAACTCGCACCTTAACCAATCGGAATTGACGGTGCAATTCCCGAAGATTTCTTGACGTTATTGTAATTAATGACCCACTCATTAATTAATCACTTTTGATACATCCAGATCTGTGCGGGTGATATTTGTTGTCCTCCTGACATCATTAGAGAATCAGCTACCAAAATATTTTATCTACAATATGTACCAACCCTCTTACCCACTTGTTTACAATCTGTCGCCGTGCACCTATCGGTGTGTTCTGGCAGCCTCGCCGCGTCACGTCTTTCCGATATCCCGCAGGAAAGGTGTTCCTGCGGGATATCGGAAAGACACGGGTGAAACTGCGGGGCGCAACTAGTCTATATATAAAAATCAAGTCCTGACTGACTGATATCAACGCACAGGCTATAGAAACTTGAAATTTGGAGGGTATGTGTGTGGGGTGTACTAAGAAAGGTCTTAGATTAACACATAGGCTGGACTTTTTTGGCGGCATCAAACTTGTGTTTCTCCGAGTGATAATGTGTAATATTGGTGGATTATTAACCATTATGTGTTCGTTAATGTGTACGAGTGTGCGAAATTGAAATATAGTTGTTTAATTTGCCTTCGCTCAAAACGGTGAAGGAAAACATCGTGAGGAAACCGACATGCCCAAGAACTGTAACATTCGCGTGCATGCGACATCTACCAACCCGCACTGGGCCCGCGTGAGAGATTACGGTGCGTACTCTCTCTGAGAGGAGAGCTGATAATGATGATGATGATTATCTACATTGAACCCGTGCGAAGCTGCGAAGCCGGTGGTTAAAAATCCACCAATATCACACATTGGTGTCGATTCGGTTTTCCATTCTCTAAAACTAAACTAAGTTTGACAGGTCTAATAGTATTGCTGTCATTTTCTAACCACTAAAGTAAAAAAGGACAGCATTAACTTTTGACCTGTCATACTTAGTTTAGTTTTAGAGAATGCAAAACCGAATCGACATCGTTATCACACGAAAAAACAGAAGTTTTAGAACTATAAATAAAATTTTCATGCTGTCAGTTCAATTGCCGCCAAAAAAGTCTCCCTTTGGTTACAAAAGCCATAAACCAAGATGTATCCCGGGAAAAGGTTTCAGCGGGATAGCGGGAAGACGCGGGGCGCAACTTAGTTTTTTTTTTTTTGTTTTTTGTTTGTTATGGCGTCACACGATTAGTGTATTTGCCAGTGTCAAGTATAAAAGATTTCAAACTCAGAGAGTTGAATCAAGTTTAAATGATGATGGTGATGATGATGATGATGAGATGATGGGATGAGGATAGTGTTTAAGTAAAGTAGTGGTGCTTTACTTAAACTTTACACGAAGTTTTTTGGAGCAACTTGAGAAGTCACTTTCACAACTTTATTTCAATTTCCCACACTCGTACACATTAACGAACACATAATGGTTAATAATCCACCAATATTACACATTATCACTCGAAGAAACACAAGTTTTGGAAATAAAAACAAAATTTTCACGTTGACAACTCAATTGCCGCCAAAAAAGTCCGCAACTTAGTTTGATTGACGTTAAATCTATTTTTGACAGGTGAACTTAGCATAGACAACGTGCCCGTGTACAGATACAATTTGTCAGAGAGCGTGTACGAGCGAGTGACAAACGGCACCGATTGCTACGACACGGTGCCCAGTCTCCCAGCGGGGATAAGCGACGCTTCTAAGTGCTATTTCGGTAAGATAAAATAGATTTTTCAACTTACAGGTTAGCTTTTGAGCACAAGTCACCTGATGTTAAGTGTCGCTACACCCTGGACTGGGAACTGGCTCTCAAGTGAGGCTGCCGGAACACACCGATAGGTGCACGGCGACAGATTGTTAACTCGAGGTTGGTAGCTAGCAGGCGAGCGCTAGAGCATGCCCTACCACCAAGCTATGGTTTCATCACGATGTTTTCCTTCACCGAAAGCTCGAGCTGATTGTAGGATTCGGACCCGCGTCCTACGGACCGCAGGCCGACGTCACTACTACTGAGCCATCATCGCTATAAACTGTAAACTGTGTTGCCAGGTATCAGCCGCCATATCGCAGACTATCGTTAGTTTAATATACTGTTCTAAACTACCATGGTCAAAAACATTAGAATTAGGTTCTATAACGGGATAATTACCATGTATTTGTTTTTGTTTGAGTTCTCGATATTTCGGCACTGTTGCAAGCGCCATGATTCAATTCAATTCAATTCGTTTATTGCATTCATATGTTAGTATACAAGAGATCTTAGTGGTTAAGATTAGCGAACATATGGACCCGAATAGGGTATAGCAATGTAGGAGCGGACCGATCCATTCTAATCATTTCGAAAAGTTACATAATTATATTAATATTATTTCAATTCGTATTCTTCAATAAATTCATTAATTGTATAATATGCCTTATTGGTAAGAAACTCTTTTAATTTATTTTTAAAAATATGAACTGAGTTAACTTCTTTTATATTTTGGGGTAGTTTATTGTAAATTTTAACCCTCATATTAAGAATACTTTTATTGTACATAGTCGTTTTACAGACAGGACCTATAAGCCTGTTTTTATGCCTTTTTGAATTGAAAGTCTCATATTCTTCAAGATTTCTTCTCACTAGCAGGGCAGCTTCGTAAATATATATCGAAGGAAGGGTTAATATGTTCAGCTGTCGAAAATGTGGTTTGCAAGAATCCGTTTGTCGCAGTTTGCACATAGACCTAATGCACTTTTTTTGTGACTTAAAAGCCAATTCTTTATTTGTAGAATTTGCCCAAAATAAGACTCCGTATCTCAGCGTAGATCCTACATAGGCATGGTATGCAGTTAAGAGGGTTCTCTGATCACTAAGATTTCTTAATTTATAAAGCGCATATGAAAATTGGTTCAATTTAGTACAAACATGGTCAATGTGGGGCTTCCATGAAAGTAGTGAATCAATGTGAATACCAAGAAATTTTGTACATTCAATTTGATTTATATGTGTGCCATTATAATTGATATTTAATTGATCAAATTTAGAATTTTTATTTTGGAATGTCATTATATGCGTTTTGTCAAGGTTCATTTTGAGATTGTTCATTTCCAACCAGTCAATTATAGAAGTGAGAGAATTGTTGATATCATTTTCATGACCCTGATTCCCATCATCCGTAAAAATAGCAGTACTGTCATCAGCAAACAGGACCATTGGGTGGTTAAGAGCTTTCGGAAGGTCGTTAATATAAATTATAAAAAGCAAAGGTCCCAGTATGCTCCCCTGCGGTACGCCATACCGGACAGTCCTACTAGCCGAAGAATATTTTTTCTCTATTCTTGTGTCAATATCTAGTCTCTTTATTTCAGTTCGTTGCTTTCTATCTGCGAGGTAGGATTCGACTAGGTCATGTGCAGTACCTCGTACACCGTAGAGCTCTAATTTTTGCAGTAGTGTTTTATGATTCACATGGTCGAAAGCTTTGGTCATGTCCATGTAGAGGGCTGTGACACGTCTTTTATTATTAAGACCATTCAAAATCTTCTCAATAAAACTTAAAATCGCCATATCTATCGATTTATCTTTTCGAAAACCTATTTGCTCCGCTGCAAGTATAAGATTCTTTTCGAAGTAACTATTAAGACCATTACAAATAACCTTTTCAAAAATTTTTGAAAACACTGGTATCAATGCGATTGGTCTATATGAGCGTAAATCTTCTTTATCTAATTTTTTATATAGTGGGACAATAATAGAGGTTTTTAGTTTAGTAGGAAATATCCCATGCTCAATACTTTTATTTATAATATGACTAAGTACATGCGATATAAATTCGGAAGATAACTTTACTATTTTCGTGCAGATTTCATCATAGCCGGTGCTATTAGTATTCTTTAGTGATTTTATAATTTTTAGAATTTCAAAGTTATTTGTGGGTGCCATGAAGCAGGAATTTAATTGGTTATGGTTAAACTTGATTGCTGACACAGAGTTATTACTTTGATATGCCTCTATGTCGTCTATGAAAAAGTTATTAAAACATTCAGCAATATCTTGTGGGTCTGATACCTTTTTACCATCGGCATGAATTTGTTTAATTTCCTCTTTTATGTTATATTGTTTATACTTATTTATTGTGTCCCATATAGCTTTAGGTTTGTTTGTCGATTGTGATATGTGATAGCTATTTTGTGCCTTTTGGGTTTGTTTTATTACTGCTTTCAGCCGTTTAGAATATAGTTTTAAAGTTTGCTTGTTATGCTCGTTGGATGAATGTCTATATTTCCAGAGAAGACTACGCTTGCGGCTAGCGCAGAGTTTAATGCCTTTACTTAGCCATTTCGGCCTTTTCTGAACAGATATTTTAACTTTTAACACTGGGAAACATAAGTAGTAAAAAAGTATAAAGATATCATAAAAAGCGTTGTATGCTTCGTCTGGATCACCAGCATTATATACTTCTGAAAAAGAGAGACTTTTTAAACATTCCACAAACTTATTTATGTTCTCTTCGCTGTAATCCCTTTTCCACCTAAAGAAATGAGTTAAAAAGGAACTCTTTCTGACGGGACATTTCATTATTTGAGCTGTGTGGTCTGACAAAGCAAACTCGGCAACTGAGACTTGACATTTTCTAGTGTTGTGCGCAAAATTATCAAGACAAGTATTGCTGCTGAGTCTTGTAGGCTGATTAATGCTTAAACTGAGGTTGTAACTAGCTAAAAGTTGTTCAAATTGTCTGGAAATGGGATTTTTCCTCAACCTGTCTATATTAAAATCACCACATAGAACTATTTTTTTATTTTTAAAACAAATTTTGCTTAGAGCTTCTTCTAATTTCGTGAAAAATGCATCCAACTCCATGAGCCTAGTCTTTGGAGATCTATAAACACACATTACAATAATTTTATGTTCCGTTAATTCAATCGCGCTGCATTCAAATAAATTCTTAACACTGAGTAAATTAATTTCATCTAGTATTTTATATTTATGTTGACTATAGATAAGTATGCAGGACCCACCATTTCTATTGCGTCTGCAAAATTTTGCTGTAAGAATGTAGTCTGGAAGATTGACTAAGCTAGTATCCTGCTCTAACATATTATGCTCAGTGATACATATAATATCTATAAAATTATTATTATTTTTTAGGTTGTCCAAATTAATGATTAATTCATCCAATTTAGTCATTAAACCATTTATATTTTGATGCATTATGTTAACATAATTATAGACGAAAAAACTTTTTAAATTGTGATGTTTGGGCATTATTCATAGTGTTTGACGTATTTATATCTGTGCAATTTAATTGCGTAGTATTTTTATTAAATTCTGTTTGAGTATAATTGTCGATTTTATTATTTTGCGATTTATTTATTTCGTAATTGAGCTTCAGTTTATTATATTGTTTTAACTTGCAACTATAGTCCAAACGAACCAATTCTCTGAAAATGTTTCTAGCAAGATATAAAGAAAATGTTTTTCCCTTCGGTATATATTTACAGTAGGTCATGTCTATAAAACTTGCATGACTATGGATTTCACAAATAAGTTTAAGATCATCATTCAGTTTCTCAACATGCAGTGAACGATTGAAAGGTATCTCGCAAATTATTATATTAGTGTTAGTGAAATTGGTAAGAAAGTCGTTAAGATTCTGTCGAAATTTGCAAGGGTTTGTGTCGTTTATTCCACCCAGTAGGATAACGTAGTCGTTTTTGTCTAGGTTTCGTATTATTTCTCCTTGAGTGGATAGAATATCATAGAATTTTGCTCCTGGTTTGAAATAGCATGTTGTTGCATATTTTGGATCAACAATATTCTCTAGATTTTGTCGTAACTCTCGCCCTTGTTGGTCTGCTATGACAACTATGCGACTCTTTTCCTTAGTAGTTTTGTCTAAGGTTTTCGATGATGACGTCGACAGTGACAATTTTTGCTGTGTTTTTGAGTACGTGACAGCCGCGTAGGTTAGTTTATCTATAATATCTCTATCCCTCTTTTTTACCTCACGTGTCTCATTGTTTACGTCCTGCTTTCCAGGTGAGCAATTTTCTACGCCTGTATCTTTTGATGTAGCAAGGGATTGTAGCTGCTGATTTTGTGCGTCGTGCTCTTGGGTTTTTGTAGGAGTGCAAGGAGTACTGTTAATTTGCCTGGGTATTATTTCCTTCACCTTCTGGAATAACGGTGTACTGCTGCTTGTATCTGCCGCATCTGCACTCTTGTAGAAATTAATAATTTTTTGAGAATTTTGTAACTCCAAAGTCAGTCTCGATATAACCAAATTTAAATTTTCAATTGATTGGTTATCCTGGTGTAGTATTTTGTGCTCATCGATTTTGGTAGGGGTACATGTGTTGCTACCGATTCGCTTAGTTTTCCCTTTCAATTTTTTTAGCGATAATGGAGTACTACTGTGGGTGTCTGCCGTCCCTAGTTTTTTTAATAAATCGATAATTTTCTGAGATTTCTCTAGCTCACGATTTAATCTTGAGACATCCAAACTTAAGTGTTCAATTTCCTTGTTTGCTGATTTTAGTTGTTCCTCTAACTTATTTATTTTATCTTGCAGCTCTCGTGTAGTCTGGCTTTCATTTATAGATGAATTAGGCAGACTAAAGACGGTGGTATCAAAAAGTGTCGAGTTGTGAGTCATTGTATTGAGATCGTTTAACGAACTAGTCCGTTGGGGTTTTCTGAAAGTTATATTTTCAGTGCTGCTGCGGTCCATTGTCAATGGTAGTAATATTATTTAGTGCAAAACAAAACAAAAAGTGCAAAAATAAATTCTCCAAAAAAAATCTTTGTTTCTCTGGTTTCGAACCACGCTATGCAAGTTTGCAATGTTCGGTCACCAACCACTGGGCTACTTAGCGCTGTATCGGTGTTGCCGAAATTCCGCGTCTAATTTCCAGACAAAAATTTTGCCGTGTCTATTCGAAGTGTGTAGGGTCCAAAGGTCAATTTCTTTGAAATATGACGAGTGCTGTCAACGGTTGTTTTGTTTGCAAAATTGACGTTATTTCACATACGTATGGTAGACAAAACACGTGAAGTTGCACTATTTTGTTTATTTACACCAAATTCATGCTTATTAATGCAGTATTAGAATGTGTAACTGGATATTCGGCACAAATGGTTTGATGACATTCAGTTTGATTTTTTGTAGAAATCTCTGAATTTTACCCACGAATAACGATATCACTCGCGAATCATAACTTTTACTTTATGTTTATGACATTTAGCACTTCATACATTTGATTGATTAAATTAAAAAAAAAAAAAAAAATGATCACGAGAATACTAAAAGTTTCTACGGGTAGGATTGTTGATGTTATAACGGGCAGACGTATCTATCTACCCGCTTCCTCGCACGTTTTTTGCTTACGATGTCATTACCATTTTCACACAAGTCACTCGCAACTCGATTCAAATCTATCGTTAGTTTACCAATTTATAATACCTAGTATTGTTCACAATATTCAGGTATACGTAAATATCGCAAATTCGATGGTCTAAAATAATCGATAGTATCGATAGCATTGATAGTGTGGCTTTTTAGATGAATACTATCGATAGTTAGGCAACACCAGTGATCACAATGTTTTAATGAATGTATTTTGATTTATTAATGTTATCATTTTAGATTACCCGATGGTGGTGTCCTACCCCCACTTTTACACCGGTGGTATAGATAAGGACCAGTTTGTGACTGGTTTGAAACCAGACAGGGAACAACATAACTCTTTTGTTATAGTTGAACCGGTAAGTTTATAAAAAATACATATTAAACATTATTTTTAGGGAGGAAATATAAGTAAATGTGTGATGAGCACGAATATATATTACTAGCTGCACCGCGCGGTTTCACCCGCGTCTTCCCGTTGGAACCTTTATCCGGGATAAAAAGTAGCCTATGTGTGAAACCGGAGTGTAAGCTATCTCCATTCCAATTTTCACTGAAATCTGTTGAGTAGTTTTTGCGTGAAAGAGTAACAAACATACATGTACATACTCACAAACTTTCGCGTTTATAATATTAGTAGATTTTTTTATTTTTTTTTACTTTTTACAGGGTAGCGTTTGACCACAAGTCACCTGATGTTAAGTGACGATGTGGTCGAAGGTTCCACGCTACACCTGGACTGGGAACTGGCTCTCAAGTGAGGCTGCCGGAACACACCGATAGGTGCACGGCGACAGATTGTTAACTCGAGGCTGGTAGCTAGCAGGCGAGCACTAGGGCATGCCCTACCAACAAGCTGTGGTTTCATCACGATTTTAACGAAACTTCAAGCTCATTTTAGGATTCGAACCCATTACTACCGCTGCACCATCTTGTCTTTTCAACCTTACATGATACTATAAAAATTAAATAATTAATTTATTGTTTTCAGTTAACAGGCATTCCATTTCACTCAGTAGCGCGCATGCAGAGCAACCTCCACATTTACGATTTGTCCGGCTTCGGCGGAAATTACAACAAATTCTCCAATTTAATTCTCCCGTTGTTCTGGGCGGAGTATGTAAGTGGCAACATTTGCTTTTTAAAAAAATATTAATAATAATCGGTCCTGACATAGTAAATGAGTAGTAGTTCAGCTTCATATAAATCGGCCGTCGCCGGTTTGAATGTGTGCGTGAGTAGCGGCACCGTGTACGCACGCACTTTTCACGCACACGCACACATAAACGAAAGGAGGCGGCCGGGGCCGCGGCCATGCACTCAGTACGGAACGCGCCGCCTATGCGTCACCGCAAGAGTAGGCAATAACTTGTCGAGTGGCCTTAGCTAACCTACTGTTCTTTATATACTGTGATCCTGATCCGTTTTTCGTGGTTTTGGATCGATGTGTCAATCAATATGTCAAGCTTTACCCCTAAAATCGTAAAAGATGCGTGAAAGAGTAACAAACACCCATCCATCCATCCATACACACTCACTCACTCAGTAGTACGGAACCTATCGAGTGCGAGTCTAACTCGCACTTGGCCGGTTTTTTAATAAAAACTCTGCTCCACTTGTGACTACTACAACTAACTCAATTTTAATATAGTTTATTATCTGTTTCAGAACCAAGAAAGCTTACCGCCTCGAATAACCTGGATGATTTATTTCATGGTAGTAATCCTACCACCACTTTCGAAGCTGATGCTAGCTTCAACTACACTTCTAGGACTCTATTTACTATCAAAAAACGTAATTTACTACACGAATATACGAAACGAAACGCTCAAAACGATTTTACTTGTGAAGAGTAAAAATGTTAATACACTAGCTAAAAATAAAATATTCTCTTACGAAAGAGAAACGTTCTTGAAACGGCCTAGCTAAATTTTTAGTTATAATAGAGCTAAATGTGTAAAATTTGGAAATAAAGACTGATATTGTACCTACTTGTATACGTTTATCTAAATTTTTGTACCGTTGTAATAATTATTTAATGTAGAAAATTTAATTCTTCGAGGTGGAATTATTTTGTTTCTCCAATAATTTTTTTTAATGATAAACTTTGTATTCGTAAATGAAATAAAATTACAATTGTAATCACTAAAATACATTTCGCTTGTTTTTTTTTTAATTCTGCTCGAAAAACGGCCATGTTTTTTTACTTTTCTGATTTGTATAATACTTACATGACAATATTTAATCAAAATTCTGTAAAAAGATTAAAAAGTTTTTTAGTGCAATTAATTAATATCTTAATGTATTTATGGGGTCTTATTATCTAGGTAATTAATTAAAATACAGGAAATTACAGAATGTATACATTGGTGTTTGCTCATTTATCTTTATTCCGGGGGATTTAGTTTGTAGCCAATTTTCGTTCCTAATATTAGTTAGAACTGTATTTTTGCTCATTTATATAGCTTTAAAATACAAAATACATTATAACTTTGAAGTGTTAGTTTGAAATAAAGTTTAATAATCATGTGCTGTTTTAATTTCCCCTTCATATCGGGAGTTTTGGTTAAACTGGTAACCCTGTACTGCAAAATAGTTGGGTTTTTTTTCCATTTGTGACTTTACACGCATTGCGTATTGCGCATTTTGCCAATTTATTTTCTGAAATTATTGATAGTTTAAGATGAGTTCCCTTTAACTTACCTATATCTAATACTTACCTACTCTTTGCGATGATTCAGGTTGATAACTTGATAATGAAACGACCAACCACGAAACAACATAGCAAACTTGTAGGAAACAATAAATGTATGATTTTGCGGCAGCGGCCTTTTAAGAGCAGTGTAACTCACTTTAATAGACTGTAATCATTTTACATTCTCATATTGCATCAATACAAACAATGCGATAGCTAATTAAATGTCTGAAATTTTTGTACTTAGGCCATCTAGCGCCGTTATCTTGCAACCATGATGAAATTCTGTCACAGAAATTGATATCATAGAAAGTAGACTATATACTAATTGATATTACTTCATAATTTACACATATGGTTAGCATTAGGAATGGGAAAGTTTTTTTTTTGTTTGGTTATGGCGTCACACGATTAGTGTATTTGCCAGTGTCAAGTATAAATATTTCAAACTCAGAGAGTTGAATCAAGTTTAAATGATCATGATAAGATGAAGGAATGAGGATAGTTTAAGTAAAGTAGTAGCGCTTTACTTAAACTTTACACGGACTTTTTTGGAGGAACTCGAAAAGTCACTCTCACAACTTTATTTCAATTTCTCATACTCGTACACATTAACGAACACATAATGGTTAATAATCCAACATTATTACACATTATCAATCGAAGAAACACAAGTTTTGGAAATAAAAACAAAATTTTCACGTTGACAACTCAATTGCCGCCAAAAAAGTCAATCAACCATGATGAAATTCTGTTCCAGAAATTGATTACACATTTGGTTAGCATTAGGAATACGAAAGTTTTTGAGTACTGACATTGACATTTCTTATCGTTTGACATTCCCTTTGAAAAGTTTGAACTCTGGAACGGAACGGAACGGAATTCAATTCAACTTGTTCTTTCATAAATTTCGCGGGGTAAGCAAAAATTGTTTTCTTCAAAGTTTTGTCGAAGTTGTTTACAGCAAAGTTGTACCATCACAATAGCTAGCTTTGTTTTAAATGAAAAGAGTTAATTAGGATAACAACTTCTGGCGTTATGTAGCTGTAACTGCCTACGTTTGTTATTAGAATCATGGATCCCAGTAAGAAACCTAGCGGTTGGATTTTGTGCCCTTCTAAAAGTTTTCCTGGAAAATATTATTATTTCAATGTGGATAATGGTGAAACCGCGTGGAGTTTACGTGAGACTGAGGTACGTAATTGTTATTTTTCACACTCCGACGCTCGAAACCTCCGTTGTTAGGAATTTACGATTAAAACTTTGCCATCGTGGGTAGTTTGTTCTGGAAACAGCTTTTAATAGGACCAATGGCATCTTGAACACAAACTGATCTCTTCATCCAAGATCTATGATCACCTAGCTAGGGTTTCCAGTAGATAATTATTGTTATAAAGCAGCTGTATGCCGCTGTAACATCGCAGTTCTCCAGACATCCCGCAGGAACCTTTTTCTGGGATAAAAAGTTGCCTATGTGTTAATCCAGGATATAAGCTATCTCCATTCCAAATTTTACTGAAATCCGTTCAGCCGTTTCAGTGTAACAAACCATCAAAATTCAAAACATTTTTATTTAATAGGATACATTGTGATCACTTTAAAACGTCAACTTAAAACTAGCTACGCCTGTTCCAACCTCCTTACGCCGGCAAAAGAACAGGCAAGAAACGCCCGGCAGCTAATTTTTTTGGCGCGATCACATTGACAATTTTATTTATCAAACACATGCTCAGAAACTTTCGCATTTTTATAACTAGATGCGCCCTGCGGTTTCATCCGTGGTTTTCCCGTTATAAATCCCACAGGAACCTTTTTTGGGATCAAAAGTAGCCTATGTGTTAATCCAGGATATAAGCTATCTCCATTCCAAATTTTACTCAAATCTGTTTAGTAGTTTTTGCGTGAATGAGTAACAAACGTCCATACATCCATACTCACAAACTTTCACGTTTATAATATTAGTAGGATTTATATGATTAATAATGATAGGCGAGGAGCTTGAGGCTGATGTGCCCATATCATACTATGTAGAACATAATAAGCAATTTCCAAAATTATAATATTAGTATGATATCAACAATAGCACCTTTCTTTTACAGAAAAAGTCTTTAAAAAATCCTACTTTACATAAAGTAGATACGTCTCACTGCTACCCTGAGCCTACCAGCCCACCAGTGGACAACACTGGGGTATTGGGTGGGCCTACCGTATCTAAACAACCAGCGGTAGAGCCCATAATATACCCTAGACACGTCAGTTCAAATAACTACCCAAATAGACATATCTCGGCCAATGTTAGTTCGTTCATGATTCAACCTACACATATGTTTAGCCAGTCAAATTTCCCTAAACCGGCACCACCACTCCAAATTCAAGTCCCAATGCTCATCGGTTCAGATTTCCGACACAACACACCTCAAATTTTGATGATATTTATGAACCAAGACAGTTCACATAGCCAAGTCGCGATTGAGGAACCGAAAGAAGTGGCCAGTGCACCCATACAACAAAGTTTTTCGGAAATGGAGCCAGAGAGAGAGCTTTTCATGCAATATGGCACAACACCGCTTAGTCAACGCTTTGTTAACTATGAAAAACCAGTAATTAACATTGATAAATTATCGCTCAATAAATCCCATGAGTCATCTACTCCTTATAAATCAGACCGGCCAGCATTTCCTCACAACCTATCTAATGTAAACGCTTGCAATGCTTTCAGAAATGAATCTTGCATTAAAAATCAATCAAAACCTCTAATTCGTGAACCAATGCTCAAAGCAACACCAGAGAAAAGTTTGCATGCTAATTCAAACATATTTGCACAAAATCCTGTGCCAAAGTCAAACTTGTTTTTACCAAGTCCTCTGCCAAAGTCAAACTTGTTTGTACCAAGTCCTCTGCCAAAGTCAAACTTGTTTGTACCAAGTCCTCTGCCAAAGTCAAACTTGTTCGTACCAAGTCCTCAGCCAAGGTCAAACTTGTTCGTACCAAGTCCTCAGCCAAGGTCAAACTTGTTCGTACCAGGTCCTCAGCAAAATTCAAACATGTTTGCACAAAGTCCAGTGTCAAAGTCAAATATGTTTGCTCCAAGCAAATCGCAAACAAATATGTTTAATCCGAGAATAAGTCCAAATGACAATAGAAACATTGACAATGCCACTCAAGAATCATTTCCTGTAGATTCATCCAAACAGTGTAACCGAGAAATATTGAAGCCTAACTTTGAAATCGACCCTCGTAAACTCCAGTCTGCCAAGGAAAAATCAACCCTAAGTCAAAACAGTAATGCTCTTTTCAAAAGCCCAATCAACGCACAGAATCTAAACAAAATCTCATACGATGAAATGATCACAAGTGACGACAAAAGTTACAAAGAAAATTCAACCTTAATACAGGATGTTAGTAAGCTTCAAATTGGTACAATGACGACAGATGAAGAACCTGATATGAAAAGCTTGCATGAAAATGATCTTAGGAGAATTCTGATGGCAAAGAAAAGGAAACCTGATGATTTTGGCAACACAGATGCTGTTGAGGGTAAGTAGTTAAAACAGTTCTTTTTGCACCGAGCAGTTTGATGGAGGGATCAATCAATCAATAATCATCAGCCTTTCACATTCCCACTGCTGGGAATCTGGCCTTCTCTCAGCGAGAGAGTATGGGCTGTAATCTACCACGCTGGCCCAGTGCGGGTTGGTAGATGTCGCATGCTCTTGAATGTTGCAGTTCTTGGACATGCCGGTTTCCTCACGATGTTTTCCTTCACCGTTTTGAGCGATGGCAAAGCCGCACATAACTTATTAAGGTTAGGGTAGGTTAGGATGGAGGGATACCGAGTTTAAATCCCAACTTGGCCCTGCAGTTTCACCTATGGTTTTCCTTCATCCCGCAGGAACCTTGTTCAGGGATAAAACCAAGATGTAAGCTATCTACATTCCAAATTTTATCCAAATCTGATCAGCCATATCAGTGTGACAAAGTATCAAACATCAGTCAGAAACTTTCGCATTTTCAATACTACCCTGTACCCTGTAGTACCCTGCGTTTCACCCGCGTATTCCCGTTATCCCACAGGAACCTTTTTCCGGGATAAAAAGTAGCCTATGTGTTAATCCAGTATATTAACTATCTACATTCCAAAATTAATTCAGATCCGTTCAGTAGTTTTTGCGGGAAAGAGTAACAAACATCCATCCATCTATACTCGCAAACTTTCATGTTTATAATATTAGTAGGATATTCAAATTCGATATTTCAGGTAAAAAAATAAGGACAACCCAGCTAGACAGTCCAACAGCGGCTACGGGAAAGAAAAAGGTGACATTCAACCTGATCCCTGAAAGTTTCTCCGATCCAGTCTACGCTGAGGACTCCTCATACAATGGTGATGATGATGTGAGTATGATGATCAGGGGTCAGAATATTTATGGTGTGTAACGCTAGGATCCCGGATTCAAAGTTCAATCAATCAATCAAAACATTTATTTGCCAGTATAAATGGGTACATTGTAGGTGTTAGTACATAGTTTTAAATCGCCAAAACTGCTCCGTTAGGAATGCAAATATTAAAATTAATTAGTATTACATATTATATGACATTATTACATTTAATTATACATATTATCATTTTATTACATCACATTTATTATTATATTTTTATTGAATTACATTAATTATTAATATCATTTATATATTCATTTATTGAGTAATATGCCTTGTCAATTAAAAATCGTTTAAAATGTCTATTAAAAATGTCAGTTGACTGTAGCTCTCTTATTCTAGGTGGAACTTTGTTATACAATTTAACTCGCATACAGAATGTGCTTTTGTTGTACAATGTGGTCCTACTACTTTTTGATTTCAATCTATTTTGATGCCGTGAGCTGCTTAAATGATCATAGTCACTCAGGTTTCTCTTGACAATCATTGCCGATTCTAAAATATAAAGCGAAGGGAGAGTTAAAATCCTTAGCTTCTGAAAATAGAGCTTGCAGGAGTCAGTTTGTTGTAGCTTACATATTGCCCTTATGCATTTTTTTTGTGCTTTAAAAGCCATCTCTTTATTCGTCGAGTTCCCCCAGAACAAGATCCCATACCTGAGCGTGGACCCCACATAGGCATGATATGCATTTAAGAGTGCTTCATCATTTGCGACTTTTCTTAATAAACGTAATGCGTATGAAAATTGGCTTAGTTTTGTACAAATATGTTCGATGTGTGGTTTCCATGACAGCTTTGAGTCAATATATACGCCTAGAAATTTTGTACATTCGGTTTCATCAATATTTACACCTAGATAATTTATATTTAAAATGTCAAATTTAGAATTTTTATTCGCGAATGTCATGATGTGTGTTTTTCCAAGATTTATTTTGAGGTTTAAAGGAAACATTAATTTCTTGTCACTGCACCTCCAACCCATTAGCACTATACCTCCAACCCATTAGCACCGTACCTCCAACGCATTACCACCGTACCTCCAGCCCATTAGCACTATACCTCCAACCCATTACCACCGTACCTCCAGCCCATTAGCACTATACCTCCAACCCATTAGCACCGTACCTCCAACCCATTAGCACTGCACCTCCAACCCATAAGCACTGTACTTCCAACCCATTCACACTGTAAAATATGTTGCAAAGAGTGTGGTGATTGTTGTTCCAATTCTGATTTGTATAGTTTAAACTAAATATCAAATATCGGGGACAATTGCGCACAAATTGAGCTAGCCCCAAATTAAGCTCGAAACTTGTGTTACGTGTACTAGACAACGATATACATACTTAAATAGAGAAATAAATACTTATATAGATAGAAATATCCAAGACTCGGGTACAAATATTCGTGCTCATCACACATGTTTGCCCTTACTGGGATTCGAACCCGGAACCGCTAGCTTCGCAGGCAGGGACACTACCAACTCGACTACCGCGTCGTCTTTACCTCAAACCCATTCGCACTGCATTTCAGGTCACCTACAACGAAGAAGTCACCACATCAACGCAGTTGTACAATCTCGCGTCACCTAATAGAGGTGACAAGTGGTACGCTGTCGTCGACACCGATATTCTAATCGAGGAAATCGAGCTTCTGGAGAATTTTGTTGGGCTAGGTAAAAAATATGCAGGGTGTAATGTAATTCCCCTATAAGGCCGGTGAAAAAAAATATCAATTTTTATATTAATCGATTATTTTTTTCTTTTAATCGATTTTAAATAAATCGGTAATTTTACTTGCTCTCTTTTTTTAAAGTAAAAAAATAAGATATTGGAGATAAACCAATGCCAAACAACAAAATAGCCAAACTACACATTGCAATCGAATTTTGCAAACAGCTATGCGATGAATGAAAAAAAAATGCAACTTTTCGACTATTTTTTATTTGAATAATCGATTTATGTTAAAGAGATAAAAGTTGATTATTTTTGAACCTTTCTAGTTTCTTCCCCATCGGTTGTCGGTTCGTCGAGAGATGTGGCCTGCCTATATAGGCATATCCCCATATTAAGGGTCGGCAATGTCTAATTGTCCATAGGCGACAGTGATGGCTTACCATCATGAGGCCGTCTGCTTGTTTGCCGTTCTATTCAACTTTATCATGTGTCATTTCAGATCCCAAACGTCATCTCGTCATACCATCCCAAGTAATGTCTGACACCGTCGCCCTCTCTAGAGGGGAGTGTCGCGACCGGCGCCGCCTGACACTCGCGCGACGATCACTTAGGCGTCTCGCGACACCTAACCCTCAGATCATTGGTAAGTGCCTTACACTTCGGAGACTAGTCTCGAGATTTTTTTTAATTTTCGCATTTCGTATACATCTGTAAGTAGTAACTTACAACACAATTCACCTGATGTTAAGTGACGATGCGGTCGAAGGTTCCACGCTACACTTGGACTGGTAACTGGCTCTCAAGTGAGGCTGCCGGAACACACCGATAGGTGCACGGCGACAGATTGTTAACTCGAGGCTGGTAGCTAGCAGGCGAGCACTAGAGCATGCCCTACCACCATGCTGTGGTTTCATCACGATGTTTTCTTCTAGGTGGTAAGGGTGGGCATATCAAGAAAAAAATACTTCGCGATAAAGTCCATGCAGGTAAAACCGCCGGGCGCTATTTATAAAGTAAATATCGGCGGACCATTGCACACAAATTGAGCTAGCCCCGAATTAAGCTCGAAACTTGTGTTATGGGTACTAGACAACGATATACATACTTGTATAGAGAAATAAATACTTATATAGATAGAAATATCCAAGAATCAGGTACAAAAAATATTCGTGCTCATTCTACTAATATTATAAACGTGAAAGTTGTGAGTATGGATAGATAGATGTTTGTTACTCTTTCACGCGAAAACTACTGAACGGATCTGAATTAAATTTGGAATGGAGATAGCTTATACCCTGGTTTACCACATAGGCTACTTTTTATCCCGGAAAAAGGTTCTGCGGGATAACGGGAAGACGCAGGTGAAACCGCGGGGCGCAACTAGTCATTTATAGATAGATCATCATCATCATCAGCCGGAAGAAGTCCACTGCTGAACATAGGCCTCCCCCCTTGAACGCCACCATGAACGGCTATTAGCCATTTGCATCCATCGGCTCTCTGCGACTCTTACAATGTCCCCGCTCCACCTAGTGGGACGCCTACCTACAGAACGTGTTCCGGTTCGTGGTCGCCACTCGAAAACCTTTCTTCCCCATCGGTTATCGGTTCGTCGAGCGATGTGGCCTGCCCATTCCCACTTCAACTTACAAATTTTGAGAGCTATGTCGGTGACCTTGGTTCTTCGGCGAATTTCCTCATTTCGGATTTTATCACGCAAAGAAACTCCAAGCATTTTTTGTTTTTTTTTATTAACAATAGGCAAGCATTTGACCCCAGTCTCACCTGATGGTAAGCATAGCTCTCTCCATGGCCCGTTGTGTGACTCTGAGCTTATTCAAAAGGCCCACAGTTAGAGACCACGTCTCAGTACCATAAGTCATCACTGGCAACACATACTGCTGAAAGACTTTTGTCTTAAGGCTCTGAGGAATGTTGGACAGATGTGTGAAAATGATATTTGTTTTCAATAACTTTCAGTGCAAACCCGCCATTATGAAGGCTCCGCCAACATCTCGACGAAAGACTCCATTTTGTATTGCTGCTTGGAGGCAATGGAGAAAAACGCTTACGTTGTAAGTATTACAAGTACCAAGTAGCTCAAAAATCTCAAATACTATTTATTTAGATACACACACGCACACACAGTCACACACTCGTTTACATACACAACACACATTTTGTAATTTTGTATTATATAAAAATAAGTCGGGTTTTCCTTCCTGACGCTATAACTCCAGAACGCACGAACCGATTTCCACGGTTTTGCATTCGTTGGAAAGGTCTCGGGCTCCGTGAGGTTTATAGCAAAGAAAATTCAGGAAAAATTTCAACAGAAAAGCGGGAAAATCTTTTTTCACATACAGCGCCATCTCTGATACATAGCATGTACTACACCGTATTCTTCAACAAATGATTGTTTGCAATTACAGATACAAGGACAAATTTATCATTTGCATGGTTCAAAAAAAAAATGTCTTCTTCTTTTATCACCAAACGAAGCCAACTGGTGGCGAAACGGAGTTCGCCGGGTTTGCTAGTTGATAATAATTTTTATTACTTACGTACAGTCAGCGAAAAAAGTAGCTGAACAAAACCAAATTTTCCGATTGTCTTTATCACCATTACCACCACCATTATTCATATAGCCTCAAGCCAAAGATGAAAATAGCGACGTGGGTACCAGGAGAACAGAAGTTCATAGGAGACAGTACTTTATTACTTTACTTTTAACATCCATCCATCCTTCCATACATACAAACTTTCGCGTTTATAATATTAGTAGGATAGAGGATTTAGGTAATCCAATAGCGCGCTGTTCGATTACCTGAATAAATTAAATTAAATTAAAAACTGAAATCGCACAAAAAAGTTTAAAGTTCAACTCGTGAACGGGTGCTGCTTGTGGGGTCTGGTCTGCTTTGGTTGTGATCCCGCAACTCGTTAGTATTCATGTTCCCATATCCCAATGTGTACAATCAAACAAGTGAAATCTTATTAGTAAAGCTAATTAAAAAATATCGGATCATTAGATGACAAAAAAGGCTTGGGATTTTAGTGAACTTGCTCCAATTCAATCAATTAGTAATGAGAATAAAATTGTCAATGTGATCGCGCCAAAAAAATTACCTGCCGGGCGTTTCTTGCCTGTTCTTTTGCCGGCGTAAGGAGGTTGGAACAGGCGTCGCTAGTTTTAAGTTTGACGTTTTAAAGTGATCACAATGTATCCTATTGAATGAAGTACTATTGGCTATTGGCTTCCCCACGCCATCTGTCGGTTCGAGCGAGCCGCCCTCCGCCACAAGTAGATCAACATTTGGAACTAGATGGCGCTTTATACAACCGTTAAAACACGCAAGCGTTTGGTTCCGAGATTTTGTATGGAGAGCTCGGCCGACAGGTTTTTGTTAAGATACCTGTTATCTTGCTGAAATTTGGTTATTTTTAAACCGTTTCTGCTTGCTTTAGGGCGATGCGAAGCGTGTATTACTGTATTATAATAATAATAATAAATAATAAATATCGGGGACAATTGCTAGCGATGGGCGTTTTCGGACATTTTCGACATCGATGCGCACCGGCATCGGAGATCCGGCATCCGATGCGGGCATCGTTATTTGGCATCGTAACGAAGTGTTGAGTTGTAGGGATGTGACTTGGAGAGGAAAAAATCGATTAATAAATAATCGATTTTTATCTCTTTAAAATTGTATTAAATTAAATACTTAAATAGTATTAATGTTGTGACTTGTGATGAAGAAACTTTCTTAATATATAATTTTATGAATCTTCATCATTACTCTCTTCATGAAGGTAATGCTGAATTGCTGATGATTAATAAATTTGTAGTGTTTAAGAATTCACACAATTATTGATATGTAGGGTATTTGTATAAAAAAGTCAGTCTGTCGTTGAGCATTAAACGGTTAGAAGCAAACGCTTACTTTTATTTAAAATATCCTCAAACAGGACATTTTTGGCGACGAAGTAGTAATCCGCGTGTGTACCGGGTCTATTTGAAGTGTTTTCCACGTTTTCCGACATAATTGTGTTGAAATTACGTGGTAATGTCGGGCCCCGTGAGCGCGATGTTCGGCGGCAGTCTCATGTTCGATCACCGCGCACAAGAGTGGAGCATATTCAAGAGTCGTTTTAACCAGTATTGCACAGCGAATGATATTGACGGCGTGACGGATAAGGCTGGTATAAAACGGAAGGCATTATTGCTCACTGCGTTGGTGGAAGATACCTATTAATAAAATAAAATAATAATTTGTTTAGGGATGTGACTTGAAGGGAAAAATCCGAAAGCTCAAGCTCATTGTAGGATTCGATCCCACGTCCTACGGATCGCATGTCGACGTCACTACCACTGAGCCATCATCGCTATAAACTGATGATGATGATGATGAATGTAATTTTTGTTACATTATTTTTTCAGGTGTTGATAACAAACGACGAAAACCTGCAAGCCCAAGCGGGCTCCCTCAAGATACTTTGCTACAACTCGCAGCAAATCAAAGATGGCTTCGTCAAACAACCGGAAGTGCATTTTGACATTGAAAAAATCAAAATCTCCATCACGAATGTGCCGGAAAATGTAACAGAAAACGAATCGAGCCACATTTTCAAAGATAAATCTGATTGTAACATCGCAAGTACTATAAATTCAATTCAAGACAACTGTAGTGGTAGTACGCATAGTATAGAATTCCCTTTCAGTTCTAACGATTTATTGAACGTGAGCAAAGCCGGGGGGAACAACAATACCAAAAACAGTAAAGCCTTGACGAAATCTAATTCAAAAGAAAAACTCGCTCTGTTCCAAATCCAAAAAGACGTCGCAACCAACTCTGGTCAAGTCAAGAAAATACAAACTACCCCCATTGAAGAAATACGCAAAAACGTTCCGAGTTCAAACGAAACTGCGCCGTTGCATTATCAAAATAAAAATTTTAGACTTGAAAATTTGTCGGAAACTTGTCAAAATACAAATTTGGTAAAACAATTTCAAAACAATGCCCAAAGAAAGGAAGAAAAGCATATAAAAAAATTGATAACAAACGAGTCCCAAAATAAATCCGTTTTCAATAACGACGCACAAAGTTTCAAAAAAGCAGCTCCAAAGAAGTCTATTTTTGAGATAGACGGAATTGAAGAATTAAAAACCAGCCGTAGTCAAATGAAGACGTCTATTTTCGACGATAACTGTAGAACAAAACCTCTTAATTTCGCAATCGAAAAGTACAACAACGAAGTTGGCATGAAAAAATCTATTTTTGATATCGAGCAGCGTTCAAGTAAAGGAATTCCAACGAAACCTTCCATATTCGAAAACCAAAACAAGAAAAATAACGAAACCTCATCGAAAACGTCTGTTTTCGAAAACAAAGAAGTTCAATTGAAACAGTCTATTTTCGAAAACAAAGAGCCTCAATCGAAACACCCTGTTTTCAAACAGCGTCCAAGTAAAGAAATTCCAACCAAACCTCCCTTATCCGAACACCAAAACAAGAAAAATAACGAAACCTCATTGAAAACGTCTATTTTCGAAAACAAAGATGCTCAATTGAAACCGTCTATTTTTGATTACGAAAACAAAGATGTTCAGTTGAAACCGTCTATTTTCGAAAACAAAAAATACGAAAACAAAGAAGTTCAATTGAAACCATCAATTTTTGATATCAACGAGACAAGCAAGCAGCCAGTGTTGCCCGCTAAAATAAATAAAGTGAACTTGGAAGAATATTTCAAGAAGTTCCGCGCAACGAACGAGAACTTAGAAGATGTTATAGAGAAGAGAAGAGAAGAATTGTTTTGCAGTTTCGAACAAGTTATGGAAGAATGTTTGTCACAAGTATTACAGGTTAGTTTTATATCTACACACACACATGCACATGCATAGCACATGCTGAAACTGCCCTATTGCCCTACAATTAATTAGATATGTAACTGGAACCTAGGATAAGTCTCTGTGTAGTGGCAATAAATGGATTTTTTATTTTTATTTATCTATACTAATTAAGTAAAAAAATCGATTTATCAATAATCGATTTTTCATAATTAGATAGTCGATTATTAAAAATCGATTAAAAGAAAAAAATAATCGATTAATATAAAAATCGTGTAGGGGCTGCTGCCACACCGAAATGATAACTGCTGTTATAAGATGGATTTGTATATTTTGACACTAAAGCTTATTTTAATGACATGGATGTTGATGAGTCGCGGCGTGAATGCGAACTGACGCGCTCGGTTGAGTAATCGATGCAGTAAAGTAATAATGCTGCATCGACACTCTGTACGGTGCGGTGCTACGGACCGTACAAATCGATTATTTTTTTCACATCCCTATTTCACCCTCGTCTTTTCGTTATCCCGCAGGAACCTTTTTCCGGGATAAAAAGTAGCCTATGTGTTAATCCCGGGTATAAGCTATCTCCATTCCAAATTTCATTCAGATCCGATCAGTGTAGTTTTTGCATGAAAGTGTAACAAACATCCATCGATCCATACTCACAATCTTTCACGTTTATAATCTAACTAGCTGTTCGCGGCGGTTTCACCCGCGTGGGCTACAGCTTTATGCATGCAAAGTCTCAGCCTGCTCGGTTTAAAATTGACCAAGTTTCATTCAAACTTTCATCCCCTATTTTATCCCCTTGGGGGTAGAATTAATCAAAATCCTTTCTTAGCGGATGCCTACGTCATAACATCTACCTGCATGCCAAATTTCAGCCCGATCCGTCCAGTGGTTTGCGCTGTGCGTTGATAGATCACTATGTCAGTCAGTCACCTTTAAGTTATATAATTTATTTAGATAGAAGAATATGTAAAATGATCTAACTTAAGGATTTAAAGTAGTTCCAGGACCCGTAATTTTTTCTAACCTGTATTTTTTTCTCCCAGATGTCACCTGTGTCACCTAAATTGACACCTCCGTGGACACTGCTCGAGGGTTTGCAGTGCATTTTTGAACTGTACGGTTACAATGCCACTGTGAGGACGATTGTGAACTTAATGGGAGAGCTTTTAAGTGCTAAAGAGGATGGAGCGAGCGGTCTGATAAAACTGATCGCCCTCGGATTACTGCTCTTGCGAGATTTAAAGGTAATTTAAAAAAAAAACTACTAATATTGGTGTCGAGCGATGGTGGCCGAACGGTCAGGCGTGCGACTTACAAGACGCCGACACCGAGTTCGAATCCTCCCGCACCTATGACTCAATAAGTTATGTGCGGATTTGTCATCGCTCAAAACGGTGAAGGAAAACATCGTGAGGAAACCGGCATGTGCAAGAACTGCAACGTTCAAGGGCATGTTATATCTACCAACCCGCACTGGGCCCGCGTGGTAGATTACAGCCCATACTCTCTATCTGAGAGAAGGCCAGAGTCCCAGCAGTGGGAACGTGAAAGGCTGATAATGATGATGATGATGAATATTGGTGTCGATTCGGTTTTGCATTCTCTAAAACTAAACTAAGCTTGACAGGTCTAAGAGTAATGTTGTCCTTTCTTTACTTCAGTGGTTAGAAAAAGACAGCAATACTATAAATAGGGGATGAAAGTTTGTATGGAACTTTGTCAACTTTACACCGATCGGGCTGAGACTTTGCATGGATAAAGCTGTAGGCTGTAGCCCACGCGGGGAACAGCTCGTTGTCTATAAAATGTTTCCTTCCAGGATTGCGTCCATACTTCCCTATCGGACACATTAGCGGACACAGAACTCGCGCTGGAATCGATCCTGCGAAGTGTCACGACGCAGGAGACACCAGTGGACCTCCAACCCGACAAGCCACCGACGTTCTGTCGCAGCGACATTGTAGATGACGACCAGAATAGAAGACGAAACTGTAAATATCATTTATTTATTAACTAGAAGCACCCGCGTCTTCCCGCTATCCCGCAGGAACCTTTTTCTGGGATCAAAAGTAGCCTATGTGTTAATCCAGGGTATAAGCTATCTCCATTCCAAAGAACATTGACATATCGATCCAAAACCGCGGATAACGGATCAGGATCGATTATTAATTTCAGGCGTTAGATGACAAACAAGCTTGCTCCAATTCAATCAATTAGTAATAAGAATAAAATTGTCAATGTGATCGCGCCAAAAAAATTACCTGCCGGTCGTTTCTTGTCTGTTCTTTTGCCGGCGTAAGGAGGTTGGAACAGGCGTAGCTAGTGCACAATGCATCCTACTTGTATAGGCTAGATAGATGTGCAGCGGCTACCACCCCTTCCCGCGCCCCGTGCCCTCTCCCCTTTCCCTTCCCCCGCCGTTGGGTCGCCATTCTGAATCGCGCGCCCACGCATACAAGTCGACCCTTGACCCAATGAACTGTGAATTTGTGCGGTCCCCTGTGTGTTGTGTCCCAAAACTAGTGCACCCCCTGGACCAGGACTGACGACCTGCGGTACGTACCCTATTCCTTTAATGGTTTGGTGACCACCAAAAGTTCACCTGGTAGCAGAGCTGCGATATTTGGCTTCCACGCGCCTACACTACTGAATAAACCAATTTTTGACTTTTAACTTTTGGGATTGTAGTGAACTTGCTCCAATTCAATCAACTTGTATTATGTTTCAGATGTCAAGAAACGTTCAGTAGTGATCGAGTATTTGAAGAAGAACTGCCCCGAATGGGCCAATTATGATGAGTCTTTGGAAGATGCGAAATCGAAATCTTACTGGGGACAGGTTAGTTTTTTTTACCAAAATAAAGTAACGCACCAATAACGCGAGCACATGTGAAGGACGGCACGTCGCATGCCGTCTTTCTCCCACACTATAAAAGTGCGATCGGCCCCGGCGCGCTCAGTAGTCGCATGCGTGCGCCGCGCTGCGTGGTCGCGCGCGTGCGCTGCGCAGTGCGCATGTGGCCACTACATACCCTATGTCACTTTTATTTTAGTATTTACACGGTACCGTTTGACCACAAGTCACCTGATGTTAAGTGACGATGCTGTCGAAGGTTCCACGCTACACCTGGACTAGGAACTGTCTCTCAAGTGAGGCTGCCGGAACACACCGATAGGTGCACGGCGACAGATTGTTAACAAGAGGGTGGTAGCTTACACATACACATCATCATTATCAGCCTTTCACGTTCCCACTGCTGGGACTCTGGCCTTCTCTCAGAGAGAGAGTATGGGCTGTAATCTCCCACGCGGGCCCAGTGCGGGTTGGTAGATGTCGCATGCACGCGAATGTTGCAGTTCTTGGACATGCCGGTTTCCGAGCGATGTTTTCCTGCGCCGCTTCGAGCGATGGCAAATCCGCACATAACTTATCAAGTCATAGGTGCGGGGCCGAGAGGATTCGAACTCGGTGTCGGCGCCTTGTAAGGCGCACGCGTTACCGTTCGGCCACCAAACACATATACATGCGCTTGTTTAATTATTTATTTTGACGTTTCAGATTTACAAAGACTCTAATATAGTACGGACCCTCGGCAAAGATTTGAATTTACTAAAACTGAACAAACGTAAACCTATGACGATAAACAAAACTCCCGATGGATCCAAAACTATTGAAAATAACAACATCAGTGATCCAAAACGAAAAGAAAACGAAAATTCTTACGAAAACATCATTGTTAAACACAACTCAGTGCAAGACAGCAATAACAATAAAACTAGACTTGAAACTAGCGCACAAGTCCACATCAAAAACGATTCAGCAATAACGAACAATGTCGAAGAAGTATCACCCAAAAAATCGAATGGAAAATTCTCAGCGCTTAGACTTATCAGAAAAGTTGATAATAAACCTAAAACTGATACACAGAAAGACAATTGCAACGCCAAAAATGCTGTAATCGAAGAAACAAATAACAGAGCTGATGCTAAACAGACTGAACCCAAAATAGTAAGATTGATTGATAATAACAAGCTGGTAATAGAAATGAATAACAAAGATCAATCTCAAAAATGCTCTGATAACCCAATTTTTGATTTAAATCAATCACACGGTCACACTTTTGGCACCGATGAAAAAGCTGGCCCGAAAGTGGTGAGAAATGTGCAAGTGATAGCTGAGTTTGAAAAGAAATTGCAGCTCAAACGTATGCCGTTGGATTTGGAAGAGCTTGACTATTCAAGAATATCTGAGGATGAAACTCTAAATATTGAATTCAACGACAATACTGACATATCCATGAATGTAGACGATGGAGGCGAAAGGAAATGCAAAGAAACAAACTTTGACACTTGTTCCGACATCAAAAACCAAAGAAATGATCATTTAAACTACAGGGACTCATCTAAATATGACATGTCACAATTTGACAGCTCCGTCAACGAAAACACAAGTCACGTCACAAACAACGCTAGCTGTTCGATGAGTTTCGACAACTGCGTAACGAATGACACTGACGTTTACGCCAGAAATGACAGTCAGAAAAACGGCGAAAACTTTGACAAAAATGATAATTTATCACCGACAAATGATAACATTTTCACTTCGGATCGCATAGATTGTTACGCGAAAAGGAATGACGTTTACGCGTCAGATTACGCGGGGGCGGATTACACGAGCTTTGAGACGAGCAACGAGATTTACGCGGTGAATGATGATTACGCAAAAGTTGCGAGTAAAGATGACACGAATGATAGCGGGTACGAAAATGATAGTCTCCAAGCTTACTCGTTGGTGAAATCATTTTTGTACGAGCTAAACGGATCATTTCAATTGGTGCATAAGTTTATGTAAGTATATTCTATTTTTTTTATGTACGCAAATATTTTAATGGATCAAAAATAGAAGTTTTTTTTTTACTATTTACAGGGTAGCGTTTGACCACAAGTCACCTGATGTTAAGTGACGATGTGGTCGAAGGTGGCGCCTCGCTACACCTGGACTGGGAACTGGCTCTCAAGTGAGGCTGCCGGAACACACCGATAGGTGCACGGCGACAGATTGTTAACAAGAGGGTGGTAGCTAGCCAGGCGAGTACTAGAAAATACCCTACCACCAAGCTATGGTTTCATCACGATGTTTTCCTTCACCGAAAGCTCAAGCTCATTGCAGGATTCGAACCCACGTCCTACGGATCGCAAGCCGACGTCACTACCACTGAGCCATCATCGCTATGTGATTATCACAATTTTATATACTAGAAACAAAAATGAAAATTACTGTACCCACTACTAGGCTCCATAAAGTTAGCAACTTGTTCAAAGGTCAATGTGTACGCTTTTTCAACAAAATCCCAAGTGAAATTCAAGACTTGTCGATAGCAAAATTTCAAGTCAGTATAAAGAGAAATCTTATTAGTAAAGCTTATTATAAAATGAGCGATGGTGGTCGAACTTAGTGAACTTGCTCCAATTCAATCAATTAGTAAAAAGAATAAAATTGTCAATGTGATCGCGCCAAAAAAATTACCTGCCGGGCGTTTCTTACCTGTTCTTTTGCCGGCGTAAGGAGGTTGGAACAGGCGTAGCTAGTTTTAAGTTGACGTTTTAAAGTGATCACAATGTATCCTATTGAATAAACATTATTGAATTTTGAATTTTGAACGGTTAGGCGTGCGACTTTCAAGACGCCGACACCGAGTTCGAATCCTCTCGGCTCCGCACCTATGTTTTAATAAGTTATGTGCGGATCTACCATCGCTCGAAACGGTGAAGGAGAACATCGCTTGGCAACCGTCATGTCCAAGAACCACAACATTCGCGTGCATGCGACATCTACCAACCCGCACTGGGCCCGCGTGGGACATTACTAGGATTACTTTACTAATAAGATTTCTCTTGCAAGTTGAAGTGGCAATGGGCAGGCCACATCGCTCGACGAACCGATAACCGATGGGGAAGAAAGGTTCTCGAGTGGCGACCACGAACCGGAACACGTTCTGTAGGTAGGCGTCCCACTAGGGGGGAGCGGAGACATTGTAAGAGTCGCGGGGAGCCGATGGATGCAAATGGCTAATAGCCGTTCATGGTGGCGTTCAAGGGGGGAGGCCTATGTTCAGCAGTGGACTTCTTCCGGCTGTTGATGATGAAGATTTCTCTTTACTGATCTAGACTAGACTATCTTTGTACCAAAACTGAGAGCCTGAGATATGACATAAGCTACTTTTTATCGCGATAAAGTGTAGCCCACGCGGGTGAAGCCGCGGGGATCAGCTAGTATGAGTATAGATGTGATTTGTCTGCGTTTCAGAGAAGGTAGCATTCAAGAAATTCGTGTAGACAAACTGTCGAAGGGCAAACGTAAGGCGCTGCATTTAAAGGCGATATCCGCACACGCGGAGCTGGATAAGATCATCGGCATACTAAAGAGGTAATCTAAATATATATAACTCAAAGGTGACTGACTGACTGACATAGTGATAAAAAAACAATCATAATTACTGATTTGAAACACATTTGGAAAATCGAGAACGATCAGCTACTTGTGTCGCTGACTGCACCATCAACATTTTATAGCGATGGTAGCTCAGTGGTAGTGACGTCGGCTTGCGATCCGTAGGACGTGGTTTCGAATCCTACAATGAGCTTGAGCTTTCGGTGAAGGAAAACATCGTGATGAAACCATAGCTTGGTGGTAGGGTATTTTCTAGTACTCGTCTGGCTAGCTACCACCCTCTTGTTAAGAATCTGTCGCCAAGCACCTATCGGTGTGTTCCGGCAGCCTCACTTGAGAGCCAGTTCCCAGTCCAGGTGTAGCGTGGCGCCATCTTCAACCACATCGTCACTTAACATCAAGTGACTTGTGGTCAAACGCTACCCTGTAAATAGTAAAAAAAAAAAAAAAAAATTCATTTATGCTGTAGTAGCATTTGTCGATTAAAAACGTTTTTAAGTTATTTAAAAATACGCGATTTTTTGTTCAGATTTTACTCAGGCATTCCAGAGTGATGCTTAAGAGGTTATTAGACTTTACTAAATTTAGTAGCCTAAATCAGAATCCAGAAAAGGAACGAAAGCTATTAATCACACTGTTCTAAATGTAGTTACTAAATCAGTTGCCTGCTGAAACGCAACAAAGGCGCACGTTTTACTAATGTAAATAAAATGGCTCCAGTGCTGTCCAAAAATCAAAAAATGGGCCTCGCCGTGGCTATGGCTGTTGGCTCAATCAAAATAAAGAAAAAAAGAGAAAGACGTGGGTCAAGGAATATTTATTACTGCGCGACAAGTACCAATGGAAGTTCGTGATAGCAGCAGTCAGTCGACCGATAATAGGGGCTGATTTCTTGCATCATCACGCACTCACGGTCGATCTTCGCGGTCGTACTTTACATTCTCTTTGCGCACCGACTGAAGCGTCTGAAGCGACTAAACGCGATCGCACCTTCCTAAATTCGATTCTAATTAGGTTCCTAAATGATTTAGTGAGTCAGTAGCCGTACTTTTTCCTAAATTTAGAAACCTACCTTCCTAAATGCGATTGCATTTGTCTGAATTTAGTAACTGAATCATTTAGACGACTGAATTTAGTAAAGTCGAATAACCTCTTTACTAACGACGAGTATCACTCGGGAATGCCTCATTGAGAGGTTTGGTTCGTTCATCAATCGCTCGTCAACCACTATGTAGCACGAGCGCATTACAAAAATCCCTAAAAATTACATCAAAATCGGTTACCGCCGATCGGCACTCGGCCGATGTTAGCCGAAGCTCGGAACAAAACGCTTGCGTGTTTTAACGATGTACAATGCCACCTAGTTACAAATTTGGCAACTTTGGCGCGTTCAAACAAAATGTAGAAGAGGCTTGTTTTTTTTTCTTATGGCGTCACACGATTAGTGTATTTGCCAGTGTCAAGTATAAAAAATTTCAAACTCTGAGAGTTGAATCAAGTTTAAATGATGGTGATGGTCATGATGACGATAAGATGATGGGATGAGGATAGTGTTTAAGTAAAGTAGTGGAGCTTTACTTAAACTTTACACGGACTTTTTTGGAGCAACTAGAAAAGTCACTTGCACAACTTTATTTCAATTTCCCACACTCGTACACATTAACGAACACATAATGGTTGTTAATAATAATAATCCACCAATATAACACATTAGCACTCGAAGAAGCACAAGTTTTGGAAATTGAAACAAAATTTTCATGGTGACAGTTCAATTGCCGCCAAAAAAGTCCAAGGGGCTTGTTATTGTTGCCTAATGAAAGATATTGTGAGAAAGCGCCATCTAGTTTGAAATTTTGAAACTAGTTGTTCTGTTTGCAGAAGTTTATGTTTTTTTTTCCACTGTGTGACTTGTGACTTGTGAAAACTTGTGTTTTGCTACAAATATGTAAAAATATTGTCTATTGTCAAAAAGAGATGAAGTTTATTTCCTTAATCCTACTAATATTATAAACGTGAAAGTTTGTTAGTATGGATGGATGGATATTTGTATAACAAACATCCAAATTTCAGATTGAGATCCGTTCAGAACGGATCTGAATGGAATGGAGATAGCTTAAACCCTGGATTAACACATAGGCTACTTTTTAACCCGGAAAAAGGTGCGAGATAACGGGAAGACGCAGGTGAAACCGAAATTAATACTCGATACTGATCCGTTATCCGCGGTTTTGGATCTATATGTCATGTCATAATATGTAATTTTAGTACTAGGGCTTGACATATTGCTACTAAAATGATATATTATGACATGACATATCGATCCAAAACCGCGGATAACGGATCAGGATCGATTATTAACTTCGGACGTTAGTTCTCATAAATATATCTGCAAGCTTCCTTGTATTTCAACTAGGTGGCGCGTTATCACTACGCGTGGAAGTGCTGAATCGCGCAAACGATATTTTCGCGTGGATTATTGAAATTGCGCGGCGGTTTTTAATGCTGGATTATTACGGTGAACGATATTTTTATCAGAAATATTTTTGTAACGTCTTATACGGCGCAAATGTCAGCGTCAAGACGTGGTTAACCAAGAGAAATCTTATTAGTAAAGCTTGTTATAAAATATCGGACTATTTAGATGACAAAAGGAGCTTGGGATTGTAGTGAACTTGCTCCAACCAATTGGACCAATTGAACCTGAATACCAATTTATTCAAGAAACACCTTAGAAAGATATTTATAGATAAATGTTTCAACACAATTAATGAATTTCTTGATAACAAATTTTATTTATTTATTTATTTGGGCATCAACACAATGTACATTAATAAAATTTAAGTAAAAAAAAACACATTGATTTACTAAGCTAAATGCCATTGCAGTTATAGATGCAGACTGCATGTACAATATGGCGGCGAAAACATATAATAGAAAAAAAAAATAAGTGGTAAAATAATTAATTAATTATTAAGTAATTTTAGATGACTATGATCTACCTATATTCTATTTTTCTTTAATTCTTTTGACATTATAATTAACATCTAAATATGTACTGATAACTTTAGTAATTGGTAAATTAATTGTATTTGTAATAGTTTTATATTTTCTATTTTTATTATCTTGTAAATTGATTTATTGAATTTATTTCACTATAAAAGTCAAAAGTCAATTTTTATTTATTCAATAGGATACATTGTGATCACTTTAAAACGTCAAACTTAAAACTAGCTACGCCGTTTCCAACCTCCTTACGCCGGCAAAAGAACAGGCAAGAAACGCCCGGCAGGTAATTTTTTTGGCGCGATCACATTGACAATTTTATTCTTATTACTAATTGATTGAATTGGAGCAAGTATATAATTATAGACCTATCTTACTTTCATGGTGACAGCATCTCAACATCTCTTTCATCTCATTTTGTACGCCAATTACGGCAAAACATGATGCTACTAAAATATAACATAACATCATAGTACCTAAATCACCTGTTTTGTACTAACTATTACTCATGTTTTATGCAAATAAATTCATCTTTATAATATTCGTATATTTAGTAGGATATTGGATCATTCTAAAAAGTTCCTAGTATTGAAACTAGATGTCGCTTCGCAGTACGCGTACAATTCCTGCATCGCGCAAACGACATTTTATGCGGATTGTTGAAGGTCGCGGACAGGAAAGCGGTCATGACCCAAGTCCATTGCAAAAATGTCTTTAATTGTATTTTTGACACGTCTTATCCGGCGCAAATGTCAGCGTCAAGACGTTTTGTTATTATGCTGGTGCTACACTAAGGTCAACGTCAAGGGAAATGTCAATGCCTATCATCGCGATAAATATTGCGTTAATTAACGCTATTAATGTGAGTGGCTAATCGCTTTCGCTGTCTGCTCACTTGGATCAAAATTCAGTATATTTTATTTAGTAAGATACAACATGTGATCACATTAAAACGTCAAACTTAAACCTAGTTACGCCTATTTTCCGGAAATCGTTTCATCCATGTGGCGATTGTAATGCCATTCGGAATTTTTGCCACTTTATTTTTCTCAATAGCTTCCTTTACCGAAAACATTTAACCATAGACAAAAAAGAAAAAGTGATAAAAAAAATAATACATAAACTTAACAACTAGAATGGTCATTAAAAATATAAATACACTAACCATTCGCGTAATTATTTTCCCATTCAATTCAATTCAATTTATTTATTTATTCAATAGGATACATTGTGATCACTTTAAAACGTCAAACTTAAAACTAGCTACGCCTGTTCCAACCTCCTTACGCCGGCAAAAGAACAGGCAAGAAACGCCCGGCAGGTAATTTTTTTGGCGCGATCACAATTACAATTTTATTCTTATACTAATTGATTGAATTGGAGCAAGTTCACTAAAATCCCAAGCTTTTTTTTGTCATCTAATGGTCCGATATTTTTTAATTAGCTTTACTAATAAGATTTCTCTTGTTTGGTTGTACACATTGGGATATGGGAACATGAATATTAATGAGTTAACATTTTTTTATGCTAGCTGTTCCCCGCAGTTTTACCAGCGGGGGCTACAGTCTATCGCGATAAAAAGTATCATATGTCCTTCCTCAGGGTTCAAACTATCTCCGTACCAAATTTCATTTAAATCGGTTCAGTAGTTTAAGCGTGGAAGCTACACAGACATACAGAGATACTTTCGCATAATTATAATATTAGTAAGGATCTGCAAGCTTCCTTGTATTTCAACTAGATGGCGCATAACCACTACGCGTGGGAGCGCTGAATCGCGCAAACGATATTTTCGCGTGGATTATTGACGTTTGACGTCGGTTTTGACGGTTTAAAATTGGACATGTAAAGAATTATATATTTTTTGTTACGTCTTATACGGCGCAAATTTCAGCGTCAAGACGTCGTTAATGTTCATGTTTCCATACATATCCAAATGTGCACAACCAACCAAGAGAAATCTTATTAGTAAAGCTTATTATAAAATATCAGACTATTTAGATGACAAAAAGCCTGGGATTGTGGTGAACTTGCTCCAGTTCAATCGATTAGTAAAAGAATAAAATTATAAATGTGATCGCGTCCAAAATAATACCTGCTGGGCGTTTTTTCCCTGTTCCTTTGCCGCCGATGTAAGGAGGTTGGAGTTCCACGCTACCACGCTACGCCTGGAAGAGGCGGAAGTTTGACGTTTTAAACCCGGTTTAACACCGGCTTTTCACACTACAAACTATGTTGAACTGTTGAAGTGATAAAAATCGATTTTTTTCCCTCCAAGTCACATCCCTAGTTTAACACCGGCTGTGCACTGCAATTGTGCATCCTTAGATTCCTTAGCTGTCTTCATCCATTCAAATTTCAATTCAAGTTCAATAATCGCTCGTCAACCACTATGTAGCACGAGCGCATTATAAAAATCCCTAAAAATTACATCAAAATCGGTTACCGCCGTTCGGCACTCGGCCGATGTTAGCCGAAGCGCGGAACAAAACGCTTGCGTGTTTTAACGATGTACAACTCCACCTAGTTAGAAATTTGGCAACTTTGACGCGTTCAAACTAAAATAAATGTAGAAGAGGCTTGTTACTGATACTCAATGAAGCATATTATGAGGAAGCGCCATCTTGTTAAAAATTTGGCAACTTTGGCGCGTTCAAACTAAATGTAGAAGAGGCTTGTTTTTTTTTTTGTTATGGCGTCACACGATTAGTGTATTTGCCAGTGTCAAGTATAAAATAGTATATCAAACTCGGAGAGTTGAATCAAGTTTAAATGATGATGATGATGATAAGATGATGGGATGAGGATAGCGTTTAAGTAAAGTAGTGGAGCTTTGCTTAAACTTTATACGGACTTTTTGGGAGCAACTAGAAAAGCCACTTGCACAACTTTATTTTAATTTTCCACACTCGTACACGTTAACGAACACATAATGGTTAATAAATCCACCAATATTAACACACATTTTGGAAATAACAAAATCTTCATGTTGACATTCTTAATCTTACATGAAAACAAAATTTTCATGTTGACAGTTCAATTGCCGCCAAAATAGTCATAGATACTTCCAGGAAGAGAGTAACGCCTCGCTTTCATAAAATAAACATTAGTACAACAAGCATAGATTATATTATTATTTATGGCTGCGTTCGTTCAGTTTGTGCAAAGCCAGTTCGGTCTTTAAATCTATGCAGTTCGGCTTCATTCAAGTATCTTAACGTCAAAGTCAAATGGAGGTAGTTCCGATTTTGGAACTAGGTGGCGCTGTACACCCTTAAAACACGCAAGCGTTTGGTTCCGACATTTTGTATGGAGAGCTCGGCCGTGTACGGTCTTTGCTAAAAAACGGATTTTAATGAAATTTGGATGTTTTTAGATTCGCATTCGGTCGCTTATTGGCGGCGCGATGCGTTATATCAAACTTGAAGTCAAATGTAGTCTGCATTTATTTATTTAGTTGATTGCTATATAAAAAACCGCCTAAGTGCGAGTCGGATTCGCGCACGAACGAAGGGTTCCGTACAGTGTTGCCACTTGCTGAACTATCGATAGTTCCACTTCCATCTAAAAAAGCCATACTACATATTGATAGGCCCTTCGATAGTACGGCTTTTTTTCCTACATATAAATAGAACTAGTTGCACCCCGCGGTTTCACCCGCGTCTTCCCGTTATCCCGCGGACTCTTTTACCGAGATGAAAAGTAGCCTATGCGTTAATCCAAGGTATAAGCTATGTCCATTCCAAATTTCATTCAGATCCTTTTAGTAGTTTTTGCGTGAAAGAGTAACAAACATCCATCCATCCATCCATACAAACTTTCACGTTTTCAATATTAGTAGGATAACAAATGACACCTCTTCCGTGTACGAAAAATATAAGCAAGCTCTTTGACAAACCACATATAAAACTTGACTTTAGTATTACCGAACTATGTAGTTTTTTTGTTTTTTTTTGTTTTGTTATGGCGTCACACTGTTAGTGTATTTGCCAGTGTCAAGTATAAAATATTTCAAACTCACGAGATTTGAATCAAGTATAATTAATGATGATGATGATGAGATGAAGGGATGAGGATAGTGTTTAAGTAAAGTAGTGGCGCTTTACTTAAACTTTACACGGACTTTTTTGGAACAACTAGAAAAGTCACTTTCATAACTTTATTTCAATTTCCCACACTCGTACACATTAACACATGCGTCAACTAGTGAACGGGTACTGCTTGTGGGGTCTGGTCTGCTTTGGTTGTGATCCCGCAACTCATTAATATTCATGTTCCCATATCCCAATGTGTACAACCAAACAAGAGAAATCTTATTAGTAAAGCTAATTAAAAAATATCGGACCATTAGATGACAAAAAAAAGCTTGGGATTTTAGTGGACTTGCTCCAATTCAATCAATTAGTAATAAGAATAAAATTGACAATGTGATCGTGCCAAAAAAATTACCTGCCGGGCGTTTCTTGCCTGTTCTTTTGCCGGCGTAAGGAGGTTGGAACAGGCGTAGCTAGTTTTAAGTTTGACGTTTTTAAAGTGATCACAATGTATCCTATTGAATAAATAAAAATTGACTATTGACTATTGATTGACTATAACGAACACTCATAATGGTTAATAATCCACCAATGTTACACATTATCACTCGAAGAAACACAAGTTTTGGAAATAAAAACAAAATTTTCACGTTGGCAATTCGATTGCCGCCAAAAAAGTCTGCTTTCCTACTTCTGTCCTAACGTCAAGCAGATGTAGTTCCGATTTTGGAACTAGGTGACGCTGTACACCCTTAAAACACGCAAGCGTTTGGTTCCGCAATTTTATATGGAGAGCTCGGCCGTGCAGTCACTTTACTAAAAAACGGATTTTATTGAAATTTGGTTGTTTTTAGATTCGCATTCGGTCGCCCATTGGCGGCGCGAGGCGTTTTATGTTTATCAGAGTTATCAGACTTGAAGCTCCGTACCATTATCTATATCTATTAAAAACGATAAAAATTTCATGTCTGTTTGTTGTATAGGAGCCGCCCCCTACCTAAATATTTATTTTATTCTGTTTTTTAGTATTTAATTTTGTTGTTATAGCGGCAACAGAAATACATCTGTGAACATTTGAACTGTTTAACTATCGATCATGGTTCATGAGATACAGACTAATGCCCGAAATTAATAATCGATCCGATCCGTTATCTGCGGTTTTGGATCGATATGTCATGTCATTAATTAATATAATAATATGTCTGAATCAGGATCGATTATTAATTTCGGTCGTAAAAAAGCAATTACGGAGTACTAAGGATTCTATTTTATTTTTCTGTGGCTGTATGGATTTATATTTTGCTTTACAAACCAGTTCAGAACTGATTATTAATTATTTAAGAAATTAACTGTAATTTATTTGTAGGTACATAATATTATATGTAATATTTTTATGAAAATATGTACATTGCGACGCACACGTCATGTCTTTCCAAAAGTATAACAAAACAAAACAAAAGAAGTAAATGAGCTGTCAAAAGAATTTTTGATTTACACAAAGGAACCTTGGCAAAACCTACGCGACGTCATTTATAAGAAAAAAAGGAGCATTTTTGGCGGCAATGGAACTGTCGACATGGAAATTTAAAAAAGTTACTAGAAGAAAATGGCGCCTGCATTTCATAAAACAACGGAATAATATGGCTTCGGTAGATTTGTGCATTATTCCAGTTCGGTCACAAGTATCCGAGACCGTAGCGCTTACATTTTACATTCTCTTTGGTCGTGCCAACTACGTGACACGTGGCTGTTGCCGATTTTGAAACCAGATGGCGCTGTACATCCTTAAAACACGCAAGCGCTTGGTTCCGTCATTTTGTATGGGGAGCTCGTCCCCTTGGTAACCGTCGCTTATACCATAATAAATCAAACGGATTTTTATGAAATTTGGATGTTTTTAGATGCGCTTCCAGTTGCCTCTTGGCGACTGGGCGTTATTATAATATTATCAATATTAAAATTAATAAGTAAATATGTGCCATCTAGAGCTACTCGGTACTCGCTACTCGGACTAGCGATGGGCGTTTTCGGATATTTACGACATCGATGCGCACCGGCATCGGAGATCCGGCATCCGATGCCCGCATCGTTATTTGGCATCGTAACAAAGTGTTGAGTCGCGTAGGGATGTGACTAGGAGATAAAAAAATCGATTAATAAATAATTGTAAAAATCGATTATTTAAATAAAAAATAATCGATTTTATTCAATATTTTTTTCCCAACTATTCGAAAAGTTACATTTTTTGTACATTGTAATAAAATTACCTAAAGTAAAAAAAATCGATTTAATTTTAGAGAGTAAGTAAAAAATCGATTTTTCAAATTTAGATAATCGATTATTAAAAATCGATTAAAAGAAAAAAATAATCGATTAATATAAAAATCGATTATTTTTCACATCCCTAGAGTTGCGTAGATCAAGATATTATGATAATAGAAACTGGTGCGAGCGTGAGCGATAAGATTGTGTAGAATCAAGAATAATAATTTCAGATTGTTAAAAAAGTTTTTATCATCCCACAATAAATATTATGGTAAAAATGTATAAAACGGGAAATAATTACTACATTCGGCCTTGTGATAAGTAACGTCACGCCATCTATATAGATTTTTAGGTTTCAAAACTTTTAATCGAGAGTAAGAAAAATATAAATTCCGCTATACATAGTAGCTACATATAAATAAAATAGATGGCGTTGAAAGATACTATGCGGTTATGACCGCATACGACCGAGACCACGATATCGATGAGGCCCGAATGCCCGATGCCGATGCGGCATCGGCATCGGCATCGAAACGACGCGCCGTTTCGTTGCCGATGCCGTGCGGCGATGCCGATGCCGATGTGTGCCGATGCCGAGCAACGCACGAGACGTTTCGATGCGCATCCGTTTTTCGATGCCTAAGGAATCGGATGCCGGCATCGGGTACTGGCATCGTTTTTCGGCATCGTTTTTTAGAAAACGGCCACCGCTAACTCGGACGGACATCATGAAACTCCTAAAGTTAGTTACGGAGAGGAGAACTGTATGAACCGTACCCCTAGTACAGGTTTTGATAGTTTACAAAAACTATAAAAGTTTTCGTCTCCATCCATTATTTTTTTCAGCGAATCTTACCGAGACTTGGAGGACCTGTAATCGTTATTTTAAATCGTTGTAATCCTATTCCAACAATGTTATTGAGTTACTTGTTGAATTTAAGCAGATCGAGTTGCCACTTTGACAAGTCGGCGCGCGGCGGTGGTAAACGTCGACGTTTACGAAAACTTTTATCGTTTTCAAAACTTGTACTAGGTTGTACTAGGTTCTTAAAAACTTCCGTAAGTTAAATGTCGTACCAAATTTCGGTAAAATTGATCTTATTGTCAAATTTTCCGTGCTAAATTTTTTATAAAACCGGCCCTAAACTTCGATCGAATAGCTTATTAGGAACTTGTGATTAAGATAATGAAAGAGACCCATAAAGTAATTATTTACTTCAAAGAGTTGTACTTACGGCCTTTCCCAATGACCGATCTGTCCACGGTTTGACATAAAGAACAATGGCCAAAACGGACCCGAGGTTGTATGAAAACGTACATGAAAAAAATTGAATTTTTTTGCCTATTAAGATTATATAAACGATATTTCACGGAAACTGTAGAAACAAATGATATTAATATTTTAATTTCGAAGTTTTTAATGACTTTTTTTAACTTACACGATGCTTGGATGTTTAGAACGGAACATAAATATTCTACCAATTTTATTGTACTTCTTTTTTATTTTTGTGAAGCTAACGTTAATCTCACACACCAAAAACTGATATGTGTCTGGCGTATAACTTTATTAAGCACGAAATTTTTAAAATAGCGGAAACTACACAGATACGTAAGAAATTATGATGACATTCGAGTACCTGTTTCGAATGAATAATTTAATATTAATATACATTGGAATAATATTTGTAAAGCACATGAATAATAAAAATAATTAAATTATAATATGATATTTATTATTTAAGTTAGTATTTAATCATTTCAGTGATATATTGACTGCAACCTCATGTGGCCTTCACAAGTTACACGAAGAAAGTGGCGCCGGCCACCATTTTGGAAATTGTGGCGTCGATATACATAATCGATTTGAAGTATGTTTCACACATACGTCACACAGCGCTGTTGCCGATTTCGGAACTAGATGGCGCTGTACATCCTTAAAACACGCAAGCGTTTGATTCTGACATTTTGTATGGTGAGCTCGGCCGTCTAGAGTCGTTAACTAAAAAACGGATTTTGATGAAATTTTGATGTTTTTTGATACGCATTCGATTGCCTATCGGTGATGCGAAGCGAGTATAACAAATTGATTAAGTAAATGTTAATTAATGACATGTCCAAGAACTGCAAGTCTGCAACATTCGAGGGAGGGCATGTGACATCTACCAACCCGCACTGGGCCCGCGTGTTAGATTACGGCGCGTACTCTCACTAAGAGAAACAGGGCCGGATTAACCCTGTCAATGCCCCTAGGCGATGCAGTTTTCGGGGCTCCTTTACGTTACCCTTTTCTCACTTTTTGAATGTAGTTTTTTTCCATCACTATTCAATTATATTCATAGTGAAAACAAATGAAAGAAAATTATGAGTATTTTTGGAAGGATACCAATTTTCAAATGAAATTTTCGTTCCTTAAAAGTTTCTGGGTGCGTGCACGGGGCCCCTAGGCAGTTGCCTAATCTGGCCCTGAAGAGAAAGCCTGAGTCCCGGCAGTGGGATCGTGAAAGGCTGATGATGATGATATAAAAAACGATACTTTGTTGATTCTTGCACTTGAGCTGCTATACTTTTCATCCGATTGCGATCAAACGCTGCCAAAGTTATTGCGAAGGTTGCATAAAACAACGGCAGAGGTTTATCCCGAGTCTTCCCGCTATCCCGCAGGAACCCTTTTCCGGGATAAAAAGTAGCCTATGCGTTGATCCAGTGTGTAAGCTATTTGTATTTCATCCAGATCCGTTCAGTAGTTTTTGCGTGAAAGAGTAACAAACATCCATTATCACAAATTTTCACGTTTATAATATTAGTAGGATGCTAAAATCGATTAACTGTACAAGTGTGGGAAATTGAAATAAAGTTGTGAAAGCGACTTTTCTAGTTACTCCAAAAAAGTCCGCGTAAAGTTTAAGTAAAACTACTTGCCACTACTTAGAATAGAATAGAATAGAACCTTTATTTGTTAAAATGTGAGTGAAACAGTTAGTAACAACAACATAAATATTGATCTGACACATTTTACCAATGAAATGGCATGCAAAAATTCAAAATCTTAATTAACTAAAACTAGTTTATCATGCTGGTTATGTCATTTATGTACAATAAAAACACTACCCTGAGGCACCCCATACCTATTTATTTTATTTTATATGCTGATTTCGAATTCTGAACTAAATTTCCACTATTTATTGACGCTATTTCTACACACTGTTGCCTGTCTTGAAGGTATGACTCAATCCATTTCAAAGGCTTCCCTCTGATATCATACTGATGAAGTTTTGTTAACAGTAACTTTTGTGACACAAAATCAAACGCCTTTGTCATGAGTCATGTCAAAACACTAACCTCTTTGACCCGGCTTGCTGCTGGGTCCCATCATATCATCATCATCAATTAATACTTGATTCTACTCTGAGTTGGAAACTGGCAAATACACTAACCGTGTGGACGCCAACACAAAAAAAAGCCCAACCTAACAAACTTCCTTGTGGCCATTAGAACTTTAGAACCTCTCCCCCCAAAAAGTTCCACACAAACCAACTAGATGGCGCTAGTAAACGAGCGGCGCTCGGCTGAATCGCGGTGACGAGATTCTCCGGCTTGACGTGGGCATCTGTCACCGATGTTTAGAAATCATACTTACCTGGCGTAGGGGACACCGTGATCAAGATGGCGGTTCCCCCAGAGCGAGGCTCTTCCATTGCACTGCGGAAGGGTTGACCTCTGCGATTATCCCTAATGTGGATAACTCGGACGCGTTATTTTTGGTAGTGGGGACTGCGTACGCGCCGTCCCCCCATATAATGAATCTATAATCTATATCTAGCTGTGGAAATTATTTCTACATGCTCACATGCCAGAAATAATTACCCATATATATTAACTTGACTAGCTGCGCCCTGCGGTTTCACCCCAGGGATGTGACTTGGAGGGGAAAAAATCGATTAATAAATAATCGATTTTATCCATGTTAAATCGATTAATAAATAATCGATTTATATCTCTTTAAAATTAATCGATTTGTAAAAAATCGATTCTTTAAATAAAAAATAATCGATTTTTTTATATAATAAGTTTTTCTTACTATTCGAAATAAATACTTATATAGATAGAAATATCCAAGACTCAGGTACAAATATTCGTGCTCATCACACATAAATTTGCCCTTACCGGGATTCGAACCCGGGACCGCTAGCTTCGCAGGCAGGGACACTACCAACTCGGCTACCGCGTCGTCAATCAAAAGTGTTTTCCATTGTCCAGTATAATAGAGAGAGAGTCAGGCGACGGTACGAGGCTGAAGGACCTCCTGGCCGCGGCAGGCGCACAAGCGTCGAACGATAAACACATCATCAAATATAGGTGAGAAAGAAATTCATCAATAACTATGTATGTAAAAATCAATTGTTTTTTTTTACTATTTACAGGGTAGCATTTGACCACAAGTCACCTGATGTTAAGTGACGATGTTGTCGAAGGTTCCACGCTACACCTGGACTGGGTACTGACTCTCAAGTGAGGCTGCCGGAACACACCGATAGGTGCACGGCGACAGATTGTTAACTCGAGGCTGGTAGCTAGCAGGCGAGCACTAGAGCATGCCCTACCACCAAGCTAAGGTTTCATCGCGATGTTTTCCTTCACCGAAAGCTCAAGCTCATTGCTATTTGCTATTTGTTAGTCTCGCTAAAACTCGAGAACGGCTGGACTTATTTGACTAATTTTGGTCTTGAAATGTTCGTGGAAGTCTAAGGAAGATTTAAAAGGTGAGAAAAATTGCCGGGAAAACGAATCCAACAATGAGCTTGAGCTTTCGGTGAAGAAAAACATCGTGATGAAACCATGGCTTGGTGGTAGAGCATGCTCTAGTGCTCGCCTGCTAGCTACCACCCTCTTGTTAAGCATCTGTCGCCGAGCACCTATCGGTGTGTTCCGGCAGCCTCACTTGAGAGCCAGTTCCCAGTCCAGGTGTAGCGTGGCGCCATCTTCGAACACATCGTCACTTAACATCAGGCGACGTGAGGTCAAACGCTACCCTGTAAATAGTAGTAAAAAAAAACTAACTAAAAATATAAAAAAAAAAAATTATTATTCTTAATTAACTAACTAACTAACTGAGATGGCGCAACGACCCAAAGTGAGTCTTGACCTCCGATAACAAAAGACGCCACTTCGGTCTGTCCCGCGCCTCCTCCCGCCAGTCCTCCACCTGGAGCTCGCGCAAATCCTTCGTGACTTCGTCTTTCCAGCGATACCTGGGACGGCCGACAGGGCGACGGCCACTCGGCCGTCCACTGTGTGCTCGTGCTGTACTGTATTATTCTTAATTATGCTTTTTTTATTTCAGACAAGTGGTCGCACAATGCCTGGAGCAAGCACAAACCCTAGAGCCAGCCCTGAGGGTTATGTTATCTGTGACCAAAGGTACCACAGACTATAAATCTTCAAGCCGGGTCAAATGAGGTTTAACATCAAACTTCTCACGCTTGAATATTTCAGGCTGATTGTAAAGTATGTAATCAGATTTTTATGTTAACAAGTTCACTACGATCGGTTTAGTTATGCACATACGCACTTAAGTTCTTACATAACTAGTACCGTATAGTTTGTGTGTTATTCACATACGCACTTAAGTTCCCACATAACTACTTAGTACAATGTAGTTTGTGTGTTATTCACATACACGCTTAAGTTCTTACATAACTAAGTAGTACCTTATAGTTTTTGTGTTATGCATATACGCACTTAAGTTCTTATATAACAGGGGTGGCCAACCGGTCGATCGCGATCGACTAGTCGATCTTGGCTATTAATTCAGTCGATCGTGGCAAGGCAAAAAACATGAGTTTAATATACCTAGTGCTCATAATTATTTATATGTAAAAAATACGTAGAACAGACAACCTGATATTCTAATCTAGCAAAAGATGTTCACAATAAAATACTACATAATTGTACTTGTATATACCGAACAAAAAGTGCAATGTGGATGAATAGGAGCCGAAGATCGGGCTTAGTAGCGTATTAGGGGAGATGTCCAGCAGTGGACTCAAACAGGTTGATTATGATGATGATGCATACATTAAACATTTCATGAAGTCTGAAGTTGGTAGATCGCATGGGATTTCTTTAGTAAATAGTAGATCTTGGGTAAAACCAAGTTGGCCATCCCTGCTATATAACTAGTGAACTGTGTTTTTTGTATAATGCACGTACGCACTTAAGTTCCTACATGACCAGTACAGTTTTCGTGTGATTTACATACACACCTAAGTTCCCAAATGGTACAATAGATTTGTTCCTAATTGGTCATATTCCTAACTCGTCATATTCCTTGATTCATCACATTCCTAACTCGTCATACCATGTAAATTTGACTGCACAAACTTATTACAGAAATCTTCTTTGGTAAATAGAACCTCCTTAGTATAGGTACATTTTAAATGAATATTTTCTACGCGGAGAAGCCTTGGTTATTTTAATGCGAAGAAAGTGTGTTTGCATTCAATATTAAGTTCAGTTTAATCATATTTAACCAAGAAATAAATATAAAAAAATTCGCGTATTCGCGATTTCATTTGACTGTACAATGACGAGTTAGGAATGTGACCAGTTAGGAAAGTGTCGAATTAGGAATATGACGAATTAGGAGTATGACGAATCAGGATCAAATCGTACAATGTAGGTTAAGTGAGTGTGTTTGTAACATACTCACTTAAGCACATACAAAAAATCTACTATAGAATATGTTAATTTTTGGGTGATACACTTAAGTTCATTTTTTATGCAAGTGAGTGACGTATTGATATTAACGTTGGTTGCGTATTTATAGTTAAGTCATTGTGTTTGTTAGTTGCGTATTTGTTAATTAATATAGTTATTTAAGTTAGTTGGGTATTGATAATAAGGTTAGTTACATAATCACCGACATGTCCAAGAACTGCAACATTCAAGGAAGGGCATGCGACATCTACCAACCCGCACTGGGCCCGCGTGGGAGATTACGGCGCGTACTCTCTCTGAGAGAAGGGCGGAGTCCTAGCAGTGGGCACGTGAAAGGCTGATTATGAGGAGAGCGATGGCTGGCACATGCGTCAACTCGTGAACGGGTGCTGCTTGTGGGGTCTGGTCTGCTTTGGTTCATGTTCCTATATCCCAATGTGTACAACCAAACAAGAGAACTCTTCTTATTAGTAAAGCTAATTAAAAAATATCGGACTATTAGATGACAAAAAAAAAGCTTGGGATTTTAGTGAACTTGCTCCAATTCAATCAATTAGTAATAAGAATAAAATTGTCAAAGTGATCGCGCCAAAAAAATTACCTGCCGGGCGTTTCTTGCCTGTTCTTTTGCCGGCGTAAGGAGGTTGGAACAGGCGTAGCTAGTTTTAAGTTGACGTTTTAAAGTGATCACAATGTATCCTATTAAATAAAAAAGTTTTGAAATTTGATGACATAAACATAAGATATCCGTATGTGTGTATTTGTATGACAAAACATATTTAAAACAAACAAGCAGTAAAATATAACTTGACTAGTTGCGCCCTGCGGTTTCAGCCGCGTCTTCCCGTTATCCCGCAGGAACCTTTTTCCGGGATAAAAAGTAGCCTGTGTGTTAATCCACAGTGTAGCTATCTCCATTCCAAATTTCACTCAAATCCGTTTAGTAGTTTTTGCGTGAAAGAGTAACAAACATCCATCCATCCATACTCACAAACTTTCACGTTTATAATATTAGTAGGAATTATCTTAATAAAATTAGTTAAATAGACTGAGAAATTAAGTATTAATTTTTGTGATTTATTTACTAGTATTAATATATAAGTATTATATTGTTAGTAGAGTCTAAAAGATAAACTAAATACATATTATATGAACGACCTCGTACATAGATTATAAACATATTGCCTATTTTCATGCCAAAATAAATATGTATAATAATACCCGCACTGGGCTAGCGTGGTAGATTACAGCCCATACTCTCTCTCTGAGAGAAGGCCAGAGTCCCAGCAGTGGGAACGTGAAAGGCTGATAATGATGATGATGAATAAATATCGGGGACCATTGCACACAAATTGACCTAGCCCCAAATTAAGCTCGAAACTTGTGTTATGGGTAGTACTAGACAACGATATACATACTTATATAGAGAAATAAATATATTTGTAGAATTAAGATAAATATAAACTACCAGCCTCGAGTTAACAATCTGTCGCCGTGCACCTATCGGTGTGTTCCGGCAGCCTCACTTGAGAGCCAGTTCCCAGTCCAGGTGTAGCGTGGAACCTTCGACCACATCGTCACTTAAGAGGACGCTGTGATAAACAATGAATCTGAAATCAGCTCCATACAAAAACGCAAGCAAGCTGACTAATGCCGAAGTTCGTATGCGCCAAAAAAGGGTTTTTTTCGTTTAAAATGAAAACTATCGTTAATTTTATAAAACTAAATCTGTAGTTCTTTGAAGAATGTGTATATATACCATACAAAAAAAGTTTCAACTCTTAAATCGGTTTTGTATGCCTGTAAAATGAAAATCTTTTTTTTAGAGGGTAGTTTTCGATCATTGATTGTCTGCTATGAAAGTTAACCAATCGTGTTATCCTTCCGACAATTTGATATCAAAAACATGATCTTTAATGCACATAAATATTAGCTCTGTATGTTTAGTGATTGCTGAGAAAAAAGGAAATCCCTGCAGCTATTATTGCCAATTCCTCGTCTTAACATCAGGTGTCTTGTGGTCAAACGCTACCTTATATGTAGAAAGAAGTTATATAGAGCTAAAAGATAGATTAAGTAAGTTTTCAGAAAGTTTATTTAATAAGTGTTGATTTTTCATGATTATAATTATTAGTGATGTAAGCGGACATTGTTATTAGTAAAATAGTTTTTTTTGTACTTCTCTCTGGCAGAGTAATAAATTGTGGTAAATATAAATAAAATCACAGAAATTTGTATTACATTTGTTTTATTTTGGATAATATATTAATTAAGTAACTAATTAATTATTGATTACACATATTACATTCTTAAATATACTGTTTTAAACTACCATGGTCAAAAACATTAGAATTAGGTTTTGTATTCTCGTGACCATGGCGCTTGCAACAGTGCCGAAATATCGAGAACTCAAACAAAAACAAATACATGGTAATTATCCCGTTATAAAACCTACATACATTCTTTCTGATAAACGGGGACACTCCCATCCCTACTAAACTTGGAAATGTGATCGCGCACGAAAAATTACCTGCCGGGCGTTTTTTGCCGGTGCAAGGACGTTGGAACAGGCGTAGTTAGTTTCAAGTTTGACGTTTAAAGTGATCACATGTTTTATCCTACTAAATAAACATATTTTGAGTTAAAGGTTGAAGAGAGAAATTTACTAGATTTCTTAATTTCCTGTCATTAATATTCTATTAAAAATCGCTATAAGATCTTAAGAGTAGAGGAATGTGATTAAATTTTAAATTACAAGTATGTAAAGTATTTTCTAGACGAAGCAAATGAGCTAGAGCTTTCGGTGAAAGAAACGTCGTGATGAAACCATATAGCTTGGTGGTAGGGCATGCTCTAGCGCTCGCCTGCTAGCTACCAGCCTCGAGTTAACAATCTGTCGCCGTGCACCTATCGGTGTGTTCCGGCAGCCTCACTTGAGAGCCAGCTCCCAGTCCAGGCGTAGCGTGGCGCCAGCTTCAACCACATCGTCACTAGATTTCACAAAAAAAAAAGCAATTTTAATAACCTCATCGCTAAGTCGATTCAAATGCGTTTGCATAAAAAGTTTAATAGCCGGGTCCACACCGGACGATCCAAGCTGCATGCGCGATCCGCGATCCTGGATCACGGAGCGTGGATCGTGGATCGTATTAGGCCGATCCAGTTTGTTGAACTGCGATCCTGAACCTACGCTCCAAGCGATCCATAGTAGGGATCGCAATATCGATACCATTTTTCAATACCGGTATTTTCGATATCGCCATTTTTTCAATTCCGGAATCCCGGGATTTTCGATATTTTCGATATTTTTACAAAAATTTTGTCTTGCTTGACATAAATCAGTTTAAACGTAAAACAAGTGTCAAGCATATATGTTTACGATAGTTTTCGACATAAATGTCATACGAATATTTGGTGTTAAGAAGTTAAAAGTAATTCAAAATAGTAATGAAAACGACAGGAAAGTGTGGAAAAGTTAAAATAACCTAAATCTGTATTCTTCACATTGTTTATTAATTTGAATTAACATCAACCTCTGCTATCAAACTAAAATAAATTATACAGGGTGATCAATCCAAATGGGTCAGTAGGGAGAAGTCAGAAACTATGCGAGATAGCGAAATCTGTTCTTAAGAACCATGGTTTCGATTTTGGATTTAATAATAATGGCATTCAAACTTTTTTTTAATCTCTCATACATAACCTTGAATCGAACCTGTCAATATTCCTTATGTAATCGCGTGCAGTAATTGTTTGTCTAATTAATCCTAAAAGTATAAGGACCAAATTTTGCTATGAAATCTTATGTAAACATTAGACTGAAATGCCGACAGATGAAATAATTTGCAAAATTTCGTCATTAATATGATTCCGGTCATCATTATAAATCACTTTATCTGAATAGACCACTTATGCATATCTTATCTGCAACGATACTAAGAATTACAAATTTCTATTATTTGAAATTAGAACGCATTCGTTCAGCGGGCGTGCCAACTAATTTAAAATTTGAAAATGGAACTTTCCTTTTCTTGGAATGAATGTTGTGTTTTGAATCAATCCTTTTCAAAACCGCTTTGTGTTAATTTTAGATAACTTAAAATAACAGCGTCAAGTCACGCAAAAGAAATTACTTCAACATTTACCATTAGTTTTCTGTGAGAGGGTTCTATGGTCGCTAACAATCCCGGTTCGCGACTGTACCATCAACAATAACAACGAAAAATCTTTCAGATTTACACCTAACATTGTTTACAAGACTTCAACTAGGTTCGATTCCCGGTTATGTATGGGAGATTTAAAAAAAGTTTGAATGCCATTATTATTAAATTGGAAATCGAAGCCATGGTTCCTAGGAACGGATTTCGCTATCTCTCATAGTTTCTGACTTCCCCCTACTGACCCATTTGGATTGATCACCCTGTATAATCAACAATTGAAACGAAAACAGACCTTCTAAGAATTATATATTATAGAACAATCCAAAATAGGTTTATAAATTTAAATAGTGACTCATAATAGGACTCCATAACACACCAATGGATTTGAAGGTCAAAAAATATATCTCATAGTCCTTAAACGCCATACACAGGTGCTGGTTATACTCTTAGCCTCTGTATAATCTGACGCAATATGTGAATTGGGTGTATTGTACCATATATATCTTCCTCGAATCAAGGTGTGCTTCGATGGTTAGTATTCGTCAAACCTACGGACGAGAAGAGTTTACAGCAGGAGAATAGGATAGGTCAATAGTTTGAAAAAAATAATTTCTCTATTGAAAAACAAAACGACCCATACTTTTCGAGATCTCACAGAAAAGAGAACATTAAAGAATTAATTAAGGTAAATTCAGCAGCCACTTCAAAATAGATAGCTAGATAGATAACGCTTAATTTCGATAATTTCGATAGTCGATATTCCGGTTTGCGAACCCTAATCCATAGGCGATCCGTGATTCAGTCGAACTCTTGCTTGAGATGGAGTCACACGTGCAGTGGCGGCGTCGAATTGCCGTGGCAGCAGTAACCTATATTTTGCTTAAGTATTTGCGCAAAAAATCACAAAAAATAAAAAGACGGATCTGGATAAAAACAATATACAAAAATCGCTTAAAATCTGGCACTCAGCTTTATGAAGAGTTAGTGTCAGATAAAGCTGAACACAATTTTGCAAGAATGAATGTTAATAAATTTGAGACATTGTGTTCGTTACTGAACAACAAGCTAAGAAAGAACGATACAAATTATAGAGATGCCATTACTGTGGGTCCCATAAACATTTAAGTTCCTTATAAAGCGATATCAGACGGCGACTTTGCGAGATATCCATGGTGACAAGGATCGCGCGAACCACACACAACCGTCTACACCGCGCGCGGCACGCAACTGAGGCACTTTTGAGGCTGGCAAAAAACCGACAACACACGGATCAGGCGCAGCAGGGATCGCGCGCTCCAATACCTGCGCATGGATCGCGCGCGGCACGTCCACACCGCCCGCACATTTGGATCGCGCTCCTGCCGCGCGCGATTGGAGCGCTATGGATCGTCCGGTGTGGACCCGGCTAATTTGACATTGGCTTTAATACTAATTATAGTAACTTCTGCACATTCATAAAAGATCAAACGTAACATGACACTTAAATGCCGTCATTCTAATAAAAAAAAACCGGTCAAGTGCGAGTTGACACGCGCACCAAGGGTCCCGTACAAACTCGTTATTTATTTGTTATTAAACTTTATATTTACGGTTTTCAGACTTTTTCCTTTACATGTGTTGTAAGGACCTTGCTTCATGTCAAATTTCATGACTCAAGGTCAACGGGAAGTACCCTATAATAGGTTTTGATTCTCTTGTGAAATCGCAAAACACGCGACATAAATGGCCATGTCTTTTGATCGCGTTAACTTACAAGTTTGATTTTTCACAGCTGAAAGAGACCTCAAGTATTTGACATGAATTTCAGTTTGATACCTCAATGCTTCTCGAGAAAAAGTCTCTTGACAGACAGACGGACAACAAAGTGATCGTACAACGGTTCCATGCTTCCTTTTGCTGTACAGAACCCTGAAAAGGAACATCATTTTCACCAACTGTGCGTTAAACCTAACCTACCGTAGCCATAACTAGCTGGGCTACGTCCTCCCTCGGAGACCTTACAGCTAACTTCATCGTCACAGCTGAAGCGGACGTGGCACATTTAGCGAGAAGAATAAACGGAGCACCGTCTCTAAACACACCACAAGCACGTATCTCTTTCACAGCATCCCCTAATATCGCTTGCTTAGGAAGGCCTAGATGCTCACAGAACGCTTTGCATGCCTCGTTGACATCGTTCTGCGGCAGCACAAACGTATCTAACACTTCTGGAACGTTGGAAGCTCGTTCCCAACTCTGTTCAAAGTCATCGTTCCCCGGTCGGATCCGAATCTGATCTGCAACATCAATGTCGAAGTCTTCCAGGGGGTACGTGTCAGCGTAACCTTCACCGGGGTCAGGTGTGCCTGTGGTCGGATCGCAGTCTCGGACAACAAATTCTAACGTTGCTGAGAACATGCCAACGCTCTCGAGGGAACAGCTGGGGTATTCGAGTAAGACGAAGACGCTATCAGTTTTGTTGTAGACGAGCTCTGGTATGGGGACTATTGTTTTTATGTTGTATTCGGGTGGGAGTTCGACTCTCACGTGCACTTGCTCCAGAATCTGATCGCTCAAAGTGTTCAGGCACTCGAATTGTAGAATTACGTGCCGAGAGTAAACGTGTTTGAGCAACCGCACTTGGTACTCCGTTTCTGCTTCGGTCAAGTCCAACGGCTTGTTCGTTTTGAACAGCTGCCTCAAACGCTCGATCCCGGGCACTTTGGCCAATTGCTCCGAGTATATTTCCTCTATGGACATCTGAATCGGCTTCCGCACTTCAATTTCCACGACTGCCTCCTTGTTTTCTTTCTTGACTTCCTCCGGGGGCACCGTCGCTATATTAAACTCTTCATCTGGAGTATTAGCGACATGGTCTCTCAAAGCTTTCTCTAGAAGGACAGGGTTCGGTTTCGGAACGTTGATTATGAAATCGTTAATCAACTCCGGGTCTTTTGTTTCTAGGATTGCGCTGTAGAAGACTGCTCGGTCTCTTACCTCGTCTTCTTCGTCCAATTGGCATCTTTGGAGAAGAACGCTTATGTTTGGCAGCAGTTCCGGTCGTTGAGCACCAAATTGGGCCACTGCGGATACCGCTGCTGCTCTCACCGGTCCCGATTCTAATATAACCCTGTTGTAAATGAACCTTATGTACCGAGAAGGTTGACGCGATTTTGGTCCTTCGCGCCCTAGTAAATGCAAGATCCTAACAGCCAAAGCTGCGTGCTCGCAATCTTCAATAAACTCGCACAGGTGAGCGAGCCCAGTCTCTTTCGCTTCAGGAATTTCCTCCACCAGCTCTATTATAGCATCAGCAATGGCCGCTTTGTAATCCAACCCCCCTTCGTCTCTCAGCATTCCAGCGAGAAACGCCGCCAAAGCCTGATGTTTTCTCGGAAATTTGGTGCACAGCTTCCTTATAGCTTTCACTACGATGATTTTGAACTCGTCTGAGATCTCGGACACAAAGCTTGATATTTGCTTCATGAGACGGTCTATGGAGCTTTCAGCGCCTGTGGCCAGCAATGTGGTCACTGCTAGGGTAGCCACTGAGCGATTGGGGTCCGATATCAAGTTTTCCAAGTCAACATCGCAGGCAGCGACTGCTGTCGGATGCTTCGAAGTCAATCTGGCAAGAGTCCTGGCTCCGGCTAGCCTCCGGGCAGCATTTGAAGATCCACAGAACAGCTGCAGCACGGAGACAGCTGGAGCTAACTCCCTAGCTGTCTTCTTCAAGTTGACGAGAGCATGGGCAGCTTCGTAGATGACCATTTCAGATTTGTGACGGAGACAGCTTTCTATGAAATCTGTGTAGATTTGAGAACCTTCCGAGTCAACTTCGTCTACCAACTGGGCAGCTAGTCTGATTAGGTAGCAGATGGCGTATGGAGATTTCAGTTGGGACTTTGATAGACGCAGGAAGATTTTTATTGTGGATAGCTTGTCGTTTTTTCTGGCGCCTGCGACGACGCCTAGAGCGTGGTAGGACACCATCGCGTTGTCAGAGTTGATGGCCTCCTGGAAGATTATTAGATTGGGAATTAGTGATTTTATTACTGAGAGGCCATTCAAGTATTACGTAAGCGCTTGAGGGGGGGGGGGGGGAGGTTTGCTTACTTTTTCTGACAAGGGGAAGGGGGGGGATAAATAATCTCTCTACCAAGATACGCCTGGTCTTCAGCTCTTCTCATCCAACTATTGGCAGCCACATGGCGCAAGTCGCTGCTCCACCTTTCCGCAGGGCATCCTACACTATGTGTGCCATCATCACTTAACATCATCAAATAAATGCTAATGTAGTGTTTAGTAAAATTTTCACTACATACCTGGGCTTCGTTCGCCCATCTCCTCACAAGGTCCGGTGACTTCGCAGACAGGTGTAGTGCAGAGACGAGGGCCGCCGAGCTCACTGCTGGGTTCTTGTCAACTATCGCTTGTTTCATGTACCTGGAAAATAATGAAAACACCGAGCAAGTCAAATTTTGCAACTTTTCTGGAAACATAAAACTGTTTTACTATTGTGAAAATTAAATCTTGTGTAAATTAAATCTTTCAGTGAAGGAAAAACATCGTGATGAAACCATAGCTTGGTGGTAGGGCATTTTCTAGTGCTCACCTGCCTAGCCACCCGCATGTTAAGAATCTGTCCCCAAGCACCAATCGGTGTGTTCCGGCAGCCTCACTTGAGAGCCAGTTCCCAGTCCAGGTGTAGCGTGGCGCCACATTCAACCACATCACTTAAAATCAGGTGACTAGTGGTCAAACGCTACCCAGTAAGTAGTAATAAAATAACAAATGTACTGAAGCCAATGTGTCTCTCTCTCTATAAGTGCTGTGAGGCGCAGCTAGGAAGAAACCAAATAGCAATGTCTATAGAACATTGTGCAATGAAAGTTAGGTACCTACCATATTTGTACAAATTTTTACCTTTCAATAGCTTGCAGCATGGTACTATCAGTAATACTGCACAGAGCCCTTATAGCGGCCGCCCGGTACAAATCCTCTTTGCCAGTCATATCCTTCGTCAACGAAGAAGTCACTATGATCACATCCTGAGCTAAAGTCGACAAATCTTTAATGCAAAGGTACACCATTCTTCTAAGCATCACATCCTTGGATTGAAACAGCTTTGTAGTCGCGAAAAACGCTTCTGTAGCCTCTTGAGTCGTCAGATTCTCTCCTTGGTTGAGCATGGAGAGGATTTTCGTTAAAATAAGACAACATTTTCTAGGATTGACCGGAGTCTGGTTGAAGTATCGCGCCTCTTGTAAGACTATGGTCTTGTCTAAGTTCTGATACGGGTTGCCGCTGGTATCTTCGTCTTCCTTGTCGCGCTTGTGGGAGCCCATCTTGAGCTTTTTCTTCGGTTTTATGAGAAAATTGTGAGGTGCCGACGAATACAGTTTACGAGATTTGATTGATTTTTTTTACACGTCACTTCAGTTCAGTTGTCAAACAAACGTCAGTCAGATAACTCAGATCCAGATGGGGAAGTTGGAAAGTGCGTTCCGAATCACGCATTATTTTTAAGTTGTGAATTTATTAAGTTTTTTGTTAGGTGCATGTTACTGTTTATAAGATGTATTGATTATACCGATTTATTTCAGTTCCTCCAAGTCTCGGTAAGTTTCGATGAAAAAAATATGTATGGATGGAAACGAAAACTTTTATGGTTTTTGTAAACTATCAAAACCTGTACTAGGGGTACTGCTAATAAAACAATCCATATATCGTATTCCGTAAATCGAAAAATCTTAAAACGCCCGTGTCTTTATTTCTTTACTAGTTGCGCCCGCGTCATCCCGTTATCCTGCAGGAAAGTTTTCCGGGATAATAAGCCTAATCGCTAATAAAATATATTAAGCTATCTCCATTCCAAATTTCATCCAGATCCGTTCAGTAGTTTTTGCGTGAAAGAGTAACAAACATCCATCCATACATACAAACTTTCGCGTTTCTATTTCTATTTTCTAATACTAGCTGCGCCCCGCGGTTTCACCCGCTTCTATCCGTTATCCCGTAGGAATCTTTTCCGGGATAAAAACACAACACATCCTATGTCCGTTTCCTGGTCCTAAGCTACCTCCCCACCAATTTTCAGCCAAATCGGTTCAGCCGTGCTTGAGTTATAAATAGTGTAACTAACACCACTTTCTTTTAGGTATATAAATAAATAAGATAATAGGATTTCTCAAACAAAACAACGTCTTGACGCTGACATTTGCGCCGTAAAAGACGTAACAAAAATAAGAATATCGATAAGCCTACTGTTCGATAGCTTTTTTCCTAAACTTCAAACCGTCGCCATCAACAAACGTCAATCGCGAAAATATCGTTTGCGCGATTCAGCGCTTCCACGCGTAGTGATAACGCGCCACCTAGTTGAAATACAAGAAAGCTTGTAGAATTGTAGATCTAGATATATCTACAAGAGAAATGCGCATACGCAATGTTATCAGCTATAGTCAAGTATAGTCAGTGTTTCCCAATGAGTGGTACGCGTACCCCCAGGGGTACGTGAAGTTGCATCAAGGGGTACGTGCGGCTATCAGTAAAAACAAGAACAATATCCAAAATATCATTTTGCTAGCTGTGCCCCGCGGTGTTACCCGTAGCCTATCTGTTAATTCAGGGTTTCAAAGTGTCAACTACTTGTATACCAAATTTCATCAAAATAGGTCCAGGCGTTTGAGCGTGAAGAAGTAACCAACATACACACACACTCACAAACTTTCACATTTACAATATTAGTGTGATTGCTATATTATGGGGTACCTACGCAGGTATGAGTTTTTTTTTGAAGTGGTACGCAGCAAAATTTAATTGGGAACCACTGAGCTATAGAATAGAAGTAGGTTAAAATCGACTTCTAAGATTTGATTACATTGTTAGGTAGTAAGTTACAAGATAAGCTAGTAAAAGTGTTTTAGAAAGAATAGTGATGATTATCACAAGAATAGGCTCTCTCCATGCCTCTTTGTGTGACTCTGAGCTTATTCAAAAGGCCAAAAGGACCACGTCTCGGTACCATAAGTCAAATAAAACACATCTGTATATAAATATTTACACTTTATTTCGTTATCTCATTCGCATTGTGAGATACGATCAACTATATTGCTGCATCTGAATTACAAACAAAACACAAACTAACCGTTAATATTAACTAACGAAAATATCACAGAAAATATGAAAACTCTTTTAAACTTCCCACCATGTAACGGCCGAAATCGATAACCTATCTATCCACAGTTTGCCTTACTAAAGATAGAAAGAACAATGGCCAAAACGGACCCGAGGTTGTATGAAAAACGAGCTATACATGAAAAAAAAACGTAATTCTTTGCCTATTAAGATTATACAAACAGTATTGGAAACTGTAGAAAAAATGACATTGATTTTTAAATTTCGTAGTTTTTAATGACATTTTTTAATCTCCACAATGCTTGGATGTTTTGAACGCACGATACATATTCTACCAATTTTGTTGTACTTCTTTTGTATTTTTCTGAAGCTAACGTTAATCTCACACACCAAAAACTGACCCCTAGTACAGGTTTTGATTTTTTTTTTATGTAATAGATTAGCAAACAACCTGACAGACACACTGGCTGGCTGACAGCTGGCTGATAGTTTACAAAAACTATAAAAGTTTTCGTTTCCGAATCTTACCGAGACTTGGAGGAACTGAAATCGTTAATACGGGTTATTTTAAATCGTTATAATCATATTCCATTGAGTTACTTTTTGAATTTAAGCACATCGAGTTGCCACTTTGACTAGTCGGCACGGCGGTGGTAAACGTCGACGTTTACAAAAACTTTTATCTTTTTCGAAACTTGTACTAGGGGTACTGTTAATGTCGGTCGTACAACTTCAATAAGTTCGCAATTTTTATACTAAATATATTGCGGGCAGGTCAAAGGCAGTATGAGAAGTGGCCGGTGTTCTTTGATGCCTCTTAATTTGATGTCTAGTAGGGCAAACTGGGGATAGATGGGTTATTTATTTCAGCCGCTAAGCTGGGTTGCACCATCCATTTCATTAGTTATCTTTAACACAAGTTTCAAGCTAAAGAGGACGCCGTGATAAACAATGAATCTGAAATCAGCTCCATACAAAAACGCAAGCGAGCTGACTAATGCCGTAAGGTCGTATGCGTCAAAAAAAGGTTTTTTCGTTTAAAATGAAAACTATCGTTAATTTTATAGAACTAAACCTCTTCTTTGAAAAATGTGTATATATCATACAAAAAAAATCAACTCTTAAACCGATTTTGTTTTCTTTTAATAGCGGAAAGGAAAATTCTCCGAAAGCTATTAGGACCAACTCGCCGGCAAGATGGCACGTGGAGGATCCGGAAAAACCAAGAGATCGAAGATCTAGTGGGCGAGCCTAACGTGGTCGGTGAAATTAAATCGCACCGACTACGTTGGCTCGGCCACGTAGTCCGCATGGGGGAGGATCGGGCGGCAAAGCGTTCTTATTTGGGACGACCGAATGGCCGTAGGCCGGTCGGACGCGCTAGATACCGCTGGAAGGACGCGGTGGATGCAGACCTGCGCGAGCTCCAGACTCTCAACTGGGCTGAAATCGCTCAAGATAGAGAAGAGTGGCGCTCTCTCGTTTCGGAGGCCAAGACACACTTTGGGTCGCTGAGCCATCAGAGTTAGTTTAAACCGATTTTGTATGCCTGTAAAATGAAAATCTTTTTTTATAAAGTGCAGTTTTAGATCATTGTTTCTCTGCTATGAAAGAAACCAATCGTGTTATCCTTCCGACAATTTGATGTCAAAAACATGATCTTTAATGTACATAAATATTAGCACTGTCCGTTTTGTAATTGCTGAGAAAAAAGGAGATCCCTGCAACCAATATTGCCAATTCCTCGTCTTAATATGGGGTAGCTCAATTTGTGTGCAATTGTCCCCGACATTTATTTAAACTCTAGATAATTTTAACCGTCACAATAACTTGCGACTATGGTTATGGTGCAACCTAACCTTTGGAGGTAAGAACATTCTAATTTTCTGTCACATTTACAAACCTATCCTAAAAAGAATTACTATACAAAATAAGAGAAATCCTTCAAATACAGAAATATAGTCATGACTCCATTTATATACACTTCAGTCGATAAAAAACCTAATTTGTTTCACATATAAATCAATAAGGTATATGTATTCTTTGACACATGAGGGGAGCACTATAGTCGTATTTTTAATTAGACGAAACCAACTGACAGTAGCTAATGTCACTGTAAAATAATGTTGCCAATTTTAAAGTAATAGCGATGCGTTCAGTTCTCGTTCAATCAGATGAATGAACAACGAGTGTGAATAGTAAATCATTTTTAACTATAAAAGAATATCGTTCATTAATTCAGGAGTTTTTTCAATCATTCACTTTGTCACTTTGTTTTTAGTGAACTTGCTCCAATTCAATCAATTAGTAATAAGAATAAAATTGTCAATGTGATCGCGCCAAAAAAATTACCTGCCGGGCGTTTCTTGCCTGTTCTTTTGCCGGCGTAAGGAGGTTGGAACAGGCGTAGCTAGTTTTAAATTGACGTTTTAAAGTGATCACAATGTATCCTATTAAATAAAAAAGTTTTGATTTTGATTTCACAACATGATTAGATTCTTGATTTATGGACTTCTGCGACATTCTTGTCACAATTCTGCCAATGTCCGTTTCATGTTAGTGTCATAAACATTGTAGAGAATTTGATCGGTGTCCTTTATGGAGAACCTTAAACGGAGATTACGAATCCAAGTTGATTGACCTAAAACAATACCTACAGACAACACAATTGATAAATACATATGATAATAAAATACAAGGTACATAATACCACAAAATAATAAACATTAAATGAGTATGTACAACTATAACTATATTATAACATAAAACTAACTACATTTCAGTTTTTTCAATCATTCACTTTGTCACAACACTATTTTTATTTCATCAAAAACTGACAACACAAAAAACGTCAGTTGACTTCGTCTAATTAAAAATACGACTCTAAGGCTTGGATTACATACACCCCGACTCTAAGGCTTGGATTACATACACCCCACAATGTTTCAGTTATTGTGAACTTTTACATTTCCGAAAACCGTTTTTGAGATAAGTGGTAGCTGGGTTTTGTGCATAGTCCAGTCTGTGTGCACCATCCCCGGGGGAGGGTCAAAATCAGTCCAGCCCTTTCAGAGATGAGCTAGAGCAAACAGACAGACAGACAAAAAAATTACCATTGATTTTTTGTTGGTTTTTTTTTTTTTACTATTTACAGGGTAGCGTTTGACTACAAGTCACCTGACGTTAAGTGACGATGTGGTCGAAGATGGCGTCACGCTACACCTGGACTGGGACCTGGCTCTCAAGTGAGGCTGCCGGAATACTCTACCACCAAGCTATGATTTCATCACGATGTTTTCCGTCACCGAAAGCTCAAGCTCATTGTAGGATTCGAACCCACGTCCTACAGATCGCAAGCCGACGTCACTACCACTGAGCCATCATCGCTATAAAAATAACAATTGTATGCATTTGGTGAAAGAAATATAGAGTACATTCTACCCTATATCTTAATTACAGAACGGTTACAAAAAATACCTTAATACATCTTAAAAATAACTCTTTTTGGCATATTTACAGTACAAAATGTACATTCATATGTTAACAAGCGTAGTGTTGCAGGCAGGAACCTCTGCCCTTTACCTCGAAGTTAGAAAGTCCATATTTTTATTAAAATTTACATAAACTATCCTTTTGAAATGGGGAGCGAAACAGACTTGCTCGCTTTGCCACGTACAGTACTAAAATGACTTATTAATGCCCGAAATTAATAATCGATCCTGATCCGTTATCCGCGGTTTTGGATCGATATTATGTCATGTCACTTTAGTAGTAATATGTCAAGCCTTAGTACTGAAATGACATATTATGACGTGACATATCGCCCCGGATTTTTATCCCAATGTGTACAACCAAACAAGAGAAATCTTATTAGTAAAGCTAATTAAAAAATATCGGACTATTAGATGACAAAAAAAAAGCTTGGGATTTTAGTGAACTTGCTCCAATTCAATCAATTTTTTAATAAGAATAAAATTGTCAATGTGATCGCGCCAAAAAAAATTACCTGCCGGGCGTTTCTTGCCTGTTCCTTTGCCGGCGTAAGGAGGTTGGAACAGGCATAGCTAGTTTTAAGTTGACGTTTTAAAGTGATCACAATGTATCGTTATTCACTCTCACGACAATGCTCCGAACGATCCTGTCACAGTATTTGCACGTTTAACAATGTTCCTGTCACAGTATCCACTTCTATAACAATGTTCCCAAATCTTCTGCCTGTATTCACATTTCTGACAACGTTCCTGTCACAGTATTCACTCCAACGTTCCTAGTGCCCCTGTCACAGTGTTCACTCCTACAACAACGTTCCCCGTTCCTATCACCGTTCCCTCTTACAACACTGCACTGCTTGTCACCGTGTACATATAATCACTGCACCACTTCGCACTCAAACTTCACAGTGACCACCGGTCCTGTCACAGTGTTTCACTATCGTCACAGTGTTCCACTTTAATGTCACAGTGTTCGCTCCAGCTGGATCACTCGTGCGTGTAGAAGATGAGCTGTGGATTCGAGTCGTCGGGTGACATTTCCAGCTGCACGTACTGCGGTGTAGTGCGTGCTGACTCGTAGGACGCGTTGCCACTCCTCGATACTGAGTTTCTTGATCTGTAACGGAAAATTTGTTTGTTTGTATTGATGTTTAATATTATATATGGTTTTTTATCAAGGTTTTTCTGTCGCTAGAGTGACGCACCTGTTGTTGTCTCTTTCTGAACCACTAGAATTTCAACGACAACAAGATAACAAATGTTACAATTCGAAACAAACAATACAGGATGTCATAGCTTTCTTGGCAACTGGTTGCGTAACGAGAATAAATGTTCTTCTATCACAACTGGTTGCCATGAAAGACAAAAAAATCCTCGTAGACAACTGGACAATAATGACTCAGTTATTGAAACCAGTTGTTAGAATACTTTATCGTTGTCGTTTAAGGCCCTGCCATACGCCGTTGACCTTGCTTGATCAGGTGAAAGCATCCCGCACTGACTTTATGGACGACTGAGTGCCGACTTGCGAGTATGAAATACGTAATAAATTCGCAAAAAATAATTAAAGCAGTATTTTCAAAAAATGGCCTGAAGGTGTTTTCGGTATTATATTTCTTAATACGCTTATGGTATTAACAAGTTTTTGTTGCATATATAGTTTAGGAGTAAAGTAGTATTAAACTTTAAGAAAATGGGGCACTTTGCACATTTTTAAAACACTTTTTTTTTTCAATATATAAATATATTTTTGGCATTTTTCGGCCTGAAGGTGTTCTGCTATATATCAAGTAGATTTACATATATTTTGATTAGATTTATTTTAGACCAGAATTACGCAGAGAGATAGTTTTAATTAACCCCGTTTTTCAAATTAGCTTGGGAACCAGCGCGCGTGGCGTCTTTTGTTATCGGAGGCCAAGACTCACTTTGGGTTTAGTTAGTTTGGGAACCAGCGCCTTAACGGTTTTTTTTTTACTATTTACAGGCTAGCGTTTGACCACAAGCCACCTGATGTTAAGTGACGATGTGGTCGAAGGTTCCACGCTACACCTGGACTGGGAACTGGCTCTCAAGTGAGGCTGCCGGAACACACCGAAGGTATTATTAGATTGACCGAAGTGGCGTCTTTATTTTATCAGATGCCACTTTCGGTTCTTGCGCCAGCTCAGTGAGTTAGACCAGTACATACTTTGCTTTGGCGTGGGTGAGGATATGACTCTTGAGGTTGGTCGACTGAGCGAACTTCTTGTTGCACCCGTCGAACGGACAGACGTACGGACGGTCCCCTGTGTGGATGCGGACGTGCGTTCTGAAACGTACAACGAATACCATGAGCGTGAACTAAACATAAGAAATTTATAAAATGAATAATTTTTTTTTTTTTACTATTTACAGGGTAGCGTTTGACTACACGTCACCTGATGTTAAGTGACGAAGGTGGCGCCACGCTACACCTGAACTGGGAACTGGCTCTCAAGTGAGGCTGCCGGAACACACCGATAGATGCACAGCGACAGATTGTTTACAAGAGGGTGGTATCTAGCAGGCGAGTACTAGAAAATACCGGACGTACCTTAAATTGAAATCTAACGAGAATCTCTTCCCGCACCCTTCGAAGGTGCACTGGAAGGGTTTCTCCCCGGTGTGCACAAGCTGGTGGCGTTTTAACTTGGAACTCTCTACGAAGGCTTTACCTGGAAACAAAGAGGTCTATCTAAATATATATAACTCAAAGGTGACTGACTGACATAGTGATCTATCAACGCACAGCCCAAACCACTGGACGGATCGGGCTGAAATTTGGCATGCAGGTAGATGTTATGGCGTAGGCATCCGCTAAAAAAGGATTTTGACTAATTCTACCCCCAAGGGGATAAAATAGGCTCACTTTTGCTGACGAGGGGAAGGGTTGGGTTAGGATGTGACTTGAAGTGAAAAAATAGATTTACATATATCTTCAAAATAAATCGATTTGTAAAAAATCGATTTTTTTATAACTATGTATTCGAAAAGTTGCATTTTTTTGTACATTGTAATAAAATTACTTAGAGTAACTTATAACTGCAAAATTCGATTGAAATGTGTAGTTTGGCTACACATTGGTTTAATCTCCAACAATACAAACATTATCTTATCTTTTTAACTTTATAAAAAGAGAGTAGGTAAAAAAATCGATTTATTTTTTAGAAAGTAAAAAAATCGTTTTATCAATAATCGATTTTTCATATTTAAATAATCGATTAAAAGAAAAAAATAATCGATTAATATAAAAATCGATTATTTTTCACATCCCTAAGTGGACCCTTCATATGTTTATGTGTGACTCACCGCACTCCGCGCAGACGTGCACCCGGGGCCCGTGCGTGTGCAGATGCTTCCTCATGGCGGAGTTGTCGCGAAACATTTTGGTACATCCCTTGTGGGGGCACGCTGAAACACCAGTAGCGGTACACATTCTATTAATCATCTTTTATCTTACAAAATGTTTACGATAACTAGTGTTCGTTTTAAGATTGCACATAAACAGTTATATATATAAATAACACTAATATTTGAAATGCAAAAGTTTGTGAATAATAAGTAGAGGAGCCCAAGAGGGGATTTTGGGATTTACTCAAGCGCATCAGATTAATATAAGGGAGGATTCCTTACATATTGTAAAGCGCCTCCAGCAATTATGAGCTCTTAACATTGGTGGGTACGCTCAGGGGAACCTTTTAGATTTGCTGAGAGCTGGTGTCGTCACTTACAAATCGTCAGTCTAAGAAATGGGAGCATCTGTGGGGTTCTCCCACTCTGAAAATTTTACGCGGTTGAGTTTTTTTTTTGCCCCCTCGTGGCTGGCCCCCTACACCACGCAAACCGGCTGATTATTGTTTTATATGTCATATCCGAGACATGCTGGAGCATGAAAAATATCAATATCTGACACACTTGAGTTCATGTCATGTCATTGTTTTTTTGTATAACCTTAAAAGTCTGTGGAAGCTTCCCACACCGCAGAAAATGGAAACATTTTAAGACATTTATTCTTCTTTACATCTAATCTACCAAATCTAATAGGTTTCCGCGACGCTCGAGTAAATCCACATTTGGCATCGTGGGCTTCCCTACTATAATAGGGTATTACACCCATTATTTAAAAGTGTCTCAATTAGATTTTATAGTACTACTAGTGAACCACTAAAAAATTCACAAAATTTTTATTCTATCGTTATGTGCCATAAAAATTGCATTTTCGAATTTCACACGTAATTTGACGAAAACGCTAGTCGCAGTGGACGCCATATTGCTCTGTGGTCATGACGTCAGTCGGCTGTGTAAACAAAAGGTACGCTGATAGTAGACATATGACACTTCTTAAATTACATAGCCGTATGACGTAATAACATGGCGACTGCTATCTAAATGGTGTCAATGGTGTTTTCAAATAGATTAAAGAAGCTGGAACTTTTGAATTCAATTTTAAAATTTAGTTTTCTATTTTATGAACTAAAACTATCGATTTCCGACTGCTTTTTGCCTAAGCTCGCACAATCACATACATAGGCTCTGACCCCTAACTAGGTTCCCCTGTATCTAGGGTATCATAAACTACGAGGATCGGGGATCCACAACACCCAGACACAGAACAAATACAAGCACTTTTTTTTTCAATGCACAAACATTTGTCCTGTAGCGGGAATCGAACCCGAGACCTCACGCTTCACAGTCGGCTATCCGCCCATTGCGCCACATCGGTCGTCAAGCTATCTCAATAATATCTATATACAATTAAATTTCTAAAATTATGCAATCTGTTAGAGTTAAAATCCCATTAGACGCCTCTCAAAACTCAAAACTTTTTTATTTAATAGGATACATTGTGATCACTTTAAAACGTCAACTTAAAACTAGCTACGCCTGTTCCAACCTCCTTACGCCGGCAAAAGAACAGGCAAGAAACGCCCGGCAGGTAATTTTTTTGGCGCGATCACATTGACAATTTTATTCTTATTACTAATTGATTGAATTGGAGCAAGTTCACTAAAATCCCAAGCTTTTTTTTTGTCATCTAATAGTCCGATATTTTTTATTTAGCTTTACTAATAAGAAGATTTCTCTTGTTTGGTTGTACACATTGGGATATGGGAACATGAATATTAACGAGTTGCGGGATCACAACCAAAGCAGACCAGACCCCACAAGCAGCACCCGTTCACGAGTTGACGCATGTGTGTACTCGACTAAGTTGTGTAAGCTAAGATATACCTATTGTCCGGTCGGATGCTTCCGGCATCGGTTTCTTTAGCCGGATCTTGTGTCCGGGACGGGCGAACTCCGCCAACTGCTTCGGGTCGGACAAGTCTAACCCTGGAAACGGGAAAAGAAATTTTAAAATGTGCGACGGCAAAAGAGAATGGTCAAGCTTTTAGATTGTCTTTGTATTAATATTTAAGTTTAGGTTTATTATCAAAGAACAATGGCCAAAACGGACCCGAGGTCGTATGAAAACGATTTATGTACGATAAAATTTTTATTTTTTTCCCTATTTACATTATACAAACGTTATTTTAAAGAAAGTGTAGAAAAAAAAGATATCGATTTTTTAACTTCGGAGTTTCTTAGGACATTTTTAACTTACACGGTGCTTGGATGTTTCGAACGCACTCCGCATTTACTTTTTCATTCCGTTTCACGCTTTGGAAGTCGGCCCTACTTAAATTAAGTCATTAAAATCAACATCATTTACCAAATATGAACAAAAACTAAGTGACATTGACAGAAACGAAAATTTTCATACAAAATATATTGTGTTCAGGTCCAGGGCAGTGTGAAAAGTGGCCAATGTTCTTTACTTGTGTGCAGTGTATGCTGTTTTTTGCCACAAATAAATATATGGTCTATTGTCTAAGCTCCACAAAAAAACCTGGCCAAGCGCGAGGTAGGACTCCTGCACGGAAGGTTCCGTACAAAAATGTCTTTTTTGCAAACTACATATTTTCTGTTTTCAGACGATAGAAATATTTAATAAACCCGACGCAAAGTGAGGGGTGTTATACGTTTGACGTGTCTGTCTGTGGCACCGTAACTCGCATTTAGTTTTTTTGTCTGTAAGGTTAGTTACGGGCGAGTGTTTTTAGCTATGTTTGATGAAAATCGGTACAACATGTTGGGGGTTTTTTAAATTTTAAATTCATAGTTATATATTCACCTGGCATCGGTTCACTTCCCAATATGTTTTTCTTCCCGGTCATGTACTCCGTGTAGTCAGGGTCTGGCTCAGGGTTGGATCCGTCATCTGTGGAGATAATACCTAATCTATATATATAAAATTGTCGCGTCACAGTGTTTGTTATCGAACTAAGGAAGGAGAGCATGAAATCCTCCAGAGGAAACGAGATGCAAATAATACGCGCACCGTCAATCAAAAAAATCAAAATTCAATAAAAAATTATTCAACAGGATATATTGTGATCACTTTAAAACATCAACTTTTAACAATTCTGTCTGCTCACCGTCATCCTCCCCCGTGGCCCACATGGTGACCGAGAACTCCCCCTCCATGGTCTTGATCTGCACCTGCTTCTGTTCCCAGCGCCGTGCAGTTCCACGCCCCGTCGAGCTGACGCCCTCCATGAGGCCCATTGGGACCTCGCCTGAAAATTATCGGTCGAAAATAAATCGAAATTCAAATCATTTTTATTCAACAGGATACATTGTGATCACTTTAAAACGTCAACTTAAAACTAGCCACGCCTGTTCCAACCTCCTTACGCCGGCAAAAGAACAGGCAAGAAACGCCCGGCAGGTAATTTTTTTGGCGCGATCACATTGACAATTTTATTCTTATTACTAATTGATTGAATTGGAGCAAGGTCACTAAAATCAAGAGCTTTTTTTGTCATCTAATGGTCCGATATTTTTAAATTAGCTTTACTTAATAACGTAGCTTAATAACGAGGATCTATAAATCAATAAATATCGGGGGACCATTGCACACAAATTGACCTAGCCCCCTGATTCTGTTCCCAGCGACGCGCAGTTCCACGCCCCGTGGAGCTGACGCCCTCCATGAGGCTCATTGGGACCTCGCCTGAAATATCATCATCATTCAATTTATTATTTTAACTAGCTGACCCGGCGAACTTGGTATCGCCAATAAAAGTCACCTTTTAAACCTTCCCTGAACTTCCACAAATATTTCAAGATCAAAATTATCCAAATCGGTCCAGCCATTCTCGAGTTTTAGGGAGACTAACGAACAGCAATTAATTTATATCTATAAGACTATCTGTTCCCCGCGGTTTCACCCGCGTGGGCTACAGATTTATGCATGCAAAGTCTCAGCCTGATCGGTTTAAAATTGACAAAGTTTCATACAAACTTTCATCCCTATTTTATCCCCTTGGGGGTAGAATTAATCAAAATCCTTTCTTAGCGGATGCCTACGTCATAACATCTACCTGCATGCCAAATTTCAGCCCGATCCGTCCAGTGGTTTGGGCTGTGCGTTGACAGATCACTATATCAGTCAGTCAGTCAACTTTGAGTTATATATATTTAGATTAACTAGCTGACCCGGCGAATTTCGTATCGCCAATAAAAGTCACCTTTTAAACCTTCCCTGAACTTTCACAAATATTTCAAGACCAAAATTATCCAAATCGGTCCAGCCGTTTTCGAGTTTTAGCGAGACTAACGAACAGCAACAGATTTTTATATACATAGATTTTACCCTTTGCGCAAGGAACCCTAAAAAAACAACTGTAATGGGCAAGCCTGACGCTTGCCATCACGCGAGCGACTTGCTCGTCTTTGGCATCAAAAAGAAACTTACCAATAGGCATCAGGTGATGTATATTGTTTGTCGCGTTGTTGCTGTTGTTGCGCGACTTTCTACCTCTGGAAATAAACAAACAGTAAACTTTAGAGAAGTACAAAAAAACCTGCCAAGTCAGGGCCGGATTAACCCTGTCAGGGCCCCTAGGCAATGTAATTCTCGGGGCCCCTTTCCTCTACCTCTAAGTTACTTTAGTGGCCCCAGCATTACAAACAAATAAATCATTAGCTTTTTTTTTCCATTTGCAAGCCAGCTCGAAATTTAAATAAAACCTTTGCTATGTTACCTCCTTGGTTGCCATGTTTTGAGGTAAAAGATCGTTCCATTTTTAAATAACACAACAGATATGAGTTTACTATGTAATTTATTTGGCCGCTAAACACGACGGATATGAGTTTACTATGTAATTTATTTGTCCGCTAAACACGACGGATATGAGTTTACTATGTAATTTATTCGGCAGCTAAACACGACAGTTAAGTATTTTCATACAACTTTTGCCGGCCGCTGCTCGCTTATATTTGGGCAGTGCAGCAAGTTCGATTTATCTCGCAGATGGTTGTCAAAATAATGCTCTTATTTCCAAGCATGTTTGAGGAAAATAACTTCTTAAGATTTTACTTTTGACGACCGATGTGGCGCAATGGGCGGATAGCCGACTGCGAAGCGTGAGGTCGCTCGTTCGATTCCCGCTACAGGACAAATATTCGTGCGTTGAAAAAAAAAAGCGCAATTAATTGTTCTGTCTGGGTGTTGTGGATCCCTGATCCTCGTAGTTTCTGATACCCTAGATACAGGGAAACCTAGTTAGGGGTCAGAGGCTAAGTATGTGATTGTGCGGGCATAAAAAAAATAAAAAAATCATACAACTTTTGCCGGCCGCTGCTCGCTTATATTTGAGCAGTGCGGCAAGTTCGATTTATCTCGAAGATGGTTGTCACAATAATGCTCTTATTTCCAAGCCTGTTTGAGGAAAATAACTAACCTGCTGGTAGAGGGTGGTGTGGGGTACACAGGATCGTAGGGGCTGTCCGAATTGGGGTTAATAACGTCCTCCCCCGATATGCCGGGAAGTATGACCTCTTCACTGCCAACTGAAAAGTGGCAATCTGTCAGCGACGCTGACGGTGGGGTGGTGATGAGAGATGATGGTGATGATGATAAGTGACGAGCATGCAATGGTGACAGAAGTTAGCAAAATTAAAAATTTCAAGTAAAATCTACTCGGGCACAATCAGTGACAAAAGTAACTTGTATCATTCTAAACAAGTATAAATAATAATAATATAATAAAAATATCAGGCACAATTGCACATATATTTGCCCTTACCGGGATTCGAACCCGGGACCGCTAGCTTCGCAGGCAGGGATACTACCAACTCGGCTACCGCGTCGTCGTATATTTTGAAAGCGACAATGGCTCTTGATTCCTACAATGGGCTTGAGCTTTCGGTGAAGGAAAACATCGTGATGAAACCATAGCTTGGTGGTAGGGCATGCTCTAGTGCTCGCCTGCTAGCTACCAGCCTCGAGTTAACAATCTGTCGCCGTGCACCTATCGGTGTGTTCCGGCAGCCTCACTTGAGAGCCAGTTCCCAGTACAGGTGTAGCGTGGAACCTTCGACCACATCATCACTTAACATCAGGTGATGTGTGGTCAAACGCTACCCTGCCCTGCAAAATTATAACTTTTAGTCTTTGATGGTGATGAAATGGTGATGAGATGTAACACCAACCTTCTGACAGATGCTGCATCCCGATGACCTGCTCTTCCACTTCCTCATATTGATCATCGGTGATGTACTCTTCGTACTGACCAGTTTCAATTTCTTCGTACTGTAATTAGATGGTTAAATCTTACTAATACATAGAGATAAAGATATTTGATTGTTTGTTTATTCAGGAAAAACTTCAAAACTATCTATATATATAACTCAAAGGTGACTGACTGACTGACATAGTGATCTATCAACGCACAGTCCAGACCACCGGACGGATCGGGCTGAAATTTGGCATGCAGGTAGGTGTTATGTTGTAGGCATCCGCTAAGAAAGGATTTTGATTAATTCTACCCCCAAGAGGATAAAATAGGGGATGAAAGTTTGTATGAAACTTTGTCAATTTTAAACCGATCGGGCTGAGACTTTGCATGGAGCTGTAGCCCACGCGGGTGAAACTGCGGGGAATTAATAATATTATGTAAATACCTTGACTCCCACATCGTTATCGTCCACCTCGACCATGCCATGTGTCCCCACCTCCACCTCGCACATTATCTCCTGGTTCATCATCATCGGTGCTGAGGATACCTAACGAAGACAATGGAAAAGGTCATAAATAAATAAAAAAAAATATTTATGCAATAGGATACATTGTGACTCTGCCCTTCTCTCAGAGAGAGTACGCGCCGTAATCTCCCACGCGGGCCCAGTGCGGGTTGGTAGATGTCGCATGGCCTTGAATGTTGCGGTAGTATTATTATTATAGATTTATGGTGTCTTCGGCAATATCATTAGTTATCTTGCAATATTATTACTTTTTATTAGAGAAGCTAATTAAAAAATATCCGACTATTAGATGACAAAAAAAGGTTGGGATTTTAGTGAACTTGCTCCAATTCAATCAATTAGTAATAAGAATAAAATTGTCAATGAGATCGCGCCAAAAAAATTACCTGCCGGGCGTTTCTTGCCTGTTCTTTTGCCAGCATAAGGAGGTTGGAACAGGAGTAGCTAGTTTTAAGTTGATGTTTTAAAGTGATCACAATGTATCCTATTGAATAAATATATTTTGAATTTTGAACAACTTAATAGTACAGTCAGCTACAAAAGTACCTAGTGTCATACTTGAATTTACAAACGCATTTTATATTAAGTAATGTTTGAGTTTTTATACAACTCACAAGGTAGCGTTTGAAAACAACACAACTGATGTTGTGTTGATGTGGTCAAAATTTGATGTTTGACTTTTTTGACGGCAATTGAAGTGTCAACATGAAAATTCTGTTTTTATTTCCAAAACTTGTGTTTCTTCGAGTGATAATATCTGATATTGGTGGATTATTAACTATTATGTGTTTGTTAATGTGTACGAGTGTGGGAAATTGAAATAAAGTTGTAAAAGTGACTTTTCTAGTTGCTCCAAAAAAGTCCATGTAAAGTTTATGTTAAGCGCCACTACTTTACTTAAACACTATCCTCATCCCATCATCATATTTTATACTTGATTCAACTCTCTGAGTTTGAAATATTTTATACTTGACACTGGCAAACATACTAATCGTGTGACACCATAACAAATAAAAAAAAGTTGGTGTTTATGATGATAAAAGTTATCTGAAAACTTTATTTTAATGTTCAATTGTTTAGCCACTTTTGTCGGTGACTGTACTTACGTTAGTTTTATTTTGCTTTATAATGTTATACATTTGAAAACGGAAATATGTGATTAGGATAATCACGATTGTGACTAACTGGCAGTAAAGAAAAATAAAGTGGGTGCAATATACACTTCAATATTGCAGAGAGGTCTAAGACCTCCCGTACCGGCTCCCGCAGTGATAGCAAACACTGCATTGGATAAAAACAACTGATTGTCGGCAGGTGCGGCGGCGCTCTTGGTCGGACGGTTCACGACCGGCCCGGGCCGCGTTCTGTACCGATTTCTCAGATAATTATAAAACGACCACGCTAACCGCTTCACGGATAAACTCCTCCTTGCATGACCTTCATCCTGTCCCCCATCGGTACACGCCCAGCGTCGTAAATTCACAGAAAACACGAAACACTTGTTATGGTATGTCAAAAAGTACGATGTTTTCAATGGAAATAATTTACCTGTATTGTATTTATCTTGTAACAAAGCACCGACGGCCTCCAGGAGACAAATATGGACAACGGTGTTGGCACACGATTTTTCGACACAATTTTTACGGCAATGTATGCAACAGAATGTAGTGAAAAAAAGTTTGTTGTTAGAGCTCAAAAATATTTGAAATTTACGCGAAAATGTTTATAAAATATGTCCGACTAAACATGGCGTCCAAAGATGTCCGACCAAATTCAATATGGCGATGCAAAATGGACGCCCGTGCCTCGACCACTCGTGAAAGAGAACTCCTTTGTGGAAGGAAAAGTGGGCGACAAACGTCACATCGAAAAAATCGTCAACTTCAGGAATTGCCAGTGCAAAAAGTCAAGCTCAATATTTACTTTCACAGAAAAATACGAATTTAAATGTTTCGATATTTTTGCGACACGAAAAAAATATAATTTAAATATCTAGACTATTACCATGTTCGTGTAATGTACAAAATTAATAAAACCAATTAAACAAAGTTTATGACGTATTATTAGTATGGCAACACCAGACTTGTAACGTCACTCATCTGTCAAAGAACACGACAACAGCGCCCTCTATCCCTAAACTTTGACGTAACAGCGCCCCCTGGCGTAGAAAATCGCACTGAAAACTCACGAATTTTCACGTCTTCCTCTTCCTGTGATTATTTAACCAGGGACAGCTGATTTTTGCGCAAAAATACATAATGGCTGTGAGATTATTGTCAAAATTGAAGGTTCTGCCTGAATTGCGTGGTGTTGCAAACGCTAGTTCAGCTGCAGCGCCCGCTACTGCGACTTTGTCTGATTTCGATCAGCAACACAAGACTCCAGTTATTAGGAAACAGAAGCTGATCCCTGTAGCTCACTATGGTGGAAGACACGCTGTTACCATGCTGCCTGGCGGCGGCATCGGCCCTGAGGTCATGGGCTACGTGCGGGACATATTCAAGTAAGTGCCTCTAAACTCGGGTCATCCATTCTGTGACCTAAGAATTTGCACTGAAATCTGATTCCGAAATGATTCTGACCTTGTAGACTGCAGATATTAATTGCACAAGGAATTAGATGCAATTAGTTTTCTCACCGAGACACCAGACAGTTTATGCCTGTATTATTTAACTAGCGACCCGCCCCGGCTTCGCACGGGGACAATGTAGATTTGTAGATACTAATCTGGGGAAGTATTTTACAAATCTTTAAATTTCACGTCTTTTCTGTACTATAATATATATGTATTATACATTTAAACCTTCCTCTTGAATCACTCTATCTATTAAAAAAAACCGCATCAAAATCCGTTATGTAGTTTTAAAGATTTAAGCATACATAGGGATATAGGGACAGAGAAAGCGACCTTGTTTTATACTATGTAGTGATATCATAGCGCAGTACTGACTGCTGACATTGGACATTGCATTACACTCTGCAGATAATGCAATTAGTCATCATTAGTCTTGACGACGCGGTAGCCGAGTTGGTAGTGTCCCTGCCTGCGAAGCTAGCGGTCCCGGGTTCGAATCCCGGTAAGGGTAAATATATGTGTGATGAGCATGAATATTTGTACCTGAGTCTTGGATATTTCTATCTATATAAGTATTTATTTCTCTATATAAGTATGTATATTGTTGTCTAGTACCCATAACACAAGTTTCGAGCTTAATTTGGGGCTAGGTCAATTTGTGTGCAATTGTCCCCGATATTTATATTTATTATCATCAGCATCATTACGTTCCCACTGCTGGGACACTGGGCTTTTCTCAGAGAATATGGGCTGTAATCCACCATGCAGGCCCAGTGCAGGTTGGGAGATAGGCTAGTGGTGAGCCCTAGTGTCAGAGTTCAGTGACACAGTAGACCAGAATATATAAAAAAAAATCAGTTAATTAGTACTTTTTATATGTTCACAAGTCGCATGATGTTACTTTGTAATATCACTATGGATTGATTCAAGTGGAGGATCATAGTATGTATTTTTTATTTTCTTCACTAATTACAGGGTAATTTTGATGATAATTGACGATGTGGTCAAAGGTGGCGCCACGCTACACCTGGACTGGGAACTGGCTCTCAAGTGAGGCTGCCGGAACTCACCGATAGGTGCACGGCGACAGATTGTTAACTTGAGGCTGGTAGCTAGCAGGCGAGCACTAGAGCATGCTCTACCACCAAGCTATGGTTTCCTCACAGTACTTCCCTTTACTGTAAGCTCAAGTTCATTGTAGGCTTCGAACCCACGACCTACGGATCGCAAGCCGACGTCACTACCACTGAGCCATCATCGTTTCAAATGATATAGGCACATAAGCCTCAAGCTGCTCGCCTAAAGTTAAATGAATAATGTTTCAGATACGTCGGAGCCCCTATTGACTTCGAAGTGGTGGACATCGACCCCAATGTAGACAATGATGATGATGTCCAGTACGCCATCACCACGATTAAGAGGAATGGGACAGGCCTTAAGGTAATTAGTAAACACTTGTTGCGCCCCGCGGTTTCACCCGCGTCTTCCCGTTATCCCGCAGAAACCTTTTTCCGGGATAAAAAGCAGCAAATTCAAATTAAAATTAAAAAAAAAAATTATTCAGTAGCTTACATTGTGATTCCTTTAAAACGTCAACTTAAAACTAGCTACGCCTGTTCCAACCTTCTTACGCCAGCAAAAGAACAGGCAAGAAACGCCCGGCAGGTAATTTTTTTGTCGCAATCACATTGACAATTTTATTCAAAATTCAAGATTCAAAACTTTTTAATTCAATAGGATACATTGTGATCACTTTAAAACGTCAACTTAAAACTAGCTACGCCTGTTCCAACCTTCTTACGCCAGCAAAAGAACAGGCAAGAAACGCCCGGCAGGTAATTTTTTTGTCGCAATCACATTGACAATTTTATTCTTATTACTAATTGATTGAATTGGAGCAAGTTCACTACAATCCCAAGCTGTTTTGTCATCTTAATAGTCCGATATTTTATAATTAGCTTTACTAATAAGATTTCTCTCGGTTGGTTGTGCACATTGGAATATAATGGAAACTTGAACATTAAATAAAAAGTGGTCTCATATTTTACACTGGCAATAAATGACACTCTCTCATTTTAAAGGGCAACATTGAAACTAAATCCGAGGCGTCTTACGTGACCTCCCGCAACGTGGCACTCCGCAACGAGCTCGACATGTATGCCTACGTGTTGAACTGCAAGTCCTACCCCGGAGTCGTCACCAGGCATAAGGACGTGGACGTCGTTATCATCAGGTAAAGTGCTGGATTTATGGACGTGACTTAGAGGGAAAAAAATCGATTAAAAATAATCGATTTTTATCTCATTAAAACAAATCGATTTGTAAAAAATCGATTATTTAAATAAAAAATATCGATTTTTTTATATAATCGATTTTTATTTAATAATTTTTTCTAACTATTCGAAAAGTTGCATTTTTTGTACATTGTAATAAAATTACTTAGAGTAACTTATAACTGCAAAATTTGATTGAAATGTGTAGTTTGGCTACACATTGGTTTAATCTCCAATAATACAAACTCTCTTATTACTCTTAAAAAAGAGAGTAAATAAAAAAAACGTTTTTTTAGAGAGTAAGTAAAAAAATAGATTTTTCATATTTAGATAATCGGTTATTAAAAATCGATTAAAAGAAAAAAATAATCGATTAATATAAAAATCGATTATTTTTACACATCCCTGGATTTACACATTTGCCGCCCCAAAGCTATAGATGTTTTGCCGCTTTTTATGACTTCTAAAATTAGATACACTGTTCATAATAAAATTCCATTTTCCCATATAAACGTTTTCTAAATAAAATGTAGGGTCAATTTGAACTTTATTGCTATTCAATAAAGTTGATTGATTTTTTGATTTTTCGATTGAGGCAGTACGAAGTCTGCCGGGTGAGCTAGTCGATAATATTAATTAAACATATTAACCCCGCACTTGTCCACCCCCCAATTCCAGACAGAACACGGAGGGTGAGTACGCGATGCTGGAGCACGAGTCGGTGCACGGAGTCATCGAGTCGATGAAGGTGGTCACCGCCTCCAACTCGGACCGGGTCGCCAGGTTCGCGTTCGAGTTCGCCAGGAGGAACAACAGGAAGAAGGTAAGCTAGAGGTGGTAGCCGAGTGAAGACGTCAGTGGAGGTGATGATCACCTAGGATCTAGTTCCTAGTAGCAATAACAGGAATAAGGTAAATGAGAGATAGCACTGTAGTGGACGAAGCAGTGGTGAAGACGTCAGTGGAGGTGATGATCGCTTCAAGTCTAAGGTGGTAGTGACGTCAGTGGAGGTGAAGATTGCCTCTAAGGGTTTGAGTTCGCCAGGAGGAGGAACAGAAAGAAGGTGAGATAGGATGGTAGCCGAGTAGTGAAGTCAGGGGAGGTGATGATCACCTCTTACTTGGATAGGATTGGAGGTTGTTACGAAGAATGATAGGAAGAATGTGGGCTAGCGATTGTAGTGACGTCAGTGGAGGTGATGTTCGCCTAGAACTCTGATAGGTTTGGAGTATGCCAGGAGGAATGATAGGAAGAAGATGGGTTAAAATAAGCAGACTCCGTTTAAACGTTGACGGCTTTTTTCCAGAGTCCAAACAAATGCAAACCTTATTCCAATACAGATACAACTCAAAATCGTCACTCTTCAAAATAAGCGCATAAGCGGGCTGATGAAAATAAGCCGACTCCGTTGATGTTGACGTTGACGGCTTTTTTCCGAAGTCCAAACAAATGCAAACCTTATTCCAATACAGGTACAACTCAAAATCGTAGCTCTTAAAAATAAGCGTTCAAGCCGCAAAAAAACAAGCTAAAGCGTTTAAACGTATTGTCAATTTTAATTCGTTTATCACATCTTTACAGGTGACAACGGTGCACAAGGCGAACATTATGAAGCTGTCCGACGGTCTGTTCCTGGAGACGTCCCGCCGGATGGCGGCCGAGTATCCCGAGATAGAGCACAACGATATGATCATAGACAACTGCTGCATGCAGCTGGTTGCCAGGTGACAATTAAAAAAATATATATATTTCTGTCATACACATTTTTTTTTCTTTTCAACATCAAACAAATACACACAGACACTTGACAAAGTGACGGCAATATAGCACAGTTTGGTGGTAATGTCGTAACTCGTTAATGTTCATGTTTCCATATCCCGCAGACCTCACCAGTTCGACGTGATGCTGATGACCAACCTGTACGGATCCATAGTCTCCAATGTGGTCTGCGGACTCCTGGGAGGCGCCGGCCTCCTCTCAGGGAGGAACTACGGAGACCACTACTCGCTGTTCGAGCCGGGCACCAGGAACACAGGTACACTCATCATCATCATCACTCATCATCATAATCTACATCAGCAGCAGTAGTCAATTCAATTTTTATATATTTACATCTTCCATTTTACATGAGCAATCCATTTCCGGCTCGAAGGACCAAAATCCGGTGCGAAGGACCATAATCCGACCCACCATCGTTTTTTTTACTACTCGCAGGGTAGCGTTTGACTATTAATCATCTGATGTTAAGCGACGATGCGGTCGAAGGTGGCGCCACGCTACACCTGGACTGGGAACTGGCTCTCAAGTGAGGCTGCCGGAACACACCGATAGGTGCACGGCGACAGATGAATTATAAGGAAACCAGGATAGGAATTATAAGGAAACCAGGATCTGATGATGGCATCCCAGATAAATCAAGGGGAACCATTTTACTTTTTAGTTTCCTGCTTGACGTCGGTTTTTTTTGTTTAAAAATTATTCCTCTCTTTTACAGGCACAGCGATCGCCGGCAAAAACATCGCCAATCCGATAGCGATGATCAACGCGTCGGTGGACTTGCTGGAGCATCTCGGCAACCATTTCCACGCTGACCTGATCCGTCGCGCGGTCAACAAGACCATCAACGTCGACCGAGTCATGACCCCCGACCTGGGGGGCACAGCGTCTTCCACCGAGGTCGTTGACACACTGATCAATAACATTGGTCGCTGCTAGGTGTGGGGGACCCCCCCCCCCCCCCAACAAAGTATTGACCCCCCCTTTCAAAGTATTTAAGCTATACAGAGTCAAACAACTTCAGTCGCTGCTAATCGAGAATAATCACATCCCTTTAGATTAATCTGACCTCCTCTTACCCCCCAACAATATATTGACCCCCCACTCAAAGTATCTAACCTGAATCAGAGTCTTTAAAGCCGATGAGACTCTTATTACCAAAATTGGTCTCTGCTAATTGAGAAAAACCACGTCCTTTAAGTAGTAAATTAACCCCCCTATAATGGACTGACCTCCTCCGAAGTCCGAGGTCTTGTTAGAAAATTTACTGTTTTTGAGTCATTTTGTTGATCCCAACAGTATAATAATTTTTATATATGCCCCTGTCCTGGTAGGTGCGGCGTCGGTCTTTGACAAATAGAAAAATGATCGCTATTAGAATAAAAAAACAATTTTTCTTATTTGTTTTCTTGACCCCATTGAAAATTTATTAACCCCCTCGTGTTCAATTTTAGCGAAATCTCTTCATATTACCAATCTATTATGTGGTATTTAGTGAAATAATGGAAAATCATTTCTTGTTATGAAGAAAATCATCCCTTTTCATTATTTTTTATTTACATATTGACCCCCTCATATGCACAATATATATTTTACCGTTAAAAATTTCAACTAAGTAAGGATATAGGTACACTTTTTTACAATAAAATGTTTATCAATAAGAAATAATTTGGAAACAATTCAATTAATTTTTTTTAAGAAATTGCTATTTTTGGCCAAAAACTATACAAGCGGGTTAAACAGATTTTGGTTTTGAAAATGTACGAATAACATTGTTCTAAAATTTCAATTCAAATCTCTATTTTATCCCCTATCCCTTCTACATTTCGAACTGTTTTCAATTTCATTTTATTTGAAAAAGTGATGTAGTATTTTACTAATACTCTTTAATTCATATTTCAATGATTTTCAATACTAAAATCGTAAGTCAAAAAATCTAGTTAAAAAAAACATTTTTGTTTAGTTATTTTATTTCGTTAAGTGGTCAATGAATTTGGCATAAGTAAAGTTTGTTAACAATGTTGAAAATTAAAATTAAAATGATTTTCAACACTAAAATCGTAGTTAATTTCGCAAATCTATTGTTTTTAAAACATTGTAATGAAATAAGTGTCAGCAAAGATTTTGCTAAAACTATCTATGTGTTATATTTTAATCGCGAAAAGTAATTAAATTACTTTGTTATTTCTTGTTTTTGCTAAATTATTATTAAGTACTTGAAGTTCTAAGCAAAATTAATACTGGTTTTACTTTTATTTTTTTTGACAGAATAATGTTTTACCAAAACTATACGATGAATTGACTCTTTTTGAATCGAAATATCAGTTTTTTGACAAGTTCGTAATATGAACACCTTTTTCTGTCCTTACCCTACTAAATAAAATTAGAATGATCGAAATCGGCTCAGAAATGAAATACAGTCGACCTGACTAACCTCATTTTGTTAATTTGGTTATTTATATAGTCGTTTCATTTTGTAATTGTATCAAAATGAACCAAGCAATTAAATACAGTATTTTGATGAAATTATTACCTAACCTTAGCCATATTAAAGTACCAACAATTTACTTTAGGTATAATTTATTGTAGAAATGTAAAAAATGTTGTTAATAAAGAAAATAGAAAATTTTAATTGTGTTTTTTTATACTAGCTATTCCTCGCGGTTTCACCCGCGTCTTCCCGTTATTCCTTAGAAACTGTGTAAGCTATGTCCCGGGTTCGAATCCCGGTAAGGGCAAATATATGTGTGATGAGCACGAATATTTGTTCCTGAGTCTTGGATATTTCTATATACATATACACACATCAACACCGTCTAGGGATATTTTGTATAAAGTTCTTAAACTCAAAAAATAATGTCCGTTTCAAATTCTTTTGATTAGAGCTTATTTTGTAAACCTTTTTGAACGATTCTAAATTTGAATTTGAAAAAATAAATTAAAAAGATAAGATTTACGCGCCATAATGGTAGCGAAGTCCGAAGGTTTAATTTACCTACAGTAGTTTTTGGCTATTTTATTGTGTCAAATTTAAGTTTTATAACAAGTTATCAGTTAATTTCGAATTAATGTTATTGTGTGCATCATGCAGCGGCGCCATTTAACGAGAGAGGAAATGTTAAGGGCAGTAGGCATGCTCCAAGCTGGGGCTACTCAACGGAGTATTGCTGAAGAGATTGGAACAAGACAAAACGTGATATCACGGTTATGGTTACGTTATCGTGCTACTGGTGAAGTGGCTGAAAGACACTTAGGCGGGAAGCGCGTAACCACTCAACGACAAGACCGATTTTTGCAAGTTGCCGCGAGAAGACAACCAAATGTTACGGCCTTGCAGTTGGTTCAGAGGCTCCAGTCAGGGCACCAGTTGCTTGTGAGTGACCAAACTGTGAGGAGAAGGCTGCATGAAGCTAACCTTCATGCTCGCAGGCCGCTTCGTACTCCAGCACTACGCCGAGGAAATCGTGGACGACGACTAGAGTGGGCTCGTGAACATTTGCTCTGGGACGATAACCAGTGGTCTGTAGTGCTGTTTACCGATGAGTCCCGGTTTGGTTTCCATCCCGATACACGTAGAGTACGTGTTTGGCGAGTTCCTGGTCGTGAGAGCTGTCTGCAACATCCTCAGGAAGTTCATTCATACCATGGCGGGACAATTATGGTTTGGGCGGGAATCCGTGTTGGTGGAAGAACAGACCTCGTTTGGATCAGAAACACCATGACGGCTGAAAAATACCGTAATGAGGTGCTAGTACCAATAACCTACTCCCATCGACTACAAATGGGCCAAGAATTCACGCTCATGCACGATAACACCCGTCCGCACACAGCGAGAGTGGTGACGAGCTGGTTGCAGGAGCACGACGTATCGGTCTTAGGCTGGCCTGCACAATCGCCTGACCTAAACCCCATAGAGCACGCGTGGGATATGCTCCAAAGAATGGCTTTGAGGAATTTCCCTGCCAACATTGCGACGCAAGAGCAACTTTTTTTGCATCTTAGCCGAACCTGGGACAATATACCGCAGCAAGACTTGAATAACTTAATCCAAAGCATGAAAAACCGTTGCAGGACCGTTATTAACGTCATGGGTGGTTTTACTGACTACTGATTTGTCACATAACTGTTAAAAACAGATTAATTTTCCTTTATTTTTCAATTTTTCATAAGAAACACATTCATTGTTAGTTTTACCATTACTTCACGTTTTTTCTTTATTTGAATAAAAATTTGTTTACGTATAAAAAAAAGTTTTCTTTTATTCTGGAGTGTAGTCTGATAAATGGGCTTTATAAAAATATATACATGTTGAAAGTTATTTTCAATAAATTTTGAGTAAATTGAGTAAATCCAAAATATCCCTAGACAGTGTTGATGTGTGTATATAAGTGTTTATTTCTCTATAATAAGTATGTATATCGTTGTCTAGTACCCATAACACAAGTTTCGAGCTTAATTTGGGGCTAGCTCAATTTGTGTGCAATGGTCCCCGATATTTATTTATTTATTATTCCAAATTTCACTTAAATCGGTTCAGTAGTTTTTGTGTGAAAGAGTAACAAACATTCACGTTTATAATATTTGTAGGACTAGCTGTACCCCGTGGTTTCAGTTTATCGCGATAAAAAGCATCCTATGTCCTTCCCCAGGGTTCAAACTATCTATGTACCAAATTTCATTAAGATCGGTTCAGTGATTTTTATTTTTAAGTTATTTCGGAACAAACAAACAAATCTTTTCTCTATGTAATTAGTTTAAGTCTAAAGAACATAGACTGCACATGTGCAATATTCTCTAGTACACGTAAACCTATGTTAGAGCGATGGTGGCCGAACGGTTAGGCGTGCGACTTGCAAGGCGCCGACACCGAGTTCGAATCCTCTCGGCCCCGCAAGTTATGTGCGGATTTGCCATCGCTCAAAACGGTGAAGGAAAACGTCGCTCGGAAACCGGCATGTCCAAGAACCGCAACATTCAAGGGCATGCGACATCTACCAACCCGCACTGGGCCCGCGTGGGAGATCACAGCCCGTTCTCTCAGAGAGAAGGCCAGAGTCCCAGCAGTGGGAACGTGAAAGGCTGATAATGACACGTAAACCATGTAAAAGTTTTTGTGGATTGGTTGCAAAATATTGTTTCTTTCTTTCTGTTTACTTCATCATCAGCCTATTTACGTCCCCACTGCTGGGACTCCGCCCTCCTCTCAGAGTACGCGCCGTAATCTCCCACGCGGGCCCAGTGCGGGTTGGTAGATGTCGCATGCCCTTGAATGTTGCGGTTCTTGGACATGCCGGTTTCCGAGCGATGTTTCCTTTTTCACCGTTTTGAGCGATGGCAAATCCGCACATAACTTTTTGAGTCATAGGTGCGGGGCCGAGAGGATTCGAACTCGGTGTCGGCGTCCGAAAGGTATCGGCGACTTGTAACATCAGATGAAAGTTCAGTAGTAGTGTATAAGCTTGAACTTTCGGTGAAGGAAAACATCGTGATGAAACCATAGCTTGGTGGTAGCGCATTCTCTAGTGCTCGCCTGTCTAGCTACCAAAGTAAAGCTTAGTGTAAAAGGAACAGGGGGTTTTAGAAATAAAACACACAATTTTGGGTCGATTAAATATATTTAGATAAAATGTCGAATAAATACGATACGCGATCGTCCTATCTAACACCTAGGGCCGGTTTCACATTGCTCTGATATCTTTTAGCTGTTGGATAAAACGTCTACTTCGCGTTTAAATCAGCTGCTGATTTTATACGGTAAATATCGGTGCGGCTTAATTTTTAGTTGCAAGACACTGGTATTTTGCGTCAGTAAGTTCATATGAGCCTTTGACAACTGTGATGATTAATTTTTCAAGCTACCGAATTCCGACAATCGAGACTGATTTAAGTCTTGAACTTCAACTGGTCTGCCTTGTCTGTGAGGTTTCAAAATGTCTACTGAAAAGTTACTTCTTTACGTTATTGGATATCCGAGATAAGCTAAAGCAACTCAGTTAGGACGTCACTCGGATTTATGGTGACAACTTCAATGGAATAAGATTTTCACGTAGACAGACACCGAAGCTTTGTAGCCAAATGCAGTTTTTTATGGCATGACGGCGAAATAGTACCAACGAATGCGTTTCATGACGTCTATGTGACGTAAGCATTCCCAGTTAACCTCCGATAAGTTTCCTTACAATCCAGTTGTTTCCTTTATCAGCAACTTATCTGGAAGTTAACTTTTACCAGGAGCTCCGTGAAACAGGCCCGAAAATAATATTAAGATACATTGATGCTTAAGTAATCTAAGAATAATTTAAAAATAATCTAAATAAAAAAGATTTTTATAAAATAAATGCAGTAAAATAGGGTTATTTTGCGAATGTCTTAAATTTTACCACATCTGTGATGGCGATGCCAAAATAAATTTGTTTTTTTTTTTATTTGTTTATTTTATGCATTTATGTATTTTTTTATTCAATTAGGGACTAGATTGACTCATGTTCAATGTTTTGATTAGAGAGTGACATTTGATAACTGATCAACTTTGACTTTAATATTTATGACATTTGATCAACTTTTGTTCAACAACATTTAACGAACATTCTTGGCAGCGTTTTTTTAAACGACTTTTGGCTTAAATTTGTAGCTCGAATACGCTACACGATAAACCGATGCATAAAACAAACAAACAAACAGATCTTATGTGAGTTTTATAAATAATTCGTTTTCGGCTTGATTAGTTAAATGAGACAATTTTGCAAAAAAAATTTTAACTTGTGTAAATAATTTTATAAGTACAAAAAAATACTTAAAGAGAATATATAAATGAGAAAATTATAGAAAGTGTAAAAGGACAAATTTATAGAAAGTGTAAAAGGACAAATTTATAGAAAGTGTAAAAGGACAAATTTATAGAAAGTGAAAAATGCCTCAATTACCTTATCAAGCGTCACACAATTTCGGTGGTTCGGATTTAAGAATATCATTCATATTGCGATCCATATACATTTTTTGTTTTGTATTAGCGTCATGTTTTATATTAAGGTACAAGGGTATAATAGACAATTTAGCACATAATATAAATATGTATATTTTAATACATTGTTAAAAGAATACAAGCAGGTCGTGCGCGCGATAGTAAGCGACGTGTAAAACGACTGGTCCCCTGTAACAAATTACAGTGACATCTATAGATATTCAAAAACTCATAATAATATTTCGGAACATCAATATGAATGATATTTTTAATAATAAAATATTACAACCAATTGAGAATCAAAAAATAAAATTAACGATAAAATTATAGTTATTATATAGCAATTGGAAAATAATAAAAAAAAACACAAAATTCATTTTCCAAATCATTTTACGTCAGTTCTTTTAGTGACAGAGCGAAATTAGTGACTTTTTAATGGTAAACATTTCTCACTGGCAACACCACACACATTTTAAAAACGCCATATTCAAGTGACGAGATCAGACGAGAGCAGGCCGGGCGGCTGATGGTAAGAGCCACAGTCTACGAGGAACTCGCCTTTGTCACGATGAAAATTTCAGTTTTTGACTAATTTATTAGTTGTTAATTATAAGGAATGTTGTGTATAGACGAGCGGAATAAATTCTGATATGTGTTTAATAACACACACACATACACACAAACACACACCCATAGACACACGAAAACACACACAGTACAGTATGAAACAAAAGTGAATGTCACAGTGTAGTAAATTTCAGTGTAAAAGTTTGATAACTTTGTTACAATAATTTTCAATTTTTTGCAAATTGAGAACATTAAATCGCATTAAAAAGTCACATCGAGTCGCCACACGCACTCATTTTTTTATTTAAAAGGCAAGAAGACAGCGGAAGAATAAGAAAACAAAAAACAAAACAATAGTATTTTTTTTACAATAATTTCGTCAGATCCAACAAGTTTTGATTACCTATATTTGGCAATATTACAATTTTTTAAATTTCAGCACCAATTTTGGCTTCACTTAAATTTACGACCAAAATGGACATATTGTCGCAAATTGACATCGTAATTTATAAAAACGTAAATTAAAAGAGATAAGACACCCCTGTTGCAGGCGCTCACTCTCCAAAACCCTCCCCAAAGTTTTTTTTCTACCTTACAGGATAGCGTTTGACCACAAGTCACCTGATGTTAAGTGACGATTTGGTCGAAGGTTCCACGTTACAACTGGACTGGGAACTGGCTCTCAAGTGAGGCTGCCGGAACACACCGATAGGTGCCATGATCAGATCTTTATAAGTTTGTAAAATGGTAAATTACAATGAATTAAACATTGTAAAATATACAGTGATGTATAATGCGGATTGTGTATATTATACACCATTCATCTGTTACACCGAAGATTCAAACGCTGGTATGATTAGAGCTTTAAATGTTTGTAAAATAGTAAATTACAATGAATTATACATTGTAAAATATACAGTGTTGTATAATCGATAGTGTATATTTATATACCAAAGTGTAGTGGATGTCAGATCAGGGGTGCCGTATACTCTCCAAAATAATAATAGAGTTAGAAAAAGAGAATAATAATACAGCTCTGCCATATTAATAATAATAAAAACAAAAAGGATAATAATACTCCATTAACTCCCATTGCATGAGATCATAAATATGTCAAAATCAGTCTATTTAAGAAATACAATTAAAAACATCAAGTGTCAAGTGATAATGGTCCACATTTTTGTTTTGTTATTTTTACAATAAAATACTTTTTTTGTACAAGTACTTCTATGCATATTGTAAATTGTATAGGCTCTGGGTAAAATATGCATAAGTTATATAAGTAAGTACAATAACATACTTTTGTATCTAATAAATTTTTTCTTATAGGAAAATTGTAAATAAATTTCTGAAGATATGTAACTTTATGGTACTAACGATTTTTTTGAATGAATTTTAATTAATAAATATAAATAGCACACTCTAGAATTAGGTTTTGGAACGGGAATTTAACATTTACAGGTAGGAAAACATCGCTCGGAAACCGTCATGTCCAAGAACCGCAACATTCAAGGGCATGCGACATCTACCAACCCGCACTGGGCCCGCGTGGGAGATTACGGCGCGTACTCTCTCTGAGAGGAGGGCGGAGTCCCAGCAGTGGGGACGTAAAGGTTGATGGAACAAAAGTTGCCAATCATACCGAATTCTCCAATTTTCCTAAGCATCTACAACACGAAATATCGTTTAACTGACATGCTTTTAGAAAAATTTAGAAATTTAGCAACTTTTGTCGCTGACTGTACGTCATCATCATCATCAGCCTATCACGTCCCCACTGCTGGGACTCTGCCCTTCTCTCAGAGAGAGTACGCGCCGTAATCTCCCACGCGGGCCCAGTGCGGGTTGGTAGATGTCGCATGCACGCGAATGTTGCGGTTCTTGGACATGACGGTTTCCGAGCGATGTTTTCCTTCACCGTTTCGAGCGATGGTAACTGTTTGAATTCTCGATATTTCGGCACTGTTGCAAGCGCCATGATAACGAGAATAATGGAAGTTTTTAAATTCAAGTATTCTCGTGATCATGGCGCTTGCAACATGTGCCGAAATATCGACAAATCAAACAAAAACAAATAATGGTAAATATCCCGTTTCAAAACCAATTCCAATGTATATTTTTATTTTTTTATTTTAAATCGATGTTAATTTTATTTCTCCTTTTGATGTATTCAATAAATGGTAAATGAATTAAACAGTACTGAAACTGCGACGCGAAGCAATCGCATCAAAAACGTCCCAGGCTTCGTTCCGAAACGGAAGATGTTCACGTCTCTGTCGACAAAATGTGGACCACTACCACAAAACACGACAACTAAAAAAAACAAAAATCAAAAAAAAACTACCGATTTTCTTCGATTATTCGATAAAAGATAAACTAAATTAGATTTATTCCACCACCTCAACAGCGCTTCTTTATATGGCATCGAGATCACAGATGTGTTTAAATTAATATTAGGAATCGTATTTAAATAAATCACAGGTTTCAACCAAATCTCTTCACTTAAAACTAAACGCTCGCTTTGCTGGCGCTCCGTGACACTTTCAGGTGACAAGCGCCAGTCAAGCGCTCCGACACCTGTCACTTTACAAATAAAAATAATCATTACAAAAATAATACTGAAAAACAGTCGCCTAAAAATAAATTGTGACAAAAACAAATCAGTACTGGAAACAAGCGGAGAAGAAATCATAATAAAAGGTGCGTACACACTACACGAATCGCGCGTAAAATCTAACCTAAGAGAACTACGCACGGAATTTGCGCGCCCGTGTGGGTTAACATTAATAATATTAAAGATGAAAAACCCGCGCGCGGTGAATAGTGAACCGCGAGCGGGGAGGTTCCCATTTGATATTTGACAGATTCTGACAGCTCCTGTCTTTTGCGCAATATGCAAAGATGGCGGTGTTGAGTTTATCTTTTCCGCGATTTGCAACGTTGAGCTTATCTTTTTCGCAATTTGCAAAGAAAGCGGTGTTGAGTTTATCTTTTTGGCAATGTGCAAATATGATGTTGAGTTTATCTTTGCTGATTGTAACACTTTAAAATCTATCTTTTCCAAAGATGTTTCATTCGATTGTAATCGATTTACGTTTACGTCGTTCATTTTAGTTTGTGGCAATTCTTTTGAACGTTGCATTCCTTTAAAGCTTACGATCACAGTTTTCAAAGATGTTTTCAGTGACTGCAATACTTTGAGCATATCTTTTGCAGTTGTTACCAAAGATCTTTTAGCCGCATGCATGAATGTTGAGTTTATCTTTTTCACTGTAAGTTTGCAAGATGTCTTTGTGAATTTGGTTTTGAAATGCCGATCTGTCGATTTGATGACTTCAATTTTGGTATATATGTAATAACAACTTCTTTTCCGGTAGTTAATCTTTTCGCTTTTCTTTAAAGTTGGAACGAGAAGCGATTCGCCGAATCTTGATGACTTTAAAGATGTATAATGTTCGTTGGAATTTAATCTTTCAGACGTTATTTTAAAGTTTGTTTTTGTTAAACTTAAGAATGTTATGATTACATATCTTTTTGTCAATTTGATATCTTTTTTGTATTTATATCCTATTTTGACTAGTTTAGCCTTAACTTTAATACCTGCTTTGTCCAAGTCTATTTTGATCGTTTCTACAAACCGTCCTTTTTTAGTTTCAGCATTTTTTGTAATTTTCAAACGTTTTCGTGTCACATCCTGCTTGTTGTACGCGGGCTTGATTCTTTTTGATAACGTGCTTCCAGCTTCACAGTCTGTCATCAAGCTAGATGTTACCAATCCTAAATCTACAATCGAGCTGTTATTCAATCCATCTGACACTCTCATTTCAGACACATTACCAAGCGAGCGTTCCAAAAGCCCAAGCGTTAACGTCACTTCTGTCAACGTCAAATCTGTCAACGTCAAATCTGTCAACGTCACATCTGTCAACGTCAAATTGGGAACCTCAAATCCTACGTCTACGATTAAAATTCTAGAGTTGCAACATGTTCTACTCACTACTAGACAGGAGTTGGGGGAGTACGGGCGCGCGGGGTACATATAGAGAAAGGAGATTAAGAGAGCGGTCACGACCACCGCCTTTCCGCCGTACTGATGAGACTGTGATGGTTAAGGATGATGTTTCTTATTAGACTTCTTGACGCCCTCATCTTCGCCCTTGGACACCTGCAAACGTGGATCGTGTCAAGTGTTGCACATACATAGCTCTGACTTTATGTATCTAGTAGATCAGGGCCCGTAGCCAAGATGCATTCTGCAATCGTTGACGCTAATAGAAAACAAGAAAAAAGTATTGGTTTGACATATTTCAACGCTAAGTCACGTGGTCAGAAATATGTCAAACCAATACTTTTTTCTTGTTTTCTATTAGCGTCAACGATTGCAGAATGCATCTTGGCTACGGGCCCAGGATCGATTATAAATTTCGTACGTAGATACCATAGTAAAGGAGTAGTAGTTCAGCTTCATATAAATCGGCCGTCGCCGGTTTGAATGTGTGCGTGAGTAGCGGCACCGTGTACGCACGCACTTTTCACGCACACGCACACATAAACGAAAGGAGGCGGCCGGGGCCGCGGCCATGCACTCAGTACGGAACGCGCCGCCTATGCGTCACCGCAAGAGTAGGCAATTAACTCGGTAGGTAATAGGCTCGTTACCTCAGTGAAGTGTTCTCCCTAGAGTGTGTTGGGGTAGTTATCTCAGTGAAGTGTTCTCCCTAAAGTGTATTGGGGTAGTTACCTCAGTGAAGTGTTCTCCCTAAAGTGTATTGGGGTAGTTACCTCAGTGAAGTGTTCTCCCTAGAGTGTATTGGGGTAGGTAATTTTAAACATTTTATTTTTTCTGTAATGACTTGTCTATGTTATGTGTAATATTATAATTTTTAGTAAGTTAATTTCCAATATAAAATTTATTTGTTTTGGAATAAATGAAATGAAATGAAATGAAATAGTTACCTCAGTGAACCGTTCTCCCTTGAGCGACACGATCTTGTTGTCGCGGTAGCGCACCATCTTCTTCGGCTCGTTCTTGGGAGCCAGCGGCTTGTGCTCCCGGCTCTCAGACTCGCGGTCCACGTACGAGTAGCTGTCACATTGACATTTGTATTATTATTATGTTAACATTCATCTAATAGGCTTGGATTATACATAATATAAGCCTTTATTACTGTTCGTTATATAGTTAACAGAAAAAAATTGGCGATGGTACAGGGCCCCGCGTAGTCCCCTCAGTACAAGCCCTACAGCGCCGCTACAAGCGCTATGACCCCTTTGACCTCACTCACCGCTCAATCATGTAGCCTCCCATTACGAACGCTACGACCCCCCTTAACGTACTAAGTACTAGCTTGTAGACCCCCTCCCCCCACTCACCGCTCAATAATACGGCTCTTGATCTCCACCGTGTTAGAACACAGCCCCGCGTATTTCCCCAGCTACTAGCTTGTAGACCCCCACTACTGACTAATAGACCCCTTCGACCCCAATCACCGCTCAATGATGTAGCTACCCACTACGAGCACTACAGCCCCGCTTCAAGCGCTATAAGCACATTGACCCCGCTACTGGCTTGTAGACCCCCTCTCCCTCCACTCACCGCTCGATAATGCGGCTCTTGATGTCGGCCGTGTTAGTACTACAAGCGCTGTAGTTACGCTACTATCACCTCAGCCCCGCTACGAGCACGTTGAACCCGCTACTGGCTTGTAGACCCCCTCTCACCACTCAATAATACGGCTCTTGATCTCCACCGTGTTAGTACACAGCCCCGCGTAGTCCCAGCTGTAGCTTGTAGACCCCCCGGTACTGGCTTTTAGACCCCCCTTGACCCCACATGATGTAGCTTCCCGTTACGAGCGCTACAGCCCCGCTACAAGCACTATGAGCACATTGACCCCGCTACTAGCTTGTAGACCCCTCTCCCCCCACTCACCGCTCGATGATACGGTTCTTGATCTCGGCGGTGTTGGTGCGCGGCGCGCGGGCGGCGCGCGCGGGCAGCGTGCCGGCGCTGAGCGACTGTCCGTGCTCGCGGCGGTGGATGAGAGCCGCCATGGCGCGTTCGATGTCGCCGCGGGCGATCGACACGCAATGTTTTACCTGAACGGATAAAACACCGGTCAAAATAGACGTTCTATCTTACACGGAGAAAAAAGACCTTCCGAAATACCGTTTTCCTTCTCAGTCAAAAGGGAAGGAATTGTGATTCAGAAGGAAAACTAATACAAAATAAGGAAGGAAACCGTCTTGGAAGGTAAAGAAGAAAAAAGTTCCCATATCCCAATGTGTACAACCAAACAAGAGAAATCTTATTAGTGAAGCTAATTAAAAAAGATCGAACCATTAGATGACAAAAAAAAGCTTGGGATTTTAGTGAACTTGCTCCAATTCAATCAATTAGTAATAAGAATAAAATTGACAATGTGATCGCGCCAAAAAAATTACCTGTCGGGCGTTTCTTGCCTGTTCTTTTGTCGGCGTAAGTAGGTGGGAACAGGCGTAGCTAGTTTTAAGTTTGACGTTATAAAGTGATCACAATGTATCCTATTGAATAAAGTACTATTGACTACAGAAAACTCTGGTACATTTTTCACTGAAATTAGTCCAACTTGCGGGTTTACCTCTCCCAGACCGTCGCAGGTGTTGCTGAAATGTCGACTTACCTCGATGGTGGAAGCTTCCGGAAACATCTCGCCGATGAACCCGATCAGGTTCACGTAAGTTTCAGGCTCGGTGCCCAGGGCAAAGTGCTTCTTGGACGCCTGGGGACAGATTTACAAGAAGTTTTCTTTTTTATCTAATAATAATCGGGGACAATTGCACACAAATTGACCTAGACCCAAATTAAGCTCGAAACTTGTGTTACGGGTACTAGACAACGATATACATACTTATCTACAGAAATAAATATATATATAGATAGAAATATCCAAGACTCAGGAACAAATATTCGTGCTCATCACACATATATTTGCCCTTACCGGGATTCGAACCCGGGACCGCTAGCTTCGCAGGCAGGGACACTACCAACTCGGCTACCTAGAAATACATCATCTGTTAAAGTTTTAACTGTCTAACTATCACGGTTCATGAGATACAGCCGGGTGACGGACGGACAGCGGAGTCTTAGTAATAGGGTCCTATCGGTACGGAACACTAATCAAAACATTATTTTACACATAAACTATCATATAGGTTTCGATCACGTTGACTTACAAGTTCAATTTACACAGCTGAAGCCTAAAATAAAACTTTAGTTCGCCGTTTCGAGCAAGAGATGGCGCCACTAGTACTAACCTCTATGGCCGACTCGAAAAAGGCGCGGCGAGTCGGGACCTTCTTCATATCGTCCATGGCACCGAGCGGGAACTGCGCGTCGTCTTCAGATGTCGAGTTGGAGCTACGAAGACGAAGATTACCACTTAGCTTACAATTTTGATGGGGCTGAGACTTTGCATGCATAAAGCTGTAGCCCACGCGGGTGACACCGCGGGGAACAGCTAGCATAGTAAAGGAGTAGTAGTTAGAGGTGGGCGTTTAAACGAAAAGCCGCTTTTAAAAATAAGCGCATAAGCGGGCTAATTAAAAAATGCAGACTCCGTTTGAACGTTGACGGCTTTTTTTCCAAAGTCCAAACAAATGCAAACCTTATTCCAATACAGATACAACTCAAAATCGTAGCTCTTCAAAATAAGCGCATAAGCGTCCGTTTAAACGTTGACGACTTTTTTCCAAAGTCCAAACAAATGCAAACCTTATTCCAATACAGATACAACTCAAAATCGTAGCTCTTAAAAATAAACGTATTGTCAATATTAAGCCGTTTATAACATCTTTAGTAGTAGGTAGTTCAGCTTCATAAAAATCGGCCGTCGCCGGTTTGAATGTGTGCGTGAGTAGCGGCACCGTGTACGCACGCACTTTTCACGCACACGCACACATAAACGAAAGGAGGCGGCCGGGGCCGCGGCCATGCACTCAGTACGGAACGCGCCGCCTATGCGTCACCGCAAGAGTAGGCAATTAACTCGTCGAGCCGCCTTAGCTAACCTACTGTTCTTTATATACTGTGCAGCTAGTATGTACATAAGAATCAAAGTCCTGACTGACTGATATCAAAGCACAGCCTAAACCGCTGGTTGTAGAAACTTGAAAGAAGGGTTTGTTTGTCTTGGCGCATAGGGGTTTACTAAGAAAAGATTTTTTGAAATTCAACCCCTAAGGGGGTAAAAATAGAGAACACGGGTGAAACCTCGGGGAACAGCTAGTATAATATATAGATTGATTGGATTGGAACAAGTTCACTACATCCGAAACGAGGAAATTCGCCGAAGAACCAAGGTCACCGACATAGCTCTCAGAATTTGCAAGTTGAAGTGGCAATGGGCAGGCCATATCGCTCGACGAACCGATAACCGATGGGGAAGGAAGGTTCTCGAGTGGCGACCACGAACCGGAACACGTTCTGTAGGTAGGCGTCCCACTAGGTGGAGCGGGGACATTGTAAGAGTCGCAGGGAGCCAATGGATGCAAATGGGTAGTAACCGTTCATGGTGGCGTTCAAGGGGAAGGGGGGGGGGGCTATGTTCAGCAGTGGACTTCTTCCGGCTGATGATGAAGTTCACTACACTCCCAAGCTCTTTTGTCATCTAAATATTCCGATGTTTTAAAATGACCTTTACTAATAAGATTTCTCGTTTACTTAACTTACCTTCCACAGTAATGAAATTGTGAAATAGCAATAATTTATAAGCGAAGCCCTTCAGAAGGCTAAAGAACTATAGAAAAGTAAGAAACAAAGTTTCGAAACTCTTAAATGAGAGACGGAGTTTTTCCTGCGTATTTTTTTTCTTCAGAATTGTAAAGAATCAAAGTTTTTTGTTTCAATGACTTCGGTTCACTGATTTCGCAACGAAAACTTTTCGTTTAGAAACCGTACTAAGTATTTTTTTTTATGTACAGTCAGCGACAAAAGTAGCTGATCGTTCTCGATTTTCCAAACGTGTTTCAAATCGGTATTTATTATTGTACATATATTTTTTCTTCAGAATTGTAAAGAAATCAAAGTTTATTGTTTCAATGACTTCGGTTCACTGATTTCGCTACGAAAACTTTTCGTTTAGAAACCGTACTAAGTATTTTTTTTTATGTACAGTCAGCGACAAAAGTAGCTGATCGTTCTCGATTTTCCAAATGTGTTTCAAATCGGTATTTATTATTGTTTTTGTAACATTTTACATGGTATTTTTTTAACCACCACATAACACACCTGATTTTAGGTGATGATGAGGTCAAAAATTGGTGTCTAAGATAATAGAAAAAAGTGCGATTGTCCAGCGACTTTTGTCGTTGACTGTACCTGTTTATTACTTACCAACAGTTTTCTGAATTTATTTATGTATGGCTAGCTGTCCCCGCGGTTTCACCCGCGTGCGCTACAGTCTCCCATTTTTACCCTTGGGGGTTGAATCCTTTCTCAGTACACCCCCTTGCATCAAGACAAACATACCTTCCAAATTTCAAGTGTCTACGACCAGCGGTTGTGCGATGATCAGTCAGTCAGGATTTTGATTCTTATATATGTACATAATTATACAATCTGATGTCTGGTTACCGATGTCGGACCCGTTAAGGGTAAGCGATACAAACAATTTTATAGACAAATCAGTTTATTTTTTAACCCCCCTCCAATTTGCTACGATCTCTAATGCCCGAAATTAATAATCGATCCTGATCCGTTATCCGCGATTTTGGATCGATATGTGATGTCTTATATATATAATTTTAGTGGTAACTAGCTGTTCCCCGCGGTTTCACCCGCGTGGGCTATACAGCTTTATCCATGGAAAGTCTCAGCCCTATCGGTTTGAAATTGACAAAGTTTCATACAAACTTTCATCCCCTATTTTATCCCCTTGGGGGAAGAATTAATCAAAATCCTTTCTTATCGGATGCCTACGTCATAACATCTACGTGCATGCCAAATTTCAGCCCGATCCGTCCAGTGGTTTGGGCTGTGCGTTGATAGATCACTATGTCAGTTAGTCAGTCACCTTTGAGTTATACATATTTAGATATGGCAAGCCTTACTACTAAAATGACATAGACATGACATTTCGATCCAAAACCGCGGATAACGGATCAGGATCGATTAATAATTTTGGGCGTAAGGCAAGCAAATGCCGTCCCTGGAATTACCCACTTACCGGCTGCTCGCGTTGCTTGAAGACTTGCTGGAAGATTTGCTGGACGACTTGCTGGACGACTTGCTGGACTTGCCGGAGCCCTTGGTGGGGAACTCTTTGGGGAACTGGAAGCTCAGGTGCTTGAAGTCGGGCTTATCGTCAGGCTTAGCGGCTTCTATGAACAAAAACCGGCCAACTTATAGCGATGATGGCTCAGTGGTAGTGACGTCGGCTTGCGATCCGTAAGACGTGGGTTCGAATGCTACAATGAGCTTGAGCTTTTGGTGTAGGAACACATCGTGATGAAACCATAGCTTGGTGGTGCCATGCTCTAGTGCTCGCCTGCTAGCTACCAGCCTCGAGTTAACAATCTGTCGCCGTGCACCTATCGGTGTGTTCCGGCAGCCTCACTTGAGAGCCAGTTCCCAGTCCAGGTGTAGCGTGGAACCTTCGACCGCGTCGTCACTTAACATCAGGTGACTTGTGGTCAAAGGCTACTATTAGACCTGTCAAACTTAGTTTAGTTTTAGAGAATGCAAAACAGAATCGACGACAATATCGATATTATCGTTGCTCCTGAAGAATAAACTATAGATATTATCATCGATAATTCGATAGTATTGTTGCTCGCAAAGTATCAACTATAAATAGTATGCCAATTTACAATATTTAGGTATATCTGAATATTGTAAACGATACTATAAACTATCGATAGTCTAACGGCCGAAATCAATAATCGATCCTAATCCGTTATCCGCGGTTTAAGATCGTTATGTCATTTTAGTACTAGAGTACATACACTTGACACTTGGCTTGACATATTACTACTAAAATGACATATTATGACATGACATATCGATCCAAAACCGCAGATAACGGATCAGGATCGATTATTAATTTCGGGCGTTAGACACTCTAAGATAATCGATACTATTTATATTTATACTTCGCGAGCAACAACACTATCGATACTATCGATAGTATTGCACTCACTCGATAGTATTGCCTCGTTTTAAGTTATAGATAGTGTTGCGAACTATCGATAGTCGACTTTCGATCAGTAACACTGCTCCTTTGCATGTGCGCTTACCATCCATGTACGGCTTCTGCTTCTCCTCGTTGAGGATGCGGAACACCTCCATCAGCCACACATACACCGCGTCGCGGCCCACGTGCTTCATCTCCTGAACGTACGCAGACATGATCTCCAGCAGTTCTGCAACAAGAGATGGGAGGCTGTCATGACGGTAGACGCTCGGACAAGTAAACCTGGACTTTTTTGGCGGCAATCGAATTGTCAACGTAAATTTTTTTTTTATTTCCAAAACTTGTGATAATGTGTAATATTGGTGGATTATTAAGCATTATGTGTTCGTTAATGTGTACGAGTGTGGGAAATTGAAATAAAGTTGTGAAAGTGACTTTTCGAGTTGCTCCAAAAAAGTTTAAGTAAAGCGCCACTACTTTAGTTATACTTTATACACTATCCTCATCCCTTCATCTCATCATTATCATCATCATCATCATCATCATTTAAACTTGATTTAACTCTCTGAGTTTGAAATATTTTATACTTGACACTGGCAAATACACTAATCGTGTGACGCCATAACAAAACAACAAAAAACAAAAAACAAGTACCTTATGGTAAAAATATCGAAAAAAACCCGTCCAAATGCGAGTCAGACTTAGTGTTGCCGAACTATCAACAGTATCGATTATTTTAGACTCTCGATAGTCTGCCATTTTGCAATGCTAAACTATCGATAGTCTAAAATAATCGATACAATCGATACGAGTTTATTCTTCGCGAGAACTTGAATGGGGATCGGCTTGCGCTAGTGTTGCCGATTGATAATCGACTACGTATCGATGATTAATCGATACTGTCGATAGTTGTTTATTTACGAGTCACAACACTATCGATAGTATTGCACTCACTTAGCTCACTTTTAAGCTATCGATAGTATCGATAATATCGATAGTGTCGACTATCGATCGGTAACACGAGTCGCGTGCTTAATCTCCTGAAAGTACGCAGACATGATCACCAGGAGTTCTGAAACAAGACGTGGGGAGGCTGACATGTTAGTAAACCTTATGGTAAAAAACTAGAATAAAATAGAAACTTTATTTGCTAAAAATGTGAGTGAAACAGTTAGTAATAACAACATAAGTAGATATTGATCTGACACATTTCACCAATGAAATGGCATGCAAAATTCAAAATCTTAACTAACTAAAACTATAGGTCTACCAGAATCTGATGGCAAAAAGGGAAAAAAGAAATTGACGCTAGCAATACTAGGGGAAATTGGAGTAAAACGCTTTGATACTTTTTTTCCCTATAGTGTCTGATTCTGTGTATGATACATGCAAATACAAAAATTTATCCAATGATCAAGGATAATTTTTGAAAATCTTACTGTGGCGAATGTGGGGTTCGAATTAAGATGAAAACTCCAAATACTCTGTCCATGAGTTTATTTATTAATTAAAGGCTATCAGAACTTGAAAATGGTTCCAAATACTGCACATCCATAAAAAAGTCTTCAACGGAAGAGGAAGACGAGGTAGACGCAGTATTTATGATAAACCTTTCCTCCTGCATCTCAATCGATCTTGTTCTATGAAATGATTTTCAATTTTTATTACATGTTCACAAGATTTTCGCCATTCATCGATCCCTATTCGAGAGAAAGCTTCTTCAGTTCACACGAAAGATGCAATAAACCAAAGTATCAAGACTTGTCATTCCTACTAATTTGAAGCCAAACCATAAACAATTCCTCGAAATTTTTCATTGTTATATGAAAATCGCTATTTATTAAACTTTTTTTTGCCATCTGATCCTGGTACACCTATAGTTTATCATGCACACATGCAAATTTTAATTTTTCAATTAGTAGCTAGGTAGTTAATAAAATTTAAAGGTATTTCTTTAAACTGTGTCAATTTTTTCCAAAAGAGGACGAGCTGCTCAATTCGGATGTTTGTATTTTTTTTTTATGTATGTTCGGGCATAACTCCGTCAAATATAAACCACTTTAACAACACACACTGTTTGTTACTCGCTCAAATGAAAACTTAATTTTCATTATTATTGTAATGCATGCTGTCCTCACCTGTCAATGCTGTCACATTTGGTTCTAAGCTTCTAAGAATTGTTATAAATCTGCGAATGTATGAGTGTACACTGTGTTGGTGAGCTAATAAATAAATAAAATAAAATAAATAAATAAATATAGACGGTTTTGCAAAATTACTTTTTTGTTAGAAAGGAGATATTCCAAGGGTGGTTAAAAAATTGACTTTGACTTTGAAATTGGTATCCCAGAGAAGTCGAGGGGTCGTATTTATCCCCCCCCTTTCCCATTGTCAGCAAAAGTAAGCAAACCTGCCCCCCCCAAGCTTACGTAATCATTGGTATGCATATGCAATTTTTTTAATGGATTCGTGAGCAGTAGTTATTAGCAAATAGTCCTAGGATAGAGGAATTTAACGATTTGTGGGTTGCCATGTGTTGCCAAAAAGTAAATATATTTTATAGCGATGATGGCTCAGTGGTAGTGACGTCAGCTTGCGATCCGTAGGACGTGGGTTCGAATCCTACAATGAGCTTGAGCTTTCGGTGAAGGAAAACATCGTGATGAAACCATAGCTTGGTGGTAGGGTATTTTCTAGTACTCGCCTGGCTAGCTACCACCCTCTTGTTAAGAATCTGTCGCCGTGCACCTATCGGTGTGTTCCGGCAGCCTCACTTGAGAGCCAGTTCCCAGTCCAGGTGTAGCGTGGCGCCATCTTCGACCACATCTTCACTTAACATCAGGTGACTTGTGGTCAAACGCTACCCTGTAAAAAGTAAAAAAAATAATAATAATAATAACTGCTGACGTCATCACGATATCGACCCCCCCACCCACCATGTCATCAAAAATAAGCAGGACTATTAATTTCGGGAAACAAAAACAAAAACATGGTAATTTAAGCCGTTCTAAAACCTAACTTTTTTTTGTATTTTTCCTACTAATCTTTTACTACTATCATAATAATTAAATAGAAAAATATTTGTACCTAATTAGTCCCAATAATAAGCTTAATCTCAGAGCCGTGCTCTCAAGGTGAGTATGGTAACCATGCCAACGAATAATACCTCGACGGAATATTCCATTGTGAAAACATTGAAAAGGGAAATAAGGTACCGAGGGTTGCCACGTTAACGCCTGGCTGAGCGCTGCGAACGGCCGAACGGCCTTAACGCTTGACGATCACACACAACACGGTGACAACCCTAGCGGAATATAATAGGCGTAGGTACTTTGGTAGACAACCCTGAGGGGGACATTGTGTCGGTGCCACGTGTAATGCTTCGGCTACATTAGCAGGCTATGGCGAATATTCGTGTTAACGCAATAAATGTGGCCGGTTTCATCGTGTCATCGCGTAGTATTCGGGCGAAGACGATGTAGTATCGGGGAGCTGTCGGTAAACTGGCGCGAATCAAAGAGATTTGTCGCGCCAATATTCGCTTAGGTGGCTACATCTACGTCATTTCAGTGTCGTCCAGACTTTGAAGCGAGACGGACGTGCATTTAATTTTTTACACTATGGAGTGGAGTAACGAAAAAGTGTTACAACTCATTCAATTTGATAAAACTGAGAGTATTATATGGACACGAATCTTCGCCCGCCTTAATGTAGACAAGAACATCGCCTATACCCGAACACGATGTTTTTGTCTCGCCAACACGATACGAATCTTCGACCGCTAATGTAGCCGAAGCATAAAAGGTTGTCTGTGTTGCCAGCGCAGCTATTTCTCAATTTAAATTTTTCTCAATTTCTTCCGCGCGAGTATTCGTATCGGTAACAGTGCAACCGAGATATTTAAATTTGCAACTTCCTTGTACGTTGTGCCTTCAGTTTCAAGATCATCTCGCACAATGCGAGTATTTTTATACCTCTTCACAATTATGAAGATACTCTGTTTTCTCGTGGCTAATTTTAAGACCAACCTTATTAGCCTCATTTTGGCCAAATTTGCCGAATAACCAAGGTAAATCCTTGGCAACACTGATACACGTGTCCGTATTCGAATAAAACAGTTCTCGGTAAAGATTTCGCTTGAACAGAACAATGTCTCGTCACATTTATGAAAGAAAATAACCCTTTACGATCTTGTCTTTTTCTACTTGCCTGGGCCACACAAAGGTCTACGCCAAGGGAAATTTCAAAGCCTATCATCGCGATAAATATTGCGATAATAAATTATTAACGCAATTATGCGAGTGGCTACACTTGAACGGTCAACGTGAATGCAACGAAAGTTCAATCGTAAACTTTCTTCTCATTCTTCAATAATTATGTTGTTTGGCCGCTTCAGCACTTTAATTCTCGCGTTAATCTCTTTGATGTACCGCCACTTGAGTTATCGGCTAACGTCAAACGCCAATGTGAATGCCATTGTCAAATTATCGCGTTAAGTCGTGGCCATACTTATGTCAAACGTCAATCATCGCGATAATTATACCTTCCTAGTTTTTGAAAAGAGTACCTTGTTCTTCAGTTTTAAGGTCTTCAACCATTTACCATTATTCATGCAGGAGTTACCTTATAGCAATTTTATAAAGACCTTAAAAAATTGGCTAATTGATTGTGTTTTTTATGACATTAATGATTTTTTTATAATGAAAACTTAATTGAATTGAATTAATTATTATTATTTGGTGCATTATTATTTAAGAATTTAACATGTTTTGATTTTAAAATGAATGTTGCATGAAATTAATTCCATTTAAATTTGAATACATATAACATACAATTCTACTAACAATACTAACACCATTTGCTACGCCCTTATCGGGTATAATGTGCTCACTTTTTGACTTAATTAAGACCTGTCCTGTATCGTATTTTAAGCAAATAAATGAATATGAATATGAATTAACGGCATTTCCCGTTAGTGTAATAAATGTTGGGAGTAAAAAATACATTTATTATTGGAAATTCAAATAATAACTGATTGAGAGTCAGCGCGCAGCCTAAATGGTAAGTCTTAGAAACAAGAAACTTTGTATGTAATTAATATTCATGTTCCCATATCCCAATGTGTACAACCAAACAAGAGAAATCTTATTAGTAAAGCTAATTAAAAAATATCGGACCATTAGATGACAAAAAAAGCTTGGGATTTTAGTGAACTTGCTCCAATTCAATCAATTAGTAATAAGAATAAAATTGTCAATGTGATCGCGCCAATAAAATAACCTGCCGGGCGTTTCTTGCCTGTTCTTTTGCCGGCGTAAGGAGGTTGGAACAGGCGTAGCTAGTTTTAAGTTTGACGTTTTAAAGTGATCACAATGTATCCTATTGAATAAATAAAAATTGACTATTGACTATAAGTACTCGTACATAAGATATTATAGCAACCCTAATAATAATAAAAAAAATAGAAATAAAAAAAATAAAAAAATTTCATAAGTTAATTAATTTTTTTTATAGAAATAAAGATTATCTAGAATTTGTGCCTTGTGCTGTAGAGGTGCACTAAAAACTAATTCCGATGGCTCAGCGACCCAACCGATAGTATCGTTACGATAGGCCTATCGATAGAACTTTTCAGGTGAAAACTATCGATACTAAAACTATCGATATTTCGGCAACACTACGGCAAAGCAGATACATCTACTATATAAAAATAAGTCGGGTTTTCCTTCCTGACGCTATAACTCCAGAACGCACGAACCGATTTCCACGGTTTTGCATTCGTTGGAAAGGTCTCGGGCTCCGTGAGGTTTATAGCGAAGAAAATTCAGGAAAAATTTCAACAGAAAAGCGGGAAAATCTTACATAAAACGAAGCCATCTGGTGGCGAAACGGAGTTCGCCGGGTTTGCTAGTTTGGTTATGAAATATTACTAGTGATGTTAAAAACTCGACTCCGATAGTTTAAATTAGTTGCTAATGAACGAAACGACGAAAAATCCTACTAATATTATAAACGTGAAAGTTTGTGAGCATGGATGTATGGATGTTCGTTGCTCTTTCACGCAAAAACTACTGAGCGGATTTGAGTGAAATTTGGAATGGACATAGCTTACATCCTGGATTAAAACGTAGGCTACTTTTTATCCCGGAAAAGCTTCCTGCGGGATAACGGGAAGACGCGGGGCGCTAGTCATTAATAAGTCGCAAATGCTTTTAAGATTTATCCTTGACAAGTCTTTCGCATTGCATCGCTTTTTCAAGACTCAGCATTAAAATTTATTAATAACTAGGCATTCCCCGCGGTTTCACCCGCGTGGGCTACCGTTAATCGCGATAAAAAGTATCCTATATCTTTCCTCAGGGTTCAAACTGTTTCCGTACCAAATTTCGTTTAAATCGGTTCAGTAGTTTAGGCGTGACAAGATAGACAGACTTACTTTCGCATTTATAATATTAATCATCTTAATCTACATTATTAAAAGAACAGTACCCCTAGTACAGGTATTGATAGTTTACAAAAACTTTAAAAGTTTTCGTTTCCATCCATATTTTTTTCAGCGAATCTTACCGAGACTGGGAGGAACTGAAATCGTTAATACGGGTTATTTTAAATCGTTATAATCATATTCCAACAATGTTATTGAGTTACTCTTTGAATTTAAGCAGATCGAGTTGCCACTTTGACAAGTCGGCGGTGGTAAACGACGACGTTTACGAAAACTTTTATCGTTTTCAAAACTTGACTAGGGGTACAGAGCGTTTTACACAATCACGATACAGCCGAAACTGCTGAACGTATAAACTTGAAATTCGGAACCAATATTCCTCAAATGGTCTAGGCAAACAATAGGAACGGATTTTTCAAAATTCCACCCCTAAATGGATCAAACAGGGTGTCAAACTTTATATGGCAAAAAAATGACGACGCGGTAGCCGAGTTGGTAGTATCCCTGCCTGCGAAGCTAGCGGTCCTGGGTTCGAATCCCGGTAAGGGCAAATATATGTGTGATGAGCACGAATATTTGTGCCTGAGTCTTGGATATTTCTATCTATATAAGTATTTATTTCTCTATATAAGTATGTATATCGTTGTCTAGTACCCATAACACAAGTTTCGAGCTTAATTTGGGGCTAGGTCAATTTGTGTGCAATTGTCCCCGATATTTATATATTTATTTAATTAATGAATGTTTTTGAAAGTTTGTCAGTATACTAAGCAAATTAAATAAAGAATCACAGTTTATTGAAAATCATCCCTTAAAGGGGGTGTAGCTTGGTTTTTGCGTTTTGAATGCAGGTTTGTTTTGTTCTACGTCGATGTAACTTTGGGAATATATTAACCAAATAGAAGCAATGAATATAAAAATGATTATAAATAATAATACAGCAGAAAAGTAGGGAATAAGTTATAGTATTTAACAGAATACTATAGACCAGAAAAGTAGGGAATAAGTTATAGTATTTAACAGAATACTATAGACCAGTTTTAAAAACATCCGTAAGTAAAATATCATACCAAATTTCGGTAAATTTGATCTTATTTTCAAAATTTTGCACGGAAAATGTACTATTAATTTACTATCGATAGCACTGCACTTATTCGATAGTATTACCTCGTTTTAAGGCCCTGCCATACGCAGTTGACCTTGATCAGGTGAAAGCATCGCGCACTGACTTTATGAGAGACTGACGTGGCGATTTGCGAGTATGAAATACGTAAAAAATTCGCAAAAAATAATCAAAGTATTTTCAAAAAATGGCCTGAAGGTGTTTTGGGTATTATATTTCTTAATACGCTGATGGTATTAAAAAGTCTTTGTTGCATATATAGTTTAGGAGTAAAGTAGTATTATACTTTTAGAAAATGGGGCACTTGGCACATTTTTTTCAACATATGAATATATTTTTTGTATTTTTTGGCCTGAAGGTGTTCTGCTATATCAAGTAGATTAACATATATTTTTTTAGATTTTTTTAGACCAAAATTACACAGAGAGACAGTTTTAATTAACTTGGTTTGGAAACCAGCGCCTTAAGCTATCGATAGTATCGAGGCCTATCGATAGCTACTTTTTCAGATGAAAACTATCGACAACACTAACCGATGGTGGCACCGCGCCATGCCTATTTTGGAAACTACCTACTAACACGATTTTCGAAATCGATTTCATACATATTTATTGACAGTGACAGTGACAGTTAATTCGCGAAAATGACATAGTTCTTGTACAAACAACCATGTAGCGCCCAGCGAATAGAACCTAATCGGTTTGACAGGCCATTACCATATTGAATAAACAAAACCTTGCCTTTAACATGGAGCCGTATATGTTAGCTTCAATATAAGTAGGAATAGGTCTACCAGAATCTGATGGCAAAAAGGGAAAAAAGAAATTGACGCTAGCAATACTGGGGGAAATTGGAGTAAAACGTTTTCATATTTTTTTCCCCTAAGTGGCTGATTCTGTGTGTGATACATGCAAATATAAAAATTTATCCAATGATCAAGGATAATTTTTGAAAATCTTACTGTGGCGAATGTGGGGTTCGAAATTTAGATGAAAACTCCAATTACTCTGTCCATGAGTTTTATAAATTAATTAAAGGCTATCAGAACTTGAAAATGGTTCCAAATACTGCACATCCGTAAAAAAGTCTTCAACGGAAGAGGAAGACGCAGTATTTATGATAAACCCTTCCTCCTGCATCTCAATCGATCTTGTTCTATGAACTGATTTTCAATTTTTATTACATGTTCACAAGATTTTCGCCATTCATCGATTCCTAACTTATTTTATAATAAGCTTTACCAATAACATTTCTCTTGGTTGGTTGTGCACATTGGGATATGGAAACATGAACATTAACGAGTCATGTTTGAGATGAGTAAAATAATTGCTCTGCCCTCGGCACCCCTTATGCCGCCGCGTCTGGGTGCACCCCTTGCAACCCCCCCCCCCTCTCACCCCCCAGGGGGTGCGCCCCCGCTGCACCCCGCCCGGGCGCGCTGCACCCCGCCCGAGGCAGGAAAGGGTCTGATCGACACACCCTAAGCTGTAGCTGGCGAGTAGGGTTACCATCTGATCTAATTTTAGGACACTATCCGGGATTTTATTAGGGACCGAATTGCACATGAGGATTTGGACAAAAACAATTATTTTAACATCGATTTTTCGATATAGGTATAATGTAGTGGGTAGTGACCCTGCCTACGAAGCTAGCAGTCCCGGGTTCGAATCTCGGTAAGGGCAAATACATGTGTGATGAGCACGAACATTTGTTACCGAGTCTTGGATATTTCTATCTATATTATGTAAATGTATATCGTTGTCTAGTAACACAAGTTTCGAGCTTAATTTCGGGCTTGGTCAATTTGTGTGCAATGGTCCCCCGATATTTATTTTAATTAATGATAATTAAAAATGGACCTTTTACTTTACATTTTACAGGGTAGCGCTTGACTACAAGCTAGACTACCGGAAGTACCGGAACACACCGATAAGTGCTTGGCCACAGATTCTTTCCAAAAAGACGTAAGGTATTTTCTCTATTAAAATGCCTTACATAATTTTGGAAAAGAGCTGATACCCTTTCACTGCTGAACCGATATTAACCAAACAGCTAAGAATCACTGCAAGAAAACTGGCTTTCAAATGAGAAAAACCGCTTCGAAATCGGGCCATCCGTTTAAGAGCCACAGGCAGACAGACAGACGTGAAACTTGAACAGCCCTCTTTTTGCACATCGCCTCAATTTTGCCAACGAAGTCCCGACTGCGAGTTTTCTAATCAATAAACTCTCCCTATAGCCAGGTCTATAAGCGTTATAGGTAGGTAACCTCTGCCGCAATCTCCCTACCCCACCCACCTCTATCCAGAAATGCAGATGCGCATGTGCAACGCCTAGGTGACCTAGGTCATGCGAGAGCGAGACGGATGAAGCAAGTGCGAAAGGGACAGGTAATCGATGTAACGATCGCCCTAGTTCAAACCCTAGAGCTGAATAAAAAAAACTGAATAGGTTTTTTTATGTTGCAATGGAAAAACATATGACTAATGAATATAGATCGCAACAAATAGTATTTAAGGTACCCCCTTCTCACGTCTTTCAATATAATATAAAAAAAAACGAAGCCCTGACCTATCATAGCTAAGAACACTCTCAACCAAATCACCTATCAAATAAAAATAACTAAATCAAAGTCGATTCATCCTTTTTTGACGTGTTAATACACAATCTATGGTCTAAAACAGGACTTTATCAAAAACAGCCTGTTACAATATTTTTTTTCAAAATGGCGTCTAAAAAAGTTTGGTTGATGTTTTCTTCAAAATGGCGTCCGAGGAAAAATTCCGATCTTGTCCGGCCAAATTTAAATGATGGTAACCCTATGTACATACAATCCTTGAGTAACAGTAAAGTTGTGTTGAAAAGGACTTTCAGCTTGATTTATTTTTATTTATTTTTTACTATTTACAGGGTAGCGTTTGACCACAAGTCACCTGATGTTAAGTGATGATGTGGTCGAAAATGGCGCCACGCTACACCTGGACTGGGAACTGGCTCTCAAGTGTGGCTGCCGGAACACACCGATAGGTGCTTGGCGACAGATTCTTAACAAGAGGGTGGTAGCTAGCCAGGCGAGTACTAGAAAATACCCTACCACCAATATATGGTTTCATCACGATGTTTTCCTTCATCGAAAGCTCAAGCTCATTGTAGGATTCGAACCCACGTTCTACAGATCGCAAGCCGACGTCACTACCACTGAGCCATCATCGCTATTATCACTGAGCCATCATCGCTATGAAATTGATAGAATGATCTAGATTGAAATCGAACAAATGCTCAGCGACAAGGGCGGATCCAAAGGGGGGAGCAGGGGAGGCCGGGGGAAGGGGAGTACGGGCGCCCCCCAGACTTGCATTGACCTGAGCAATCAATACCAACTTACGGCCAGTTTCAATACCCTATCTATCCATGGTTTGCCCTCCTGGAGATAGAAATTTGACACAAGCTCCATAGAAGTAATGTTATAGACCCTCCCAGATACAGATCCGACCTAGCTTAGCCATTACAGGTTTATATGCACTTACCTGACTCTCTTTAACTGCAGCAGTTGAAACTTACCTTATAAAATTTCTCCGGCTAAAGTAATCTAGACCAAGGGTGGGCAAAGTGAGCAAAATCCGGCTCGAAGGACCAAAATCCGGCTCGAAGGACCATAAAAGAACTTGCGGGATAACCGCGAGCCGTAGCTAGTTTAGTTTAATTTTCTAATTTAAACATTGATACTTTTTTATAATGAATTTTTCAATTTCCTATACTAATGAACAAAAAGGTAAGGGGGTTTCTAAGTTGACGCCTCAAAAAGGTGGGGGGGGGGGGGGGGGGGGGGGTTTAAGTCGACGCCTATGTCGTATCTTTAAAGATTATTTTAATGCAAATTTTTTTGATCACATTCTGGTCTCTAATGAAATTTAAGTTTTTCTGGCCGCTAGAGTAAAAACTCTGCCCATTCTTGATCTACACTTTTGTACATAAAATATATAAATAACTCCGTCTATTCATCTGCATCCTCGTTCGCGCCACCTATTCCTGATACATCATCAGCAATACTGCATCGTTTGCGATATTCTCAAATTTTCAGATCAGCCAAGAGGTTCGCAGAACAAAGGTTCTACCTGCTTGATTTTTTTAAAGAGCTCTATGTTAACTCCTCTGCTTGCGAAGCCCGAATTGTGTCTAAAACTTGCTATTGGACAATAAAATTTTGTCAAATTGAATTGATTCAAGGAATTATCTTAAACCGGTAACTTTTTAAATCCAGACGTACCTTCGAACCTTATTGTAATTTAACAAACACTACTCTATAATATATGTTTCTTTTATTGTATTTAAAATCCGCTAACTCACTCAAAACAATTATGAAAAATGATTTAACCTCATTACTAGAGAGCTCCAGTCCTCAAATATATTTTAAAAAGTAGGCAAGTTCTAAATAAAAGCATAAAGATAACAAAAGAAAAAAAGTAGAGTGACAATGTTGCAATAAATTTCTGGTTCCTATGAAAGGTTTGAAACAAAAGTCTTTTGTCTCGGCGCTCCGCTGACACAGGTGCCGACATACAACACTGGCCACCAACAAAAGAAAAAAGCACAATTATGTTAAAAAATTAGAGCGCACATCTCATAATTTATTCTAGACATCACCTACTTACCAAAAAGTTCCGCTAAAACGCGTTTTTATGAAAACTCACGAGTGCAACGTCTAGAATAAACAAAAAAACAAATAACTCACCGTCCACATGCCCCATGAAGTCAGCTGGTGGTGTATCAATAGCATCAATTGCGGCGAACACATACGAAAGGACAACGTCGTCTACAGCATTAATATTCGTAGTCGGAACCTGGGAAATCAGGAAGTCGAAGAGACTCTTCCTGATAATCCTGATCTTGTCACCCGACATTACTTCAGTATGCATCTTGATGCAAAAACAATTGTTTCAATTGATGCACAGATTTGTTGTCTGCTAAGAGGCAGGTCTTCTCGTCTCGGAGGTTGATTTATGACTGGCGCGTCGCGCTCGCTTTGCTTCTCTCCCAGACCGAAACCGACCCTTGTATAACTATACCGGGAAATTAAGTTCCAGCGAGGTAAATAGGTATTTTCACGGGGAAAACTGGGATGGGACAAGTAAGAAAATCAATACACAGTAATGCTTCTTTTTTTTAAAACAACATTTGTTTGTACTCTGTGGCAGGATTAGCTGCTAATTTACATACAGCCATCACAATGCTTTTCGAACGGAACTTTTATTTTCTATGTTTTTGAGGTTAAAAATCAATACAAATCAATGAATTTATAGGATTTCACAGACCAAAATATTAGCAACATGATACAGTTTGCTCAAAAATTACTTCAACTATTTTTAATCAAACAATAAAACTTATCTGACAGATTCGTATAACATCCAACAGAAAAACTTTCGTTTCCGAACGTGACCAAAAACGGCGGGAAAGTTTGAAACGTCTGTGCTGTTTGACAGCAAAATGTAGTTTGTAACTTTTTTGTGAATATTTTTATATCACTAGACCAATTCAATTACTAATCCATAAAATATACCCAGAAAATGTGTTATTATTCTGTAAATAACGAATTATTAACATTTTAATGAACAAAAGTGCATAGCTGGGAGTTTGCGCCTGCGTAATTATTACCAAGGCTTGCCTGGGCAGGGTGGGGCAAGGCGAGCAGGGCAGGGTATCTAGTGCTTTAGTGATTTACGACCTAAACTGCAAGTCGTAAGTGTCAAAGTCAGTCAAAGTGCATACATCAAGGCCAGTATGCACGTCATCCCCTCCGAATGCTGTATTGATTTTATCCGAGCAACCGGCGGCATACGCCCCTACCTGGCCCGTTTTGTTTTGATGGAATGAAGAGTTACATAATAACTCGCAATTTATTACTTTGTCAAATGCGGGGAAAACGTACCAAATTTAAAATTAAGTGCCTTATAATTATGCTTCGTGCTGTTATAATACATACGAAAGAAAATAACACAAACAATAAAGCGCCATTTTGGGATGCAATTGTTATTTTTTTGTTCGAGTCGATTTTTGGTAGTTATAATAAATCGGTCTCCACCATCGCTCAAAACGGTGAAGGAAAACATCGCGTGAGGAAACCGGCATGCCCAAGAACTGCAACATTCAAGGGCATGCGACATCTACCAACCCGCACTGGGCCAGCGTGGTAGATTACGGCCCATACTCTCTCTTTGAGAGAAGGCCAGAGTCCCAGCAGTGGGAACGTGAAAGGCTGATAAAATGAAATCGGTCTAACTACATATCTTTTAAGTAGGTAACTAAATGTAACATGAATGTATGAGTAGATAGATAGATAGATAGATAGATAACGCTTTATTGTTTCACCACAACAACAGAAAAATACAACAACATAAAAGGAGAGATCTTAGAGCTAGTGTTACAATGGGCGGTCTTATCGCTTAGAGCGATTTCTACCAGACAACCTTTGGATGGACAGAAATAGTAAGAAATAAAATGCGGTTAGTGGTGTAAATTCATGTACATCATGAGTATATATTATTATGTAACTATATAGGTAATTTTTTGGCGCGATCACATTGACAATTTTATTTTTATTACTAATTGATTGAATTGGAGCAAATTCACTAAAATCCCAACCTTTTTTTTGTCATCTAACTAACTAACTGAGATGGCGCAACGACCCAAAGTGAGTCTTGGCCTCCGATAACAAAAGACGCCACTTCGGTCTGTCCCGCGCCACCTCCTGCCAGTCCTCCACCTGGAGCTCGCGCAAATCCTTCGTGACTTCGTCTTTCCAGCGATATCTGGGACGGCCGACAGGGCGACGGCCACTCGGCATCTAATAGTACGATATTTTTTAACTAGCTTTACTAATAAGATTTCTCTTGTTTGGTTGTACACATTGGGATATGGGAACATGTATATTAACGAGTTTCTACGACTAGCGGCTTAGACTGTGCGTTGATATCAGCCAGGACTTATACTAGTTGCCCCCGCGGTTTCACCCGCGTCTTCCCGTTATCCCGCAAGAACTTATTTCCAGGATAAAAAGTAGCCTATGCGTTAATCCAGGGTGCTATCTCCATTCATCCATCTCCATTGACGACCGATGTGGCGCAATGGGCGGATAGCCGACTGTAAAGCGTTAGGTCGCGGGTTCGATTCCCGCTACAGGACAAATATTTGTGCATTGAAAAAAAAAGCGCAAGTATTTGTTCTGTGTCTGGGTGTTGTGGATCCCCGATCCTCGTAGTTTCTGATACCCTAGATACAGGGAAACCTAGTTAGGGATCAGAGCCTATGTATGTGATTGTGCGGGCATTATTATTATTATTTATTATTATTATTCCAAATTTAATTCAGATCCGTTCAGTAAGTAGTTTCTGCGTGAAAGAGTAACAAACATCCATCCATACATCCATCCATAGAGACATACAAATTCATACAATCTTTCGCATTTATTATATTAGTAGGATAAATGATAGAAGATAACTAGTTGATTGAACAGAAAACAAAATATAAAACAACAGAAAATATAATGTAGGTAAAGCCCGTTGCTATGAATGCACCAGACAAACATTGGCCAAAGTGTTGGGCCAAGGCGCGGCCATTTTGAGTCGCCGGGCGAGAGCTTTCAATATTTGATGCATGAGTGCAAGGGGACGGGGCAAAGAGGCGAGGGGACAGAGGGGACAAAGAGGGGAGGGGACAGCCACCACCCTAGATACTCGAATAAATGCAATCAAATGCCAAGTCTTTATTATATTTTCCGTCATTAAATATTCTTCGACGATGCAGTAGGAAGTTATGCATCTACGCGTCTGAATTTCTCTATAGTCAATAGTTATTTATTCAAGATACACTGTGATCACTTTAAAACATCAAACTTAAAACTAGCTGCGCCTGTTCCAACCACCTTACGCCGGCAAAAGAACAGGCAAGAAAAGCCCGGCAGGTAATTTTTTGGGCGGGATCACATTGACAATTTATTCTTACTAATTGGTTGAATGGAGCAAGCTCACTACAATCCCAAGCATTTTTGTCATCTAAATAGACCGATATTTTATAACAAGCTTTATTAATAAGATTTCTCTTGGTTGGTTGTGCACGAAAACATAAAATTAACGAGTTGCGGGATCACAACCAAAGCCGACCAGACCCCACAAGCAGCACCCGTTCACGAGTTGACGCACTGTTTTACCCTTTGTAAAAAGTAGGTACTTGATTTTACTTTTACAAATTGCAATTATCTTTCCCCTATCTATCATCCCCTGTATCTACCCCTACAGTTAGTTACTAATATCCTACTAATATTATAAACGTGAAAGTTTGTGAGTTTGGATGGATGGATGTTTGTTACTCTTTCACGCAAAAACTACTGAACGGATTTGAGTGAAATTCGGAATGGAGATAGCTTATACCCTGGATTAACACATAGGCTACTTTTTATCCCGGAAAAAGGTTCCTGCGGGATAACGGGAAGACGCGGGTGAAACCCCAGGGCGCAACTACTTAGTTTAAAATAAACCATCGTCAAATTTTGCATATAGATACAAATATTCTGGTCTCGAATTGTAACCGCGAGGGACGCTGTACTGGTCTTCATACGAATGTTTTGTAGGTAATAATAATAATAATCAATAGGGAGTCCAGTTGATGAGACTGGTAATTAGGGATGAGCGATTTTTATCGATATTATCGAAATATCGACATTATTAACATACATATATACTAACGGGGGAACGGGATATTTAACATGTAAGTACTTCGATTTCTTATAAGAAAAGCTTATTAAAAAATATCAGACTATTTAGAAAACAGAAGCTTGATATTAGTCAATTTGCTACAATTCAATCAATTAGTAATCTATACTAATAATATTATAAAGCTGCAGAGTTTGTTTGTTTGTTTGTTTGTTTGTTTGAACGCGCTAATCTCAGGAATTACTGATCCGATTTGAAAAATTCTTTCAGTGTTGGATAGTCCATTTATCGAGGAAGGCTATAGGCTATGTATCGAAAACCTATTTTTGCGTGCGCTGCAAAAACTATTGACAATAAAACGAAAAATGTATTACGGGTTCGTAGGTCCCATTAAGATCTACAAAAAAGTCCGCAAGAGCATATGTCTAACTGTAGGAAACATATATTGTAATATTTATTAATTTGTTGTATTTATTTATGTACACTTAACTAATCATAATTGTATAATATTTCATTTTTTTTTTCATATTTATATATGTATAGAATAACTCCCTGATAATTTGGTGATACATACTATCGCCACCAGTCAAGATTTTAACACTAGAGACAAGACAATTTTGTTTACATATAGATGCTACTGTGCTGCTGCTGACATTGGTCAAGCTATCGACAATTTTTTGTTCACTGACGTCTACGATAAGGCGGTAAAATGAAAGAAAATCAACACCGATTATTGCCTTCGTGACGTCAGCGACAACAAAACGCCATGGGAAATTGCGGCGTAACCCTAAATTTAAATTTAGCTGTAGGTAGCCGTATGTGTCGATAACCGAACAGCAGCACAGAGCTGATAACAAGTTTTTGTACGTCGCTCACGTAATGCAGAAATTGGGAACACACAAATATCACTACCAGTGTCTATTACAAACTCAGTTCCGGTTCCGTTGTCCTTGATGAAGAGGCGACCCGTAGAAGCTTGGCAGTCGTTTGTCGCCATCACCGACTGCCTGGAGCTTTTCCCGCCGTGTAGTCGCAGGGCTTCACACACTTCTTTGCTTCGTTCGCGTGCTTGCTGTGGTACCAACAGATATGGTACCAACAGATATGGTACCGCCGGTAGTTGGACTGGGAACGGCGTGACGTCGATCGGTTCCGTCGTTGGTCACCGCTTCGGCGTTCCGTCGGCCGTGAGAACGCTGCCAGTATCTTCGGTACCTTGCCTAAAGGGCTCCTTTTAATAATGTATTGTAGTTATTAGTTTAGGTTTTCTAGTTCATTGTTATAGTATATATTTTTGTTATATTTATATCAAATAAAGTTTTCCTATTTGTGTTTGACATTTATTTTGATATCGATATTTTGTCAACGTCGTCGCTCATCCCTCGTAATATAGGGGTGCTGGCCGGTCCTCTGTCTAGATACACCCTAATGTATGAATGCCCTCAGGCAAGGGATTAATTTTCCCCTATAGCAACGGGATTTCATCTCAAAGCAAAGCGTAAACTGCCTGCTTGATTCAAGTTCATTTTAGCGATAGCCGAGTTGGTAGTAACCCTGCCTACGAAGCTAGCGGTCCCGGGTTCGAATCCCGGTAAGGGCAAATATTTGTGTGATGAGCACGAATATTTGTATCAGAGTCTTGTTTTTTTTCAATTTAGATGATAGCGTTTGACCACAAGTCACCTGATGTTGAGTGACGATGTGGTCGAAGGTGGCGTCACGCTACACCTGGATTGGGGACTCACTCTCAAGTGATTTCTATCTATATAAGTATTTATTTCTCTATATAAGTATATTTGTATTTTTGACACGAATTTATTTTTTAAAAACAAACCTCGACAAACAAAAACAACCAAAACAATTAATTTAACAAAATGCAAAAACTGACAGGATGACATCATCAATTAATAAAAAAACGTCAGGTAGGAGGTGTTGCCTCGACGACGGTCGGTGGAGAAGTGGGGCGAAAGCGCGTCCGCACCGCCTTATATTTGCTCGGGCGCTCGGCTCGCGCCAACACGGCCTCTCCTGACAGGAGACCGTCCTCGGACTCCATAAACCCGTGAAGATCAGCCTCCATTTTCATGGAAACTGCGTTCTCTTGCACTTCAAGTAGGCGTCAGCAGGTCTCTGCGTCCCAGATGAACTAGGCTGATGCTCCTCGCTTGTAGACAGCTCAGCAGCTCTGGTCGGCGACTCTTCACCTTGTAGACAGCTCTGCGCTCCAAGATAGACTCCTCCTCGTTGTTATTCTCATCTGCACAGAACACACGAAAAAAACCGCCACACAAATACGTATGCAAACATACAAACATGTGTGATAAGATTACAGAAAGAAACACACCTAATCAAGTCAGAGGCATGACGAGCATGACTTGGCAGGGTGCCGAGAAAGAGGCACGACATAAAGCGTATCTCATTCTCAACACCCCCAGAACAGGGCTACGACGTGTCACATATCCTGACGGCAAGTCAGAGGCACGACGTGATGCCTAACTTAACCAGGTGCCGAGACAGAGGCACGACGTGACGCGTAATCCCGACACCCTTTAGATCATGACAGTGACACGACGCATCCGCGCTCTCAATTACAAACAAGGACAGAGGCACTACGTGATGCGTAACCTGCCAGGATGCTAAGATAGAGGCACGACGTGACGCTTATTTTAACATCCTCATCACAATTTGCAATTTAAAGAACGACGACGCACGTGGCGCGGAAGGCACAACGTGAGGCGTGTTCCAACAATTGCACAACACAACACAAACAATACCAGTAGTCCACTCCCTTCATCACGGGATGTGCTCCCTCGTGGCTTGTTGACTCGCCGCAAGAGCCATCGGCAGCACGACAGCGATAGCACACCATCGGCTGCGCACCGGCATGCAGCAGCAGCAACGACAGCGCACAAGCGCTGCAATGGCAGCACACAAGCACAGCAGCGGCAGCGCAGCAGTGGCAGCGCACAAGCGCTGCAGCAGCGGCAGTAGCAGCGCACAAGCGCAGCAGTGACAGCGCACATGCGCAGCCGACAGCGCACAAGCGCAGCAGTGGTGCACGCACGCAGGAGTAGCGCACACACGCAGTAGTAGAAGCGCACAAGCGCAGAAGTAGCGCACACACGCAGCGGTAGCGCACACACGCAGGAGTAGCAGCGCACAAGCGCAGTAGTAGCGCACACACGCAGCGGTAGCGCACACACGCAGCGGTAGCGCACACACGCAGGAGTAGCAGCGCACAAGCGCAGTAGTAGCGCACACACGCAGCGGTAGCGCACACACGCAGGAGTAGCAGTGCACAAGCGCAGTAGTAGCGCACACACGCAGCGGTAGCGCATACACGCAGGAGTAGCAGCGCACAAGCGCAGTAGTAGCGCACACACGCAGCGGTAGCGCACACACGCAGGGGTAGCAGCGCACAAGCGCAGTAGTAGCGCACACACGCAGCATGCATGCTGCATCGACACACTGCATCAGCACGGCCACATCGGCACGCGTCGATACACCAGCACTACACTGGCATGGGCCAGCAGTACTCCGGCTATGCGCCAGCACTGCACCGGCATGGGCCAGCAGTACACAGGCGATACGCCAGCAACTTCTCTGGCAATACAGTAGCACTGGAACAGTAATGCATAAGTACCACATTAGCAATGCAGAAGCACCACAACAGCAATGCGGTAGCACTGCATCAGCAATGCACCGCTCGGCTTCACCTGACCATTACTGATCGTCCATCCTATGTGCTAGATCTGAAACATACTATGGTCCACGTGGCCTGGCACGGACCAGCATAATTTGTACAGGCCTCCCGTTAATCGCAAAAGTATACGAAATCATCCGGCAATAACTTGTCGTTCACGGCAGACGCGTGAACTTGAAACGAGCATCATTAAATCACCATCCAACATCAACAAAATAAAAGCATCGGATTCTTAATAACATCAACAGGTTCATGTTTACGTTTAAATTAAGTTGAACACCATTCTTAGGAAAGGCACGCGGCTTACGTAAAAACGTAGCTCAGCACGGACGGGGTGATTTGTGCAGACTCCGCATTAATGGACAAAAAGTCTACAAGACCATCTTCACGAATGTGAGCATTATTAAACCAGTAATGCACTAACCGTTACCGTCATGAGCTCATTACTTCGTTAGTTAACAATACGTGAGTAAGCGAAACAGAAAACATCGGAAACAACCGACCTATGTAGGGTAGGTGTCAGAATTTATTTTCTATACATCAAATAAAATATTCGCGGTGTCGAAACTACGTATGCCATCACAACGCTTTGAATTTGAGTTTGATACTAGACCAGCTGCGATCGTTATTCGAAAACTCACTTAACTACAGCTATGAGTCACTTTTTCAGCAATTACCTATGCGCGTTAAGCAAGTAGGCAATCGTCACACTTATTTGCATGTAAGAACATGATAACATCACTGTATCACACATTAACATCATCCTAAGACATCGTAATTAGAAATAGACATGGTTTGATCTCACCAAAATAGCAGTGATGACTCGTACAGTCTCACCCAAAACCATCTCGACGTTCAGGCTCAGTAATAGGTTCAGACAGGTTCAAACTTCCAACGCATGACCCATCAGCGTTATCCAAACCAAACGCACGGCTGCCTCGCCGACACGGCGCGGACGCGACGACTGTGTCGCTGAGCGGAAGCGGTGGCGCCTCCCGGTCTGGCGCTGGCGCCGGCTAAGCACGTAAGCGCCCGCTGCAGCGGTCACGACCACTGTTGTGACTTCGCTTGCAATGATGATCACACGATAACTGCGATTACAGCGGTCACGATAACAACGGTGACTATCGCAATGTGACGCGATCAGCTGCATGAACAACAGCCCCAGACTCTCAGGCCTCGTGTGCGTTCCTCACGAGACCGAGAGCAAGGCGATCTATTCGATTTTCACTTTTCACTAAGACACACACATTTTCACTTTTCACTAAGACACACACACTTTCACTTTACACTAAGACACACACAATTAAACACACAAACACAGCCATCTGCTTCGTCGTTTTTTCACGATTACTTTTTTATGTCTACCGCCGTGGCATACACCGTCTAACTTTTTTCTATTTTTAACCGACAAAAAGATGACAAAAACAGTGGACAGTAAGATAGAATCGCATAGATCCTATCCCACTTCTGAATTTGTATTTTTGACACGAATTTATTTTTTAAAAACAAACCTCGACAAACAAAAACAACCAAAACAATTAATTTAACAAAATGCAAAAACTGACAGGATGACATCATCAATTAATAAAAAAACGTCAGGTAGGAGGTGTTGCCTCGACGACGGTCGGTGGAGAAGTGGGGCGAAAGCGCGTCCGCACCGCCTTATATTTGCTCGGGCGCTCGGCTCGCGCCAACAGTATGTATATCGTTGTCTAGTACCCATAACGCAAGTTTCGGGCTAGGTCGATTTGCGTGCAATTGTCCTGGATATTTCTATATCGGTATTTATTTATTGATATTGTAAATCCTATTAATATTATAAACGTGAGAGTTTGTGAGTATGGATGTTTGTTACTGTTTCACGCAAAAACTACAGAACGGATTTCAGTGAAATTTGGAATGGAGATTGCTGGTTTGGTTTAAAACGTAGGCTACTTTTTATCCCGGGAAAATGTTCTTGCGAGATAACGGGAAGACGCGGGTAAAACATATATAAAAAAACTAGCTGTTCCTCGCGGTTTCACCCGCGTGGGCTACAGTTTATCGCGATAAAAAGTATCCTATGTCCCTTCCCCGGGGCTCAAATTATCTCTATACCAAATTTCATTTAAATCGGTTCAGTAGTTTAGGCGCGATAGCGTATATATTCCGTATACTCCAAAATTATTCCCGCACTTCGGTGCCCCCTCAACGCGTTACCTGCTGTAGGTACTCATTATCCTATTTTAATTCTAAGTTAATTTTTCTTGGACCGCACGTTTGAACCACGCAGTTAAAGGTCTTTCTGGTCCGCGATCGTACTTTACCTATTTCATAGATTCTCCCGGTGCCCCCCTCACCTCATCGCGTTTCCCGCTGCGATGCGGTGCGGCGGTTTTATTTTTCTACTACTACTTACATTCTTAAACTCGTGATATCTTTCGAATGGAATGTCCGAATTGAATGATTCAAAAAGTTATATAAAGGCATTGAAGCAGTTTTGAATAAGAAGTAATTTATTTTGATAAGGATTAATACCAAGATACAAATAAAGAGCCTTTTCTAGCGGCGGCATTAAAAAATATTTTTTTTAATTAAAAGATCACTTATTGTGGCATAACTATAATAGTTAGACATATGCTCTCGCGGACTTTTTTGTAGATCTTAATGAGACCTACAAACCCGTAAAACATTGTTTTGTTCTAGTGTCAATAGTTTATGCAGCGCACGCAAAAATAGATTTTCGATTTCACACCTTGGGTTGCAAAATAGCAATTTTCTTACGGATCCCTAATTTTTTTGGAAATAAAATATAGCCTATAGCCTTCCTCGATAAATGGGCTATCCAACACTGAAAGAATTTTTCAAATCGGACCAGTAGTTCCTGAGATTAGCGCGTTCAAACAAACAAACAAACAAACAAACAAACAAACAAACAAACAAACAAACAAACTCTGCAGCTTTATAATATTAGTATAGATCATTAGCCGTGCGTTAGTCTCACTGAAAGTCCAAAACGGCTTGACCAATCTGAATTATTATTTTTATTATGATCCTAATCGTCAAGACTATAATTATGTTGGTATAAATGAAAGATTTTTTAGAAAACCCTCGTTTAATTTCAAAATTACTGATTGTCCTTTTTCTATGTGATTTTCATATGAAATTCAAGACCCGCCTCATAATCTACCCATACAAAACCGAGGCGGATCGCTAGTACTAAAAAAAACCCTGTAAATTTAAAGTCTGTCAGAAATACAACAAATCGACAGGGCGTTGCTTTCACCAACACTCGCCAACATTGGCCCAACCCGCGCACATTTTTGTATCGGGCACACAAAGACATAAATGCAGCTAGGGTTGGCTGACGTTGGCCCATCACTGCACAGGCGCTGTTTTATTGATCTAGACTTCGCTGTGACCTAGGTGTTGTTATATTTGTGCAAGTGCACACAGCTATGTTGAATGCGTTTGATGCTGTAGCGATATGATGGTTTTGTATGAAAAGGTAGGTATCTATCTAGACCTACCTACTTGTGTCTGTAGACGTTAATAGGGGTCATATTCATTTTTTTACTATTTATAGCGTAGCGTTTGACCACAAGTCACCTGATGTTAAGTGACGATGTGGTCGAAGGTGGTGTCACGCTACACCTGGACTGGGAACTGGCTCTCAAGTGAGGCTGCCGGAACACACCGATAGGTGCACGGCGACAGATTGTTAACTCGAGGCTGGTAGCTAGCAGGCGAGCACTAGAGCATGCTCTACCACCAAGCTGTGGTTTCATCACGATGTTTTCCTAATGTCTATAGGTAAGAATTAGAATTACTCCTAACTACTAAAAACTGCGAGTGTGTGTGTTATTATTATTTACTTTTAAATAGGTAAAAGTTTTAACGGTTATTTTATAAAATAATATTAAACAAAATTACTGTACAGAATTATTGTGTGAGTATGGATGGATGTTTATTACTCTTTCATGCAAAAACTACTGAACGAATTTGAATGAAATTTGGAATGGAGATAGCTTATACCCTGGATTAACACATAGGTTACTTTTCATCCCGACAAAAGGGTCCTGCGGGATTACGGGAAGACGCGGGTGAAACCGCAGGTCGCAGCTAGAGTCGAATAGTTTTATGGAAATCAGGCTTTTGTAAACTGGGTTTTTAAAACACTTTTTTTTTATGTAATAGATTAGCAAACAAGCAGACGCCCCGCGCCTGATGGAAAGCGGTCACCGTCGCCTATGGACATCTGCAACACCAGGGGAGTTGCCGATGCGTTGCCGACCTAGAACTCTTTTCACACCCATCTTGAAGGATTGCAATCTATAGCACAGCGGAAACACTTGCGGGGGGAGCTCATTCCACATTTTGCAAGTATGCGGGAGAAAGGAGCGCATAAATCGCGAGGTGTGGGATTTCCAAGACTCGATAATGTGTGGATTAGCTTTGTTCCGAGCTTTGTTTGGCTTTTCAATAACCTTGTTTGAGCTAGTAATCTTCCTCGTATAGTTTTCTTCATACATATATATATATAGTAGTATAAAAAATAGTATACTACGGCCTATTCCCTCTAATATGGTCGAGGAGTGCGATGGCTGGCACATGCGTCAACTCGTGAACGGGTGCTGCTTGTGGGGTCTGGTCTGCTTTGGTTGTGATCCCGTAACTCGTTAATATTCATGTTGCCATATCCCAACGTGCACAACCAAACAAGAGAAATCTTATTAGTTAAGCTTATTAAAAAATATCGGACTATTAGATGACAAAAAAAGCTTGGGATTTTAGTGAACTGGCTCCAATTCATTCAATTAGTAATAAGAATAAAATTGTCAATGTGATCGCGCCAAAAAAGTTACCTGCCGGGCGTTTCTTGCCTGTTCTTTTGCCGGCGTAAGGAGGTTGGAACAGGCGTAGCTAGTTTTAAGTTGACGTTTTAAAGTGATCACAATGTATCCTATAGAATAAACATATTTTTGATTTTGATTTTGATTTATTTAATAATTTAGAATTCTAATGGCGAAATAATTACTAAGATCGGTCCAGTAGTTTCGGAGCCTATCCCTTCTAATATTATAGATGCGAAAGTAACTCTTTCTGTCTCGCTCACGCCTAAACTACTGAACCAATTCGAATGAAATTTGGCACGGAGATAGTTTGAACCCTGAGGAAGGACATAGGATACTTTTTATCACGATAAACTGTAGCCCACGCGGGTGAAACCGCGGGGAGCAGCTAGTTTTTTAAACCCTACGATAGTAAAATGAAACGACAAAATCACAAATAAATATTATATATTTCAATTAAAATTTTAAAATATAACGAACAATCATCATTTAATCCTAAAATGACAATAACACAACGCTCAAATTCACAACTACGATTTATTTCATTTATTTATAATAACAATACGAGTATATGAAGAATCACAATGGGCATGCTTTGGCACTTATGTGCTTATTGCTTAAAAATCATAGAAACTAAACTTCAACAACTAAAATTTTTAACAAAAAAAAAACCAGCTTCTCTTTCCCCTCGACTTCTCTGGGATACCATCATCAGATCCTTGTTTCCTTATCACGGTACCACCCTTGGGATATCTCCTTTCCAACAAAAAAGAATCATCAAAATCGATTCAGAAAGGACGAAGTTATCCGCGATCAAACATAAAAAAGCATATATACGGTCGAATTGAGAAACCTCCCCTTTTTCGAAGTCGGTTAAAAAGAAAATTGGGACTGAGTTATTTTGGTTTTATACGAAGGAAGACAAAATACAAAAAAAAAAATTGGTTGTCTGTAAAGTCGGTTTACTGACGATAGTTGAACGTGACAACGTCGATTGGCCGATTGTGCTTCTTTGTCGCTCGTTCCGCGCTCTCGCTTGCACTTCAAGCCTTACATGGAACGCCTCAAAGCGAGGTAACGCCGCAGAGCGAGGTAACGCCGCATGAGTCATGTTTTTTCGTGCGTGCAGCCGGCTCTATCGAATTATAAGACGTTGTCCCGTCAAAAATGTTTAATTGTCTTTGACTTGGATGTTGCGATGACTTCACTGCAGACAATGGAACGCATTTCTAAGGAACTAATCTGCTCTTCATTTACATTTCAAATCCCACTATCAAGAGATATTAATAATTGTTCTTTTGATCTTGTTATAATAAGCATATAATTAACCCCGGACGCGAAGTTTGACGTGTCTGTCTGTCTGTCTGTAGCTCGCGAATGGATGAAGCGATTTCAATTTAGTTTTTTTTTGCATGAAAGGTGAGTTACGGGCGAGTGTTTTTAGCTGTTTGATGAAAATCGGTCCCAGATGTCGGGGGTTTTTTAAATTAGAGTTAATAAATTATACATTTTATTATAATATCTATCTAGATAGGTAGCGAAGGTACTCGTAAAAATTATACCGTGTTTGGATTTTGGTAACAAATAGCGAGAAAAATGTCTTTCTTCACGCGATAATAAAAAGAAAATCCAAGCGTAATCCAGATTTAAAAAAAAAGTATTTAAAAAAAACTAGGAGCTTTTTTTTTATTTGTTATGGCGTCACTCGATTAGTGTATGTATTTGCCAGTGTCAAGTATAAAATATTTCAAACTCAGAGAGTTGAATCAAGTTTAAATGATGATGGTAATGAGATGAAGGGATGAGGATAGTGTTTAAGTAAAGTAGTGGCGCTTTACTTAAACTTTACACGGACTTTTTTGGAGCAACTAGAAAAGTCACTTTCACAACTTTATTTTAATTTCCCACACTCGTACACATTAACGAACACATAATGGTTAATAATCCACCAATATCACACATTATCACTCGAAGAAACACAAGTTTTGGAAATAACAACAAAATTTTCACGTTGACAATTCGATTGCCGCCAAAAAAGTCCTAGGATCTTTGTGTTTTTAGATCGCGCAAAGTGCCCTTAGCTTACAATACCCCCTAAGTCAACATTTAGAATTTAAGATATTATTTTTATTTATTTTATTTAAAACAAAACAAAGTAGAATTAAATTAATTACCAACGCAGTACGTAAATATGTAGATGAATAAGTAAATACAATTATAAATATAGTTTTAGTTTAATATAGTTTTCTATAATAATAGATCTTGTGCAATCTACCTACGATAGCTAGTTCTTAGTGTGAAAGAGATAGAAGATTGTCAATTTTTGGGACGTAAGAGAGACAGGTACATCTAGGCTGTGTTTCAACACAAACTTGGTTCTGAGTTAGAAAATGTTTAAAATAGTGTTTTGTAAATATAATATGAGTTTAACTTTTTATTTCACACCATTAAATATATTTTTGTTGTTAATTTAATGATAGTAGATAATAGAATTTTATGTTTTTATAAATAGACACTCATTTGTCTAGTCTAAATGAAAAAATAATGCTTATTTTTAACGTTATAATCGATTATTGGAAACTCGACGGATACCAAGCAGGCTAAGTGCATAAATCATCCAATGTATGACCTTTAGGATAGTTCATGCAAGAGAAGTTCTTTTTTTTATTGCAAATAACGTAAATGTTATTGTGCTCCTACATACATATATACATATATAGGTTACTTGTCTTGGGGGTCACAGCGTCTTTTATTATGATTTAATTTAATATGTGAAATTTACCGTTCAATAAACTTTATGAATCTGTCGCCGAGCACCTATCGGTGTGTTCCGGCAGCCTCACTTGAGAGCCAGTTCCCAGTCCAGGTGTAGCGTGGCGCCATCTTCGACCACATCATCACTTAACATCAGGTGACTTGTGGTCAAACGCTACCCTGTAAATAGTATAAAAAATGAATGTGTTTTATCTATGAAACGCTAGAACGCAATTATGTAGATACGCTGATAACCCCCCGTTGGGAATAAATACGTTGATTTTCCAATAACCTCATAAATATTTGGTATTTAATAACTTATAATTTTGTATTTAATCATTTATAATAATTATACTGAGTATAAATATATATTTCTAGTTAAATTAATTAATTTCTTTTCATTTCAATTAACTATATTAAAAGATACGACAGTAAGTACTTAGTACACGTGCAGGTACATAAAAAGACACCATACGAGAGCAATATAATAATATAAATAGAAATATAATTATTAAGTAATTTAACTTTTTATAACAGCAACATTTTTTATAATTATTATAAGTACATAGTTATTTTAGACTAATTTTATTTAGACATGCTGTTAAATAACTAAAATTGTTAACTTAAGAGCTGTGTTAATGGAATGATTTTAATTTAAAAAGAAAATAATATATACAATTGGATAAAAAATTAAACTAAATACTAGAGCTAAACTATCTATACATAATCTACAAATAAAAAACCTGATTTAGGTCGCTGCCTGCAGGTAGAGTGCCCAAGAGACTGGCGACATTACTTCTTTGAATGGCTAGGCTGATTCGTTGACCGAGGTAAGCGCCAGCCCTTTGGTCACCCGTGGCGTCAACGAGGAGCTTGGAGTGCTCTTTAAAAATTGTTAACTATCTAAATGTGCCTTAAAATTATAATTTAAGCATCGGCATTCGTTTTCAACTAATCAAAATACTCAGATGTCTAGATAAATTAGTCTTACATTTATAACGCCAAAAATGTACGAAAAAATACACAATATTATAATAATTTATTCATAACAATTGTGTAGGGGTTAGTTATAATAAAAATAGATACATATAAATAGATATTGCATCAAAATAATATATATTATATTCTCTTTTTACAGGAGCTTAAGGTTATTATACTTTTATGTTCTAATAACAATATCTCCCACACAATCATATGATACATAGCTCTGACCCCTTATTAAGATCCCCTGTATCTAGGATATCAGAATTAAGAAATTAAGTGGATCAAGATCCACAACACTACAAAAACAAAAATATTTGCACCATTTTTATATGCGCAATTTTTTATCTCGTAGCAGGAATTGAAAATTCATCACGCAACATCTTAAAATTAGCTACCAGCATCGAGTTAACAATCTGTCGCCGTGCACCTATCGGTGTGTTCCGGCAGCCTCACTTGAGAGCCAGTTCCCAGTCCAGGTGTAGCGTGGAACCTTCGACCACGTCGTCGCTTAACATTAGGTGACTTGTGGTCAATAGTTGTTAGCTCTTGTTGTTGTTGTTAGTTGTTGTTGTTGTTATGTGTTGTTGTTGTTGTTGTTGTGTGTTGTTAGTTGTTGTTGTTAGATAAACTATAAAAAAACAAAGAAACGTAGTTTTTAGAGTAAAATTGATATTAAAGTATTATTTTAACATAATCTTTCATAATGAATATAATGTAAGTAAGCTAAGGTGAAAAATACTTTTTTTTGTGGATAGATGCTCTGAATATGATAACATTGGTAGACTTTGGACTATTAAATACATTTTGTACAGTTTTTTCATATATTTTTTTATTTAACATTAAATAAATATCACATAATTATGCAATAGAGATATTAAAACGTCATACTTACATGAAATAAAGTCTAACTTATTAATAACTTGATATTAATGTATATAGACATGGAAATAAATATTTTTAATAACAAAAAAAAAACTTGGTCAATAGTGTTAATAGGCAACAAAAAATAAAAAGCACTTTATAAAATAGTTTATTAGCTCCATTTTAATTTGTGCCATTGCCAAACTAGTGCCTTTTTGATTATATTACTCTAATTACAGATATTTTATTAACGTGTTTTAGTTTTAAATTGACTATTTAGAATGTATTTGGCAGTTTGAGATAGTTTATATTGGACTTACATTAGTTAGAGGTGATTTTTATGGATTTTTATTTGATTAATATGCTTAATATTAGCAGTTTATGTGATTATAATAAAATATTCCATTTTGATATACTTGAATGACGTTCTATATATTGCCGTAAAGTGACGTTTGACAGCTAATTTTATGTGAAATATTGATTAATACATATCACCACGAATAATGTCAATAATTTCACTACCACAACGAATATTTTTTTGTAAAACTTACAGCAAAATATTAATTTACAAGCGTATTACACTTATCTTCATAAACGTCGTAACTACAGAATATGTTTTTCATGTATTACATAATATAATATTTATCATTAATTATGACTAATATCCATTAGTGAATTTATTTTATAATTAGTACAAAACCAAATTACCGTATAAAGCGTATGTTTTTCAAAGGAATCATATCCTATGTCCTAAAATATTTTTAAGATATGAACATTCAATTTTGTCTTGACAATTCCATGTTCTTTCATCATCCATAACAAACAACGTTTTTTTTTAGGATAATCTTTGAATATTTTTAACTTAGACATGTATTTAAATGCCAACCGTCTCATATTATATCATGAATTGGCTAAAAAACTTAGATGCAATATTTTGCACTTTCGTTTTTTTTTTAATCAGCGATGTTAATTATTGGAGAAACAAGCCTTTTTATTTATAACGAAATTAATAAAAAGGTGATTAAATTAAAATTGTGACTGTTGTTGGCATTTGCACCTTATCTTAGAATTCAATTTATGATATTAAAATACGCTCGAAAATTTATAACGTTTCCATTTATTTTACAATACATAATTTTATTTAAAATATCGACTTAATCACGTTTATTTGGCACAGCGTTTCTTAATAATTATTGCTCAATTTTTTTCATTTTTAACTTATACCGTTTTGTTGTTTTATTTAATGTTAACGTTATGTTTTTGTCTGAATATTTTCAACAAGTATCGGGCCATCAAAAAAAAAAAATGTCTGTAGGAAGAGTTACATGGTATTTAAAACTTCTAAGACTTTTTTAATCACATCCCAAAAAAAGTTAAAGCGATATCGAAGATGGCGGTTTTTGGCGGGAACTTTAGGAATGTTTTGGCATTTATGGATAATTTTAAAGATGAAATTAAACGCTGGATGTCGCTTGTTGGCTGCTATGGTCGGAGATGATGGAGTTGAGATCAGATTCGCGCAGTGTCGGTGGTGTCCCGAACGGAAAGTCCTGTAATAAAATTAACAACAAAACATAAAAATCAACAACATTAAAATCTTTGAAACACAATTACCAGGTATAGCTTACTAATTTCTCATACTTGGAAAGTACGTTTGAATTTATACCTGATCGGAGGGATGAAAATAGTACAGTCAACGACAAAAGTCGCTGAACAATCACACTTTTTTCTATTATCCTCATCATCTTAGACACCAATTTTTGACCTCATCATCATCTAAAATCAGGTGTGTTATGTTGTGGTCAAAATGATACCATGTAAAATGTAAAAAAACAATAACAATTACTGATTTGAAACACATTTGGAAAATCGAGAACGATCAGCTACTTTTGTCGCTGACTGTACTTTTCGTCTCTAGGGACAAAAAGCAACTGTCAAAAAATTTGAAAACTATGCGAGCCGTGCTACGCTTGGGATTCTACTCTAGAATCATTCGCTTTGCCCTGGACTCAAGGTTAGTTGTTAGCCACTAACAAAAGTGTTCTTCATACCCCAATGACACGGTTTGAATCGTCTTTCATAGATGTCATAGTAAAGAATAGTAGTTCAGCTTCATACAAATCGGCCGCCACCGGTTTGAATGTGTGCGTGAGTAGCGGCACCGTGTACGCACGCACTTTTCACGCACACGCACACATAAACGAAAGAAGGCGGCCGGGGCCGCGGCCATGCACTCAGTACGGAACGCGCCGCCTATGCATCACCGCAAGAGTAGGCAATTAACTCGTCGGCCTTAGCTAACCTACTGTTCTTACTTTACTGTGTAGATGTCTAAGGCCATGTATGTATATATGTACAAACCTGAGTAGGCAGCGTCCTGGGGGCGGGGGGAGCGGGCGGGGGCTCCCTGCTGGCGCGGGGGGAGGCGCACTCCGCGCACTCCACGGGGGGAGCGCCGCGCCCCGACCGGCGGGACCACGACTCCGGCATGCATCTGGAGCAATCAACAATCAAGATTTACGCCTAATTCCACCACACTCTGTTAGTTAGGTGAACACACTGTCAATGAGTTAACAGATTGTCAAAGTTATTTAACGTTTCACCTTTTCCGCCATGGAAAGTAAAACCCTCACATCGCTGTTAGTATTAGTGGCTCATTAACTAATGGCCGATTTAAAAGAGTTTGGTGAAATTAGATCTAAGCTGGCTGATAATTGGGGATGAAAACAACCATTTTCTCTTTTATTATGATAGTAAAATGTATTAAAAATATTATATTAATCTACATGATGACATGATACACAGTAAAAGAAATGCCACAGAAAAATTAACATAAAAAGGCACACGTTGTTGTCTCCGAGCGCCGTGTAGCTGTTGTTGTCGCCGTGTAGCTATATACTTCTCCATTGTGTTGTCGCCGTTTAGCTACCTACTCACTGTGTTGTCGCCGTGAAGCTACCTACTCACAGTGTTGTCGCCGTGAAGCTACCTACTCACTGAGTTGTCGCTGTAGCTACCTAATCACTGAGTTGTCGCTGTAGCTACCTACTAACTGTGTTGTCGCCGTGTAGCTACCTACTACCACTACTGCCCGCAGTACTACTCACGCCAGATGCACGATGTGCGCGCAGGGCAGCGAGGCGAGCGCCTCGGGCTGCTCGGCGAGCGGGTCGCGGCACCGCGCGCACTGCGGCGCCGCCCACGCGGCCGCCGCGCGCTTCTGCCGCGCCGCCGCGTTGTTGTCGCCGAGCGCTGTGTAGATGTCGGCGAGGCGAAGACGCACGCGGCGGACTAGCATCTAGAACAGTGGTTCTTAACCGGTGGCCCGTGGACCACCAGTGAAGTGTGAACTTCACACTTCACTTTACTCTTTCACGCAAAAACTACTCAACGGATCTGAATGAAATTCGGAATGGAGATAGCTTATTTTATTTTATTTGGACATCGAAACAGCTTACTAACTAAATTAAGAATATACAATTACAGAAAGAAATTAAGCCAATTACAGGAGTCACATATAAAAAGAATAAGGTAGGTTAAAACAGGAAATAGAAGGGTAACATAATATAACAGCAATAGAGTAGAAAGATAAAGAAATAAAATACAAAGGTAAGTAAATAATTAATAAGTAATAACATAGCCATATAAATCTAAATGGATGATGGATTTAGACAGTAAGTACCTAATTAGTTTTTTAATTGACTAGTCAAAGAATTGACTAAGAACAATTTTTTTAAAAATATTCTGCCTTGCCGCAAATAAATCTACATGTTCAGAAAATTTGCAGTTGAAGCTCTTAAATGTGCGTGGAAGGAAGGAATTTCCACGGTAGTTAGTCAGACAGCGAGGGATGGACAGTCGAAGTTGGGCAGTGCGACACGGGAGACGATACGGCGTCACAAGCTTGATCTCGGCCAGCAGGGGCTTATACCACATAGGCTACTTTTTATCCCAGAAAAAGGTTCCTGCGGGATAACGGGAGGACGCGGGTGAAACCGCGGGGTGCAACTAGTAAGATTATAAATGCGAAAGTAACTCTGTCTCGCTTTCACGCTTAAATTACTGAACCGATTTATGTTTGAACACTGAAGAAGGACGTAGGATACTTGTACACGCGGGTGAAACCGCGGGGAACAGCTAGTTACCTATAGCCAAATCTGAAATGAAGACACACACCTTAGCTCCCACAGATGTGGCCACCTCCAGAAGCCTTGTGTTGAACTCAAGCGGGCGACAGTTGCAGATCCTGCCTTGAATTCTCAGAGCCTCAAGACATCTCGCAACCCCATCCATGGCTTCCATCTGGGCCAGTCTGTCGCCTAGAGCCTGACCAGCACCCATTGCTATCTCGTAGTGCCTGAAAAAGGGGGGAATTGACTTATAGAGAGGTAAGGTAAGAAGCAAAGGCAAAATGGAAGGCAACAGTTGGATGAGAAAAGCCAAAGATTGGGCTCAGTGGCGTACTTTGAGAACCCTGTATCTTATAAAGACTGAAACAGGCTTTTATATGATCATATTATAAGCCGCAGAACCGATAACCGTTTAGGTAGACGTGTTGTTAAGTGGAGACCGCGACTTGCAGACGTAGTGTAGGACGCCCTGCGACTAGGTGGAGCGACGACTTGCAGACGTAGTGTAGGACGCCCTGCGACTAGGTGGAGCGACGACTTGCAGACGTAGTGTAGGACGCCCTGCGACTAGGTGGAGCGACGACTTGCAGACGTAGTGTAGGACGCCCTGCGACTAGGTGGAGCGACGACTTGCAGACGTAGTGTAGGACGCCCTGCGACTAGGTGGAGCGACGACTTGCAGACGTAGTGTAGGACGCCCTGCGACTAGGTGGAGCGACGACTTGCAGACGTAGTGTAGGACGCCCTGCGACTAGGTGGAGCGACGACTTGCAGACGTAGTGTAGGACGCCCTGCGACTAGGTGGAGCGACGACTTGCAGACGTAGTGTAGGACGCCCTGCGACTAGGTGGAGCGACGACTTGCAGACGTAGTGTAGGACGCCCTGCGACTAGGTGGAGCGACGACTTGCAGACGTAGTGTAGGACGCCCTGCGACTAGGTGGAGCGACGACTTGCAGACGTAGTGTAGGACGCCCTGCGACTAGGTGGAGCGACGACTTGCAGACGTAGTGTAGGACGCCCTGCGACTAGGTGGAGCGACGACTTGCAGACGTAGTGTAGGACGCCCTGCGACTAGGTGGAGCGACGACTTGCAGACGTAGTGTAGGACGCCCTGCGACTAGGTGGAGCGACGACTTGCAGACGTAGTGTAGGACGCCCTGCGACTAGGTGGAGCGACGACTTGCAGACGTAGTGTGGGACGCTCTGCGACTAGGTGGAGCGACGACTTGCAGGCGTAGTGTAGACTGATACAGGCTGATGATATTTGATAGTGATCCTCACCTGATAGCCTTCCCAATATCACATTTTCTTCTATAAACGTCACCCGCTATTCTGACAGCACGCGCGTAGCAGCCCTGATCTCCTGCCACCGATGACAGCCTTAGTGCTTCCTGTAAGAAAAGACAAGTTTTTCTTATAATTCAAAATCAAAAATTATTTTATTCAATACATTGTGATCACTTTAAAACGTCAACTTAAAACTAGCTACGCCTGTTCCAACCTCCTTACGCTGGCAAAAGAACAGGCAAGAAATGCCCGACAGGTAATTTTTTTGACGCGATCACATTGACAATTTTATTCTTATTACTAATTGGTTGAATTGGAGCTCATTCACTAAAATCCCAAGCTTTTTTTTTGTCATCTAATAGTCTGGTATTTTTTAACTAACTTTACTAATAAAAATTTTTAATATGAGACTACTCGTATATAGATGACACAGAAGCTTGGGATTGTGAGTGAATGTATCTTATTGAATAAATAACTATTGACTATTGATTGATTGATTAAAAAATTATATAGGTGTTTTTTTAAAACACTTTGACGCGTAATATAAGTCAGTTTAATTATTTTATATTTTTCAGTGCGTTTTTAAGTGTTTTTTTTTAGTTTTTTTAAACTATATATTAGATTATTTCACTCACGTTACAATAATCATGCGCGTCCCCCAGCTCGCCCCTCGCCCGGAGCGCGGCCGCCATCTGCAGCAGGGCTATCCTGTGGTGCCTCGTGTTCAGGTCCAGAGACCGAGGCCCTCGCCCCAGGTCGCAGGCACGGGCTGCGCACGTAAACGCGCGCTCTGCATCTCGGAGCCTCCGCCATAACTCGGAGAGGCCCACGTAGACCTGCGAGGGTAAATTCAATTCAATTTATTTATTTCAGACTAGCGGACCGCGCGGGTAGCAACAATCATATTTTAAAATTGTAATATTCGCACATAAGCCCTTCCTCCCGTGCGACCCGTGCCCCAGTGGCGCCTACATTGCCGAGCAGAGTGAGCGGCTACCACGCAACTTTTTTTCTCAGTCATTATCAGCCTTTCACGTTCCCACTGCTGGGACTCTGGCCTTCTCTCAGAGAGAGAGTATGGGCTGTAATAACGCGGGCCCAGTGCGGGTTGGTAGATGTCGCATGCGTGAATGTTGCAGTTCTTGGACATGCCGGTTTCCTCACGATGTTTTCCTTCACCGTTTTGAGCGATGGCAAATCCGCACATAACTTATTAAGTCATACAAGTTACTTTTTTTCTAATGTCGTGATATCTTTCGAATGGAATGTCCAAATATAATAATTCAAAAGTTATATATATAAGGGTATGTTATTTAAACTACTGAACCGATTTGAATGAAATTTGGTATAGAGATAGTTTGAGCCCTGGGGAAGGACATAGGATACTTTTTATCGCGATAAACTGTAGCCCACGCGGGTGAAACCGCGGGGAACAGCAAGTGTTTAATAATCCACCAATATCACACATTATCACTCGGAGAAACACAAGTTTTGGAAATTAAAACATCCATACATACATGCTCACAAACTTATCCTACCAATATTATAAATGCGAAAGTTTTTGTGTGTGTGTGAATGTTTGTTACCACGTATCACCGTAACTACTGAACCGATTTTGATGAAATTTGGAAAGGAGATAGCTTATACCCTGGATTAACAAATAGGCTGCTTTTTATCCCGGAAAAGGTTCCTGCGGGATAACAGAAAGACACGGGGCGCAACTAGTAATCTTATGTATAAAAATCAATTGCTATTTGTTAGTCTCGCTAAAACTCCAGAACGGCTGGACCGATTTGGATAATTTTGATCTTTAAATAGTTGTGTAAGTTCAGGGAAGGTTTAAAAGGTGACTTTTATTGGCGATACGAAGCTCGTCGGTAGTTTATAATATTAGTAGGATTGAAAATTGTGACACATATTAACACAGTATATAAAGAACAGTAGGTTAGCTAAGGCCGCTCGACGAGTTAATTGCCTACTCTTGCGGTGACGCATAGGCGGCGCGTTCCGTACTGAGTGCATGGCCGCGGCCCCGGCCGCCTCCTTTTTTTTTTTTTTTTTAATTTCACACAAATTGGCCTAGCCCCAAATTAAGCTCGAAACTTGTGTTATGGGTACTAGACAACGATATACATACTTAAATAGAGAAATAAATACTTATATAGATAGAAATATCCAAGACTCAGGTACAAACATTAGTGCTCATCACACATACATTTGCCCTTACCAGGATTCGAACCCGGGACCGCTAGCTTCGCAGGCAGGGACACTACCAACTCGGCTACCTTTCGTTTATGTGTGCGTGTGCGTGAAAAGTGCGTGCGTACACGGTGCCGCTACTTACGCACACATTCAAACCGGCGACGGCCGATTTATATGAAGCTGAACTACTACTCCTTTACTATGATATTAACTTACTTGCAACAGCAGAGTGTTATCCGGCTGCGCTTGCGCAACCCCAGCCGCCTTCTGGTACCCGTCCAACGCTTTAGAGAAGGCGCCAAGCTCCATGCTTACTCCGGCAACTGTGAGGTGGACGCAGCCGGCGGTCGAGCCTCCACCGCAGTCATTGTAGAGCGCGTGACGGGCGTATGACAAGGCCCTGGATAACGAGGTAGTTAAAAAAAACTAGTTTAAAACAGTATATATATTACAGCTTTGGTGTCATTATAATAAATACTCAGGGTGACAAGTTCTAACGGAATACAGCATATTTTTTTATTTATTTTTATTGGCCGGCACTTTTATATTTGGACCAAAAATGTATGAAATGTCCTTTGATACTGAGATAGTCTGAACCCTGAAGAAGGATAAAGGATATATTTTATCGCAAAAAAACTGCAGCCCACGCGGGTTAGACTGCTGGGAACAACAGCATGTATTAATGAAAAAATATTTTCAACGCAATTTTACATCGTTTTCTGCGAGAAAAATAATTACGTGATATTTGCCAAGACCCCCCCTCCCCCTAAGTGTGAGATTTGGAAATATTTAACTTGATCCCCTCCCCCCCTAGAACATCTCGCGTATTAATGGACGCCTCCTAACCTGTCTAGGCCTCCCAAAGTGTGATGCGCCCTCGCCAAGTTCAGATAAGCCTCGGCTCTCATTGGGGCGGAGTCCAACTCTTCGGATATGCTCAGCTGCCGAGTTGCAAACTCCAGCGATTCCCTGTAAAAACGAACAGGGGATCATCATCATCATCATCATCAGCCTATCACGTGCCCACTGCTGGGACTCCGCCCTCCTCTCAGAGAGAGTACGCGCCGTAATCTCCCACGCGGGCGCAGTGCGGGTTGGTAGATGTCGCGTGCCCTTGAATGTTGTGGTTCTTGGACATGACGGTTTCCGAGCGATGTTTTCCTTCACCGTTTTGAGCGATGATCCGCACGTAACTTTGGGGATAGGGGATGTGCGCGGTCAAAACGCTAAAACCTTTTACATAGAAAGGAAAGGAAAGAATCCTTTTACATAGGTATTTGTTATACCTAACAAAAGTAGGTATATTATGAAACATAAGCACAAGATGACAAGATGAGAGCCAGACCTTAAAGGCTCGTTGCTGCTTGTTTTGGCGATGTTTTGAATATGGTATATATTTTGGCGCCCAACGTGGGACCGTTATATTTGGCGCCCATCGTGGGGCCAGAATATAACGTCATATTCATCAGAAGGGGTCACAATTATCAATAGTGTCAGGAGCCTCTTACCCTCCTCCTCGCGAAGTATAAGCTGATAGTGATATTGATGACACTCACCGATACTTCCCGAAGTCTATGTGCGCCTGATACAGGTGACCCAGGAGCGCGAACTTGTCACTCCGGTGTCTGACGCTGCGCAGTGCCGAGAGCCAGACCTTGACGGCTTGTTGCTGCTCGTTTTGGCTGTACAGACGGACCCCTCGCTCGATCTGAAAGGGCGTGTTTACAAGCTGAGATTTGTTCATTTATTCAGTTACTTGATGCGCCCCGCATCTTCCCGTTATCCCGCAGGAACCTTTTTCCGGGATAAAAGTAGCCTATGTGTTATTCCAGGGTATAAGCTATCTCCATTCCAAATTTCATTCAGATCAGTTCAGTAGTTTTTGCGTGAAAGAGTAACAAACATCCATCCATCCATACTCACAATCTTTCACGTTTATAATATTAGTAGAATATGATTATAATTTAGTTGACATTTTTCTTTGATACCTACTCTAAAGAGAGACCTTCATATTGACGAGTCAGTTGATTTTTTTTTGATAAATTTATATTTTGGCGCCCAACTTGCGGCCGTTATGCCAGAATATAACGGCATAATTTAACAGAAGTGTCAGCTGCCTCTTACCTTCCTCCTTGCCAGGTACTGGTCGATCCTGGACCGGCATCCACTGAAGCAGTCCAGCAGGCCCGCGGAGGGGGGCCGGTGGGCAGGGCCGAACCTGGAGCCCCACCGGAGGACCCCGTTGCGGGGCTCTGTGGCATTGTACTCCTCGGAGAAGGGGTACACCTCTGGAAGAAGGTAAGATAAGGATTGAACTTCATCATCATCATTTTCAACCTTTACGTTCCCACTGCTGGGACTCTGGCCTTCTCTCAGAGTGAAAGTGTATGGGCCGTAATCTACGCTTGCTCAGCGTGGGTTGGTAGATGTCGCATGCCCTTGAATATTGCAGTTCTTGGACACGCCGGTTTCCTCACGATGTTTTCCTTCGCCGTTTTTGAGTGATTGCAAATCCGCACATACCTAACTTATCAAGTCATAGGTGCAAGGCCGAGAGGATTCGAACTTGGTATCGGCGTCTTGTAAGTCGCACGAGTTACCATCGCTCTAAGTTATCATATTTTCTATACTAGATAAATATATTTCAATGTTTATCCTGATGTAATCTGAAGCTGGAGCCAGCTTACCTTGAGTGGTCTCCTCGAGGGGGTGCCGTGAAGGATCAGGTGAGCTGAGCAGCCGAGTCGCCGACAGCTGGTGAGCTGGCACCCCGCTGTAATTATATCAGAATACATGTTATTTGCATAGTTAAGAATCTGTCGCCAAGCACCTATCGGTGTGTTCCACTTGAGAACCAGTTCCTAGTCAAAGTGAGTGTTGTCCTCCGATAACAAAAGCCGCCACTCCACTCTGTCCCGCGCCACATCCCGCCAGTCCTCCGCCTGCAGTGAGCGCGAGTACATAGTGACGTCGTCTCTCCAGCGATACCTGGGACACTCGCCCGTCACATGTATGCTCGTTTGACCGCACGATAGGGAAGATCGATGTTGCAAAAACATGGCTCATGTTCATCGAGCACAAAACATCGATGTCAGGCAACATCGATGTTTGTTGCAAACATCAACACGTTTCTAATTCTTCTATATGTAAAAACTGTAAGGCTTATTTGTTTTTTAAGTTTTGTGTTGTACAATTTTTCTTTAACGCTGTTTGTTTTTCTTGAAATAAATAAATAAATATATAAAATTACAAGATTTTTTATGTCAAACAAAGCAATTATTAAATTGGAGATATCAGAGCGTTGGATCAGAGATCAGAAACTTTTTTTTTTGTTTTGTTATGGCGTCACACGATTAGTGTATTTGCCAGTGCCAAGTATAAAAGATTTCAAACTCAAAGAGTTGAATCAAGTTTAAATGATGATGGTGATGTTGATGATGAGATGATGGGATGAGGATAGTGTTTAAGTAAAGTAGTGGCGCTTTACTTAAACTTTACACGGACTTTTTTGGAGCAACTTGAAAAGTCACTTTCACAACTTTATTTCAATTTCCCACACTCGTACACATTAACGAACAAATAATGGTTAATAATCCACCAATATTACACATTATCACTCGAAGAAACACAAGTTTTGGAAATAATAACAAAATCTTCATGTTGACAGTTCAATTGCCGCCAAAAAAGTCGATCAGAAACTTTAGAACGAATGACACAAATATTTTTTCGTAATTCGGTTGCATTCAGAATTTGATAAACACTCTGTGGAAGCGTTCATAGATTTCGATTATGTGTCCGTGATCTGACATCGATGTTGCGATGTTTTATATAATGCAACATCGATATCAAAACATCGATGTCTTAAATCTCTTCTAATTGTAACCTTCCTAGCTGTGGACCTGAGTGCGTAAATGAGACACCAGCTAAGAGGTTAACATTTTATTTATAATAGTACAGGGTCGGGGTACACTCTCTGGTCGATGCGTTGCTGAGCCGAACAAACAACCACTGGCCTTAGTCGCGGGTAGGTTTCGTCCAGTAGGAGGTAGGAGGTAGGTGCGCAGAATAGGCCAGACACCGCCGACTGTTGCCGCCGGAACGGTGAACCCCGATTTGGGGAAAACACAACAATGTAAGCTATTGCTTAGTATATTTGAGAAATTAGTGTATAATTTCAATATGTAGTTTAATTAGTGCGGAGCGGTACGTCCGTGCGCTGGGATGCCCCGGTGCCGCTTACTGTCGTCCGGCGCTGCCTCGCCCGTCGGGGTTCCCCACTACCGGACACTGCGATAACGGTGAATTGCGAACGGAGCGAGTGAACGAAGCTACTAAGCTGAACGTAGCTGACTAGTTTAATTTGCCTTCTTTATTATTAGGTTTATGTTGAATTGTATATATTTTTTTAATGATTAGAATATAATAAGTGTAATAAAATAATTGTAGATTAGTATTTCATTTTTTATAATAGATAATGTAGGAGTTGTAACGTTCCGTTACATAATATCGAAAATCCTACTAATATTATAAACGTGAAAGTTTATGAGTATGGATGGATGTCTGTTACTCTTTCACGCAAAAACTACTGAACGGATCTGAATGAAATTTGGAACGGAGATGGCTTATACCCTGGATTAACACATAGACTACTTTTTATCCCGGAAAAAGGTTCCTGCAGGATAACGGGCGCTTCTAGTTAAAAGTACTTGGTAGGTAATTATTCCCGCGACCTCAGCTCCGCCGTCACTCACCCGAGGAAGTCCCGCGACTCTATGGAGTTCCATGACATGTTCTGCGGGTGCAATCGGCAGGGTCACCTCACCGACGGCTGCATCGTCACCTCTCGCTCCCCCAGCTTGGTAACTTCCTGCAACAGAACGGAACAGCTGCTGCTTCTCATCATCATCATCAGCCTTTCACGTTCCCATTGCGGGTACTCTGCCCTTCTCTCAGAAAGAGTACGCGCCGTAATCTCCCACGCGGGCCCAGTGCGGGTTGGTAGATGTCGCATGCCCTTGAATGTAGCGGTTCTTGGACATGCCGGTTTCCGAGCGATGTTTCCCTTCACCGTTTTGAGCGATGGTTAATGCACACGTAATTTATAGGTGCGTTACTTGAAACAAGCTTACTTTGCATATTTTTATTCAATGCTAAATTATTAATTATGCTCTTTCATAAAAGTGTCAACTCTGATAATTCTTGACTAGCGACACCACTTTGTAATGTGTAAATAAAAGCCCAAATATCTATGTAAATGTGCTTTTTATTCGCTTACCCGACTCAAACTGCCTTGCAGACGACCTTGTCCATTTCATAGCTGCACTCCATTATTATATATTTGTTGATGCATCCTTAATTAGTACCTGGAAATAAATAGAGGATCATACCATAGTAAAGAGTAGTAGTTCAGCTTCATACAAATCGACCGCCGCCGCGCCGCGCCGGTTTGAACATGTGCGAGAGTAGCGGCGCCGTGTACGCACGCACTTTTCACGCAAAAATCGCAAACGAACGGGGACGCGGCCATGCACTCAGTACGGAACGCGCCGCCTATGCGTCACCGCAAGAGTAGGGAATTAACTCGTCAAACGGCCTTATCTAACCTACTGTTCTTACTTTACTGTGATCATACCATAGTAAAAAATTTTGCTATGATCATACTTTCAGCTAGACTAGTCTACTTCAGCTATTTTCACAGCATTTTATCCTACTAGCTGTTCCCCGCGGTTCCACCCACGTGGGCTACAGGCTACAGTTTATCGCGATAAAAAGTATCCTATGTCCTTATTCAGGGTTCTAACTATCTTCGTACCAAATTCCATTTAGATCGGTTCAGTAGTTTAGGCGTGAAAGCGAGAGAGACTGACAGACAGAAGTACTTTCGCATTTATGACGTTTGTAGGGCTGAAATATTGCTGTGGGGAAACGCTGCTGATACTTACTTGAGATTAGTGCTGTCCAATGTCAAAGAAGTACAAACAAATGTCAAAACTAATGACGAAGAATTGGAACTTGTAAAGACTACAGTATTCTTATGTACAGCTTTAGATCGGATGCTGCTTGTGGAGTCTGGTCTGCTTTGGTTGTGATCCCGTAACTCGTTAATATTCATGTTCCCATATCCCAAAGTGCACAACCAACCAAGAGAAATCTTATTAGTAAAGCTTATTAAAAAATATCGGACTATTTGAATGACAAAAAAAGCTTGGGATTTAGTGAACTTGCTCCAATTCAATCAGTTAGTAATAAGAATAAAATTGTCAATGTGATCGCGACAAAAAAAATTACTTTCCGGGCGTTTCTTGCCTGCTCTTTTGCCGTCGTAAGGACTCCTTACTAAGGAGGTTGGAACAGGCGTAGCTAGTTTTAAGTTTGAAAGTGATCACAATAAAAAAACTTTTGACTTTGACTTTGTACCCACTACTCGGCTCCATAAAGTTAGCAACTCCTTCAAAGGTCAATGTGTAGGTAGGTAGGTAGGTACCCACGCTCTTTCAACAAAATCCCAAGTGAAATACAAGATTTCAAGTCCATACATGTTTAAAACGAAATCTTAGAAAAGCATACTTATTATAAAATATCTGATTATTGAGATGACAAAACAGCTGTTCCGGTAGCCCCACTTGAGAGCCAGTTCCCCGTTCAGGTGTAGCGTGGCACCATCTTCGACCACATCGTCACCAAACACTAAACACTACTGTGGCCAAACACTACTCAGAAAGAACTACCCCTCCCCTCCATTGTCCTTCCATTTCCTGCCGTAGCGTTCTTGACGTGATTGTAATTCAGGGTTCTGATTCAAAGGGATGACAGGTGACCCTTCGCAAGGCCAGGGGCGGACCCAGGCGGAACTTTGGGGCGAGGCGAAATACAGGCAGCGTGTTTTTTATTAATACTAGGTGTCTGGGTGAATTTGGTATACCGCCTAGCAATTCCCATACAAAATTACCAATTCGTGTTCTTTTAAACCACCTCTTAATTTAAACGGCCAAATGAAAACAAAAAAAAAACCGAACGATCAAGCCCTTTTCGACTTTCAACGAGACTAACGAAGAGTAATTGATTTTTATAAATAAGAAATAGAGCAAAATAATTGCAATAGCCACTGGCAACGTTGTTACAGATTATTGTACAGAACACAAGATTCTAAATCAAGTCACGTTTCTAACAAGAAAAACTTAATCAAAGTCGGATCATCCGTTTGTGAGCTACGACCATCATCATCAGCCTTTACGTTCCCACTGCTGGGACTGTGGCCTTCTCTCAGAGAGAGTACGCGCCGTAATCTCCCACGCGGGCCCAGTGCGGGTTGGTAGATGCCGCATGCCCTTGAATGTTGCGGTTCTTGGACATGACGGTTTCCGAGCGATGTTTCCCTTCACTGTTTGAGCGTTTTACAACGCGCCGACACCGAGTTCGAATCCTCTCGGCCCCGCACCTATGAGCTACGATACTACATGTTAATTAATCTTATTACATCCCTCTTTTTTTCGACCCCCCCCCCCCTCCAGTCCTGAGTCTGGCCCCGTTCTAACGCCTACACCTACATCATCCCTTATTATCTCGGCCGCGTAGGTAGAACCTTTTCATTGAAGGAGAAAGGATAAAGAAATCAAATACATCGCGAGTGAATGAAGAATGAAATCTGTTACCTTGACTGTACCTACTCGAAATGTCGAAAAGTGAGTAGGACTAGAGATGCTATCGCTACACAAATTGGCCGCACTTAACCGGCAGTTTTATCCGGCTTCCGGCGGTTCAGTAGTTACGGTGATACGTGGTAACAAACATTCGCATTTAAATATTAGTAGGATTAGCTGTCTGGGCTTCGCTTCAGCCCACATTTACACGTTCGTCCATCAATGCTTTTTTTGCTGGCTGCTGCAGTAATGTACCTACTATATCTTTATAATTTTACTTCATTTTGCTATTTCTTAGAGTTTATGACGCACTAGTTTGTATTCCGAAAAACTGGAATCTCGGTGTTCCTTTCAGCTAGTTCCTTTCTCTCTATATCGCTCTAAACTATCTCTGTACCAAATTTCATTTAAATCGGTTCAGTAGTTAAGGCGTAAAATCTTACTAATATTATAAACGCGAAAATTTGTGAGTATGAATGAATGGATGGATGTTTGTTACTCCTTCACGCAAAAACTACAGAACGGATCTGAATGAAATTTGGAATGGAGATAGCTTATTTATACTCTGGATTAATGCATAGGCTACTTTTTATCCCGGAAAAAGGTTCCTGCGGGATGACGGGAAGACGCGGGTGAAACATAATTGCTAACTTGTTGCCGTATTTACTTTTGAGAGTAGGCGATTTATCCGGCCAATATGGTAATAGCTTTCAATGTTATCCGGCATTCGACTAAAACAATAAAAAAGTCAGCTCTAATCATCATATTTAAGCTTTTTGGCGCCAATTGAAATTCGTATTTCCAAAACTCGTGTTTTTTCGGGTGATATGTATTGTGTGATATTGGTGGTTTGTTAACCATTATGTGTTCGTTAATGTGTACGAGTGTGGGAAATTGAAATAAAATTGTTGAAAGTGACTTTTCTAGTTGCTCTAAAAAGTCCGTTTAAAGTTTAAGTAAAGTGCCACTATTTTACAAACACAAAGGGGACTATCGTGCTTGGCCCGGCTTTTAGCTAGGTCACATCATCTCATCATCATCATCATTTACAGAACAATTTAATACTTGACACTGGCTAAATGCACAAATCGAATAAAGCACCAAATTAAAAAAAAAACTAGACTGCTAAAGTCAAAGTCAAAAGTTCTTTTATTTAATAAGATACATTGTGATCACATTAAAACGTTAAACTTAAAACTAGCTACGCCTGTTCCAACCTCCTTGCGCCGGCAAAAGAACAGGCAAGAAACGCCCGGCAGGTAATTTTTTTGGCGCGATCACATTGATAATTTTATTCTTATTAAGTACTAATTGATTGAATTGGAGCAAGTTCACTAAATTGAAACATTTGTCTAGGACACTAGAGTAGATATCGACGTAGTCCTTTATGACCTAGTTAGGCCATTCAACTGTCTCTACCCGCCGTGACCTAGGTCGCCTTGGGATAAAATAGGTCATCCGTTCGATTTTGAATTCGCTGCATATAGAATAGAATTGCATTTCAAAATGGCCGACGATAGTAGGTCAATAAATTATATTCAAACGATCCTTGTTTAAAACTAGTGACCCTTCCGACTTTATATGCTATTATTTATTTACGAATTATATATTATATTTAATTATGAAGTTGAAACGATGTAACGGGTCTTCATGCAAAAATTTCCATAGAAAAAATGCCTTAAAAATTTTCCCGCCTTTTAAAATTTTTCGTAGCAACTTTTCTATATTTTTTTTTATCACTAAGTTTGTCAAATGTTTCATGTAATAATTAAACATTTAAAAAATAGCTAAATCTGACTAGCCTTTCTCAAGTGCTTAACAATGAATACTCGTAACTTTTATTTTTAATAAAAAAAAATATTTTTTTTGTATAAAACTAAAATTAATACCAAATTTTATTTTCCTAATTCTACCTAAGTGATGACAGCAATAATGTACTAGGATGTTGAGCGTATATAATATTAAAGACATCGCACATCGCTATTAATTAACTAACCCCAAATTCAACGCCAAATAAAAGTAAAAAAAAAACCAGCCAAACCCCGGCAAGGACGATCTATTTTTACGAAATGTCACGTCATATTTTCTATGAAAGTTTCCGACCACAAAGGTCTCTATAAAAGGTATGTTAAAAAAACATTCCGCCGTGAAGGTGATGTAAAAAGAGGTTGACATTATTAATATTGCAGTTTTTATCACCACAAAAACATAAGAAAAATCATTAAACTTACAATTTGACAGGTCACAATCGAAGCTCTGCTTTTCCAGCACTGATTTGCTTTTCTCACGCACTATTTCACTAAAACTCTTTATTAAATGCTTCTAGAATTTATCTGTAAATGATTTTGTTTCGTTAAATAACGTTTAAAAGGTATTTTAATGGGCCAGGTCTCTCTTGATCACACCCCTACAGTGAGGGTTGATGTTAACGAATAGAGCCAGGTGTGGAGTAGATGTTAGGCCTAAAAGATTTAGCCGGCCGCGTTTCGACGTAAATACGTTTTTAATTCGCTTCTCTAAAAAAATAAATAAATATCGGGGACAATTGCGCACAAATTGATCTAGCCCCAAATTAAGCTCGTAACTTGTGTTATGGGTACTAGGCAACGATATACATACTTATATAGAGAAATGAATACTTATATAGATAGATATATCATAGTGGGTGCAGTTCAGAAAACTGATGATAACAAAAGCGGGGGATACGGTTTGTGTTGCCGATAGTCAACTATCGATAAACTATCGATTTTCTATCGACAGCCAACCAATCGCAGCACTATCTATAGTATCTAATTGTTTTTTTTTGTAATAGATTAGCAAACAAGCAGACGGCCCGCCTGATGAAAGCGGTCACCTACGCCTATGAACATTTGCAACACCAGGGGAGTTGCCGATGCGTTGCAGACCGTTAAGAACTCTTTTCACACCCATCTTGAAGGATTGCTATACTATTGATAGAGTTGCACTTATTCGATGGTATTGCCTCGTTTTAAGCTATCGATAGTGTCGATAGGTACTATCGATAGGCCTATCTATAGTATGGCTTTTTCAGATTAACACTATCGATAGTTTTACTACGTTCGTTCGGAAACACTAGATACAGTTTGATGCTAGTTACATAATATATCTTTCATCTACATTCACAATTTAATCACAAAATTAAGTCACAAGATTTGAAATTTTTGACTTATCTTACAAAAGTACATATCGAACTTTCTTTCTGAACAATAATTAATAATTATTATATTTGCATACCGCTGTTTGGCGGTTGTCAAACTTAAATTGAAAAAAATAAAATATCACAAAATAATTTTATTAACAATTTTTGTAATTAACTACTTTTTAATACAGATTTATTAATGAATTGCATGCAGAGGGAAAAATTATTACATTTCGGAAGGAATCGATCTTGGAAGGTAAGAAGAAGAAAGATTTTTTTTTTATCTAAGAAGATTTTTTTTTTCAATGTACTACTCCATGCCACCTCTGTTCTATCCCAGCATTCCTCCCCTCTCGGCGCATGCGTGTCACCCCCCACCTCGGCACAGTATCGGACATTGGTGTACTGTGTCGCGACACTGTGGCTATCTGAGTCAGTGTTACCAGTTGAGAAATTATTATGGATAATGGCACAGTTGGGATCCTGGGACTCTGCCCTTCTCTCAGAGAGAGTACGCGCCGTAATCTCCCACGCGGGCCCAGTGCGGGTTGGTAGATGTCGCATGCACGCGAATGTTGCGGTTCTTGGACATGCCGGTTGCCGAGCGATGTTTTCCTTCACCGTTTTGAGCGATGGTAGATTCACACATAACTTATTAAGTCACTAGTGGCGCTCCGCGGTTTCACCCGTGCCTTCCCGTTATCCCGCAGGAACATTTTCCGGGATAAAAAGTAACCTATCGGCGATGATACTGCAATACCGCGTAACAAACAGTGGCGGATACCGCGTAACAAGTGCGAGGCATTTTTTACAGGAGAACTAAAAAACTCAAATTCTTTGTTTAAATTATCGACATGCTATGATTTTGTCGCTTTCTGATTGGATATTTACAAGTCTGTCAAACGTCATTGGAGCCAATCAGTTCAAATTGCCCACTAGCGGGAAATGTAACATTTGATATCAGACTTTTTTGCCGGCAATTGAGTTGTCAACGTGAAAATTTTGTTTTTATTTCCAAAACTTGTGTTTCTTCGAGTGATAATGTGTAATATTGGTGGATTATTAACCATTATGTGTTCGTTAATGTGTACGAGTGTGGGAAATTGAAATAAAGTTGTGAAAGTGACTTTTCAAGTTGCTCCAAAAAAGTCCGTGTAAAGTTTAAGTAAAGCACCACTACTTTACTTAAACACTATCCTCATCCCATCATCTCATCATCATCATCACCATCATCATTTAAACTTGATTCAACTCTCTGAGTTTGAAATCTTTTATACTTGACACTGGCAAATACACTAATCGTGTGACGCCATAACAAAACAAAAAAAAAACATTTGCTACTTTTGTACCTACGCGGTATCCGCCACTGTTTGTTACGCGGTATTGCAGTATCATCGACGCTATATATTAATCCGTGGTAACAAACATTCACACACAGAAACTTTCGCATTTTTATTCTTAAGTCGATAATAGGATGGGTCCGAGAGCCGAGAGGATTCGAACTCGGTGTCCGCGCCTTGTATGGCGCACGCCTTACCGTTCGGCCACCATCGCTCCAAGGGAACAGATAGCTAGTGATGTCATTGTATAAAAATTAAAAATAGGTCAAAACAAAGTCCGCGGCGGAGACGAAACAATGTGGAAAACCCTATTATTATATCAAAGCTATTCGGATACTGAAAGAATGGGGAAACCACTGCCCACATCAAAATGTAGCTGGCAAGCGTGAGACGGAGTTACGCGGTGAAGGTTCCGAATATATATTCCTACTAGCTGTTCCCCGCGGGGCACGAACCGGAACACGTTCTGTAGGTAGGCGTCCCACTAGGTGGAGCGGGGACATTGTAAGAGTCGCAGGGAGCCGATGGATGCAAATGGCCAATAGCAGTTCATAGTATTGTTCTATGGGGGAGGCCTATTATTAGCAGTGACTAGACTTCTTCCGGCTAATGATTAGTGTAAGAGAAGTAGATGCGAATAAAATAAGGAATCACAATAAATGGAAAAGTTTGTGTAGTGTACACGCAGACAGAGGGGGGCATTCACCAAGCAACCACCGTCGAGGACGGTCGCCATGCTGCTGCGTGTATAGGACGACTCCCATATCACGATTCAAGTGTTTCATTTGAGAATTCTACAGTTTCAATGCTCGATCACGACAGAACAGCTGAACTGATCCGGTTGAAATTTGGCACAGAGATAGACTATGGTACTTAGTTACTTTCTACCATGTTTAAATCGTTTGGGAACAACGTTTTTTCATCTGCCAGAAAACTTCCCATTAGAAATCTTCAAATAATGATTAGGTATCATTTAGAGAAGAAATAAATGCTGTTTGCAAAACGAACTACGCGCTAGACAGACGAAAAAAGTATTCAACGGTTCCATCCTCACACACTCGGAACCCAAATAAAATTCGATAAAAATCTCAAATAATCCAGTGACAAACGTACCACTCCGATTTATGACAGCAAAAAGAGCGCTTTAAAAATCGATTCAAAACTTTAAAACGGGGCCTTCGTACATAAATGTCGGAGAGCTTTCGCCGCTACAAATTTACAGGAAATATATCGTCCGCATCAATTTCAATACAAACATTAATAAATTGGCATCTCTCAACGAAGTTAGCCGACGCTAGGACAGTTTATTAATAGCCGAGACATATTTTGTAAATCCCACTGTGATCAACCCCTCGCCTGAATTCAGTATAACCGTTGCGACGGCGCGCGGCGCCCGAAAAAGTTAGAAAAAAAGTCAGCTGTCACAACCGCTGTCAAAATTGCGCGGGAAAAAAATGAGTTACAGTGCCGTCTACGAGTTCAATAACAATGTAAAAAAGAGTGACGAAAAGTGTTACCAAGTGAAAAATGAGGTTAGAAATGTGGAGGTTTTAAATGAAATGGAGGGAGAGGACCATGTTCAACATGTTTTGGGGCCTAGCAGGCGTTGTTTGGCGTGGGCTTGCAAGGCTTGTAAACGGAAAACAGCGGCGGTGGACCGGCGGAAAGCGGCGACGTTGCGCGAGCGACGGCGGTTAAGAAAAGTTAGTATTTTAAAAAGTTTGCAAAACTTTTTGGCGGCAATTGAACTGTCATCATTAAAATTTTGTTTTTATTGTCAAAACTTGTGTTTCTTCGAGTGATAATGTGTGTTATTGGTGGTTTATTAACCATTATGTGATCGTTAATGTGTACGAGTGTGGGAAATTGAAATAAAGTTGCGAAATTAACTTTTCTAGTTGCTTTACTAAGTCCGTGTAAAGTTGATGTAAAGTCCCATTACTTCACTTAAACGCTATCCCCTTTGTCCCGGCTTGTTGCTGGGTCCCATCATCTCATCATCAACATTAATACTTGATTCTACTCTCTGAGTTTGAAATATTTAATACTTGACACTGGCAAGTACAATAATCGTGTGACGCCAATACAAAAAAAAAAAGTACACGTGGTTTTTAGGATACCGTACATCAAAACAAATAAAAAAAAACAAATTAAATTAAATTATCTAAATTTTTTTTATCAAATTTAATTGTGTGAAGTGCATGCTGCTTTTTGCCACAAATAAATATATTGTCTATTGTCTATTTATTGTCAAAACAAAAACGGAACCCTTGTAGAACCACTTTGTTTATTTTATTAATATCAACTTGATATCTCTACGCGTTCCTGCGAATAAGGATCTTGGCAGACAGACAGACGGACAACAATATAACCTTAAAAATGTCGATGTATCGATATATCATCACCATCAGCCGGAAGAAGTCTACTGCTGAAGATAGGCCGTTCCTCTTTTGAACGCCATCATGAACGGCTATTAGCCATTTGCATCCGTGGCTCCCCGCGACTCTTACTAGGCAAAAAAATTAGACAAAAAAAAACTTGGGATTTTAGTGAACTTGCTCCAATTCTATCAATTAGTAATAAGAATAAAATTGTCAATGTGATTGCGCCAAAAAAATTACCTGCCGGGCGTTTCTTGCCTGTTCTTTTGCCGGCGTAAGGAGGTTGGAATAGGCGTAGCTAGTTTTAAGTTTGACGTTTAAAAGTGATCACAATGTATCCTATTGAATAAAGAAAAATTGACTTTTGACTTTTTTGACTTACAATGTCCCCGCTCCACCTAGTGGGACGCCTACCTACAGAACGTGTTCGTTAATAATTATCGATACCGATTAAAAATATCTATATACTGTTTTAAACTACCATGGTCAATAACATTAGAATGAAGTTTTATAACGGGATAATTACCATGTATATGTTTTTGTTTGAGTTCTCGATATTTCGGCACTGTTGCAAGCGCCATGATCACGAGAATACTAAAAGTTTCTGCAGGTAGGATTGTTGATAGTACAAAAACTAAATATCTTCAAAATATCAAAAAAAGTCAAAAAGTCAATTTTTATTTATTCAATAGGATACATTGTGATCAATTTAAAACGTCAAACTTAAAACTAGCTACGCCTGTTCCAACCTCCTTACGTCGGCAAAAGAACAGGCAAGAAACGCCCGGCAGTTAATTTTTTTGGCGCGATCACATTGACAATTTTATTCTTATTACTAATTGATTGAATTGAATTGGAGCATCGATTTGTCATTTCACTTGCACTTCCTAATTTCGGAAAATTCAGGAGTAACCGCGGGGCGTAGCTAGTATTTTCAAAGTTAATCCCCGGATAAGCAAAAGCTCACCTAATACCCTAATCTCTAGAACGTGACAAACGGATGTACATTTTATTTATTTATATATGCATATATTTTGTGAGGAAATATCGTCTCTGAAGATTATGGGTAGAGTTAATTTTGACTGACGACGCGGTAGCCGAGTTGGTAGTATCCCTGCCTGCGAAGCTAGCGGTCCCGGGTTCGAATCCCGGTAAGGGCAAATATATGTGTGATGAGCACGAATATTTGTACCTGAGTCTTGGTATCATTAGATTTCCCCTAAAAAAAAGGTCACCGGGTACTTTTTATCGCGATAAACTAGTTCACGCGGATGAAAACTAGCTAGTGTATATACCTCTAAAAACTACGTCACTGCGTAACAAAGCAATGCTTGCGCACTACTGCTTCCCGGTAAAGCGTGAAATTCCTCGTGCAGGGGCGTGCTTAATTGCCTTTAAAGTGGTTTTTTTTTCAATCACACCCCAGTGACCCGAGGGATGGTCGTGTCACAACAAATTATCGGTAGCCACAGGTAGGGCTGTCCGGACAAAGTTACAAAAATATCTTTCGTGATTATTTTGTAGTACAACAACACAACAAAATATATACAGTCGTATAGAAAAAAAACTAAATACATAAACGAACTACCTATAAAAACTAAACATCCTAACCTACTTATATTATAAACGTGAATGTTTGTGAGTATGGATGGATGGATGTTTGTTACTCTTTCACGCAAAAACTACTGAACGGATCTGAATGAAATTTGGAATGGAGATAGCTTATACTCTGGATTAACACATAGGCTACTTTTTATCCCGGAAAAGGTTCCTGTGGGCTAACGGAACGGGGTGCAACTAGTCTACAAATAAAAAACTGATTTAAATCGCTGCCTGCAGGTAGAGTGCCCAAGAGACTGGCGACATTACTTCTTTGAATGGCTAGGCTGATTCGTTGACCGAGGTAAGCGCCAGCCCTTTGGTCACCTGTGGCGACAACGAGGCGCTAGGCGAGTTTTTAAAAAAATGTCTCTCTATATGAGTATGTACATATATATCGTTGTCTAGTACCCATAACACAAGTTTCGAGCTTCAAAATTCAAAATTTGAAAACTTTTTTGTTTTATAGGATACATTGTGATCACTTTAAAACGTCAACTTAAAACTAACTACGCCTGTTCCAACCTCCTTACGCCGGCAAAAGAACAGGCAAGAAACGCCCGGCAGGTAATTTTTTTGGCGCGATCACATTGACAATTTTATTCTTATTACTAATTGATTGAATTGGAGCAAGTTCACTAAAATCCCAAGCTTTTTTTGTCATCTAATGGTCCGATATTTTTTAATTAGCTTTACTAATAAGATTTCTCTTGTTTGGTTGTACACATTGGGATATGGGAACATGAATATTAACGAGTTGCGGGATCACAACCAAAGCAGAGCAAAATTTGGGGCTAGCTCAATTTGTGTGCCCGATATTTATTTTTATATTTAACTATTTGCGCCCCGCGGTTTCACCCGTGTTCTCCCGTTACTTCGCAGGAACCTTTTTCTGGGATAAAAAGTAGCTTATGTGTTAATCCAGATTTATCAAGCTATCTCCATTCCGAATTTCACTCAAATCCGTTCTGTAGTTTTTGCGTGAAAGAGTAACAAACATCCATCCATCCATACTCACAAACTTTCACGTTTATAATATTAATAGGGTTTTCGTGAGTGCGATGGTGGCCGAACGGTTAGGCGTGCGACTTACAAGACGCCGACACCGAGTTCGAATCCTCTCGGCCCCGCACCTATGACTTAAAAAGTTATGTGCGGATTTGCCATCGCTCAAAACGGTGAAGGAAAACATCGTGAGGAAACCGGCATGTCCAAGAACCGCAACATTCAAGGGCATGCGACATCTACCAACCCGCACTGGGCCCGCGTGGTAGATTACAGCCCATACTCTCTCTCTGAGAGAAGGCCAGAGTCCCAGCAGTGGGAACGTGAAAGGCTGATAATGATGATGATGAGGGTTTTCGTAAAACTGAAGCGTGGCAGCCCTACGTAGCTGTCACGTTGTAAAGTGATTCTCCTTGTACGCGGCGGATCTATATTTATTTATAAAAGGTCTCAAACGAGTCTGAGACTCACTGAAATAGTTATTCATTTATTTTAAATCTGTTTCCAAGCTCGCACATTTTCACCACTTTGATTTTGACGGGGAATGCCGGAGTATCGGTGTGTTCCGGCAACCTCACTTGAGAGCCAGTTCCCAGTCCAGCGTGGCGCCATCTACGAGTCTAGTGTTGCTGGACTATCGATAGTTTTCTGGTTTAGACATTTATTTCTCAAAAGAACATAGTTCACTTATAGAAACAAAAATAATTATAAAGTAGGGTACATTTTTGCTTTAGAGCATGCAGGCGTTACAGCAAAAAACAATTAGGTATTATGTAGGGTAGGTAAGTAAAAACTAAACAAGTAATCATCGCAAGTCTGACCAAAAATTATGATGAATAAAAATAAATAAATATAGGGGACATCTGCACACAAATTGACCTAGCCCCAAAATAATTTAACTTAGAAGAACAGAAGAAGAAGAAGAAGAACTATGGAAGCATAGTAAATGTATAATTTTACTATTAATAGAAGTAATGATGGGTCACTCGAAATGAGGAGTTTTAAAAGTTTTTTAAATAGACAATAGACAATATATTTATTTGTTTTTTTTTTTTTTTTTTTAAATGAGTTTAATGATTTTGCGTCTTTGATTGTTTTTGCTAGTTTATTATATAGTTGTGCTCTCTCATATAAGATTGTCCTTTTCCCATAATTAGTTCTAGGGTATGGCAAATATATATTTTGAGCATTTCTTGTATTCAATTTATTAATTTTCATCTGAAAACCCCATACTATCGATAGTATTACTATCAAATAAGTGCAATAATATCGATATTAATTATTATCGATAGTGTTAAGATTTGTTGGCTATCGATAAACTATCGATGAAAACATCGTGATGAAACCAACCAGCTTGGTAGGGCATGCTCTAGTGCTCGCCTGCTAGCTACCAGCCTCGAGTTAACAATCTGTCGCCGTGCACCTATCGGTGTGTTCCGGCAGCCTCACTTGAGAGCCAGTTCCCAGTCCAGGTGTAGCGTGGAACCTTCGACCACATCCTCACTTAACATCAGGTGACTTGTGGTCAATCGCTACTCTGTAAGAAGTAAAGAATAGAACAAGATTAGTGAAATATATTTTCCTTGACCAATTAGTCACAATGTTTCATTATGTATGCCTCTTTTATGTTTTGAGAGTGAATAAATTATAAGCAGCGTCGAGAGTGAAGCGACTCGATCTGTTACTGGGTTCCGCGTAATATTTGAAAACATTTTAGTAGGTTTTTATTTGGTTCTTAGATAATAGCGGGTTTCAATAATCGATCTATCCACGATTTGCCCTACTGAAGATGGAAATTTGACATAAGCTCGATAGAAGTAATGTCAAATTTATGTCAAACCGTGGATAGATCGGTTATCGAAACCGGCCGTATGTCGATAAGTACTGAGAGGAGGTACTTTCTGTTTTTCACATCATATTAAATTATCCTTACCAATTTCTATCTAATTATATATAACTCAAAGGTAACTGACTGACTGACTGATCTATCAACGCACAGCCCAAACCACTGGATGGATCGGGCTGAAATTTGGCATGCAGGTAGATGTTATGACGTAGGCATCCGCTAAGAAAAGATTTTGATTAATTCTACCCCCAAGGGGATAAAATGGGGGATGAAAGTTTGTATGAAACTTTGTCAATTTTAAACCGATCGGGCTGAAACTTTGCATGCATAAAGCTGTAGCCCATGCGGGTGAAACAGCTAGTTATAAATATGGAAGTTACGCTGTATGTTTGTTTGTTACCTCTAACGACTCAACCGCTAAACCGATCTTTATGTAATTTAGTATTGAGATAGTGCGAACAATGGAGAAGGACATACGATACTTTTTATCATGCTAAACTGTGGTGAGTGAAACCGCGGGGAACAGCTAGTAATATTATAGATGCAAAGATTTTTGAGTCAGTGAGACATAAGATAAAATTGCTGTACCCCCCTACTAGGCTCCATAAAGTCAGCAACTCCTTCAAAGGTCAATGTGCAGGTACGTTTTTGCCACTCCTTGCCCGTGGTACAGTCTCGATAGTCCGGTTGACTGGACCATGGTGGCCAACAAAAACTTCTCGATAACTAAATTCCAAGTCCATTTAAAACAAAATCTTATTCTTGTCCCCCAGCCGCCATCTTGGAAAAAGGGGTGCATAGAGTTTTCGCGCTGTAGCTCGTAAACAAGCAACCTTGCAGAAAATTGTTTAGGGCATTATTTGTTGCAAACAAAATTGTCTACAACTTTATTTCTATCACTTTTTATTGTAAAATGTAAAATAAAAATGTTATAGTAGTTAGTTACCGCTCGGCTACCATCGCTCTAAAACAAATCATATATTGTTCACGAAGGATCTCTAAGCTGCGCTCGCGTCGTATTTTTGACTTATTCACTAAATGGGTCGCCGGACTCAAATGGGGCGTGCCTAATAAGCGAGGCTATATTCGTAGTGAGCCCCAAATTACTATTTTTAGGGTTTAATGCGATAATGTAGGAAAAATGGATAAATAAGTTTGTTACGGGAAATTGGGACCCTGTAGGACTACAGGACAATCAATTTACTATCTTCTTTATCGTTTATCGTGTTTAGTAGCTAGCATATAAATAAAATAATATGTATTTACTACGGTCAATAACTTATATTTTACAAAGAAACAAGACAGGTATAAATTCTAATAGAAAAGTAATATTAAAATGATTTAAAAAGTATTTAACATGACTTCCGGTTCGCACTTTGATATATTGTCAGACATGTTAACCCTGTGGAAGAATAGGATATTTAGTATCGCGATAAACTGTAGCCCACATAAACTAAAAAAATATGACAGCTTATAATATTTTATCACCAATAAACATCACCCAATAAAAGTGTTGCCAGAACATGGAAAATAGCAAATAAATATCCTGAATTCTTTTCCCTCCAAAGCTAAAAAGACGCGCGCTACAACTGACATATCCTTTGACAGATTTACAACATGGCAATCATAATATTTAACGGCGAACACAAACGATACACATTAAAAATAAAAATAAATTCCTTTGAGAGGACGCTGTAAATATGTTTTTATGTGGAATTAAGATGTCTGCAATATATTAGACGTTTTATTGGGCTGATGGATTCTATTTTGGATAGCTAGCTCTTTAGGCGGCAATTTTTTCGTGGTGGGTCGTGGATAAAAAGAGTAAATTAAACTTTTATCCGCCGCGCGCCGTGCACCTATCGGTGTGTTCCGGCAGCCTTACTCAAAAGCCAGTTAGGGATGTGACTTAGAGGGAAAATAAATCGATTTGTAAAAAATCGATAATTTAAATAAAAATAATCGATTTTTTATATAATATTTTTTTCTAACTGTTCGAAAAGTTGCATTTTTTTGTACATTGTAATAAAATTACTTAGAGTAACTTATAACTGCAAAATTCGATTGAAATGTGTAGTTTGGTTTAAATAATACAAACATTACATATCTTATCTTTTATTACTTTAAAAAAGAGAGTAGGTTAAAAAAACGATTTATTTTTTAGAGAGTAAGTAAAAAAATCGATTTATCAATAATCGACTTTTCATATTTAGATAATCGATCATAAAAAATCGATTAAAAGAAAAAGTAATCGAGTAATATAATAAAAATTCACATCCCTAGAGCCAGTTCCCAGTCCAGGTGGCGCCATCTTCGACCACATCGTCTTCGTCACTTAACATCAGATGACTTGTGGTCAAACGCTACCCTGTAAATAGTTAAAAAAAAACCACTTATGGGCGTCACTCAACACAGGAATATTCGCAATACAAAAGAAAAGGATTTTTATCGTATTTTTTTTGTAAAAAAGCTTGTGATTTAGTTAATTTGCTCCAATTCAATCAATCTATATATATGTATGTATATATAACTCCAAGTTGACTGCCTGATGACTGACTGATATAGTGATCTATCAACGCACAGCCCAAACCACTGGACGGATCGGGCTGAAATTTGGCATGCAGGTAGATGTTATGACGTAGGCATCCGCTAAGAAAGGATTTCGCGATAAACTGTAGCCCACGCGGGTGAAACCGCGCGGAACAGCTAGTTAATAATAGGAATAAAATTGTCAATGTGACCGCGCCAAAAAAATTACCTGCCGGGCGTTTCTTGCCTGTTATTTTGCCGGCGTAAGGAGGTTAGAACAGGCGTAGCTAGTTTTAAGTTTGACGTTTTAAAGTGATCACAATGTATCCATTCCTATTAAATAAAAAACATTTGAATTTATCCCAGAAAAATATTCCTACTTACTACATAGAGGTAAAGCCGCAGAGCGCAGCTAGTCAATCCTGAATCACACAGACAAACTGAAATAAATTGTGAACATAACGAATTCTAAGAATACTCACGAAATATAACTTTAGGCCGAGATTGTTAAAACAACCAAATAGTCCTTAATGCAATGCTGCGTTGTATATTTGTATGTTTATTAGTGTCATTAGTGCAGTCTGTCTGTCTGTATGCACTTATTCAGTAGCTATATTATTAAGTAGGTGGGTATATTAAAATTGTGATAGTCACTTCTCTTTTTGAAGCTATTAACACTTTTTCGTATTAAGTTCAAAATTCTTTTAAAAAGTCTATCTTAAGACTAGCTACGCCTGTTCCAACCTACATACGCCGGCAAAAGAACAGGCAAGAAACGCCCCGCAGGTAATTATTTGGCGCGATCATATTTACAATTTTAATCTTACTACTAATTGATTGAATTGGATTGATTAACTATTAAGTTATACTTATACATAGTTTTAGTACCTAATACTTCCAAATTATTCGTCAGAAACATGAGAGCCAAGTGCCAAGAGGGGAAAGCAGTACCCCTAGTACAGGTTTTGATAGTTTACAAAAACTATAAAAGTTTTCGTTTCCATCCATACATATTTTTTTCAGCGAATCTTACCGAGACTGGGAGAAACTGAAATCGTTAATACGGGTTATTTTAAATCGTTATAATCATATTCCAACAATGTTATTGAGTTACTTTTTGAATTTAAGCAGATCGAGTTGCCACTTTGACTAATTGATTGAATTGGAGCAAGTTCACTACAATCCCAAGCTATTTTTGTCATCTAAATAGTCCGATATTTTATAATAGGCTAATAAGATTTCTTTTGGTTGGTTGTGCACATTGGCATAATTATGGAAACATGAACATTAACGAGTTACGGGATTACAATCAAAGCAGACCACAGACCCCCACAAGCAGCACCCGTTCACGAGTTGACGCATGTGCCAACCATCGCTCTCCTCGACCATATTAGAGGGAAGAGGGCAACCCGACACGACGCCGCTGCAAGCAAAGTCATCTTCGTGACCATGACTGCTTTGGTTGTTTACCGAAAATGGTTAGAATATAGGAATACTACAATAATAATTTAGACCACATTGGTCCTCCGATTATCTTGATACCTACTTATGTTGTTGGCAGGTAAATGCAGCATTTGAAGAGCTGAGGATACGAGCACGCGCTGGGAGCGGGAGGCTGCCAAAGTTGGAGATCTTGAGAGCAGCTATACAACATATTGAGAGGCTGCAGGCGGCCTTGAGAGCGGCATCTGTGGTGAGGCATTCTTCAACCTACTAATATAACGTGAAAGTTTGTGTGTATGGATGCATGAATGTTTGTCACACTTTCACGCAAAAACTACTAAACGGATCTGAATGAAAGAACATTGGCCACTTTTCACACTGCCCTGGACCTGAACGCAATATATTTTGTATGAAAATTTTCGTTTCTGTCAATGTCACTTAGTTTTTGTTCATATTTGGTAAACGATGTTGATTTTAATGACATAATTGAAGTAGGGCCGACTTCCAAAGCGTGAAACGGAATGAAAAAGAAAATGCGGAGTGCGTTCAAAACATCCAAGCATTGTGTAAGTTAAACAATGTCAGAGACATCGAAGTTAAAAAATCGATATCTTTTTTTTTCTACACTTTCTTTAAAATATCGTTTGTATAATCTTAATAGGCAAAACATTCAAAATTTTGTCGTATATAAATCGTTTTCATACGACCTCGGGTCCGTTTTGGCCATTGTTGAATGGAGATAGCTTAAACCCTGGATTAACACATAGGCTACTTTTCATCACGGAAAAAGGTGCGGGATTCCTGCGCAGCTAGTGGTAAAATATTATCTAATTCTATTCTATTCTATTATTAGTTAAACTTACTCTCTAAGACTACTTGAGTGGTCCTATAATAAAAACAACATGGCGGCTAGGGTTGCCCTACCATACTTTATAATAAATAACGTATCCTAATATATTTTTGGTTATTATACTTTATACTTTTGCACACAAACAAAGTACTTATATGAAAATGCTTTATTTCCAACCTTTACTGTGATGCGTAAAACAAAACACTCATTATGGGTACAACTATTTAAATAGTCGAACGACAACGACAACAACAACAACAACACGACAACGATCTATAATTACTGAACGATGTATTTATAAAAGCAAGCATTGAAACATTTAAATAAAACACTAAAATACGTTTTTTGAAAATACAAAAATTGATTAATCCTTTTTTTTCCTATTCAAAACATTTTATACGTTTTTTTTGTCAAAATAGAGTTGGCAACCCTACGTGGCACCCGTCGCGGTAAATCTACAAATCACGCGATGTGCACGCGCATAAATACACGCAAATATTGTACCGGGCGCTTAATTCGAACCATATTTCACTGGCGCGAGATTCAAGCCGAATTATTATTAGATGTAAACTTAGGTTTGATGTTTCTAATCGAGAGAATATAAACTAACTGTATAACTTGACGCTTCGATGACTAATATAACTCAAAATTGAGGCCCTGTACCCCTAGTACAAGTTTTGAAAACGATAAAAGTGTTCGTAAACGTCGACGTTTACCACCGCCGACTTGTCAAAGTGGCAACTCGATCTGCTTAAATTCAAAAAGTAACTCAATAACATTGTTGGAATATGATTATAACGATTTAAATTAACCCGTATTAACGATTTCAGTTCTTCCAAGTCTCGGTAAGATTCGCTGAAAAAAATATGTATGGATGGAAACGAAAACTTTTATAGTTTTTGTAAACTTACAAAACCTGTACTAGGGGTACTGCTTTCCCCTCTTGCCACTTGGCTCCAATGTTTCTGACGAATAATTTGGAAGTATTACTAAAACTATGTATAAGTATAACTTAACAGTCAAATGTCAATTTAATTTATTCAATAGGATACATTGTGATCACTTTAAAACGTCAAACTTGAAACTAACGCCTGTTCCAACCTCCTTACGCCGGCAGAAGAACAAGCAAGAAACGCCCGACAGGAAATTTTTTCCGCACGATCACATTGACAATTTTTTTCTTATTAATAAATAATTGATAGAATTGGAGCAAGTTCACTAAAACCTCCTGCCACTTGACTCCCATGTTTCTGATTAATTTAATGTCGAAGTGTCGATTTTTTTCCGAAAAAGGTTCCTGTGGGATAACGGGAAGACGCGGGTGAAACCGCGGGGTGCAACTAGCTAGTAAATAGGAATAAAATTGTCAATGTAATCGCACCAAAAAAATTACCTGCCGGGCGTTTCTTGCCTGTTCTGTTCTGTTCTATTCTTGCCTGTTGTTTTTTTGCCGGCGTATGGAACAGGCGTACCTAGCTAGTTTTAAGTTTGACGTTTTTAAAGTGATCACAATGTATCCTATTGAATAAAAAACTTTCGTTTTGACTTGACTTTGACTTTCAACGCGACCGCGACTCCAATCCGCCCCCACAACACAAGCGCAAGCCCCCAAAAGCGGAAATGGAGTGCATGGCATTTTCCACTCCTAAAAAAGGCGTAGCGAGTTTTAAGTTTAACGTTTTAAAGTAATCACATAGTGGTGTCGATTTGGTTTTGCACTCTCTTAAACTAAGTTTGACAGGGCTAATAGTATTGCTGTCTTTTTCTAACCACTGAAGTAAAAAAGGACGGCATTACTATTAGAGCTGTCAAACTTAGTTTAGTTTTAGAGAATGCAAAACCGAATCGACACCAATTTCCTACTACATATTCGAGTTTTGGGTTTTTTATGGTTATCGTATTTTTTTTATTGCTCAGCGAATTTTGCTGTCCGTACGTTGTATCCGCATCTGTCGCGACGTTAATTCGCGATCAATCCCCGTCCGCGCATTATTTATCGCTACACGTGCGCGACGCTTATAGAATCAAATACACAGAAAACGGACATACCTACTTAGTTGTAGAGATGTAGAGTTGGACTACATAAATACAAACACAATACTAGCTGCGCCCCGCGGTTTCACCCGCGTCTTCCCGTTATCCCGTAGGAACCTTTTCCGGGATCAAAAGTAGCCATGTTTCGCGCATTCTCAGGTGTACCATTGATCTAGGAATCGATGACGTTTAATTACAGGCCTAGCGTGTTAATTTCAATTTAATACAAATTAACCATAGTGAAATATATATTATAGCGATGATGACTCAGTGGTAGTGACGTCGGCTGGCGATCCGTAGGACGTGGGTTCGAATCCTACAATGAGCTTGAGCTTTCGGTGAAGGAAAAACATCGCGATGAAACCATAGCTTGGTGGTAGGACATGCTCTAGTGCTCGCCTGCTAGCTACCAGCCTCGAGTTAACAATCTGTCGCCGTGCACCTATCGGTGTGTTCCGGCAGCCTCACTTGAGAGCCAGTTCCCAGTCCAGGTGTAGCGTGGAACCTTCGACCACGTCGTCACTTAACATTGTGGTCGAACGTTCTGAAAGAAATAATTTTTTTTTATTGTATAGTTGTTACAAAACCGTGTTTTTTTTTAGTTTTTATACTACATTTGTTGTTTTTTATAATTGTTTCAGATAGAAACGGAAACGTGTAAATCCTACATGGTTCCTGCTGACACGGCGCGCGCGTCGCTAGACACGAAAGAGTCAAAAGCGGAGAAGGAAAAACCTTTCTTGAACAGTAAGTTTTATTAACTAAGATAGCATGTAATCACATTAACACGTCAAACTAAAAACTAGCTACGCCTGTTCCAACCTCTTTACACCGGCAAAAGAATAGGCAAGACACGCCCGGCAGGTAATTTTTTGGATGCGATTGCAATTACGATTTTACTCACAAACTTTCACGCTTATAATATCTTCCCGTTATCCCGCAGGAACCCTTTTCCGGGATAAATACCCTATATGTTACTCCAAGGTATAACTTACCTCCATTCCAAATTTCACTCAAATCCGTTCAAATAATAAATATTCAATAATATATAAAGCGATGGTGGCCGAACGGTTAGGCGTGTGACTTACAAGACGCCGACACCGAGTTCGAATCCTGTCGGCCCCGCACCTATGACTTAATAAGTTATGTGCATCCGCATTAATAAGTTATTGCCATCGCTCAAAACGGTGAAGGAAAACATCGTGAGGAAACCGGCATGTCCAAGAACTGCAACATTCAAGGGCATGCGACATCTACCAACCCGCACTGGGCCCGCGTGGTAGATTACAGCCCATACTCTCTCTCTGAGAGAAGGCCAGAGTCCCAGCAGTGGGAACGTGAAAGGCTGATAATGAATGAATAAATATCCATACATTCTTACTCACAAACTTTCGCGTTTATAATATTAATTAGTAAGGATTAGTTGGACTGATTGAATTGAAACAAGTTCACTACAATCCCAAGCTGTTCTGTCATCTAAATAGTCTGATGTTTACCAAGTTTTATGTTTGAATGGACTTGAAATTGGTGTCGATTCGTTTTTGCATTCTCTAAAACTAAACTAAGGTTGACAGGTCTAAAAGTATTGCGGTCCTTTTTTACTTCAGTGGTTAGAAAAAGACAGCAATACTATTAGACCTGTCAAATTTAGTTTAGTTTTAGAGAACGCAAAACCGAATCGACACCATTAAGTTACTTAGCGACAAGAGCGTAGTTTTTAGTTTCACATTTTAAATTGATCCTAAATGTTATAAAACTTATAATTTTTGACGTTGAGTTTGATTTTGGTTTTTTAAGAAGTTCTTTCTATTCCAGATGACACAACTTCCTGTGGGGTGAACAGCTTGGCTCGTCTTAGGTGCATCGTCCAAGCGTTATCTAGTTCCGACATCAATCCGTGACAGATACAGAACGAGAGATATAAGTAGGAGCTATTCTCACTGCCAACACAGGGCGCAACCAGGGTTTATTTTTTAAAACACTTTTATTAGCTTGATTAGGGCACAAAGGCTGGAGAAGTTGGGAACGTCCCCCCCTATTATTGTGCTGTCTTTACGATTCATTCTTTATCATACTGGGGCCAAACTAACGGGAAATGCCGTTCAATAGCGCGATGATTGATGTTTGACATAAGTGTGGCCACGATATTTAACAACGGCATTCACATTGGCGTTTGACGTTAGCCGATAATTCAAGTGCATTCACGTTGACCGTTCAAGTGTAGCCACTCACATAACTGCGTTAATAATTAACGCAATATTTATCGCGATGGCCACAATAAGGCTAACGTCAAACGCCAATGTGAATGCCGTTGGCAAATGTCGCGGCCACAATTAGGTCAAACGTCAATCATCGCGCTATCTAACGGTATTTCCCGTTAGTGTGGCCCCAGGATAAGAAACAAAAAAATTGGTTGTCTGTAAAGTCGGTTTACTGACGATAGTTGAACTTGACAACGTCGATTGGCCGATTGTGCTTCTTTGTCGCTCGTTCCGCGCTCTCGCTTGCACTTCAAGCCTTACATGGAACGCCTCAGAGCGAGGTAACGCCGCATGAGTCATGTTTTTTCGTGCGTGCAGCCGGCTCTATCGAATTATAAGACGTTGTCACGTCAAAAAAAAAGTATATGAATGACATATGTCAACGTCAAGTCACGTGGTCGGAATAAACGTCTACAATGACGATTTTTACATCCCATACAAAATGGTAGCCAAGATGCATTCAAGCTCAAACGAAACGTCACAAGGTGTTCACGATTGTAGAAAAAGATAAGTTTGCATATTGGGCCTTTGAAGATAAATAGGACCTAATTATTACCTTTAACCTAATTAGAATGACTTGTAAAACAAGCATAGTGCTTGTAGGTGTTTTAATATATATTTAATTGTTAATTAGATAATTAAATCTACCTATTAGGTAATTAAGTTAAAAATGGACAATAATATTTTTTAGATTTTATTTCGTTGTTTCATTTAAAATCCCGATCCACATGGAAAGATTTACGCTCGAAATTAATAATCGATCCTGATCCGTTTTTAGCGGTTTTGGCTTGATATGTCATCTTAGGGGTAAAGCTTGACATATTGATTGACACATCGATCCCAAATCGCCAAAAACGGATCAGTACCCTCTAGTATAAGTTTTGAAAACGATAAAAGTTTTCGTAAACGTCGACGTTTACCACCGCCGCGCCGACTTGTCAAAGTGGCAACTCGATCTGCTTAAATTCAAAAAGTAACTCAATAACATTGTTGGAATATGATTATACCGATTTAAAATAACCCGTATTAACGATTTCAGTTCCTCCAAGTCTCGGTAAGATTCGCTGAAAAAAATATGTATGGATGGAAACGAAAACTTTTATAGTTTTTGTAAACACTCAAAACCTGTACTAGGGGTACTGGATCGACAAAATTGTGGTAACGCCACAGAAGCCATACAAAAAAAAGTTGAAGTGGATTATTAATTACGAGCGTTAAAATGAGATTTCTCTCTAATGACTTGAAATTAATTTATCGACTAACAACTTTAGGTAACCTTGTTTCAGCACCTACCTCCTTACGTAGGTACTTTAGGTATATTTATGTAAGGAAATGATTACCTACTTACATAACTATAATTTCCTTAATTTGAATTTACGCGCGCTCATTCGAACATGAATGATTAGCAGAATGACACTGACAGTTCTGCGCACGTCATTGTTTGATTTTGAAGGTTCTAAGAAGAAAACGGAAGATAAAATAATTAAAATACGTGAAGGCTAAATTAAATATAAAGTAGACGATATTCGTGAAATTAAAAGCTTTGAATGTTGTTTCTTTAATTACAGGTAAAGTAATATTGTGTAGAATAGTAAGTACTTACTTAATAAACAATCTTTTGTGAAATAATAAAAACTTTAATTACAGAAACGCAGTTGAGTTTATTTACGGAAATCGAACCTTTAAGGTATCTTATAAAACAACATTCCTTGCAAAGGACATCTTACAGAAATGGATAAACTAAAATTTGAGTTTACAATTAAAAGTTTCGATGACCAAAAAACAAATGTATTGGCAGTAACCTCAATAACCACAAAAGAGGGTAAGATTTACCTTGTACCACAAGAACTGCAGTCAATAAAACACCATGGAACATTGATGGAAACTGAGACTTTTAAAACAGTAAAAAAGACATTGCAAAGGAGACATGAAAAAAGGTGTTTATGGATAACTTTATCGGATGAATTAAAAAAGACTTATATGGATGACAATGACAATATACAATTCAAGAATTATTTCCTCGAAGAAGTGATAAGTACAACTAGAGATACACAATCAATAAATGAGGGTATATCAGAAGAATCACTGTCAAGAATCCTAGAAAAAATTACAAATATGAACTCGCAATTACCAAAGCAGACTAATTTAAAAAAAATCTCAGACAAATTTGTAATTGAGAAATTCACTGGAGAAAACTCAAATGTAACTCAATGGATGGCTACTTTTGAAAAAGAATGTGACCGATTTGAAATAGTTGAGGATGAAAAAAAAATCGAGATTTTTAGACTGTTTTTGGAAAAGTCGTGTTTGAATTGGTACAGCTCAATGTTAATAAGACTTACACTCACCTCGGAATGGAAACAATGGAAGAAAGATTTTTGTGATACTTATGAGAATAAAGGTTGGACACCAATAAGATATGCAATAGATTTCAAATACAAAACCGGATCGCTACTAGACTATGCAATAAGAAAAGAGAAAATATTGTTAGAAATGGACAGCACAATAAACAAAAGTACTCTGATTGATCTGATTGCAGTAGGTCTACCTAGTTTTATCACAGACAGGATTGATAGGAAAAAAATAAATGAGACTAAAGACCTTTTTAATGAAGTTAAATGCTTGGAACATTTAGTTAACAGAAAAGGTTTTGATAAAAAGAAAGTTACCAATTCCGTAGTAAAAACAAAAGACAATAAAGAACCATGTATGATTTGCAAAAAACTAAATAAAGGAAATAGATATCACCCTGAAGACTCATGCTGGTTTAAAACAAATGAACGCATTAAAGAAAATGTTATCAATTTTGTTAACAATTCTGAAGTAGAAACCGAATTAAATAATATGGATCAAAAAAACTAGTAGTGCCACCATTAATCAAAGTCAAATTAACATTAAATAACACATTGGATGCATTTGGAATATATGATTCCGGTTCAAATATCTCATTAATTAATTCAAAATTGCTGAAGTTAAAAGAGGAAGAAATAAATAATGCACAGACAGTGGAGTTAACTACGATTAATGGTGTGAAAAAAACAAATGGAATAGTAAAATTGAAAATAAGAATCTATGAAATAGAAGAAGAAGTAAATGTGTTTGTGATTAACAAGAACAATTTCAACTATGACTTTTTAATTGGATTAGATATGATAAAACAATTTAAATTGATCCAAAATGAAAAGCTAGAAATAACACAAAAAACACAAGAAATAAGTAGAAAGGCTGAAATGGAAACAGGAAAAAAAGAAACAAAAATATGTGACCAGTATTCAGTGAACTTTAACGAACATGTTGATGAAACCAAATTTGAAATTTCAATAAACCAGCTCGAATATAAACAAGAAGCAGAAATAAATAAATTAATTGAAGAATACAAATCAATCTTCGCTAAAGACAAGTACGATATTGGAACTGTCAAGGATTATGAAGCCAGAATTGATTTAATGGTAGATAAATATTGCAGTAAAAGACCATATAGATGCAACATTGAGGATAAGAAAGAAATAGAGAGTCAAGTATCAAAGTTATTGGAGAAAAATCTCATTGAGGAATCATACAGTCCATTTGCTGCTCCGGTAACGTTAGCATACAAAAAAGAAGACAATAGAAAATCAAGACTCTGTATAGACTTTCGGGATTTGAATAAACTTGTTATTCCACAGTCACAACCTTTCCCACTAATTGAAGATCTGATGGTAAAAACAAGAAATTGCAGATATTTTTCAATACTGGATTTAAATTCTGCATTCTGGTCGATACCCTTACGAATCGAAGACAGAAGAAAAACAGCTTTTGTAACACAGGACAGCCATTTTCAATGGACCTGTTTACCATTTGGACTAAAAACATCACCAGCAATATTTCAAAGAATATTGAGTAATATTATGAGAAAACACGGACTCACGGAATTCGCGGTGAATTACATAGATGATATATTGGTGTTTTCAAAATCTTTCCCCGAACACATAAGCCATTTAACAAGATTATTAGAAGCAATAAAGAAGGAAGGTTTTAGACTGAAATTCTCAAAATGCACATTCGCATCGGATTCAGTGAAATATTTAGGGCACATTATTCATAACAACTCAGTACGCCCAGTAAAAGATAATTTAATATCAATAAAAAAATTTCCAGTGCCACAAAATCAGAAAAATGTGAGACAGTTCTTGGGAAAAATAAATTTTTATAACGAATATGTACCAAACATTGCGATGACATTGGACCCACTACATAACTTACTCAGGAAGAATCAAAAATTCATTTGGACAGAAGAATGTCAAAAATCCTTTGAAAAAATGAAACAACTACTATGTTCTCAACCTATATTAGAGATATTTGACCCAGACTTACCGATACTAATTTACACAGATGCAAGCATACAAGGCGTAGGAGCAGTATTGAAACAGAGACAACAGAATGCAAAAGAAAAACCAGTTGCATATTTTTCCAAGAAACTAAATGAAGTACAGAAAAGGAAAAAAGCCATCTATTTAGAATGCCTAGCTATAAAAGAAGCTGTTAAATATTGGCAGCACTGGCTTATAGGTAAACGATTTACAGTATTTTCTGATCATAAACCATTAGAAAAAATGAACATTAAATCTAGAACAGATGAAGAACTCGGAGACTTGACTTATTACCTTTCCCAATATGACTTTGAGGTAAAATATTCACCAGGAAAAAATAATCTTGAAGCAGACTGTCTAAGCAGAAATCCTGTATTAGAAGCACATGAAAATGAAGAAGAACAGTTGAAAGTAGTAAATTGGATAAAACTGGAGGATATCATTAGCGATCAAAAACATAACGAAGATTTACAAAGAGAAAAAAATAAATTAATATCAAAACACTCCATATATTACAAGAAAATCAAGAATAAAGAAAAAATTGTTTTATCAGAAGAATTTAGTCTACGTTTCATCAAAAAAAATACATAAAGAATACTGTCACATTGGAATAACACAAATGCAAAAAACAATTACACCACACTACACAGCTAAAAATTTAAATCAGAATATAAAAAAAATATGTAAACAATGTGAAATTTGCATTATGAACAAGTCAAGAGGTCAAGATAAATTTGGTCTAATGTCTCATCTAGGACCAGCCACACATCCTTTTGAAATAATGTCCATTGACACAATTGGTGGATTCGGGGGCTCAAGATCGACAAAGAAATACATGCACCTCTTAGTGGACCATTTCACTAGATATGCATACATTGTCAATTCGAAAACACAGAATTCAAATGACTTTATAAAACTTGTCAAAAATGTCACTGAAGATAATAATATTGGTATGATCATAACAGATCAGTACCCAGGAATAAATTCGAAAGAATTTAAAGTATTCCTAGAGGAAAAAAATATTCCGATTGTTTTCACAGCAGTAAATGCACCTTTCTCAAATGGAATTAATGAAAGACTAAACCAAACCTTGGTCAATAAAATAAGGTGCAAAATAAATGAAGAAAATAAAAGAACTGCATGGACGACGATAGCACAAAAATGCGTAGAAAAGTACAACGAAACTGAACACACTGTTACAGGCTTTGCACCGGTGTACTTGTTACAAGGAAAACATATTACATTTACACCAAATGAATTAAAGGAAGAAAGAACAGAAAACGAATTATTGAGAGACAGAGATTTGGCACTGAAAAACAGTATAAAATCACACAACTACAATAAAAAACTATATGACAAAACCAGAAAATGTTATGAGTTTAAAGTAGGAGACATGGTATTTGCAGAAAATGGCAATAAATTAAACAGAAGAAAACTAGATGAGTTGAAGATTGGACCATATGAAATAATAGAGAAACTGTCAAACACAATATACAGAATAAATACAGGACATAGAAAATCAGAATCAAACCTCTTCCACATCAGCAAACTAGTCCCAGCACCTGCATTTGAGAACGACGGCTTAGAAGACACTTGATGCTGTAGTACAATTCTCTCACCGAAAGGGGGGGATGTAAGGAAATGATTACCTACTTACATAACTATAATTTCCTTAATTTGAATTTACGCGCGCTCATTCGAACATGAATGATTAGCAGAATGACACTGACAGTTCTGCGCACGTCATTGTTTGATTTTGAAGGTTCTAAGAAGAAAACGGAAGATAAAATAATTAAAATACGTGAAGGCTAAATTAAATATAAAGTAGACGATATTCGTGAAATTAAAAGCTTTGAATGTTGTTTCTTTAATTACAGGTAAAGTAATATTGTGTAGAATAGTAAGTACTTACTTAATAAACAATCTTTTGTGAAATAATAAAAACTTTAATTACAGAAACGCAGTTGAGTTTATTTACGGAAATCGAACCTTTAAGGTATCTTATATTTATACTTACGTCATTAATAACAAAGTTACAAATAGACTCGTGCGCAGGGCGGAGTTTGGCACTCCACTGAAAACGCCTTCAACCGGCCCCACCCATATCACATCTAGTGTCATTCATAGATTAGCGACTATTGAAACAAAGATAGCTAAATCCTACTAAAATTATAAACGTGAAAGTTTGTGAGTATGGATGGATGTTTGTTACTCTTTCACGCAAAAACTACTGAACGGATCTGAATGAATTTTGGAATGGAGATAGCTTATACCCAGGATTAACACATAGGCTACTTTTTATCCCGGAAAAAGGTTCCTGCGGGATAATGGGAAGACGCGGGGCGCAACTAGTATTACGTAGGGGAAAGTAATTCTGTCTCGCTTTCACGTCTAAACTACTGAACCGATTTAAATTAAATTTGGTACAGAGATAGTCTGAGAAAGGACATAGGCTACTTTTTATCGCGATAAACTGTAGCCAACATGAAAATTATATATTATGTATTATACATATTAATTAATACCTAGACCTACTAAATAAGTAATCGAACCGCAAGTGAAGGTTGCCTTCACTAAACCCATGTATAAAATTACTGTAGGGTTGCCAATTTATGCATATTGACGTATGTATTAACGTTTTTTTAATATACTTTTTAAAACACTTTTAAGAATAAGAATAAGAATCATTTATTTGCAAGAAATTGTACAAAACATTATGTAGAAATAAGAAAAAAAAGAAACAGAAAATGTATTGTTGCGCACCGGCCTCAACTCAGCGTTGTGCTGCTCGTTTGATCAGCGCTGGTCTTCCGTTGAAGCCGCTTTTGATGACATGCTACTAATATTATAAACGACAAAGTTTGCGAGTATGCAGATGTTTGTTACTTTTTCACGCAAAAACTACTGAACGGATATGAGTAAAATTAGGAACGGAAATAGCTTACACCCTGGATTAACACATAGACTACCCGGGAAAAGGTTCCTGCGGGATAACGGGAAGACGCGGGTGAAACCTAAAACTAGTTATCTATAAAAATTGACAAAAACAGCGTCTACCTGATGCCGTTATCAACATCAAGCAAAAATCACGATTGTTGTATGGGAGTCCCCCCTTAAATATTTATTCTATTCGTTTCTTTTGTATTTATTGTTATAGTGGTAACAAAAACACATCATCTGTTTAAATTTCAACTGTCTAACTATCACGGTTCATGAGATACAGCCTGGGGCCCAATTCTCGCAGCGTGATATATTGTCACAATCGATATATATCGCAATAACTAAGCAGCGAATTCTTCTTGGCGACCGCAAAATGTTGATTTTATTATATTTATAAGTATTAATTTTATTTAGTTTTTTATATTTTATTATATATTATTTCTTACAAATTGATGTAGTATTCTAAGCCTGTTGTATCTATGTTTACACAACACATGTTCATATCTATACAATATCTATAAGTGAGAACCTGTAATTGGCTTTCTATTGCTATTCTACTACATATTTTTTGTTATTGTAAAAAGCTGTTGGTTTTCCAATAAATAAATAACTGTCAAAATTCAATACATATTTTGACAGTTATTGCGATATAATATATCGAATGTGATAATGTATCAAGCCGGAGCGGAGTCTTAGTAAAAAATGCTGTCCAGCCCCGCTGTATTTACTGCAGGTTTCTTTCTCGAAATTTTTCACTTTCATTTTATGTGTGTATTTTATGGTGAACTTCAATAAAACCAATCAACAAATCTTTTATAAAACATTGTAATTAATCAAAAATGTAACATTTTACAAAAATATATTTACATGTACAAATGTAATATTATGTATAAACACGTAACCTAAGTACACTCAGCTACATAAATACGTTCCTACTAACACCCGAAATAATTAATAATCGATCCCGATCCGTCATCCGCGGTTTTGGATCGATATGTCATTTCAGTAAAGCTTGACATATGTCAAGTTTAACTACAAAATTTGTGATATAATTATTTTTAGTTTCTAAAATTAAATTATTACTTTAATTCTAGTATATTTATATATGTATTTCCTGCAATTTACCTTAGTAAAGTTGAAAGTGTACCAAAAGTAGGCAACACGACACCTGTCCAAAACAAGTTAAAACTACATTGCATCAACTACAAAAATGACATTTGATGACATGACATGACATATCGATCCAACACCGCGGATAATGGATCAGGATCGATTATTATAATTCTAGGGGTAAGTCCATTATCGAATACCTATTTCACAGAAGTATACAAAAATTGAGTACAAGGGCTAAAATTTTCAATACAAGAACCTACGACAAGTTTTGTAAGAAACAATTTATGTGAAATAGAAACTTCCAAGTTATTTTAGGCTAACATTTTTACTGCCAAAACATTTTGCAAACGCTTTCTCATATTTTCATAAGCTGGACTTGTAACAATGTAAGCAAATTCTACAACTCACTTTTCACCTACTTTTGATAAAACGGGAGGTTTTCTGACGACTGCGAAAACGTAGTTTTACATTATAATTTCATGGATAAGGGATTTATTCGCATTAATTGTTCAATGACGAAGCAGTGTACAAATCAGTGTTGAAAATATAGGCTAAAAAATCCGGTAGATGGCGTTAGCGACAGATGGAGCAAGGAAGTTCTATAAAAATCCGGCCAAGTGCGAGTCGGCCTCGAGCATGAAGGGTTCCGTACCATTATCTATAAAAATGGAAACAAATCACGTTTGTTGCTTGGGAGCCCCTTAATTATTTTTTTTTAGTTTTTGTTGTTATAGCGGTTACAAAAATACATCATCTGTGAAAATTTCAACTGTTAACTATCACGGTTCATGAGATACAGCCTGGTGACGGACGGACAGCGGAGTCTTAGTAATAGGGTTCCGTTTTGCTTTTCGGGTACGGAGCCATAAAAAAAAGTATATTTAGGTATCGCTACCGCCATCTATCCATGGTTAAGGAACTATTTTTCTGTTTGGTGTCAGAAAACTTGCCATTGCAAAATAATTAGTTACACTTTACGCATAAAATAGGCCGATAATTTTTATTTATCTAAATATTTATATATATATAACTCAAAGGTGACTGACTGACATAGTGATCTATCAACGCACAGCCCAAACCACTGGACGGATCGGGCTGAAATTTGGCATGCAGGTAGATGTTATGACGTAGGCATCCGCTAAGAAAGGATTTTGATTAATTCTACCCCCAAGGGCATAAAATAGGGGATGAAAGTTTGTATGAAACTTTGTCAATTTTAAACCGATCGGGCTGAGCATACGCGGGTGAAATAGCTGTTGCTAGTAATTAACTAAAAAACGATCACTACTCAGGCACTGCAAGTTCAAAAAAATTACATCTAAACATACCATCACAGCGTTTAATGTTAAAAATAAATTTAACATTTAAAATGATAAAAATATTTATTTATTTTATTTTATTAAGGCGTTATATACAGACAATATTTAATTAGTAAAAAATGGAAGAATGTAACGTATATTTGTAATTATTTTACAATTCTCAAATAGGCAGTAGTGTGCGGCAAAAATATGGCAAAAAAAAAAACATTTTCGACGTAAATATTTCCTTAAACATGATTCCATAAACCAATAATGTTATGTAAAAATTGAAACATAATTTAAAAAAAACCGGACAAGTGCGTGCTGCCGGTTTCACCGAGGGTTCCGTACAAACTAGCTGTTAATTTTTTTTCATTAATTACATATTTCCGGTTTTCAGACTTTTTCCTTTATTTTACATGATTCCCCTGTGAAACCACAATATATGCGACATAAACGGTCATATCTTTTGATCGCGTTTACTGTAAGTAGTTTGATTTTTTCACAGTTAAAAAAGCCTCAACCCTTGCTTGTGAAGAGGGTCTTGAGTCTTGACAGACAGATAGACAGACAAACGGGCAACAGAGTGATACAGTATGGTTGCAATAAAATATGAATATGATCCTTTATGGGTTCCGTTTGTTTTTGAGGCACGGAACCCTACAAAAAGCTATTTTATCAGCATAGGTATTTTTTTATAACAGGTTCCTTTTGTTTTTTTAGGCACGGAACCCTAAAAAAAGCTATTTTATCAGCATAGGTATTTTTTTTTACGATAAATTCATTTTTTTAAGTCTCATATTTAAGCCTTACACCGCAAACCGTTCAAATAATTACGTACTATTTTTTATTAATAATTTCATTTTTAATAAGCTTATTACACGTCTAACGATTGCTAGCTTTACAAGTCTGTTAATTACATTATTTTCTAAATTACAACTCGAAACTACACTGAGAAAGAAATTCGGACTTTCCTTCTGATGGTACGCGTACACCAAAACCGATTTTGTCGGCCGATGACGGACAGAACTACTCGGATGAGTAACTCGGACGTTCAACTGAATACACCGCAGACGATAACGGCCGTTGTCGGTGGAACTTATGAAGTCTGAACTGTGCAACTACAGAGTACAGACGTGTTTTTAAAAATTGAGGATTTCGAAGAAATGTATTTTTTTGAAAATTAATTTTTCATGGCTTGCGTACACCGAATCCGTCATCGACCGAAGTATGCTCGGGCGTCATCGGCCGAACTCGGCCGTTCAAATCAAACGTAAGTAAATGCAAGAGAGCGCATACACTGCTACTACCGACGTCGTCCGATGACGCCCGAAAACGGACGACCAACTGACGAGTCCGAACGTGTTTGGATTTTTTGTCAGTTTAACCGGCTTCTTTCTGCTATCGAGTCGTTATTTGGATCAAGAATGGTTAAGCCAATATGGCTTGCGTACACCGAATCCGTCTAAAAAATACATTTCTTCGAAATCCTCCATTTTTAAAAACACGTCTGTACTCTGTAGTTGCACAGTTCAGACTTCATAAGTTCCACCGACAACGGCCGTTATCGTCTGCGGTGTATTCAGTTGAATGTCCGAGTAGTTCTGTCCGCCATCGGCGGACAAAATCGGTTTTGGTGTACGCGTACCATTACCGTCCAAGACCGATTCCTTCCCTTTTTTTTACCTTAGATTTCCTTCTGAATCACAAGTCCTTCCCTTTTGACTCGGAAGGAAAACGGTATTTCGGAAGGTCTTTTTTCTCCGCGTACATTTCATAAACATTGTAGACTCGCTCTTTACCAACGTTGCACAATCATACATCTGTGATTTTTAACTGACATCAAAACAGGATGTATCTTTTGTATGTTCGTTCGCGGATAACTTCGTCGTTTACGAACCGATTTTGATGATTCTCTTTTTGTTGGAAAGGAGATATCCCAAGGGCGATACCGTGATAAGGAAACCGGGATCTGATGATGGTATCCCAGGAAAATCGAGGGGAAAAAGGAGTCAGATTTTTTTTTTGTTAAAAATTACGTTTCGTTTATCTGTGTACCCCTTGTACAAGTTTTAAAAAGTATAAAAGGACTTTTTGGCGGCAATAGAACTTTCAACATGAAAATATTGTGTTTTTATTTCCAAAACTTGTGTCTCTTCGAGTGATTATGTGTAATATTGGTGGATTATTAACCGTTATGTGTTCGTTAATGTGTACGAGTGTGGGAAATTGAAATAAAGTTGTTGAAAGTGACTTTTCTAGTTGCTCCAAAATAGTCCGTGTAAAGTTTATGTAAAGCGCTACTACTTTACTTAAACACTATCCTCTTTGAACCGGCTTGTTGCTGGGTTTCATCATCATCATCATCACCATCATCATTAATACTTGATTCAACTCTCTTTGTCGAAGATTTAATACTTGACACTGGCAAATAAACTAATTGAGTGACACCATAACAAAAAAAAAAGTTTTCGTAAACGTCAAAGTTGTCAAAGTGACAACGCGTACTGCCTAAATGCAAAACGCAACTTGAAAACTTTGTTCGAATTCGAATACAACGATTTGACATAACTCGTGCTACGGATTTAAGTTCCTACAAGTTTCCGTAAGGGGGCGCTGAAAGAAAAAACCGTAAGGAAGGAAACGAAAACTCTTACAGTTTTCGTAAACTATTAAAACTTGTACTAAGGGTTAACAGTATTGTAATCTTACATCTTACAGGGTGGCGTTTGACCACAAGTCACCTGATGTCAAGTAACGATGTGGTCGAAGATGGCGCCACGCTACACCTGGACTGGGAACTGTCTCTCAAGTGAGGCTGCCGGAACACACCGATAGGTGCACGGCGACAGATTGTTAACTTGAACCGTTCGCCACAGATTACTGACGTGATTTTCAATGTAGTTAGTTACACACTATGTTACTAGTATCACTTGTCTGATGGACGATCACGCGGCCAGCAGCTCGCTGTAACAAAAAAAAAACAAGTCAAGTCAATTCCCATTCAAGTTACGTCCCCCTGACCTGATATGTAGTGCGATTCTAATTCACTCGAAAAGATTCCGTGTCGGAAACTTTTCCGCGATTGAACAGCTGCGCCCCTAGCCAAGATGCATTCTGCAATCGTTGACGCTGATAGAAAACAAGAAAAAAGTATTGGTTTGACATATTTCTGACCACGTGACTTAGCGTTGAAATATGTCAAACCAATACATTTTTCTTGTTTTCTATTAGCGTCAACGATTGCAGAATGCATCTTGGCTACGGGCCCTGGTCTGTCAAATTAAATGACCATCAGTTTCCGATTAATTAATCGCGGTTAAAAAATTCTCGCGGTAACTTTTCCGAATAGGTGGTCGGAAGAGTTTCCGAGTGAAAAGGGTATCTTGCTCTATTTGTGAAAAATTCTAAAAACACATTATTGAGATAGCTCAGGCAAAAAGCAGTCGTAAATCGATAGTTTTAGTTCACAAAATAGAAAACTAAATTTTAAAATTGAATTCAAAAGTTCCAGCTTCTTTAATCTATTTGAAAACACCATTGACACCATTTAGATAGCAGTCGCCATGTTATTACGTCATACGGCTATGTAAACGTAAGAAGTGTCAGCTGTCTACTATCAGCGTGCCTTTTGTTTACACAGCCGACTGACGTCATGACCACCGAGCAATATGGCGTCCACTGCGACTAGCGTTTTCGTCAAATTACGCGCGAAATTTGAAAATGCAAAGCTTAAATGCATTTTTATGGCACATAATGATTAAATAAAAATTTTGTGAATTTTTTAGTGGTTCACTAGTACCATAAAATCTAATTAAGACACTTTTAAAAATGGTTGTAATACCCTATTTGAATCTCAGTGTTGTACTTACTTGGCTAGCTCCCTCGTCGTGATAGGACCCGTGAGGCCTGACCTTGACCTCGACCTGCTCAGCTGTGCTCTCCGTTCAGCTACAAACAAACGCGACAGAATTATTTATTGTACTCATCATCAGCCTTTCACGTTCCCACTGCTGGGACTCCGCCCTCCTCTCAGAGAGAGTACGCGCCGTAATCTCCCACGCGGGCCCAGTGCGGGTTGGTAGATGTCGCATGCACGCGAATGTTGCGGTTCTTGGACATGACGGTTTCCGAGCGATGTTTCCCTTCACCGTTTCGAGCGATGGTAGATCTGCACGTAACTTGTTAAGTCATAGGTGCGGGGCCGAGAGGATTCGAACTTGGTGTCGACGCGTTACCGCTCGGCCACCATCGCTCCGTTATTGTTATATCTCTGGTGGCCGAACTGAATGTCATCGGCTAGATAAAAGCGCACAAACATCGAAAAAAAATGTATGCATGCCAAAAACTTACAGTTACAACAGAAAAACAATAATGACAACATAAAGAAATATCTACCAATCATTACAACATCAAAAGCATGAAAAATTTCAAAAAAAAAGCGAGTATTATTTACGCCCGTAATTAACAATCGATCCTGATCCGTTATCCGCGGTTTCGGATCGATATGTCATGTCATAATATGACATTTTAGTATTTTGACATGACATATCGATCCAAAACTGCGGATTACGGATCGGATCGATTACTATTAATTTCGTGTTTTTGCAAGTTTGCAAACGTACTGTTATAAAGTAACATACAAAAATATCGGGTTAACATAATAAACCTTATTACGAAAATAAAATGTTAATAGATTTTATGTTAAAAAAGAACTTTCCTAATGAGTAGGAAATAGAATAAAGTTGAGAAATAAAGTACTTAGAGAATGTTCCAGAATTTGTGAACAATGAATAAAGAGATGTTCAGAATACATAATTTGTTTTACAAATTCTAAGTCCGCGATCCAGGCAGGTCAATGAACGGGAGCGGCGGCAGGTCAACGACCCGCGCGCTCTCGGCGCGCCTCGGTCATTCACCCGCCATCAATCTATCATTTTTGTAACACTTTTCTTTTATTTATAGCCATCAGGAAAAGTCAGAGGCTCTATGATAAGAGTCTGATTCGAAAGGAATGCTAAAGATAGAGCGAGACGGCACGTCAGCGACACCGATTGATCGGTTGTGATTTTATTACGATTTTTTAGGAAAGTGCTAGAGAAATCGGATTGTAATTACATAACTATCAGAGGTATCGTTCTAGGTTACTTTAGACGGATTCAAAATTTCTTTAAGTATAAGATTTCTCTTTATACTTGAAATTTACTTATAAATGTCTTGAATTTCACTTGGAATTTTGTTGAAAAAGCTTTCACATTGACCTTTGAAGGAGTTGTCTTTATGGAGCCTTGTAGAGGTATCTTTATGACACTAGAGTCGAGAATGATATTCTGAACACCCTGTACAGTACTGTCCACTATTCCAGCAACACCCTGTACACAGTCGGCACAACATCAAAGGCAACATTCTCAATAACGTCAGCAGTAGGTACTGTGTGTGAACTTGTCGGTAGCTTTCTAATATCGGAGTGGAGAGGTCTCTTCTGCGCTGCAGTCGGCCACACTGCCACGCGCTCACACCATCTGTACGATTAGTTAACTATCATCCTCAACCTGTTACGTTCCCACTGCTGGGAGACTGGGACATCACTCAGAGAGAGTATGGAATATTTCATCATCAACAACCGGAAGAAGTCCACTGCTGAACATAGGTAACCCCCTTTGAAGGCCACCATTCATTTGTCTCATTATCAGCCTTTCACGTTCCCACTGCTGGGACTCTGGCCTTCTCTCAGAGAGAGTATGGAATATTTCATCATCATCAACCGGAAGAAGTCCACTGCTGAACACAGGTATCCCCCACCATTCACCATTCATTACATACCTATGTGTTGCAAATTGGCAGAATATCGATGGTCTAAAATAATCGATACTACCGATAGTATTGCCTCGTTTTAAGCTATCGATAGTATGGCTTTTTTTTCTAATGAACAATCGATATTGATCGATAATTCAGCAACACTAATTCACAAATTACAAATTAAATTAACATAAAAAAATGACATGTAACCAAGAAACTTAAATAACAAAATAAAGATAATAAGCTAAACCTTAAAATATAAAATAATACTGCCATATATTCTATAGGTAAAGTAAGTATGTATGTATGTCATCAAGTGGGACTCCGCCCTTCTCAGAGAGAGTACGCGCCGTAATCTCCCACGCGGGCCCAGTGCGGGTTGGTAGATGTCGCATGCACGCGAATGTTGCGGTTCTTGGACATGACGGTTTCCTCACCATGCTCCTTCAACCGTTTTTGAGCGATAGCAAACGCACACGTAACTTATGTGTGTATGAATGTTGTCTTATCAGGAATAAACTAAGTTTTACTATTCTCAAAAAGGCTTCGCAAAAAAATTGAATCAGCAAAATATGCTGAAAAAAAAAAGCTTCTTGGTGCACTGTTGCACGCGACATACCTTCAATACGGTGCATTATTGCATTAACAAGTCCATCCTCGTCCGTAAACTCGTCTACTAATGTGTACGATGATTGTATGCGTGAAAAGATGACATTTCGAATGATAATAACACAGTATATAAAGAACAGTAGGTTAGCTAAGGCCGCTGGACGAGTTAATTGCCTACTCTTGCGGTGACGCATAGGCGGCGCGTTCCGTACTGAGTGCATGGCCGCGGCCCCGGCCGCCTCCTTTCGTTTATGTGTGCGTGTGCGTGAAAAGTGCGTGCGTACACGGTGCCGCTACTCACGCACACATTCAAACCAGCGACGGCCGATTTATATGAAGCTAAACTACAACTTCTTTACTATGATAATAATATGTATTTATTACAAACAAAAAACTCAATTCAACAAACTAACTTACTTATAGAATACAATAAATATAAGTATTAGTCTGGTATGATTTTTAATGAATTCCTATATGATAAAACTATATTTTGATGTAAATATTATTATCTATTGTTTTAAATCAGGTATGAATTTATTTAATAACTGTAGTATGTACATACATAGTGACATGAATATTTAATATAACAAATTTTGATTTTGCACACCCAATCAGGGTAGAATATAGAGAACTATATCTTTTATTTAACATCCTTATGTACCTATATTGATGCAATAAATTATTTTGATTTTGACGATACTTTTATTTATTTACTAGCTGACCCGGCGAACTTCGTATCGCCACTAAAAGTCACCTTTTAAACCTTCCCTGAACTCCCACAAACATTTCAAGATCAAAATTAGCCAAATCGCTCCAGCCATTCTCGAGTTTTAGCGAGACTAACGAACAGCAATTGATTTTTATATATAAGAGAAGATGTTTTCTCGCAAAAACTTTAGTGCAACCACAGATAAAGAGTAGTTTACGCGAGTGAAACCACGGGCACAGCTAGTATGAAATTTGCTTAATTTTTGTTTTGTAGATTCCACACATCTATAAAAGAAATTTATAAAAGAAAGTCGTGTTAGTTACACTACTTAAAACTCAAGAACGGGTGAACCGATTTGACTGAAAATTGGTGGTGCCGTAGCTTAGGTCCAGGAAACGGACATAGGACACTTTTTATCCCGGAAAAGGTTCCAACGGGATAACGGGAAGACGCGGGTGAAACAGCGGGGCGCAGCTAGTAAAGTAATAAAAAAAACTCTTACTAATCATTTCTAATACTGCTAACATGTATTATTAATGTGAAAATTTGTCAGTATGGATGGATGGGTGTTTGTTGCTCTTTCACGCAAAAACTACCAAACAGATTTTGATGAAATTTGGAATGGAGATAGTTTATACTCTTAATTAACACATAGGCTACTTTTGATCCTCGAAAAAGGTTCGGAAAACGGGAAAACAGCGGGCGTAAACGCGGGGCGCATCTAGTTTAGTATTGTACATTAGAAAGTAACCTTGTTTGTTTGTTACATTTTCACGCATAAACCGCTGAACCGATTTTAATGAAATGGAGAAGGACATGGTATACTTTTTATCGCTATAAACTCTAGTCTACGCGGGTGAGACCGCGGCGCACAGCTAGCATTGTAATAGAATTTGTTCTTACCGCCAGCAACTCTCGGATTGGCCTTTTTCCTCGGCCGCTCTCTGCTGAACGCAGAGCCGCTCTGTAACGCTTCCATCAAACTGTGAAAGACAAATTAAAATAAATAAATAATCTAAATATATATATCAACGCACAGTCCAAACTAGAGTTGCCACGAATAGTGATTTAGCGGAATACCGAATGTTCTGCAACGCTATCGGCCGAAGCGCCGAATATTCGGCCGCCGAACATTCGGCACTAAGCTGGTGTTATTTACGATAAAAAGCGCAATCGTTTGCTACCATCAAATGCTGAAAAGCTTGTTTTTATCCATCACAACTTACCGCTGATTAATTTTACTTATTAAAATATTGTAATTTGGTAATAAATACAAATCTTGAGTAATATGATGTGTCTTTCTTGTCCACGATTTGGTATTCGGTATTCGGCCGAATACCGAATACCAAAAAAAGTGACCGAATAGGCCGAATACAGAATAGTAGCCGAATATTCGTGGCATCTCTAGTCCAAACCACTGGACGGATCGGGCTGAAATTTGGCATGCAGGTAGATGTTATGACGTAGGCATCCGCTAAGAAAGGATTTTGATTAATTCTACCCCCAAGGGGATAAAATAGGGGATGAAAGTTTGTATGAAACTTTGTCAATTTTAAACCGATCGGGCTGAGACTTTGCACGCATAAAGTAGCCCGCGCGGGTGAAACCCCGGGGAACAGCTAGTTAAGTATATAATTGGCATACTAAACACATTCTTGCCTAGACGAAAAGCGAAAAAAGCGAAAAGCGCGAAACTTGCCTGTCCATAACGCTTTCCTGCGCGCTCTCCATATCCAAAAACTGCTTGTATCTATGCTGTCGATCTCTCCGCTCCATCTCTTCGGCCACTCTCGCTTGTGCCAAGACGAAAAGCATAAAAAGCGAACCTTACCTGTCCATGAAACCTTGCCCATCGACAATCTCCTTGTTTAGACACAGGCTGTCTATCTCTCCTCTCGCTCACTCCTATCTATTCTACTATATTATTTTGGTTCACTTTTCAGCAGCGCGCTTACCACTTAGTATAATTTGCATACTAAACACTCTTTCCTAGACGAAAAGCGAAAAAAGCGAAAAGAGCGAAACTTGCCTGTCCATAACGCCCTCCTGCGCGCTCTCCATATCCACGAACTGCTTGTATCTGTGCTGTCGATCTCTCCGCTCCTTCTCGGCGGCCGCCCTCGCTTCTTTCGCTCGTTTCGCTCGCTCCTCGGTCTCTCTCGCCACTACGTTGTCTTGATGCGCCGCCTGGGGATATGCAAAATTGATGGAATTAATTGAGTGATATGTACATAATTTTCAAAATGGTGTATATAAAATGTTTGTAAATATACAAAGATTATATAGAAATTAAAATAAATGACATGCCGGTCGTTTCTTGCCTTTTCTTTTGCCGGTGCAAAAGGAGGTTGTAACAAAAAAAAAATATCGGGGACAATTGCACGCAAATTGAGCTAGCCCCAAATTGAGCTCGAAACTTGTGTTATGGGTACTAGACAACGATATACATACATAAGTAAAACGTACTTTACTTAAACACTATCCTCATCCCTTCATCTCATCATCACCATCATCATTAATACTTGATTCAACTCTCTGAGTTTGAAATATTTTATACTTGACACTGGCAAATACACTAATCGTGTGACGCCATAACAAAAAAAAAAAAAAAAAAAACACTTTTTGTCTATAACCAAAATTTTTTTTTTTCAATATTTCTGTTTTTTTTAAATATACAAATACGTACCATAAAGGAGTCTTTAAACGTCTTGATGTCGCTGAACAGCTCGTCTAGCGTGTACTTGCGGCAGTCGAACACGAAGTACTCGGCTAGCTCCGTGTATAGCGCCTCCATTTTCTTGTACATCGAGTGGAGGAGGTCGCATTGCGATCGGGCCTCTATCGCGAAAGACTGGCGGTGGTTGGGTTAAGGAAATAACTGTCTAAACATAAATAAATATCGGGGACAATTGCACACAAATTGACCTAGCCCGAAATTAAGCTCGAAACTTGTGTTATGGGTACTAGGCAACGATATACATAGGTGACTTGTGGTCATCGCTGCTCTGTAAGTAGTAAAAAAAGACGATGGTGGGTCGGATTATGGTCCTTCGAGCCGGATTTTGGTCCTTCGAGCCGGATTTTGGTCCTTCGAGCCGGATTTTGGTCCTTCGAGCCGGAAATGGCTTGCAAGCTAAACTTTACCCACTTCTATGCTTTCCTATACCGATGTTAGTAAAGGATACACTCATAGTTTCGTAGAACTTGTCTTCAGGCGCTTGCGGAACCCTCGAGTTGTTGAGATCTGTCTCCAGCGAGCGGATATCGTTGTCCATCTTCTTTAGTGACTTTTGAAGGTTCTCCATTGAAACACGCGCCGCCCTGTGGAGTGCCATCATTATTATATCAGCCCATTTTATCCTACTTAATATTATAAACGTGAAAGTTTGTAAGTATGGATGGATGGATGTTTGTTACTCTTTCACGCAAAAACTACTGAACGGATCTGAATGAAATTTGGAATGGAGATGGTTTATATACTGGATTAACACATAGGCTACTTTTTATCCCGGAAAAAGATTCCTGCGGGTTAACAGGAAGACATGAGTGAAACCGCGGGGCGCAGCCAGTTTGAGATACAGCATTCCAAATACATTACATTCTTACAGTTCGAATCCTCTCGGCCCCGCACCTATGACTTAACAAGTTACGTGCGGATCTACCATCGCTCGAAACGGCGAAGGGAAACATCGCTCGGAAACCGTCATGTCCAAGAACCGCAACATTCGCGTGCATGCGACATCTACCAACCCGCACTGGGCCCGCGTGGGAGATTACGGCGCGTACTCTCTCTGAGAGGAGGGCGGAGTCCCAGCAGTGGGAACGTGAAAGGCTGGTGATGATGATGATGATGACTAGTTACAATGCTCACCTGTCAACGTGAGGCATCTCGTCGGCGAAGCTGAGCGCTTCAGGGAACTTGCTCTCGATCGTCTCCACCATGTAGTGCAGCAGCGTCTGCTTGTTGTCCAGATCCTTGGTCGCTGTCAGCTGGAACAGAGATAAAGATAGATTAGACATACATTAAAATTTAAATAGGCCCAACATCTTGGACCGATTTTCAGTAAACATAAACTGATCCTACTAATACTATAAACGCGAAAAGTTAAAAAAAAAGTAAAGTTTTAAAGTTTGTGAGTATGGATGGATGGATTATCGCACCAAAAAAATTACCTGCCGAGCGTTTCTTGCCTGTGTTTTTGTCGGCGTAAGATGGTTGGAACAGGCGTAGCTAGTATCAAAGTGATCCCAATGTATCCTTTAGAATAAATATTTTTTGACTTTTGACTTTGATGGATGGATGTTTGTTACACTTTCACGCAAAAACTACTGAACGGATCTGAATGAAATTTGGAATGGAGATAGCTTATACCCTGGATTAACACACAGGCTACTTTTTCCCCGGATAAAGGTTCCCGCGGGAAACCGCGGGGCCCAGTTAGCAATTGCAAATTGGCAGACTATCGATAGTCTAAAATAATCGATACTATCGACAGGTCTATCGATAGTATGGCTTTTCCGGATGAAACACAACTGACAGCTTAAAGTTAGAGTTTTTTCTATGTACCCTCCGCAATGCTTGCAGGGCTCGCACACTGACCTTGGTGAGGAAGCTGATCTCGAACCCGTAAGCCCCCGCGTTGTTGGAGCCGATGTTCATGTAGTTCCCCAGCAGCAGCTCCAGCTTCTTACCTTGACGCTGGTTGCGAGCCAGTCGAGCAGTATACAGACACCTCACCAAAGCACTAAGCTAACTTCACCCCCACTAAATGTGCTAGCGTTGCCGATCGATTGTCGACTATCGATCGTTAATCGATAGCCAACCAATCGCAACACTATCGATACTATCAATAGCTGAAAACGAGGCAAAACTATCGAATGAGTGCAATACTAACGATAGTGTTGTTGCTCGCGAAAAATAAACTATCGATAGTAGAATAGAATAGAATAGAATAATCATTTATTGAAGAATGTGGTATATCAACATGGTAAAAAAAAACAGTAATAAAAGCGCTTAACACATTCTACCACTACAGTGGTGTGCAATAATATAAACATAAATACATCATTAAATAATTTCATTAACATTTTTTTTTAAATTACATTCTATTTATTACAGGTTAATTAATTAATTGCATGCATGATAATGATTATTTAATGTCAAATATAGATTTAAAAACATAATAACAATAATATAGAAAAAAACAAAAAATCAATTCAAAATTATGTCAAATAATAAATTTCAGATATATATTAAACAAAATGAAGTCCGAAAGTCATGGAAGCAAAATAAAGGACATTAATACAACTGATTACGATTTAATTCTTAATTATTAATCCTTATAGCACATATATTCGTTTAGATCATAAAAACATTTTTCAAGCAGCCATTGAGTCAATTTTCGCTTAAACATAATTAAAGGTAGATCCTTGAAAATGTTAGGCAATTGATTATATACTTTGATGGCATTCACAAAAGCATTCCAAAAGTATCGATTATCTTAGTCTAAACTATCGATAATTTTCCAATTTACAATAGTGTTAATTACAATATTCAGCTATACCTAAATATTGCAAATTGGCAGACTATCGACAGTCTAAAATAATCGATAGTATGACTTTTTTAGATGAGAAAAGCCGAAGACCGGGCTCAGTGGCGTATCATGGGAGAGGCCTATGTCCAGCAGTGGACTGATACAGGATGATGATGATGATGATGATGACGATGACTTTTTCGGATGAAACACAACTGACAAAGCTTAAAGTAAAGAGTTTTTTCTATGTACCCTCCGCAATGCTTGCAGGGCTCGCACACTGACCTTGGTGAGGAAGCTGATCTCGAACCCGTAAGCCCCCGCGTTGTTGGAGCCGGTGTTCATGTAGTTCCCCAGCAGCAGCAGCAGCTCCAGTATCTTGGCGAACTTCGCGCTGGACTTGACTTCCTCACACGCCGCCGTACCAGACACTATGTCCTGGAAAATATTAAAATAAAAAATGTTAGTCAGACTAATAGAAAAAAATAATGATTAAAAATAAAATAAGTTATGAGGAGGGATGATAGTCATATTACAAAAAAAGTGATGAATATGTATGTTGATGGATGGAAAGGAAGAGGAAGACCAAAGAAAAGATGGATGGATTGTGTGAGGGTTGATATGAATGAAAGGGGAGTGAATGAAGCGATGGCGGCTGATAGGGGAGAGTGGAAGAAGAGTACATGCTGCGCCGACCACAAGAAGATGGGACCAGGGGAAGAAGAAGAAGAGGATTAAAAATTATGTAATGCATTTTTTTTTCATCTTAAGGTTACTTTTGAACACCAGACTTACCGTGATGAGACGGTCATATAAAACGAAATCTTATTAGTAAAGTGTGTATGTGTGTGTGTGTGTGAATGTTTAATAGTGACGGTCGCTCATCTTCATTTTCAACAGAAAATGAGTTGGCGCAGTCGGCAGGATAATCCTCCACTCACCGGTTTGACTTCAGATATGATCTCGGCATAGTGTTCCCGGAAGGCCAAGCTCCTCAGCCGCGGCACCAGACGTTTGACGTCGGCGACGCACGCCGCGAACTGCTCCGCCTCCGTCAGCTCTTCTCTGTTGCAGTTCAGCTCCGCCAGCTTCTTGAGCTGATCCGCTGGCGGGAGGTACTGGAAGGGAACAAGGTGTGTGAATTTCTGAGCTAAACTTTGACATTTAACATTCTCTGAAATTATTCCATTGTATTCATTGAATGAATTCACGACGATCCGTTCAGTAGTGCGATTCTAATTCGCTCGGAGTTTCCGTGTCGCATTCGACGTTACTTTTGCTTCACGGGAACGTTTTCCGATAGCAAATAGGTGGCAAAAACTCTTTCACGCAAAAACTACTGAAGCTAATTTAAAGATTCAAAGAATTTATTGCATAATTATGTAATTTGTTTTATTTATTCTTTTTTTTCTCACCTGAATAAGCAAATCCAGCACGTTCCCAGTCAGTACAGTGGTATCACACTTGAGAACACACAACCGTATCTGGTCATAGGACATGTGCTTCAGGGAGCCGCCCAGCAGGATGCTGAGGTTCTGCGCCGCCTTGCTGTCCAGCACCTTCAGGTCCTTCACCTTCTTCAGCGTCAGCGCCCTGGTGTGCCGGTGAGTGTTTAGTTAGGTGTCGTGAAATGAACTGCTGTGCCAGCTTTGGATAACTGTGCCAGCTTTAGACACAAAGCCTGTGCCAGGATTAGGGAACTAGCCCGTGCCAGATTTCGATACATAGTCTAAGCCATTACAAAAGAAACCAGCCAGTGCCAGCTTTAGATGCACAGTCTGTGCCAGCTTTACGCATGAAGTTAATAATCGATCCTGATCCGTTATCCGCGGTTTTGGATCGTTATGTCATGTTGTAATGTCATTTTCGTACTAGGGCTTGACGTATTACTACTAAAATGACATATTATGACATGACATATGGATCCAAAACCGCGGGTAACGGATCAGGATCGATTATTAATTTCAGGGAATAAGCCAACTGCCCAGCTTTACTCACTTATCAACGTTGTCCTCGTTCTTTTTGGCCATCGGTTTGCTGGAGAACTTCATCGCGAGACCGCTGAGGATGTCCGGCGACGCCAACTTGTCTTCTTGTACCTGTGAGGAAAATATGAAAGAATAACCGTGGCCGAACGGTTAGGCGTGGGACTTACAAGACGCCGACAACGAGTTCGAATCCTCTCGGCCCCGCACCTATGACTCAACAAGTTACGTGCGGATTTACCATCTCTCAAAACGGTGAAGGAAAACGTCGCTCGGAAACCGTCATGTCCAAGAACCGCAACATTCGCGTGCATGCGACATCTACCAACCCGCACTGGGCCCGCGTGGGAGATTACGGCGCGTACTCTCTCTGAGAGGACAGAGTCCCAGTATATATCATCATCATCCTATTACGTTCCCAATAGTAGATGTCGCATGCCCTTGAATGTTGCGGTTCTTGGACATGCCGGTTTCCATGCGATGTTTTCCTTCACCGCTTTAAGCGATGGTAGATCCGCACATAACTTATTAAGTCATAGGTGCGGGGCCGAGAGGATTCGAACTCGGTGTCGGCGCCTTGTAAAGCGCGCGTTACTTTCGGCGACTATCGCGCTTGATGACGATATAATTTGTTGTAAGTAAATGATTCTTATACTTATCACATTAAGGTTTAAAATAGAATACTAACCTTAACCCAGAATGCCTTTTCCGACATCTTTTGCGGCACAATAGTTTTCCAATTAGCTCGTTTCAAAGGCCCTTCCACCTCGTACTTCTTCTTAGGTTTGAGGCCGTACGGTAGAATGTCCGGTTGTGGCTGTGAAACGAATAAAAAATTAAATCAAAAAAATTGGTTGTCTGTAAAGTCGGTTTACTGACGATAGTTGAACGTTACAACGTCGATTGGCCGATTGTGCTTCTTTGTCGCTCGTTCCGCGCTCTCGCTTGCACTTCAAGCCTTACATGGAACGCCTCAGAGCGAGGTAAAGCCGCAGAGCGAGGTAACGCCGCAGAGCGAGGTAACGCCGCATGAGTCATGTTTTTTCGTGCGTGCAGCCGGCTCTATCGAATTATAAGACGTTGTCACGTCAATATTTTCATTAACTTCTTACAGGGTAACTTTTGACCAAAAGTCACCTGATGTCAAGTGACGATGTGGTCGAAGACAGTCGCTACACCTGGACTGGGAACTGGCTCTCAAGTGAGGCTGCCGGAACACACCGATAGGTGCACGGCGACAGATTGTTAACTCGAGGCTGGTAGCTAGCAGGCGAGCACTAGAGCATGCCCTACCACCAAGCTGTGGTTTCATCACGATGTTTTCCTTCACCGAAAACTCAAGGACTTTGTAGGATTCGAACCTACGCCCTATGGAAATTTTCATTCAGTTCGAACTCAATTATATTAATTCTCGTAGGTTTAGTTTGATGAATTGCACAAAACTAATGCAAAAAACTCTGTCTGTCGGTCTAGCTTTCACGCATAAACTACTACACCGATTCAAACGAAATTTGCTACGGAGATAGTTTGAACCCCGAGGAAGGACATAGGATACTTTTTATCGCGATAAACTGTAGCCCACGCGGGTGAAACCGCGGGGAACAGCTAGTAAATAACAATACCATTGCACACAAATTGACCTAGTCCCAAATTAAGCTCGAAACTTGCGTTATAAGTACTAGACAACGATATACATACTTATATAGCGAAATAAATACTTATAAGAGATAGAAATATCCAAAACTCAAAATAAATGATGCATTTATTTCCTTGCAAAGGTGTACACACAGATTAAAAAGGAAAATAAATTAGGTCACAGTACAATTAATATGCCATGAATCTGTATTGCAAGGACTGGTGCTAGCAGTAGGCATACATTGCCTGTGTCACAGGTCACCATTCAGTTGATTCGGAAGCTGTTCTTACCATCCTAGGCATCATGAAGCCTCCAGGCGGCGGGGGAGGGCGCGGGCCCCCCATGCCCGGCATAGGAGGCGGGGGAGGACCTCCCATGCCAGGCATGGGCGGCGGGGGCGGGCCTCCCATCCCGCCAGGCATCGGGGGCGGTGGCGGCGGCGGAGGACCCCCACCTGGAAACATGAAGTAACTACTGTTTGAAATTTATCTTCATCACTACGTAGTATAAAACAAAGTCGCTTCCTGATGTCTGTCCCTATGTAATCATAATCAATAATCATAATCAATCATTTATTGCATTCATATGTTAGTATACATGAGATCTTAGTGGTTATTATTAGTGAAAATATGGACCCGAATAGGGTATAGCAATGTCGGAGCGCACCGATAACATTTACAGACAACTATGTATGCTTAGATCTTTAAAACTAGGGAACGGATTTTAATGCAGTTTTAAGCAATATATACTTATAAATAGATAGAGTTTTCTTATAATACATATGTATTTTTGTACAGAAAAGCCGAAAAGCTCAATAAACTTGAAAGGAGCATATGTCTAACTATTATAGTTATGCCACAATAAGTGTTTTTTTTATTTTAAAAACTTAATTTAAATGCCGCTTCTAGAAAAGACAATTTGTATCTTGGTATTTATCCTTATCAAAATAAAATTATATTAAATTATTATATAATTTTATTTACTTTTTATTCAATTAAATTATACTTTTTATTCAAGACTGCTTCAATACCATTATATAACTTTTTGAATTATTCAATTTGGACATTCCATTCGAAAGATATCACAATATTAGAAAAAAAGTTGCGTGGTAGCCGCTCTCTCTGCTCGGCAATGTAGGCGCCACTGGGGCACGGGTCGCACGGAGGAAGGGTATATGTGCGTATATTATAAATTTAAAATTTTTGTTATTACCCGTGCGAAGCGGGGGCGGTCCGCTAGTATTTAATATTTTAGAGTGCGTTACAAAAGTGTGATTTTTAGTTTTTTTTTAGCTACATATTTATAGCCAGCCACCCTTATTCATTGCTACTGAAAAAAAGTTTTTTAAAAACTAGTCTACCATTCTTCCCCTCCATGCTATATGAAGTAACAAATTAAAACCTAAAGTACATACACCTCGGTTATCTAAATCTGGCACGTGCCCAGTACTCACACTAAAGCAATTTCATTATACAGTAGTACAAACAAAACGGTAACCATCTCTGTCGCGCTCGTAACCTCGCCCGCGTGCGAGAGAGACGGAGAGACTTCTCACGATGCGTATGCAGTGCGACGTAACCTCGCCCACGTGCGAGAGAGACGGAGAGACTCGTGCCAGCTTTTGATAACCATATTTTAAGTAGATTAGTGTTTTAATAGATACTAACCTTGGCCAGGCATTGGCGGAGGCGGAGGCGGCGCGCCGGGTCCTACAAACACCAAAAAGAGACACCTATAGCCGTGTTTGCATGCGTGCGAGCGAGATAGCATTAGAGGCAGTGATAGTTTCATGCAATAGTTTGTATGAGCAAGAGTATAGAACTGAAAATTGTTGTCTTGTATCAATAGAATCCAATTTTGTTACCATGTTTTTAGTAACTCGCCGTGCACCTATCGGTGTGTTCCGGCAGCCTCACTTGAGAGCCAGTTCCCAGTCCAGGTGTAGCGTGGCGCCATCTTCGACCGCATCGTCACTTAACATCAGCGCCTCTAGCCAAGATGCATTCTGCAATCGTTGACGCTAATAGAAAACAAGAAAAAAGTATTGGTTTGACATATTTCTGACCACGTGACTTAGCGTTGAAATATGTCAAACCAATACTTTTTTCTTGTTTTCTACTAGCGTCAACGATTGCAGAATGCATCTTGGCTACGGGCCCAGGTGACTGGTCAAACGCTACTAATGCTGGGGCCACACTAAGATCAACGTCAAGGGAAATGTCAATGCCTATCTTCACGATAAATATTGCGTTATCCCGTTGAGTCGTGGCCACAATTATGTCAAACGTCAATCATGGCGATAATTCACGGCATTTCCCGTTAGTGTGGCCCGAGCATAAGAAAAAAAAACCTGCCGGGCGTTTCTTCTGTGTTCTTTTGCCGGCGTAAGGAGGTTGGAACAGACGTAGCTAATTTTAAGTTTGAATTTTTGGGATAAGAATTGTTTATCACATATTTTAAAGTTGGTCATGAGTCATGGCGTTGTATTCTACTATAGAATAGAATAGAATTTACGTTTATTTGCGACAAAAACACTCATGGTACATGGAATAAAAATAAAAATAACATACAACAATATGAATATTTTTCACTTTGACTCTGGTCTAACGCTACCAACGCTACCCTGTATGATACAAAAAAAATTACCCACCTGAAGCCATCGGCATCGGCGGCGGCGGCGGCGGCGCCGATCCTCCTATAAACACACACCCAAACGTATTGTAGTGCTTTACATGCATTTAGTGTATGTGTGTGTGTGTGTGTGAGAGAGATAGAGTGAGAGCGAGAAAGATATAGAAGTATTAAAGAAGATAATGTGCTATAGAAGTTTAAAAAGTTGTCAGTCTCAAAACTTACGAATGTTACCACAACAACACGTTCGACGTGTTAGTCGATCGATCGATTAAACAATTTCTACTCGATTGATCACACCAATAAGAACGTAATTATTTTACAACATACAGTGAACCCTTGACCACAAGTCACCTGATGTTAAGTGACGATGTGGTCGAAGGTTCCACGCTGCACTTGGACTGGGAACTGGCTCTCAAGTGAGGCTGCCGGAACACACCGATATGTGCACGGCGACAGATTGTTAACTCGAGGCTGGTCATCGATCGACGGATGGTCGAATGAGATCAGTCGATGTCGATCGTCAGTTACTGTTACTACTACAACAAATTAATTTGAACTATTGTACAATTTTTACTTCATTTGTTATCGATCGTCCGATTACATGAACACAGCGACGACGTGATCGTCGATCGAACGATAGTAGGACGAGAATAGTCGGTGTCAATCGACAATTACTGTAACTATAGGTCTACCAGGATCTGATGGCAAAAAGGGAAAAAAGAAATTGACGCTAGCAATACTGGGGGATATTGGAGTAAAACGTTTTGATACTTTTTTTTCCTTATAGTGGCTGATTCTGTGTGTGATACATGCAAATATAAAAATTTATCCAATGATCAAGGATAATTTTTGAAAATCTTACTGTGGCGAATGTGGGGTTCAAAATTTAGATGAAAACTCCAACTACTCTGTCCATGAGTTATTAATTAATTAAAGGCTATCAGAACTTGAAAATGGTTCCAAATACTGCACATCCACAAAAAAGTCTTCAACAGAAGAGGAAGACGAGGAAGACGCAGTATTTATGATAAACCTTTCTCCTGCATCTCAATCGATCATGTTCTATGAACTGATTTTCAATTTTTATTACATGTTCACAAGATTTTCGCCATTCATCGATCCCTATTCGAGAGAAAGCTTCTTCAGTTCACACGAAAAATGCAATAAACCAAAGTACCAAGACGTGTCATTCCTACTAATTTGAAGCCAAACCAAAAACAATTCCTCGAAATTTCAGTTGACAGACGACATTTTTTTCGTTTCCATATGAAAATCGCTATTTATTAAACTTTTTTTTTTGCCATCAGATCCTGGTAGACCTATAGTTACTTCTATGGTCTCAAATTTATATCTTCAGTAGGGAAAACCGTGGATAGATCGATTATTGTAACCGGCCGTTAATCGATGTATCGTCGATCGGGACCATTCATAAACTACGTCACACGTTAAGGGGGAGGGAGGGGATCGACGAAGTGTGACATTGTGTGACAAGGGGTGGGGAGGGGTCTCAAATATTGTGACATCACATTTTTTTCAAAATATATTATTAAATATTACAACACGAAATTTCAAAATATGTGACCTCACACTAGGTAGAGGGGGGGGGGGGGGTCCTCACAAATATGACCAGCAGTGACAAGGACGGGGGAGGGGTAAAAAAAACATCAAATTGGTGTGACGCAATTTATGGATGGCCCCAGACGATCGATTGGTAGGTGTGGTAACACTGTGAGATTAAGATCTGCAGGCATGCTAGTCTTGTAAATGTTTACAAAAGAGTATATTTTTATGTCCAGAAAGGCGCGAAATTTCAACTTATTAGACTATTATTATGACAATATAACAAGTACTAACTAGGACATAAAAAATACTAACCTCCGGGCATAGGTGGCGGCGGTGGCGGCGCAGGCCCGCCTGGACTGCCGATTGACTGCAAAATAATAATGATTCGGGTAATCGAGAGAATTGGTTTGAATAACTAAGCACAATTCAAAATTTGGCAAAGCAGTTTTCTTCCAAAACTGTTTCTTCGGTTGATAATCCCTACTGAATCTCTACTTATATATAACACGTAATACACATATAACACACATACACAAAAAATATAATTACACATACATACATAACTATGCCGGTTTCACTTTCACGCCTAAACTAATGAACCGATTTAAATGAAGCTTGGTACGAAGATAGTTTGAACCCTGAGGAGGGACATACAGCCTCATTCATTCACTCCTCCCAAGATCCTGCCATGTTACCTTAGCGATGGCGGCGATGTTGGCGTGCGTGCCGGATGCCGGCGCATTTGCCGCCGCGAGCCGCTCCTGCAGGTGCGCGGCGCGCGCCTCGGCCTCGTGCCGCGCCGCCACGGCGCCCTCCAGCTTGCACTTCAACTCTTCGATCTTGCGCTCCTCTTCGGCGCGGGACTTCTCTACAACATTGTGAGGGCACACGGTTACTTGTTCCTCTTTCTTTAGAGAAAGAGATAGAGAGAGAAAATGACTATTTGGGACTAGCTGTTCCCCGCGGTTTCACCCGCGTGGGCTACAGCTTTATGCGTGCGAAGTCTCAGCCCGATCGGTTTAAAATTGACAAAGTTTCATACAAACTTTCATCCCGTATTTTATCCCCTTGGGGGTAGAATTAATCAAAATCCTTTCTTAGCGGATGCCTACGTCATAACATCTACCTGCATGCCGAATTTCAGCCCGATCCGTCCAGTGGTTTGGGCTGTGCGTTGATAAATCATTATGTCAGTCAGTCACCTTTGAGTTATATACAATTAAAACTTGGGACAAGAACAAAAAGTAACAATCACACATAAAACAGGTACGACATTACGCGATGTCGGAATAGGTTCAAGAGAAAGAAACGCACAAAAAACCGTAACATCCTATCCCACTAAAATTATAAACGTGAAAGTTTGTAAGTATGGATGGATGGATGTTTGTTACTCTTTCACGCAAAAACTACTGAACGGATTTGAGTAAAATTCGGAATGGAGATTGCTTAAACCAATAGGCTACTTTTTATCCCGGAAAAAGGTTCCTGCAGGATAACGGGAAGACGCGGATGGAACCGCGGGAAGCAACTAGTCCTACTAATATTATGAACGTGAAAGTTTGTGAGTTTGTTACTCTTTCACGCAAAAACTACTGAACGGATCTGAATGAAATTTGGAATGGAGATAGTTTATACTTATACCCTGCATTAACACATTGGCTACTTTTTATCCCGGAAAAAGGTTCCTGCGGGAAGACGCGGAGCGCAGCTATCTCTAACAATATTTCTATCTCTATAAGTATTTATTTCTCTTTATAAGTATGTATATCGTAACAGCAAGATTGTTAGTTTTAAAGCATTTTATCAGAATGTACGTGGCCTAAAATCGAAACTACGAGTATGGCGCAACAACCTAGCTCTAGCAGAACATGATATAGTTGCTGTCACTGAGACATTTCTTGACGATTCAGTAGAGGACTCAGAACTTGAATGTGGTGACTGGAGCTTATTGCGTCGAGATAGAGGAACACCGTGCGGCGGCGTTGCCCTTGCAGCGCGGGCGCCTATAGCACTGAACCGACGTCGCGAATTAGAGACGGACAGTGGCGAGGACCTCTGGGCTAGCTTCTCGTGGCGTGGTCATTCTTTCTATGTATGCGTTGTGTACATTAAGCCAAGTGCAAAGGACAGTGATTACATGCAATGGTTCTGTAAAATCGAAAATGTCATTGTTAGCGTGAAGGCACCAATATTGATTTTAGGTGATATTAATTTGAAAAGTGCCTCTATGAATATTAATGCCTATTATTGTTATTTTTTGTCATATTGTAGGCTGTCTGAGAGGAATGTTGTGAAGAATTTGCATGGAGGAATGCTAGATGTCGTGTTGATCCAGGAAAGCGATGACGTGCATGCAGTCGATGTATTTGTCGCTGACGGTATCGTGCCCCCTGATGCATATCATCCGCCTTTGGACATTGAGGTAAGAATCGATACAGCTCATTGCTCAGATTACCTTAAACCAACCAACATAAATCCCGCCAAAGATTGGAACTTTAGAAAGTGTGATTACGAACATCTATTCTCGTTACTTTCCGAAAGCTCGTGGAGAACTGTCTTGCAAGCAAACGATGCGTATAGTGCTACTGACTGTTTATATAAAATAATTTATAGTCTTTTTGATATTTGTATGCCCAAAAAACGACGCAAAAACTGTGTAGGTGGGCGATATCCCGTCTGGTTTTCCAGTGAAATTATCCGTGACATCAAACGTAAGGCTAAGTTACACGCGTTGTGGAAGCGTTCTAATTGTGCAGAGGCGTACGAACTGTTTTCGGATCTAAGAGCGGATTTGAAACTTCGTACGGCATCCGCTTACAGTTCGTATGTGGAAGGCATTGAAGACCACTTACAGTCCAATCCACGACAGTTTTGGCGTCACATTTCTAGCTTGCGTACCAAGGGAGGATTCGAGCCAAACGTTAACTACAAAGGTCTTACCCTGTCTGGGGTGGACGCGGCTGAAGCTTTTGCTGGCTTCTTTGCTGATGTTTTTCTGCGAGATATTCCGCTCTTGAATACCGTAACAGCTTACAGCTGAGATACTAGTTGCAACAGCAACTATATAAATATTTTGCACTTTACACCTGATGACGTGATGTATGGGATAAACAAGTTAAAGCCAAATAGTTCTACAGGGCCCGACAGTATTCCACCTATAGTATTGAAACAAGTGAAAAAGCATCTCTGCATTCCCCTCTGTCACATTTTCAATATTGCATTGGAAACCGGCAAATACCCGCCGCAATGGAAGTTGTCCAGAGTTACCCCCATACCGAAAACCTCTGACAAGTCGAGGGTTGAGGAATACCGTCCGATCGCAGTTCTGTCGTCGCCAGCGAAGGTATTTGAGAGCATAATCCACAAACATATATATGCGCAAGTGGACAAATACCTTTGCAATGAACAGCACGGCTTTAGGCCTAAGAGATCCGTTGAATCCAACCTTTTGACTCTAGTGGATTTCATATCAGCTAGATTGGATCGAGGTTCCCAAGTAGATGTACTCTATTTTGACTTTCGGAAGGCGTTTGATAGGGTCAATAATGATATTCTGCTGGCAAAACTTAGTACCATAGGCTTTGCCCCGAGTCTCCTTCGATTGCTTGCGGACTATCTTTGTGATCGCCAGCAGTTTGTTAAGCTCGGTGTTTATGAGTCTAAGCCCTATCACACGCGTTCCGGAGTGAGTCAAGGATCAATACTTGGGCCTCTTCTATTTTTGCTGATGGTGAACGACCTACCTACTGTCCTGGAGAGTGCACAGTGCCTGCTATACGCTGATGACCTCAAACTCTTCACTGGGATAAGGTCAGAGGCTGACTGCAAAGATCTGCAGAAGGACGTGAATGCGGTATTCCAATGGAGTTGTGGGAACGCGATGGAATTTAACGCCGCTAAATGCTTCGTTATGTCTTTCGGTCGAATGTGGCACCCAATCATTTATGATTATAAAATTGATGATAACATTATTACGCGATCGAACACCATGAAGGATTTGGGAGTCACATTTGACCGGAAGCTAACATTCCATGACCATATAATTGCGCTGGCCAAAGAATGTTTTAGGCGGTTGGGTTTCATCTTGAGAAATTCCCGTGACTTCCGTAATCATCACGTCATTAGGCTAATTTTTGGGGCTTTGGTCCGCTCCAAGCTAGAAACTGCTGCGTGTGTGTGGAACCCACACGAAAGCACTTACGTTTTGTTGCTTGAAAAGGTACAAAAAGCTTTCCTCAGGTACCTCTACAAGCGGGTGCATGGATATTATCCGTATATGTATCCCACAAATTTTCTGTTAGGGTGTCTCGGATATAACTCGTTGGAAGTTAGACGTGAGAGGCACCAACTAGCAGTGATGTGCAAGATTCTCCATGCAAAAATTGATGCGCCTGATCTGCATAATGAGCTGTCTCGGTTCTACGTCCCCAACAGTTACTGCCGCGTCAGACGGCACAGGTTGTTCGCTGCGCCGCCGTGTCGCACCGTGGCGCGCGCCAACTCGCCGAGCCCGCGCTCCCTCTCCGCGCTCAACGCTCTGGACGCCAACCCTGACTGCTACTTGTTTGCGGATGGATGGCAGGATATTTTGTTAGCGTGTTTGCGTTTTCGTGAGAGAAATGTATGAATGTATGTGTAAATTTGTTAAATTTAATAATTTTATTTTCGTGTATTTATTTTTTTATTTATGTGTATTTGTTGTCCTGTATTCCTGTTTTCCTTGTTTTTGCTTGTTGTATGTTTTATGTAATGATTAATTTTTTGTGTTTTTAATTAATTAATGTAATTGGTTTTTTTACCGTTTTAATTAAATAAATAAATAAATAAATAAAATAAATCGTTGTCTAGTACCCATAACACAAGTTTCGAGCTTAATTGTTACCCTGATGTTTATTTATATTATCCCTTACCTATAAGTCCATCGATGAGCGGCTGTACGTCTATGTTGAACCGCTGCGTCAGTCTAAAATCTGGATCGTAGCCATTCTTATGGAGGACTATTTGTGTAACGCATTCTTCTATGAGCTTGTAGTACGCCGGCCTGGAAATTATACATTTTTACATCTAAATATATATAACTCAAAGGTGACTGACTGACATAGTGATCTATCAACGCACAGCCCAAACCACTGGACGGATCGGGCTGAAATTTGGCATGCAGGTAGATGTTATGACGTAGGCATCCGCTAAGAAAGGATTTCGATTAATTCAACCCCCAAGGGGATGAAAGTTTGTATGAAACTTGGTCAATTTTAAACCGCTCGGACTGAGACTTTGCATGCATAAAACTGTAGCCCACGCGGGTGAAACCGCGGGGAACAGCTAATTTATATATATATATAGTCACTGGTAGTGACGTCGGCTTGGGTCCGTAGGATGTGGGTCCGAATCCTACAATGAGCTTGAGTTTTCGGTGAAGGAAAACATCGCTCGGCAACCGGCATGTCCAAGAACCGCAACATTCGCGTGCATGCGACATCTACCAACCCGCACTGGGCCCGCGTGGGAGATTACGGCGCGTACTCTCTCTGAGAGGAGGGCGGAGTCCCAGCAGTGGGAACGTAATAGGCTGATGATGATGATGATGATGATGTATTCACCTGATCAGCTCGTCGTCCCTGATGAAGAGCAGGTGCTGCAGGATGGACAGCAGGTAGGGCTCGGCGGGGGTGTCCATCGCGAGGTTCTTCACCAGCTCGAAGCATTCGTTGGCGTCGTTGAAGTCAACCCTGGAACGTTCACACACATATAGGGCACTAGCTGCGCCCCGCGGTTTCACTCGCGTCTTCCCATTATCCCGCAGGACCCTTTTCCGGGATAAAATGTAGTCCGTGTTAATCCAGGGTATAAGCTATCTCCATTCCAAATTTTATATATTTATATATATATACATATATATATTTCATTCAGATCCGTTCAGTAGTTTTTGCGTGAAAGAGTAACAAACATCCATCCATCCATACACACAAACTTGCTTTTTCTTCTTCCCCTGGTCCCATCTATTTGTGGTCGGCGCAGCATGTATTCTTCTTCCACTCTCCCCTATCAGCCGTCATCGCTTCATTCACTCCCCTTTCATTCATATCAACCCTCACACAATCCATCCATCTTTTCTTTGGTCTTCCTCTTCCCTTCCATCCATCAACATTCATATTCATCACTTTTTTTTGTAATATGACTATCATCCCTCCTCATAACATGTCCATACCAAGCCAAACGATTCCCTTTCAACTTATCTGTCACTGGTGCTACTTTCATACTTCCTCTAATATACTCGTTCCTTATTTTATCCATTCTCGTCACTCCACACATCCATCTCAACATTCTCATCTCCGCTACACGGAGTTTCCTCTCATCCGTCTTCTTCACAGCCCAACATTCCGATTCAAACATGGTGACAGGTCTTATGACGGATTTGTAGATTTTGCCCTTCAACTTGAGGGGCATCTGTGGATCGGATTGTTCACGTTTATAATATTAGTAGGATAGGATCTAAAGCTGGCACGTACTACGTCGCACTGCATACGCATCGTGAGAAGTCTCTCCGTCTCTCTCGCACGCGGGCGAGGTTACGAGCGCGACAGAGATAGTTACTGTTTTGTTTTTACTACTGTATAATGGCATTGCTTTGGTGTGAGTACTGGGCACGTGCCAGCTTTAGATAACGGACCTGGCAAGTACAAGGCATTATGAACCTTGCTGGCTTGCGTTTAGATTTCATTATTGTATTTACCTGACGTCATCGAACTTGGCTAGGAACTCGTCTTGGTCTGCGGAGCCGTGGGAGTCGAACACGTTCATTTGGATCTGTCGGGAACCCTCCGCGCCCTCCCTCAGGTCATCTGCGAATAAGAATTGACGGCTTCAATACCACGGACCCGACTAGTGAGAGTCAGAAGTATGTTTAACCTGGCGAGAGCATGGCTGTGTGTGATATATTTATGTGTTTTTTTTGTTTAGTTATTTAAACATTTCGTTGCTCTTGAGTAAAAATAATGTCAAAGAAGATAACTGTAAAATAAAAATGTATAGGGTAGCGTTAGAACGCATGTCAACTGATGTTCAGTGACGACGTGACCGAAGGTTCCACGCTACACCTGGACTGGGAACTGGCTCTCAAGTGAGGCTGCCGGAACACACCGATAGGTGCACGGCGACAGTCTTTTAACGCCCGATATTATTAATCGAACCTGGTCCATTTTATTTTATTTTATTATCTTCGGAAAACTAACAGCTACATCACATCGTCGCTTAACACCAGGTGAATTGTTGTCAAATGCTACACTGTTACGGACCATCCATAAATAACGTCACACGTTAAGGGGGAGGGAGGGGGTCGACGAAGTGTAACATTGTGTGACAAGGGGCGGGAAGGGGTCTCAAAGGGTCGACGAAGTGTGACATTGTGTGACAAGGGGCGGGGAGGGGTCTCAAAGGGTCGACGAAGTGTGACATTGTGTGACAAGAGGCGGGGAGGGGTCTCAAAGGGTCGACGAAGTGTGACATTGTGTGACAAGGGGCGGGGAGGGGTCTCAAAGGGTCGACGAAGTGTGCCATTGTGTGACAAGGGGCGGGGAGGGGTCTCAAAGGGTCGACGAAGTGTGACATTGTGTGACAAGGGGCGGGGAGGGGTCTCAAAGGGTCGACGAAGTGTGACATTGTGTGACAAGGGGCGGGGAGGGGTCTCAAAGGGTCGACGAAGTGTGCCATTGTGTGACAAGGGGCGGGGAGGGGTCTCAAAGGGTCGACGAAGTGTGACATTGTGTGACAAGGGGCGGGAAGGGGTCTCAAATTTTGTGCCATCACATTTTTTCAAAATAAAACATTAAATATTACAAAACAAGGTAGAAAATTTCAAAATATGTGACATCACACTAGGTAGGGGGAGGATCTCACAAATGTGACCAGCTGTGACAAGGACGGGGGAGGGGTAAAAAATCATCAAATTGGTGTGACGTAATTTATGGATGACGGCCCGTAAGTAATAAAATAAAAACCTAATGCCAAGCAATATTAAACCATACCGATAAGATCACAGAGTCCAGTCCTCATGAATTCGCTCCGCAAGTGAAGCCTGAACTCCAACTCTTCGGGTTCCGTGATGATCGCATTCATGAGCTGCATGCAGCCGTTCTGTAAATATAAAAACAAGAATGTCTCTCGGCCCCGCACCTAGAACTTAACAAGTCACGTGCGGATCCATACCGGACTATTCATCATCAGCCGGAAGAAGTCCACTGCTGAACATAGGCCTCCCCCCTTGAACGCCACCATGAACGGCTATTAGCGATTTGCATCCAACGGCTCCCTGCGACTCTTACAATGTCCCCGCTCCACCTAGTGAGACGCCTACCTACAGAACGTGTTCCGGTTCGTGGTCGCCACTCGAGAACCTTTCTTCCCCATCGGTTATCGGTTCGTCGAGCGATGTGGCCTGCCTAGTCCCACTTCAACTTGCAAATTCTGAGAGCTATGTCGGTGACCTTGGTCCTTCGGCGAATTTCCTCATTACGGATTCTATCACGCAAAGAAACTCCGAGCATGGCTCTCTCCATGGCTCGTTGTGTGACTCTGAGCTTGTTCAAAAGGCCCACAGTTAAAGACCACGTCTCAGTACCATAAGTCATCACTGGCAACACACACTGCTGAAAGACTTTCGTCTTGAGGCTCTGAGGAATGTTGGACGAGAAGATGTCGCGTAATTTCCCTATCGGACTATTAAGATGACAAAAATGCCTGGAATTGTAGTGAACTTCATCAGCAGCCTTTTCTCAGACAGCGTTTATTTTTTTTTCTCCTTTTTTTATAACTTACAAGTTAGCATTTGGCCACAAGTCACCTGATGTTAAGTGACGATGTAGTCGCAGATGGCGCCGGGATGAATGGGGTATGGGCTGTAATCTCCCACGCGGGCCCAGTGCGGGTTGGTAGATGTCGCATGCACGCGAATGTTGCGGTTCTTGGACATGCCGGTTTCCGAGCGATGTTTCCCTTCACCGTTTTGAGCGATGGTAGATCTACTTAGTCTATCTATCTATGTACCAACCTTCAAGCTTTCAGGCGCCTTCCCGTCCAGTCCCTCGACGATGGGCAGGAAGCGCGGCTTCCTGCTCGACTCTCCCGCCATCGTGATCGCCTCCAGAACCTTCTCGTGCCCGTTGGGAATGAGGCAGATAGCGGCTAGCACCTGGAACGTTTGACGTTTGGAGTTTAAATAAAAAAAAAATTGTTATTTGTTATGCAAGGTGCAAGTTGTACTTTGGCGCGAGTACTTGTATTGAAACCTGAGCAAGCGAAGGATTCTAGGATTGAACCGTGAGCGAAGCGAGTGGTTCAAATATAGAATCATGAGCGTAGCGAGGGTGTACGAGACGCAGAATAACTTTGCAGCCGAGCGAAACACACAACTTTCACCTCACTACAGCGAGGAAAATGCTCGATGCAAGAAAAACAGATAAAATAAGTTGTTGTTTTTTTTTTGTTGTGTTTTTTTTTTCATGCAATAGTCGTGCTGGCCAGTGCAATTATTCCAAAAAGAGGTTGGCACACTGACATGAAATAAGTATTGTTACATTTTAAGTGGGCTGGCGGTATAGAAAATTATTGACATCAACAGTTCCACCATCGAAATCGACATTTTCTCATCGATATCAACAGTTTCACATCAACATCGATACTTCCACCATCGATATCGATAACGTTCCATCGATATCGACAATTTTAACAATGTTTTCGATAGTTTCACTATTTATCTTGATATTTTTGGTCCACCATTCCCCCTATATTGACAGTTCCACCATCGATATCGACAGTTTCATCAATGTTCTCGATAGTTCTTGATATTTTCGTTCAATACCAGCTTCACCATTCCCCTTACCAGCTCGCCCCCCCCCCCCTACCTTGGCTGCCTCCAGCGCGCAGACCGGCTTCCTCCCGTCGAGGCTCCTGGCGAGCACCGGCAGCGCCTCGCGGCACTCGAACATAGTGCGGATGCCGACCGTGTTGTTGAGGATGGACGACAGGCACCGGATGCACTCGTACTGGACGCGGTCGTAGCGGGAGTCGCTACGGAGTGGATGACGGGATTAGTGGATGACATGATAACTAGGTGTGGCGTAGGTTGGTTTTAAATTCACACACAATTTTAGATGTACATATATCTCTAATAATAGTTCAGATACACGAATAAGAATTTGGAAGCAGCACAAAAGAGTTACAGAAGAGAATAGCGTAAATAATAGATTAAACAATAGCACAACGCAAATAAAATATTTAGGTAGGTAGGTTAGCAAGGCGGCGTAGTCTCGCGGCGGTGTATTAGGGCAGACTGGTCGCGCGGTGTGGCGGTATGCCGATCGCTTCTCACGCGCCGGCCTATAGTATACAACTCCCGCGGCTCCGTCTTGGATTTATTGTAATATCATTTAATTATTTTATTACAACGACGCTGCATTAGGCAGCGGTCAATGATAATAATTACTGTGAATTCATTTTCTTTCTGTTCGTTAGTTTCGCTGAAATTCTAAAACTGCTAGACCAAGGTTTGTACGAAAGAAATATTGGAAAACTAGTTGTGCCCCACGGTTTCATCCGCGTCTTCCCGTTATCCCGCAGGAACCTCTTTCCGGGATAAAAAGTAGCCTATGTTTTGGATGGATGGATGTTTGTTACTCTTTCACGCAAAAACTACTGAATGGATCTGAATGAAATTTGGAACGGAGATAGCTTAAACCCTGGATTAACACATAGACAATTTTTTATCCCGTTAAATGGATGTTACGGGATAACGGGAAGACGCGGGTGAAACCACAGCTAGTTATTTCCATACATACCGATAAAATCCACTTCCACTGACAGCATGAAAATTTTAAAAGGGCTCATTATTTGTTTAACCTAATAGTCAACGGGACAGTAATCACAATAAAATCTAAAATATAATTCAAATAATGTTTTTAATAATTAAATATTCACTCAAACTTAATTTTTGTAATGTAACTAAGATTTATTAAATCAAATTAAATCAATGAATGTATATAAATTCTAATGTTTTTAGCTGTTCCGAAACACAGATTCTAAGATATCTATGACGTCAACAGTAAGTAGGTACCCCTGAGGAAACCGGCATGCCCAAGAACTGCATGCAACATTCAAGGGCATGCGACATCTACCAACCCGCACTGGGCCCGCGTGGGAGATTACAGCCTATACTCTCTCTCTGAGAGAAGGCCAGAGTACCAGCAGTGGGAACGTGAAAGTCTGATGATTACCCCCTTCCTCCTCCCTCGTCATCAAAGCCACTCACTTGGTATAGCACAGGTTGAGCGTTGTCAGCAGGCTCTCAATGCCCTTAGTGCCGAAGTCCTGTATCCACGACAGAAATCTACCAACCCGCACTGGGCCCGCGTGGGAGATTACAGGCCATACTCTCTCTCTGAGAGAAGGCCAGAGTCCCAGCTATGGGAACGTGAAAGTCTGATGATGACCCCCTTCCTCCTCCCTCGTCATCAAAGCCACTCACTTGGTATAGCACAGGTTGAGCGTAGTCAGCAGGCTCTCAATGCCCTTAGTGCCGAAGTCCTGTATCCACGACAGAGGGTTGTTGGTGAGCGATATCCTCAGGTTCTCGAGGCAGCTGTGCAGTTTGCCCACTGACAGTTCCGGCTGGCTCAGATACGTCACGTAGTCGGAGGGCTTCTCGAATTTGGATCTGCCTTCCTGGAAATAATAATAATAATATCATTTATTGATTGAAACACGGAGATCCATTAATCACAATCAAAAGAGAAGACATAAATAAAATAAAATAGGTAACAAAATCCAATTCCAAAGTTTTCACACCACATGAGCTTGAGCTTTCGGTGAAAGAAAACATCGTGATGAGACCATAGCTTGGTGGTAGGGTACTTTCTAGTACTCGCCTGGCTAGCTACCAGCCTCAAGTTATGAATCTGTCGCCGTGCGCCTATCGGCGTGTTCCGGCAGCCTCACTTGAGAGCCAGTTCCCAGTCCAGGTGTAGTGTGGCGCCACCTTCGTTCACATCGTCTCTTTACACCAGGTGACTTTTGGTAAAACGCTGCCATTGGAGTAGTAAAAAACACTTCCTTGTTTTTTGAGAATTAGTTATTGGGGCTCTTCTTGTACTGGTAGAACTCTTTTGCCTGGGGAAGTACCCCCTAGAGACAAACTAGAAATAAGGATCAGTCATCATCATCAGCCTATAACGTTCCCACTGCTGGGACTCTGGCCTTCTCTCAGAGAGAGTACGCGCCGTAATCTACCACGCGGGCCCAGTGCGGGTTGGTAGATGTCGCATGCCCTTGAGTGTTGCGGTTCATGGACATGCCGGTTTCCTCACGATGTTTTCTATCACCGTTTTGAGCGATGGCAAATGCACTCTCTGTATGTTCGCTCTCTGAGAGAGAAGACCAGAGTCCCAGCAGTGGGAACATAATAACTTATTAAGTCATAGGTGCGGGGCCGAGAGGATTCGAACTCGATGTCGGCGCCTTGCGAGGCCCACGGGTTACCGTTCGGCCACCATCTCTCTCAAGCACCAATACAATTCTGACACTAACCTGTGCCTTATCAGTGACGAATCGGTACTGCACCAGCATCTTCTTCTGCTGATCCCTGGAGTACTTCCGAAGGGGCTCCTTCTTTGCTTCACTGAGATTCATGTCGGACTGAAAAAAAACAACAAAACTTATTGGTAAGAGCACCTATCGGTACGTTCCAGCAGCCTCACTAGCGAGCGAGATCCTTATATGCCACCTGTCCAGTCTTTCAAGCCTTAACTAACTCCGATGGCTCAGCGACCGAAGGTGGCCCTCGGACTGGGAAAGCCAAGCCTATCACCTATCGGTGTGTTCCAGCAGCCTGACTTAGAGCCAGATCCCAATACAGGCGTAGCGTGGATCAAGCCTATCAAGCCTTAACTAATATCGATGGCTAAGTGACCCAAAGTGTGACTTGGCCTCCGAAACAAGAAAGCGCCACTCCTCTCTATATATACTCACAAGCATCTCCTCGAAGAGCCTCTGCAGCTGCCCGTCGTCGAGTGCGTCTACCTTGCAGGTGCACTCGTCCTACTTACTCTCTGCTCCCTGGTACATCATCCCTGGTACTCACAAGCATCTCCTCGAAGAGTCTGCAGCTGCGCGCCGTCAAGTGCGTCTACCTTGCTGGAGCACTCGTCCTACTCTCCCTGCTCCCTGGTACACCGTCCCTGGTACTCACAAGCATCTCCTCGAAGCGCCTCTGAAGCTGCGCGTCGTCGAGCGCGTCTATCTTGCTGGTGTACTCCTCGTCGTCCTCGGCCCGGGGCTCGTGGCCGCGCGGCACGGTGTCGTAGCCGCGCTCGATCTGCCCGCCAGCCTTCTTCGGCCGCCCGAACCATGTGTCCAGCTGTGGGTGGGGGAGAAGTAATCTTTATTTTTGTACTAGCTGACCCGGCAGACTTCGTACTGCCTCAATCGAAAAATCGATCTACTTTATTGAATAGCAATAAAGTTTAAATTGACTCTACATTTTGTTTAGAAAACATTTACATGTATGGGAAAAAGGAAAGCGCTGTTTTTAGGGTTTTCCCGGTAATTTTTCTCACATTTTAAACCTTCCGTAGACCTCCACGAACATTTCAAGACCAAAATTAGCCAAATCGCTCCAGCCGTTCTCGAGTTTTAGCGATACTAACAAATGGCAATTGATTTTTTTATATTTAGATGTAATACAGTGGCAGACAAGCAGACGGCCCGCCGGTAAGCGGTCACCATCGCCTATGGAAATTTGCAATATATCAAACACTCGGGTCTACAGTTTTTTTTAGGTGTGAAAAAATAAGACTTGTCAGTGAACGCGATCAATATATGACCGTTTATGTTGCATACTTTGCAAGTTTGTACGGAACCCACGATGCGCGAGTTCAACTCCCACTTGGCCGGCTTTTTAATGATTTCTATTGCTAAATGTGACATTAGAATCTACGACCAAGCGACTGAACTATCATCGCTTCAAACTTGTAAAGTCCTTCATCCAATCCGCCACGCCGCCGCCATGACGGTTAAGCAAGCAGCTACCCTCGCCAATCAACAAGCGGGTCACCATTGTGTCATTGTGATTCTCAAAAGGACGGTCAATTGTCCAAATCATTGTGAACGCGTGACGGTCACCACTACTGCGGACTGTCCGCGTAATTGATTTACAATTACTGCATTGACTACTGTAGGTATTTGTAGAGAAAAACAATTGATACGTGGTCATTATTCTAAGGTCTCTGACAGATTGCAAAGGCACACTAAAGAGACCACTGCTGGGACTCTGCCCTCCTCTCAGAGAGAGAGTACGCGCCGTAATCTCCCACGCGGGCCCAGTGCGGGTTGGTAGATGTCGCATGCGTTTGAACGTTGAGGTTCTTGGACATGCCGGTATCCTCACGATGTTTTCCTTCACCGTTTTGAGCGATGGTCGATCCAGACATAACGTGTATTATTCTCCCAAAAATAGAATTTAAATAACTTCTGGAATGGAGATAGCTTATACCCTGGATTAAAACATAGGCTACTTTTTATCCCGGAAAAAGGTTCCTGCGGGATAACGGGAAGACGCGGGTGAAACCGCGAGGCGCAGGTAGCATATAATAAAGTCATACTAAGGCACTGCTGAGGTCAGTGTAAGTTTATTACTAACCCATTTGACTGTCAAACAGGGATGACCACTTCGACACAAACATTTAGACACTTTTTCAACGGTTTTGGTTCTGTCGTTGACTGTACCTGCCATAGAAGCGATTCTATGGCAGGTACAGTCAACGACAGAAGTCGCTGAACAATAACAATTTTTTCGATTACCTTAATCATCTCACACCTTTGACCGCCTCATCACTACCATCAAGTGTGTGTTGTATTGTGGTGAAACGCTAACAGTCATGCTCACGAAAGTGACTTTTCTTGCAGCGGCGTCGTGTGTCGGGTCGCCCTCTTCCCTCTAATATGGTCGAGGAGAGCGATGGCTGGCACATGCGTCAACTCGTGAACGGGTGCTGCTTGTGGGGTCTGGTCTGTTTTAGTTGTAATCCCGTAACTAATAATTGTTAAAATGTTTTTTTCTGCATGTTTTAATTGTATAATGTTCATGTTTCCATGTCCCAATGTGCACAACCTCTTAGTTTTAAATTAGCTCATAGTATAATTTAATTATATTTAAACGCGGAATAACCTAATTATTTTATAAGAATATAATGTGTTGACAACACATTATATTCTCGACATTATGGCCTCGAGCTTGTAGTGGAAAACTTAATCAATAAAAAAAAAAAAAAAAAACGCTAACAAGAAAGAAACGAAATAAAACCGAACATTACTGATGTAAAACCCATTTGGAAACATCGATTATGATCAGCTATTTTTGTCGCTGACTGTACCTGATTAATATTCAATACGACGACTGTACACGAAATACAATGACATCACAATCTACGATTAGAGAAGCTACACCTTCGGATTGTAGGATTTGTACGTCGAAGGAACCGTTGACTTTTTTGGTGGCAATCGAATTGTCAACGTGAAAATTTTTGTTTTTATTTCCAAAACTTGTGTTTCTTCGAGTGATGAATGTGTGATATTGGTGGATTATTTATTAACCATTATGTGTTCGTTAATGTGTACGAGTGTGGGAAATTGAAATAAAGTTGTGAAAGTGACTTTTCTAGTTGCTCCAAGAAAGTCCGTGTAAAGTTTAAGTAAAGCGCCACTACTTTACTTAAACACTATCCTCATCCCATCATCATCATCATCATCATCATTTAAACTTGATTCTACTCTCTGAGTTTGAAATATTTTATACTTGACACTGGCAAATACACTAATCGTGTGACGCCATAACAAAACAAAAATAAAAAGGAACCGTTGACATTTCGTCTTCTTGTTTCAAGTGTTGATTGAAAGTATAAATAAATATTGCGGACAATTGCACACAAATTGAGCTAGCCCCAAATTAAGCTCGAAACTTGTGTTATGGGTACTAGACAACGATATACATACTTGTACTAGCATACCCGGCGAACTCCGTTTCGCCACCAGATGGCTTCGTTCTAAGTAAGATTTTCCCGCTTTTCTGTTGAAATTTTTCCTGAATTTTCTTTGCTATAAACCTCACGGAGCCCGAGACCTTTCCAACGAATGCAAACCCGTGGAAATCGGTTCGTGCGTTCTGGAGTTATAGCGTCAGGAAGGAAAACCCGACTTATTTTTAAAACACTTTTATTAGCTTGACTTGTAACTAACTAACTAACTAACTAACTAACTAACAATGTAATCAAATCTTAGAAGTCAATTTTCACCCACTTCTAATTGTCGTATCGACTTGAAACTTTGTATGTGTATGTAATCTCGGTGACAATGCAATAATTTGGTATCATCGACCTGATCTGATGATGCAATCGGAAGGTGGGTAGGGCATCTCTTCGCTGGCTACTAGTAAACCCCTCGTGTTTGGGCTCATATGAATCGTCTTGATGAGTACAATAGATTGGTCTTGGTGACGAGGGTCTGATGATGCAACCGGAAGGTGGGTAGGGCATCTCTGCGCTGGCTACTAGTAAACCCCTCGTGTTTGGGCTCATATGAATCGTCTTGATGAGTACAATAGATTAGACTTGGTTACGAGGGTCTGATGATGCAACCGGAAGGTGGGTAGAGGATCTCTGCAGTGGCTACTAGTAAACCCCTCGTGTTTGGGCTCATATGATTCCTTTTGATGAGTCCGATAGATTGGACTTGGTAACAAAAGACTAAAAAGTAAAACTTGGTGACGAGGGTCTGATGATGCAGCCAGAAGGTGGGTAGGAGATCTCTGCAGTGGCTACTAGTAAACCCCTCGAGTTTGGGCTCATATGATTCCTTTTGATGAGTCCGATAGATTGGACTTGGTAACAAAAGACTAAAAAGTAAAACTTGGTGACGAGGGTCTGATGATGCAGCCAGAAGGTGGGTAGGAGATCTCTGCAGTGGCTACTAGTAAACCCCTCGAGTTTGGGCTCATATGATTCCTTTTGATGAGTCCGATAGATTGGACTTGGTAACAAAAGACTAAAAAGTAAAAAAATAAAAATATATAGTTTAAAAAACTAAAAAAAACACTTTAAAACGCACTCAAAAATATAAAATAATGAAATTGACTTGTATTAGTTACGATATAATGGTTAATTCAAAAAGTGTGGAGCGCTTCTTTTACTAGGTAAATAAAAGTACACACAACCAAAAAGCGCTCCATACTTTTTGAATTAACCATTATATCGTAACTAATACAAGTCAATTTCATTATTTTATATTTTTGAGTGCGTTTTAAAGTGTTTTTTTTAGTTTTTTAAACTATATATTTTTTTGTGTAAATAAATATTGCGGACAATTACACACAAATTGACCTAGCTCCAAATTAAGCTCGAAACTTGTGTTATGGGTACTAGACAACGATATACATACTTATATAGAGAAATACATAAATATATAGATAGAAATATATTACAAGACTCAGGTACAAATATTCGTGCTCATCACACATATATTTTATAGCGATGATGGCTCAGTGGTAGTGACGTCGGCTTGCGATCCGTAGGACGTGGGTTCGAATCCTACAATGAGCTTGAGCTTTCGGTGAAGGAAAACATCGTGATGAAACCATAGCTTGGTGGTAGGGTATTTTCTAGTACTCGCCTGGCTAGCTACCACCCTCTTGTTAAGAATCTGTCGCCGTGCACCTATCGGTGTGTTCCGGCAGCCTCACTTGAGAGCCAGTTCCCAGTCCAGGTGTAGCGTGGCGCCATCTTAGACCACATCGTCACTTAACATCAGGTGACTTGTGGTCAAAAGCTACCCTAAAAACAGTAAAAAAAAAAAATATATATTTGGCCTTACTGGGATTCGAACCCGGGACGGCTAGCTTCGCAAGCAGGGATACTACCACCTTAAAAAAATGTGTTTTTCTAAAATAAACGTTGCAATGTCATCTAACCACCGACCCTTTGGCCGTCACAGGTTCGATTTCTGCTACAGTACAGTCCAATTTGTGCATTATAAAAAAAGCGCAAGTAGTCGTTCCGTGCCCGCGTGTTGTGGATCCCCGATTCGCGTAGTATCTGATACCCTAGATACAGGGGGTCCTAGGGGCAGAGCTATGTATGTGATTGTATGGGCGTTTATCTAGAAGAAAATACTCACAGAAAAGGGCGATTTTTCGCGCACAAAATCACCAACAACTTTAATAGTTTCCATTATTAGACACTATTTATTTATGTTCATAACTGCACATTACAGTATTGTTCACAAAAAACGTTCACAATCAAACAAACACTATACTTTTGTAACTTTCTTTGCTGACATACAAAAAAAAAAGTGCAAGATCCAAAACAACTATTCCGAAATACCTTTTTGTAGCTTTGAAAGAAACTTACTATAATAGCTTAAATATGTATTTGTAGCAAGTTTAAAAATAAAATCGCACTCATGCTACAAAAACTTGTTAAAAAAATTAAGAGCTAATTTTCCAAAAATTTAATTTAAAAAATAACATTTTTTTTTATAGCTTTTTTTGCTTCTTGACCTAGTGCACAAAAACAATTTTAATTAAAAAAATAATAATAAAAAAATTTAAATAGTTAAAGAGAGAACTTCAAAACACATTTCGGATAGCACTCAACCGTAAAAGGCCAGCAGTTGCACAAAAACAAAACCAACGTTTTCTACCAATCAAACTGGACGAGCGAAAAAGGCTACTTTTGACTCGTAACTACAGCATCAGCGAACGTTCAAAGCAAGACTGATATAAATAGATCATTAAGTACGCGCGCGTTTACAGAACTGACTAAAATACATTTAAGCGTCAAAACTAGACAATCGACATAAATACTATTTATTTATAAATACGATGGTGGCGTGCGACTTACAAGACGCTGACACCGAGTTCGAATCCTCTCGGCCCCGCACCTATGACTTAATAAGTTATGTGCGGATTTGCCATCGCTCAAAACGGTGAAGGAAAACATCGTGAGGAAACCGGCATGCCCATGAACCGCAGCATTCAAGGGCATGCGACATCTACCAACCCGCACCGGGCCAGCGTGGTAGATTACAGCCCATACTCTCTCTCTGAGAGAAGACCGGAGTCCCAGCGTGAAAGGCTGATTGATGATTTATAAATACATTCTGATTTACCAGCTTTTCTACACGGCACTTTCCTGATTTAATGGTGAATTTAATGGTGAATCCGGCGGAAACTACTAGTTTATAATAATACCGAAGTAGGGATGACATGCTAAAATTATCATCATCTCTAAAAACAAACACTAAAGTGGCATATCATAACTAAAAATATCTCTGCGCAGTGCCAACGAACGAGAGATCGCCCCAAAAAATGACCTGCCGCCGGGCGTTTCTTGCCTGTTCTTTTGACGGCGTAAAGAGGTTGGTGCAATAGTTTTAAGTTTGACGTTTTAAAGTCCTACTAACTAACTAACTCCGATGGCTCAGCGACCCAAAGCGTGCCTTGGCCTCCGAAACGAGAGAGCGCCGCTCTTCTATAAGTCATACTAAAGCAATATTTTATGATTTTGGTTTGATTTCACTCATCAAAGGCTAGACCTATAAGAGCATAGACTCACCACCACTATCAGCACCACCACTGTCCCTTTACTCCCTGCGCACTCTCCCCCTTCTGGGGCTGTCTGACGGCACGAACGACCTTCGTCGTCGGGCAGTTCCATCAGCTCGCGTTCCGAGCGTACAGCGTGCCACTGATGCGCGAACCGATTTAAATGAAATTTGGTACGGAGATGGTCGAGAGCCGGAGAAAAGACATAGGCTACTTCTTATCACGATAAACTGTAGCCCACGCGGGTGAAACCGCGGGGAACGACTACTAAGTTATATGTGAATTTGCCATCGCTTGAAATGGTGAAGGAAAACATCGTGAGGAAACCGGCATGCAAAGAACTGCAACATTTTCAAGGGTATGCGACATCTACCAACCCGCACTGGGCCAGCGTGGTAGATTATAGCCCACACTCTCTCTCTGAGAGAAAGCCAGAGTCCCAGCAGTGGGAACGTGGAAGGCTGATAATGAAGCTTTCCTAATAAGATTTATTTTGGTTGGTTGTGCACATTGGGATATGGAAACATGAATAATAACGAACTCGGTTACTTGTTACCGTTAGGCCACCATCGCTATATTAAGACCCCACGAGTCACTATATCCCAATAATAGGTCAAGTTCACACATAACCCTGACTTCGAAGGTAAAGGTCGACGCAGAATAAGTACGACGTCAGCGCCTGCAGAGGTAGCGTTTCGGACTCGGTAATAAACAACATATGAGATCACTGAGAGTTGTAGCAGTAACTCAAATTTACACAGAAACATTCTCAAGTTCTCAAGGTAAGCGAGCGATGATGACCTGAAACTGAAACGCGTGCGCTTTACAAGGCGCCGCTACCGAGTTCGAATCCTCTCAATCCCGCACCTATGACTTAACAAGTTACGTGCGGATCTACCATCGCTCAACAACGGTGAAGGAAAACATCGTGAGGAAACCGGCATGTCCAAGATCCGCAACATTCGAGGGCATGCGTCATCTACCAACGCGCACTGGGCCCGCGTGCTAGATAACGTCTCATACTTTCTCTGAGAGAAGGCCAGAGTCCCAGCAGTGGGAACGTAATCAGAATATTCTCAGGAGAAGATTCTTTTGAGAGAAAAAATTTAAAACATTGCCAGTAATAGTAAAATGTTAAGAATTTTTTTTATGTAATAGATTGGCAAACAAGCAGACGGCCCGCCTGATGGAAAGCGGTCACCGTCGCCTATGGACATTTGCAACACCAGGGGAGTTGCCGATGCGTTGCCGACCTTTAAGAACTCTTTTCACACCCATCTTGAAGGATTGCAATCTGTAGACTTGTGGTGGGAGCTCATTCCACATTTTGCAGTGTGTGGATGAGCTTTGTTCAACACGAACCCACAAATTCGACAGATATGGTCCCTCAAGACCATTAAGCCATTAAGAATCGGAAAAAACGGAAAGTGCTTTTTTCGACAGACTTTTTGTAGGTTATGTTTAATTGCGATGAACTTAAGTCCACGCGGGGAACAGCTAGTAGTAATTTATATTTTAAAAAATTACTATAACTTGCTGTGTATTCAAATAAAAAAGAAATGAAATAAATTCGTGCGCAGTGTGTTTATCAATCGAGTTGACTTACTGCTGCATAGATATACTGTAATTATGACAGTTGGCAGTGATCCAGATAGAAGGTGGTAAGATCATTACATCTGTTAATAGCATAATATTGCTTGTTTGTTTGCCTGACGTGTAAGTACGTATTTCGTAGAAAATAATCCTACGACAAAGAGGTCGCCCGACGAATCCAACTCGGATGGGCAGAGTTCGGGAAATTACGAGACATCTTCTCGTCCAACATTCCTCAGAGGCTCCAGACAAAAGTCTTTCAGCAGTGTGTGTTGCCAGTGATGACTTATGGTACTGAGACGTGGTCTTTGACTGTTGGCCTTTTGAATAAGCTCAGAGTCACACAACGAGCCATGGAGAGAGCCATGCTCGGAGTTTCTTTGCGTGATAAAATCCGAAATGAGGAAATTCGCCGAAGAACCAAGGTTACCGACATAGCTTTCAGAATTTGCAAGTTGAAGTGGCAATGGGACTGGACAGGCCACATCGCTCGACGAACCGATAACCGATGGGGAAGAAAGGTTCTCGAGTGGCGACCACGAACCGGAACACGTTCTGTAGGTAGGTGTCCCACTAGGGGGAGCGGGGACATTGTAAGAGTCGCAGGGAGCCGATGGATGCATATATGGCTAATAGCCGCTCATGGTGGCGTTCAAGGGGGGAGGCCTATGTTCAGCAGTGGACTTCTTCCGGCTGATGATGATGATGATTAACCCTACGGTAATATGACGGCTAATGAACGTGATCTAGCCTAGGTAATTAAATAATAATCACTCTAAAAAATGATTAACAAAATCTAGGTAGACCGCAAACATCATTAAGAATTCAATTTTTCTTTATCAATTTAGTTAAAGAATTTAGTGGTAATTTGGCATTTCTAATGTCTAAGAAAGAACTACAATCACCTGGACTGTGAACTGGCTCTCAAGTGAGGCTGCCGGAACATACCGATAGGTAGCAGGCGAGCACTAGAGCATGCCCTACCACCAAGCTATGGTTTCATCACGATGTTTTCCATCACCGAAAGCTCAAGCTCATTGTAGGATTCGAAACCACGTCCTACAGATCAAAAGTCGCCGTCACTACCACTGGACATAAAACACTCGCCTCGTATAAACTTCATCATTATCAGCGCGTTGATTTATTGGTTTACCCGAGCGAAGCCGGGGCAGCTTGCTAGTTCTCTTTAAAAGATAGAGTCTATAACAGGGGTGGCTAACTTGGTTTTACCCAAGATCTACTATTTACTGAAGAAACCCCATACGATCTATCAACTAACAGACTTCATTTCATTTTATTTTATTAGGAAGACTAACGACGTACAATAATTGAAATAACACATAAGTGGTAACAAAAAAAGTCATTTATAAGTCTCCACTGGTAGCAGTTAAGTGGACAATAATACTTGCTAACGAATACTTAAAAAATATATATAATATAAAAAAATATTACAAACAAATAACAAACGGTTCCAACGGAAGACCAGCGCTTGTTTTCTAACCAGCATTTTGCTGAGTTGGGGCCGATTTGCGACACTGACATTTTTGTGTACTGTCATTGAGTTCTTTTGCTGTATATTGTTTCTTTTTTTTCCTATAATTTGTACCAAGAGTGTTGTTGTTGCAAATAAACATATATTCTTTCTTTCTTTCTTTCAAATTATGGATCAATACCTCAACTGGTACTGCACAAACTTGAATTAGGCTAAAATTAAAAATTATATACTTCATGAACTTTGTTCAGTGTATACGAGTACAATTATGTAGTATTTTATTGTGAACATCTTTTGTTAGATTATAAAAATCAGGTTGTTCTGTCTGTTCTACGTATTTTTTACATTTTGTATGTAAATAATTATGACCACTAGCTATAATATACTCATGTTTTTTGCCTCGCCACGATCGACTGAACTAATAGCCAAGATCGACTACACGGAGAAAAAAGACCTTCCGAAATACCGTTTTCCTTCCGATTCAAAAGGGAAGGAATTGTGATTCAGAAGGAAAACTAATACAAAATAAGGAAGGAAACAGTCTTGGAAGGTAAAGACTCAGAAGGAAAGTCAGATCTTTTTTCTCAGTGTAGTCGATCGCGATCGACCGGTTGGCCACCCCAGGGCCCGTAGCCAAGATGCATTCTGCAATCGTTGACGCTAATAGAAAACAAGAAAAAAGTATTGGTGTGACATATTTCAACGCTAAGTCACGTGGTCAGAAATATGTCAAACCAGTACTTTTTTCTTGTTTTCTATTAGCGTCAACGATTGCAGAATGCATCTTGGCTAGAGGCGCTGGCCTATACAGTATTATCATTATTCACTTACCATTATAAGCGCTGTATTTTTAAGCTTCTTTACAATCGAATATAATATATTCTTTACATTTACACCATTAAACGTTGCGCCGTGATCTCTAACAACTTTCCCAACAGTCCGGTTGACTTATAGATTCCTACAGGAACTCGTTTAGATTCGAAAACCTTTATAAATCCACAAAAGTTTCACGTAGATATTATTTAATTACTCTGAACAATTTGTCTGAGATAATTAGTTATTATATTTTTAAAAACACAGTTAACTTTTTTAAATGTCTTTTTAACGGACAAGTTTTGAAGGTACCCTAAATGTACATATTTATGTATCTATCAAGAGTCCAAGTTAGGTCATAAATATGATAGTTTTAGATACAATATTTAAGACTTAGGAAAATCGCAAAGCGTTTTTTTTTAAATGTTTTTTAGCATACGTTTAAAATCACATCGATAAACACTTTACAACATATTTCTTTTTTTAATTGTTTTTTTTAGTTAGATTCATACTGGTCTACACAAAATTTTAAGTTTCACAAAAAAATAAAATCGTTTTTTTTCAACCTTTTATACAAAAATCAAATCGATAAACAATATTTTATAAGCTTCAACTTAAAGTCCGATCACTACGACTCCCACGCGGTAAATAAATCTATTAATAACAATGAGATGAGGATGACTAAACAGCTGTGACATCATTTCATTTTTTTTTACATATTTCTTTTACATATTGTGTTGATGACTGATGAAGTGTTAGAGGTCATCCTTTACTAATCTATAAACATGAAAATAGATGTGTGTATGTTCGCCAATGGAATCCAAAATGGCTGGACCGATTTTGATGAAATTGTCAGACAATTTCAGGATCCTGTATAGTTTGGTTGCGATTGAATCAATATATTATTTTATTTGTTTTGTAGCTATTTTTGATCTGCTAGAAGTTATCTGGCTATAGATAAAATTATTGCTAACCGGGCGAACCCGGGGCGAGTCGCTAGTAATATTTGAGGAACTAAAAGGATAAACAGATATTATAGAATTTTGTTACATAATAAAAAAAAATGAAGGTAATGAAGAAGCCACTATGGCACGGTTGAGCCTACCTACTTTACTTAATGTCTTAAGTTCGAATCCCGAACGTAAACAAATAAAAATTGTGTAAAAACCTGAAATGCTTTTACGGAAACTGTAGTCTTCTAACGCCCGGAATTAATAATCGAACCTGATCCGTTATCCGCGGTTTTGGATTTTAGTACAGTCAACGACAAAAGTCACTCGACAATAACACAATTTCCTATGACCGGCATCATCTTAAACACCAACCTTTGATCACATCATCACTTAAAATCAGTAGCCCTAGTACAGGTTTTGATAGTTTACAAAAACTATAAAACTTTTCGTTTCCATCCATACATATTTTTTTCACCGAATCTTACCGAGACTGGGAGGAACTGAAATCGTTAATACGGGTTATTTTAAATCGTTATAATCATATTCCAATAATGTTATTGAGTTACTTTTTGAATTTAAGCAGATCGAGTTGCCACTTTGACAAGTCGGCGGTGGAAACGTCGACGTTTACGAAAACTTTTATCGTTTTCAAAACTTGTAGCAGGGTACAGATGTGTTATTTTGTGGTCAGAGCGTTACCTTGTAAAATGTAAAAAAAAACCACGCCATACTGATCTATAACACATTTAGGAAACCTGTATGATCAGCTACTTTTGTTGCTGACTGTACTAGGGCTTGACATAATTGTTACTACTAAAACGTCATATTATGACATGACAGATCGATCAAAACCGCGGATAACGGATCAGGATCGATTATTAATGTCGGGCGTAAATATCCCAATTTCTCAAGTAACTTGTAAACATTCTGTAACCTTGAGCCATCAATGGATTCACGAGCGTAACCAGGGTGGGGCCAGATGGGGGCAATATCTATACTAATATTATAAAGAGTAAAGATTTGATTGTTCGTTTGTTTGTTTGCATCGAATAGGCTCCGAAACTACTAAACCCGTTTGAAAAATTCCTTCACTTTTGGAAAGCTACACTATCTGTGACGGACATAGGCTATATTATATTTTCAAAAAAATTAGAGATCCGTAAGAAAATTGCTGTTCTGTAACACAAGGTGTGAAATCGAAAACTATTTTTCCTGCTGAATGACGAGTAATAAGAGACAGGTTCGTGACCCCACCTGAAGCAAATCCTGACTACGTCCATGCATGGATTACATCATACACATCGCTCACTGCATCACTACCGGCAGAATGGTATGCGCATATCTTTCAGTATATATATATAGCGAAGGAAACAATGGATATTAATTTTACCTCAACACGGAACGAATAATTCTTTGTTTTAGTTCTTACAGTGGTGGCGCCACGCTACACCTGGACTGGGAACTGGCTCTCAAGTGAGGCTGCCGGAACACACCGATAGGTGCACGGCGACAGATTGTTAACTCGAGGCTGGTAGCTAGCAGGCGAGCACTAGAGAAGGCGCTATGCTTTCAATTTCAATTTATTTATTTATTCAATAGGATACATTGTGATCACTTTAAAACGTCAAACTTAAAACTAGCTACACCTGTTCCAACCTCCTTACGCCGGCAAAAGAACAGGCAAGAAACGCCCGGCAGGTAATTTTTTTGGCGCGATCACATTGACAATTTTATTCTTATTACTAATTGATTGAATTGGAGCAAGTTCACTAAAATCCCAAGCTTTTTTTTTGTCATCTAATGGTCCGATATTTTTTAATTAGCTTTACTAATAAGATTTCTCTTTTCGCTTTAGATCCTGAGAACAACATAGGCTTCTTTTTTTAATGCACGTATAATGCTTTCGGTGAAGGAAAACATCGTGATGAAACCATAGCTTGGTGGTAGGGCATGCTCTAGTGCTCGCCTGCTAGCTACCAGCCTCGAGTTAACAATCTGTCGCCGTGCACCTATCGGTGTGTTCCGGCAGCCTCACTTGAGAGCCAGTTCCCAGTGCAGGTGTAGCGTGACGCCACCTTCGACCACATCGACACTTAACATCAGGTGACTTGTGGTCAAAGGCAACCCTGTAAGTAGAAAAAAAAAATTGTTCCGACGACATTGTAAAAGTCGCGGGGAGCCGATGGATGCAAATGGCTAATAGCCGTTCATGTTGGCGTTGGGGAGGCCTATGTTCAGCAGTGGACTTCTTCCGGCTGATGATGATGATGATCATGATATTTGTTCCGTAGCGGGCATCGAACCCGCTTCGCAGTCAGCTGTTCGCATACTGCGCCACATAGGTCGTAAAAGATATTTCTTAGTTACGTCTCAAGTTAAAAGAAAAAAACTTTAAAGGTATGCCGCTTATCAGTGGAACGGTCAATAAAAACAATGAGAATTTTTGGTGCGGTCATAGTGCGAGCGATAAAATAAAAGAAGCTATGTGTGAGAGAGAGCGAGAAAGACTTCATTTGGGAAAACTACACAAACACAAACAAGAGATAGAAACGCACAAAAAACAGTAACATTTTTTTTATGTAATAGATTATGGGGGAGACCTTTGCCCAGCAGTGGGACAGTATAGGTTAAAAAAAATAAAAATAGATTAGTAATAGACAATAGACAATATTTTTTTTAAATAATGTTACGTGTTGTGTTGTTGTGTGTGTTGTTATGTTGTGTGTGTGTTGTGTTGTTATGTTATGTTGTTAATGTTGTGTTGTTGTGTGTTGTTGTTTGTGTTGTTAATGTTATGTTATGTTATTTGTTTACTTACACAAACAGAACAGTAACAAACAAACAAGCAGGAGGCCCGCCTGATGGAAAGCATAAACCATTACTAATACACATACATCTAAATATATATAACTCAAAGGTGACTGACTGACATAGTGATCTATCAACACACAGCCCAAACCACTGGACTGATCGGGCTGAAATTTGGCATGCAGGTAGATGTTATGACGTAGGCATCCGCTAAGAAAAGTTTTGATTAATTCTACCCCCAAGGGGTTAAAATAGGGGATTAAAGTTTGTATGAAACTTTGTCAATTTTAAACCGATCGGGCTGAGACTTTGCATGCATAAAGCTGTAGCCCACGCGGGTGAAACCGCGGGGAACAGCTAGTTATACATAAACCATTAATATTATGTGGTGGTGCGAACACTGCTGCTGTGTATGTGCGATCTTGGTTACAGATATTAATGTGCTAAGAGAGGTTTCTAGCTCCGATACAGTCTGAGGGACTGTGACGAAGAATAATTTTTATTAACAAAAAAAACCCGTTTCTCTGGGATGCCATCATCAGATTTCCTTATCACGGTACCACCCTTGGGATATCTCCTTTCCAACAAAAAAAAAGAATCATCAAAATCGGTTCATAAACGACGAGGTTACCCGCGTACATTAAAAAAAATACACATACGGTCGAATTGAGAAACCTCCTTTTTTAGAGTCAGTTAAAACACCGAAAAATTGAAGGACTGGTGGCCACACCAAATATGAAGAATGTCCGAATACGAAAAATGTTCAATTTCGCAAAAAGGTACAAAACGCAAAACGTCTAATTTCTCTGCGTTTCACGCTGTCCGCTGATAGTGGGGCCGCGCCTCAACTCGTGACCGGTATAAGGTCAGACACATAACGGAGCCAATGCTATTGGGATCAGTAGAGCTGGAGATTTATTGGTCCTTACGAGGCGTAACGAGTGACATTACTAAAGATAACCAGTTTAATAGTGCATTTTAAACCTTTACAATGTCACTTTTGACTGCAATGGGGAGCCACACAGCCGGAAGAAGTCCACTGCTGAACATAGGTCCCTTAGAACGCCATCACGAACGGATATTAGCCATTTGCATCTATCGGCTCCCTGCGACTCTTACAATGTCGTCGATCCACCTTGTGGGCGGCCTACCGTTAATATTCATGTTCCCATATCCCAATGTGTACAGCCAAACAAAAGAAATCTTATTAGTAAAGCTAGTTAAAAAATATCGTACTATTAGATGCCAAAAAAAAAAGCTTGGGATTTAAGTGAACTTGCTCCAATTCAATCAATTAGTAATAAGAATAAAATTGTCAATGTGATCGCGCCAAAAAAATTACCTGCCGGGCGTTTCTTGCCTGTTCTTTTGCCGGCGTAAGGAGGTTGGAACAGGCGTAGCTAGTTTTAAGTTGACGTTTTAAAGTGATCACAATGTATCCTATTGAATAAACATTATTGAATTTTGAATTTTTTTGAATTTTTAAGTGATCACCATGTATCCTATTAAATAAAAATGTTTTGAATTTTGAATTTTTGAATTTTTACCTACAGAACGTGTTCCGGTTCGTGGTCGCCACTCGAGAACCTTTTTTCCCCATCGGTTATCGGCTCGTCGAGCGATGTGGCCTGCAAATTGCCGCTTCAACTTGCAATTTCTGAGAGCTATGTCGGTGATTCTGGTTCTTCTGCAAGTTTCGTCGTTTCGGATTTTGTCACGCAAATTAGTAGCACGGCGCTACTTGTGAAGGAAACTCATCCCACAATGCTTCAAAGGTCTAAAATTCAAAATTCAAATCAATTTTATTCAATAGGATACATTGTGATCACTTTAAAACGTCAAACTTAAAACTAGCTACGCCTGTTCCAACCTCCTTACGCCGGCAAAAGAACAGGCAAGAAACGCCCGGCAGGTAATTTTTTTGCGCGATCACGTCGACAATTTTATTCTTACTATTACTAATTGATTGAATTGGAGCAAGTTCACTAAAATCCTAAGCTTTTTTTTGTCATCCACGCAATGCTTCAAAGGTCTCGACGTCCTCCGATAGACTGCTATCCAACTTTTTTTCTTTTTTTTTTACTATTTACAGGGTAGCGTTTGACAACAAATCACCTGATGTTAAGTGACGATGTGGTCGAAGATGGCGCCACGCTACACCTGTACTGGGAACTGGCTCTCAAGTGAGGCTGCCGGAACACATCGATAGGTGCTTGGCGACAGATTCTTAACAAGAGGGTGGTAGCTAGCCAGGCGAGTACTAGAAAATACCCTACCACCAAGCTATGGTTTCATCACGATGTTTTCCTTCACCGAAAGCTCAAGCTCATTGTAGGATTCGAACCCACGTCCTACGGATCGCAAGCCGACGTCACTACCACTGAGCCATCATCGCTATAATTATGAGTGTGGTAACACTGCAAACGCTATCATTGTACATCTGGCACTTAAAGCCAAGGTGACCAGTCATATCTAGGTCTACAGCATTCCTACGACATTAATTATATCCAGGTTAACTACCTTTGTTCCTTTTTAGGCTCGTTTTATGATAACTTGTGACACCTGACGCTTGCATTTGATTTATTACTCTGCAACATCATGGTTGCCATCATCATCATCATCAGCCGGGAGAAGTCCACTGCTGAACATAGATTGGCTTACACCTGTAGGGCAGTAGATTTTTTTTCTATTTTACCACTGTTTTCCATTCTATTAATGTTTCTATTCTATTCTGTTGTCTTTTAATCTAATTTTATTTGATTGTGACATTGATTTGATAATTATTTGACCTACAAATTTATTACTAGCTGCACCCTGCGGTTTCACCCGCGTGGACTACCCTCTGTCGCGATAAAAAGTATTCGATGTCCTTCTCCAGGGCTTGAACTATCCCTGTACCAAATTCCATATAAATCGGTTCAGTAGTTGAGGCGTGAAAACTAACAGACAGACAGACAGAGTTACTTTCGCATTTATATATAAGTAGGGGTAATTACTGTAAGTGGTAAATCCGTATTGATTATTAAATAAAAAACAAATCGTTAAAATATAAGGTTCGTTTAAGGTTTCATTTGTTCACGAGATTTACGGAACCCTAAAAATGATGTCATGTTACTACATAATATAAAACCTCGTGCTATATGACGACCACTTTCTAAAATCGAGTTTTCCTCTCCAATTTGCATACCCGAACTGTACCTATTAATTATTTACTTCTGGTTATTAATTTTCCATCGCTATCGCTTCCGATCGACCCTCTTATTGTAATCTAGTTGCGCATCCTGCTATCCCGCAGGACCCTTTTATCGGGATAAAAAGTAGCCTATGTGTTAATCCAGAATATAAGCTATCTCCATTGCAAATTTCATTCAGATCCGTTCAGTAGTTTTTGCGTGAAAGAGTAACAACAAACATCCATCCATCCATACTCACAAACTTTCACGTTTATAATATTAGTAGGATAGGAAGATCACTCTATCGAATCGTAATCAACACGACTGTACATCGTACATTTTGGGATTGGTGGTAGATTATTTTCTATTGCTCGACTGACTAGCTGCCACCTGCCATCGTAAAATTAAGAATCTTTCGTTAGAGTCACAAATAAATCTGTTGCAGACACGAAAAACGGTTTAAAACTTTTACAAAAACGCTTGATAAAAATGTATAAAAAAACGCTTTTAAACTTTAAAGGGAAACGCAACAAAACAAAACGCTTTTTGTACGTAACTGGACACAAAAACACGTATCACACAACAACGACAACTGTAAAACGCTTTCAAACATGAACTTACCCCCTTCTTTCTCCACGTTTCCTTCCTTTTCAACCTCGGAAGGCTGTTGTACTTTTTGTCTGCCATTTTCTGATACACTATCAATTGAACTGATTCTATTACACTCGAACCGATCCACTGGCTGATTCAATTTCACTTGAACCTACTCAGGGACTGATCCAGTTTCACTTGAAGCTACTCACTGACTGATCCAATTACACTTGAACCTACGCACTGACTGATCCAGTTCCACTTTAACCAATACACCGACTGATCCAGTTACACTTGAACCAATCCAGTGACTGATTCAGTTTCCTTTGAGGCCATTCACTTGATCCAGTTTTAGTTAGGGCCATTTAATGACTCCCGATTCACTGATCCATTTCTTTACACTTGCACTGACTTTATCAGTTAAGCTAGTCATTTTCGGTACTGTTTTACAATCATGTTAAGGTTATTGAAGATTGTTCAGTTATAACAAGAGTATTCTATCTTTTGTATGCAGTCTTAGTTTTATGCTGAACCGGGACCTATTTTTGACGTTGTTCAACCTCCATTTACACAATGAATAAAATAATCAACAAAATACAAAAAAAATGTGAGTGAACAATCCTATGACACACTTTAATATAATTTTATCGGTTCTTATCTGATAGTCGGAGACAAAAATCGATTTGTTATGAATCGAAAACGAACTCAACTTATTTTTAGTTTAATGTATCTTTTTGTTGTTTTTAAAACATACTATGCGAGTCATCATCATCATCAGCGTGTGTCAGTCCACCGCTGGACACAGGCCTCTCCCAAGGTACGCCACCGAGCCCGGCCCTCGGCTCCTCATCCCCAACTCCCGGCAGCCAGGGTCGTAGGGCGTCCTACACTACGTCTGTAAGTCGTCGCTCCACCTAGTCGCAGGGCGTCCTACACTACGTCTGCAAGTCGTCGCTCCATCTATTCGCAGGGCGTCCTACACTACGTCTGCAAGTCGTCGCTCCATCTATTCGCAGGGCGTCCTACACTACGTCTGCAAGTCGTCGCTCCACCTAGTCGCAGGGCGTCCTACACTACGTCTGCAAGTCGTCGCTCCATCTATTCGCAGGGCGTCCTACACTACGTCTGCAAGTCGTCGCTCACCTAGTCGCAGGGCGTCCTACACTACGTCTGCAAGTCGTCGCTCCACCTAGTCACAGGGCGTCCTACACTACGTCTGCAAGTCGTCGCTCACCTAGTCGCAGGGCGTCCTACACTACGTCTGCAAGTCGTCGCTCCACCTAGTCGCAGAGCGTCCTACACTGCGTCTGCAGGTCTACGTCGTTAGTAGTAAAGTATCCTATGTCCTTACCCAGGATTCAAACTAACTCCAAACGCATGTTTTAGCATAGCTTGGTGGTAGAGCAATTTCAAGAGCTCGCCTGGCTAGCTACTACCGCGGTGCACCTGTGTTCCGGCAGCCTCACTTGAGAGCCAGTTCCCAGTCCAGGCGTAGCGCGCCGCCACCTTCAATCACTTAACGTCGGTTGATTTGTAGTCGAAACTACCGCTCGCACTTTTATTCTGCCAACGCTGCTGGTACTAATTTCAGCATTGCCTATTAAGTTCCCATTGCTGGGAATCTGGCCTTCTCTCAGAGAGAGAGTACGCGCCGTAATCTAGCACGCGAGCCCAGTGCGGGTTGGTAGAAGTCGCATGCCCTCGAATGTGGCGGTTCTTGGACATGCTGGCTTCCTCACGATGTTTTCCTTCACATATTGCCATATTTACAAACAATTTCTCCGATTGCGTAACTTACAACGTTTAGACGTTGTTTTGTCAACATTTGCTGATGGCTGGGTTTACTATGGATTATTATCTACGTTAAAAAAAATATGACATCATTATGACGGCATCTCTAATGAGGAAGTATTTAAAATGTTGGTAGGTAATTCGAATTAAGCTAAGAATTAGTTTTCTAGTGCTCGTCACCCTATTACGTTCCCACGGCTGGGACTAGCGTTGCCTATCGATAGTCTATCGATAGCTAACTAATCGAAACACTATCGATACTCGAACGAGGCAATCCTAAATAATGTACTTTTGCAAGCCGGCCTCAACTCAGCGTTGTGCTGGTCGTTTGATCAGCGCTGGTCTTCCGTTGAAGCCGCTTTATTCCAAACTTTTCAAATATTAATGTAAGAAATATATTAATTATGCCCCAGATAGCGAGTTTACTATTCAAATGACATAGGAAAATTAGAAAGTTGACTCTGTTCAGCGACTTTTGTTCCTGACCGTACATACATGCGTCAAACGCACAGACTTTTCTAAACAGCTGTTCAACCAAGACTTTGAACAGAATTGTTTGATCTATGAACTAAACTCAAACATATGTATTTAGCAGCGTCAAACTTAAAACTAGCTACGCCTGTTCCAGCCTTCTTACGCCAGCCAAAGAAAAGGCAAGAAGTCTCTTTTTTAAAACACTTTTTCCTTACTTTTTTGGATGCGGACCTACGCGAGTTCCACACTCTGAACTGGGCTGAAATCGCTCAGGACGGAGAGGAGTGGCGCTCTCTCGTTTCGGAGTCCAAGACACACACTTTGGGTCGCTGAGCAATCGGAGTTAGTTCTTACAGGGTAGCACTTGACCACTAGTCATCATCATCATCATAATCAGCCCACTGCTGGACATAGGCCTCTCCCAAAGCACGCCAATGAGCCCAATCTTCGGCTCCAACTGCTGCCAGCCATTTTGCGTATATCATCGCTCCACCTAGTAGGAGGGCGTCCTACACTACGTTTGCCGAGCCGCGGTCTCCACTCGAGAACACGTTTGCTCCAACGATTATCGGTTCTTCGGCTAATATGTCCAGCCCATTGCCACTCCAGCTTGCTGATCCTATAGGCTATGTCGGTTACCTTGGTTCTCTGTCGGATCACTTCATTTCTGATACGATTGTTGAGAGAAACTCCGAGCATAGCCCTTTCCATAGCCCGCTGAGCGACTTTAAATTTATGGACTGTGAGTGTCCACGTCTCTGCTCTGTATGTCATGAGTATGACAGGTAGGACGCACTGGTTGAAAACTTTCGTTTTCAGGCTTTGCGATATAGGCGACGAGAAAACTCGACGAAGCTTCCCAAATGGCCACGAGTCACCTGATGTTAAGTGACGATGCCATCAAAGATGGCGCCACACTACACCTGGACTGGGTAACTGTGTTTGTTAACTTTTCAGGACTAAACCGCTGAACCTATCTTGATAAAATTTGGTATGGAGACAGTTTGAACCCTGGGGAAGGACACGGGATACTCTTTATCGCGATAAACTAGGTGAAACCGCGGGGAACAGCTAGTTTAGATATAATGTAAACTCAGCCCTTATCAACGGTATGTAATCAGTAAATAAAAAAAACATAGCGACCTTGCCTCAATGGCGGCCATTATCACGACATGCTTGTTTAAATACCACCCCGCGGATACCACGAACCCAACTTAGCAGTGCTAAAACACAACTGTTGGTCTTAACGGGCCTCGAATGATTTATGTCCAAGGCTAGATAGTAAATTTTACAGATTTTTACAGATTTTTTTCAGATAGGCGTGGTTGAGATAGAGTTGTATTCACAGATTTGCTGTGGTTGTATTGTTACACTTACAAAACGCTACAAGGACTTTCTACCCGACTGTGGTTCGGTACAGTGTCTTTTTTCGTGGGTATGTTTATTTTTTACATCTTACAGGATAGCGTTTGAGCACAAGTCACCTGATGTCAAGTGACGATGTGATCGAAGGTGGCGCCACGCTACACCTGGACTGGGAACTGGCTCTCAAGTGAGGCTGCCGGAACACACCGATAGGTGCACGGCGATAGATTCTTTAACTCACGGTGGATAAAAAATGCCCTACCTTTTGAAAAATCTATAACCTATCGGTGTGTTCCGGCAGCCTCACTTGAGAGCCAGTTCCCAGTCCAGGTTTAGCGTGGTGCCACCTTCGACCACATCGTCACTTAACATCAGGTGAGTTGTAGTCAAAAGCAACCCTGTAAGTGGTGTAAAAAATTAACGAAAATACTAGAATGAGACGGAATATGATTGCTCATAATATTTACATGCTGATATGATAATGAATTATATTGTGTTTGATTACTCAATACCTATCACAATGATCTTGTGATGCAAATGCACTTTTTAACACATTCCCGGTCTATCACCATCATCACTCAAAATTACACCTATTCACAAGTGAAAACTGCATATTTTCCAAAAACACACACAAGCGCACAATTTCCTCTAGAGAAGAAAAAACTTCCAATAACATTATCCTATAAAAAAAAACACGAAAAATTTCGTTAAAAACGCAACGCACCGATTTTTCTATAACAATTTATGAAAGAATACCGCGAATTTCTTCAACCGAATCACGGGATTTGTTTCAAAGAAATGGAAGACTACTTTACGATGACCGACACGTCCGTCTAGCTCAAGGACTACGTGAAAACTGAGTGAAAAATCGTAGAGATAACAATGTTATCGTTGTAAGTACATACATCACGTAACTGGTAGGGACAGCAAAAAAAGTACAAGACTATATGAAATCGATCAACTGTATAAGAAGAGGAAAGATGTTTGGCCACTTGGTACGCCATGACGAATACATGAAAACCATATTAGAAGAAAAAGTAGAAGGGAAGAAAGGGAGAGGTAGACCGAGAAGAACATACATAGACCAAGTTCAAGAAACAATAGGGATGTTAACACTAATTACAAAATAATGTTTAATCTTACTTTTATGTTAGTTTGTATTATTAGGATATCGAAAAACATATTTTTGTATTTAAATATAACTTAATAATTTAAATAAAAATGATTTTAAATGCTATATTTATAATCTTTTGTCACGTGACTGCAAACACCAAAAAGAGCTTCTTACGTCACTAGCCACTCAGGCGATTTGTGCTTCGATGGTTGCCCGCGCGTCGGTAGCCGCGGGTCGGCGTCGGGGGTCGGCGCGGTGGTATGGTTACGAATCGCGACCATCGTGTTTTTCGGCCAGTGACGTCATGTCAGTCACGTGACAGCTGTTAGTGTTTTGGCGGAAAAATTCATAATTACTCTAATTTTGTATATTTTCTCATCGAAAATACTAATAATTTTAAATAAAATTTTTTTTTTATGGTAAACAAGAGTCAATCTTTAAAATAAAAGCAATTCCGAAAAATGGTTAACATCCCTATTGACGTCATGTACCAAGAGGTCGAAAGGATGGCCGAGAACAGAACGGGATGGAAAGTACTCCACCGACAAGAGCTTCGCTCTTAAATAATAGAAGAAGAACAAGAAGATTTAATAAATAATTTACAATGTGACAATAAACTTTTTCTGCTGTCAGTACCGGAATCCTTTATCTACCATTGTCACGGTATATTGTGCCTCGCCTACGAGACGACGCTAATTGCAATATACTCTTACAAACTACAAGTCCCGAGTACTCAAGTTATTTAGACACTAGCGACGCGCCCCAGCGTTGCCCGGGTAGGTGAAAAGTTTTCTTCTTTGCTACTTACAAGGTAGCGTTTGACTACAAGTCACCTGATGTTAAGTGACGATGTGGTCGAAGATGGCGCCACGCTACACCTGGACTGGAAACTGGCTCTCAAGTGAGGCTGCCGGACACACCGATAGGTGCAAGGCAACAGATTCTTAACTTGAGGGTGGTAGCTAGCCAGGCGAGCACTTGGAAATGCGTAGGATTCGAAACCTCGACATACGGAGCCAACATTTCTTTAAAAAAAAAATAGCGTCATGTGCGGATATACCATTGCGAAAAAACGGTAAAGAAAAACATTGTGAGGAAACCGGCATGTCCAAGAACTGCAACATTCAAGGGCATGCAACATCTACCAACCCGCACTGGGCCCGCGTGGGAGATTACGGCGCGTACTCTCTCTGAGAGGAGGGCGGAGTCCCAGCAGTGGGCACGTAAGTATTTAGAAATTGGGTTAATTTGTCTTTTGGCTACATGTAAATTAAACACTGCGCACCACTTTCTGACTTCTAGAGTGGTGCACAACTGGAACAGACTACCAGAAGACGTTGTGTCGGCTCCTTCAGTGAATTCCTTTAAACACAGACTGGACAAGTGGTTGCGAACGAACAATGCTTCCTTGCTACAGAATTGACTTTTCTCTGCACTTTTGGACATTGCTATAATTCAAAACAGCGTGATATAGGCACATCAGCCTCAAGCTCGCCTATTACTGAATAAATAAATTTGCAAACATGTAATTGCATAATCTGATCTCTAATAATAATAGAATAACAGATAGGTACTTACAAAGCCGCTTTTTGCTTTCTCATGGCGGGACATTTTTCTTTTCTTAACATTCAGGTGAACCATTCTGCAAAAAAATAAAACATTCAGCAAAATCTCACTAGTTCGGCACGTCCAATAAAATCCGGCGCCCTCCGTCTGTACCTGCCTCACTGTACCCTACGTCTGCTCTACGCACACACTCCAAATCCTACTAATATTATAAACGTGATAGTTTGTGAGTATTGATGGAAGGATGTTTGTTACTCTTTCACGCAAAAACTACTGAACAGATGTGAGTGAAATTTGGAATGGAGATACCTTATACCCTGGATTAACACATAGGCTACTTTTTAACCGGAAAATGGTTCCTGCGGGATAACGTGAAGACGCGGGTGAAACAGCGGGGCGCAACTAGTGTCATTAAAAAATTATTTGATTTGAGACAGGTCTACAATGTAGGTTAGATACCTATTTGAGCCCCATATTATAAGGTTAAATTAACTAACTGATTCATTTGTGTGTCATTTACCTGCACTACACCTACATAGCATATTTACATCTTCATAAATAAACCTAGTTTTTCAATTTCTAATGTTTCGATTCAAAAACAGTGACACAAAGTTACTTTTGCTGCAAGAATTACAACTCAAAAGTTGATTTATTTATTTTACAGTTAGCACCGTGGAAGGCTATTTGTATGTTCTGTAGCGTAAAAAGTAAACATTTTTAGGTCAACGTTTTAAAATTCTCATAGCTCGAAAAAAGTTTAGCACGGTTTTGACAACTCTGTGCAACAAAGTTTGAATCGCTTTATTTCTTTTACTGGAACTTAAAATGGTGAAATAAATAGTTAATAAGGTTGCAGTGCGGGTTTATTATCGTGTATCAACCTCGCCCGCATAACAAAGCGCGGTTTTATATCATAAAAATGCCAAAACATGACACGGGTGATACCAACGGCCGACTCTTCCTATAACCTAGCATTATTGACGAAAATACTCTTGTAATCAGACAAAAGTTTTGAGATAAGATAACAAATATACTTTACCACTAAATAAACGTAGATTTAACACAAAACAATATCACAAACATCACTTTTTTGATAAAAACATGATAGATAACACAAACAAGACTTCACTACACCACACATATGCAATACAATAGTGATGCGAAATATTTTTTTGCGATTATGAGATGAACTAATGCTAATGCAATCGTTCGATTATGAAAATGTTTCAGAATATCTCGATTGTACCAAACCAATAAATATAACCAACCACCCAAACCAATATGAGTAAGTCTCCAATGATAATAAATGCCAAATCAGTCTATCTTTCTTCACCTGCTGCCAATTTCCAACTAGATCTTGCGCAAGCTTTTACTTTGTTTTCATCGTTCCAGTAGTTATAACTGGGGCAGCCAACAGTGTTGGCTACTCGGTCGTCTCATGTATACGGGCTATACGCTATACGGTGCCTTTTATAGTAGACGCTTGAATAAAAAAGTTGTACAGAAATTATGCTCGCTGGTGTTATAATTATTCGCACTACTAATTAATATGACAAGCTATGGGTACTAATAAAACTAGCATCACTTTCACTACTCTATAGTCCATCCTACTCAACGGTTAGAACGATTACTTAAATGACATGAATTTGATATACGATATAAATTAGTAGCGTTATTCGATAGTGCAAATAATTCACAATCGATTATCAGATGTGTCGATTACGAATTTTAATACATCAGTCATCATTCGTGTCCCATGATCGTCCACCAGAAGATTTGACTTTGACCGTTACGGTACTTATAGGGATGAGTCTTTCTCGATTATTGTACTGATTTAGCGGAAGAACCAATATTTTAATATATTAAATAACCCATTTTACTTTTGTAGCATTGGCTAAAAACTTGGATAAAAACAAAATGTCTAATATTATACTAATATTAAAATAATTAAGACTATAAACTGTTTTAAACTACCATGGTCAATAACATTAGAACCAACTAGAATCCCGTTATAAAACCTAATTCTAATTTATACTTTAGAAATTCTTTCAGTATTATTAAATAGATGGCGTTGCAAGCGCATCAGTTGCGCACTGGCTGCACATAAATTGGTCCTCTAAATTCAAATACTCCTTCTTCCAGAAACACTGTTCTTCTTTTGTTTTATCATCATTTTCAACGTGACACCAAACTGTCAGCACAGAATTTTCTATTCCCATAGCCCATTTTTTTAAATTTACGTACATTTCAAAACCAAAATTTGAACGTTTATAACATGGATACCGAACAACCGAAAAAATGTTTTTGCGCACGATGTTTTCTTCCCGTTGGCGAAGAAGATAAGGTCGATATTGGAGGACAGAATTTTCATCGACATTGTAGTATGTGCTGTAAGTTTTTTTCTTATTACGCCATCTCAATCATTACAATCGTCTCATTCTCCGTATCACGTGTTTGATTCGGAACATAAGTATACATTCATAGATTTAAAAGGATTTTCTCACTCATTATCAAGCGCAATACTAATATAATATTAAACAATGCTCCATCTATTGTTCAAAATAGGCAACAAAATATTCCACGAAGTTCGTAAAGCCCGTACACCCTGTTGGACACAATCACATAATGTTGTCATCACCGAAAAAGTCCCGATCAGTGCGGGAAAAACGGCGATGAAAAATTTCCAGGACTATAACATCAGTTATAAATAGTGATAGCAGCTAGCACAGGGTTTGCGTATTAGATCTTATCTGAATAGTAAAGCTTACTAAAAGATATCCGACTATTAATATATCAAAAAAGCTTGGGAATGTTGTGAATAATCAACAAAATTAAATTTTAAATGTGATAACGTTCAAAAAAATCACGTCACGCGTTTGTTGCCTGTTTTTTTGCCGGCCTGGAGGTTAAAACAGGCGTAGCTAATTTTAAGTTTGACATTTTAAAGTTATCTCATGTTTGTTAGTTGTCCTTCTTAAAAAATAGTTATGAGCGTGAGTTTGATCATTTCAATTAATCTTATATAATATGTAATTCTACTGTACGTGTGTATGTCACTGAACTTCTCCTAAACGGCTGGACCTATTTGAATGATTTTTTTATGTACGCGTTTGGGTGGCGCCCTGGAAGGTTTAGATTCACAAATCAGCCCGGCAGATGGCGCTGCAGTTGGTATCTAGGTAGCAGGACAACGTCTGTTGGGTCCGCTAGTTTTAATATAAAATTCCAATACATCTGTTCCAGGTGTTTGCCGAACGATCCCCACGTCAATCAAGATGTTCTACGGGCACGTGTTTTGCGAGGAGTGCTTCAAGGCACATGTGCTAGGGCGCTTCAAGGGCGAAGCCCCACGTATGCACTCGAGCAGCTGGTGGGCACAGTGGGCGCCGGGCGCGAGGCCTCGCGATGCAGATCAGAAAGATGGTGAGGGTTTAGTATAGCGCCATCTTTAGGTCGGTAATGGGAGTTAAGTTTTAGGAACTATATTATAAATGATATGGTGAATCTAGCAACAGACGGACCTAAGACACGGTTGTAAAATTGTAAAATTATTTTAGCTTTTACAGAGTAACGTTTAACCACAGTCACTGGGGACTGACTCTCAAGTGGGGCTGCTGGAACACACCAATGAGTGCTTGGTGACAGATTCTTGAGGGTAGAAGCTAGCTAGACGAGCGCTAGAAAATACCCTACCACCAAGCTATGGTTTCATTACGATGTTTTTTTTTCACCGAAATCTCAAGCTCTTTGCAGGATTCGAACCTATGTGAGCACTAGGGATCGCAATATCGATACCATTTTTCAATACCGGTATTTTCGATATTGCTATTTTTTCAATTCCGGAATCCCGGGATTTTCGATATTTTCGATATTTTTACAAAAAATTTGTTTTGTTTCACATAAATCAGTTTAAACGATAATTTTCGACATAAATGTCATAAGAATATTAACCCATAATGTTAAGAAGTTTAAAAGTAATTCAAAATAGTTATGAGAAAGACAGGAAGGTGTGAAAAAGTTAAAATAACCTAAATCTGTATTCTTCACGTTGTTTATTAATTTGAATTAACATCAACCTCTGATAACAAACTAAAATAAATTATATAATCAACAATTGAAACGAAAACAGATCTTCTAAGAATTATATATTGTAGAACAATCCAAAATAGGTTTATAAATTTAAATAGTGACTCATAATAGGACTCCATAACACACCAATGGATTTTTAGGTCAAAAAATATATATCATAGTCCATAAATGTCATACCCAGGTGCTGGTTATACTCTTTTCTCAAACATGCTTGGAAATAAGAGTATTATTTTGACAACCTTCTTCGAGATAAATCGAACTTGCTGCACTGCCCAATTATATGCGAGCAGCAACCGGCAAAATTTGTATGAAAATCCATATCTGTCGTGTTTAGCAGCCAAATAAATTACACAGAAAACTCATATCTGTCGTGTTTAGCGGCCAAATGAATTACATAGTAAACTCATATCTGTCGTGTTATTTAAAAATGGAACGGCTTTTACTCTGAAACATGGCAACCAAGGAGGCAATTTATCAAAGGTTTTATTTAAATTCCGAACCGGCTTGCACATAGAAACCTGTTTGTTGAAAAAAAAGCAAATGATCACTATAACGCGAGAATTTTTTGTTGTTGTTCGTTGTTCGTCATTGGTTTTGAAAAGTAATTATGTTTGACTAAATGAGTTCAAGTGAAGACAATGAGTGAAGTGTGATGCTTTGCTTTGATGCTTAAACCTTACCGCCACCTGAAATTCAAGAGGCAGCAAGAGCCGTAATAGAAAACTTGTTACTGCCAAAGTCGAAAGAAAAAAGTTCTGCCCAGGTGCTACTTAGTTTTAATTTCCGCGCATCATTTGAGAAAAGTACTATACAAGCCTTGGCCATAACTAGGCATTGATGAACTCAGGTATGTGTGCCTCGGCTTTGCCTCGGCCCACATTTACACCTTCTTCCCTCAATGCCTACGTTGATGGCCACTGCAGTAATTTACTATAGGCTCTGTATAATCTGACGTAAAATGTGAATTGGGTGTATGGTACCATATCTTCCTCGAATCGAGGTGTGCTTCGATGGTTAGTATTCGTCAAACCTACGGACAAGAAGAGTTTACAGCAGGAGAATAGGACAGGTCAATAGTTTGCAAAAGATTAATCTTCTCTATCGAAAAACAAAATGACCCATGCTTTTCGAGATCTCACAGAAAAGAGAACATTAAAGAATTAATTAAGGTAAATTCAGTTGCCACTTTAAAATAGATACCTAGATAGATAACGCTTACTTTTAATACTCATTTTATAAAAAAGAACATATTTGCCCTAGACAAAAAATAAAATACTTATGTCAAATTAATTAGTCAATGCTTTACTGCCGTGTTGTTAATACAGCAGTTGCTGACGTTGCTGTTCTTCCTTGCACCTTATTTTTATACAACAATGAACTCCTTACCAAAAGTTACTGGATTACTGAATAAAATTACGTCGACCCGGCTAGTCCAGCATCTCGTATCGAAGTTGGAAGCTAGAACGCTGTCCACATACCTGTATTTTATGCAGGTGTGGACTGACTGGCCTTCTTTTAATGTTTGTTTATCGTTAAATTAGGAAATGATTAGATCAAGTTTTTAAATTATGCAATATCGAAAATATCGAAAATCTCGATATCGCTAAATTCAATCCCGGTATTTCAGATCGACAAAAATCGTCCGATATTCCGGTAATTTCGATATTCGATATTCCGGTTTGCGAACCCTAGTGAGCACATTACCACTGAGCTATCATCGCTTTAAAATTACGTGAACGGATTATGATGCATTGATGATCGTTATTCAAAAACGGCATGAGACTATATCTTTCTTCTCTTAAATCCTACAGAGCCCAAAAACTGCGAGAATCCATCTGAAGAACCTTCCAAGAAGTTTATCTGCTCCCGTTGTCTGCAGACCGTCGATGAGAGCGACAAAGTGGACATTGGTGGACAGCACTTTCACCCTCAATGCGCTAAATGCTGTAAGTGTGAACTTGAATGTTGTGGTTCTTGGATGCGTTTGAGCGATTGATATTAAGTGGTGTGGCCAAAAATGGCACCACGTTACACCTCGATTGGAAACTAGCTATGGTTTTATGACAACACGATGTTGTCCTTCCCCGAAAGCTCAAGTTCATTGTAGGAATCAAATCCAAGATCTATCATCGAGCCATCATTGCCTCTCGTCAAGCATGACAGATTTGTTTTTTTTTGTCCCCAGATTTCTGCCAAACCGTCCCCAAATCGAACTTGAAAATCTACTACGGCCAAGTGTTCTGCGAAGACTGCTTCCACCGCCACGTCCTGAGCCGGAACCGGGACAACCCGTCCGAGTTTTTCAAGACTTGCTTCGAGCAATGGCAGAACGTGCAGTTTGCTGAGGGCATGCGGCAGTTTATGGGCAGTGGCAACGAGGGTGGCAGTGCGCCCTTTATCTTTTGCCGGTGCCCTGGGCAAAACGAGTGGGGACCTCAGCCTGATGCTAGAAAATGTGAGTATATTTTTATTTCTTACAGGTAAGGTGGTAGCGTTTGATACAAGTTATTTGATGGCGATGTCATGATTGGGAAAATGTCAAGCTATGGTTTCATCACGATGATTTCTTTCACCGAAAGCTCAAGCTCGTTGTAGAATTCGTACCCACGAATTACAGATCGCAAGCAGTCTCACTACCACTGAGCAATCATCTCTTCATCCTGCTGCTTGTTTGACCCTGACATTGTGACGATGTGGTCGAAGATGCACCCTCCATGCTACTCCTGGATTGAGAACCGGCTCTCAAGTGAAGCTGCCTTAACATACCAATAGGTGCTTGAGGTCAGATTCTTAACTTGAAGCTGGTAACTAGCAAGGCGAGCACTAGAATGCCCTACCATCTTAAAAACTTTATCTATGGATCAAAAAATCCAGCTACAGACCCTATTTTTATATCCCGTGGAAAGCAATGCTTCTTATTACAGCAATCATCACCGTGATCTTGATGAACTTTTTATCCTCCATAGGTGCGTAAACATCAAAAATTTTCGCAGCTGTTACACCTAGCAACGTGTCCATCCCAGAAGACGAATCCTTGGAGGACCTTTACTTTGAGAACCGCACTGAGATGTCTGACCTTCCCGAGTCCAGTTGCGTCTGTAAGAACATTGCGGACGTTCCAGCTGCTGAAAAAATTGAAAAACTCACAAGATACCTTCACGAAGTACCCTCACAAGTAAAATGTGGGAAAAAATGGAAAAATTTTGTCGTTTCTGAGAAAGTTTCGCTCGTTTCGTGCAGATGGGTGGATTTACAAGACGGCAAGAAGGATGCCGGGCATGACTGTCCTAAGTGTTTGTGGCAATGTGGACCCATTTTTGTACAAAATGAGTTGTTGAGGAAAAGAGTTGGTTGTGGAAATGTTTTGGAATAAAATGTGGTGTCATTTTAGACTTGTGTGTTTATTCAACTCTGTTAACGGCCGGTTTCAATAACCGATCTATCCACGATTTTACTGGAGATGGAAATTTGACATAAGCTCCATAGAAGTGATGTCAAATATGTATGTCAAAAGATCGGTTGTTGAAACCTAATTTTGATGAAATTTGGAGTAGTAATAGCTTATACTCTGCATTAACTTATAGGCTACTTTTATCCCGGAAAAAGATTTCTACAGGATCGGGATGACGCGAGTGAAACCGCGGGGCGCAACTAGTATTGTATAATTTCGAAAATTCTATAACTACGAGATTCAAACTACAAAAATCAAGATAAACAAAACTTTACAATTTTTATTGTCCTTAAACTTGCAAAATAACAATTCTTTTCACTTTACGTTCGATTGCAATGCTGAATCTGAGCTTTGGAACAACAGCTCATCAGTCGTTTTGGCATCAGCGGAGGCGGAGGGTGCTGAGAAGATGTACTTTTTGAAGCACTTGTTGCAAAATATGTGGCCATAGTACGATCTCAGGTGGTGGGGATACTTGTGACAGACACCTGAAAAGATTTTGAGTATTCAATCTAATGCGATAAAATTTTATCTGTACAACTCTATAATTTCAAAAGGACCGGGTAGTAGTCAGAGCCGGCGACTGGCATCTCTTTAGCACAATTTATCGATTCAAATACTTTCCTACATAATTGATTATTTGATCGAGCAATGAATGTGTTTAGTTATTTTGTTATTTAGTCAAATGATTGTGTTCGCGCTAGAACTAGAATGAACATAAAAATAACATAAAAATCTTGAAAATTACTTACAACAAATCGTATTAGAATTTTTGGCTATGTGAGGCTCCAAACATTTTTTATCCACAACACGTTTTTGCTTAATTTTGGTCTTGTTTTGTGCGCTGGATACTTCCATTGTGGTGGTTATTGTATAATTTTAAAAATTTACCTTCGTAACGATTTATTAGTTCATTTTCGTAAAGCGACTTGTCTGCACTATTGTTTTGTAAAAATAAATGACTGACATACAGCATACAGTGCTGACTGACCTGACCTGACTACCTGACATACTGATTTTCTTTTTCATAAAACATAAGCAGGGAGTTTAATTGCTAAAAAAGTTTAGCAGCAACAGCAACAGAGCGTTATTTTTAACGACGTATTATGTCGGGCATTTGAAGAATTTACATTGGCAACATTATTCAACTAGATTCCATGTTGTCCATTTTTATCTGTCTCGAGTCTTGATTCTCGACTCGATACAAATGAATGTGCCGAAAAAGTTTATTATGTTGCATTCGGACATCCCTAGGCGAACAACACAATAAAAAAAATCAAAGTCAGAAACTGTCATCATCAAACGAAATTCCAATTCCAAACAATTTCCAGGCGTGGCTGGCTTCTAGTTCTAACGTTTTCCGAAGATTTTTAGTGTTATAAATTATCAAAATCACTAAAAAACAAACTAAAAGTGCATTTTTCATATCACATGTACTAAAAATGGACTAAATGTTGATCTAAATCGCAGTGAATCCGTGATTCTACTCATGTCGTGAGTTTGACTAAGGCGTTAACAATCCAACAAGAAGTTTTGTGACAAAATAAACATGTACGGAAGGAAAACACCGTCTACGTACCGGTCTACACCCTCTGTGTATTCCCATTACACTGGAAAGTGAGTATTTATAGATAATTCATACAGAAATAAGTTAATCGCGTAGTTTGGACTCATTTGGTACCTCGGGAAAGTGTTTAGATCTTTCTTGATCATAACTTCATTATTTCGATACAAATTCAATGAGATTAGAACTAGGTTTCAAAACTGGATAATTATCATGTATATGTTGAACAAATTATCCTGTTTCAAAACCTAATGCTAATGTTATTGACCATGGTAGTTTCGAGTCCCTATATTGTACGACCAATAATTGCCTACCTGAAAATATTCAGCCAATCATGCACGGCCTGATCATCCAAGTACATGGCTTCCAATTATCAGGATGTGCAATACAGGCTACAATATGGGCTGTGCATTATCATCACGGACCGATTTTGCACAACCTGATAAAACAGCCTGATATTTCGAATCCCGTGTACATGGCATTATTTGCCGTTATAGCGCCAACATAAATACATCATCTGTGAAGATTTCAACTGTCTAACTATCACGGTTCATGAGATACAGCCTGGTAACAGACGGACGGACAGCGGAGTCTTAGTAGTAAGGTCCCGTTTTACCCTTTGGGTATGGAACCCTAAAAAGCGTAATAGCCAGTGGTAGTGACGCCGGCTTGTGATCCGTGGGTCGTGGGTTCGAATCCTACAATGAGCTTGAGCTTTCGGTGAATGGAAAATATTGTGATGAAACCATAGCTTGGTGGTAGGACATTTTCTAGTGCTCGTCTGGCTAGCTACCACCCTCAGGTTCAGAATCTGACGCTGTGCACCTATCGGTGTGTTCCGGCAGCCCCACTTCAGGGCCAGTTCCCAGTCCAGGTGTGGCGTGTCGCCACCTTCGGTCACATTGTCACTTAACATCAGGTCACTTGTGGTCAAACGCTACCCTGTAAATAGTAAAAAAAACTAGGATTCAGGTGGGAAAAGCCGTGATGAACAGCAAGTCGGTAATACCTAAATAAAACTTCCATCTCCAGGTCATCAACCAACCTCCAATCGTCAAAATCTCTCCGATCGTTACGAGTGCCGTGGTACCAGAAGCCAATCCTCCACGATGCTATAGTCCTGGACCTTCAGAGAGGATCACTGCTCACCGGGTTTTTATCACTTGTAAGTATAATATACAGGAAGAGGAGGTGGCGCGGGCCAGAGCGAAGTGGCGTCTTTTATTATCGGAGGCCAAGAATCACTGTGGGTCATTCAAGATTGTTCCAATACCTGTAGATTACTTTTTGAATTGTTCAAATCGGACATTCTATTCGAAAGATATTACGAAATTAAAAAATGTCAAGCTAATCGAAAAATAAATCCGCCGCGCGCCGCACCGCAGCGCAGCGGGAAACGCGGTGAGGTGAGGGGGGCGGGAGAATGTATGAAAATCTATGAAATAGGTAAAGTGCGGTCGCGGACCAGAAAGACCTTTAGCTGCGCGATTCAAACGCGCGGTCCGAAAAAAATAAAATAGGATAATGGATACAGCAGATAACGCGGTGAGGGGGCACCGAAGTGCGGGAATAATTTTGGAGTATACGGAATATATACGCTTTCGAGCCTATACTACTGAACCGATTTAAATGAGATAAATAAATTATGAATAATGAATGATGTTTTTTTCCAGAAGACGTTGTGTCGGCACCTTCAGTGAATTCCTTTAAAAACAGACTGGACAAGTGGATGCGAACGAACAATGCTTCCTTGCTACAGAATTAACTTTTCTCTGCACTTTTGGACATTGCTATATTTCAACACAGCATGATATAGGCACATCAGTCTCAGGCTGCTCGCCTGTTACCAAATAAATAATAATAAGTTAATAAGTTTGAGCCCCGGGGAAGGACATAGGATACTTTTTATCGCGATAAACTGTAGCCCACGCGGGTGAAACCTCGGGGAACAGCTAGTTATTAATGTTTAAGTTCACATTCTATGAATTACAGGTGGTATCCCTATTCACGTTTGGTCAGAGCATATTCGACGTGTACTGCCTGTACATGGCCGCTCCAGGGTCGTCCCACACCGGTTACTACGTCATCAGCTACCAGTTCGTCTACGTTGGAAGTCCACCCGGTATGTGATTTTGAGATTATCTTGAGAGGATTTATTCGAAGAAGCGAAAGTTGTGCGCTTTTATCTCACACTGGTTGAGCCCCGTGTCTTCCCGTTATCCCGCAGGAACCATTTTCCGGGATAAAAAGTAGCCTATGTGCTAATCCAGGGTATAAGCTATCTCCATTCCGAATTTCATCAAAATCGGTTTAGTAGTTACGGTGATACGTGGTAACAAATGTTCACACACACACGAACTTTCACATTTATAATTTATAATATAGGATTGATACATGCCATTTGGCTCGGCCACCAATTCTTCAGTTTCCTAGTTTTTAGGGTTCCTTTAAAAGGAAAAACAGACACATAAAATTTCACATTTATAATATGAGTATTGAGTAGGATAAGCTTTACTAATAAGATGTCTCTTTATATGGGCTTGAAATTTTGCTATCGTCAAGTCTTGAATTTCTCACCTCATCAGTATCAGGCCGTGGTTGTGACGTCGGCTTGCTTTCCGTAGGATGTGGGTTCGAATCCTACAAAGAGCTTGAGCTTTCGGTGATGGAAACCATCGTGATGAAACCATAGCTTGGTGGTAGGGCATGCTCTAGTGCTCGCCTGCTAGCTACCAGCCTCGAGTTAACAATCTGTCGCCGTGCACCTATCGGTGTGTTCCGGCAGCCTCACTTGAGAGCCAGTTTCCAGTCCAGGTGTAGCGTGGAACCTTCGACCACTTTACATCAGGTTACTTGTGGTCAAACACCACCCTGTAAGAAGTAAAAAAAAAAGAAAAAAACAATTATTATGTTATGATTCCAGTCCGCAATGTCCTGATAGTCTTCGCTCTCTTCTCATGGCTGGGATCCTTGGCAGTTCTCTTCACCAGCATCATCCTGATCAACGCCCTGCGAAAGGTAACCTTCACACGTTGACCCACGAGCCCGAGTCAACAAAAGGGAGCTGAGAGAAGGCCCAGAGTCCCAGCAGTGGGAAATAGGCTGATGGTGTGTGGATGAGCTTTGTTCCGATGACGAGATGATCGGTGATAGAATCGCGATGGAGGGATGAGATTGAATAGCTCTTCCGAGCATACTGCCCCATATAACAATTTTCAATCAACCTATTACGTTCCCACTGCTGGGACTATGGACCATCTCTCAGAGAGCGAGTAGGGATAGACACATAGCCTACTTTTTAACCTGTAATCCACGCGGGTGAAACCGCAAGACATTGCTAGTGTCACATAAAAAGTTAAATGTATGTACGGAACCCTCAACGCTCATATTATCACTTTTTGCACTAGTGGTGTTTAAATTTAATATTATATGCAATCTTGCTGTATTTATTCACTTTCCATGATTTTCACTAAAACATATTCATTCATTCACCCATGCTCTCATGCTGCGTAGTACATTGCAGTGGCTAAAAATAAGGTAAGTTTTTCACTCATTATCTTAACACGGCACTTAAAAATGTCAATTAATAATAATAATAATAAATAAAAAGACAAATTAAGTAAATATCTTGACTTGGCTCACGAGGTGACCGCTATGTGGGATGTTGACTCAACGATCATCGTCCCGATAGTCGTTTCAGCGAACGGCCTCATAGCGAAGAGTCTCGACCAACATCTCAAGAGGCTCTCGCTGGACGGTTGGATCAAGGGTCGAATGCAGAAGTATTCCTTGACACGGCGCGTATCGTCAGGAGGTTCCTCACTCTGCAGCCCTAACCACCGGTAGCTTGAGTCCTGCCCCGCTACCGACGGCACTCTAGGTTTAAGTTTTTTATAGTAATTTTGTTTAATATTATTTTATAATATTAATGTAAAAAACTTTTGCTTAAGAAAAGAAATAAATGAAGAGATAATAATAAATATCAGGGACCATTGATTTGGGATTTTCATATGGCAACGAAAAAATTGACATCTGACAGCTGAAATTTCGAGGAATTGTTTTTGGTTTGACTTCAAATTAGTAAGAATGACACGTCTTGATACTTTGGTTTATTGCATTTTTCGTGTGAACTGAAGAAGCTTTCTCTCGAATAGAGATCGACGAATGGCGAAAATCTTGTGAACATGTAATAAAAATTGAAAATCACTTCATAGAACAAGATCGATTGAGATGCAGGAGGAAAGGTTTATCATAAATACTGCGTCTTCCTCTTCCGTTGAAGACTTTTTTATGGATGTGCAGTATTTGGAACCATTTTCAAATTCTGATAAGCCTTTAATTAATTAATAAACTCATGGACAGAGTAATTGGAGTTTCCATCTAAATTTCGAACCCCACATTCGCCACAGTAAGATTTTCAAAAATTATCCTATACATTTTTATATTTGCATGTATCACACACAGAATCAGCCACTATAAGGAAAAAAAGTATCAAAACGTTTTACTCCAATTTCTCCCAGTATTGCAAGCGTCAATTTCTTTTTTCCTTTTTGCCATCAGATTCTGGTAGACCTATACATAATGATATTTTTATTCCACAATTTGTATCTTTCCAAAAATACTTCTAAATTGAAAAGTGTATTTTAAAAAGTAGGTAATATAGTGGTAGAGGAAAGGGCCCCGAGAATTGCATTGCCTAGGGCCTCTGACATGGTTCATCCGACCCTGACTATGTACCTAGACTTTTTTGTTGATTTTTGATAAATTCTTTCCAGGAATACGAGAAGCGTATTGTCCCGTGGCTGTACACTTTCGGTGTGTTCATATTATTCCGCCTCATCGCGTTCATATTCGGCGCCATTGTGAACGACATGATCTTCGCGTACAACGTTATCATGGTGCTGATATGGATCGTGATATGTTTGGCGGGGGCGTACGGCTGGGTGCTGGTCTACAGCCTCTACTTGGAGCTAGCCGATCTGACCAAGTTGGAGGATTTGGCGCATTTGAGGGTGAGAGATTTAGCCTTTTGTAGAATAATAAGAACCAGTTCCCAGTCCAGGTGTAGCGTGGCGCCATCTTAGACAGCATCGTCATTTATCAGGTGACTTGTGGTTAAACGCTACCCTGTAAATAATAATAATAAAAAAAAATATATCGAGGGACCATTGCACACAAATTGAGCTAGCCCCAAATGAAGCTCGAACTCAAATACTCAATTTTCCAAATGCGTTTTAGATTACAAATTTTTGTGTGGTTCCTACAAAGTTGCGTTTGACCATAACAGAACACACCAGATTTTAAGCGACGATTCGGTTGAAGGTTGGTGCTTAAGATGAAAAGGAAACCCGGAAAAATTGATATTGTTCAGCGACTTCTGTCGTTGACCGTACTAGACAACGATATACATTTATAAGTATGTACTTGACTTTTTTGGCGGCAATCGAATTGTCAACGTGAAAATTTTGTTTTTATTTCATAAACTTGTGTTTCTTCGAGTGATAATGTGTAATATTGGTGGATTATTAACCATTATGTGTTCGTTAATGTGTACGAGTGTGGGAAATTGAAATAAAGTTGTGAAAGTGACTTTTCGAGTTGCTCCAAAAAAGTCCGTGTAAAATTTAAGTAAAACGCCACTACTTTACTTAAACACTATCCTCATCCCATCATCTCCTCACCATCATCATCATCATCATCATCACCATCATTGAAACTTGATTCAACTCTTTGAGTTTGAAATATTATATTGTATAATACTTGACACTGGCAAATACACTAAACGTGTGACGCCATAACAAAAAAAAAAAGTATGTACTTATGTAGATAGACTAGCTGCTCCCCGCGGTTTCACCCGCGTGGGCTACAGTTTATCGCGATAAAACGTATCCTATGTCCTTTCCCAGGCTCTAGACTATCTCTGTAGCAAATTTCATTTAAACTGGTTCAGTAGTTTAGGCGTTAACGCGATACAGACAGAGCTACTTTCGCATTTATAATATTCATCATCATTATCAACCTTTCACGTTCCCACAGCTGGGACTCCGGCCTTCTCTCAGAGAGAGAGAGTTTGGCCTGTAATCTCCCACGCTGGCCCAGTGCGGGTTGGTAGATGTCGCATGCACGCGAATGTTGCAGTTCTTGGACATGACGGTTTCCTCACGATGTTTTCCTTCACCATTTTGAGCGATGGTAGATCCGCACATAACTTATTAAGTCATAGGTGCGGGGCCGAGAGGATTCGAACTTGGTGTCGGCGTCTCTTTATAATATTAGTAGGGATAATTCGTTGTAAATATTTTTTTCTTATTTTTAACACTCATTTATTATCTTTCCCACAGATGGGCACGATGCAGTCTCTAAACGCTTCGCTGGCCGGGTCAAGACCCACCACCCCGCACAGCACTGTCTCCACCATGCCGGCTTCGCAAATATGATATACGGACCCACCAGGTAAAGATAGTTGCAATATAAGAAATAAAGAAAAAATACCAGACAGCCGAAGACAAGACTAGCCAAAGTACAGAAACAAGGTACATAATATCATCATCGTCATCAGCCGGAAGAAGTCCACTGCTGAACATAGGCCTCCCCCCTTGAACGCCACCATGAACGGCTATTAGCCATTTGCATCCATCGGCTCCCTGCGACTCTTACAATGTCCCCGCTCCACCTAGTGGGACGCCTACCTACAGAACGTGTTCCGGTTCGTGGTCGCCACTCGAGAACCTTTCCTCCCCATCGGTTATCGGTTCGTCGAGCGATGTGGCCTGCCCATTGCCACTTCAACTTGCAAATTCTGAGAGCTATGTCGGTGACCTTGGTTTAAAATAATAATAACATTGAAATAAAAATTAAATATGAATAACACTATAAACCATCCTCTTGAATTACTCTATCTATTGCTGAAAACTGCATTAAAATCCGTAGCGTAGTTTTAAAGATCTAAGCATACATAGGGACAGACAGCGGGAAGCGACTTTGTTTTATACTATGTAGTGATAAATATTTCTATTCCATTCTATCCAATTCAGGTAAAGACCGCAACGCCTCCAGACAAGAGAACGCAAGAGATATCACATCGAGTAGACCAGAACTGGTCCTCGATAGACCAGAATCTGTTCCGTACAAACCACAATCCGGCCGAGCAGGCTGTTCCAGCCGACCGCAGAGTGAAGACTATTCAGAGAAGACTGCCAGTAGACCTGTCAGCTTGGAGTATTCTACTGACAAGACTTTGAGTAGACCGGAGAGTGTCACTTATAGGGTCGATGATGTTCACAGTAGACCGAGGAATAGAGCTGATGGTGTACTGAAAGACGAAGGTACGTTGAGCGAGTGTACTCCTTTGTCTATGGATGAAGGTATGGATAGTCTTGAAACGCCGGTTTAATATCTAATCAAAATTGGTTTACGTCCGACATTAATAATCGATCCTGATCCGTTATCCGCGGTTTTGGATCGATATGTCATGTCAAAATTCAAAATTCAAAAGTTTTTCATTCAATAGGATACATTGTGATCACTTTAAAACGTCAAACTTAAAACTGGCTACGCCTGTTCCAACCTCCTTACGGCCGGCAAAATAACAGGCAAGAAACGCCCGGCAGGTAATTTTTTTGGCGCGATCACATTGATTTTAATATAACATGTATGTCATTTTAGTACAGTCAGCGACAAAAGTAGCTGATCGTTCTAGATTTTGCAAATGTGTTTTGAAATCGGTAATTATTATTGTTTTTTTTTACATTTTACATGGTATCATTTTGACCACAACATAACCCACCTGATTTTAGGTGATGATGTGTTCAAAAATTGCTGTCTGAGATGATGAGGATAACAGAAAAAAAGTGTGATTGTTCAGCGACTTTTGTCGTTGACTGTACCAGCTTGACGCATTACTACTAAAATGACATGACATGACATATCGATCGAAAACCGCGGATAACGGATCAGGATCGATTATTATTAATTTCGGGCGCTAGGCGTGAATAAACAAACAAACAGAAAGACTTGCTTTCGCATTTATAATCAATTAATCGCCTTCAAAAATGCCCATCGATTTATATAACAAAATGTCCGGATTTTGAATACGATTTTCGACTTTACCTGGTGTTTAGAATAAATCATATTATTATATTATTATAAGTGACTAAACTCAATTGTAGATTCTTTTAACCTTGCTAACCTAGCATCGATAGACTGTGTTTTATACTAGATTTCCGTTCCGTGCACCTATCGGTGTGTCCCGGCAGCCTCACTTGAGAGCCAGTTCCCAGTCCAGGTGTAGCGTGACGCCATCTTCCACCACATCGTCATTTAACATCAGGTGACTTGTGGCCGAACGCTAGCCAGAAAGATCTGATAAAAATTGCCTTTGGCACACCTATCTTGTTTCCAAAGCACATATTAATGTGTTCCGGCAGCCTCACTTGAGAGCCAGTTCCCAGTCCAGGTGTAGCGTGGCGCCATCTATCAAATCAAATCATAGTTAATTAGTAAGATATAACATGTAATCAATTTAAAACGTCAAACTTAAAACTAGCTACGTCTGTCCCAAGCTCCTTAAAACGCCCGGAAAGTAATTCAATGGGCGCGATCACATTAACAATTTTATTCTTATTACTAATTGATTGAATTGGAGCAAGTTCACTACAATCCTAAGCTTTTTTGTCATCTAAATTTTGTCTGATATTTTATACACCGATAGGTGCACGGCGACAGATTGTTAACTCGAGGCTGGTAGCTAGCAGGCGAGCACTAGAGCATGCCCTACCACCAAGCTATGATTTCATCACGATGTTTAGAACAATGGCTAACTTTGGAATTGAGTTTAGTAGGATTCATAGTTATTTTTAAGTAAATAATATAGAATGATATAGTTATTACTGTTCATTAATTGTATTTAATTTAGTATGGATTAATTAAGTGTATTTTTTTATAGCAGATTTAATTATAACCTTAAGGGAAATTGTACAATTTTCCGGAAGGCCTAAAAAGTGCCTTGTATTGGAATTATTGACAAAAATCACTTGTATTTTTATTTTATTTTGACATTTTTGTATTACGGTTTTTCTTTGAAAAAAATATTTAACTGCTTTATAGGAATCTTGTCTATGGAATAACAGATCTTTATTTTTTTATTTCTTCTTTAGATACGCTATGTATCGCTCTATGATTTTTGCCCGGACCTTTGTTAGGGATTATCGGAGCCGTAGCCAACGCTAAGAGGTCATTTTTTAAATAAATAATTTGATAAACGAAAACTATGGCCTAAAAAATAAAGATGTGCTATTGAAACAATGAAATCTATAGAAAATTATGACAATTATATTTTATTATTTCTTGAAGGTTTAATGTATTGTATGTGTAATCAAGCCCTTATTTTGTAATAGACATATCCGTCCGATAATTTTTATCGCAATTACTAATTTTAAGACGAATTGACCAAACTGAAATCGTGAATCTCACAATGTTTTAAGATAAAATGAAATGTATGAATGTGTTTCAAATAAGAATAAGATTCGTTAGTAACGTAATCAGTGGCGGATTTACACATTTGCCGCCAGTAGGCTCAGTATTCAAATTTTGCCGCCCCTACCAACCTCTATAACCTCTACGGCCTCTGCCTTTCCTTTTTAAATGTCTAATTTTTTTATGCATCAGACAAAAATTGAGGAAAATTCAAGTAGTGAACAATGTTTAATTGTTTGTGTGCCCATAATAATATTTGAATACATATATATATATACGACTCTTTTAATATCATTAAAACATTTTTTTTAAATTGACACAAAATTTGCCGCCCCTAAAATCTGCCGCCCTAGGCTCCAGCCTACTCAGCCTGCTGCTAAATCCACCACTGAACGTAATGGTTTCGATTCGGTTTTGCGTTCTCTAAAACTAAACTAAGTTTGACAGGTCTAATAGTATTGCTGTCTTTTTCTAACCACGTTAGAAAAGGACGGCATTACTATTAGACCTGTCAAACGTAGTCTACACCATTGACATTTATTTCCCTTGACGTCGACCTTAGTGTGGCCCGGGCATTGTCCCAGCACTGGGTCTAGCCTTTTATAGGTAAAGGCGAGAATTAATAATAATAATAATAAATATCGGGGACAATTGCAAACATATTGAGCTAGCCTCAAATTAAGCTCGAAACTTGTGTTATGGGTACTAGACAACGATATACATACTTATATAGAGAAATGAATACTTATATAGATAGAAATATCCAAGACTCAGGTACAAATATTCGTGCTCATCACACATATATTTGCCCTTACTGGAATTCGAACCCGGGACCGTTAGCTTCGCAGGCAGGGACACTACCAACTCGGCTACCGCGTCGTTTGTTATTCTTTGACTTTTTATGCACACCATACTCGAAGCCGACGACATTTTTAAGAGTCGCGGGGAGCCGATGGATGCAAATGGCTAATAGCCGTTCAAGGGGGGAGCTTGTCTTCAGCAGTGGACTTCTTCCGGCTGATGATGATGGTGATACTCGTAAATCTGTCAGATTCTCAATCGTATTCTTATTTGATACTTACTTTTTTTTAAATAAATATGCGAAAAAAAACTATGTTAAGCAATATATGTATGACAAATTAAAATACATGTAATTAATTTAAAAAAAAATATATAAAAATAAATATAAATATAATATTAATATATATATTTATACAATTTTTTTTATTGAATATTTTTAATTATGTACCTACGTTATTCATTACCTAGTAACTAATTATATAGTTAGCAAGTTTTATATAAAGTAATTATTATGTGAGAGTTTTATACAACTGCCATAGAAATGAAGCACCTATAAGTATGTAAAGTAAGCTGCAATAGAAAATATTCCTTCCAGAAACTACGAGTCACCTGTAAGCTGTACCCCTTGTACAAGCTTTAGAAACTATAAAAGTTTTCGTAAACGTCACAGTTTACTACCGCCAACTTGTCAGTGGCAACTCGTACCTACTGCCAACATTCAAAAAGTAACTCGATAACTTTGTTGGATACGAATACAACGATTTAAAATAACCCGTGTTACCGATTTTAGGCCCTCTCATGTTTCGGTAAGGCGCGCTGAGAAAAAGTATGTTTTGAAGGAAGCGAAAACTGTTTGTTAACTATCAAAACTTGTAGGCAGGCGACTTGTTGTCAAATACTGGGGCCACACTAACGGGAAATGCCATTATATAGCGCGATGATTGACGTTTGACATAAGTGTAGCCACGACATTGGACAACGGCATTCACATTGGCGTTTGACGTTATGTAACGAAGATGAGGTTCCACACGCAGTTTTCCAGAGCTCCGTTTATTCCTCAGATTATTCCAAAATCCATCCTACCCACCAACCGCCAAATCTAAGAATCAAGTCTACCGTTCTGGTGTTGCCACGTATTTCCCTAGTAGTTGCCAGTCTAATAATATAATTATTCTACCAATAATCATTGATTTGTCACATCAGGGCCCGTAGCCAAGATGCATTCTACAATCGTTGGCGCTAATAGAAAACAAGAAAAAAGTATAGGTTTGACATATTTCAACGCTAAGTCACGTGGTCAGAAATATGTCAAACCTATACTTTTTATTTGTTTTCTATTAGCGTCAACGATTGTAGAATGCATCTTGGCTAGGGGCGCAGGTGACACATCATATTACCATAATCCTTTTTAAAATATCTACTTATGATTAGCTATTGTTGTTGTCAGCGGCGGAAGCTGGAAGTTGTAACAGTTAGCGGATAACTCAAGTGCATTCACGTTGACCGTTCAAGTGTAGCCACTCACATAATAGCGTTAATAATTAACGCAATATTTATCGCGATGATAGGCATTGATCCCTTGACGTTGACCTTAGTGTGGCCAAAACATGTTTTAGCCATAGAGTTATAAGACAACTTCTATGGTTTTAGCTTCCATAGTGAATACTTTCTATTGCATCTTTTTATTGATTTATTGAATAATGTGCATTTATTAATATCTCATAATGTTTAATTATCTCTCTGAGAGAAGGCTTGTGTCCCAGCAATGGGAACGTAATAGGCTGACGTTGATATATCACTAGTTTTTAATAATATTGTGCCTCTCGAAGTGCCTTTAAATTAAAACGAGCACAATTTTATCAAGTGTGTATATTATCACGATAAGAGTTAAAAAAAATAGACAAAAATAGTTTCTTAGAACGCTCGTGACTTTTTTGGCGGCAATTGAACTGTCAAAATGTCATTATTTTGTTTTTATTTCATAAACTTGTGTTTCTTCGAGTGTTGATGTGTGATATTGGTGGATTATTAACCATTATGTGTTCGAGTGTGGGAAATTGAAATAAAGTTGTTAAAGTGACTTTTCTAGTTGCTCCAAAAAAGTCCGTGTAAAGTTTATGTAAAGTGCCACTACTTAAACACAAATGGGATATCGTCTTTGACCCGGATTGTAGCTGGGTCTCATCATATCATCTTAATCATTAATATTTGATACTCTCCGAGTTTGATACATTTAATACTTGGCACTTGCAAATTCACAAACCGTGTGAAAAAAGAATGCACGTCAAAATCGACACCTTTGTAAAAAATGTATGGATTCCGTCCTAAGTTTTATACATTTTTAACTTTACTCGTGTTGTGTATGAAATAAAGTTTACTAATGACGAAAACTGGAGTTTTTATTTCGTTTCTTCTATTTTTGTCGGTTACGGCCGAAATTATATGTCTACCAGAATCTGATGGCAAAAAGGGAAAAAAGAAATTGACGCTAGCAATACTGGGGGAATTTGGAGTAAAACGTTTTGATACTTTTTTTTCCCTATAGTGGCTGATTCTCTGTGTGTGTGTGTATTTTTACATGCAAATATAAAAATTTAGACAATGATCATCAAGGATAATTTTTGAAAATCTTACTGTGGCGAATGTGGGGTTGGAAATTTAGATGAAAACTCCAATTACTATGTCCATGAGTATGAATTAATTAAAGGCTATCAGAACTTGAAAATGGTTCCAAATACTGCACATCCATAAACAAAGTCTTCAACGGAAGAGGAAGACGCAGTATTTATGATAAACCTTTCCTCCTGCATCTCAATCGATCTTGTTCTATGAACTGATTTTTAATTTTTATTACATGTTCACAAGTTTTTCGCCATTCATCGATCCTTATTCTAGAGAAAGCTTCGTCAGTTCACACGAAAGATGCAATAAACCAAAGTATCAAGACTTGTCATTCCTACTTATTTGAAGCCAAACCATAAACAATTCCTCGAAATTTCAGTTGACAGATGACATTTTTTTCATTGCCATATGTAAATCGCTATTTATTAAACTTTTTTTTTTGCCATCAGATCCTGGTAGACCTATATAATAACCGATCCTGATGATCCGTTATCCGCGGTTTTGGATCGATATGTCATGTCATTTTAGTAGTAATCTGTCAAGTCCTAGTGCTAAAATGACATGACATATCGATTCAAAACCGCGGTTAACGGATCGGATCGTTTATATATTTCGGGCATTAGGCAATCTACATCGCTCATGGGGAAGATAAATAAAAAAATTAAATAAAAAAAATAATATCTGGGACAATTTCACACAAATTGAGCTAGCCCCAAATTAAGCTCGAAACTTGTGTTATGGGTACTAGACAACGATATACATACTTATATAGAGAAATAAATACTTATATAGATAGAAATATCCAAGACTCAAGTACAAACATTAGTGCTCATCACACATACATTTGCCCTTACCAGGATTCGAACCCGGGACCGCTAGCTTCGCAGGCAGGGACACTACCAACTCGGCTACCGCGTCGTCAATAGGTATATCCAGCGTCTTTGTTTCCCGATTAGTACAACTTGGGAGCCTTCAAGTCGAGAGTGAATAGGTATCTTCTAGGCAAGCATGCTCCATCATCGACCTCGTCATCACTTACCATCAGGCGAGACTGGAGTCAAATGCTTACCTATCTCATATAAAAAAAAATCATAATATTATTAACGTGAACGTTTGTGAGTATGGATGGATGGATGTTTGTTACTCTTTCACGCAAAAACTACTGAACCAATCTAAAGAAATTTGGAATGGCGATAGCTTACACCCTGGTTTAACACATAGGCTACTTTTTATCCCGGAAAAAGGTTCCTGCGGGATAACGGAAAGACGCGGGCGCAACTAGTAGGGTCATAAAAAAATAGAAAAAAACTAATTTCAATAATAACATTTATTAAATCACATACATACAGTAAATACAATTAGAAGCAGACATTTTGGTTGTATATGTTTCATACAATATTCCTATACCTGCAGTTACCTTGCTTCGGGTTCACAATACATTTACATAATGACATACATACACACGTTTCTATCTATACTTAATATTATAAAGCTGCAGAGTTAGTTTGTTTGTTTGTTTGAACGCGCTAATCTCAGGAACCACTGGTCCGATTTGAAAAATTCTTTCAGTGTTGGATAGTCCATTTATCGAGGAAGGCTACAGGCTATATTTTATTTCCAAAAAAATTAGGGATCCGTAAGAAAATTGCTGTTTTGTAACCCAAGGTGTGAAGTCGAAAACCTATTTTTGCGTGCGCTGCAAAAACTATTGACAATAGAACAAAACAATGTATTACGGGTTTGTAGGTCCTATTAAGATCTACAAAAAAGTCCGCGAGAGCATATGTCTAACTATTATAGTTATGCCACAATAAGTGATCTTTCATTTTAAAAATTTAATTTTAATGCCGCCGCTAGAAACGGCTCTTTATTTGTATCTTGGTATTAATCCTTATCAAAATAAATTACTTCTTATTTAAAACTGTTTCAATACCTTTATATGACTTTTTGAATCATTCAATTCGGACGTTCGATTCGAAAGATATCACGAGTTTAAAAATGTAAGTTGTAGTAGAAAAATAAAACCGCCGCACCGCAGCGCAGCGGGAAACGCGGTGAGGTGAGGGGAGGCACCGGGAGAATCTATGAAATAGGTAAAGTGCAGTAGCGGACCAGGAAGACCTTTAGCTGCGCGGTCCGAAAAAAATTAACTTAGAATTAAAATAGGATAATGGATACCTACAGCAGGTAACGCGGTGAGGGGGCACCGAAGTGCGGGAATAATTTTGATGTATACGGAATATTACGCTCTTGCGCCTAAACTACTGAACCGATTTAAATGAAATTTGGTATAGAGATAGTTTGAGCTCCGGGGAAGGACATAGGATACTTTTTATCGCGATAAACTGTAGCCCACGCGGGTGAAACCGCGGGGTACAGCTACATAAATAATCTAAGCTTTTAAAGAATGACTGATTTTTCCAAGCTCGATAGTCTATGACGTAAAAAAATATATCAAAAAAATAGTATAATGCTGGGGCCACACTAACGGGAAATGCCGTTATATAGCGCGATGATTGACGTTTGACATAAGTGTGGCCACGACATAAGACAACGGCATTCAAATTGGCGTTTGACGTTAGCCGATAACTCAAGTGCATTCACGTTGACAGTTCAAGTGTAGCCACTCACATAATAGCGTTAATAATTAACGCAACATTTATCGCGATGATAGGCATTGACATTTCCCTTGACGTTGACCTTAGTGTGGCCCCAGCATTAGGATGCGCCGAACATTCGTATTCGGCATATGTTCGGTATTCGGCTGAATGTTTTTTTTTTTGTAAATTGTTAGCTTTTGACTACAAACCACAAGTCACCTGATGTTAAGTGGACTGGACTGGGAGCTGGCTTTCAAATGAGGCTGCCGGAACACATTGATAGGTGCTTGGTGACAGATGTCTAACTAAAATTCTTTTTTCTTACATTGTTCGAATATTATATTCGGTATGGTATGGTAATGGTCGAGGAGAGCGATGGCTGGCACATGCGTCAACTCGTGAACGGGTGCTGCTTGTGGGGTCTGGTCTGCTTTGGTTGTGATCCCGCAACTCATTAATATTCATGTTCCCATATCCCAATGTGCACAACCAAACAAGAGAAATCTTATTAGTAAAGCTAATTAAAAAATATCGGACCATTAGATGACAAAAAAAGCTTGGGATTTTAGTGAACTTGCTCCAATTCAATCAATTAGTAATAAGAATAAAATTGTCAATGTGATCGCGCCAAAAAAATTACCTGCCGGGCGTTTCTTGCCTGTTCTTTTGCCGGCGTAAGGAGGTTGGAACAGGCGTAGCTAGTTTTAAGTTTGACGTTTTAAAGTGATCACAATGTATCCTATTGAATAAATAAAATTGACTATTGACTTGCCCCGAAGTGAAAAATATTCGATTCATTTCAGAAATCCATGTTCGGCGCATCTAGTTAGTATTGTTTTTTTAGTTATTATTTTTAAGTAAAAAGATTTACAATTTACCTTTTTTAGTATACAAAAGAAATACGATAAATAAATACGATACGAACATAATAATGACGAAAACAAGGCGTGAGTTAGTTTAGATAGATAGATTAATATTTTTTTCATACATCACAGTACAAAGAACTTTAAAACTAGGACAACAAGTGTCACTTGTTGTTAAGTGACGAAAATTGTGTCACGTGTTTCACTACACATAGATAAAAAACACTGGCTCCTAAGTGATGTTGTCGGAACACACCGATAGGTGTTTCGCGAGAAATTCTTGAGAGTGGTAGCTAGCCAGGCGAGCACTTGAAAATGACCAAGCAACTTTATGGTAAAGTTTTACAAAGGGCGATCTTATCGCTCAAAGCGATCTCTTCTAACAAAAGTAGAGGAATGGTACAAAACTATATGTTTGGACTATGTTATACATTACATTTATATATAGGTACTTACAAAATAAATAATATAAATTTGATCGTACATATAATTATACCAAATAGGTATGGTGGCATACCTAGCATCTTCCTACATACATTTACGAACGAGAGGTTTTCTGACAGATGCAGAAACTTAGTTCTAAATACATAGATGGCGCTGGCGAGACTTGGGCAAAAAAGTTTTACGAATTTGTTCAATGAATAAAACGCAAAAGTATCGATGCCCACGAAGCCAAACACGGTTTTTTTTGTTGGCAAAAGAGCAAAGTGCGATGCCAATAAAAAATATTAATCTGACAGCTAAATTATTTGCCACCAACCAACTGTCAATTCGAGTTTCTTTGCGCGGCAAATGGTGAGTTCCTCCGATTTCACCAAAACGAACAAGGCATGGTGAAGGAGACACAAAAACAAGCATAAAAGATTGGATAAATGAAATAAGGGTATTTTTTATTGACCGTGTTTGCGATGCTCAAAATTCGCAAATTCATGTTAAAGCCAACGCCATCTAGCGGATTTTTTAGTACCACTTTTTTATAGCCTGTCAGAAAACTCATCTAATGCTGGGGCCACACTAACGGGAAATGCCGTTCAATAGCGCGACGATTGACGTTTGACATAAGTGTGACCGCGACATTGGACAACGGCATTCACATTGGCGTTTGACGTTAGCCGATAACTCAAGTGCATTCACGTTGACCGTTCAAGTGTAGCCACTCACATAATAGCGTTAATGATTAACGCAATATTTATCGCGAAGATAGGCATTGACATTTCCCTTGACGTTGACCTTAGTGTGGCCCGGGCGTTAGTCGATTCTGTTGTGTATTATCTAAAGCTAAACTAAGTTTGACAAGTCTAAGAGTATTGCTGTCCTTGTCTGACGACGAAAGTAAGATAAGGACCGCATTACTTTTAACCCTGTCAAATTTAGTTAAGTATTAGAAAATGCGCAACTAAATCTACACCAATAACAACGATACTATAAAATACATTGAATCTGTATAGAAAATACTTGTCAATTCAGAAAGTAAATAAAACTACATTTGCTTGCGGATTTGCTCAAGCAAAACTTTGCATCGTTCTTAAGAAAATCACAGCGCTCCGAGATATTAATTACTATGATTAGAGTTTATATTGTGACCAAGCTATCGAAACACTACAACTGCATCAAAAATAAGTTAATAATTACCAACAAACAATTTTTTTTCAAATACATATATAATATAATTTTTTCTCTCTCTATTATAAAATTAATAATTAAATCAAATTGTATTCTGACTTGCCTGCAAATTTTTTTTTTTACAAAATGGTCTTTAAATGATTTTATCTTTATAAAGAGATTAGTGTCCGAACGAACATGACGCTTCGGCTTTAGTCTTTTCGGCTAAAAACGAAGCCGAAAATGAAAATGATTTTGACACTAAAAAAAATTCATTTTTCAGCTAAACACTGAATTGTTTTTGCATGTCGGAAGAAAAACAGCAAATATAGGCTTTGAAAGAAGCAAAAACACTATAATTTCGTTGGAAGATATAAAATTTCGTATATAATATCATAATATAATATAATTAACCAAAACAACAAGTATCTGAAATTATGTAAGTCCGTCTAAAAAATATGTACAGGAATGACTTTAAATACAAGTTTTAAACGGATATAACACATTTTTTTTATTTTTTTTTACTATTTACAGGGTAGCGTTTGACCACAAGTCACCTGATGTTAAGCAACGATGCGGTCGAAGGTGGCGTCACGCTACACCTGGACTGGGAACTGGCTCTCAAGTGAGGCTGCCGGAACACACCGATAGGTGCACGGCGACAGATTCTTAACAAGAGGGTGGTAGCTAGCCAGGCGAGTACTAGAAAATACCCTACCACCAAGCTTTGGTTTCATCACGATGTTTTCCTTCACCGAAAGCTCAAGCTCATTGTAGGATTCGAACCCACGTCCTACGGATCGCAAGCCGACGTCACTACCACTGAGCCATTATCGCTATGAATTATACATTTATGTTACAGTCAATATAAGGTTTAGAGAACCGGCCAAAACTACTTTTAACTGCTTACAACTTTTGAATCAGCCAAAAGTAATATTGACTACTGTCTAAACTGTAAAATGAATTAATCCCAGTCCAGGACTGGAGAAAAGTTATAAGCAGTTTCGATTTTTGACTGTAACCTAACATTACACTCGAAACATTTAAGAAAAAACCAAAACAGTTTTATAAACTTCATTGATAAATGCACAAAAATAATAATCTATTTCTATTCATTTATTATTATTTACAAACAAATAATGATTAATGTTATTTATAACGACGATTCTATACAATAATAATTTGAAAATACTTAAAAACAAACTAGACATATTTAAACAAAATAATGGTGGAGTGAACATTCTAGATTTTGACAGCTAGAAATTTATAAAAAACATGTTTTTTTATTATAAAATTAATTAAAACAAATAAACAATAATAAAAATGCTATCCAAATGGATTTCAATAACAGAAAGTATTACATAGCATAGTAATAATAATAATCATTTGACTAAACTAACTAAAAATACACTTTATTTAGTGTTTAGTGCGGACAGCTTGTTTTAGTTTTTAGTCAAATATTCGGACAGTTCCCGTTTAGTGCTTAGCAAAGTTGTGTTCAAAGAGTATTCCTGTTCATTTCGTCTTGCCTATCGATCTGGTAAATTCTAAACGGATGGACCGATTTTGATTCAGTTTTTTTTTCATTCGTATCTTTGCAGCATTCGAACGTACTGCGCTGCCATTCGGTCCGGTTTTCCACGCCCTAGTCGCGTCTTGTCCTCTAGCACACATGTTACCTAAAATAATCCACAGACCAGCTGTGAAACAATTTTTTTTTGCTACTTGACAATAGATGGATGAGTTTATTTACTTATTATTTTTATGCAAACTCGCTATCTGCGCTTCTTACTGCAATAGTACTGCCGCTGCCTTTTTCAAAAGCATGGATTGCGCGGCTTGTTGTGGTAACATTGCGAACAAGGAGGAGTACTTGCGCTGTACAGTGCTAGGCTGTAGCAAAAATTATCACGTCCTATGTACTGGGGAGAAATCCGCCCATAGTATTATTAAAACCTGGATCTGCCCTGAGTGTCGCTGTGCTGCCAAGAAAGGCGGGGACAACAGTTTAACCCCTGTAGGGCTTTCCAAAAAACGTCAAGACGCTAATGTAACTATACGGCAGAAAGGATCGCGAGTTCGTGCGGAAGACGAGGCAATATATGATACACCTGACAAGTCAAAGAGCCTATCTGACGTTCATCAGCTACGTACTGAAATGGTGCAAGTGAGAGAACAGCTTACTAACTCTAACACCCTTATAGCGAGTTACGAACGCAAACTAAATCGGTCAATCACATTAATAGCTGAATATGATCATAAACTTACCCAGTCTGTCTCTACCATTGCGAGTTATGAAGCAAAAATTGAAGCATTTACGTCACTGATGGAAAAACTCCTAGATGGGCAGAAGAAATGTGATTGTGGGTGTAAGCTTGCCCATAATGATGATGGTTCCAGAAATCAACTTCAAACCGTGACCCCTCAGACGAAGCCTGTGTCGGTGACCTCCTCGCCATCTCATGCGTCACCCGGTGCACCCCAGCAACAATGGAAACCTACGGTAGCGGTTCGTACTCCCACTACTAAGCAAGTTAAAGCCAAAGGTGCGCAGGTGCACAAACAGGAAAATAAGAAGACCGATACCTATGCTTCTTCTCTGGTTAAGCCGCTGTCAGCGCAACCTTACCCAGGAAGCTCCAGCCAATATATTTCGGAATCTATTCCAGCTGCAACATCAAAGACCGATGACTGGGTTGAGGTGAAGAAGAAGAAAAGCTGGCGCCCCACTTCCCTGTGCGGTGCTGCAGGTCCAACAGTGACGTCTTTGAAAGCTGTGGAAGTACGAAAATACTTACACCTGTGGAATATGGCGTCAGGCGTGGCTGAAGTGCGTGAATATCTACGCTTACTCTGTCCAAATGGAACCTGCACGGTGGAGGAGCTAACTGCAAAAGGAGACTACAAATCATACAAACTAGGTGTGCCAGCTGCTTACTTCGATACGTGTTTTTCGATTGAAGTGTGGCCTATTAATGCCAGAATCAAAATTTGGATGAACCACAGAATAACCAAACAATCGAGTACTAGTGCAAAAGTCGGAACTTCCACTAGCCCTCGGCCCTTTCATGAGCGGCCCTCCGAGAGGGCATCACCGACTCAATGAAGTGGTAGTACCAACGCAGCTTAGCGTTTTTTACCAAAATGTTAGAGGCTTGAAGACGAAGTTGATGACCTGGTATACCAGCTTGATAACCTCTGACCACCTGCTTGTCGCCGCAACGGAGACGTTCCTTGACTGTTCTGTGGAGGACGCCGAGGTGGCCCCGGATGGCTGGACGCTGCTGCGACGTGATCGTGCCACTCCCTGTGGGGGAGTCCTTCTTGCTGTAAGACCGGGCGTTGCCGCGCGTCGTCGACGAGAACTGGAGTCAGAACTTGGAGAAGATTTGTGGGCCACTCTCACACACCATAGTACCTCTTTTATTGTATGTGTTGTATATATTAAGCCGAAGGCAACGGACGCTGTTTATCTGAATGTTTTTTGTAATATCGAATCTTTTCTAACTGATTCAAACAGCAGATTTTTTATATTTGGAGATTTAAATATGAATAGTGCATCTGATAATATTAAGAACTATTATTCTTACTTTTTGACTTACTGTAATTTAATTGAACATAATGACATAGTTAATCCTCATGGTAGCATTCTTGACGTAGTGTTGGTGCGGGAGTGTAATGAGTCACGGTGGCAGCAGGTATGCGTGAGTGAGGCCAGCGCTGGATTCGTCCCCCCGGATAGCCTTTACCACCCGCCTTTAGAGATAACGGTTGGACTCCGATTGCATTATAACAACTGTGATCGACTTCAGCCTAGCAATATAGACGCGACACTTGATTGGAATTTTAACAAAATTGACATGACTCTTTTTCAGTCACTGATCGCTGAAATTTCTTGGGAGGCCGTCCTTGAGTCTGGTGACGTCTGTGTTGCTACTGATGCCTTCTACGATATTTTGTACCGATTGTTCGATGTGTCAGTTCCTAAAAAGAAAAGAAATGCTGCATCTAGGAGTAGATATCCCGTGTGGTTTAACGCTGATATTATAAAAGATATTAAGCGAAAGACTCGATTGCATAGTGCTTGGTTGTCATCTAAGTGTGTAGCAACATACAGCGTGTTCTCGGATCTACGAACCAGCTTAAAGCTGCGTATATCGCAAGCGTATAAGGCTCATCTGACTCGCATTGAAGAAAACCTGCAGCTGCGGCCCCAGCATTTTTGGAGTCATGTGCATAGCCTTAGGTCCAAGGGTGGTTTCGAGCCCTGTGTCTCGTACAAGGGGAATTCTTGCACAGGCGTCGAGGCTGCCGCAGCTTTTGCAAATTATTTCTCCAGTGTGTTCTTGGATGGATTGCCACTGCTCGATAGTAACGCATGTTGTCATGAGGGGTTGCAAGGTGGTTATGTGAGTGTACCGTCTCTGTTACCCCAAGATATCGATCGAGGTCTTAACAAACTTAAGTTAGGTAGCTCTTCAGGGCCCGATAATGTGCCGAGCTTCGTTCTGAAAACCTGTAAGAAACATGTGATCCTTCCACTTTACCATATTTTAAATCTTTCTCTTAGGAGTGGCAGATACCCAACCCAGTGGAAACTGTCTAGGGTAACACCTATTCCTAAGAGTAATAATAAAACTAAAGTTGAGGAATATCGCCCCATAGCAATTTTATGTGCACCCGCCAAGGTCTTTGAGTACATTCTGCACAAAGAGATATATAGACAGGTGAAACAACTGATAGGTGATGAACAACATGGTTTTAGGCCGGGGCGCTCTGTGAATACAAACCTTTTATGCTTGGTCGACTATATATCTAATGCCATGGATCGCGGGCTGCAGGTTGATGTCATCTATTTTGATTTTCAAAAGGCTTTTGATAAAATTGACAACGACATATTGTTACTGAAACTGTCTGCCATCGGTTTCACTCCGAACCTCTTAGATTTTTTCGCAGACTACATGAGGGACCGGCGTCAATATGTAAGGCATGGCACATATGTATCTGAGCCATATCATACCGGATCTGGTGTGAGCCAAGGCTCGGTCCTGGGCCCACTTCTTTTTCTGATTATGATCCACGACTTACCTAAAGTGTTGACTACCGCCAAATGTCTGTTATACGCAGACGATCTCAAGCTCTTTCTTGAAGTAAAATCGCATAATGACTGCATTAGCTTACAAAACGATATTGACCTGATTTATGAATGGAGCTTGACAAATAAAATGCTATTTAATATTAATAAATGCAATGTTATGACCTTTGACCGTAAAAGAAATCCAATCAATTTTAATTATTATTTGAACAGCTTATTTATCAAACGAGTAAATTTTATAAAGGATCTGGGAGTTACTTTTGATCGTAACTTGAATTTTCACGATCACATAGATAGTCTCGCTAAAGAGTCGTACCGGCGCTTGGGCTTTGTGTTAAGAAATGCCAAGGATTTCCAAAACCCGCAAGTACTTTCAATTTTGTTTAGCTCCTTAGTCAGAAGTAAACTTGAATCAAGTGCATGTGTCTGGAACCCGCACCATGTCACCTACATAAGGAAGCTCGAAAAGGTACAAAAAGCTTTCTTAAGGTCGTTTTACAAAAAAACATACGGCTACTACCCGTTTCGGTACCCAACCAAATTTTTGCTTGGCCACCTTGGCTTTAATTCCCTTGAAGTGAGAAGAATGGTCGACCAGCTCACCACCTGCCTCAAGGTTCTAAAAGGATCAGTTGACTGCCTATTTCTGCACAATCTGTTGTGTGTGCTTTCCGTCCCAGACGAACTTGAGGTCCCGCCAAACAGGCGCGGTTACAGTCGGCAACATGATATCTTTCATATTGATAGTGGTCATACGGTGGCGCGCGCGATGTCACCTTTAGTGCGGCCTCTGCAACACCTCAATGCACTCCGTGACGCCAACACTGATTTTGATATTTCATTTGACAAGTGGTCAACCATTGTGCCCGCACTGTTGAATTATTGTGAAAGACTCAGAGACCAATGGAGCAATTCACATAATTCCGACAGTGAAAATAGCGAGTAATGACATGCTGTAATAATTATCATGACATTGTCTTCGATTATTTTGACATATTTATCTTATTTTATTATTATTTCATTTGGTTTTCATTATTATCTCTTCATTTATTTCTTTTTTCATTATTATTGTTATTATTATTTTGCTAATTTTATTGTATAATATTATTTATAATTAACCTTTCTGTGTGGTAAATGTAATTGGTGTATGTCGTTTTTATCACATTAAAAAAAAAATAAAAAAAAAAATAAAAAAATAAAAATGGCGTTGTTAAGCGACACTAAACCAATTTTCTAAACACGATTTACCAAAGAAGAAACCGAGATAGGTTCGGTTATCTAGATATTTCCACTTTTAGACTGGCATTCTTACTTCAATAGCGATTAGTTGACATATTTTGTACGAAATGACATACTCAAATCTGTGATTATCGCTTGACCGTCATTCTAGAATACAAATCTTAATCTTTAGTGCGGACACTTTGTTTTAGTGTTTAGTGAAATGTTCGGACAGTTCCCGTTTAGTGTTTAGTGGTTAGCAAAGTTGTGTTCTAAGAGTATTCCTGTTCATTTTTATCTCGCGTATCGATGTGGTAATTTCTAAACGGATGGACCGATTTTGATTTCGTTTTTTTCATTAGTTAATGTAACTTACGCGCGAAATTAATAATCGATCCTCATCCGTTATCCGCGGTTTTGGATCGATATGTCATGTCATGTCATAACAGTAGTAACTAGCTGTTCCCCGCGGTGTCACCCGCGTGGGCTACAACTTTATGCATGCAAAGTCTCAGCCCGATCGGTTTAAAACTGACAAAGTTTCTTACAAACTTTCATCCCCTATTTTATCCCTTTGGGGGTAGAATTAATCAAAATCCTTTCTTAGCGGATGCCTACGTCATAACATCTACCTGCATGCCAAATTTCAGCTCGATCCGTCCAGTGGTTTGGGCTGTGCGTTGATAGATCACTATGTCAGTCAGTCACCTTTGAGTTATATATATTTAAGATCTGTCAAGCCCTAGTACTAAAATGACATGATATATCGATCCAAGACCGCGGATAACGGATAGGATCGATTATTAATTTCAGGCATTAGTGTGCCACGCCCTCGTCTCGTCTTTTCCACTAGAACAATAATTAATGTTACCTAAATTATATCTAGCTTTCCAAACCGTGGTGCTTCCGTTTGATTCTCGCGTAGGGACCTATTTCAGGGTCCGTCACGAAGTCGTAGAGGACGGCGGACCAGCTGTGGTGCTGCGGCAGGTTGTCGTAGAATTCTGGCGCTATGCGCTTTACCTTTGAACAAAAAGTAAATTGATTAGAGATTAAACAAAATGGTCGAGGAGAGCGATGGCTGGCACATGCGTCAACTCGTGAACGGGTGCTGCTTGTGGGGTCTGGTCTGCTTTGGTTGTGATCCCGCAACTCATTAATATTCATGTTCCCATATCCCAATGAGTACAACCAAACAAGAGAAATCTTATTAGTAAAGCTAATTAAAAAATATCGGACCATAAGATGACAAAAAAAAAAGCTTGGGATTTTAGTGAACTTGCTCCAATTCAATCAATTAGTAATAAGAATAAAATTGTCAATGTGATCGCGCCAAAAAAATTACCTGCCGGGCGTTTCTTGCCTGTTCTTTTGCCGGCGTAAGGAGGTTGGAACAGGCGTAGCTAGTTTTAAGTTTGACGTTTTAAAGTGATCACAATGTATCCTATTGAATAAATAAATAAATTGAAATTGAAATTATCTTTTTTTTTTAAAAGTGAAAAGCACAAAAATAAGAAGAAAAACGAATGTTATAGACGCCTTACAATATGCCCTAAAACAGAAATGGCAGTGGGCTGGACGTATAGCAAGATGCACAGATAAAAGATGGACATTAGAGAAAACTTTATAGCGATGATGGCTCAGTGGTAGTGACGTCGGCTTGCGATCCGTAGGACGTGGGTTCGAATCCTGCAATGAGCTTGAGCTTTCGGTGAAGGAAAACATCGTGATGAAACCATAGCTTGGTGGTAGGGTATTTTCTAGTACTCGCCTGGCTAGCTACCACCCTCTCGTTAAGAATCTGTCGCCAAACACCTATCGGTGTGTTCCGGCAGCGTCACTTGAGAGCCAGTTCCCAGTCCAGGTGTAGCGTGGCGCCATCTTCGACCACATCGTCACTTAACATCAGGTGACTTGTGGTCAAACGCTAACCTGTAAATAGTAAAAAAAAAAAAAAAGAGTACTGCCTTCTGCATGCGACCCTTGATCCAACCGTCCAGCGAGAGCCTCTTAAGATGTTGGTCGAGACTCTTCGCTATGAGGCCGTTCGCTGAAACGACTATCGGGACGATGATCGTTGAGTCAACATCCCACATAGCGGTCACCTCGTGAGCCAAGTCAAGATATTTACTTAATTTGTCTTCTTCTGCTTTCACTTTTTAAAACACTTTTATTAGCTTCACTTGTAACTAACTAACAATGTAATCAAATCTTAGAAGTCAATTTTCACCTACTTCTAATTGTTGTATCGACTTGAAATTTGCTATGTATATGTAATACCGATGACAATGCAATAATTTGATATCATCGACCTGGTCTCATGATGGAGCCAGGAGATGGATAGTGGAACTCTTCAATGGCTAGTAAACCTATCGAGTTTGGGCTCATTTGATTCGTTTTAACGCGTCCGATAGGATGGGTTTAGTTACGAGGGTCTGATGATGAAGCCAGGAGGAGGATAGAGGAACTCTTCAGTGGCTAATATGAAACCCCTCGAGTTTGGGCTCATTTGATTCGTTTTAACGCGTCCGATAGGATGGGTTTAGTTACGAGGGTCTGATGATGAAGCCAGGAGGAGGATAGAGGAACTCTTCAGTGGCTAATATGAAACCCCTCGAGTTTGGGCTCATTTGATTCGTTTTAACGCGTCCGATAGGATGGGTTTAGTTACGAGGGTCTGATGATGAAGCCAGGAGGAGGATAGAGGAACTCTTCAGTGGCTAATATGAAACCCCTCGAGTTTGGGCTCATTTGATTCGTTTTGACGAGTCCAATAGATTTGGTTTGGTTTCATAGACTAAATAGTAAGAAGTAAAATATATAGCTTAAAAAAAACAAAAACAAGTGCGTTTTCAAAGTGTTTTTTTAGTTTTTTAAGCTATGTATTTTATTTTTATTATTATTATATAATAGTATTATACCTCCGGTAGCCTCCTGCCCGGCACCGCGGGGAAGTCGTGGTGCTCGTTGTGGTAGCCCACGTTGAACGTGATCCAGTTCAGGGGCCCGTAGTACGAGTACGTCTCGAAGCCCTTGCGGAACATGTAGTGCTCAGATATGAAGTGACCTGCGGAGGGGATAATATGAGAAATACGATCAAAAATATATAAATATCGGGGGACCATTGCACACAAATTGAGCTAGCCCCAAATCGAGCTCGAAACTTGTTGACCGAACTAATGCTACTAAAGAGTATCGGTAGTTCGGTACAATATGTCAACCGGACTACTGCTACTGAAAAGTGGCACTAGTTCGGTCGACCGGACTAACAACCGAACTATTGCTACAAAAGAGTATCGGTAGTTCGGTACAATATGTCAACCGGACTACTGCTACTGAAAAGTGGCACTAGTTCGGTCGACCGAACTAACAACCGAACTATTGCTACAAAAGAGTATCAGTAGTTCGGTACTATATGTAACCCCTTGACATTAATTTTATGTATAAAAATATAAAAATAGAATGTGTAGATACCTTTACTTTGCTAGGTTTAGATATAGACTCAAGTATAAATTGGAAGACCCACATAAAAAAGTTGAAAAGAAAAATGTCAAGTTTTACGTACGCGCTAAGAGAACTGCGTAGGGCCACCGATCTAAAAACTGCTATGTCTGCGTACTACGCGTACGTAAATGCATGGCTCACGTATGGCATATTACTGTGGGGCAATAGTGTAGACGCACCAGATTTATTTATTTACCAAAAAAAATGCGTTCGCATACTAGGAAACATCAAAGAGCCAGAAACATGTAGACCACACTTCATAAATTTTAGAATATTAACGTTGACATCACTATACATATTGGAAATAAGTAAATTTGTGAGAAAATATCCGCAGTTCTTCATAAAACAAGCTGACCAATCACGACGCTACGCAACCAGGTTTATGTATAAACTAGAATTACCACCGTCAAAATTAAAATTACACAGTTCCGGACCAAACATAATGTCTATAAAAATATTTAATAAACTACCCGACGAATTAAAATCCGAAGAAAAAAATCACGTATTTTTAAATAACTTAAAAACGTTTTTAATCGACAAATGCTACTACAGCCTAGATGAATTCCTCAACGACGACTTCTCGAAATGATCAGAATGGATCGGTCCGCTCCTACATTGCTATACCCTATTCGGGTCCATATGTTCGCTAATCTTAACCACTAAGATCTCTTGTATACTAACATATGAATGCAATAAACGATTGAATATGAACCGGACTACTGCTACTGAAAAGTTGCACTAGTTCGGTCGACCGAACTAACAACCGAACTATTGCTACAAAAGAGTATCAGTAGTTCGGTACTATAATTATGTCAACCGGACTACTGCTACTGAAAAGTTGCACTAGTTCGGTCGACCGGACTAACAACCGAACTACTGCTACTAGAGGCTTTTTTGAACATCTTAATGGGACCTACAAACCCGTAATACATTATTATGTTCTATTGTCAATAGTTTTTGCAGCGCACGCAAAAATAGGTTTTCGATTTCACACCTTAGGTTACAAAATAGCAATTTTCTTACAGATCCCTAATTTTTTTGGAAATACAATATAGCCCATGTCCGTCACAGATAGTGTAGCTTTCCAACAGTGAAACAATTTTTAAAATCGGTTCAGTAGTTTCGGAGCCTATTCGAAACAAACAATCAAATTTTTCCTCTTTATAATATTAGTATAGAAGTGCCACTTACCAGCAACTGGGTGTACGCCCATGGCCATAAGAGATCCAAAAACCAGGTACCCTAGCACCTTCCAACCTGAAACATACCACAAATTTATTTGTAAAAGTTTCATCAAAGTAGGATTTAAAAAATTCTAGTAGGTGGCAACCTTTATTTATTTATTTATAATGAACACCAACATGATAAACAATATATCATCAATTTACGAAGATCACGCTATAGTCAGCTCAATTCCAATTGTTATTACAATTATAGGCGTAGACTACATGCAAAAAATAGCAAAATAATTTACTAATGAATACGTAATTTAAGATGTCCAAAAACTAAGTGCAATAAACGATTACAATTGAAATTAAGTGCAGAATTTATAAACAATACAATAATAATAAAGAATAAATAATTGTAATTAAAAATGTTAATGATGTACCTAATTATATGAAATAATAATAATAATAGTTTAAATGTTTATGCTAACAATAAAATTTTCTTTTTAAACTTACATATGCTGTCAGCAAATAGGTCAATATCTGACTTTTTAGAGATGTTGTTATAGGTTACCTTTTAAAATATGACTCACCAGCCAAGTTGATGACTGAGGGCCGGTTTTATAAACGTCCGTAATACCACAGGGCGTTGTCCATTCTTGGCCTTTCGCGGACAAGATGCTCATCAAATTTCAATTTTAGTTGTTTATTGAGTAAGCTTAATCTTGTTCTCAAATTTTAGTACGGAAAATTACGGGCGTTTACAAAATGGGCGCTAAATATGAAACGAAAAATTAATAATTTACTAAACTCTTCGGTGATGAATTGATGATGTTTTTAAATGATTTTGAGTAGATAATCAAGACTATCCGTTGGTAAAAGATTCATCGAAATCAGTCACCTCAAGTGAAAATAATTTCTGAAAACTTGACTTACCAATGGAACTGCTGAAAAAAACTATGATTTTCAAAAGTGTTTGGTAAACATTACTATCGATTTACTATACTATTTTTTGGAGATATCATGATGATATCTTCGGATGATTTTGAATCCGTCACCAAAAATCCCAAGAGACTCGTTAATGAAAATAAAATATGTAGATTTTTGAGAACAACGTCCATATAACTTACCGAACAACTTAATGACTACAGCGTCAAAAAACAGCTGTATCACCAGATTGATGATCTCCAACGGGGTGGGAGGCTTCGGTCTGACCACCAGGGGCCGCAGCGCGTAGAAAAGGGGCTGGAGGAACAGCCAGAACAGCTTCCCGCCCGTCGTGCAGAACAACTTGGCCTCTATTAAGGTGGGCAGGTCTGTGTCTATAACCTCGTCACCTTGGTACTGTAAGGTATATTGTCATTGTTTACTTCATATAGTAGTTACTAAATTATCTAGAGCAGTGGTTCCCAATTAGTTTTTGCATAAGTGCCACTTCAAAAATAACCTCAAACCTGCGTAGGTACCCCTTATTGTAGCAATCACACTAATATTATATTATGCGAAAGTGTGTGAGTGTGTGTGTATGTTGGTTACTTCTTCACGCTCAAACGCCTGAACCAATTTTGATATGGTATACAGGTAGATGACACCCTGGATTTATTTATCGTCGAACATGGTTTTCAATTTGTCCCACAATTCTTGTGACGTCGTGGCACTCTTAATATGTACATACAATCCTGGGTCTATTGTTAAAATAAGGTTCGCTTTTGTTTTCGCATCATCGCTGATACTTTTCTTGACAATTTCGCCGGCGATGCTAGGCTTTACGTATTGAATCATGCCTTCTAGCACCAACAAATTTTCTGCCGCGAAACTCCACTCGTCATAGTTTTCGCGTCCCTTCAGTTTTGGCACGCTCTGAATATAATTGGTCGTCATGTCTAGTGAAACTGAACTACTATCAACTGTAATTAACTATTTACTCAAATTACTGATAAATTAAAAGATATTTTTGCCCATAACCTATTAATTAAACACGTTCTCCACTTTGACAACTGACAGTTTTATTATACTTAAAGACATTGAGATAGAAAAAAACATGGAGATGCCGCGTTATTCTATACATACATTTACATAGACAAATATGAGTGAAATACGATACAGAATGTGAAATATTGTTTTGTCTCATTCTTTCCAATATAGTAATCGTATGTGTTAAAAGAGACAACAATATTTAGTTGTATGCTCTTTCTGACAACATTTTTTGGTGACGTAGGGACAATTGTAGGTAAGTGCCATTTCAGCCATTTTATGCGACGAATTTCGTGGTAGTTTAGCTCACGGCAGGTAATCACAGAACATCGTTTATGCTCTTAGAAGTGACCTGCGCCAGATGAGATTGGTGAACATGAACACTTTGAACAGGCTTCATTCATTCAATTTCATTCAGTAATTCATTATTTATAATCTATCAGACGAAGTTTTGTTTGTGTTTTTTTACTTTTTGTGAAATAACGCCCGCCATATTTTCCCGGTCCCGCACAGTTTCGTCAATTTCTCTTTTTCACTTTGATTGCTTGCGAAAGTTGCGAAGCGATTAACGAAGAAACAAAAACTAGGTACTTGAAATTAAAACCGTTGCTCTTTAGAATTACATTAAATTTTATCTTACATATCATTTCTATAATGACAAGGATCACAAGGTTAAAAACCTGTATCATCAATCAACAACTGCTAACAGACAAAAACGTAAGTAGAGCTAAGCCTGTGCCGACAAATTACATGAAATAGCATCTTGTTAGGTTACAGAATAATTTATTACATTTAGGTTATGTTTGTTTTAAAATAATAATGTCTTCTCGCAGTCTCGCTCGCGCTGCATTGCTGATTGCAGCTGAACAATCAACTCGTGCTTTTTTGGCTCTCGAGACCAGAGGAAAATTTAGTTGGACTTGGTACAGCCACATAGTCAATATATAGCTGATGTAAATGCTCCAACAATAATTATGTGGCCATCAATTCGAGGAAAAATATCTTACGAAGAGGAGAAGACTGCTTGTGAGTCACCCAACCCTATTTGGACCAAAAGAAATTGAAACCAGGACTCTTGAGTAAGTAATACCTATCATTTATAGAAATAGAAAAATAAAAACAGAGATTTTGTATTGAACATAGATATAGAGCCTAACATGAATGTCAATGTGGCCAATATGTATCCAGCTGGTATCGGGTTTGGTATTTTTTTAATTTTTTTGTACTGCAGCATATTTTACCCACCATATTCACAAAATCTTGAAATGCCTGGTCCCAGTTACTACACCCAACCCGATAGTCAATTATATTATTATTTATTAGTTATATTCGGTTTATAACGATGAATCAATGTATAATTCTATGTAGCTTGTTTAATATAGGTACATGCCCATACTGTGTATAATAATATATTATGTAATTTGTTAGGATTTGCACTGTATATCAGATTGTTCAATATTGTATAGTACCTAATTTGATTGATGTATAGCTGTTGTAAGTACAAATTTGTATGATGGCATGTGCCTATTCTATGTGTCATTTTCTTGGATTTGTATTACATATATTTATCAGACAGTTAATTAAATCTTGTATGGTACATACCTAATCTTAATTTGATTGATGTATAATTAATAAGGAGCTTATTTAATATAGGTACATGGCCATTCTGTGTATAATTTCTTTAGATTTGTATTATAATCAAATTGTTAATTCAATTTTGTATAGTACCTAATATTAATTTGATTGCTGTAATAGTTGTAAGTAGCTAGTTCAAGAAAGGCACTTGCCCATTCTAATTTCTTGGATTTGGATTATATATATCGAACAATTAAAATTTTATATAAACCCCAACTTAATTTGATTTGATTGAAGAAATTGTAAAGTTCCGAATCGAAGTGGTAGTATTATTTATCTGAATATAAATTTAAATATTAAAACTGAGTTTCATTATTTAAAAACCTTAAGCTATTGAAAACATAAAATAGGAAATGGAATGGGTTATCGATAGTGGGTTGGGTTTAAATGTCCCATCACTACAGATCGATATCGATATTTGCCGCCTGACGTTTCAAGCACTATCGTCACAGAATACTCCATAGTAACCTTCATCTGGCGCAGGTCATTTCGTTCACTTCTCTAACGATTGTGTCGTTCTATGGGTGATTTCCATCTATACGTAGTATATAGTCTACTTAATCTATGGTTTAGCTGTCAAATGATTGTTTACTTTTTGTGTTATTGCGATTTGCGAGAAAATTACGACGAGTTTACCTTTAAAACTACACGTGAATGTTGGACAACTGAAATTCAACATGCCTATGTGTTGTATTGTGAAGTGTGCTGCAAGAAAGATCAAAAATCAACCTCAATTGTCTTTTCACAGGTTAGTAGCCGGTTTTCATGCAAAAGTTCAAATAATCATGCACGTTCGATGAAAAAATTGCTACGCGATCATGAATTTATGGCTAAAGTATTGATATTTTGGTTCATTGCCGCATAACAGACCTTTATTATGAATTATTCCATTCGTTTTTGTTTACAATAATATGTACAGTGGAATAGTGTTGTACCGTAGCCGTATTAGTGTCCGGACTAGTTCCTTCACTGAAACGATATCGGTATAATCTGCTATGTTAACATAAATCATTTTATTCCACGTGTCCTTAGATCCTAGTGACCTTGCTAGGTCTGGCCCATAATTCGGAGCATCCAGAGACTAGCTCACAGAGTTTTAATGTGTTCCTAAAATGAGACGTCAGCCAATTTGTCATTTTGCTTGAGTATAATACTAGCTGTGTCCCGCGGTTTCACCCAGGTTGACTATGATGATGAAAAGTGATGACAATGATGATGAAAACTATCCTATTGGTTATTCTAGTTTACAATCTACCTATCTTCTAAATTTCAGGCAAATCGATTCGAATTTGGTTTTTGCGTGAAAGCGGAACAAACATCCATACATACAAACTTCCGCGTTTATAATATTAGTAATAGAGTAAGGGTGAGCAGCTTTAGCCAAAATGATTTTTGCATAAAAATACATATTTTTTTATAGGTTTCCTAAAAATGAAGCATTAAGGAAAAAGTGGTCAAAGGCTATTGGTGAAGAAAATATTAATCCGCGACATAAAGATTGGTACGTCTGTTCACTTCACTTTGAAGAAAGCTGCTTCAATAGAACACTTGATGTAATGAGACTACATGATAACTCTGTTCCCACAGTATTTTTGGTAAGTGTCTGTTATAAATAATGATTGAATACTAATAGCCTGGCCCTTTGACCTGAAATAAATATACCTATTAATTTTTTTTATTTTTTTTATATTTTAAATAATTTTTATTTTGTTTTATTTATTTTATTTTAATTATACCTATTAATTACATTTAAGAAAACCATATTATGTATATTGCTGGTCATAATATTAGTACATATTTTTTCAGGCACTCGACAATAAAAAACAACAGCGAGAGTCACCTGTTTTGTGTGAAACGAGCAACATTATAAAATCTGATGTTTGTAATACATCTACTGTAATGCTTCCATTGCAGTTACCCCATCAAATTGAGGAGACAGTGCACAAAGAGGTACGTATCTAGTTAGGAGTTGTTTCTATAACGGTTTGCTGGCTTTCTTGCAAAGTACTACATTTTTAAAGTTAAAAACTATTGGAGGTTCTTACGAACATTTTGGATAACAAATGACACTAGAATAATGTTACTAATTTTCTTCAAAAAACGTTGGAATCCAAATGAGTCACGTATAAGCACACATGACACAATGTAGAAAAGGAATATAATTATATATAATATTCCATAAATACTTCCTATCTATAATATATTGATAGATATATCTATAAGTTTATTATAATGTATGCTGTTTACTGTTCCAAATAAAGAAAATAAAATAAAATATTTAAAGGTAGCAGTATAATGTAATATAATATAAATAATGTATTTAATATGTATCATATAATTTTTTTTTTCAGGTTGTACAAATTGAAAAAATAAGGGTTTTAAAAGAAAATTATGTCAAGCAACGTCAAAAAATTAAACGCCTCAACGAAAGGATTCGAAAGAGAAACAAAAAAATCGCCAATTTGATAGATATTATCGAAGACCTTCGAAGAAAAAATTGTATAAACGTAGAACAGACTGTTCTGTTAGAAGAATTAGCGGGACCAAAAGACTTCTTAAAAAGACAAATTATTAAGTCCAAAGGTTTACCTGTACCAAACAAATACTCTGAAGAGATCAGGAAGTTCGCGTTAACGTTGCATTTCTTATCCCCCAAGGCCTATAATTATATAAGGCGCACTTACAATACATGTTTACCTCATACAAGAACTTTGTGCAAATGGTACCAACATGTTAATTGCGAACCGGGATTTACGAAAGAAGCATTTGATACATTAAAAATTAAAGTGCAGGGAAGCGCACAGCCTGTGATATGCTCCTTGGTTTTTGACGAAATGGCCATAAGAAAGTCTCTGACTTGGGAACCAAGAGCTCAGAAATATTATGGTAGAATTGATTATGGCCATAACCTACATACTGATAGCGTCGAAGAAGCTAATCAAGCCCTAGTGCTTCTGTTAACGTCTATCAACGGTACATGGAAAATACCGATTGGTTATTTTTTAATAACATCCCTCACCGGCGAGCAAAAGAGTATTATTATGGGCACAGCTCTAAAATTGTGCGAAGACGTGGGTGTAAAAGTTGTCAGCATTACATGCGATGGACCAGCCGCAAATTTCAGCATGTTCACTTCTCTTGGCTGCGATATTTTAAAAAACCAAGACGGTACTAGTTTTGAGAGCGGTAATACTCGCATCCACGCTTTTATAGACCCATGCCACACTATCAAATTGATTCGAAACGCATTTGGCGAATTAAGAGTATTTATTGACTCATTTGAACGAAAGGTTGATTTTACATTTTTAGAAGCATTGCTGGAACTTCAAGAAAAACAGGGCCTACATCTCGCAAACAAAATTAAAAAGCCGCATGTATTTTATCATAAACAAAAGATGAAAGTGAAGCTGGCGACACAATTGTTAAGTAGGTCAGTAGCAGATGCCCTGGAGTATTGCCGCAGTGAATTAAAATTGAAACAATTTGAAGAATGTAGTGGCACTGTCAATTTTATAAATATTATGAACGACGTCTTTGATGTGTTAAACAGCCATTCCATCCGCCCACCAGGATTTAAAAAAGCGATGTGTCCTGCCAATATTGGTTTCATATCAGCTCTGTTTGAATGTGCGACTAATTATCTCAGAAGTTTAAAACTACCTTCAGGTGAACTTGTGATCAATACCCGCAGAAAAACCGGTTTCATTGGATTGTTGCTAAACATGAAAAGCGCATTGGCTCTGTACAGCTACTTGGTGGAAGATACCAAAATGCTTAAATACATCCCATTATACAAGATCAGTCAAGATCATATCGAGCTCTTTTTCTCGGCTGTGAGAGCAAGAGGAGGTTTTAACAATAATCCCAATGCCATTCAATTTCGGGCGGCATATAAAAAGTTGCTTGTGAGAGCTGAAATCAGAGATGATGGCGCTGGGAATTGTACTCCACTGGAACAAGTCAATATATTGACTTGCTCCAGCAAAAATCCTATTTCAGCTTTAAACGAGCTAACAGACAAAAAAAGTTTTGTAGAGATCACAGAGGATCACAGTGATTTGTACGATGCATATATGGAATGCATTTTAAGTACAGGGGCCGATACGTACACAGAAAGGGTCATAGAATATATATCTGGATTCGTTACGAAAAAGTTAATGCGTACTATTAAATGCGATGTCTGTATATCGTTGTTGATCGGTGAAGAAGACATCAATAGCCTGATTTACATAAAATCAAGAGGAGGACTTAAATATGCTTCTTCTAGTGTCATAGATATACTTAAAAAGACTGAAAAAATAATAAAAACTAACTTTGAAAAAAAATCGAAACCGGAGGTGTATTATCTGTACATTTTAAAATTCATGTGTGAATTGTACGATGTAAAGATTTTTTTCCCTGAGGACTCTGATCCTGAGCATAACAGTAACCACAAGTTACTCCTCATTAAATCCATAATTAAAACCTTCTTAGATATAAGGTTTAGATATCACGGTCGAAGAACATGTGAAAAAGTGTCACATAGACAATTTTTTAACAAGCTAATATTGTTTAGAAATGAATAGGTAATATAATAACCGCTTTTGTAAGCCTACTTTATTGATCAAACGTTATTATACTTTTATCATTATCACACAAATAAACAAAGGTATGAAAATAGTTCTTATTTAATTTTACTCCACCCTTCAAGTAATAAGCAAATTTTTACCCCCCCCCCCCCCCCTTTCCCCTCGTCATCAAAAGTAAGCAAACCTTTTCCCCAATGCTTACGTAATCATTGGTACCTATATGATTTTTTCTTTTAATGTATGCTGTTTTATTATTGATTCGGCAGCAGTTAGCAAATATGCATAAGATAGGGGAATTTAACGATTTGTGGGCTGCCATTTGTGTAAAAAAGTAAATAAAAACTGCTGACGTAAACACGATTTTGACCAAAAGAATATTAACTCCACTGCTGGACATAGGCCTCTCCCATGATACGCCACTGAGCCCGGTCTTCGGATTTTCTCATCCAACCACTGCCAGCCACTCGGTGCAAGTCGTCGTTCCACCTCCATATTAAAAGTACGATGGGACATTTGAGTTTTATTTTCGCCGGTTCATTGTGTATTATGCATCTCTAGAAAATCAAAGTTCTAGTTCACACGTCCAAACCACGAAATACGTTCTAGTGGCCTTTGGCAAATGCATTACATGTAAAATGTAATGCACGAACGTCACAGCTGGAGCGGCGCGGAGGACTTCGTTTTATAATAAGTAGTGATAGTGATGTAATGCACAGACAGTCAACGTGTTATAGCGGACTCTAAGTAAGTACCTATATAATTATGACTCAAACCTGATTGACAAACTAATTTTGGATTTAGAGCGTAACCCGGAATTCGGACCTACGACTTTACGAATGGAGGGCATGCGTTTTCCCAACTGTATCTTTCCGATTAGATATAATCCAGTAAAGCTGGTACCTATCAAGAAAAACTCCTATCTAGTATCGATACTCGTTGTAGTATCACATTATATTCCTTCATTGATACAGCCCTAGCAATGGCAGCCATTTTATGCGACATAATGAGTTGTAGGTATACACCTTTTTTTTGTAGGTATTTCTAGTCCATTACATATAGGTCAATGACTTAAAGATGTGACGAACTGCTTAAAATTAACAATATGCTTAAAGCGTTCCGCTTATATTATTAAGCTGCTTAAAAAAGTCGCGAATGCTTATTTGCTTTTTGTTGTATTTAAACGGAAACAATGGAGACATGTTTAATAGCGACTAGCGACTAGTGACAAACGCCGAGAGTTAACAAAAGCGTTTAATGATTTGTGGCTTTGCTAGTGTTGTTACTAGCTTAAAGAAATTTGTTATTATTATGTTGCAATTTGGAATAGTTTTTTATATTATTTTTTTAATATTTTTTATCTTCTATCTTACTAAATAAATACTTTAGACTACAAAGTAACAATATTTATGAATTAATGAACTTCCCTTCGTACTTATCAGGCGGTTGTCTGAAATGAATTATCAATCCATTAATCACTGGGTTTCATTTCAGGCGTACTTAGAAGTTCATTGATTTTATTTACATCATGTATTATTTACACTTGTTTTCACTACGGTATATTTACATTCTTGTTTTATATTTACATGAATAATGCCTTTTTTGTTGTTTTTTTGTTACATAACACATAAGTCTCGAAGCTCATTCGCGCGCGTAGTGTAAATAAACAAAATAAGCCCTCGCTAATTTGTCAACAACAAAAAGCTAACTAGAAAATTAAATGGAAGACGGAGGAATTAAATGGAATCGGTTTGGTTGTAAAACACTAACCAACCAAACACAAGGCGTTGCCAGTCCCCCACAAATATTACGTAAATAAGCAGAACGTAATTTAGCCGCGTAATATGACATCTAATTCAATTAATATTGCGCCTTCAGTGCATAGAAATAAGGTTGAAATAATGTGAATCCAAACCAATTATAAATCTTTGAGTCTTACGCTTATAACAATCAGATTTTATTTTGAAATGTATATCTATCGGAATAAGGTTTGCATTTGTTTGGACTTTGGAAAAAAGTCGTCAACGTTTAAACGGAGTCGGCTTATTTTCATCAGCCCGCGCCCCGCTTAGGCGCTTATTTTGAAGAGTGACGATTTTCAGTGGTATCCGTATTGGAATAAGGTTTGCATTTGTTTGGACTTTGGAAAAAAAAACCGTCAACGTTTAAACGGAGCCTGCTTATTTTAATAAGCCTGCTTATGTGCTTATTTTTAAAAGCGGCGTTTTTAAACCGCTTTTCCTTTAAACGCCCACCTCTAATTATACTTTATTCCCAATCCACATTTTGATACATAGTGTTGCCATATCTACTAATAGGATTAACAGATAGGCTACTTAAACTGCGGGTAACACCGCGGGGCACAGCTAGTAATATAATATTTTGCACATTGTTCTTGTTTTTACTGATAGCCGCACGTACCCCTTGATGCAACTTCACGTACCCCTGGCGGTACGCGTACCACTAATTGGGAAACACTGATCTCGAGCATCTAGCTTTATTTAAAAATCTGGGGAAGAAAGGTTCTCACGTTCTGTAGGTAGGCGTCCCACTAGGTGGAGCGGGGACATTGTAAGAGTCGCAGGGAGCCGATGGATGCGAATGGCTAATAGCCGTTCATGGTGGCGTTCAAAGGGGGTGGCCTATGTTCAGCAGTGGACTTCTTCCGGCTGATGATGATGATGAAATGAAATTTGATACAGAGACAGTTCGAAGACGACGAAAGATATTTTTTATCGCGATAAACTGAGGTTCACGCAGGTGAAACCGCGGGGAACAGCTACACGGAGAAAAAAGACCTTCCGAAATACCGTTTTCCTTCTAAGTCAAAAGGGAAGGACTTGTGGCTGGCACATGCGTCAACTCGTGAACGGGTGCTGCTTGTGGGGTCTGGTCTGCTTTGGTTGTGATCCCGCAACTCGTTAATATTCATGTTCCCATATCCCAATGTGTACAACCAAACAAGAGAAATCTTATTAGTAAAGCTAATTAAAAAATATCGTACCATTAGATGACAAAAAAAAGCTTGGGATTTTAGTGAACTTGCTCCAATTCAATCAATTGGTAATATGAATAAAGTTGTCAATGTGATCGCGCCAAAAAAATTACCTGCCGGGCGTTTCTTGCCTGTTCTTTTGCCGGCGTAAGGAGGTTCGAACAGGCGTAGCTAGTTTTAAGTTTGACGTTTTAAAGTGATCACAATGTATCCTATTGAATAAATAAAAATTGACTATTGACTATTGAAGGTAAAGACTCAGAAGGAAAGTAGATTTTCTTTCTCAGTGATAGTAGAATTCAGACTCACTCTATGATGTTCCAGATGGTACTTCTTAAAGCTGATCGATATAGGTATACCTATAGGTAGGTTCGCGAAGAAACCAAACAGTCTGTTGTACATGGGCCGGTTGTGGCCGAACGCCAGATTGTGGGCGATCTCGTGAATGGCTGAAACACAGATAGAAAAAAAAATGTAGTACATATAAAAAAAAATAACTTATATTAGGTACACAGCGACAAAAGTAGCAGATCATTCTCGATTTTCCAAATCTATACTGATATTATAAAGCTGCAGAGTTTGTTTGTTTGTTTGAACGCGCTAATCTCAGGAGCTACTGGTCCGATTTGAAAAATTCTTTCAGTGTTGGATAGTCCATTTATCGAGGAAGGCTATAGACTATATTTTATTTCCAAAAAAATTAGGGATCCGTAAGAAAATTGCTATTTTGTAACCCAAGGTGTGAAATTGAAACCCTATTTATGCGTGCGCTGCTAAAACTATTGACACTAGAACAAAATAATGTATTACGGGTTTGTAGCTCCTATTAAGATCTACAAAAAAGTCCGCGAGAGCATATGTCTAACTATTATAGTTATGCCACAATAAAGATCTTTATTCAAAAAATTTAATTTTTAATGACGCCGGTAGAAAAGGCTCTTTGTTTGTATCTTGGTATTAATCCTTTTCAAAATAAATTACTTCTTATTCAAAACTGCTTCAATGCCTTTATATAACTTTTTGTATCATTTAATTCGGACATTCCATTCGAAAGATATCACGAGTTTAAAAATGTAAGTAGTAGTAGACAAATAAAACCGTTGCACCGCAGCGCAGCGGGAAACGCGGTGAGGTGAGGGGGGAGGGGGGGGGGGGGGGGGGGGGGGGCACCGGGAGAATCTATGAAATAGGTAAAGTGCGGTCGCGGACCAGGAAGACTTTTAGCTGCGTGGTTCAAACGCGCGGTCCAAAAAAAATAAATGATACCTACAGCAGGTAACGCGGTAAGGGGGCACCGAAGTGCGGGAATAATTTTGGAGTATACGGAATATATACGCTTTCGCGCCTAAGCTACTTAACCGATTTAAATGAAATTCGGTATAGAGATAGTTTGAACCCTGGGGAAGGGCATAGGATACTTTTTATCGCGATAAACTGTAGCCCACGCGGGTGAAACCGCAGGGAACAGCTAGTTTTATATATAAGAAGGAGAAGAATAGTTGCGCCCCGCGGTTTCATCCGCGTCTTCCCGTTATCCCGCAGGAACCTTTATCCGGGATAAAAAGTAGCATGTGTTAATCCAAGGTATAATAAGCTATCTCCTCCATTCCAAATTCCATTCAGATCCGTTCAGCAGTTTTTGCGTGAAAGAGTGACAAACATCCATCCATCCATCTATACTCACAAACTTTCACGTTTACCTATAATATTAGTAGGATAAAATGGTTATATCACATACCATTGTCAACAGCTCTTGAGAATGTCTAAAACAATGACTATTTATATGCTATCAAATGTTAATACACTTGAAATGCGATACAGTAGTCAAGTGTTGATTGATTTCTGAATCCCTAGTACTTAAAATGTACTCAGTATCACGATAATACCTTATTGAGCGATGGTGGCCGAACGGTAACGCGTGCGACTTACAAAGCGCCGACACCGAGTTCGAATCCTCTCGGTCCCGCACCTATGACTTAACAAGTTACGTGCGGATCTACCATCGCACAAAACGGTGAAGGGAAACATCGTAAGGAAACCGGCATGTCCAAGAACCGCAACATTCAAGGGCGTGCGACATCACGCGTGGAAGATTGCGGCCCGTACTCTCTCTCTGAGAGAAGGCTGGAGTCCCAGCAGCGGGAACGTAATTGGCTAATGATGATGATGAATACCTTATTTCCCGTTACATTCCATATAACAACCCATCAGGAACCATATCAAGATTCCTTGCCCAACACTCCGATAGGTGCACGGCGACAGATTGTTAACTCGAGGCTGGTAGCTAGCCAGGCAAGCTCTAGAAAATACCCTACCACCAAGCTATGGTTTCTCGTTGTTTTCCTTCACCGAAAGCTCAAGCTCATTGTAGAATTCGAGCCCATCATAGCATTCATAGCTTGAATCTTGCGTGAGAAATGAAATACAGGTGTTTAGAATAACTCTCAAAGCCTTACATTAGCACGCTAATTGTACTGAACGTACAGAGCATGTTAAGGCGGCTCTCGCGCAGCGCATAGATTCGCGTGCGAAGGCACGAATAGCATTTAGCGTGGTAGCGGGCACAGCGGACGGGTGTACTAAACTTTCCTATCGGACACGTCACGTCTGTGTAAGATTGATAACGCCGATAATCGCTTTATCTACCTAAATAACATAATAACATGTTTTCATGAATTATTATTATTATTATTATTATAGATAGTCGTAAGCCTGGAATGTATGACGGACAGTTCATTGATTTTTCTTGTACCGCTCTAATTAATTTTAATAATAAATTATTTTTGTCTTATAATGCTCTTGTAGCGTGCTGGGGAATAATAGTACTACTTATTATCAGTCACCACACATTTACTTGACGACGGGGTAGCCGAGTTGGTAGTGACCCTGCCTTCAAAGCTAACGGTCCCGGGTAGGGCAAATATATGTGTGATGAGCACGAATATTTGTTCCTTAGTCTTGGATATTACTATCTATATAAGTATTTATTACTCTAAATAAGTATGTATATCGTTGTCTAAGTACCCATAACACAAAGTTTCGAGCTTAATTTGGGGCTAGGTCAATTTGTGTGCAATTGTCCCCTGATATTTATTTATTTACATTTAGCGCACCCGGCAGTTTCGTTTAAACATAGCGTATCAAATAGCACGCTAAAAATAGCAAACGTTAGCACGCTATTGCCATATAGCAGCTTTGAACTTAACTACAATTAACTCGTGTAAACGAGTTAAAGAGATAAGTCAGGCTTCTGCTATTGGGTCTAAAACTCTAAGGCCCGTATTCAAGAATGACGCTCAAGTGTTGATCTATGCTTGTGTAGCGATTAAGTGACGTATCTGTATGAACTGACAGCGTCAAATTTGAGCTCAAGTACTGATCATTGCTTGAGCCTACAAGCAACTATAATGTCTGCTTTTACTTAAGAGCGAAGCTCTTGTCGGCGGAGTACTTTCCATCCTGTTCTGTTCTCGGCCATCCTTTCGACCTCTTGGTACGACATGACGTCAATCCTTTCTTTCACTTGGTCTATGTATGTTCATATCGGTCTAACTCTCCCTCTCTTCCCTTCTACTTTTCCTTCTAATATGGGTTTCATGTATTCGTCATGCCGTACCAAGTGGCCAAACATCTTTCCTCTAATCTCTACTGTTGTTAATATCGTTCTTTTTCTCCTACGAAGTCCAATACTTCTTGGTTGTTTTTTTCTTTCTTTCCAGCTGATTTTCTCCATACGTCGCCAACACCACATCTCGAATGCCTCTAACTATAACGTACCCGAATATAAATATGATCGACATGGCTGCACGACCTACTTGACATTTTTCAGTACACGACCTACATGACCTTTTTCAGTAATGGCTTTTTGTCCTTCTGCTATCAAGCATTATGTAGCAAAGGCGGCACTGCCGACTCTTCACGGTTATTTGTCGATACAAAGTCACTAGATAAGAGCTCAGTCAATCAAAACAAATACTCGCGTTTTCGATACAACGATTAGATTAGGATTATGAGCAATATTACCTACAGTACAGATTACTACAGATAATGAATGACATTCTGGATATGCATAAAGCCGGCAGACTCAAACTGATGGTGAGTCATGTAGGAAAATACCTTAAGTTTTTCCTGGCTAAGGGAATGTATGACATTGCGTCAGAACTGTCTTTAACCCTCGACGCAAAAAGAAGGGTCGATGTCTGTCAGGCTATCTCTGTGTGTGATCCTATAAGGGTTCCGTTCTTTCTTTTGAGGTACGGAAATACGGAACCCTAAAATAGAAAGAAGTAAAATTTCAACGGCTATATTTGCCATAAAAAAAACAAACAGGGCAAGCTAAATAATCCCTTACTTATTATAAATGCGAAAGTAACTCTGTCTGTCAGTCTGTTACTCTTTCACGCCTAAACTACTGAACCGATTTAAATGAAACTTGGTACGGAGATAGTTTGAATCCTGAGGAAGGACATAGGATACTTTTTATCGCGATAAACTGTAGCCTTCGCGGGTGAAACCGCAGGGAATAGCTAGTACGGTAATAAAAATAAGAGCTGGCTAGAATCAACTATCTTACCCAGCATCAGGGAGTGGTTGATGACACCCCCGAAGCAGTAAGCCAGTATGAAGGTCATCGGCCAGCTGAGGTGTTCCACCAGCGTCATCATGAGCAGCTGGACCACCACCATGCCGGTCACCACCCATTTGAACAGCGGGTCGTAGCCGAACAGCTGCTTGATCTCTGGGTACTTCTCTGGAAAAAGTGACGAGAAAAAAGGTTAAAAAAGCGTCCAAGTTAGCACCGATGGTTCCGAAGAAATGCCACGCCCATCGAAGACTTTTTCCGTTTTAGAAATTTGACATTACTTCTATCTTCTAATAATTCAATCAATTAGTAATAAGAATAAAATTGTCAATGAGATCGCGCCAAAAAAATTACCTGCCGGGCGTTTCTTGCCTGTTCTTTTGCCGGCGTAAGGAGGTTGGAACAGGCGTAGCTAGTTTTAAGTTGACGTTTTAAAGTGATCACAATTTAAAATAAATTATTTGAATGTGATAAAAATTATTTGAATTTTGAATTTGCTTGTTCTTCTTCTATTTACATATTCAGTAGGGCAAACCTTGGATAGATCAGTTATTGACACCGGCTGTTCAAGAACCAACTTAACTTTACCGTTCAATCCCTAGACACGGCTATTGCACAAACCGCAAATAATAACTTTGTAATAGTGTAAATTAGCTTATTTTTTACAGACTTTTCCTTTACATACGCTGTAAGACCTTGCTTCATGCCAAATTTATCCAGGTCAACGGGAGGTACCCTATATGTTTTGATTCCCTTATGATGTCACAAAATATGCGACATAAACGGTCATATGATCGCGTTGACTTACAAGTTTGACTCACAGCTAAAAGAGACCGTAGACCCAAGTATGTGATTACAAATTTTAACTAGATACCTTAACGCGTTCTTGAGAGAAAAAAGGTCTTGACACAGACAGACGGACAAGAAAGTGTTCCTATAAGAGCTCCTTTATCCTTTTGAGGTACGGAAGCAGATACAAGGACATCGTACTAAAATTTCCCTAACCTTTTGTAACATTTCAGCATTAACGCTTTCAATGCTGCGCCGGCGCCTGAAGTCTATGCAACGAGTGCCAACAGTCAAATGCCTTGACCTCGATCATAAATTGTGACTCTCGAGTCTAAAGTCTCTAGCGACAACGCAAGATATACATTTCGTCAACATTGGTACCTAGTTACCTACGCTTTCAAAGTCAAAGTCAAAAAACATTTATTTTATAGTATACATTGTGATCGCTTTAAAACGTCAACTTAAAACTAGCTACGTCTGTTCCAATCTCCTTACGCCGGCAAAAGAACAGGCGAGAGTCTTCGTCACCATACTTCCGTGCTTGGAGATAAGATTTCACACACGGAAACCATAGACATACGGAAACCAGTAGTACAGGTTTTGATAGTTGACAAAAAAGCTATGGAAAAGGCTATGCCTAACGTGAGCATAAGCCTGTCTTTAAAGTTATATGTCCCACTGTCTCCAGAATCATCAAAAATGTCCCGCTTTAACAAAACAGGCCTTAACCGCTGAATAGATCTTTATGAAATTTGGTATAGAGATAGCTTAAACCCTGGGAAAGGACATGGGATACTTTTTATCGCAGGAACTGGAGTCCACGCGAGTAAAACCGCGGGGAACAGCTAGTATATTATACTAAACTCCAAGATGCTCGGTATGCCTGCGCAGTCGCCGTTCGTCCATTAGATGCCAATTGCCACTTACACTTCGTCTAATTATTATTTAACAATATGTAAACTGGTCGTAAGGCTATGTAATTATGTCTAATAGAGCGCAATGAAAGAAACACACGAAGTAAAACAATAATTATAACGACGCTAATATATTTGTTTTTTAGTTCATACTTCATACGATGACGTCGCCAGGAAGTTTTAGCAGGCTATTTTAAGAAGAATTTGCGCAGGGTGTAAGCAAAGGTTTTGACAACCAGAAGCTTTCTCAAACCCGTTGCATATAAGGATTAGCATATACAACGGGGAATGCTCGGAAGATCTATTCAATTTCATCCCTCCACCACGGTTCTATTACCGATAATCTCGTCATCAGAACGACGACTACGACGTTTCGATTCCCGCTACAGGACAAATGTTAGTGCATTGAAAAAAAAAAAGCGCAAGTATTTGTTCTGTGTTTGGGTGTTCTGGATCCCCGATCCTCGTAGTTTCTGATACCCTAGATACAGGGAAACCTAGTTAGGGGTCAGAGCCTATGTATGTGATTGTGCGGGCATTATCAGAACAAAGCTCATCCACACACTATCGAGTCCTGGAAATCCCAAATCACTCGATTAACGAGCTCCTTTCAGTTACGATTACGAAAGACTAGGTAAACTCCACTACGAGCGATCATCAGCCTATTACGTTCCTCCTGCTGGAACTCTGGCCTTTCCTAAGAGAGAGAATGTGCTGTAATCTCCCACGCGGGCCCAGTGCGGGTTGGTAGATGTCGCATGCCCTTGAATGTTGCGGTTCTTGGACATGCCGGTTTCCTCACGACGTTTTCCTTCACCGTTTTTGAGTGATGGCAAATCCACACATAACTTATTAAGCCATAGATGCGGGGCCGAGAGGATTCGAACTCGGTAGGTTCCAAAATTTCGAAGACACATCGATCAACGAACATCGAATTGAGCTGGTCATGTCTACCGTATTGATTGATTACAGTAATTACCGATGAGTCACTTGCATTCAATGAAGCGATGCTAGCTCAGTGTTAGTGACTTCGACTTGCGACCGAAACCGGCATTTTCGGTGAAGGAAAACATCGTGATGAAACCATAGCTTGGTGGTAGGGTATTCTCTAGTGCTCGCCTGGCTAGCTACCAGCCTCGAATTAAGAATCTGTCGCCGTGGACCTATCGGTGTGTTCCGGCAGCCTCACTTGAGAGCCAGTTCCCAGTCCAGGTGTAGCGTGGCGCCACCTTCGACCACATCGTCACTTAATATCAGGCTTGTGGCCAAACGCTACCCATCTAAAAAGATAGATAACGTTTTAATGTTTGGAATAAAGGGAAAAGATGTAAAGGGAAAAAACATTCAACAAAATATGTTGAAGAATCAATAAATTACTCACAAATCGTAGAATTCATGAATTACGTGTTATCACTCACGTAATACAATTTCCCGTGAGGGTTAGATTAGAAAAGACGCGTTTTAGGATTCCGTGCTAGACTAGAGAGAACGATGGAACCGCTGACCACCTTTGGTGCTATCTATAAATTGCGATACACAAATTTCATAATTCTTGGTGCCCCTCTCCATCCCATTATTCTTTTTCAAATGGAAATTTTTAGCACGCTATTGAGCACTTTTAGCACGCGAATGGGAACTCTTAGCACGCTAATGTGCACACTAAGCACGCGAATGGGAACCCTCAGCACACTAACGGGAACTCTTAGCATTCAAATGGGAACCTTTAGCACGCGAATGTGAACTCTTAGAATTTAAATGGGAAATCTTAGCACGCGAATGGGAACACTAACCATACAAATGGGAACCCATAGCAAGGGAGTTTTTTTTAATATTTTTATACACTTTAATCAAATTGATAACAATTATTTATCGCATATTAATTACATCCATAGCTAATACATTAACAACTTATGATAAGACATCTTGTGTTTAGTACTTTGATAAACGTTATTATTGAGAAGCTAGCTGTGCCCCGCGGTTTCACTCGCTTATATATTTCCGCAGGATTTTTATCAGAAGTAAAATAATATTTATGTGGCCAAACTCAAAATATCCTACAAATATTATAAATGCAAAAGTGTGTGTGTGTTTGTTACCACGTATCACCGTATCTACTTAACCAATTTTGTTGAAATTTGGAATGGAGATAGCTTATACTATGGATTAACACATAGGCTACTTTTTATCCCGGAAAAGGTTTCCTGCGGGGTGACGGGAAGACGCGGGTGAAACCGAGGAGCGCATCTAGTTGATAATAAAAATCACGTTTGGCGTTCTTACGTGAAAGGAGGCCATCATGACAGACCAACGAACATACTTTCGCATATAAATATTCATACATGCTAAATATTCAGTAAGCATTGTAAATATTTGGTAGAAATGTTATCAGTTTCAACAATTGTTGATAGCAAGTGATAAGGTGGTACATGCACTAATAATTACAGTCATCATCGTACCACTTATTAGTAATTTTTTTATTACAAATAGACCAGCGGTCTCAATTGAATTCAAATATACATGTGGTGAACTTTGAAACATCCCTTTTTATAATAATAATAAACTTCTTTATTTTGGCATCATGGCCCAAGTATTAGTAACATAATAATGATCTAAGAACTTAATAACTAGGTTAGTAAAAAAATATAAATGTAAATTAAATAAATAAATAAATAATATCGGGGACAATTTCACACAAACTCAAACTCAAAACTTTTTTATTTAATAGGATACATTGTGATCACTTTAAAACGTCAACTTAAAACTAGCTACGCCTGTTCCAACCTCCTTACGCCGGCAAAAGAACAGGCAAGAAACGCCAAAATTGAGCTAGCCCCAAATTAAGCTCGAAACTTGTGTTATGGGTACTAGACAACGATATACATACTTAAATAGAGAAATAAATACTTATATAGATAGAAATATCCAAGACTCAGGTACAAACATTAGTGCTCATCACACATACATTTGCCCTTACCATGATTCGAACCCGGGACCGCTAGCTTCGCAGGCAGGGACACTACCAACTCGGCTACCGCGTCGTTATTTAATAATTAATGTGATTATCTATAAATTAATTGCTGGTAGATAAAGAGTAGGTACATATTCACCCAGGCTCTAATGAGACAACCAATGTCTAAATATTGGTTATCTCATCAGAACCCGTACCAACGCTACATTTATCGGGCTGTCAAACTTCCCAGCAATTACTTGCAGTATGCTGTTCGGGCTGCCCCGCACCCTGTTCAGCAGCGACGCGGCCCTCTTTCTTTGGATGGCATGGAAACCATCGACGCGCGCCTCTGCGAACATACCAGAGGCACTGCAGAAGCGAGGCAGCCCCATCAGCATACGGAACCCGTTATTACTTACTGGGTAGCGTTTGCCCACAAGTCACCTGAAGTTAAGTGACGATGTGGTCGAAGGTGGCGTCACGCTACACCTGGACTGAATCTATCTAAATATATATAACTCAAAGGTGACTGACTGACATAGTGATCTATCAACGCACAGCCCAAAACACTGGACGGATCGGGCTGAAATTTGGCATGCAGGTAGATGTTATGACGTAGGCATCCGCTAAGAAAGGATTTTGATTAATTCTACCCCCAAGGGGATAAAATAGGGGATGAAAGTTTGTATGAAACTTTGTCAATTTTAAACCGATCGGGCTGAGACTTTGCATGCATAAAGCTGTAGCCCACGCGGGTGAAACCGCGGGGAACAGCTAGTAATATATATAAGTCATGATAAAAAATTATTATAAAAATGCCTGAAGTTAAATAGATACTCAAGTGGTAACAATCTAGTAAATGTTGACACATAGCTCTCGAGATTGTCAAATCAGGTAAGTTTTACAATATTTTGATACCGTTTACCTAAGATAAAGCGGGAACAGATTGTCTAGGTGTCTGACGTATCTGTTTTTCTACAGAACGACATGACCTTGGCAAAGGCTTCTCAGTTTAGCAAGGTAAGCCAATAAGAATAATAAACATAACAATAATCTTTTTATTTTCTTTTTCTAATCTTCTACCATCTAGTTGTGGTTTTTGTATATTTAGTTTTACTTTTTTATCATTTATCTGTAATTTGTTACGAATAAAATCTTCTAATATATATAAACATTACGTGGCACAGTGTTTGTTATCGAACTCCTCAGAAAGGCTCAAGCCTTTCTGAGAAGCCCGATTTCTGTGACATTTTTTGTGTATATTTGGTAGGTCTGAGAATAGGTTGTAGGCATTTTTTTTATTTTATACCTCTAGGTTCTTAAGGTGTCCTAGAAATAATTTATACGGCAGAAGAATATTTGCCCAGTCACCTAGCAAAATATTATCATCATCAGCCTATACATTCCCACTGCTGGGACTCTGGCCTTCTCTTAGAGAGAGATTATGGGCTGTTATCTACCACACTGTAAAAAAACCAGTAGTAAAATAAGATAAATGATAGCATGTTCTGGGTGATCATTACTGGTAGGGCCGGATTAACCATTAGGCAAAGTAGGCAAAAATACGCACCATTTCCTTTCACTTGGTTTCACTATGAAGCTATTGAAAATATATATTTTATAAATAGTAAGAAATGGGGCCCTGGGATTTGTATTGCCTAGGGGCCCTGGGACTTGCATTGCTAGGGGCCCTGGGACTTGTATTGCCTAGGGCCCTGTCAGGGTTAATCCGGCCCTTATTACTGGTTTTGACAACTGATTGCTTCTGTGCTTTGGAGGGCACGTTAAGCTAGACTATGTTGGAGGCCTTCCAGCCGCAATTCTGTATTCAATACATTGTATTGCAACATATTATATTACTGAACTATTTCTGTACATTGAATATCATTATCTACATATATTATAAATACAATTATGTGTTTGTTGGTTTGACCTTCATCCAATCAGCAAAAGAGCAACAGATCAAAGCGTTTTTTTGCAGAGATATGGTTTGTGGAATAAATACTAAAACCTACCTCGAGAACCACTTCTATCGGTGAAAACAGCATGAAAATCTGTTCAGTAGTTTTAGAGTGTACTGCGAACAGACAGACAGACATCATCAATAATACATTATTCAACTCTCCGAGTTTGAAATATTTAAAACTTGACACTGGCAAATACACTAATTGTGTGACGCCAATACAAAAAAGAATTGTAGGTAAAAGTTATAGAAACAACCTGAAATCAACTAGATATGGTAAAGACATACCAGCCGACAAGATGCTTGTCTATTAATCTATATTTATAAAAGAAAGTTGTGTTAGTTACACTACTTATTACTCAAGAACGGCTGAAAACTGGTGAGGAGTTAGCTTAGGACCAGGAAACAGACATAGGGTACTTTTTAACCCGGAAAAGGTTCCAACGGGATAACGGGAAGATGCGGGTGAAACCGCGGGGCGCAGCTGGTAAATAATAAATAGGTGACATGTTTCTTATTGAAATAAATTATTATATTATTATTGAACGTGAACGGGTGTGGCTTGTGGGGTCTGGTCTGCTTTGGTTGTGATCCCGCAACTCGTTAATATTCATGTTCCCATATCGCAATGTGTACAACCAAACAAGAGAAATCTTCTTATTAGTAAAGCTAAATAAAAAATATCGATTAGATGACAAAAAAAAAGCTTGGGATTTTAGTGAACTTGCTCCAATTCAATCAATTAGTAATAAGAATAAAATTGTCAATGTGATCGCGCCAAAAAAATTACCTGCCGGGCGTTTCTTGCCTGTTCTTTTGCCGGCGTAAGGAGGTTGGAACAGGCGTAGCTAGTTTTAAGTTGACGTTTTAAAGTGATCACAATGTATCCTATTAAATAAAAAAGTTTTTGATTTTGATTTTTGATTTTATTATTTATTTATTTTGGTAATAGGCGAGCAGCCTGAGGCTAATGTGCCTATATCATGCTGTGTTGAATTATAGCAATGTCCAAAAGTGCAGAGAAAATTCAATTCTGTAGCAAGGAAGCATTGTTCGTTCGCAACCACTTGTCCAGTCTGTTTTTAAAGGAATTCACTGAAGGTGCCGACACAACGTCTTCTGGTAGTCTATTCCAGTTGTGCACCACTCTAGAAGCCAGGAAGTGGTGCGCAGTGTTTGATTAAGATGGCGCGCGTATTATCTGCATATTATTTCCTCTTGAAGATTTCATGCTCTCCTTGCATATGTACTGGTTGTGGAGATTATTTCTTACTCATGTTTTATGCAAATTAAATTTATCTTTATCTTTAGCATCCTGCGCAAGCGAGGCGCGTCGTTGGTGCGGCGAGTGCGGGGAGCCCCAACATCATGCTGGCTACGCTCGCGGATCGGCTGGATTGCCCTTACATCAATCACTGTTGTCAACTGCACATTGTACACAGAGAATGAGACTATTATGTTTGGAATAAAACACTAATTTAAGTAATTAATTTGTATTGATGCTAGGTAGCTGAACTATTCGACATATGAATGTACTGTGTATGTGGGTACACAAATAAACACAAATCAACCTACCCACACTTTCCAAGTAAACTCTAATCCACAGATACAACAGAGACAATCTGGGCCGGTTTGGACTTAATTATTTTTAATGTGACTGTAATTATTTAATGATGAAATGAGTCTTTGTAACTTGAAATAAATGATTAATAATTTAGTTGCTATGTTGTTACGAGGTTTAAAACAAGTTTCGGCAATATTTAAATTAGTGACTAAACCAGCTTATTTAATAGGAAAGGAATGTGATATATATTTATTTGTGGAAAAATTAGAATTACATCTGATCACTAAAATCTTTAAGATATTATTTAAATAAAAAATCAATTTTTTAATTGATTTTTTATTTCATTTATTTATTGAGATAACTAGTTACGCCCCGCGGTTTCACCCGCGTCTTCCCGTTATCCCGCAGGAAGCTTTACCGGAATAAAAAGCCTAGGTGTTAATCCAGGGTATAAGCTATCGCCATTCCAAATTTCATCAAAATTGGTTTAGTGGTTACGGTGATACGTGGTAACAAACATTCACACCAACAAACTATCGCATTTATAATATTAGTAGAATAGGATAGGATATGTATAATTTTTGAATGCCATGGTTTATTGTTATACAAATCCTGTGGGTTTGTCACTTTATATTTATTTATTTTATTTATTTGGTAATAAGCGAGCAGCCTGAGGCTGATGTGCCTGTACCTTGCTACAGAATTGACTTTTCTCTGCACTTTTGGACATTGCTATAATTCGACGACGCAGTAGCAGAGTTGGTAGTATCCCTGCCTCCAAAGCTAGCGGTCCCGGGTTCGAATCCCATGTGTGATGAGCACGAATATTTGTACCCGAGTCTTGGATATTTCTATCTATATAAGTATTTATTTCTCTATATAAGTATGTATATATCGTTGTCTAGTACCCATAACACAAGTTTCGAGCTTAATTTGGGGCTAGCTCAATTTGTGTGCAATTGTCCCTGATATATATATAAAAAAAAATTCAACACAGCAGAAGAAAATAAAATAAAAATCATATAGTAGAAATATAATGTAGACCACAGGCAAACTTATTATTTTACAAAACAATGTTTTTGAATTATTGAACCACACTCCTCCAGTGGGATAGGTCAGTAATCTACAGGGGCGTAGCTACCGCCGTATCTGCCGTATCAATTATACGGGGCCCCCAAGCCACGAGGGCCCCCACGTGTGTAAGCAAAAATTAACAAATACTTCCCTAATTTTTGTTAATTTCAGAAATGACAAAAGTCAAAAAAAGCTATTTCTTTTTTTCCCACGTAAAGCGTGCGTTTAAGAGTTGGCAACACTCCACATCGGTTATCGCGGGCTGTGGGATTTCGCCGTTTGTCATTTACTTCAACGGGGGAGAATCCCAAAATAATCGATTATATACCATGATAAACCACAGAGAGCAGTGTTTATTGACGCGTTTTATGTAACCAAGGGATGTTAACCATTTTTCGGAATTGCTTTTATTTTAAAGATTGTCTCTTGTTTACCATAAAAAAAATATTTTATTTAAAATTATTAGTATTTTCGATGAGAAAATATACAAAATTAGAGTAATTATGTATTTTTCCGCCAAAACACTAACAACTGACATGACGTCACTGACCGAAAAACACGATGGTCGCGATTCGTAACCATACCACCGCGCCGACCCCCGACGCCGACCCGCGGCTACCGACGCGCGGGCAACCATCGAAGCACAAACCGCCTGAGTGGTTAGTGACGTAAGAAGCTCTTTTTGGTGTTTGCAGTCACGTGACAAAACATTATAAATATAGCATTCAAAATCATTTTTATTTAAATTAATAAGTTATATTTAAGTACAAAAATATGTTTTTCGATATCCTAATAATACAAACTAACATAAAAGTAAGATTAAACATTATTTTGTAATTAGTGTTAACATCCCTATTGTGCATTACATTGTAATACAATCTGGTTTAGTAGTAGGTATTAGACTCCAAACAAATTTTTATACGGGGCCCCACCAAGGCACGCTACGCCACTGGTAATCTACCGGTAAAAAGCAGTTCCTACGGGAATTCGACATTATGAAAACGAAACTTAATTACACTGGATAGTACACAGCTAAAGTGGACGTCATTAAAAAAGGAACTTAACGTTCCTATGTCCGAGAGAAACTCGTAACGTAACTACAAAAAAAATGTGATACCAAAGCCGGTTAGAAATGTTGTTCTTTGAAGCATAGCGAAGCAATTTCACTGGTTATCATTAAAACAACGTGTACGTGACGTACATGACGTAATTACGTACCTAATATGATCTTCCGACGGCTAGCATGAGGTTCCTCAGTGTATACCCATTCGAAATCGGTTCTGGACACTTTAGCACCCATTTTGAGACACTATTTATTTTATTACGAAAGGAACATTACAGTTTTCATTAACACCAGCCAACGCCCAAATGATAAACAAATATACTATGACGAGTCGGTGCACGGAAACCACCGTCGCCAACGAGAAAATTTAATAAAATTAGCGGAACATTTACAAAAATGCGTCAGCTTCTAAAACCGTCAAATTGAAGAATGAAATGAGTGAATGAGAAAAAGAAATTGAATGAAACTGTCATGTAAGGAAGGAATGAACATAGATCAGGAGAATAAAAATGAATGAACAAACAGTGTTGCCAGGAATAAATAAATATGTTTACATACTCTGTGTTCAAAATCTAACCCATACAGGAAAAAGACGAGGAACCCCCTTACCAGCCATATCGTCATTAGAGTGCCCCCAAAAGTGTGGAGCCGAATGCTCCAGGCAGAATCAGTGCACATAGACCTGCAAAGGATAAAAGTGGCCGACCAGTCCCCATTGGTCCAGTGTTCCCTCTGCCTGGGGTATGGTCACGGCAGAAGATTCTGTAAAGAATCGGTAGAAAAATGCAGCCACTGTGGGGGGCCTCACATGAAGCACGAATGCGCAGACTGGCTTGCCGGGGAAACCCCAGTATGCTGCAACTGCACACACGCAAACATGGCACAAACAAACCACAACGCCTTCAGCCAGGAGTGTGCAGTGCGGCGGAAATGGGAGGCACTGGCTCGAGCGTCTGTGGCATATTGCTAAGGTGGTAACGGGGGAAAGAATGGCAACTGACACCAGGATAGGCACCCCAATCAAGGAAAACCCATACCTCGTGACCCAAGCTAACCTCCAAAGAAAGAAACTTGCGACCAACGAATTGTTAATTGATGCGGAAAAGAGGCACGTCGCTCTTGCGCTGCTCCAGGAACCGTACGTGGGCAGGGAAAAGCGAATGAGAGACTACAGAGGAGTTCGGATTTTCCAGAACGATGACCAGGGAGAGGGCACTATAAAGGCAGCAATTGCCGTTTTCGACCCAGACATCGACGTCATACAGTGCCCAAAACTAACCACGAACAACATCGCAGTGGTTAGGATCCGAACCCGCGCCTGGGAAATCTCTGTGGTCTCCTTCTACTTTGAGCCAGACCAGCCAATAGCGCCGTACCTGGAGCAGCTCAAGAAGATAGAGGAGGAGCTTGGGCCCACGAGGCTTATTATGGGAGGTGACACCAATGCCAAGAGTACCTGGTGGGGTAGCAGAGCAGTTGACCACAGAGGAGAAGAAATGGCGGGCGCAATTGAGGAAATGGGCTTGCAGGTACTCAACCACGGCGACACTCCGACTTTTGACACGGTGAGAGGGAACGTCACATATACCAGCCACGTGGACGTGACGGCCTGCTCTGCGGACATACTCGACCTGGTGGAGGACTGGACTGGAAGGTGGAAGTAGGGATGACGAGTTCGGACCACAACGGCATAACATTCAAAATTTTACTTAAAAAATCGAAAGGTATCAACATAAAAAGGACAACTAGACAATTTAATACAAAAAAGGCAAATTGGAGCTACTTTCATGAGAAATTGGCCCAATTTACACTGGAGAATAATATCAATGAAACTACAATTAAAAATATCACAAATAAAAATAAATTAGAAGAAATAACACAAACGTACATACAAAGAATAATAGAAACATGCAAATCAACTATACCAAAAAAGAAAATGTTAGAAACACTTACCATGCCGTGGTGGTGCGAAGAGCTCGAGCGGATGCAGAGAGAGGTCGCCACCAGGAAGAAGAGGATCCAGAACGCAGCGCCGGTCCGTAGAGAGAGAGTCGTGGGTGAATACGTGCAAGCAAAGGAAAGATATGAGAACAGAGCCGAAGAACTACAGGTAGAAAGTTGGAAGGGATTCTGTCAGAGGCAGACAAAGGAAGGGATGTGGGAGGGAATTTATAGAGTTATAGGTAGAGTGACGAAACGACATGAGGACCTTCCCCTCATCAAGAATGGCAGAACTTTGGATGCCGCAGAGTCGGCAAGTGAGCTAGCCAACACGTTCTACCCGGAGGATTCGCAGCATGGGGATGACGCAGACCACCGCCAAACTAGGGAAACTGCAGACAGGGTAAACGAAGTAGTCCATGACGAACAACATGACCCTCCGTTTACTCTGGAAGAGCTGAGGAAGGCGGTGGACAGCTTTAACCCAAAGAAGGCCCCGGGTGAGGACGGTCTCACTGCCGACATTTGCAAGCACGCTATAACCCAATGCCCCGACGTATATCTCGCACTAGCCAACAAATGTCTGGAACTCGGGTACTTTCCTAACACCTGGAAGCGGGCCACAGTAATCGTCTTAAGGAAGCCGGGAAAGGAGGATTACTCGAGCCCGAAATCCTACAGACCCATTGGCCTGCTCCCGGTGATGGGAAAGATATTCGAGAAAATGATAGTCTGTCGCATGAAATGGCACCTTCTCCCCCGGATGAGTACTCGCCAATACGGATTCATGCCACAGAGGAGCACTGAGGACTCCCTCTATGACCTAGTCAACCATATCAGAAACCAGATAAGAAATAAAAAAGTGGTGACAATGGTATCGTTGGACATAGAGGGAGCCTTCGATAATGCCTGGTGGCCGGCTATACGAGTCCGATTGGCTGAGGAAAAGTGTCCGGTGAACATTCGAAGAGTCATCGACAGCTATCTCCAGGACAGGAAGGTTAGTGTGAGATATGCGGGGGCAGAACACCAGAAGAGCACTGCCAAGGGCTGCGTCCAGGGTTCAATTGGAGGACCCATTCTCTGGAACCTTCTCTTGAACTCCTTGCTGACGGAACTAGAGAATCGGGGCGACTATGTTCAGGCGTTTGCCGACGATGTGGTACTCGTGTTCCACGGTGATACTGGCCAGGAAATCCAAAGACAGGCCAATGCCACCCTCGCATGTGTTCGGGGGTGGGGTATCCGACACAAGCTGAAGTTTGCGCCCCATAAAACGAAGGCGATGACGATGACACGCAAGCTAAAGTATGATACACCACTCCTGACCATGGGCGGGGTCGATATTGGCATGTCTGAGGAGATAAAAATACTGGGCCTGACAATAGACTCCAAGCTTACCTTCAACTCACACGTTGCCAACACCTGCAAAAAAGCCCTCAACATTTATAAACAACTCTCAAGAGCGGCAAGGGTCAGCTGGGGTCTCCATCCCGAAATCATCAGGGTCATATACAACGCCACCGTGGAGCCGATAATCATGTACGCGGCGAGCGCCTGGGCACCGGCAGCGCAAAAATTGGGCGTAAAACGTCACCTTAACGCCGTGCAAAGGGGTTTTGCCCTAAAAATTTGCAAAGCGTACCGCACCGTCTCCCTAAACTCGTCCCTAGTGCTGGCCGGTTTACTGCCTCTCGACCTCAGAATACTAGAGGCAGCCGCACTGTATGAGGCCAAGAGGGGAGTACCCCGGCCATCACTGAGGGACGGGGAGGTTGAGAGAATGGTGCCTTACGCCAGCACGCCCCATCCAGCAGAAAATGTAGGTCCAAACTTTACGTGTCTCAATGACCAGGAGGAGGTTGACGGGCACAATAACCAGGCAGTTAGGGTGTATACAGACGGCAGTAAGATTGAGGGTAAAGTCGGAGCCGCGCTGTCCATATGGAACAGCGAGGCAGAGATGAAAACCCTCAAGCTTAAACTGCCTCCCTACTGCTCTGTTTATCAGGCCGAGCTCCTGGCCATCGTCAGAGCCGCCAAACTAATACTCCAGCGTCCAGAAGGTAGTTTCGGCATCTACAGTGATTCTCGATCGGCTCTGGAAGCCATACGTAATTTATCCCCTCATCCCCTAGCGGCGGAAGCCAGAGAGAACCTCAGAGCTGTAAAACTCCAAAGCAAACAGGTCACACTCTTCTGGCTAAAAGCACACGTGGGGATTGAAGGGAACGAACGGGCAGATGAACTAGCCAAGGAAGCTGCCCTAAAACTCAAAAAGAGACCTGACTACGATCGAGTCCCGGTTTCGTTCGTCAGGCAACAAATCCGCATGGAATCGCTTGACGAATGGAACCGGAGGTATAAGACAGGAGAGACAGCCTCCATCACAAAAGTGTTCCTACCAGACGCCGTAGACGCATACAGGGTAGTCAAAAAGTTTAAGCAAAACAGATACATAACTCAGATCATGACGGGGCACGGTGGGTTCTCCGAATACTTGAACAGGTTCAAGTGTAAGGAGAACCCATCGTGCGTCTGCGAAGAGGGTATACCCGAATCCGTACCGCATATACTTTTTGACTGCCCTGTTTTCGATCGAGAAAGGCACGATTTTGAAAACCAAGCATATACAAAATTAGATAAAGAAAATGTTAAAAATATAATGATAAATAAAAATAGTAGGGAAATATTTCTTAAATTTTGTGAAAATATTGTCAAAAAAGTAAACAAAAGAAATAAGTAGATAAATTATGCTGGCAATATATAATTAATATATATTATGCGCAGCATAACAATATAACAAATAGCATTAAATGAAGAAAATTATAGGATAACTATATGTATTTATGTACTGTATTTATATATTATCTTCTTCCCTCCCATTCCCCGTCTTCCCACTCCTCCCCCCTCGCCAACTCCAAATTTTTAAAATTTGGAGCAGTAATAAACAGATTAAATTGGTAATACCAAGGTGTGTCATCAGCTGAAGAAAGGCTTTGGACATTGTTGTCCGAGGAAAAACAGCATGACTTACAAAAAAAAAAAAAAAAAAAAAATCTAACCCATAGACAACAAAAGGGATGTGTAGATTTTACTAAAAATTGGTCTAGTCGATTATTTATTAAATCATTCGTAATAATTCATACTGAATAACACCAACATTCTACTTTTTAGGGCTATTGTTTTAGGAATCAAGATGGCAAATTAATAGAGTAAGAGTAAGAAGACTGTTTATGAATAACTTCACGTAAATAACGCGACTTAAGTTATAACGATTTGCTTAATAATCGATTAATTTACATCGACTAAAGTAGTGACCGATCTGAGCGTCGCGAGGACGACAGTCACCTCTAGCTTATCTACACCATAAACAAAACAAATTCTTTCTGAAGTTTAGTCTTGAACATGGCGGTTGGTAAAAATAAAGGCCTTTCGAAAGGTGGCAAGAAGGGTGTCAAGAAGAAGATGTAAGTCCGCAATATATCAAGTAAATGAGAATTTGTTTCATGTTCTCTCTAAATAACAATTATTCATGTCCGTGTTAATTGTGATGGCCTGAATATTATCAGATGAAAGTTAACTTCTCGTGCCAACTTTTTGGTCTTCAGTTCAATCCACCGGTCAAATTTGTAAGGTTCATCTCTTCTTCCTTCAATATTGGTGCTAATTCTTCTAAAATCAAAGTGAAATGAGTGTTTTTGTAATAGATGCATGTTGAAAAAAGTTATTTGAGGCGGTAAGTTTTTGAGGTTATCCTAAACATGTTATTTTTCCCTTTTCAGCGTCGATCCCTTCACCCGCAAAGACTGGTACGATGTCAAAGCGCCGTCTATGTTCACGAAGAGACAAGTTGGAACCACCCTTGTCAACCGTACCCAGGTAAGAAAGCGTTTTTTTAGAAAATGCCATTTTCTATGATATATTTCTAGTCGCTCATGGAATATTTGTTCTAGAATTGAAGGTTATTTCACGCCGACGCTCTACCCATAACACGCGGTCATTTTATTTTAGACAATTCAAGTGCTTTTTGAACCTAAAGTAATGTAAAATGCAGTCAAAAGTTACCAGCACCTGATTCGGAAATTACAGTTATTAGAGAGTTGAAATTGAGCCAAACTCACCTGAAGCCTCTTAAATTCATAATTCAATTGTTTTTATTCAATAAGATACATTGTGATCACTTTAAACGTCAAACTTAAGCTAGGTACGCCTGTTCCAACCTCCTTACGCCGGCAAAACGAAAACTAGACACACTCGTGTTATTTCTAAATTCTTAATAGCAAACTCCGAGCACAATATTCCATGAGCAAGTGGTGCCTTAACGTTTTATGATGATCCACCTAGCTCGCAATGATACACATGTGATGAAAACATTTGTTCCCTTTTGATTTTACTGCTGACAACATTTCTATTACAAACTCCGCTGTGGAAAATGTGCTTTGACATACTAAAACTGCGTGTTTCTTTCAAGGGTACGAAAATTGCATCGGAAGGCTTGAAGGGACGTGTGTTTGAAGTCTCTTTGGCTGATCTTCAAAATGACACTGATGCAGAGAGGTAAATATCAAATAACGTTAAAATAACAATCACAATTTTTTTTTACAAAACTCCAATTCGAAGATCGGGCTTATTTGCATACTTTGGGAGAGGCCTAAGTCCAGCAGTGGACTCAAAACAGGTTGATTATGATGATGATGTATACATTGAACATTTCATGAAGTCTGAAGTAGATCGCATGGGGTTTCTTTAGTAAATAGTACTGCCCCCGTTATTGTAATAACAGTAAGTCAAAAAAATTTAACATTTTTAAAATGGTTTATCTTAATGATTATAGCAGATAACTTGGATTTTGTGTAGATAAAAAAGAAAAATTTTCCAAGTAGGACTTGATTTACAGATCACAGTACTGTAAAAAAGTCATAACACCAGTAACACCACTTACTAGGTAAAGTCAAGTTGGCCACACCTGTGGTATAAGTCTATTGCGCTGAAACGGTAACAGATATTAATTAGCTTCAAGTAAAGAGTTTTCAGTTGATAGTCCTTGTTTTACTCCAATAATTGTTAAGATAAGGCTCTTTGACTGCAACAAAATACTAGCTGTTCCCTGCGGATTCACCCACGCTGGCTACAGTTTATTCCTTTCTCAGGTTCTAGACTATCTCTATACCAAATTTCATTTAAATTGTAGGGATTTTTAAAGAAAATGCCATGTAGATTAATAAAGCTTATAAAGGTCCACCATTCCTGTCCTTATATCGTGCTGTGTTGAACCTAAGCAATACTCTAGCTGTAGTAACTTTAAAGTTTTTTTTGCAGTCCAGCTATACAAAGGTTACCAACATGGTCTTTGTATCGTTTTATGCTGCAAAAATTAAATGCTGCCATATAATATAGCACCTTCGCACTTGTGTACGGAGGCCCTTTATATCGTTGCTACATTTATTTACCGTAGTGTGACGTCTCTCTGAGAGAGTGTCCAAAATGTCACTATATTTATTTATTTATTTACTTTTAGGAAGACCAACAGCTTATACATATTTGAAAAATAACTATTAGGAAACAGAGAGCCAATTATATCCGGCTAAAGTTCAAAACAGCATGATTATAGGCATATCAGCTTAGAGTTGCTTACCTATCTTACTAATATTGTATATGTGAAAGTTTGTGAGACACGGATATTTGTTACTCTTTCACACAGAAACTACTGGACGGAATTAAAAATGGAGATAGCTGGTTTAAAATTTAGGCTACTTTTTATCCCGGAAAATTGTTCCTGTGGGATAACGGGAAGATGCGGGTGAAACTGCAGGGTAAAATCTAAATTTTATTTATTTTTTTATTCAATAATAGGCGAGCAGCCTGAAGCTGATGTGCCTATATCATGCTGTGTTGAATTATAGCTATGTCCAAAAGTGCAAAGAAAAGTCTGTTAGCAAGGAAGCATTGTTCGTTCGCAACCACTTGTCCAGTCTGTTTTTAAAGGAATTTACTGAAGGAGCTGACAACGTCTTCTGGTAGTCTATTCCAGTTGTGCACCACTCTATAAGCCAGGAAGTGGTGCGCAGTGTTTGATTTATATGGTGCGCATATTATCTGCATATTATTTCCTCTTGAAGATTTCATGCTCTCCTTGCATGAAATCTGCACTTTTGGACATAGCTATAATTCAACACAGCCTGATATAGGCACATCAGCCTCAGGCTGCTCGCCTATTACCAATTAAATAAATATTTTGGTCCATGCAATTAATGGTGAATGTTGTTTCGCAGGTCTTTCCGCAAGTTCCGTCTGATAGCCGAGGATGTGCAGGGGCGCAATGTGCTCTGCAACTTCCACGGTATGGATCTCACCACTGACAAGCTCAGGTAAACGTCAATACAGGGAAGCGAGCGGGATGTTTGTGCAGGCAGTACAACGTTTGTGAGGATAGTCAATAGTAATTTATTCAATAGGATATGTTGTGATCACTTTAAAACGTCAAACTTACACCGGCAGAAGAACAGGCAAGAAATGCCCGGCAGCAAATTTTTTTTAGCGCGATCGCATTGTCAATTTTATTCTTATTACTAATTGATTGAATTGGAGCAATACCCATTAGTATCGCCACAATTTCCCATTGTAGCTATGTAATTTTGATTGCGCCCATTAAATTACCTGCCAAACCTTTCTTGGCCTGTTTTTTAACAGACTTCAAAAACTGAGGTTTCTCAATTAGACCGTATATATTAATTAATATGCTTTTTAGGAGAACACTTTTAGCTTGACATGTAACTAACTAATTTTATGTTTGTTCGCGGATAACTGAACCGATTTTGATTCTTTTTTTGTTGGAAAGGAGATATCCCAAGGATGGGTGCCATGATAAGAATACCAGGATCTGATGATGGTATCTCAGAGAAATCGAGGGGAAAGAGTAGTCTGTTAGTTATATAGCTTAGCTTTAAGTACTTGTTTAGTGGATGTTTTAAAATGATCACACATATCCAACTAAATAAATAAATTCAGATTGAATGTTTTGATTGGAAACGTTGACTTGTAACAAAAAAATATATATCATGTTGTCTTTGGATGTGTCAATAACCAATACGCCCGAAAATAATAATCGATCCTGATCTCTTTGTCGCGGTTTTGGATCGATATGTCATGTCTCATTTTAGGGGTTAAGCTTGACATATTGATTGACACATCTATCCAAAACTGCGAAAAACCATTATTAATTTCGCGCGTAAGACATCTTCGACATGTCCTATCCTAAGATACATGGGAGTCGTAACCAATGTTGGTTCAAACTTGCAGTCCAGCTATACAAAGGTAACCATATGGTCTTTGTATCGTTTCAAACTGCAGACATTAAAATGCTTCACCATGATAGTTGTTGCTCCACTCACCGTTGTGGTTTGACGTCTTATGCTGTCGCTACATTTAATCTGGTTGAAAATATTGACTACTGGTCGTTCGACCAGCACTATGCTAAATTAGGAACCAATTTCTGGCAAAATGGTGAAGGAAACCGGCTTTTTTTTTTTTTACTTTTTACAGGGTAGCGTTTGACCACAAGTCACCTGATGTTAAGTGACGATGTGGTCTAAGATGACGCCACGCTACACCTGGACTGGGAACTGGCTCTCAAGTGAGGCTGCCGGAATACACTGATAGGTGCTTGGCGACAGATTCTTAACAAGAGGGTGGTAGCTAGCCAGGCGAGTACTAGAAAATACCCTACCACCAAGCTATGGTTTCATCACGATGTTTTCCTTCACCGAAAGCTCAAGCTCATTGTAGGATTCGAACCCACGTCCTACGGATCGCAAGCCGACGTCACTACCACTGAGCCATCATCGCTATAAAATCCGGCTTATCCAAGAGCCACAGCATTCAAGGGCAAGCGGCATCTAACTACCCGTACTGGGGCTGCGTTGTAAATTACGGCCCATACTCTCTGAGAGAAGGCACTGATGTCCCAGCAATGGAAAAGGCTGATCATGGTGAAATCTTTTCATATTCGATAATAATAAATTTATTGCCATTATAAACACAACTCAACTCGCTCTTAGAATTAGAAAGTTAAAGTGACAGCACTAATGGACAGGCCGCATCGCTCGACGAACCAATAACCGATGGGGAAGAAAGGTTCTCGAGTGGCGACCACGAACTGGAACACGTTCTGTAGGTAGGCGTCCCAGTAGGTGGAGCGGGGACATTGTAAGGGTTGCAGGGAGCTGATGGATGCAAATTGCTTACTGGGATACCTATGTTCAGCAGTAGACCGGCTGATGATGATGATAAACACAACTAGATATTATGTACTTAAGTGATTCAATTCAATTTCAATTTATTTATTTATTCAATAGGATACATTGTGATCAGTTTAAAACGTCAAACTTAATACTAGCTACGCCTGTTCCAACCTCCTTACGCCGGCAAAAGAACAGGCAAGAAACGCCCGGCAGGTAATTTTTTTGGCGCGATCACATTGACAATTTTATTCTTATTACTAATTGATTGAATTGGAGCAAGTTCACTAAAATCCCAAGCTTTTTTTTTTTTTTTTTGTGAAGCAACACAGAAAGCAATCTCATTTCTAACTCGAACCCATGTCCCATTCAGATGGATGGTCAAGAAATGGCAGACTCTCATCGAAGCCAACATCGACGTGAAGACCACCGACGGGTACCTGCTGCGCGTGTTCTGCATCGGATTCACCAACAAGGACAGCTTGAGCCAGAGGAAGACTTGCTACGCTCAGCATACCCAGGTATGTGAATGCCATGCGGGTACCCCCAGGGGCGCATTTACCCTAGGGCCCATGGCCCGGGGCGACGCTAGCCGCCCACGAAGAGCAGCGCAAGCCGCCCTTTGTAGGAGGATGTCATGCATGTCATTTAATTAGCAAAAAAAATTAAATACTTAAAAAGTTTCGCCAAGAATTAGTCCCTATATTATACGACCAATAATTCACAACCTGATAATGTACAGCCAATAATGCGCGACCTGATGTCCACTGTCCAGTCAACGACAAAAGTCGCTGAACAATCACACTTTTTTCTATTATCCTCTTAAACACCAATTTTTGACCTCATCATCACCTAAAATCAGGTGTGTTATGTTGTGGGCAAAATGATACCATGTAAAATGTAAAAAAAAATAAATATGAAACACATTTGGAAAATCGAGAACGATCAGCTACTTTTGTAGCTGACTGTACATGGCTTCCTATTATCAGGCTGTGCAATACGCTTGACCGTTTTTCTGTAAAAACAGACTGGACAAGTGGTTGCGAACGAACAATGCTTCCTTGCTACAGAATTGACTTTTCACTGCACTTTTGGACATTGCTGTAGTTCAACACGGCGTGATAAAGGCACATCAGCCTTAAGCTGTAAATCAATTTTGTTTAATTTACCGGCCGGATATTGCATAGTATTAAACTTGTGATGAATCACTTGTTTTTAAAGCTTCAATTTCCATCATTTATTGTATTCATGTGTTAGTTAGTATACATTAGATCTTAGAGGTTAAGATTGGCGAACATATGGACCCGAATAGGGTATAGCAATGTAGGAGCGGACCGATCCATTCTTCGTCAAAATGAGAAATCGTCATTGAGGAAGTCATTTATGCTGTAGTAGCATTTGTAGATTGATTGATTTGTACCACCCTCTCGTTAAGAATCTGTCGCCAAACACCTATCGGTGTGTTCCGGCAGCCTCACTTGAGAGCCAGTTCCCAGTCCAGGTGTAGCGTGACGCCATCTTCGACCGCATCGTCACTTAACATCAGGCGACTTGTGGTCAAACGCTACCCTGTAAATTATAAAAAAAAAAAAAATTGAAAACGTTTTCATATGATTTAATAACTTTTATTTTTTTATTAATTATTTAAAAGTTTTAAATATATTTGCGTATGAACATTAATTAAGTGTGTAATAGACGTATACTGGCTGTAACACACTTAAAGACAAAACACAGATAACATGAAATAAAAGGAGAAACCGGGAGTTGGAAGAACATTGGAATGATTTGTGACGCGCACGTTTTGCGTGCGGTTCGCGAGGCGTCGCTTGGACCACCGATTTACCTCGGCTTTCCGTCCGCGCGCGCGAGCGCCGCGCCGCCACAAATGGCGGGAAACGTTGACGGCGGGAAGCGACCGTTACAAGTGTATATTAGAGATATCGCAGTAACCAGGGGTGGTCAGCGTTTCTATTTGCGCTGGCCACCTATGCCTTCAATTTCGCTGCGAACATCAACTGCAGAGCCATGAACGCGGCTTGCGTCATCTTGCGCTGGCTTTTTGTGGCTCTGCTACAACCCCCCCCCCCCCCCCCCCACCTCATTAAGGGGGATGAATTTAGCAAAAAAATAAAGTAATGAAATGCTGACCTACTACACGTCACAATCTATATACCTATATATTTTTTTAGAAATAGGCAAGCAGCTTGAGGCTGATGTGCCTATATCATGCTGTGTGGAATTATAGCAATGTCCAAAAGTGCAGAGTAAAGTCAATTCTGTAGCAAGGAAGCATTGTTCGTTCGCAACCACTTGTCCAGTCTGTTTTTAAAGGAATTCACTGAAGTAGCTCATTACTCGTTTCCGGTTCCCAGGTCCGCGCTATCCGCAAGAAGATGTGCGAGATCATCACCCGCGATGTGACCAGCGCCGAGCTCCGTGAGGTTGTCAACAAGCTGATCCCGGACTCCATTGCTAAGGACATAGAGAAGGCCTGCCACGGCATCTACCCACTCCGGGATGTTTGCATTAGGAAGGTATGTTAATAAATATCAGGGACCATTGCGCACAAATTGAGTTAGCCCCAAATTAAGCTTGAGACTTGTGTTATGGGTACTAGACAACGATATACATACTTATATAGAGAAATGAATACTTATATGTACTTTTTTATGAAAGAGATCAGCAGCAGTGCAATTCTAATTCACTCGGGAAAGTTTCCGTGTCGGATTTGACGTCACTTTTGCTCCACGGAAACGTTTTTCGAGAGCAAATAGGTGGCGGAAACTTATCCGCGATCGCACAGGTGGCTTGTTAAATTAAATATCAGTTTCCAAATTCAGGTCTAAAAAATGCTTGTGGAAACTTTTCCCAATCTGTGTTTGGAAGTGTTTCCGTGTGAATTAAAATCGCACTACAGATCCTCCAGAATTATATTAAGTAGATACCAACAGCCTACGATGAGCGAGCGATGGTGGCCGAACGGTCAGGCGTGCGACTTAAAAAACGCCGACACCGAGTTCGAATCCTCTCGGCCCCGCACCTATGACTCAATAAGTTATGTGCAGATTTGCCATCGCTCAAAACGGTGAAGGAAAACATCGTGAGGAAACCGGCACGTCCAAGAACCACAACGTTCAAGGGCATGCAATATCTACCAACCCGCACTGGGCCAGCGTGGTAGATTACAGCCCATACTCTCTCTGAGAGAAGGCCAGAGTCCCAGCAGTGGGAACGTGAAAGGCTGATAATGATGATGATGAACAGCCTACAAAAGCTCTTGTGGCATGTATGAAGAAAAACTATCTACCATGAAGTAGGTGGTGTGCTTACCTTCAATAAGAAACCCTGCTTGTCTCAAAAACAAACTAGCTTCACAATGATGACACACCTAGCTCGCAATGAAACATATCTGATGAAAACATATGTTCCCTTTTGATTTAACCTCTGACATTAACACGAGCGGCGTTACCAACGGAAAAACCAACCCTTTACCCTTTTAACACAGAGTTCAATTTCAGGTGAAAGTGCTGAAGAGGCCACGTTTTGAGATCTCTAAGCTGATGGAACTGCACGGTGAAGGTGGTGGTGGCAAGCGGGGTGAGGCCGGAGACAAGTCTGAACGGCCAGAGGGGTACGAACCACCTGTACAGGAGAGCGTTTAGTATAAATATACGTGGAAAAATGTAACGTGTTGTTTTATTTCGATGCCTTTGAATTTGTAGTCGAAAGTAGATTGGCTCTGCGGGTAGGATTGTTGATATATACAGGGGACGAGGTTTGAGGTAGGAACGGAATGTTACAAAATAGTAATTAATCTTTATTTTCAAAACATAGGTTAGCTCAGTAGATATCTATTTTGACAGAAATAGATACCCTATTTGGTAGGTCTGAAAATAGGTCTTAGGCTATTATTTTTATACCTCTAGGCAAGCTCTAGGTTATTAGGGTGTCCTAGAAATAATTTGTAGGGCAGAACTTTAGCTGAGTCAGCTAGTCTAAAAATAAAAGTCAAGAAATCAGCTTCAATCTTTATTAAACTTTTTACATAAAACTAGTCATTCATTCTCATCTACGCGTAGGATTTATTATAACATTTGATGACTTATCTGGTTGTATGCGGAAGAGTTTATTAAATTATAACTATGTACTTGAAACGTATCAAAATATTCAGTACAGGTTTTCGTTTCCTTCATTTTATTTTCAGCGCGCCTTACCGAGACTTGCAGGAGCTAAAATCTGTAATACGGGTTATATTAAATCGTTTTATTAATATTCCAACAAAGTTTTTGAGTTACTTTTTGAATTTAGGCAGCACGAGTTGCCACTGACAAGTTGGCGGTAGTAAACTTTACGTTTACGAAAACTTTTAGATTTCAAAACTTGTACTAGGGATACAGATTTATGTTTAGTCAACGCCATCTACTGTAAATTTTTGAACAACTTTTTGTTTTACCTGTCACAAAACTCCACCTTAGCCTAAACAAGAAGCACAGCCTTAAAAAAATAAAATTACATTACATATGTAACCTAACTATGGATAAAAATCTCATAATATTAAATAGTTATTTTTTGTTACGTATAAAAATATAATATTTGCACTATTATTTAATTAATTTAACTACTTAATGCTGTAATCCTTGCACTTAAAAATTGACTTCTAAGATTTGATTACATTGTTAGTTAGTTACAAGTCAAGCTAATAAAAGTGTTTTCAAAATAAAGCTCTGACTTATATTTAGACGCTTAACTGATATAAAATCGCACTCTCACTTTAAACTTTTTCAATACAACTTTTCGTAACTTATTTAAATAGATACCTACATATTTCATGCCCTTGGAAATTTGCCACCCCCTATACTCTTGGTGTAAATCCAGCGCTGCTTAAATAAGTATAATGTTTATAAACTACATATGTATTATGCAACATTTATATTATTACATTTTTATCAATAGAGATTCATCTAAGTACATATATTAAACATCAGAAATTATGGACAAAAAAAAATGCGATATAATTCTATCTTTATTACTAAAAATAACTAAGCTAATAGGAAGATAATATGAATTAGTTTCGTAAGACAAACAAAACAAAATATATTACTTAGAATAATTATTAATAAGACAAAAATAACACTACTAACAGTATATTAAACTAGTTTATCTAAAATAGGTACATAGTTAAGGAAAAAAATCAATGGTAAGTAAGTACATAATTATAGGTATGTATTATACTATAATTTACAACAATAAGACAAATAAACTAATGTAGTAAAACAAAAACAAATTACATCTAGTCAAACTTTCTTTGGAGCAATTGGGTTTTTGTAGGGTTTTACTTTAAAACAAATAACACGTGTAGCCGATGCAAAGGCTCAATTTATTCTCTAAGTACTGTCCTATGGCGTGCGGCGTGATACACATACCGGGCGCTTCGCAGAACGCCAATGCTATGTCAGCTTATTACACTACGGACTAAGGAGACGGATTAAGGAACATAACGCCTTCCTCCCCAAGAGCGAAATTATCGGGTTGTTCATTTTTAATAACATTCCGATTATTTCGCGAACAAATTAAAATGATCTTGCGCAACATATAAAACGCAAGCAAGACAAAACATATTAAAACTAAAGATAAGGTAAAAACTACACTGAAGCTAGAGTCTGGTTCACTTAAAACGCTCTTCACTAATTCACTAAACTTTAACGCATACATACGACATATGCTTCTCTTAATCTAAATTCACTTGCCGCATGACCAGTGCATTTGCACCGGGTAGAAACGTATCCGCGCTCGTACTGGCAGGTAGTCGATGCAGGTCGATAACAGGAATCTGCACCACGGGGTCGATCTCGGTGTACATACGATAATCGACGGATTCTTCTTCCATTGACTTCAAATTCATATGGTCCATCAAGGGTTACAAGGTAAGTTCGTAAGACTGGATGCTTGGTGGGTGACATGTGTGTCACAATGTGTTGTAACTGTAGTTTTCATTTTAGTTTTCTAAATCCAGCTGGCAGCAGCTATCGGTTGTACTCGTACGGCTTCGATGTGGATTTGGCGTTGCACGAGCAGGTAAGTTCACCTTCAAACCGCATGAGTTGCTCAATGCAGGTGACTTCAGGATAAGTAGCCGGTGTTCATCAGTACAGAAGTAGTGGTCTCCAGCAGCGAGTGACCGGCATGGTTTCTCGATCGGAAGGTATTTCATTCCCTTTGCCAAAAGGTAAGGGTGTTGGGGGAACAATGATAAGGGTTTTATTTTCAGTTTATTGAAATATTGGTAACGAGTATATTATAGAAAAATTGTAAGTATTGTTTATCGATAAGAGAGATCTCTATTATGAACGTAATCTGGCTGTGCTTAAAATAAGACTTAACATTAACAGTTTCTTCTAATTGTACTAAATTGTTTTCTGTTGTTTTTATTAGTTACAGTATACACCAAGTTTTCAGTATTAGAAATCAATTCTATGTGGTAGGTATATTAATGTCGTGGAATTTACTTAAATTTAATGTTTAAATCTATATTAACTGTAGTTCTTATGAAACTATCAATTATGTGATACTAGAGTAAACTTAGAAATAAAAATTGGATTTTGACCAACTTTAAACCAATTAACCTTAAAACCATCAAGTGATTGCAGATGATAGACCGGCGCTGGCGCCACTGTCATTAGGATGCAGAACCTGCGGAGGTCCTTTTATATTTTTAATAGGCTCCTTTGCTAACCTTTCACCTATCCGTATTGGCACCACATTTTTTTCATTTTTGCCTGTTTTTATTGATTTTGTATAACGCGCCTTATCTTTGCTATTTCTTTTATTAACGATTTTAGCAAAAACCGTTTTTCCTTTTGAAAAATCTATTGTTGCTTCACCGCCTCTCTTTTCCTTAATCTTTTTCTTACCTTCTATCATCTTAGTTGCTGATTGCTTGTATAAGAATTTCGTTGGCTTTGCACGGTCTTTTACTTGTTGTTGCATATATTGTTTTTGAAATTCTACTGAATCTGAATTAGACACACATCTACGACTAGCCGTAATTATGTCACTGCAGTCAGACACTGTTAGGGTCGAAGAGTCACTTGGTACATCTGTTCTTTTAGTTGTTGATAGCTCTATGTCTCTCAGTACTACTTTACCTATGTCATTCCTACGTTTCTGTTTATTACTATCGATGTTAACTTTCATAGATTGTCCTTCGTCGTCATTATCAAAGAGAGCATTGACCTTAATCGTTGACAATGCGTCGTGTTCGTAACCGTAACTGTCGCAACATTGTACGCCTTCGTTGTCCAAGGTAAGCTCATTTAATCTAAAACCCTGCTGAGGTTCTTGTGGCTGGGGCCTTGGAGGCATTGTCTTCATAGAAACAACAGTTGATTGAAGATGGGGGTTTTGAACCTGATGCTCATAACCGAATTGCTGAGGGGTCATACTGACATTTTGTTGCGGCCTGTAACCTAATTGTTGCGGCCTGTAACCATTTTGTTGCGGCCTGTAACCTAATTGTTGAGGCCTATAACCATTTTGTTGCGGCATGCAACCATATTGTTGCGGCATGTGACCATATTGTTGTGGCATGTAACCAATTTGTTGCGGTTTGTAACCAATTTGTTGCTGAGGGCCAAGTTGAGAACTGTAACCTAACTGAGGTGTAAACCCAAAATTTTGTTGCTGTCCGCATTGAGGTGTGACATTTTGTGGAATGCCGGAACTAAACTTTTGTGGCATACCAACATTCGGCACGAAAGGTTTGAAATCGATTTGCTGTTGTGACGTCATTTGAGAAGAATTTTCAAACTTAAACCCTGAGGTAACGGGTGACCTTGATACGCCGTTGGTGTTATACATATGATTTCGCATCGAGTACTGCTCATGGAAATTAACCTCTTCCAGCACTACGCTTAAGGCTTCTTCCAAGGTTGCAGGTGATTTAAGTCGTACTACGCGTACCATATTTTCGGGTAAATTATACAGAAACACATTTAATGCGGTGTTGTTGTATATTGCAATTTTTGCAATTTTCATGTCATGATTAGATGATAAATTTACCTTTGAGATAAGCAGTGAACGTATGTTTTGTATTCGGTTGCAAAAGTCTAAGTAACTTTCGCCTGATTTAATTCGACACGATTCTAACTCTATGTTGATACATTCCTCGCTACGCGGGTCACCAAAATGCTGTTGCAATAGTTCTCGTAATGAAGACCAGTTCGACACGTCTTCTCTTTCAGACAAAAGGGCGGCTGCATCATCCACCAGTCGGCTTGTGATGGCATGAAACACATATATATTCTGTTCTTCGTGACCTCTGTACTTATTGATCACGTACTCACACTTCCTTATGAATATATTTAATTGCCGCTTATCGCCACCAAAGAGTGGTATAAGCCTTAAGATCTCGTTTGGTATTAGCACTATTTGCCCTAACATATTTAAAGTTGTTTCCGGTAATGGTACATGGGAAGGTTCCCTAATTTTTAACACTATAATTAACCTTAACTTAACATAATATAGAGCTACAATAAAACTAAAAAGTGTATGAAATCACTTTGTTACCTACTTTACAAACTTACGCGCTCATGCGCTTATCAGTTCTTAGAATTATCTATTGCTAGGAATGGTATTCAGTGCGATACTAAACAACCAGACACGTTATAATGAGAGATTTCTTATCCCATTTATAACCAATTAATTAATTTTTGGAGAATAAACCCTATAAAACCCTTATATGAAAAATATGGGAACAAATGGCAAGGAAGGCAAAGAGTTTTACTCACCAACCGACCGATACTCCCATACTCGGCACTTCGTAGAAATGTATGACGATATTTTTTGAAGGTTCTTTTATTATACCGCGACTTTTCGCGCCGCACTCGCGATTTTCGGGCGGATTTTGACACCCGAATTTTACACAAGACGACACAGTCTTTTGATATAATGTTACCGGCTGCGCCAGTCAAACTTTCTTTGGAGCAATTGGGTTTTTGTAGGGTTTTACTTTAAAACAAATAACACGTGTAGCCGATGCAAAGGCTCAATTTATTCTCTAAGTACTGTCCTATGGCGTGCGGCGTGATACACATACCGGGCGCCATAGATTAAGTAGACTATATACTACGCCGGGCGCTTCGCAGAACGCCAATGCTATGTCAGCTTATTACACTACGGACTAAGGAGACGGATTAAGGAACATAACGATCTATTTCAATATTTTTATCAATAAACGTACAAACAAACAAAAAATTTAGATAAAAGGACACTGTCCAGTAATTTTTTGTCATGCAATCATTTTAATTCTTCTCATTCACCCAAAATTATTTCATAAATAATTCTAGATACTTAACTTATTGAAACTAGTGAATTTTACAACATAATGTTAGAATTAGAAAGAAAAATAGAGACAGATTTTGTTCTAAAAATTATTTAAGCGAAGCGAGCGCAATAAATTACGCAAAATTATTCGAACAATTCTAGAAATCACCAGTACTGCTAGTCCAGTGGGGATTCCCGGAAAAATCAAAGGGTAGGTAAAAAATCCCTAATCTATCGATAGCGTGGTTGTGGGAATTTCAGAAATAGGTAACAACTGAATTTAATTAGGTATAGTCAAATATATGCCCCATAGACCTATCAAAAACAGAATTCATAAACAAATATAAAATTCACTGGACAGAGATATTTTGACTATAATACAAGGCTTAGTACTTTGATTTCAATATGTTTCATAACTTAGGAACACGGTCCTCAAATCTAATTTGGCCACAGAGGGCCCAGATATGATATTAACACTAAAGACATACACGTCTTGTATCGAAAAACAACAATGATTTAATGATTTTCCATCACAATTTTTTTCGCTTCGCTCAAAGCTGCTCGTAGAAAAAGAGCTTTACGGAGCGACGATATAAAATACAAGCTAGAAATTCGTGCGAGAGAGGCGTACGAGAGAGCTGGAGGCCTATTTCTTCCTGTTATATCAGCATTATTATAATCTTAATACATTGAAAATCTACTTTAGTCTACTATTGAAGAGGCAGATACGTTTTGGTGACGTCACGTTAAATGTGTGTCTCGTTCTATCATGCAGCAGTAATAGATTGTCATTCGTTTTAATCAACAATGTTTCATTTAACTCAAAGTATGTTAGGTAACATTATTTTAAGGTTAAAATAATATGTTCCACAGCCATGATGGTTTTGTTAAAGTTGTCGGTTGGCCTTCTGCGATTCTAATTCATTCGGAAGACCGCGGATTCGGAAAAGTTTCCGCGATATTTTTTTAGATGCAATTCACAAATCTGAATTCGGAAACTGACATTTAATTTGACAAGCCAGCTGTTCACTCACGGAACAGTTTCCGACAACTATTTGCCCTCGGAAAACGTTTCCGTGACGCGAAAGTGACGTCAAATCCGACACGGAATCTTTCCGAGTGAACTAGAATCGCACTGCTGAGCTTTCTAACACAGTTAAGCTGCTTGGCACAGCTCAGCTGTCTCGCACAGCACCTTTTTGTTGATCTGCCCATTACAAGCATTAATTACTACTCTTATCTTCGCGAACTTCTCCCGCGACCTTCTTCAGAGTGGCGCAAGGCTTCCGTCTCCTCTGCAGCATCATGAGCAGTAGGCAGATGCTGGACATGATGAGCGCGACCACGCACAAGGCTGTCAGCCCTAGCTGGATAGCTGCTGTGGAGTACGTCCCGTGGTACACTAAAGATTTGAGGCTCTCGGGTAGCTCTTCCACTACCTGCGAACGAAATTCAAATTTTATTTCTCATAACTTGGAAAGGAGGATTGAAGTTACCAAAGATGAAAGATGGCCCATCTTTTAAATACATCGCAGCGTAAAATTGTTATTAAAAATGGCTCGTCAAATGCCACAGAAAAATAAACACATTTAAAAAAAAACCTAAGAAAGCTCCCTTTTATTACGCCCTAAAAGAGTTCACTATTCACCTCCTGGCTCCATCATCAGATCAGACCGATGATACCAAACTATTGACTTCAGGACAGTTCAGGATTTACATTTATATGGTAAGGACATACATTTACAAGCTATTCTAACGCCTTTTTGACCTACCAGTTTAATTTCAATAATTCAAAGGTTTTGACAGCACGACGTGGAAACTTGAGCGAAGCAAGCGTAAAAATTCAAAACACCCTCGTTATTTCGTTTCTTAACAACCGCGCTTACCATTTCAATCCAAGCCACTGGAAGGATCAGCCCTTCAGGCAGGTAGTTCACTGCCGAGACGAAACCCGGTTTTCTGACTTGCATGTTGATTTGTAAACTGTAAAGAGAACAAAGGGTATTTTAGGTAGGTCTTTCTAGTGCTCGCCTAATCTGTCGCCGTGCACCAATCGGTGTGTTCCGGCAGCCTCACATGAGAGCCAGTTCCCAGTCCAGGTGTAGCGTGACGCCACTTGCGACCACATCGTCATTGGGTCATCAAAAATAAGCAAAGCAAAGACCCCGCGCCCCCAAGGGCTTAAGTAATGAATGGCCCCGTAGATACGTACACAGAACGTCCCTGCAGCGCGATGCCTAGCGTCGGGTGTATGTCCACGTGTGTCTCGTGAAGCCGCGGGTCAGGGCGGAGGCCGAGGATATCGGCGCGGAGCTGCGGCTCGCCGAGGTAGAAATGAGGGAACGACAGCATGGCGGGGGCTCCTGAAACGGTACCCACAGAGTTTGATGTTAATACACAATCATAGTGAGTGGTGGTGGCCAAACGTTAACAAGGACCCGATACCGAGCTTGAATCTTCTCGGCCCCGCACCTATTTATTAATAAGTCGTGTGTGGATCTACCATCGCTCAAAACTATGAAGGAAAACATCGTGAGGAAACCGGCATTTCCAAGAACTGCAACATTCAAGGGCATGCGACATCTATCAACACGCACTGGGGCCGCGTGCTAGATTACGGCCCATACTCTCTCCCTGAGATGAGGACAGTGTATCAGCAATGGGAACGTAATGGGCTGATGATGATGACACAACCATAGTTACCGGTAAAAAATATGCGTCAAGCAAAGAAGTTGTTGAATTCAGTTCAACAATAATTGGAGATTACTGAATTTGATCTAACTATGAGATCAGAACAGACACCACGAGAAAGACAAAAATCGCTCCTCATCCGCTTCTGTTCTTGTTGAAATAATTTCGCTCGCTTCGCTCACGCTTCTAGTATTATTATCCCATAGGTAAATTCAAAGTAGATATGCAACAATCAAACACTCAGACCTTAATTCTTGCCTATTTATCTAGATACTAAATTGTCTCTGTATTATTTTCATCTACATTATCTCATCTAAGGAATAAGGGATGCAACCATAACGTTATTTTGAACAAGTAAATACTATTTTTTTTGCACGGATATCTTCTATCGATTTTCAACAATCACTAACTGTATAAAACTATGGTGTAGATTTCAGCCAAGTCCAGCAACCTTACTCACCCATAGTACAAACGGTGACGTTGATGACGCCCCGCGGGGGACACTCCCCCGTGTCCATCTCACAGTAGCACTGGTTGGAGGGATTGTGTGCAGGGTCATCGAACACGTTGCGAGGCAACCGGTACCGGTACAGGACTATGCCGTCGTTTATCTGGAGACAAAGCAAATAGGGAAAAGATTTTACATTACAAAAAGAACAAAAAACCCGACTGCGCTAAAATAAAGTACCTACCCTATGTCACTTCCACAATAAAGACGAATCTAATGACACCTCGTATGTTAAAATCCGTCAAGTCATTTAGGCTACAGGCCGTGTCAAAGAAATATACATACACTCGAAAAACATAACCCTTCTTCTTTCGCAGTCTCGTAATTACGTTTAGAAACAGGACATTTACCAAGTCTTTGTTTCAGTTCTCACAAAAACCGCTACCGCTCTACCCGCAGAAACTTTTCGTGCTCTTGTGATTATGGCGCTTTAATTTTTTACTTTAAACTTAAAAATATTTATTTACTATAGTACAACAACATTTGATTACTTTAAAACGTCGAATTTACAATTAGCTCGGCCTGTTCCGACCTCCTTACGCCGGCATTAGAACAGGTAAGAAACGCCCGGCAGGTAATTTTTTTGGCGCGATCACATTGACTATTTTATTCTTACTAAATTCAAAATTCAATAATGTTTATTCAATAGGATACATTGTGATCACTTTAAAACGTCAACTTAAAACTAGCTACGCCTGTTCCAACCTCCTTACGCCGGCAAAAGAACAGGCAAGAAACGCCCGGCAGGTAATTTTTTTGGCGCGATCACATTGACAATTTTATTCTTATTACTAATTGATTGAATTGGAGCAAGTTCACTAAAATCCCAAGCTTTTTTTGTCATTTAAATAGACCGATATTTTATGATAAGCTTTACTAATACTTCTTACAGGGTAGCGTTTGAACCCAAGTCACCTGATGTTAAGTGACGATGTGGTCGAAGGTTCCACGCTACAACTGGACTGGGAACTGGCTCTCAAGTGAGGCTGCCGGAACACACCGATAGGTGCACGGCGACAGATTGTTAACTCGAGGCTGGTAGCTAGCAGGCGAGCACTAGAGCATGCCCTACCACCAAGCTATGGTTTCATCACGATGTTTTCCATCACCTAAAGCTCAAACTCTTGTAGGATTCGGACCATTTTGACTTTGCTTATCAAATAATTCAGCACGTGCAGTTCTTACGGCACCACAGTAGCAATTACAGTAAATTAGACAGTGCGTGAGCGAAGCGAGCATTTTTATTTTGCGAAAACTTTTTTGGCTTCTTCTCATTTTCTTTTCTTACCTCAATTTCTTTCTCAAAGATGAAAGGCAGTCGTCGGCAGAGGTTCGGATAGAAGACGTAGAGAGTCTGCTTCTTGTCCAACATCGAGGGCGGGAAGATGGATCCGTCGGAAGCGTCTATCCTGGATTGGAATAAAATAGACTATTTAGGAAACATTGTGGATAGAACAAAGTCGGCATATTTCAGGAGTTATGTAGATTTTTACGTAAACTATGACATCTTTTGATTCGGCCACCATAGCTTTCATATTCTTATGTTCCTAAGCATATTCTTCATATTCTTAGACATATCTGGCTCAAATTGCACAATCATTGTAATCGCTATATTATTTAGTCTGCGCTGTCAATTTAAAAACATAATCGTACAGAATTTTTACACAATGCGAGAGATAAAGAGGGCGCTACTTGTCCGTTATCTGTTACAAGATAAACTCTGAACTGACATATCATAGTGTTACAAAATGACTGTAGTTAAAATACGTATTTAAGTATCATTAAGAGATCTTGGAGGCTTTTGAGATGCGATGTTGTATGGAGACAATGGAGAGAATGAATTCAATTCAATTTATTTATTTCAGATAAGTACATAGTCAAAACATGCATTCTCTAAAACTAAACTAAGTTTGACAGGTCTAATAGTATTGCTGTCTTTTTCTAACCACTGAATTAAAAAAAGTGTTTTAAAAAAGGACAGCATTACCTACTTTTAGGGCTGTCAAATTTAGTTTAGTTTTAGAGAATGCAAAACCGAATCGACACCAATATCCATACAGTTCAATTAAATTAACTAGCTACGCCTGCTCCAACGTCCTTATGCCGGTAAAAGAACAGGCAAGTAACGCCCGGCAGGTAATTTTTTTGACGCGATCAGCTCGACAATTTTATTCTCACTACTAATTGATTGAATTGGAGCAAGTTCACTGCAATCCCAAGCTTTTTTGTCATATATAGTCCGATATTTTATAATAAGCTTTACTAATAAGATTTCTCTTGGTTGGTTGTGCACATTGGGATGGATGAGTAAACAAGGATCGTTAGAGTTTGATGGTTACCTGTTGCATTCCCGGTCGTTCCAGTAGGACAGCTGCGACTGACCGTCGACCTTCTCAATAAGGTTCATCTTGTCCATATCATTCTGCCCAGTGTTGATAGTGAATCGCTCGGAGACTGTACCGTTTTTCTGTAAAAGGCAAGGGGAAAATCTCATTATACTAATATGTACAGTGGCGTGACACAAGTACAAGGAGAGAGATAGAGAATGACTTTATTTGGGAAAACTGCACACAATAAGCGTGAAAACAAATGAGCGTAATTTTGTCGCAGAATTTCGGTAACATAAATTCTGCTGCATTCGGTTATAGTAAAGGAGTAGTGTAGTAGTTCAGCTTCATATAAATCGGCCGTTGCCGGTCTGAATGTGTGCGTGAGTAGCGGCACCGTGTACCCACGCACTTTTCACGCACACAATCACATAAACGAGAGGAGGCGGCCGGGGCCGCGGCCATGCACTCAGTACGGAACGCGCCGCCTATGCGTCACCGCAAGAGTAGGCAATTCACTCGTCGAGTGGCCCTAGCTAACCTACTGTTCTTTATATACTGTGATTCGGTTTCATACAAAAAGGCAGTTGGTGCCACACGTGACACGACGGACGACGCAAAATGAGTTGTCTGCCGACTCAATGCGCGTGAACTCGGCCGAATTTCGGTCTGGTGAGGGAAGGGCAAATAATGTATGAAACGATTCTCATATCAGCCTCTGACTATTGAGTGGGTTTACCCAGCTTTTTCTGGCATCCTCTTGGTAAATACACAATAATTTTAATGGACCCATCGTGCTCGACGACACGAACAGCCCGTACCAACGCTCAATTCTGAATAAATAAATTAAGTTCGTCTGGCAATTGAACAGAAATTCAGTTGAACGAAAAATGAGTGACCGAAAATACGTGACTCACGACTCACAAAATTACCCTCGTTTGGTTTCACCCTAACAAGAGAAAGAAACGCACATAAAACAGGCGCCTACACTGCGTTCTAATAATCTTGGCCCGCAAGCTGTGTGCGGATCTACCATCGCTCAAAACGGTGAAGGAAAACATCGCTCGGAAACCGGCATGTCCAAGAACCGCAACATTCGCGTGCATGCGACATCTACCAACCCGCACTGGGCCCGCGTGGGAGATTACGGCGCGTACTCTCTCTGAGAGAAGGGCGGAGTCCCAGCAGCGGGAACGTAATAGGCTGACGATGGTGATGGTTTTGAGATTCAGCGCCCTGGGCCTGTAGGGTTTGCTGCCCCGGAAAGTAACGAAGAAAGAGTAAAACTTTTCATCCTACTAATATTTTAACGAGAAAGTTTGTGAGTATGGCTGGATGGATGTTTGTTACTCTTTCACGCAAAAACTACCGAACGGATCTGAATGAAATTTGGAAAGGAGACAGCTTATACCCTGGATTAACACATAGGCTACTTTTTATCCCAGTAAAAGTTTCCGGCGGGATAACGGGAGGACGCGGGAGAAACCGCGGGGCGCAACTGGTGATAAAATAAAATCTTGATCAAACTTACAACCAAACCAGACTTTCAGTTTTTATGATTAGGTAGGCTGTTTTTTAAATCCTGTCAGTAGTTGGGGGGGAGGAGCCGAGGGCCGGACTCAGTGGCGTACCTTGGGAGAGGCCTATGTCCAGCAGTGGACTGACAGAGCCAGATGATGAAGGGATATTAACTAGGAACTTACCGTAGCCAAAAGTCCAAATTGATCGAACTTTAAGTTTCCCTGAAAGCTCAGGAAAGTCTTGGCCAAGCTTATTATGGTGTCGTCATAGCCCCAGAGGAACCTGAAAAGTACCAACTGCTTAGAACTGGTGTAAACAGAAGTCCTGACCTACTGCCTTACTCTTGAAACTCAATTCCAATGCCCAATGTCAATTTTAATCCAAGAAACGCTGTTTGGTACTCTTGAAATCGAGAACAGCGCCACATTGGATTGAAATTGAGTGGTAATTTTGGTGAACTAAATGAAATTGGAATTGAGACGTTGGGATTGAGAATGGGTACTCTTGACGCAATTTTGACACATTGTATTGCGTTTGGCATTGTGTTTACATTGGGTATTTTCCAATAGCTATTGAGTAACTTTTGTGAAATTGTGTTTTGCGTTTTTAACTAAATACTATAATAAAATGTCACGATTGGGAATGCAAACCAGCATTTTAAGATTAGCCCATCAAATAGATGTACGGCAGCGAAGGAATTTGCGTCGTATGACCCGTTATAACGATGAAGCGTTATCCATGTCCGAAAATGAGTTTCGGGCTAATTATCGCCTAACAAAGGAGTTATTTGACACCCTTTGTAGTGAATTACAGCCCCTAATGCCGACTCCTAAAAGAAAGAGTGATATTTCTACAAAATACAAGGTATGTATATCATAACCGTGATTTTGTGGTTGTTTTGTTTTACAAATACAACATCGTGTGTTGATTGTTTTGATAGATATTGGTGGCGCTGTCCTTCTATGCCACAGGGAGCTATCAGCGCCTAGTAGGAGGAACACACGGAACGCTTATGTCTCAGCAATCTGTGTCGCGAGCCATAAGAGATGTTACAAAAGCTCTAAACAGCAGGCAGATACTAAGTAAATATATTAGATTTCCCCAATCTCGTCAAGAAAGGGATGCCATTAAAAGAAAGTAAGTAAATTAAGTTTCCAATAGGTTAGTGTTTAAATGTTGTAACTTTTTTAATTTTCACAAAATGACTGATAAAATAATAATAATATTACTTATTTACAGATTCTATGAAAAATTTAGTATCCCGGGTGTAGTAGGGTGTATTGATGGTACTCATGTAGCCATAATACGACCCTCCCAAGATGAAGAAAGGTTTTTCAACAGAAAGCATTTTCACTCAAAGAATGTGTTGATTGTATGTTTGTTTTATTTTTTAAACAATCTTCATGTACCTAATTATTAAATAGCAGCATGAATAATATGCAATCATTTGTTTCAGATATGTGACTCTGACCTGAATATTTTAAGTGTGGATGCTTCATTTGGTGGAGCCTCACATGATAGTTTTGTGTGGAATCAAAATCCGGTCGAACAACATCTCAGAGAGTTGACCAATGCTGGTGAAACAGTATATTTACTTGGTAAGTTTACCTAAGCTCGTGATTTTTCATTTTAAGTTTGTATTGTACCATAATATATAAATTATTTCAGGAGATTCAGGCTATGCTCAAAGAAAGTATATGATGACTCCCATAGTAAATGCTGTTGAAGGCTCTCAAGAGGAGTATTACACAAAATTGCATTGCACAGCACGAAACACAGTAGAGCGGGCAATTGGAATATTAAAAAATAGATGGCGGTGTTTATTAAGGCATAGAGTCCTACACTATCATCCCGATGTGGCAGCAACAATAATTAATGCTTGTTGTGTACTGCATAACTTATGCAATTCAGCTCGTTTAGGTTTTGATGATCCTATAGATCCTACATCCAATGTTGAAGAGAGCCATAGTACTGTCCATCCAACACTCGAGGTAAGATCCAGGACCGGAATAGATCTAAGAAGAGGTGTTGAGGCTCGTGCAAACCTAGTACACCAATTGTGGACAGCTCGCAGATAGATAAAGATCTTTTATTGGTAGTATATTTACTAGAGAAAATTGGGGGAAGGCTGTATTCTTGCCTTGTTATAAATACAAGACCTACTATATAATATAAGACTCAATTGTAGTAGATTGAGCCTCTGCAGTCTATGTTGTAAGTAAGATTAGACTGTAACATTTCCATACGCACTTTCTTATGTGATTTGTTTAAAATATTTTATTCTATCTATGTATCTTAATATTATTGACTTGTAAAGTGCTAGCAAGTGCTATGTAGCCAATAAGCAATAAGTTTTGAATTTGAATATATAATTAATGCCATTATGTCTAATTAATTTTCTATCCAATTGTATATATTTTGTTGTTTTGTCATATAATATCTAATAAATTCAAAAAAAATGCCATTATGGATTTTACCCTATAAGTTTAATAAAATTTTGTTCTAGACAACTGTTCTATTTATTTTACCTACAATTACCAGTGTGTTTCTTGTTTGAAATAATATTTAGAATCAGAATAGAATATCATTTATTGCAGAATGTGGTATTTAAACATGGTAACAATCTTATATAAGCTCACACAATCTACCACCACAGAGGTGTGCAATAACATAATAAAAACATAAATTGCATGAATAATAATAAATTAATAATAATGTCAAATTGTAAAATATAGCATAAAACAATAAAAAATGAACAGAAAAATCTATTTAATAAAATAAGTCAGACATTGGTGTTGATTCGGTTTTGCATCCTCTAAAACTAAACTAAGTTTGACAGGTCTAATAGTATTGCTGTCTTTTTCTAACCACTGAAGTAAAAAAAGGATAGCATTACTTTTAGACCTGTCAAACTTAGTTTAGTTTAAGAGAATGCAAAACCGAATCGACACCATTATTTAGAGACAGATCAATTACAAAGTGAGAAAATCGTGGAGATAACATTAAATATATTATTATAAAAAATGAGTAGGTTACTACATAATATATGCTAAACTATATTTTAAACAAAACATTTTTAGTTATAAACCTTAAAATTAAATTGGTTCTATATTATCAAAAAAATCAACAAAAGAAATAAAATCACATCTAATTAGACAATAATCGCTCATACTAACTAATAAATTTGGTTAATTAGGTATTAAACTAAATAAAAAAACTATAAATAATTAACATGTAAATAGGACATCTGATTCTACTCTGGTGGTGATGGCTGTAATTTAGCTGATATTTCTAATAGTGCTCCAGCAATGTTTCCAGCAGCATCTGCCAATTTGTTTATTGCTGTTGCTATGTCAGCCAATGCATGTGCAGTGACTACTTCTGCATCCACACGCCTCTCTTCTATCCTGGCAAACTGCTCAACCTCAGCATCCAGTCTTGTTTGACGAGCACGATGTTGTGAAGTGTGTGGTGCACTATGAGTTGCTGAAAACACAAATTTGTATTACATAAAATAATAGCCACGGTAACAGTATTTCAATGGTAGTTGACTTTAATAACATACATGTTGATGGCTGCTGACCACTGCTTATAGGATCCACCTGAGCTAGAGGTTGTTCCTCAACAATATCCACTACAATCATCGGTGAAGCTTGCACTTCACTAAGATGGATTGGGCTGATAGTCTGAAAGAAGATTTTTAGCTTATAAACCTATACACAGTAGCATATGTATAATAATAAATGTAAAGGGAAATGTAATAATCAACATAGAGAAGGATATTCAAGTAAACATTACTGACTTTATTTAAAAATAATAGCAAAAAAATGAATCCACTGCCTCTCATAATATTATTATTGACTAGTTAATAGTGATTTGGGAAAATGTGTAATATCCCTAAATGTACATTGAAAGAAGCATCATATTTAATGTCAATTTTCTTACCCTCTCTGTTTGTGGGAATGGGTTAACAGCGACTTGGCTGTTTCCAGTGGCAAACGATTGCCCTCCCATTACAGCAACCAGCCGCAGCTCCAGTGCTGATAAGTTTGGTGCATTTGGTGGTCCTCCACCTGTGCGCCTCATTGAATGTGACTGCTGCGCACACAGCTTTTTAAGTCCACACTTCTTTTCAGCCCAATACTAAATTGTAAAAAATTATACAGTGATTACTTATATATAATACAATAAACAAACCTATTTAATTAAAATAGACCATTTAGGAATATTACCTTAGACCAGCCAGGACCATCTTTGACCACACCACCCAAAGCATTGATGGTAGTGGCAAGTTCACTCCACTTTCTTTTAATTCCCTGCTTGCCTAGATGGGTTCGCAAGAGCCCCCTCGCAACATCCTGGTTTTCCTCTAGGAACTCCACCAAGGCTTCCAGTTGGGCTTGAGTGGGGCGAGCCATTATTCAATGATATCTAAGGGAAAAAGTTATAATTTTATGCTATGAATAATATTTGTTATTATTATGCCTATTTAAACATTTACGCGCACTTACCTTACGTTCTTTCTTCTTTGAAACTTCGAAGGAATCTGAATAGAAGCAGCATTTGTTTGATATGGCCAGAGCACTTTAAAGCACATACTTAAACTTAACAATATTTTTTTTGGTAATAAATTATTAGCTCTGAAAACTTTAAGTGCAACTTTCAACGTAAATAAACAACTTTGATGTGATGTGATGACAGATTGATTGACATCTTAACTTTTTTTAAACGTCTCGACCACAGGTTTTTACGCCTACAAGTGACATTTCATTCACTGATTTCTATATTTAGTCTGTAATCTGAGTCCCATAAAAATTACATCACTAAATTCAAACCAATGCCCAGCCAATTCACAATCCAATCCCGATCTCAATATCAATGCCGTCAAGAGTACCGACTATTGCGCAGGATCGGAATTGCGTTGTATTGAGATTGGGATTGAGTTAACCGTCAAGAGTAAGGCAGCTAGTCTCACCTGTGACTCTAGTACAGTACCTACCCCTAGTAAAAGTTTTGAAAACGATAAAAGTTTTCGTAAACGTCGACGTTTACCACCGCCGACTTGTCAAAGTGGCAACTCGATCTGCTTAAATTCAAAAAGTAACTCAATGACATTTGTTGGAATATGATTATAACGATTTAAAATAACCCGTATTAACGATTTCAGTTCCTCCAAGTCTCGGTAAGATTCGCTGAAAAAAATATGTATGGATGGAAACGAAAACTTTTATAGTTTTAAAAACTTGTACTAGCCTCAAGTTAAGTATGTATCTGTCGCCGTGCACCTATCGGTGTGTTCCGGCCGCCTCACTTGAGAGCCAGTTCCCAGTCCAGCTGCCTTACTCTTGACGGTTAACTCAATCCCAATCTCAATACAACGCAATTCCGATCCTGCGCAATAGTCGGTACTCTTGACGGCATTGATATTGAGATCGGGATTGGATTGTGAATTGGCTGGGCATTGGTTTGAATTTAGTGATGTAATTTTTATGGGACTCAGATTACAGACTAAATATAGAAATCAGTGAATGAAATGTCACTTGTAGGCGTAAAAACCTGTGGTCGAGACGTTTAAAAAAAGTTAAGATGTCAATCAATCTGTCATCACATCACATCAAAGTTGTTTATTTACGTTGAAAGTTGCACTTAAAGTTTTCAGAGCTAATAATTTATTACCAAAAAAAATATTGTTAAGTTTAAGTATGTGCTTTAAAGTGCTCTGGCCATATCAAACAAATGCTGCTTCTATTCAGATTCCTTCGAAGTTTCAAAGAAGAAAGAACGTAAGGTAAGTGCGCGTAAATGTTTAAATAGGCATAATAATAACAAATATTATTCATAGCATAAAATTATAACTTTTTCCCTTAGATATCATTGAATAATGGCTCGCCCCACTCAAGCCCAACTGGAAGCCTTGGTGGAGTTCCTAGAGGAAAACCAGGATGTTGCGAGGGGGCTCTTGCGAACCCATCTAGGCAAGCAGGGAATTAAAAGAAAGTGGAGTGAACTTGCCACTACCATCAATGCTTTGGGTGGTGTGGTCAAAGATGGTCCTGGCTGGTCTAAGGTAATATTCCTAAATGGTCTATTTTAATTAAATAGGTTTGTTTATTGTATTATATATAAGTAATCACTGTATAATTTTTTACAATTTAGTATTGGGCTGAAAAGAAGTGTGGACTTAAAAAGCTGTGTGCGCAGCAGTCACATTCAATGAGGCGCACAGGTGGAGGACCACCAAATGCACCAAACTTATCAGCACTGGAGCTGCGGCTGGTTGCTGTAATGGGAGGGCAATCGTTTGCCACTGGAAACAGCCAAGTCGCTGTTCACCCATTCCCACAAACAGAGAGGGTAAGAAAATTGACATTAAATATGATGCTTCTTTCAATGTACATTTAGGGATATTACACATTTTCCCAAATCACTATTAACTAGTCAATAATAATATTATGAGAGGCAGTGGATTCATTTTTTTGCTATTATTTTTAAATAAAGTCAGTAATGTTTACTTGAATATCCTTCTCTATGTTGATTATTACATTTCCCTTTACATTTATTATTATACATATGCTACTGTGTATAGGTTTATAAGCTAAAAATCTTCTTTCAGACTATCAGCCCAATCCATATTAGTGAAGTGCAAGCTTCACCGATGATTGTAGTGGATATTGTTGAGGAACAACCTCTAGCTCAGGTGGATCCTATAAGCAGTGGTCAGCAGCCATCAACATGTATGTTATTAAAGTCAACTACCATTGAAATACTGTTACCGTGGCTATTATTTTATGTAATACAAATTTGTGTTTTCAGCAACTCATAGTGCACCACACACTTCACAACATCGTGCTCGTCAAACAAGACTGGATGCTGAGGTTGAGCAGTTTGCCAGGATAGAAGAGAGGCGTGTGGATGCAGAAGTAGTCACTGCACATGCATTGGCTGACATAGCAACAGCAATAAACAAATTGGCAGATGCTGCTGGAAACATTGCTGGAGCACTATTAGAAATATCAGCTAAATTACAGCCATCACCACCAGAGTAGAATCAGATGTCCTATTTACATGTTAATTATTTATAGTTTTTTTATTTAGTTTAATACCTAATTAACCAAATTTATTAGTTAGTATGAGCGATTATTGTCTAATTAGATGTGATTTTATTTCTTTTGTTGATTTTTTTGATAATATAGAACCAATTTAATTTTAAGGTTTATAACTAAAAATGTTTTGTTTAAAATATAGTTTAGCATATATTATGTAGTAACCTACTCATTTTTTATAATAATATATTTAATGTTATCTCCACGATTTTCTCACTTTGTAATTGATCTGTCTCTAAATAATGGTGTCGATTCGGTTTTGCATTCTCTTAAACTAAACTAAGTTTGACAGGTCTAAAAGTAATGCTATCCTTTTTTTACTTCAGTGGTTAGAAAAAGACAGCAATACTATTAGACCTGTTAACCTTAGTTTAGTTTTAGAGGATGCAAAACCGAATCAACACCAATGTCTGACTTATTTTATTAAATAGATTTTTCTGTTCATTTTTTATTGTTTTATGCTATATTTTACAATTTGACATTAAATAGTTATTATTATTCATGCAATTTATGTTTTTATTATGTTATTGCACACCTCTGTGGTGGTAGATTGTGTGAGCTTATATAAGATTGTTACCATGTTTAAATACCACATTCTGCAATAAATGATATTCTATTCTGATTCTAAATATTATTTCAAACAAGAAACACACTGGTAATTGTAGGTAAAATAAATAGAACAGTTGTCTAGAACAAAATTTTATTAAACTTATAGGGTAAAATCCATAATGGCATTTTTTTTGAATTTATTAGATATTATATGACAAAACAACAAAATATATACAATTGGATAGAAAATTAATTAGACATAATGGCATTAATTATATATTCAAATTCAAAACTTATTGCTTATTGGCTACATAGCACTTGCTAGCACTTTACAAGTCAATAATATTAAGATACATAGATAGAATAAAATATTTTAAACAAATCACATAAGAAAGTGCGTATGGAAATGTTACAGTCTAATCTTACTTACAACATAGACTGCAGAGGCTCAATCTACTACAATTGAGTCTTATATTATATAGTAGGTCTTGTATTTATAACAAGGCAAGAATACAGCCTTCCCCCAATTTTCTCTAGTAAATATACTACCAATAAAAGATCTTTATCTATCTGCGAGCTGTCCACAATTGGTGTACTAGGTTTGCACGAGCCTCAACACCTCTTCTTAGATCTATTCCGGTCCTGGATCTTACCTCGAGTGTTGGATGGACAGTACTATGGCTCTCTTCAACATTGGATGTAGGATCTATAGGATCATCAAAACCTAAACGAGCTGAATTGCATAAGTTATGCAGTACACAACAAGCATTAATTATTGTTGCTGCCACATCGGGATGATAGTGTAGGACTCTATGCCTTAATAAACACCGCCATCTATTTTTTAATATTCCAATTGCCCGCTCTACTGTGTTTCGTGCTGTGCAATGCAATTTTGTGTAATACTCCTCTTGAGAGCCTTCAACAGCATTTACTATGGGAGTCATCATATACTTTCTTTGAGCATAGCCTGAATCTCCTGAAATAATTTATATATTATGGTACAATACAAACTTAAAATGAAAAATCACGAGCTTAGGTAAACTTACCAAGTAAATATACTGTTTCACCAGCATTGGTCAACTCTCTGAGATGTTGTTCGACCGGATTTTGATTCCACACAAAACTATCATGTGAGGCTCCACCAAATGAAGCATCCACACTTAAAATATTCAGGTCAGAGTCACATATCTGAAACAAATGATTGCATATTATTCATGCTGCTATTTAATAATTAGGTACATGAAGATTGTTTAAAAAATAAAACAAACATACAATCAACACATTCTTTGAGTGAAAATGCTTTCTGTTGAAAAACCTTTCTTCATCTTGGGAGGGTCGTATTATGGCTACATGAGTACCATCAATACACCCTACTACACCCGGGATACTAAATTTTTCATAGAATCTGTAAATAAGTAATATTATTATTATTTTATCAGTCATTTTGTGAAAATTAAAAAAGTTACAACATTTAAACACTAACCTATTGGAAACTTAATTTACTTACTTTCTTTTAATGGCATCCCTTTCTTGACGAGATTGGGGAAATCTAATATATTTACTTAGTATCTGCCTGCTGTTTAGAGCTTTTGTAACATCTCTTATGGCTCGCGACACAGATTGCTGAGACATAAGCGTTCCGTGTGTTCCTCCTACTAGGCGCTGATAGCTCCCTGTGGCATAGAAGGACAGCGCCACCAATATCTATCAAAACAATCAACACACGATGTTGTATTTGTAAAACAAAACAACCACAAAATCACGGTTATGATATACATACCTTGTATTTTGTAGAAATATCACTCTTTCTTTTAGGAGTCGGCATTAGGGGCTGTAATTCACTACAAAGGGTGTCAAATAACTCCTTTGTTAGGCGATAATTAGCCCGAAACTCATTTTCGGACATGGATAACGCTTCATCGTTATAACGGGTCATACGACGCAAATTCCTTCGCTGCCGTACATCTATTTGATGGGCTAATCTTAAAATGCTGGTTTGCATTCCCAATCGTGACATTTTATTATAGTATTTAGTTAAAAACGCAAAACACAATTTCACAAAAGTTACTCAATAGCTATTGGAAAATACCCAATGTAAACACAATGCCAAACGCAATACAATGTGTCAAAATTGCGTCAAGAGTACCCATTCTCAATCCCAACGTCTCAATTCCAATTTCATTTAGTTCACCAAAATTACCACTCAATTTCAATCCAATGTGGCGCTGTTCTCGATTTCAAGAGTACCAAACAGCGTTTCTTGGATTAAAATTGACATTGGGCATTGGAATTGAGTTTCAAGAGTAAGGCAGCAGGTAGCGTGTTACCTTTTCACGCCTAACACTGAACAGATCTTGGTGAATTTTGGTACGGAGATAGTTTGAGCCATGGGGAAGGACAAAGGATACTTCTTAATACAATCCACCGTGGGTCATAGCTATTCTAATTCTATACACATATTGGTGTCGATTCGGTTTTGCATTATCTAAAACTAAACTGAGTTTGACAGGTCTAAAAGTAAATGCTGTCCATTTTTAACTTCAGTGGTTAGAAAAAGACAGCAATACTATTAGACCTGAGAGAATGCAAAACCGAATCGACACCATTATCCTACTTTCCTACTAATATTATTTAAGCGTGAAAGTTTGTGAGTATGGATGGATGGATGTTTGTTACTCTTTCTCGCAAAAACTACTGAACGAATTTGAGTGAAATTTGGAATGGAGATGGCTTATACCATGGTTTAATACATAGGCTACTTTTTATCCCGGCAAAGGTTCCTGCGGGATAACAGGAAGACGCGGATGAAACTGCGGAGCGCAACTAGTTCGTATGTAATGTTATGAGATTTTTCCCTTGAGTTTGACAGAAAAAACGGAACAGTGTCAGGACATAGGCTACTTTTTATCCCGGAAAAAGGTTCCTTCGGGATAAAAGGAGAACCTGGGCTGTAAGTTTTTATATTATTAGTGTGTTTTACCTATGAACTGGAAGTTTCACGAAGGCGTTAGGATGATTCGTCATGCCCAGTCCCGAGTTGAGCGACAGAAGAGTGATGGTGTTTAAATTCATGGTCTTCGCTTTGTTCACCATGCCCTGTGGACAAAAGAAACATGATTAGTACGCCAAAATCACCGGCATGAGGTGAAGGAAAAAGACATCTTTATAAATAAAATAATAAATACATATATGTAACTCAAAGGTGACAGACTGACTGACATAGTGATCTATCAACGCACAGCCCAAACCACTGGACGGATCGGGCTGAAATTTTTCATGCAGGTAGATGTTATGACGTAGGCATCCGCTAAGAAAGGATTTTGATTAATTCTACCCCCAAAGGGATAAAATAGGGGATGAAAATATGTATGAAACTTTGTCAATTTTAAACCGATCGGGCTGAGACTTTGCATGCATAAACAGCTAGTAATTATATAAAGCAGACTCACAAGCAGTGGTAGATTGGGCACGGACAGCTGATCGAAGTGGGCACCCGCAGTGTTATTGGCTAAGTACTGGAACTGGTTTCTCTCTTGATAGCTGAGTCGGTCTCCTTCGAACTTGATGTTCACTCGCTCTAGTTGCTGCCTGGAAAGAGAACTGGGTGTGAATTCTAATTAGAATCTATCGGTGTGTTCCGGCAGCCTCCCTTGAGAGCCAGTTCCCAGTCCAATACAAGTTTAGGGCCTCCACGCATCAAAAGTCAATCAAGTCAAATGTTTTTAATTCATAGGAAATAGGATACATTGTGATCACTTTAAAACGTCAAACTTAAAACTAGCTACGCCTGTTCCATCGTCCTTACGCCGGCAAAATAACACGCAAAAAATGACTGGCAGGTTGTTTTTTTGGTGCGATTATAATGACTATTTTATTCTTATTAGGTACTAATTTAATGAATTGGACCAATTTCCCTACAATCCCAAGCTTTTTTGTCATCTAATAGTCCGATATTTTATAATAAGTTTCACCCGCGTCTTCCCGTTATCCCGCAGGAACCTTTTTCCGGGATAAAAAGTAGCCTATGTGTTAATCCAGGGAATAAGCTATCTCCATTCCAAATTTCATTCAGATCCGTTCAGTAGTTTTGCGTGAAAGAGTAACAAACATCCATCCGTACTCACAAACTTTCACGTTGATAATATTAGGTATACCTAGTAGGATAAACAATTAAACATCGCAATTCGCACATCCCTAATTCCATAAGCGTCCGGCAATGGAAGACGAGGTTTCCGAAGTTATACTGAAGAAAATATAAAAAATTGAGCTTTATACATTAACGTAATTAGGGTACTAATTTATACATCTGCACTTCCTGTTATCTGCCAAAGTAACCACAACCCAAACTCCATATTCGCAGGTCGTTCTTATATTCATTATCCTCTATAGGGGGCATGCACAGACAAACTTTTAGCTTTTATAAAATGACGAAGGTCTGGCTGTCATGGGCTCTTAGGTTAATACATAATTACGTACATCTATAAGTACGCGCTAAACGAGGTTATCAATAAAACTTTGAACTCGTTCCCTCTCTTTCTAATTTTCTGTTACGGTTCAAATTCTTCTGTGAATTCATTGACGTGTATGTAATATGTAATTAATTGAATTTCCTGTACTTAACTATTCATCAATGGGAGTCTAAACAATATTTATGTTTACTCAAGTAAATGAACTTCATACCTATCGTTATATGGGTATATAATAATATGTTTTTTTTATCTAAAAGCCAGTTTCAATAACCTATCATAAACCTAACTATCCACGATTTGTCTTACTAAAGATAGAATATTGATACCTAACGCCCGAAATTAATACTGGGCCCGTAGCCAAGATGCATTCTGCAATCGTTGACGCTAGTAGAAAACAAGAAAAAAGTATTGGTTTGACATATTTCTGACCACGTGACTTAGCGTTGAAATATGTCAAACCAATACTTTTTTCTTGTTTTCTATTAGCGTCAACGATTGCAGAATGCATCTTGGCTACGGGCCCTGATCCGCGGATTTGGGTCGATAAGACATGTCATAATAAGTATGTCATTTTAGACATAAAAATGCCATTGTTTTCAATTCTTCAAACATGAGTCCTTAGAGACTCACTGAAGGTGAAAATGAAGGCAAATCTTTAAAAATCATACTAGGCCCGAAGTTTCTCCCGTGACTTTACCTACAGGATTTTTTAGTAGCCAACTTATTAATCCAAGGTATAAGCTATCTCCATTTCAAATTTCATCCAGATCCGTTCAGTAGTTTTTGCGTGAAAGAGTAACAAACATCCATCCATCCATACATAGTCACAAACTTTCGCGTTTATAATATTAAGTAGGATCTAAAGGCGAATCTTTATGCCTATTATAAAAGGGTATGTAGGTAAATAGATAGTTCAGTTATTTAATTACTCAACATAATTATTGAATTACTGCAATCTTTGGTGTATTATTTAAACAATAATATCGTTTATTATCATTAAAAAAACAATTATAATGTATAACTTTCACACTTGATGGAAGAAGGTGACATTTTTGATAATGATGTAATTTATAAATTTCGATCAATCAGATTTTTTTTTTTTACTCTTTACAGGGTAGCGTTTGACCACAAGTCACCTGATGTGAAGTGACGATGTGGTCGAAGATGGCGCCACGCTACACCTGGACTGGGAACTGGCTCTCAAGTGAGGCTGCCGGAACACACCGATAGATGCTTGGCGACGGGTGGTAGCTAGCCAGGCGAGTACTAGAAAATACCCTACCACCAAGCTATGGTTTCATCACGATGTTTTCCTTCACCGAAAGCTCAAGCTCATTGTAGGATTCGAACCCACGTCCTACGGATCGCAAGCCGACGTCACTACCACTGAGCCATCATCGCTATAATAAGATTCAATGTTTTACTAGCTATTCCCCGTGGTTTCACCCGCGTGCTAAGGGGTTGAATTAAAAAAATCCTTTCTTAGTACACCCCTGTTCATCAAGACAAACACACCCTCCAAATTTTAAGTTTCTACGACCAGCGGTTTAGGCTGTTCGTTGATATCAGTCAGTCAGGACTTTGATTCTTATTAAAGTAAATAGAAAATAGATAGAAGAGAAGATAGATGATTGGAAAAAGCACAGCAGGTACCCCTTTTTAAAACACTTTTATTAGCTTGACTTAAAAAACTAACTAACTGAGATGGCGCAACGACCCAAAGTGAGTCTTGGCCTCCGATAACAAAAGACGCCACTTCGGTCTGTCCTGCGCCACCTCCTGCCAGTCCTCCACCTGGAGCTCGCTCGCTTCTTTTTTCCTTCTTTTGGGTCCAGTACAATCTCAGGATGGAGTATGGCGGAAGAGAACGAACCGAGAAATCGAAGAACTGACGGCCGAGCCGAATGTCATCGGCGAGATGAAAGCGCACAAACTTCGCTGGCTCGGTCACGTTGAAAGAATGGGGGAGGATCGTGCGGTCAAACGAGCATACAGTGGACGGCCGAGTGGCCGTCGCCCTGTCGGCCGTCCCAGATACCGCTGGAAAGACGAAGCTTGACTTAGGTTTAAAGAAAAAGACAATCTTGCCACTTACATGAGAACATTGTTATTCTAAGTAAATATAATTTTGTTCATCGTCGCGATAATAAATAAATTCTAAGTAAAAACAAATACAAAACAAATATGTGCCAAAAATTCGAATACATAATTAGAAAACTAAAATAAGTACCAAACACAAACCACCCATTCAACGCATTCAATTTTGTTAATCGTCTTGTAAGATATAAAGTGCAAGTTGTTTTTTAAATACGTTAAACGAGTTTACATTTTTTATGTGTGAGGGTACTTTATTAAAAACTAGCGCTCCGTCAAAAGTGATCATTGTTTTGCCGTAATTTGTCCGGATCTTGGGCAGGACGAGGTAGCTAGCTCGCCGAGTGCTGCGGCTGTCAACATTTTTTCGTTTAGTGAAAATTAAGTTAGTGTGAATGTTTTTATTAAGTGTTTTTCGGATAAAAATGCAAATACTGTATTTATATAGTTTTTTGATGTTCATTATTTGACTTGTAACTAACTAACTAACTAACTAACAATGTAATCAAATCTTAGAAGTCAATTTTCACCTACTTCTAATTGTCGTATCGACTTGAAACTTTGTATGTATATGTAATCCCGATGACAATGCAATATTTTGATATCACGGACCTGATCTGATGATGGAGCCAGGAGATGGATAGTGGAACTCTTCAATGGTTACTAGTAAACCCATCGAGTTTGGGCTCATTTCATTCGTTTTGACGAGTCTAATAGACTGGGCTTAGTTACATAGACTAAAAAGTTAAATGCGTTATCGAAGTGTTTTTTTTTTTGTTTTTTTTTACACTATATATTTTATTAAAGTTACGAGCCTTTTTTTTTTTTTTTTTTTTGAAATGAAATCCCAGAGAGTGAAATCCCAGACCCAGAGGGTCTTTAGGCCTTTTTAATTACGCTCTGACTTATTTTTAGGGTTATTATAAACGTTTTACAATAGCTTCCCACGGTCCGCGATTCTACGGATCATCACGCACAGCCGACAACCACGGACGGCAACGCACGCAGAAGCTTCATTTCAAAATGCAAAGTGACAGAGAATGTACCGTCGCGTCGCACCGCACCTTTGAAGTTACCGCTTCGCGACGGATACCGGCGCACCGCCACAGACGTCCTGTGGTACCTCGGACGAGACCCTGTGCGTCGTGCGTGCTGGTCCGCGTCCGTCCGCGATATCGCGCACCGTGGGAAGTTACCTTTACGCTCGAAATTAATAATCGATCCTGATCCGTTATCCGCGGTTTTGGATCGATATGTCATGTCATAATATGTCATTTTAGTAGTAATACGTCAAGCCCTAGTACAGCCTCAGTTGTATGCTGAGCCGGGACCTAAGTATTTCTGACATCGCGCAATGTCGTACCTGTTTATGTGTGATTTACTTTTTGTTCTAGTCCTTAATTTGTGCGATTGTGTGTGTCAGAAATAAATATATTCATTTCATATGCATTAATTTATTAGATATAATATAACAAAACAACATAATAATTATATACAATTGGATAAAAAAATAAATATTCATATTATATATTATTATATATATACATATATATATATTATTCAACTAGCTGCGACCCGCGGTTTCACTCGCGTGAACTACACTCTCAGAGATACCTACTGTAAACCTTAACGCGATAAAAAGTATCCCAGTATGTCCTTCTCCATGCAGGGTTTGATCTATCTTCATTCCTCATATGATGTATTGATGAATTATAAGTATATGAACTGGATTGTGTTGTAGTATGGATTGGTAGTGACGTCGGTTTGCAACGCTTAGTGCATAGACTGCATAGAAATCAACTACCCTCAAGCCAAGGTCACACAAATGGGTATGGAGCAAATATTTGCAAGTTATTATACAAATATAATACAAGTATATCCCCCTACGTTAACTGTTGAATTGTTGATAAAAAGACTGTACTTATTGACTTAATATTATTATATGGGTGCATAATGATGTCGTATTGACAATCCATTACGTGTTTCTGCTCGTAGTTGATCGATTTATTTTATACTAGCCGCGCTCCGCGGTTTCACCCGCGTCTTCCCGTTATCCCGCAGGAACCTATTCCGAGAAAAGTAGCCTATGTGTTAATCCAGGGTATAAGCTATCTCCATTCCAAATTTCACTCGAATCCGTTCAGCAGTTTTTGCGGGAAAGAGTAACAAACATCCATACATCTGTACTTATGATATTGCTAGTTGCACCCAGCGGTTTCACCAACGTCTTCCCGTTATCCCGCAGGAACCTATCCCGGAAAAAACCAGGGTGTTAGCTATCTACATTCCAAATTACATCAAAATCGGTTTAGTAATCGCGATCCGTTGTTCGCGATTTTGGATCGATATGTCATGTCATCATATTATGTCGTTTCAGTAGTAAAGCTTGACAAGCTATACTGTTAAAATGACATCGATCAAGATCGATTATTATTTATTTTTTAATACAGTCCCGTTTTACCTCTGAGAAAGAATTTCTGAATTTCCTACCGAGTCTTACCTACCGATTCCTTTCAAAATGTAACCTTTTCCTTCTTTATTTTACCTTAGTATTCCTTCTGAGTTCAAAGGGAAGGAAATTCCTTCTGATATTTCAGAAGGTGTTTTTACTCCATTTATGGAAACTTAAAAATGACTCACGAGTAGACATAAGGCCCCAGCTCCTTGACCCTCAGCGTCTTGTTGGTCCCGTCGCGCACTTCCTGCCAGTTGGTGTAGTTGAAAATGTACACCTTCATGAGAGGCTGGACGTTGGGCCTCCGCCATACCGAGTAGGCGAGGGAGTTGTTGCGAATCACCATGTTCTGGAAAGATAAGACCTGTGTTTAAAAAGGAATCAGCAGTACTGCATGCGATTCTAATTCACACGAAAACTCTTCCGACCACGGATTCGAAAAAACTCCCTTCAGATTTTTTTTGAAACGATTATTTAATCTGAATTTGGAAACTGATATTTAATTTGACAAACCAGCTGCTCAGTCACGGAAAAGTTTCCGCCACCTATTTGCTTTCGGAAAACGTTTCCGTGAAGCAAAAGTGACGTCGAATCCGACACGGAAACTTTCCGAGTGAATTAGAATCGCACTACCGGAGTAGGGAGACTAGATCTAGTGTTGCCGAACTATCGATAGTTTTCACCTGAAAAAGCCATAATATCGATATGCTTATCGGTAGCTTAAAACGAGGCAATACTATCGAATAATATCGATATCGATAGTATTGCTACCCGCGAAGTATATACATATATACTTACCATCGATGGTATTGTTGCTCGTAAATAAAAACACTATCGATTTTCTGCTAATTTGCAATAAGTATTGAACAATACTAAGTATTGTAAATTAAACTAAGGTAAACTTTCGATAGTATAAGATAATATAATCGATACTATCGACAATTTTTTTGTTTACAAGCAATCATACTATCGACAGTACCTATCGATAGTTTTGCACTTATTCTATAGTATTGTCTCTATTAAAGCTATCTATAGTATCGATACCATCGATAGCCCTATCGATAGTATGGCTTTTTCCGATGAAAACTATCGATAGTTCCGCAACACTAGGTCAAACGCTAGGGACTGTTAGGTAAATTATTGAATTGTCATCGACATTACATACACATACAAAGTTTCAAGTCGATACGACAATTAGAAGTGGGTGAAAATTGACTTCTAAGATTTGATTACATTGTTAGTTAGTTAGTTAGTTACAAGTCAAGCTAATGAAAGTGTTTTAAACAGGGTATACTCACCGATAATATTGCTTCGTTGAGCATATTTGTGAAGCAGAAGAACATTGATCCTATTAAACTTAACGCGAATGTAGCTGATAGCAGAATTAGTACTGAAACAAAAAGAAACGAAATCGATTAGTAAAAAAAAACTGCAAATGCTATGGAAAGGGCTATGCCTGGGGTTTCTCTGAGGGATCGAATCTGAAATGTGGTGATCAGTCAGAGAACTAAGGTCACCGACACAGAATTAGCAAGCTGAAGTGGTAGTGGGCTGGTCATATAAGCCGCAGAACCGACAACCGCTGCGGTAGACGTGTTCTTGAGTGGAGACCGCGACTTGCAGACGTAGCGTAGGACGCGCTGCGACTAGGTGGAGCGACGACTTGCGGCGAGTGGTTCGCAGTGGTTGGATGAGAAGAGACGAAGACCGGGCTCAGTGGCGTACCTTGGGAGAGGCCTATATCCAGCGGTTGACTGATACAGGCTGTGATGATGACGATGATGATTAAAAAAAACATTTAGTATACAAGTTATCACTTTAAAATCACAAACTTAAAGTTTCAACCTCCTTACGCCAAAAGAACAGGCAAGAATAACCTGGTAATAATTTGGGTGCGATCACATTTATAATTTTATTTTTATTGCTACCCAGTTGCGTCCCGCGGTTTCACCCGCGTCTTCCCGTTATCCCGCAGGAACCTTTTTCCGGGATAAAAAGTTACCTATGTGTTATTGTTAACCCAGGGTATAATAAGCTATCTCGTTTCCAAATTTCATCAAAATCGATATAGTAGTTCACACACACACAAACTTCTGCATTTATAATATTCATCATCATCATCCACGTTCCCACTGCTGGGACTCTGGCCTTCTCTCAGAGAGAGAGTATGGGCTATAATCTACCACGCTGGCCCAGTGCGGGTTGGTAGATGTCGCATGCCCTTGAATGTTGCAGTTCTTGGACATGCCGGTTTCCTCACGATGTTTTCCTTCAACGTTTTGAGCGATGGCAAATCCGCACATAACTTATTAAGTCATAGGTGCGGGGCCGAGAGGATTCGAACTCGGTGTCGGCGTCTTGTAAGTCGCACGCCAAATTGTTCGGCCACCATCGCTCTTTATAATATTAGTAGGATACTAACTGTGCCCTGCGGTTTCACCCGCCCGTGAATAGGTAATGTAGTTTATGCACATTATAATAATACCTGTTTATCAAAAAGTACCAATCGTAAGTTGACATAATAAATCCATTGGTTTTTACATTTTGCATCAGGTTATCAAGAAATAAGTACCATTAATTATAATTATAATTTATAAATAAAGTCGTACGAGTAGTTTATCGTGACAAGATTCAAAAACAATAAAATGTAAACAAAAAAGTATTTTTTGATAACTCGTCGATAACCTTTCAAAATTTAAGAATATTAAGTAATGATTACTGTATTCTTTTTGATGCTATTGCATCTGATCACTTTTTATTGATGCTAAATGATGGCAAGGTCATCACGAATGCCGCCCCGCGGTTTCATCCACGTCTTCCCGTTATCCCGCAGGAACCGGGATAAAAAGTAGCCTATGTGTTAATCCAGGATATAAGCTATCTCCATTCCAAATTTCATTCAGATCCATTCAGTAGTTTTTGCGTGAAAGAGTAACAAACATCCATCCATCCATACTCACAAAATTTCACGTTTATATTCAATTCAATCAATAGTACTTTATTCAATAGGAAAAATTGTGATCACTTTAAAACGTCAACTTAAAATTAACTACGCCTGTTCCAACTTCCTTACGCCGGCAAAAGAACAGACAAGAAACGTCTGGCAGGTGATTTTTTTGGCGCGATCACATTGACAATTTTATTCTTATTACTAATTTATTGAATTGATGCAAGTTCACTAAAATCCCAAGCTTTTTTTGTCATCTAATAGTCCGATATTTTTTAATTAGCTTTGCTAATAAAATTTCTCTTGTTTGGTTGTACACATTGGGATATGGGAACATGAATATTAACGAGTTACGGGATCACAAAATCACAACCAAAGCAGACCAGACTCCAAAAGCAGCACCCGTTCACGAGTTGACGCTTGTGCCAGCCATCGCTCTCCTCTACCATATTAGAGGGAATTATAATATTAGTTAGTAGAATGTAGTGATGTGTGAAATACGCATTTTGTGTGTATGTGTGTGTGTTTGAAACTTCACGGTCTCATATTTTGTCAGCGTAGTTCCAGAACTGTGTCCGAAAGCCAATTTTTGTCGTTTTCAAGATAAAACATAGTAGTATCATGTGTTGGGGTCATGAGGTCGCGATTAGCTCAGCTAGTGTGTTGAACCTCAAGCGATTCGTTGGAGTAGGCTCAGAATTCACGTGTTGTTTTTGTTCATGAATCATTTTCTTCTGATTTACCTAATTTTAGGTAGCCTTTTTAAGGAAATAACAAAAAGGTTAGTCGACATCACCGGAGACCGAAGAGCTGGCAGCTACCTCGGACAAAGAATTAGTCTAGCCATTCAAAGCCAAGAGAATGTAAGGTTTAATTCAAAGGGGGAACGCTACCAGTATCTTCGGTACCTTGCCTAAAGGGACTTCTTTTAATAATGTATTTTAGTTATTAGTTTAGGTTTATTTGTTTTTATTTCAGTGTTATGGTATAATTATTTTTAGTTTATTATTAGTTGTTAATATTAATTATGTAGATACATTTTAATAAAGTTATATCATTTATATGAATATGAATAACACATGTCATACATGACAATGTCACTGTCACTTGTACAACCATCGTACATTCGTCAACGTCAATCGTGAGTGAATCGTGTTTGTTGAGCAGCTTGTTGAGTAAATCTTTACCTAGTTCGCTGCTAAATTAAAAGGTAATATGACAAAACAACAAAATATGTATGAAAATTAAACTAAATACTAAGAGCTAAATTACCTTTATAAAACTAAACATCTACAAATAAAAAACATGATTTTGGTAGCTGTCTGCTGGTAGAGTGCCCAAGAGACTGGTGACATTACTTCTTTGAATGGCTAGGCTGATTCGTTGACCGAGGTAAGCGACAGCACTTTGGTCACCCGTGGCGTCAACGAGGCGCTTGGCGAGCTCATTAAAAAGTACAAGAGCGGCAGGACCCCACGGACCAAGAGTTTCAACCCCGTTTCAATTTTAAATTAAATAAACTCCCGACATCTTGGAACGGTTTACATCAAACATACCCAAGATGCGATGATGGCTCTGTGGTAGTGATGTCGACTTGAGACCTGTAGGACGTGGGTTCGAATCGTACAATGAGGTACCCCCCTCCCAAATAACGCGAGACGTAATTTATGAATGCCAATGGGGACCCTTAGCACGCCAATGGGGACCCTTAGCAGCCCAATGGGGACTCTTAGCAGCCCAATGGACCCTTAGCAGCCCAATGGGGACCCTTTGCAGCCCAATGGGGACCATCAACAGACAAATAGGAAACATCAGCAAGCGAATGGGCAGCAACCTTAGCTTTAACACTTATACTTACAACTATAATATTTGCGATCCGAATGCCGTCCCCAACAGAGCACCGACCACTGTTTCTTAACTCCTGCACATGTGAATTGTCCTCTACCGCATCCCGCACACCCTTGCATGTTGGCTAAAATCGTGTCTTCCCTTATAAGAATCTTGCCCACACTAGACCCGTTTGGGGCGAATATCATAACTTTCTCTTCCCCATTTTCACTGGGCACAGGGGTGGGTAAAGGTGCGGTGGGTGTCTTCTTTTCATAGAAAGCATGGGGCAATGGCGTTCTGTTTCTGTGTCCCAATGACGACTTTTCTTTTGGGAGCATGGGGACGGTTGACAGAGTTTTTTCTACAGTTTTGTGCGCCATTTTTGATGTTTGTGGAGCTTTGGTTCTTAAAACATTTTGGGAGAAGCTGGTTGATTTATTTTTTTGTACAGTCTGTTATTTGCTTTAGAACATTGTTCTTCCTTTTTTTTAAGTTATTTAATACACATTTTGACGTAATACACACACAGTTTTATGTTTTCGTGTCCAGACACCAATTTTGGCAAACTTTTTTTATTTTCCAACGCTTCAATGAGCAAGCTTATTTTTTCGCGCTCAACTTTTAAGCCGACCAGTATTTTTTAGTTTTTTCAACGGAACTTTTCTTTCTACGCACAATTTTATTCGTTAAACTTTCAAATTGTTTTATGTACACTATTTCTTATTGTTTTTGTACAGTTTATCGTGTGCAGACCGTTTCGTTTCGTGTACTAGTCGGAGTGACGTGCTTGCGTCGCGACATTCGACCAACTGATTCCTTCGGGTCAATTCTGTGTTATCAGTTATGAAGCCACTGGTTTTTTTTCTCGTTTTATCTTCTGCGTCGGGTGTTGTGTTGTATCGTTTGTTAAGGCCTGAGTCTCAGTTATAACAACTGGGGTACTATACGCCGATTTGAGAGAGATACTTGCTAAATAATTAATCTTTATGTGAAAGAGAAAAATTGTTGAAACCAGTTAAAATACTATGTATGTTGGATGGATGGATGTTTGTTACTCTTTCACGCAAAAACTACTGAACGGATTTGAGTGAAATTTGGAATGGAGATAGCTTATACCCTGGATTAACACATAGGCTACTTTTTATACCGGAAAAAGGTTCCTGCGGGATAACGGGAAGACGCGGGTGAAACCGCTGGGCGCAGCTAGAACTCACATATTATTTATTCAAATTTTTGACAGTGACAGCTGTAATTAACCTTCTTCTTGTAATCTCAGCCTTAACGTTAGGTGATTAAAATTATTTGTTTAAGCGATTCCAAAGCAGAGTCGTTTGTCTTTTTGTTTTCTTATTTGGCAAAATTAATTAATTACCTAACTTATTAGTGAACATTAATTGACATTAGCATTCAGTTTAAATATACCTACAGTAAATAGGAGCGAGAGGGAGAAATTAGGGAGTTTTCTAGTGGCTAGCTACACCTTCAAGTTACAAATCTGTCGCCGTGCACCTATCGGTGTGTTCCGGCAGCCTCACTTGAGAGCCAGTTCCCAGTCCAGGTGTAGCGTGGAACCTTCGACCACATCGTCACTTAACATCATGTGACTTGTGGTCAAACGCTACCCTGTTGTTCATCTTAATGAACAAAAATCTTACTGCCTTAAAACTTTTACAGCCATCATCATCAGCCTATTACGTTCCCACTGCTGGGACTCTGGCCTTCTCTCAGGGAGAGAGAGGCAATTTGCTAGTATCCATATGTATATCCATATATGCGTATATCCATATATGCTAGTACCCAATGTCTTAATTCTAGTTGAAATATTTACGTTTCTGAATAGGTAACTTGATCTAAGATAACTTACGGCCGTTCCCAATAACCGATCTATCCACGGTTTGCCTTACTGGAGATAGAAATCTAAGTATATATAACTCAATAGTGACTGACTGACTGACTGACATAGTGATCTATCAACGCACAGCCCAAACCACAAGACGGATCGGGCTGAAATTTGGCATGCAGGTAGATGTTATGACGTAGGCATCCGCTAAGAAAGGATTTCGCGATAAACTGTAGCCCACGCGGGTGAAACCGCGGGGAACAGCTAGTATGACATAAGCTCCAAATAAGTAATGACAAAATTTCTATCTCTTGTAGGGCAAACCATGGATAGATCGGTTATTAAAAACAACCGTTAATAGACACTTTACTTGGGATTCCCTAGGTCCTGGGAGGACTAGAAAATCGCCACGGCTTCGCTCGGGTGTATAGTTTTTTTCCCAGTTAAACCTCGATGGAAGCGTGTAGGTACATAATTCGCTTGATAAGTTACAAATAGGTTATCAGAGCAATTCTGTGTCACGTTTCAAGTACTAGTCACTTCGTATTCATATCTAAATAAATTTATTTATATATATATATCCTACTAATATTATAAACGTGAAACTTTGTGAGTATGGATGGATGGATGTTTGTTACTCTTTCACGCAAAAACTACTTAACGGATCTGAATGAAATTTGGAATGGAGAAAGCTTATACTTTGGATTAACGCATAGGCTACTTTTTATCCCGGAAATTTTTCCTGCGGGATAACGGGAAGACGCGGGTGAAACCGCGGGGCGCAACTATAGTCTATATATAATTATACTAGTTGTTCCCCGCGGTTTCACCCGCGTGGGCTACAGTTTATCACGATAAAATGTAGCCTATGTCCTTTCTCAGGCTCTAGACTATCTCTATACTAAATTTCATTTAAATCGGTTCAGTAGTCACTTCGTCGTCGGCTCTCGTAGCGGACGGTCGTGGTTGCGCGAGCTCTCGCCAAATTTAATTTCGCGTGTGTTAGTGTGCGTGTGCTCTTGTGTCCGTGCAGTGGAATCGGCCTCTCTCGTTCCCCCTTGGGTGGTTCGCCGTCTACGACCGCGGCCATCTTGGGCGTGCGAGGGGGAGCGCGATAACTGGTGGCAGTCGGTCCGCGTTGCTCGATCGGCTCCTCTCGTTCTCGCGTGGGCACTTGTCCGTAAGGACCGGTGGCCATTTTGAGAAAGAGTAGGACGCCAGATCGCGACCGGTCGCGGCTGTCATTTACGACAGTGACGTTTATACGACAGTGACGTTTTTCGTGACAGTGACACTTGTGCCGTTTTATTTGTAATTGTATTTGTGCTGTGCTGCGTGCCTGAGCCGCTTTAGCAATCTAAAGCGGGAGTCGGCACGCTCTATGGAGCGCGGTGACGATCCCGGGGCGTTTACGCCCCGGACATCGATCGCCCGAACTCCCCCGACGCCTACGGTGTCGGAGGACAAAAAGCGGCCTCTGACGTCGCCGGCTGACAACCAGCCGGTGGCCACTAGGGCCCGCATCGGGGACCGTCCTCGACCCGGCGCGCGGAAGCCGTCGGCGGTGCCGCCGGTGTCCGGGATCGGGGTCTCGACCTCGGCCCCGGTGACGCCGGCCGCGCCGCCTCCAGCAGCAGCGGCGCCTTCCAAAGGAAACAGGGGTGAGTGTGGGGAGCTGCTGGTGAGCAGCTCCTCCAAATTGGAGCTGCTGGAAAGGGCCCAGAAGGCCGTCAGGGCCATCATGGCGGTGGCAACAGGACCTGGCTCTAAGCTGAACAAGGGCGAGGTAAATGTGATTAGCGGCCATGGCAATGACCTCATTGCCATCGTCGGGGCGCTCGGCCTGCAGTTGGGAGAGGCCGAGCAGCGAGCGGTGGAGGCGGATCTGCGCCATTCTGCGCTGCAGGTGCAGACGTTGACGTCGGGTGAGGGGTGCGGAGCAGCGGTGCCTGGGGGCGCCAGGTCGTTTGCGGCGGTCCTGCGGACCACCCGAGGAGGGGAGCCGAGGCCCATCAAGGCCAATCCGGGGCCAGTGTTGGCCTTCTACCCCTCCGAGGGTAACGAGGAGCTGAGAACCGCCGAGGACACCAAGGGCGCCCTCAAAAAGGCCATCAACCCGGCAGAAATCCAGATTGGGATCGCGCAGGTGAGAAAGGTCGGCAACGCAGGCGTCGTGGTGCAGACCACCTCGGCGGCCGCCGCGGACAAGCTCCGCAAGGCGGCGCCACCGACGCTGCGGGTCACGGAGCCGAAGCGCCGCCAGCCTCTGGTGGCGCTGAACAACATCGACGGGGACCCCAGCTTCGACGAGGTGGTCGAGTGCGTGTGGCGGCAAAACTTGGACCACGACGAGTGGTCCCTGGAACGGCTGAAGGCAGAGATGACGGGGGCCTTCAAGAAGGGTCGGAGGGAGCGCGGGACCACTACGGTGGTCTTCAGCGTGACCCCCGGTCTGAGGGATGCCCTCGTCAGGAAAGGGACCCTCTTCGTGGGCTGGGTTGCGGCGGACGTCACGGACTATGTCCGGGTGACGTGCTGCAACAAATGTCAGCAGTACGGGCACCCGGAGAAGTTTTGCCGTGCCGCCGCCGTCACGTGCGGCCGGTGCGGGGAGGCCGGCCACAGAGCCGACGCCTGCAAGGCCGCGGCGGCCTGCTGCGCCACCTGCCGCCGTTTCAGGCGCGATAGTGCGCACGCTACGGCGTCTCGCGACTGCCCTGCGCGCCAACACGCGGAGGACCGGCTCATCAGCACCACCCAGTATGGATAGCAACCTATCCATCCGGGTGGGGCAGGTGAACCTGGGTGGTGCGGCGGCTGCGACGCGGGAGCTGCCCGCCATCGCGGGCGAGCTCGGCCTGGACATTGTTCTTGTTCAAGAACAATATCCGCAGGTCGAGTTCCTCGTCCAGGGCGGGCGGTCCCCTAAAGCGGGCGTGTACGTCCGCAACAGGGAGATCCCGTGCGCAGTCCTGCACCACCTGGGAGACAGCCATATGATGGTTCTGCACGTGCAGCCGCTGCGGCTGTACGTCGTGTCCGCGTATTTCCAGTACGCGGACCCCATCGACCCGTACCTGCACCGCCTGGGCCGAGTGCTGGACCGGCTGCGCGGCGCGAGAGTGCTGGTGTGCGCGGACGTAAACGCGCACTCGCCGCTGTGGCACTCGGAGCCGCGCCACTACGTGGGGAGAGGCCATACGGTCACCGAGCGCCGCGCCAGGATGGAGGACTTCATCCTCGCGCGCCGGCTCGAGGTGCACAACCGGGAGGGGCAGCCGCCCACGTTCTGCACTGCGAACGGCGAGTCCAACATCGACGTCACGCTGAGTACGCGTGGCGTCCGACTCGCCGATTGGACGGTGACCGATGCGTCGTCAAGCGACCATCGGCTCATCACGTTCCGCGTGAGCGGAGGCACGAGAGGCGGGTCCGTCGAGCACGCGACCGGGGTGCATCGTGCCGTTGAACAGCGCAGGTACAGAGACCGTGGGGTGGACTGGGCCCGCTTCGAGGACGGCGTCCACGAGCGAATGGGAAGGCTGAACTTGAGCGAGCCGGCGTCCGTCGTGTGCGAGAAGTTCTCCGAGGTGCTCGAGCGTACGGCGACGGAGTGTCTGGGTCTGGTGCGCAAGGCTAAGACGGACAAAGGCTACGAGTGGTGGTCGTCGGCGTTGGACGTTCTCCGGCGCCGGCAGTGCAAGGCGAGGCGCGAATGGCAAAGTGCGAGAGTGGAGGGAGGTAAGAGAGAGGAGAGAGCGAGGGTGGAATTCCACAAGGTGCGGCTGAGGTATAGAAGGGAGATGGAGCGAGCGGAGATTGAATGGAATAGGAGAGTTGCGGAATCTGGTAACACCGACGTGTGGGGCTTGGCCTATCGCACCGCCTGCGGGAGGCACAGGGCGCCAGACAACGTGGTCAACGGGGTGGAGTTCGCGGGAGGTAGCTCCGAGGACGTGGGTGCGGCCATGTGCACACTACTGCGCGCGCTGTGCCCGGATGATGATCCGGCACGGGACAGCGCCTACCACACGCAGGTGCGGATCATGGCCACGCTCCCGCCCTCGGGGGCGCTTGCCCCACCGGTAGGGGAGGCTGCCCTGGGGGCCATTCTGGCGTCCCTGCGCAACGCTGCGCCGGGCCTGGACGGGCTCACGGCGCGCATCGTGCGCAAGGCGTGGCCGGTTGCGAAGGCCGAGTTCCTATCGGTTTACGGGAAGTGCGTGGAGGAGGGAGTGTTCCCCTCCGTCTGGAAGTCGGGTCGTCTCATCGTGCTCCCTAAGAGTAATGGTAAGCCCCTCACGGACCCGAAGGCGTATCGCCCAATAACTCTTCTTCCCGTGCTGGGCAAGATCCTGGAGCGCGTCGTGCTCCAGTGCGCCCCGCTCCTCACCCGCGCCATCTGCGACCGCCAGCACGGGTTCTCTCGGGGCCGCTCCACGGTGACGGCGCTGAATGCTCTGCTCGACGCTGCGAGAGGCGCGTCGGAGAGGTACGTCCAGGCCATATTCCTAGACATAAGTGGCGCTTTCGACAACGCGTGGTGGCCGATGATCATGGTCAAGGCCAAGCGGAGTTGTCCGCCGAACGTATACAGTATGTTGGCGGACTACTTCCGCGGACGGCGCGTGGCTCTGGTCGCCGGCACCCGCGCGGAGTGGAAGGTGTCCACTATGGGGTGTCCGCAGGGGTCCGTGCTGGGGCCGAGCTTGTGGAACGTCCTTCTGGATGACCTGCTCGCATTGCCGCCGATGGTGGAGGGCGTTGATATGGTGGCGTATGCTGACGACGTTACGGTTCTTGTGCGGGGGGACTCACGGGCGGCGGTTGAGAGGCGGGCCGAGGCCGTGTTGGGACTGGTAGCGGGGTGGGCCGGCAGAAACCGCCTGGATTTCGCCCCGACCAAGTCCCAGACCATCACCCTCAAGGGTAAACTACAGCGCCCCCCGATCATAAAGTTCGACAGTAACGTCGTCAAACCAGTGAAACAGGCCACGGTGCTGGGCGTCCTTATTGACGACGCCCTGTCGTTTGCACCGCACGCGTCCTACATCGGCGAGAAGGCGAGCAGGTGCTTCGGAAAGATGTCCCGCATCTCGGCATCGTCTTGGGGGTTGCGATACAAGGCGCTCAAAGTACTGTATAAGGGCACTTATATCGCAACTGTGACGTACGCGGCACCCGTATGGCACGGACGCGCCGCTCTGCACGTGGTCCGCAGCGTGTTGCAGAGGACTCAGCGGCCGTCACTGATACTGCTCACGAAAGCATATCGTTCGTGCAGCACGGCGGCGCTCCCGGTGCTAGCCGGGGTGCTGCCCGCGGACCTGGAGGTGACCCGTGCTGGCCGCCGCGGGGCGGAGGGCGAGGGCCTCGCGCGGGAGGAAGAGTTGTCGAGGCGAAGGGCCATCGACGAGGCGGTCGAGGAGGAGTGGCAGAGGCGATGGGACGACACCGACAAGGGGAGGGAGCTGTACTGCTTCTTCCCAGACGTGAGGTGGAGACTCGGCGCGGATTGGGTTGAACCGGATTACCAGGTTTCGCAAATACTCACCGGGCATGGATGCTTCAGGAAGAGACTGTTTGATATGAGGCTGAGTGAGAGTTGCGGGTGCGAGTGCGGAGCGGCTGAGGAGGACAGGCACCACGTGCTGTGGGACTGTCCGCTGTATGAGGAGATGCGTGCGAGGCTGCTGGATGGGGTGGTGCGCCGGGACGAGGCGGGCCCCGTCTACTACGCGGATCTCACCAGAGACGCAGCCTGTTTCAGGCACTTGCGCGAGTTCGCGCATCAGTGGCACGCTGTACGCTCGGAACGCGAGCTGATGGAACTGCCCGACGGCGAAGGTCGTTCGTGCCGTCAGACAGCCCCAGAAGGGGGAGAGTGCGCAGGGAGTAAAGGGACAAATAATTTGTAGGACACAGCAGCTTCGGCTGGTGTGAGCCGCTGTTTCGGTCCGTATAACCGCAAGGTTGGTAGGACCATGGGAGGAGGTGGGTTCAGTAGTTTAGGCGTGAAAGACCGAGAGACAAACAGAGCTACTTTCGCATTTATAATTTTTTTTTCTCGGTGTAGTTGCGCCCTGCGGTTTCACCCACGTCTTCCCGTTATCCCGCAGGAACCTTTTTCTGGGATAAAAAGTAGCCTCTGTGTTAATCCAGGGTATAAGTATAAGCTATCTTCATTCCAAATTCCATTCAGATCCGTTCGGAAGTTTTTGCGTGAAAGAGTAACAAACATCCATCCATCCATCCATACTCGCAAACTTTCACGTGTATAATATTAGTAGGATTGGTACATGTGCAAACATTTTTTTTTATCAAGTTTTTGACAGCAATAGCTGTAATTAACCTTCTTCTTGTAATCTCGACCTTTCATCAAAATTGGTTTAGTAGTTACGGTGATACGTGGTAACAAACATTCACACACACAAACTTGCGCATTTATAAAATGCGAAAGTTTGTATGCCTAGTAAGGTTTTTAGGATAGGATTATTAGGATAGTAGGATAAAGTAGGGATTGGCGTGAAAATGAGGGAAGGAAGAACAATCACACCAAAGATTTTGACTCAAACATCTCAAAACCGGAAGTAACAATTGAATTGGTTACAAGTCGGGATTGTCAGTCATTGTTCCCAGCGGTTTATGTTGCTACAACTAGGTCACTGACCTGCCTTGTGACGTGTCAAATATGCGCATGCGTTTATTGCGTTTACTATTGTTGTTTGGTAATCTATCTATCAAAATATATATAACTCAAGGGTGACTGACTGACATAGTGATCTATCAACGCACAGCCCAAACCACAGGATGCGTTGGGCTGAAATTTGGCATGCAGGTAGATGTTATGACGTAGGCATCCGCTAAGAAAGGATTTTGATTAATTCTACCCCCAAGGGGATACAATAAGGGATGAAAGTTTGTATGAAACTTTGTCAATTTTAAACCGATCGGGCTGAGACTTTGCATGCATAAAGCTGTAGCCCACGCGGGTGAAACCGCAGGGAACAGGTAGTGGAATATAAGTGTGACTAATCAAGGGCTGGTTTGTACCAAATAAAATGCGATGATGGCTCAGTGGTAGTGACTTCGGCTATCCATAGGTCGTGGGTCTTACAATAAGCTTGAGCTTTCGGTGAAGGAAAACATCGTGATGAAACCATAGCTTGGTGGTAGAGCATGCTCTAGTGCTCGCCTGCTAGCTACCAGCCTCGAGTTAACAATCTGTCGCCGTGCTACTATCGGTGTGTTCCGGCAGCTTCACTTGAGAGCCAATTCCAATCCAGGTGTAGCGTGGCGCCACCTTCGACCACATCGTCACTTAAATATCAGGTGACATGTGGTCAAACGCTACTCTGTAAATAGTAAAAAAGAAATAAAGAATCAAATCGTTTATTTCGCATTTAAAATATAAGTAGGATAACATATAAAATCATTAACTTAGATATAACTAAATTAAAACAAACCTAAATTAATTCTCCTAATATTATTTATTATAAATGTGAAAGTTTGTAAGTATGGATGTGTGGATGTTTGTTACTCTTTCACGCAAAAACTACTGAACGGATTTGAGTAAAATTTGGAATGGAGATAGCTCATACCCAGGATTAACACATAGGCTACTTTTTATCCCGGAAAAGGCTCCTGCGGGATAGCGGGAAGGACTTTTATAGTGTTCAAAACTCGTATTAGAGGTGCTGATCGGAAGCGTCGAACCTTCAAACATAAATGCGCATGTATTTAACAAATTAAGTAAAAACAAACAAACTTCCGAAGCGATATCTTATCAATGCACGCCCTTGTCGTTTCATTCATTCACTTTTAGGCCGGGTGTAGCTGACAGAATTGATTACTTCTCGAACTACCCAAATTGTGCTTCTTTACCATCGAATCTACCAACACCACCAACCATATTTTATTTCTTACGATTCCTTTTCATTTGACGACCGATGTGGCGCAATGGGCGCAATGCCGACTGTGAAGCGTGAGGTCGCGGGTTGGATTTCCGCTACAGGACAAATATTTGTGCATTGAAAAAAAAAGCGCAAGTATTTGTTCTGTGTCTGGGTGTTGTGGATCCCCGATCCTCGTAGTTTCTGATACCCTAGATACAGGGAAACCTAGTTAGGGGTCAGAGCCTATGTATGTGATTGTGCGAGCATTATTATTATTATTATTTATCCAAAGGTTGTCTGGTAGAAATCGCTCTTAGCGATAAGACCACCCATTGTAACACTAGCTCTTAGATTTTCCTTTTATGTTGTTGTATTTTTCTGTTGTTGTGGTGAAACTCTAAAGCGTTACCAATCTTGCCACAGTTTGTCCCGTACCTACTACCATCTTAAACTTCGCAGTGGACTGTTCGGACAAACCCCAAGTGAAATTCTAGACTTGTCGATAGCTTAATTTCAAGTCCGTACAAAGAGAAATCTTGTTGGTAAAGCTTATTGCAAAATTTGAGACTACTAGCTGTTCCTAGCGGTTTCACCCGCGTGGGCTACAGTTTATCGCGATAAAAAGTATCTTACGTCCTTACTCAGGGTTCAAACTATCCCCGTGCCAAATTTCATTTAAATTCGTTCAGTAGTTTAGGCGTGAAAGCGAGACAGACACACAGACAGAGTAACTTTGGCTTTTATAATATGAGATGACTAATGCCCGAAATTAATAATCGATCCAATCCGTTATTCGCGGTTTTGGATCGATATGTCATGTCATTTTATTACTAGGGTTTGACACATTACTACTAAAATGACATATTATGACTTGACATATCGATCCAAAACCGCGGATAACGGATCAGGATCGATTATTAATTTCGGGCGTAAAAATCTTGGGATTGTAGTGAACTTGCACCAATTTTACCAGCTCGTGTAACGCTGCACTACGGTTTTCTCCTGCGAAACTGCCAAAAATATGCAAAACCGTTTGTATTGCAATCTTGGAGAAACAAAATGACAGGGTTATAAATCGCGTGGGGTTACCTGTACTGTGACCTTACTAATTAGAAAAAAAAAATGCAAATATGCACTGAGAAAAAAATTCTGACTTCCTTCTGAGTCCTTACCTTCCAAGACCGATTCCTTCCTTATTTTGTATTAGTTTTCCTTCTGAATCACAATTTCTTCCCTTTTGACTCAGAAGGAAAACGGTATTTCGAAAGGACTTTTTTCTCCGTGTGGTTGCTAGAAATAACCTGCCGGGCGTTTTTTTGCCGGTGTAAGGAGGTTGGATCAGGCGTAGCTAGTTTTAAGTTTGACGTTTTAAAGTTATATGTACAACGTGCACTAAAAGTAATTATTTTGTTTTGATTTGATTTGCCCATTGTGCCACCGGTCAAAATGTAATTAGTATCTAGTATAATCAATCTGTGCAGCATCTCCCGATCTAATTTGATACCCTATCGCTACATCCCATACGATGCATATGGCGTCGGGAAGATTTATCTTAATATTATATTTTAGGGTTTTACGTTTCATTCTCTTGATGCAGCCGACGACGTTTCGTATTATACCTATTCTACCATCACCGGAGACCGAAGAGCTGGCAGCAACCTCGGCCAAAGAATTAGTCTAGCCATCCAAAGGGGCAACGCTGCCAGTATCTTCGGTACCTTGCCTAAAGGGACTTCTTTTAATAATGTATTTTAGTTATTAGTTTAGGTTTATTTGTTTTTATTTCATTGTTATAGAATTTTTTGATGTATCTTGAATATGGATATTTCTACCAAAAAAGATAAATGTCAAAATGCTAGCTGCGCCCCGCGGTTTCACCCGAGTCTTCTCGCTATCCCACAGGAACCCTTTTCGGGGTTAAGGCAGCCTAGTGTTAATCCCGAGTAGAAGCTATCTCCATTCCAAATTTCATTCAGATCCGTTCAGTAGTTTTTGCGTGAAAGAGTAACAAACATCCATCCATCCATACTTACAAACTTTAACGATTATACATTCTTTGGTAAATATTATCAATTTTTGGGTTCTTTAATGCTACAAATATTTTTTAATAATAGAATTGATATACAATATAACTTACATACATAAATATATTTTAAAATCCATAATTACTATCATTTCTACAGCCGTTTATCAGAAACCTTGTAAAACATTAATTAAACATTTTGATTAAATTGTACCTAGACCATTCCGGAATAATATAATTTTTGAGTTAGCCTATGACCTCTTTATCTCTATGACAGAGATGATAATTAGCATAAATTACAGTTTAAATTAAAGGAAATAAGTTTAATAGATAACAAACTAGATGCACGGGGCATTACATAAAAGATGTATAAATTATTATTGATGTCTGTATTTGATATAATTGAGTTTATAATAGCGCCACCTAGCGTAAAAAGTAAGAACTCTATAGTTATACTACTCGACAATAGACGTCTCTTTTACCAAGTTATCTAAAGTACTGAGATGGCACTAGAAATGCAGTTTTCAGTTAGGCAATAAAAAAACGGTAGATGGTGTGCAAATATTTAATTTACACAATACTTTTTTTTAGAAGAACGGTGATTGGATGTATGGGCTTCGATCCCTTTACTATTTTATTGTTATCAGCGCCATCTATCCATAGTTTTTGAACTTTTTTGTCAACTGTCAGAAAGTTACGAACTTTGTAATGTGTGTATGATAAGTAAAAAAACAACAACGAATTGCAAATAAATAATTTTAATTTCATCACTATCTTGTCACAAAGAGTAACAACAGCTAAAGCAGCATTTACACCGTGCGATACCGTGCCCATCGCAAAGCGTAACTGCCGCCTTACATTCTAACACACTGGAGATTAAAATGAATAAAAACATTTCATTTTTTTTTTCATTTTTTTATATGTAAGGAATCTGGGCCACCCTTTGTACACATACTAAAAAACGCTTAGGACAGTCAAAAACTTTATGTACAATCAATTTTCTTTAATATAAGTTATTTTGGTGGTTCAAAAGAAAAACATATAATTATTTAGAATAGCATTACACAACACTGAAACCATCATGGCGTTCATGGCAGCAAGATGTCATCTTAACTATCATTTTTAGTTTTCTAATACTAGATGGCGATGTAACACAAAACACATTCGCACACAGATGGCGAAGGTCATTTTAGCATAGAGTATAGAGCGTAAGGCGCCGCCGGCGCCGCCATAATGAAAACAGGCTTAGCTTAAAATCAATTGAAATGTTTATTTTTTATTTTTACCACTAAAGTTTAGATCCAAGCTAGCTATGAATATTTTTCACAAAACCCTTGATTTTCCTCTGCTTATTTTGAGGTAGTGTACATAAAAGTGGCCCATTTTGAAATGTCTCCTTTATTGTTTATACAGCATACGCATACCATAGGCTAGTGCGAGTTTTTACTACACGTTTTTGTACAACGCGTTTTTGTACAACGCGTTTTTGTATGCAAAGAAAAGTTAGTTCAGAAGCTCACCGTTAAGAGCGCTGTACAGTTGTACACTGAGTCTTCTTCATACACATAACGCGTTTACGCGTTTTTATATTATAAAAGAAAAAAAGAGATTCATAAATTCGCCCGTAGAGGTGCTAAACACAGAATCCTCTTCTTGCAACGCGTTTACGCGCTCGCAGTAGATCGCGTAAACACGTTTTTGTTTAAAAAAATAGATTTACAAACTGGCCGCTAGAGGCTTTAGACATTTCCTTACACCAAAAACGTGTTTACGCGCTCACGGTTAGCAAAAACTCATACTAGGCTTACGCATCTAGGTTTCCCTGTGTCAGAGGTACTCATTCCTCAATTTTATTACAGTCATAAATGAATACATGAGATCATAAGAGGCAGACGCCGAGATTAACCTGATTAACGTATTTTCATTACAACCATTTTTCTTTACAATTGTAATTGATAAAAATATACAATAAAATTAATCTTAATTAATAAGTTACAAAGCAGAGGATGTTCGTTTTCATAATATTAAAATGTTAATAATTACATCGAAAAAAAAAATACAAAGCTCCCGTTTTGTAGTAACTTCAACCGTTAAATTCCCTATTTTATAAATAAAATACAATATCATATATTAAAAGTATTGCTGTCGTAAGAAAAGGACTGATGATGATGTAATTGTATGTCATATAATAATAAATAGCCTCAGTTAGGTTACTGTCAAAAAATAATATGAACCTTTGTTTTTTCATTGAACAAATGCTAAAGATTAACATGTCTTGTTAGCGCCATCTATGTTTCATTTTAGAACTTAGTTTCTTCAACTGTCAGAAAACTTTTAAAACTAACCCTTTTCTGTTCAAATACTAACATTTTAAATGTAATAAGAATTATTATTAAAAATAACAATATAATAATATCTAATAGTTTTATTCTTATAATCTATGCAGAGATTTAATCCTTAATAATTAAATTAGCAGAGAAATAATTACCATGGTTTATGTACTATTACATAGTATTTGGACCCATTTTTATTACATTTATTTTCATATTAAGATAAATAAATAATAAATTACTGCTTACTTTTTTGTACATCGAGACGACCGACGTAACAAGTAAATGACTCAGATATATAATTATAAATTAATAATGTCTACATTTTATTGAAAGTTCTAACATCGATTTAATTCAGCTAGATAATCGATTAAATGGTACATCGAATAACCATCGCCTATAACAACCAACTGATGTGAAAATTAACTAGGTATGTAATAAATTACATTGTCTATCTATGCGGACAAAGAGAACACAAAAAGACTTTTCAAAAGAAGCAAAAATAGAACACGTTTTTGGTTTAAATTCTTTTAACTAAATATTTGTATGCTACATGATAGCAAAAAAACATGTATATGGACAATTTTATGCCTAAGACCTGCTATTTATTTTGATTGTATTGCACCATGTTTTTACGCAAATAAACACTTTTGATTTGATTTGATTTGTATAATTTGGACTAAATGATTGTATTTTTTCTCTTTAGTGATTTCTAATTACCCTTAATTTCTAATAACCGCTAATCACCACGTCTTTTTACTGCACACTAGCGTGTTTACTTCGCACACAGTAGGCGTTAAAACGAGAAAGACTATCTTGCTATCTCTTTCCCGCTTCCCGCGCGCTATCGTATCATGCCATTGACCTTTATGGTGTCCTTGAAATTGTTTTGCAAAGTTTAATGATATTTTATTTGATATAGGTTTAGAATTAGTAGATACTTCTATTCCATTATATCGTCTGTTAACTTCTGATACTACTAGTCTATATAATTCATAGAATGCAACTAGCCTTCTAAATTAAATAGCCATTTGTTTGGTTGCTATTTCACTAGAGAAATATCTTTTAAATTCGTTCGCCCTGCTTCCGGTGTAAAATGTATGTACGCAGATATTTGAATGTTGTCATGTTATTTATACCTTTATGCTAGCAATTTTTGTATATACGAGTATAATCTGAATCTCGGAAATGGCTCCAACGATTTTCATGAAATTTAATATGCAGGGGTTTCGGTCTAGCTAAGTTTCATTTTTTATAAAACGTCGTATATCGATAATCAACATAAACATTAACTGAAAAATTATGACTCTTCCTGACATCTATTGGCGAGTAGTAACATTTTTTGCTACTTAACAATAGATGGCGTTGTTCAGCAACACTGAACCAATTTTAAAAGAAAAAACGTCGCACAGCTCGCTCATCCAAATATTATAAAATTAAATGACATCTTCAAACGTCATCGTTGGACATTCGTTAAGTGTCAGTCAGCAATATTAGGCGTTGAAGCTAGTTGCGATAAATTCTGATTCGTCAGTACAGAGTGGTTTATGGGCACGTGTGCGTCTAGCCCGTCAGATGCTCGAGACTGCCGCCGAAGCCACGGGCCGGGGCGATCTGTGAAGAATAGTTCGTGTTATTGGATAAGAGATGGCGCTTTTACTAAATTTTGGGTCCTTGTCAACGATTCGTCATCTTACATTGATCTATGTTGTAAATAGGGTATTTTAGATGTGTTGTAACAATTTTTTTTAATTGTTTGCAGGATAGAGTTTGATTACACCCGCGTCTTTCAATCATCCTGCAGGAACCTTTTTCCGGGATAAAAAGTAACCTATGTTTTAATCCAGAGTATAAGCTATCTCCATTCCAAATTTCATTTAGATCCGTTCGGTAGTTTTTGCGAGAAAGAGTAACAAACATCCATACATCCATTCTTACAAACTTTTACGTTTTTATAATATTAGAAGGATACTCCTGTGTTTCTTGTGCGTCTACTGTGTAAAAATTCTTTCTTTCTTTCTTTCTCTTTCTTTCTTTCTCTTTCTTTCTTTCTCTCTTTCTGTCTCAAATTCTCACCTGCAGCACCGCTGTCGCTCTTCTGAGTTATCAGCTGATGGTACTCGGTGCTCAGTCTCCGTCTCCCGTGCTCGTACTTGGCTTCCTTCGCCAGTAGTACCTCCCGCTGCATCTGAGTGCGCAGTTCTGTCGGAACGTCTGGGATGAACAGCTGCATCAGACCCGTTAGGCCGAAGACTATGTGCTGTAGAGGGAAATTGAACTTTAACCCAAAACTCAAAAATAAAGCAAAGCGCAGTCCCACACCACTTGATTTCTGCGCTCCTCTCTCCCGCATACTTGCAAAATGTGGAATGAGCTTCCTTCACAAGTCTTTCCGCAGCGATGATGATGATGATGATGAGATGATGGGACCCAGCAACAAGCCGGGTCAAAGAGGATAGTGTTTAAGTGAAGTAGTGGCACTTAACTTAAACTTTACTCCGTCCTGAGCAACTAGAAAAGTCACTTTAACAACTTTATTTCAATTTCTCACACGCGAACACATAATGGCTAAGAGGTAATCCACCGATATCAAACATTATCACCCGAAGAAACACAAGTTTTGGAAATATAAAAGAAATATTCATATTGACAGTTCAATTTCCGTCAAAAAGTCATTTTACAAGCCTTTCAGGCAATCATTATTTCTTAGTGCAGTCTTCCCACCGATAGATGGCGCTAAAACAAATCGCACCTCAAACACGACAACGAAGGCCAGTCTAGCAGCGAACACGTGCCAGTAGTGCGGCGATAGTCCGTAGGGGTCAGCGTGGTTTGGTGGGTTCCTGTAGCCTCGGTAGGCGCAAGTGGGGGGGTCGACTTCATTGTCATCTGCTCCCCATTCGTCACGGTAGTCAGAGGTGTTGAATACTGGAATGAAAAAATGTTTTAAGGATTAATGAGCTACAGATGGACGTGATTTTTTTGCACAGATATAGTTTACGTAAAAGTGAAATAGGCTACTTTTAATCCCAGAAAAATACATGGTTTCTGATGAAATCTCCACACACGGGTTAACCCATAGGCACAAATAGTGAAATATTACATCATGGGCAACTTCTGACGCTGGTAGAAAGAAGATTGATAAATAAAAGGAAGAGAGTGGGAGAAAAAATGCCACCTTGCGGTACACCAGGTTCAATATCACACCTATTTGAAAAGTCTTGGTCTTTGAAGGTAGGTAGAGAATACTTACATGACAACGAGTGGTTGATATATCCAATGAGTGTGTTGTCGGGAGAGTACACGTATTTATACACCATTCTTGGTATGAAGTCACTGGTGTAAGCTATTACAAAAGCCTGCAAAAAAACTGAAGATTATTTATTTATTATTTATTTATTTGGTAATAGGCGAGCAGCCCGCAGGCTGATGTGCGATTAGTTAAAAATATTCTGTTTAATGTAAAAAGTTAAGTACATCTTAAACTTAGTTTCTTACATTTGAAACGACTGCTGCATATGTGATCCCTTTCAAAATACCGTACCTGAAAATGAAAGCATTATTAAATAGAAATTTATTTATCTTCTATCAGAGAGAGAGTATGTGCCGTTATCTACCACGCGGCCCAGTGCAGGTTGGTAGATGTCGCATGGCCTTGAATGTTGCGGTTCTTGGGCATGCCGGTTTCCTTCACCGTTTTGAGCGATGGCAAATCCGCACGTAACTTATTAAGTCATAGGTGCGGAGCCGAGAGGATTTGAACTCGGGATCGGTACTTTGAATGCGCACGTGTTATCGGCTAGGTACTGTATTACATAAAATATATAAAATTGTACATACCAAGCCCCAATATCCTCAACCCTCTCAGCAAGTGGGCGCCTTGCCTGCGTCACCATTTTGTACGCGTCCAGTCGGATCTCAGCTATATTGTTCAACAGAGCGAAGAGTGGTGCCAGAGGGAAGGCCGCCACGAAAAGAGTAACGAATCCGTACTGGAGAACTGGAGATAAAACAAAAAGCATTGAAGAATTAATTTTAACAGTTGAAATAGTGGCAAAAACATTGCTCAGCTTGAGCTTTCGGTGAAGGAAAACATCGTGATGAAACCATAGCTTGGTGGTAGGGCATGCTCTAGTGCTCGCCTGGCTAGCTAACATACCATCAACAGACCAAGCACATATCGGTGTGTTCCGGCAGCCTCACTTGAGAGCCAGTCCAGGTGTAGCGCGGCACCACCTTCGACCACATCGTTGCTTAACATAAGTTGACTTGTGGTCAAACGCTACCCTGTAAGTAGGTAAAAAAAGTATTCAAGGCATTTTATTCTCTATTATGGTTACATTGACACACAACTTCATCATCATCATCGGCCTATTACGTTCCCACTGCTAGGACTCCGCCCTTCTTTCGGATAGAGAGTACGCGCCGTAATCTCCCACGCGGGCCCAGTGCGGGTTGGTAGATGTCGCATGCCCTTGAATGTTGCGGTTCTTGGACATGTCGGTTTCTTCACGATGTTTTCCTTCACTGAGCTTTCAGCGATAAGTTAATACTGAACTTACTCATTTCCAAGTACTCATCGAAGAGGGCAAGCCTGCCCGGGTCTTGGAGGTGGTAGTCTTGTTCCCACGCCATGTGAGGCTTCGTTAGGTCCCGAGTGACAGCCCTATGGGACCTCTGACGCCACCAGTTGTGGAATTTACTGGACAGATAGGAAATTACAATTAGAATTTGGTTTTCACACGGGAACCTGATGGAATTCAGAGAATATCAAGTATCAATGATGATGAAGATAATGATGATGGTGATGAGATGATGTGACCCAGCTACAAGCCGGGTCAACGAGGATAGTCTCTTTTGTGTTTAAGTAAAGTAGTGGCACTTTACTTAAACTTTACACGGACTTTTTGGGGCAAATAGAAAAGTCACTTTTAACAACTTCATTTCAATTTCCCACACTCGTACACATTAACGAACACATAATAGTTAATAATCCACCGATATCACGCATTATCACCCGAAGAACACAAGTTTTGGGAATAAAAACAACATTTTCATGTTGACACTTCAATTTAGCGCCATCTACCGGCCAACAAGCTAAGTTAGCTATACTCACGGGTAAGCCAGCTCGACGAAGTTGTTAAAGAACTGCTTGCCGACCATTATGATGGCGAGCTGGATGCACAGCTCTGAGAGGCAGCCGGCTGGGTCACAGATGTCGCCTTTAAGCTTGAAGAACTCCGACTTGCGCGCTTGGTCGTCTCCCGGGTAGTCGTAGAAACGGCCCTGGTAACGTTTGAAAGGAAGAATTAAGAAAATCTGTGTAAGATGATGTTAGGGACCTAACTATTGTAGGTCTTCAAATAAACAATAGTGGACTGTAAAAACTGGTATATTATGATTGTACGAAATATATAAAAGGTGTGACAAAGAGAGGGCGAATCAGCGCGACTGGTGCCGTCGGTGGCGGTGCGATGAATGGAGAAGCCAGAGGCCTCCCGCGCCGCGCTTCAGGCCGATAGCGCTCGAACAGATGATGACCCCGAGAATAAACTGATAATATTGTTATTATAATGTTACGCTTGCAAAAAAACAGGCCAAAAAAGCTTGGTAGGGGAAGTTTTGGCCGCGATCACATCTTATTTTAAATTCCTGTTTTTTTTTCGTGTATTTACTGGTTTATGTTGCTGAACAACGCCATCTATTGTCAAGTAGAAAACATTTTTATCACTACACGCCAATAGATGTCAGGAAGAGTCATAATTTTTCAGTTTATGTATAACATGATTATCGATATACGACTTTTTCTAAAAATAAAACCGATTGATCGATGGCCCCCGAAACTCCCTGCGTACTAAATTTCATGAAAATCATTGGAGCCGTTTCCGAGATTCAGATTATATATGTATATTTAATATTGAGTCTTGGATATTTCTATCTATATAAGTATTTATTTCTCTATATAAGTATGTATATCGTTGTCTAGTACCCATAACACAAGTTTCGAGCTTAACTTGGGGCTAGGTCAATTTGTGTGCAATTGTCCCCGATATTTATTTATTTATTTATTTATTTATAGACATTTACAAGAATTGCTCGTTTAAAAATAGATTTCAAATTATATTCATAAAAAAGTAGCTTAAACATTCGTCTGAGTTTTCGTATTGATGACTATGATAAATTTTAAAAACGTTGATGGCTCAGTGACGTCGATTACAATCCGTAGATCGTGTTTTGAAACCTACAATGAGCTTAAGCTTTCGGTGAAGGAAAACATCGCGATGAATCCGTAACTTGATGGTACGGCATTTTCAAATAGTCACTTGGGTAGCTACCAAGTTAAGAATTTATCGCCAAGCGCCTATCGATGTGTTCCGGCAGCCTCACTTGAGAGCCAGTTCCCAGTCCAGGTGTAGCGTGGAACCTTCGACCACATCGTCACTTAACATATGGTGAAAGGCTACCCTGTAAGGAGTAAATCAAATAGAATAAATGTAGATGACTTTACCTTAAAGAAAGCAATATAAATTAATGAAGAGTAGAAGTTCATGAATTCAAAGAAGAATATTTTGAACGTGTACGAGTCTTCGTATTCAGTCTGGGTTCTAGGATTCTCCATATTTGTTAGAAATACCGCTACCTTCGCGTATATCTGGAAATAAATAATAACGTTGAAATGACAAAAAATAAGCCCCCGACATCTTGACCGATTTTCATCAAACATAGCTAAGAACATTCCCGACTAATTCATCTTTCAAAAAAATAACACACTCAAAATAGGTCCATCCGTTTGATGCCACAGACTCACAGACAGGCAGGCATCAACGTCAAACTTCTAAGACCCCACTTTTTGCATCGGGGGTTAAAAAACAATTAAAAATTATAATTAAAATTGTTACAACCCGCGGTTTTACCCGCGTCTTCCTATAATCCCGCAGGAACCTTTTTCCGGGATAAAAAGTAGCATAAGTGTTAATCCAGGTTATAAGCTACCTCCATTCCAAATTTTACTCAAATCCGTTCATTAGTTTTTGCGAGAAAGAGTAACAAACATCCACACATCTACACCACCACACATCCACACATCCACACATTCACACATCCACACATCCACACATCCACACATCCACACATCCACACATCCACACATCCACACATCCACACATCCACACATCCACACATCCACACATCCACACATCCACACATCCACACATCCACACTATTCCACACATCCACACATCCACACATTCCCACATCCACACATCCATACATACCCTAGTAAGCAGCATAATGATGAGCAAGTTGATGAGCGCAGCCGTCATGGTGGTAAAGATCTTCGTATGCCGTTGGATGAAGAAGCCTGTGCCACCGTAAATGACGGACACCATTGAGATTCTGTAGATGATGGTGCCTAGCACCGCGCCCATTACTATTGCGATCTGTTGAAATAAAGGGTTTGGAAGATATTAGTGGCCGTGCACATATCGGTGTGTTCCGGCAGCCTCACTTGAGAGCCAGTTCCCAGTCGTAGCGTTTGGCCACAAGTCATCAGTACACCAAGTACAAGTTTTGAACACGATAAAAGTTTTCGTAAACGTCGACGTTTACCACCGCCGACTTGTCAAAGTGGCAACTCGATCTGCTTAAATTCAAAAAGTAACTCGATAACATTGTTGGAATATGATTATAACGATTTAAAATAACCCGTATTAACGATTTCAGTTCCTCCAAGTCTCGGTAAGATTCGCTGAAAAAAATATGTATGAATGGAAACGAAAACTTTTATAGTTTTTGTAAACTATCAAAACCTGTACTAGGGGTACTACTGGACTAGAAACCCGTCTTCCCGTTATCCCACAGGTACCTTTTTCCGGGATTAAAAGTAGCCTACGTGTTAATCCAGGGTATAAGCTATCTCCATTCCAAATTTCATTCAGATCCGTTCAGTAGTTTTGCGTGAAAGAGTAACAAACATCCATCCATCCATACTCGCAAACTTTCACGTTGATAATATTTAGTAGGTAGTAGTATTTACCATGAAGAGTACTGCTGAGCTGGTAGCCACGTATCTCATGGTCTTCTGCCACGTGGGCATGTAGGGCTCCTTCTCTCTCGTCACCGGGTTTGTGCGGAACGTCTTCACTGACGCCTCGAACTCCGGCCGGGGATCTTCGTCCTGACAAATAAAAACTAGGGAGTGACTATTTGTACGGGTACTGGACGAATAAATTATATTTATTCGTACAGTAATAGGTAAATAAAATATAGTGTCACAGTAGGTTAGGGTACGGCGGTACTGGCCCTTGGGTCACCCCTAAGCCGCCAATATATATATATATATTTTTTTTTGGTTTAAATTAAAAACAAATAGAAACGCAATATAATTTTTTTTTTAATTTGCACTCCGATAAAATAAAATTATTCGTCCGACTTCCGTACGAATAATTATATATTGTTCGTACAGTACCCGTATTAATAGTCTCAGCCTAAAAACTAACTTACTGAGATGGCGCAACGAAACCAAGTGAGTCTTGTCCTCCGATAACAGATTGTTATTGCTTTGTGGCGCGAGGACTTGTATTGAACGAGACACAGAATAACTTTGCAGACGCGCAAAACACAAATTTTTACCTCACTACAGCGAGGAAAATGCTAGATGCAACAAAAACAGATATGTAATAGCTATTTGTTATGCAAGGCTGTAAAGTTGTATTTTGGCGCGAGTACTTGTATTGAAACCTGAGCAAGCGAAGGATTCTAGGATTGAACCGTGAGCGAAGCGAGTGGTTCAAATATAGAATCCTGAGCGTAGCGAGGGTTTCAAAGGTACGAGACGCAGAATAACTTTGCAGCCGAGCGAAACACACAACTTTTCACCTCAATACAGCGAGGAAAATGCTAGGTGCAAGAAAAACAAATAAAATACGTTTTTTTTTTCATGCAGTCGTCGTGATCGTCAGTGTGATTATTCCAAAAAGAGGTTGGCACACTGACATGAAATAAGTATTGTTGAATTTTAAGTGAACTGGCGGTATGGAAAATTATTGACTAGAAAGGATCGAATTTTATAAATGCTTTCCACGCTAGCGCGCAAAATGCGCTTTTGCACTCAGATTTCGAATGAGAAACAGAATCTTTCCGAGCTTGTGAGGTGAAATGTATTTTTTATTTAAACTGTTGCTTTTCTATCTTTTCCTTAGTGGCCGTAGTGCCCCTGCAAGGAGCTTCAGGATCATTATCCACTCATTACTGGACACCTTGTTTATTTTTTTAAATACCGTAATGTAGAATGTTTTTCATAGCGATGATGGCTCAGTGGTAGTGACGTCGGCTTGCGATCCGTAGGACGTGGGTTCGAATCCTACAATGAGCTTGAGCTTTCGGTGAAGGAAAACATCGTGATGAAACCATAGCTTGGTGGTAGGGTATTTTCTAGTACTCGCCTGGCTAGCTACCACCCTCTTGTTAAGAATCTGTCGCCAAGCACCTATCGGTGTGTTCCGGCAGCCTCACTTGAGAGCCAGTTCCCAGTCCAGGTGTAGCGTGGCGCCATCTTCGACCACATCGTCACTTAACATCAGGTGACTTGTGGTCAAACGCTACCCTGTAATTAGTAAAAAAAAAAAAAAGTTTACCTGATCGACTCCGCCCAGGTCCCACTCCCATCTCAAGATCGACTGCTTCCTTTTCCATAATTCTAAAAATGTTGTTGCTGTAAACGAAGAACAATATTACAGTAAGGGCGATATCCCAATGTCAATCCAAAATCCTAATCTCATCAAAAGTAGTACGAGTATTAATCGTATTTATGGTCGAATATTGTGTCTCTGAATATCTCTGATAGAACCGTTAATCCGTCCCTTATGTGACTGTGAACGTTGCGGTGCTGCTGAAACTTTGTCTACTGTACTCACCCCAAAAAGACATGAATATAGCGAAGAACACGGTAGCTGGGTTGTCGAACAGGTACGTGAGTTTGGCGAACAGACACGAGTCCTGCAGGGTCTGGTACTTGCAAGCCTTGTCGCAGAGCGGGCAAAGAGTCATGTTGCCGGGGCCGTTGGGATCGCAGATCTCCTTACTGGGAATACGAACACATTTGATGTCTTAAGAGGACGCCGTAATAAACAATGAGTCTGAAATCAGCTCCATACAAAAACGCAAGCGAGCTGACTAATGCCGTAAGGTGGTATGCGTCAAAAAATGGTTTTTTTCGTTTAAAATGAATACTATCGCTAATTTATAGAACTATCGCTAATTTATAGAACTAAACATAGTTCTTTGAAGAATGTGTATATACCATACAAAAAATTCAACTCTTAAATCGGTTTTGTATGCCTGTTAAATGAAAATCTTTTTTTAGAGGGCAGTTTTCGATCATTGTTTCTCTGCTATGAAAGTTAACCAATCGTGTTATCCTTCCGACAATTTGATGTCAAAAACATGATCTTCAATGTACATAAATATTAGCTCTGTATGTTTTGTAATTGCTGAGAGAAAAGGAGACCTCTGCACCCAATATTGCCAATTCCTCGTCTTAACACATAGTCTGCTTTTCACTCCGAAAAAAGGTTCGTCAGCTTGCTTGCGTTTTGTATGGAGCTGATTTCAGATTCATTGTTTATCACGGCGTCCTCTTAACAACTCCGCTACCGCGTCGTCAATGGCGGGGGCGTAGAGCGTCTTCGTGTAGAACCATTACCATAATCATTGTAATGGATATTGGATATTTCTATCTATATAAGTATTTATTACTCTACATAAGTATGTATATCGTTGTCTAGTACCCACAACACAAGTTTCGAGCTTAATTTGGGGCTAGCTCAATTTGTGTGCTATTGTCCCCGATGTTTATTTATTATTACCTTGGAATGTTGTCCATTGAATGCATGCTGGCTAGTCCGTACAAGAAGCAGAGAGTGCCGACCACGGCGGGGGCGTAGAGCATCTTCGTGTAGAATCCAAGCCAGCAGAAGTAGAGGCCAATCTTGTCGCCGAAGTACCGACGGATGAGCCAGAGGGGCTGCCGTTTGTACCACTTGCAGGGGCGTGCCCATTCTAGGTAGAGGAGCTGGAATAGACAACCAGATATGGAGCGCCAAAATAAACTAAGTAAAATATGGTTTAAAATACTGTCTTTCTGATATTTATTATCTGTTCCAAAACCTAGCATAGATGACGTCATATGTTTGTAAACAAGCAAGTTTGCACCGAGGTTTCGGAGTGGTGTCCTGTTTATTTACAAACGTATGACGTCATACGCTCTAGAATCCTGGAACGTTTGCATGGCAAATTGGGAATTATGTTTGACAACTTTATTTTATTTGGATCTTGTAGGTAATCCCTGGGGTCTAGGGAGACCGGGCTGTAGTGGACTGTATATTTGAAGGATTCTTGCCGGCGGGCAGAAGGAAAACACAGGTTCTGACTTCAAGGCTCCGTATATTTCTTGCTTACTGGTGAACTGCTGGCGAACTACTACAACTTTCTCGCAAAAATGTCTCGCTTATATATGATTTAGAGGACTCGCAACTAGCGGCGACAGGAGACCGCCTCTCTCGGCCGTTGGACCAATGGCGTCACCGTGACGGGTGATATTGCTGTCTCTGTCGGCGCGTATGGCTATCTTTTTCTAACAATCTAGTGTATTGCTATCCCTATCGGTTGTCTCTTTCTATTCTGCTAGTTGCGGGACTAACTACCTACATGCTATCTTTAATCATATTTACAATTTTCTAATAATTAACTTAAGTCTACGTTGCGTCGCTAACAATTTCCCCCCCAGTGCACGATTTATCGTGCACTCCTAATTCGGGTCGCGACGCTGCTGGCACGACGATGATGAGGCGCGAAGTAGGCCGCCTCAGCACTCCTCCCGCCGTCCGGACGTCCACGACTCTCGTCCTGCCGTCGGGGCCGACGTAGGTCTTGACGACTTCCCCTCGTGGCCATGTGTTCCGGGGTAGGGACGCATCGGCGATAATTGCGACGTCACCTTTCTCTGGATCCGTAGAACTTCTTCCGTTGAGTTTTCGTGGCATGAGAGTGGGTAGGTACTCTCGTAGCCATCTTTTCCAAAAATGGTCTGCCAGTCTCTGCGCCGTCTTCCAATTTGCTTTGCCGACCAGGTCAAAGTCGCTGAAGTCTCTCAGTATAGCTGAGCCGCAGGAACGCCCAATGAGAAAGTGGTTGGGCGTAAGGCTCTCTTCATCTGTGACCGTGTGTTCTACCTCGGTCAGTAGAGTGTGGAGAACTTCCTCTGGCGGACTTCTCTCGTTCAGGATGGCGGAGAGGGCGACTTTCACGGTTCGCACCATTCTCTCCCAGGCTCCTCCCATGTTGGGAGCTCCGGGAGGTATGAACTTCCACTGGATGCCCTCGTGTTCTGCTGCTTCGACGACTTCTTGTTTCGTTGGTGCTCGGTTTCCGTCAGCGATGTCGCTCGGCGTGTTTCTCAGGCCTATGTTGAAGGCCAGTGCATCTTCGTTTACGAGCCATCGTAAACCGAGCGTTTTCTCTTCTTCATTGCCGAGCCGTACTTCGTTCGGCGATTCTTCGTGCTTCGCTACTTGACGCAGTGCCTCTTTCTCGTGGCTGGCCCACTGTCTCAGCTCGAAACCGGCTGCCTTGTGGACTTTGTCGACCGCTTGCGCTGTTCGTGCAGCTTCTTCGGTGTTTGTAAAGCTCTGAAGGTAATCGTCTATATAATGGTTATGAACGATCGCTCTGGCTGCTTCAGGATATTCCTTCTCATGTTCCTTGGCGTTCAGGTTCTTGACGAAAATAGCTGTGGCGGGTGATGACGCTGCTCCGAATATGACAGACGTCATTCTGTATTCTTTCGGCTTCTCGTGCCGATCTTCACCTCTCCACAGGTACCTCAAACTGTCGCGGTCTTCGTCGCGAATGCGGATCTGCAGGAACATCTCCTTTATGTCAGCTACCACTGCTACGGGCCCTTCTCTGAATCTGAGAAGTACTCCAAATAGTGATTGGAGTAGGTCGGGTCCTGGGAGCAGGGCGTCGTTCAAGCTCTTTCCTTCAAATCTTGCTGCGGCGTCGAACACAATACGGGTATTTTTCTTTATGGGATGCACCACTGCGAAGTGTGGCAGGTAAAAAGTCCTGCCCGGCGTGGAGTCGGCTGGCGCTTCTTCGGCGTACCCACTGGCAAGCAGGTGTTTCAATTGCCTTCCGTATTCCTTTTTCAATGTTGCGTTCTTGTCGAGCTTTCTCTCGATGCCCGTCAATCGACTGTGGGCCTGGACATAGTTGTTCGGTAGTGTTTCGTTGTCCGTTTTCCACAGAAGTCCAGATTCAAATCTTCCATCGGGTAGACGCCTCGAAGTTCCTTCGAGGACCGCCAGGGCTCTTCCGTCGGCGTCGTTGCTTGGGCGTCGTGGCTGTATGCCGATCGCTTCTAGATCAAAGTGTCGTTTGATCATCTCGTCCATCTGGTCTTCGTCACTTGCTTGTCGGCAGTGGTTGACGAAGTTTACCGGTGAAGCGTATCCGGAGCGGTAGCCATGTAGCACCCAGCCCAGGCCGGTGAGTGAAGCGACTGGTTCGTCTGGTTCACCCTTCAGAATCTTCCTGGAAACGATCAGTTCCCAGTTGTCTTGCCCGATGAGTAATGCTGGTCTCTCTCGATCGTAGAGTAGCTCGTTTTTCATGTTTTGCAAGTGCTTGCATTTCTCGACGGCTTCTTTGCCGACATACTGCGGTGATAACTTCAAGTGTTCTACGGTGCGGGCGCCTTTGAGAACTCTCTTGTCTCTGCGATGCGCTCCTTTGATCTTGAGGTCCATCCGCTGTGAGTCCATTTTCTCAATAAGTTTGCCGCCGACGGTTTCTAGCGTAAGGGATTCTTCCTTCCCAGTGGCTCCGATCTTTGCCGCGATGTCAGCATCGATCAGTGAGACGGTCGATCCTTCGTCTAGCAAGGCGAGAATGCGCGCCGAGCCTTTGGGACCGTAGACGTCGACTGGGATCATTTTCAAATAAACTTTCTTCCCATCGGTAGCAGCGTACACGGACTTCACCACGTGCGTTATGTTTTCTTCCGTGGTTTGATGACAGGGTGAGAGGTCCTGCTTTTCTCGTTGCACTGGTGCTGTCGTTCGTTCCGAGTGCAACATTGTGTGATGCGGGCGCTCGCATTTCTTGCAGCCTTGACCTCTGCAGTTGTTTCTTGCATGTCGTCGACGTAGACATCTGAAGCAGAGGTGCTTGTGTTTCGCTATTTCCCATCTAGCGTCGACGGTGGCTTCACGGAATTTCGTGCATTCCGTTACCCAGTGTGCTTCTTCGCAATTCACGCAAAGCTTCTTCGATGACGTGGGTGGCTCATTTGTGGCTTCGTCGCCTTCGTGGGTCGAGTGAACGGAATATTTTGCGTTTACTTTTTTCTTACTCACGTCTACGGGCACGATTTTTCTGTACAGCTTAGCTTCGGCGCTCAGGAAGTCCCTCAGTTTGACTAATTCAGGGCCTTTGGCGCACTTTGATTCGAAGTCGAGCCATCTGGGACACTGAATCGGCGATAGCTTCGCCACGATGCTTCTGCAGAATTCCGCTGAGTACAAGTACTCAGGTTCGTCTAGGGCACGTATCGTTGTCACTGCGTTTTTGACGCAGCTAGCGAGGTAGCACAAATCTTTGGGCGAGTCTCCGAGTTTCGGGAGTTGCTTGATTTTCTCGAGTTCTGTTTGGACGAGCTGCTCCGGCCTTCCAAAATTTTCTTCTAGAGAATCCATCACTTCTTCGGGGTCGCAGGTGATAGACATTAGACATCTCACTGATTGATAAGCCGGTCCAAGTACCACTTTTCTCAGGCGAGCCATGTTCTGCACGTCGTTGAAGTATCTTGAGCTGTCTTTGTATGCTCTCTTGAAAGGCAGCCAATCTTCATGTGCCCCATCAAAGATGGGCAAGTCTGTGTAACTGAACGACGTGTGCGGTACGGCAGGCTCTCGTTGTTTAGTGTTGTTGATCTTGATAGCTTCAGTTAGCTCTCTTAGATCGCTTCTCAATGCGTTGTCTTGCATTGGTTCCAACACGTTATCTTGCAGTGGTTCTTCCATATAGGTAGCGGTATGCTCCACCCATTGCTCTACTTGCGTAGATCGTTCGATTTCTAATTCTGCGCTCAATTGATCTTCGGACTGATAACAATTGGCGATTTCTACGTCATTCTGAGCGAGGATGGTGTTGAGACGGGCTTCTTCTATCTGGCATTGAATCAGTCTTCTGTTTGCTTCCAACGAAGTTAATCTTGATGACTTGACTGATCCCGGAACTACTGTTCTGCGAGGACCACATGTTCCCGAAGACGCGTACGGTGGAACTTGGTTTCCTCCAATGTTCTTCGGTTGCATGTTGGCTTCTGAAGGCGCTGACGGTGGAACTTGATTTCCTCCAATGTCCTTCTTTTTCATGCTCGCTTCTGAAGGCGCTAACGGTGGAACTTGATTTCCTCCAATGTCCTTCTTTTTCATGCTCGCTTCTGAAGGCGCTAACGGTGGAACTTGATTTCCTCCAATGTCCTTCTTTTTCATGCTCGGCTTTTTCCTCTGGCGCGTTGCAGTCGAAGATGCGGCGGCGGAAGCACCAGCGGTCAATGTGGCATCGCTGGCTCCGGGTCTAGCGGTATACGCAGCGTCTACTGGGGTGGTATGACGCGGCGAATTCGCGGGTGCCTGCATATCGGCTGCGGCATGCGCCTGCTGAGACGTCCGTGTCGATGCAGCGGCGGCAGCGGCGGCGGCGCGAGTACGAATCGGCATCGTAACTGACGCAGGAGCGCTCATACGGTAAGCGTCCGTCGCGGCGGGAATGGTCGCGGCGGGGCGCACGGGCGCCGGCATTCCAGCGGTGGAAACCGAGGGCGGGGCAGCGCCACGGGGCGCTACCGACGCGGCGGCGGAATGCACGAGCGGAGCTGTTCCTTTGTTGGCTGCTGTTGCTGCGGTGGACGTCGAGGCAGAAGTGCTTGTTTCAGCCGGCGTGTTGATCGACCAGTCGGTGGTAGTCGCCGTTTCGGTGGAATTCTCCTCGTCGTCGGTGCGTCCCGATCGCGTCTTGACGGGCGATCTGGAACGTACGATTGGCATTTTCCTTCTTGACGCTCCCTTGATCCGGCTCGAAGGACCAGGAATTGTAGGTAATCCCTTGATCCGGCTCGAAGGACCAGGAATTGTAGGTAATCCCTGGGGTCTAGGGAGACCGGGCTGTAGTGGACTGTATATTTGAAGGATTCTTGCCGGCGGGCAGAAGGAAAACACAGGTTCTGACTTCAAGGCTCCGTATATTTCTTGCTTACTGGTGAACTGCTGGCGAACTACTACAACTTTCTCGCAAAAATGTCTCGCTTATATATGATTTAGAGGACTCGCAACTAGCGGCGACAGGAGACCGCCTCTCTCGGCCGTTGGACCAATGGCGTCACCGTGACGGGTGATATTGCTGTCTCTGTCGGCGCGTATGGCTATCTTTTTCTAACAATCTAGTGTATTGCTATCCCTATCGGTTGTCTCTTTCTATTCTGCTAGTTGCGGGACTAACTACCTACATGCTATCTTTAATCATATTTACAATTTTCTAATAATTAACTTAAGTCTACGTTGCGTCGCTAACAGATCTAAAGGGGCGTCCTAATGATTTTATTGTAATTGCATAGTATAGTCAATTACATATTTTACAGCTTTAAAAAGCCATAATGATTGATTTCTATAACACCTTCTGAATAGACTAGAATTTACGTTTATTTGCGACAAAAACACTCATGGTATGGTACATGGAATAAAAATAAAAATAACATACAACAATATAACAGTAATTGAAGGTACACAAGAATGTCAGTGTCGCAAATCGGCCCCAACTCAGCAAAATGCTGGTTAGACAACCAGCGCTGGTCTTCCGTTGGAACCCTTTGGTGGTTTGGTGTTTGGTTCTGCGACGTTGTCATGCTGAAAGTTTGGACTTTGGAGGATGTGCACTTACTCGTCTGTCAGTGACAGTTCCATCAGACATATCAACGTCATGCCTGCCCTCGTGGAGGGGGAAGCAAGCAAGGTACGTGCCGTCGTTCAGAAGGCGCCGAATACCCATCTAGAAAGAAGAGGCTATGAAATCGTCAGTGTATTTAGCCAGGTATTAAGTATATGTTAGAAACATTAATGATGATGATATAATATGAGAATGTAGAGGTGGATGTGTGGAGAGACGAGAATGGATAAAATAAGGAATGAGTATATTAGAGGAAGTATGAAAGTAGCACCAGTGACAGATAAGTTGAAAGGGAATCGTTTGGCTTGGTATGGACATGTTATGAGGAGGGATGATAGTCATATTACAAAAAAAAGTGATGAATATGAATGTTGATGGATGGAAGGGAAGAGGAAGACCAAAGAAAAGATGGATGGATTGTGTGAGGGTTGATATGAATGAAAGGGGAGTAAATGAAGCGATGACGGCTGATAGGGGAGAGTGGAAGAAGAGTACATGCTGCGCCGACCACAAGTAGATGGGACCAGGGCAAGAAGAAGAAGAAGATGAAATGTATGTAACAAGTCGGATCAAAGAGGATAGTCCCCTATGTGCTTAAATAAAGTAGTGGCGCTTAACTTAAACTTTACATAGACTTTTTCGAGCAACTAGAAAAGTCACTTTGATTACTTACTTACTGGCAAATACACTCAGAAAGACAGTGATAGACAGTAGAGTGAGATAAAGGTGACAAACTTCGCTGGCTCGGCCACCTTAAAAGAATGTGAGAGGATCGTGCGGTCAAACGAGCATACATGTGACGGGCGAGTGTCCCAGGTATCGCTGCAGAGACGACGTCACTATGTACTCGCGCTCACTGCAGGCGGAGGACTGGCGGGATGTGGCGCGGGACAGAGCGAAGTGGCTTTTGTTATCGGAGGACTTTGGGTGACTCACTTTGGGTGATTTGGGACGTTGCGCCATCTCAGTTAGTTATTTTTTTTAGGCAGTAGAGTTTTTGAAATCCTTACCTTAGTTTCGTTATTGTCATATTTGGCTCTTAACAATATTTGCATGACTAGAAGGCTCCTCTGAGCCGGTGAAAATTGCGTGTGTCTGTCTTTAACTAGGAACCTGAAATAAGACAAGTTGTTGATTGATTGATTGAAGCACTCGTAGCGGAGCTTGCCTGGTTGATTGGCTGACAACTAGGTTGAGCAACGTTCTCTGTGGTCAAAATATGCTGGGCGTTTCGTGCCTGTCCTTTTGCCAGCGCGTAAAAGATTGGAACAGGCGTAGCCAGTTTTAAGTTTGACGTTTTTCGATTTTTTACTACTTAGATGCTATTTGGATAGGTTGTAAAGGTACGGTTGCGACATGATCCGGCTCGAAGGACCATTCTTGTTTGAGTGTATTCTTGCTTTCACACACATAAAACTGATAGATTTATATACATCCGAAATTAAACGACATGTTTTTTGACCAGTGACTTATCGCAGACTGACTTTTATAATAATGCCCGCATTAAATAATAATGCCCGCACAATCACATACATAGGCTCTGACCCCTAACTAGGTCTCCCTGTATCTAGGGTATCAGAAACTACGCGGATCGGGGATCCACAACACCCAGACACAGAACAAATACTTGCGGTTTTTTTTTTAATGCACAAATATTTGCCCTGTAGCGGGAATCGAACCCGCGACCTCACGCTTCGCAGTCGGTTATCCGCCCATTGCGCCACATCGGTCGTCAAATTGAAATATGCTATAACTATTTATAAATCAAGAACGGCGGAACAGGTTTGGCTGAAAATTGGTAGGGAGGTAGCTTAGGACCAGGAAACGGACCTAAGATACTTTTTATCCCGGAAAAGGTTCCTACGGGATAACGGGAAGACGCGGGTGAAACCGCGAGGCGCAGCTAGTAGTTTCTATGTGAAACAACACACACACAAACCTGAGAATGATGTACCTACGAGTTAGCCCAGGGGTTCCCAAACTTATTTTGTCTACTGCCCACTTTTAGAATAAATTATTTTTTAGCGCCCCCATCAAGCCTCTACACAACGCCCCTATTGTTTTTCGGGGTCTTATGTCGCCCTCCTTTAGGCCCGCAGTGCCTACAAGGGGGCGTGATCGCCCACTTTGAGAAAGGCTGGTCTAGATGCATGCTGAGTCGATGACATTGAAACTATGCTAAAGCGTCTGATATGTTAATATTTGTATCTGAATCTACGCGTACTTAACTACTCACCATTACCTACTTAATACAGTATCCACTTTATTAATCACTGATGTAGATGATGATACTTTCTTTTTTTGACCACGATCTCACCCGATAGCGACGATGTGGTCGAAGGTGTAGCACGCTTGCCCAGTAAATACCTATTCACTCTTGACTTGAACACCCCCGGGTTGTATCTTTCAGGGAACACCGACCAGGGCAGGGCATTCCACTTTGCAGTTCTCACCAAAAAAGTTTACGCAGATCTGCTCGTATCGGTATCGTAAACAGAAGCACAATACGTACTGTTCTTCTCTCCGCCCCCCTCTATAATCTGTGGCGACGTAGAAGGAAGGTTCTGGCTCTATTCGACTGTGTTCGTAATCGTAGAACTCCCTCCACCGTCGTCGCCATTTTGAGTACCAGCGCTGGTCTTTTTCTGCTTGCTTCTCGTCGCTCTGGTGGAATAAATATAATGATTGAGATAAGTATTGATGGCAGTCCTCCTTTCGTCTAATTTATTATACCATTGTTGTTGTGCCCAACAGGGTTCATCATCATCATTATCAGTCTTTCACGTTCCCACTGCTGGGACTCTGGCATTCTCTCGGAGAGAGAGTATGGGCTGTAATCTACCACGCTGGCCCAGTGCGGGTTGGTAGATGTCACATGCCGTTGAATGTTGCAGTTCTTAGGCATGCCGGTTTCCTCACGATGTTTTCCTTCACCGTTTTGAGCGATGGCAAATCTACACATAACTTATTAAGTCATAGGTGCGGGGCCGAGAGGATTCGAACCCAGTGTAAGTCACACGCCTAACCGTTCGACCACCATTGCTCTATGGTTCATAATGATCCAAATTAACCCTGTGCAGGATGGAAAAAAGTTAAGGGCCCCAGACGGCGACTTAAATATTCCCAATCTAAGTTCCAAACAAGGTGTAGCGTGGCGCCACCTGCGACCACACCGTCATTTAATATCAGGTGACTTATGATCAAACGCTACCTCGAATTTAGTAAAGAAGAAAATTCTTTATGATGTCATTTTTCATTTACCAATACCGGCAAGCGTTGTATCTGTGTATACATCTATCTATCTATTAGTTAATCAAACTTACCCAAGCTTTCACTGAAATGGTGATAAATCTCTTAGTAGGTAACTTCATCCCGATCACCTCAGCAAGCCTCATCTCAGTCTTCCAAGGAATGTGTATCTTCAGAAACCAGGTCTTCTCATCGAAAGACAGGCATTTGTTCTCTAGTTCCAGCTCTAAGCCTTCTTTTATTAAGTTCTCCTGGAGATTGAGGAGTGGGGTGAGAATGCTACCTTGGGGTACACCTTAGTTTGAAATCTATTTTGTACGTTGATTTATGAATACTGAATAGTAATGGCCTTAGCGTGACTCCTTGGGGGACTCTTTAGACAAAATAAATTTGAAACAAAATTATGATACCAATTTTATTATTACTCGCGTGTAATTATCGTCTCTGGAAATATATTATTTCAGGTTATAATTAATTTAGAAGTAATAGATTAAAATACAATGGCTAAGACCATAACTTCATTGTTATAATAGTATCAAACGCTTTGTGAATGTCTAAGTACTAAATTTCAATACTTCGTAGGATAATAATACCTAATAATAGATAGTTATAATTAGGTTAAATAGTTATTTTCAGAAAAATTAAAAGCAAGGTGTCCTCAAAAAATTAACAGTGACTTTCCAGTCAATTTAAATTCAATCCTTTCTCTCAAAGAGGAAGCTTAAGTCCCAGCAGTGGGAACGTAATAACAGCTGATGATGATAATTATGGTAGTATACCTGAAACGTCTTCCGATGATCCCGCTTCCTCGCCTCAACCTCAGTCATGACACCGTAGTATTCCTCTTCAAAAGCTAACACCATGTCTATCCTTCTTCTGCCATCACGGAATAATAGTGATTCTGGTTCTAAGCCCTGGAAAGTAACATATTTAGATGTAGGATTGCTTTCTTCTACTATTCGAAGGTTGCCACAATCATTCTGCAATTCGTCATCATCATCAGCCTGTATTAGTCCACTGCTGGACATAGGCCTCTCCCATGATACGTCACTGAGCCCATATTCTGCAATTTATTTATTATTTATTTATTTATTTATATGCAATTTGTTTTTTTTTTGCAATTGGGTCATTTATATTATTTCTATTTTTGAGTTACTTTTTTAATCAATCTAAAGTTTGCTGTGTGTAAAGTCTTCTTATAAGAGAAAGAGAGAGACAGAGATGTCTTATTATTTAAGTTTATTTGTGTTTTTTTACGTTTATTTATCAGATTTAACTGTGTGAAGTCCACGTAACTGTTTTTTGGCACAAATAAATATATTGTCTATGTAACTTTTTGATTGTTTTCGAGATTCAAGCAGTTTCATTACATGTTTGTCTAATAAAGGAAAACTTTGAATTGAATCAAACAACTTACCTCAGGGCTCGTTTCTCCCACGTTTTCTTCCTTTTCATTTGGATAGAACGGCATAGAGGAGTTGCGGTCATCTTTCTTCCCATAGTTCGACGCTTTGCTCTCAGGTTTTGGCTGTAACAAGAAGAACATCATCATTATTGTCTATTACCATTATATTCTTTTTGAAACTCAGAATTGGTTTTGCTCCTCGCACTTCTGTTGCACCGCGCACCCTCCAGTGGAAATATAGGAAAACAACGGAAAATTAAAAAAAAAATACTTTAGCACATAAAATTGTACAAGGAGGACTTAATGTTAGATAGTATTTTCTACCAGTCATCCTGTAGTTTCTACTATACATCCAGTATTTAAAATTATAATGTGCGACGACCTTAATTCTTCCTTTCTTTCTTTGCTTACGTTTCTTTTAGTCGCAAAAACTCTCCTGTACCAAACTCCTGTATATTTGATGGCAGGATTTCTTGGAACGAAGCCTGTATTCAGAGGTAGGACTACCCTGGGTGGTCGACCGAGGTACGCTGCTTGCATATCTTCACCAGTCACTTCTTCTTTTGTTTGAGCTAGTAACCAGTCTAATTCACTCGGATAGATTCCGTGTCGGATGCGATGTCACTTTTGCTTCACGGAAACGTTTTCCGAGAGCAAATAGGTGGCGGAAACTTTTTCGTGATTGAGCAGCTGGTTTGTCAAATTAGATATCAGTTTCCAAATTCAGATTAATGAATCGTGTCTAAAAAATCTCTAGGATTTTTTTTCCGAATCTGTGGTCGGAAGAGTTTTCCGTGTGAACTAGAATCGCACTACCGGCCTCCGATGCGGTTTTATGATTGATATAGCCAGGACCTTCGAAAGCACGGTAGCGCTTAGTTGAAAATGGCTCTCAATGGCTGAGCTGGGTTGCTTAACCTGTACCCTTACGCTATGACAATCTAAGCACGTAACGCGAGCACGTTACGTTATCTGCCTGGAATGACCGCTTCTTCTTCTTGTCCTAGTCCCATCTATTTGTGGTCGGCGCAGCATGTACTCTTCTTCCACTCTCCCCTATCAGCCGTCATCGCTTCATTCACTCTCCTTTCATTCCTATCGGTCACACAATCCATCCATCATTTCTTTGGTCTTCCTCTTCCCTTCCATCCATCAACCGTTAAAGCACGTAAGGAGCTAAAACTTTATTGGCAAGGAATCTTGGCGAATAAGGGCGTTGGTTGATCTGTTACGACCAACCGGACCAGCTATAGCTACGCTACGCTTTCACGAGTGTTGGTGTTTATGTTGATGATGTTGTCTTTTTCTCTAGTAGTTTTGTGGAGTAGGGCAAGATTTTTATCAGGTTTGAAATGCTTTGGCAAGTCACTAGAAGGTACCAAACTTTTATTTTAAATGCTTGTTTTTAACAGAACTTTTGTGAGACGAGATATTTCAGGCACGTTTTACGCTGTAATGCCGCAATAGTTAGGTAGCTTGTGGTATTCAGGTGGGAATTAAATTTTGTAAGCAGTTTTAGTTGAGGAGTAACTGATTTATTTAATTACGAGTAGATTTGTTAGTTAAAAATGTGAGTAACAGCAGGAATTCTACGAATATTTAGGGGTTATCCATATAACTTTGTCTGTTACACAGAGCAGATATGTTTTTATTAAAGGTATTTATTGTAAGAAATTAATAGCAGAACAGCAACTAGAGGTAGGGAAAACAGCTATGACTGTGACTGGTGTTCCAGTTCCATAAATATCACCGTAAGAAAACTCTGTGACAACTGTGATTATACCATCATAGCAAAAATAAGTTTAGTTTAATAAAAAATGCAATGCAAAACCACAACAAATAAAATAAAGTCTAATATAATAAAATCAATCGGAAGAGTCATCCTCTGTGTATTAATATCCAAAGTCGCTAGATATCTGCAAAGAATTTATACTTTTGCCGAGGAAACCTACTTTCTCCAATTTTCTTGTATTCCCAAGTTTATTCTGAATTAAAAGCCACATCTCCGGCAAACTTTATTTGAAATAAAAAAAACTTTATAGGTGCATAAACAACTGGTAACTGGTACTGGTGGTAACTGGTGGCCGAGCTAAATGTCATCGGCGAGATGAAAGCGCGCAAACTTCGCTGGCTTGGCCACCTTGAGAGAATGGGAGAGGATCGTGCGGTCAAACGAGAATACATGTGACGGGCGAGTGTCCCAGGTATCGCTGGAGAGACGACGTCACTATGTACTCCCGCTCACTGCAGGCGGAGGACTGGCGGGAGGTGGCGCGGGACAGAGCGGAGAGTGGCGTATTTTGTTATCGGAGGACAACACTCACTTTCGGTCGTTGCGACATCTTAGTTTAGTTAGTTAGGTGCATAAAAAACATTTCAATTCGTAATCAAGCTAAGCATGACACCTTGACTAAACTAAACAAATACGCGTTTACCTACCTATATCAATACTACAGTACTTACAACGCGTGTAAACCGCCCTAATTAATGTACTTAGTTACCCCAGTTCATGTAAAGGCATGCGTATGAAGTAACAATTAAAATTCTTTACAAAATTCAAGGCTGGTGATATCAGGTCCTTCGTGACTTCGTCTTTCCAGCGATATCTGGGACGGCCGACAGGGCGACGGCCACTCGGCCGTCCACTGTATGCTCGCTTGGCCGCAAGATCCTCTCCCATTCTCTCAAGGCAGGAGATGGTGCAGGACAGACCGAAGTGGCGTCTTTTGTTATCTGACTCACTTTGGGTCGTTGCGCCATCTCAGTTAGTTAGTTGACGCTTTACGAGGCACCGACACCGAGTTCAAATCCTCTCGGCCCCGCACCTATGACTCAACAAGTTACGTGCGGATCTACCATCGCTCAAAACAGTGAAGGAAAACATCGTGAGGAAACCGGTATGTCCAAGTCCCGCAAGATTCAAGGACATGCGACATGTACCAACCCGCACTGGGCCCTGCTTGCTAGATTACGGCACATACTCTCTCTCTCTGAGAGAAGGTTATAGTTCCAGCAATGGGACTCCTACCTACAGAGCGTCTTCTGGTTCGTGGTCGCCACTCGAGAACCTTTCTTCCCCATCGGTTATCGGTTCGTCGAGCGATGTGGCTTGCCCATTGCCACTTCAACTTGCAAATTCGTGCTCAAGTGATTTTGGTTCTCCGGCGTATATCCTCGTTTCGGATTTTCCCTAGTATAATAACTATAAATTTAAAATTAAATAAAAAACCCCCGACATCTTGGATCGATTTTCATCAAACATAGCTAAAAATGCCTTACATCATTTTAGAAAAGAGCTGATAGTCTTACACCGCTGGCCCGATATTAACCAAACATAGCTAAGAACCACCGCAAGGAAACTAGCTTTCAAATGAAAAACCGCATCGAAATTGGCCATCCGTTTGAGAGCTACGATGCCACAGACAGACAGACATCGTCGTCAAACTTACTACACTCTTTTTGTGTCGCGGATTAAAAAGGGTAGAAAAGATGTCACCTGAAAGTTTGGTTGAGGGGTTCCCGGAAGGGTCGTAGACTCCTTTTTAGGGGCGAAGGCTCCAGCGGCTGAGGTCACGTTTCTGACGAGCCTCCAGCCGTGTCTAGGCCTCCGCTCCTCGGAGCTGTCAGATCTGATCGAGGAGATGTCATCACGGAGATGGACCTGAAGAGGGAAAGTGATGTTTAGATGAGGATACCAGATAAAAAACTTATGTAAAATAAAATTAAAAATAAATCAAAAGCAGGACACTAAAAATTTGGTAAGCCTCCAGAAGAAGGCAAGGTACCCAAAATGCTGGCAGCATTGCCCCCCGTACTTGGGGTACTGGATGTTGTGTGACGAACGAAGTGACGATGGGGTCGAAGGTTGTGTTACGCTACACCCGAATTGGGAACAGGCTCTCAAATGGCGTACCTCCCTTAGGGTGCGACAGATTCATAACTGGAGGTAGCTAGTCAGGCGAGCACGAGAAAATGTGCTTTCATTAATATGTTTTCCTTCACCAAAAGCTCAATTCAAACCCCTACGGATCGCAAGCAGACGTCACTAGTAGTGACGTCTGCTTGCTGGTATTGACTCACTACCACTGCGTTATTATAGCTTCAAATCTTTATTATAATTATTAATTATGTATGAAGTGTATGTAAGGTTTCATGTGATCGCGATTAAATTATAGTTATTTTTTGTGAAAAGAGGCACTTCGCAAGAGCAAGAGAGAAATCTTATTAGTAAAGCTAATTAAAAAATATCGGACTATTAGATGACAAAAAAAAGCTTGGGATTTTAGTGAACTTGCTCCAATTCAATCGATTAGTAATAAGAATAAAATTTTCAATGTGATCGCGCCAAAAAGGTTAGGCGTAAGGGGGTGTCCATTAATTACGTGCGGTGTTTTAGGGGAGGAGGGGACCAAGGAAAATCTTTCCAAATCTCACTTAGGGGGTCCTGGCAAATATCACGTAATTATTTTTCTCGCAGAAAACGGCGTAAAATTGAGTGAAAAATGTTTTTTTTTATATTCATTATTTAATTTTATGATTGCTGGTCATGCTGGTCTTCAATAAAAGTTGTGTTGTGGTTTTTTTTTCTCAATAATCCAACACGTTTTCAACCATAATAGAAGTTTTGAAGAATTTCGCGTGAGATTAAGGGATGGGGGAGGGAGTTGAGAAAAATCTTACGATATCTCACCAGGAGGGGAGGGGGGGTCGAAAAATTCTCAAAAATGCCTCACGTCATTTATGGACGCCCCCTAAGGAGGTTGGAACAGGCGTAGCTAGTTTTAAGTTTGACGTTTTAAAGTGATCACAATGTATCCTATTGAATAAAGTACAATTGAATTGAATACATTCACACTCACAAACATAACCTCTTTAGAATATTGTAAAGTATTTTTAAAGTACCTTTTTCGCAACACCACTCGCTAAAGGCACGTTCTGAAACCAGTGATTATATATTAGAGTGCTAGAAATAGAAAAAAAATGTTTGAAACACACTCAGTGACATTCACAATTTTTAATATAATTTTTTCAAAATCGCTTCACATAGTTAATGCGACGCCTCCTAAAGTGGCCGTAGCATAAAGCAGTACAGTTAAAGTTTAGTTCTTTATACAAATTATCGCATCTACAAAAATCTCACGATTAGAAGGGAAGGAAGGGGTCAAGCCAAATCTCACAAAATTTCACCAAAGGGGCGAAAAATGGTCAAAAATTGCTCAAAATCGCCTCACATAGGTCATTAATGGACGCCCCCTTAAGTAGCCGTAGCTTAGAGCAGTACACTTAAAGTTTAATTCAATTTCTTCAAATAAATTAAGGCATCTACAAAAATCTCACGATTAGAAGGGATGGAGGGGGGATCAAGCCAAGTCCCACGAAATCTAACCAAAGGGGGGAGAGAATGGTCTAAAAAATTCTCAAAATTGCCTCACATAGGTAATTAATGGACGCCCCCTAAACTAGCCGTAGCATAAAGCAGTACAGTTAAGGTTTATTTCAATTTCTTCATATAAATTAAGACATCTACAAAAATCTCACGATTAGGAGGGAAGGAGGGGCCAAATCAAGCCAAATCTCACCAAAAGGGGGAAAAATGGTCAAAAATTGCCCAAAATCGCCTCGCATAGGTAATTAATGGACGCCATCTAAACTAGCCGTAGCATAAAGCAGTACAGTTAAGGTTTATTTCAAGTTCTTCACCTTACTAGTGGGACTTTCCATGATGTCCGCCAGCGAAGTCCCGAAGGCAGCCTCCGGCGCCAGGCTGTCAGCTGACTTCCAAGAGAAGGTGCTGTGCATCGGAGTACGGGGTAGGGCTGACTCGTGTGAGCGGCGACGAGGCTTGGATGACTGGAAAAATTATACACTTAAAAATCCTCCGAAATCTAGAACCGATTTTCATTAAGCATAGTTACGAACCACCGCGGTGGCTGGCCCTAACTGGCTTTTAAATGAAAATAACCGCATTGAAATCGGTCCATCCGTTTGAGAGCTACGATGCCGTAGACAGACACACACACAGACAGACAGACATCGACGTCAAACATATAACACCCCTTTTTGTGCGTCGTAGGTTAAAAATAAGAAGAACTACAATTTGTGTGAAATCTCACTACCATCATCAGCCGGAAGAAGTCCACTGCTGAACATAGGCCTCCCCCTTTGAACGTCACCATGAATGGCTTTTAGCCATTTGCAGCCATCGGCTCCCTGTGTCTCTTACAATATCGTCGTTCCACCTAGTGGGACGCCTACCTACAGAGCGTCTTCCGGTTCGTGGTCACCACGCGAGAACCTTTCTCCCCCATCGGTTATCTGTTCGTCGAGCGATGTGGCCTGTCCATTGCCACTTCAACTTGCAAACGAAAAGAAAATTGGTGATCACAATTCTTTCCAGGAACCTCACCTGATCCTCCCCTCCATCTGACAAGCTCAGCTCAGTCCTGGTGGTGGAGGTGGAGCCGTTCAGCTCTCCCCCCCACGCGTTGTGGCTGCTGATGTTGGCTGTAGGGGGTTCCGAGTTGGTACCATCTGTAAGGAGCAATAGTTTAGCATTCATAGACCCTAGTCCAGAGGTTCCCAAACGTATTTTGTCTACGGCCCACTTTGAGAATAAATAATTTTTTAACGCCTCCATGAAGCCTCTACACAACGCCCCCATTAAGCCTCTACACAACGCCCCATTTTTTCTGGGTCTTTTTAGGCCTACAGCGCCCACAAGGGGGCGTAATCGCGCACTTTGGGCAAGTTCCTTTTGTACAACAAGCAACATTGCAAGCAAAAAAAACCGACTTCAAAGGTTTCGTCATGGATGCCATTGTCAGAATTGGACCAAATTGAAATGGGACCACACGGGAAGCACCAGCTTCTAAATAAAAAAAGAATCTTCAAAATCGGTTCAATCAGTCGAACGGTCTGAAGTAACAAACATAAAAAGTCATATTGAGAACCTCCTCCTTTTTTCAGTGGTAGTGGTGTCAGCTTGCGATGCCTAGGTCATGAGTCAGAATCCTACAATGAGCTTGAGCTTTCGGTGAAGGAAAACATCGTGATGAAACCATACCTTGGTGGTAGGGTATTTTTTAGTGCTCGCCTGGCTAGCTACTTCAATCTGTCAATGTTGAGAGCCAGTTCCCAGTCCAGGTGTAGCGTGGCGCCATCTTCGAGCACATCGTCACTTAACATTAGCGTTTGACCACAATTCGCCTTATGTTAAGTGACGATGGGGTCGAAGATGGTACCACGCTACACCTGTATAGGGAACCGGGTTTCAAATGAGGCTGCCGGAAGATACCGATAGATGCTTGGTTTTATTTTCTACGTAGTATAGGAAAGGGATAGGGAAGAACGGTGAACGGGGATAAACCATTCACCGGAGAAGAAGGGATTCTATTCTTACCAGATCTTAGTCCTTCTTTTTTCGCTCTTCCTCCATCATCACTGTTCCTTCTAGAAGACGATTCACTATGACTCCTCAGTTTTTCACTCTCAAACGTAATTCTGTCCAATTTCAAACCGTTGTCGAAAGTTTGCTCTATTAAGTGGCCTACCTTCTCCCAGTTGTGGCCAAGTTTTTGGCCTACTCTGTCTAAACTTTGGCCAACTTTGTCGAAGTTGTGTCCGACCTTTTCTATGCTTAGGCTTACTCTGTCGAGGCTGTAGCTGGTTTTGTCGAAGTTTTGGTCCAGTTGGTCGAGCTTGTCTAAGTTCGGGCCGAGTTTCTCGTAACTTTGGCCGGTTTTGTCTAAGTTTTCTAATCTAGGAACTTTGTGGGTGAGGCGAGTGACTTTTTTCACTGACATTTCTTCTGTAATCGGCTCGTTGTCTTGTTCCATTTTCTAGATTCTGCAACAAACAAAAATAAAGCTAAGTATTTCACTAATTCCATGAATATAGAAAATTTAAAAGTGGGACAAATGTTTTTCCAAATTATATCTTACTAATGCCCTAGTTACTAGCTGTTCCCCTCGGTTTTACCCGCGTGGGCTACAGCTTTAGCCTGCAAAGTCTCAGCCCGATCGGTTTAAAATTGGCAAAGTTTCATACAAACTTTCATCCCCTATTTCGGGGGTAGAATTAATCAAAATCCTTTCTTAGCGGATGCCTACGTCATAACATCTACCTGCATGCCAAATTTCAGCCCGATCCGTCCAGTGGTTTGGGCTGTGCGTTGATAGATCACTATGTCAGTCAGTATATTTAGATTAGTAGGAGAAGGATTGATAGGAATGGTAGGATTTCTGTTTTTTTTTTTGTGTTAAAAATAAGTATTTCCGCAACACTACCTAAAAATACCAGATGCGGTTGCATTGAAATTGGTGCCAAAATGCAATCTCTATCACTAATGCCCGGGCCACACTAAGGTCAACGTCAATGCGTCAACGCCTATCTAATATATAAAATTTTCGTGTCACAGTTTTCGTTGCCATACTCCTCAGAAACAGCTTGACCGATTTTGATGAAATTTTTTGTGCATATGAGGAAGGTCTGAGAATCGGCTAACATCTATTTTTTACATTAATTTTTATCGAGTTAAATGTAGTCCACGCGGGTGAAACCGCGGGGCGCAGCTAGTCTTCGCTATAAATATTGCGTTAATTATTAACGCTATTATGTGAGTGGCTACACTTGAACTGTCAACGTGAATGCACTTGAGTTATCGGCTAACGTCAAACGCCAATGTGAATGCCGTTGTCCAATGTCGTGGCCACACTTATGTCAAACGTCAATCATCGCGCTACTGAACGGCATTTCCCGTTAGTGTGGCCCCATAGCTAATCGAGCCCTAGTAGAAAGTACTCTACCTAAGGCCATCTTAACTGTTTACCAAGTCGATAGAGTTTGGGGAAGCACTTAGTAATTCAATCTAGCATCGTCCAATAAACAGGACAGGCATCGGTCATTACTATCGATCCGTGTATGTACCGTGGCGACTGAAACGTGAAGGTACAAGGCGCGTCGCTTACTGGCAAGGGAACGTACCCACTACGAGACTAATTAAAAAAAAAAAAATTACCCTCTCTCGCGCTAAACGCTTCGCGCCAAATTTAAATGCAGCTTTCATCATCATCAGCCTTTCACCCACTGCTGGGGTTCTGGCTTTCTCTCAGAGAGAGAGTATGTGCCGTAATCTCCCACGCGGGCCCAGTGCGGGTTGGTAGATGTCGCATGCCCTTGAATGTTGCGGTTCTTGGACATGCCAGTTTCCTCACGATGTTTTTCTTCACCGTTTTGAGCGATGGTAGATCCGCACATAACTTATCAAGTCAAAGGTGCGGGGCCGAGAGGATTCGAACTCGGTGTCGGCGCCTTGTAAGTCGCACGCGTTACCGTTCGGCCACCATCGATACGATTACATAGATTACAGCCCATACTCTCTCTTTGAGAGAAGGCCAGAGTCCCAGCAGTGGGAACGTGAAATGCTGATGATGATGATTATATTTTCTAAGGTTTTTAGTTTTAGATTCATTGTTATAGTATATTTTTTTTTTATTTCATTGAATATATAAAAAAATCTATCTCTGGTAGTACAGTCAGCGACAAAAGTAGGTGATCATACTCGATTTGCCAAACGCGTATTAAATCAGAAATGTTTGTTATTTTTTTTCTCACAACTTACAGAGTAGCGTTTGACTATAAAACAACACCTGATTTGAAGTGATGATGTTGAGTGTCGAAGGTTGAAAAGTTAATTTGAAAAAAATGTTATTGCTTAGCGACTTTTGTCGTTGACTGTACTAAGGCAAAACATGGATAGTTATTGGGAACGGCCGTAGATTATCATAGGGAATGAGGGTTCAGTGTGCGATGTGCGACGCGCCTTAATGTTTGATGTGTTGTGACTGATAAAATCTGGGACACGCAAGTTAATGTGCTGATGAAAACATTGAGAACTAGCTGCACCCCGCGGTTTCACCCGAGCTATTCCCGTTATTCCACAGGGACCGGGATAAAAAGTAGTTTATGTGTTAATTTAGGATATAAGTTATCTCCATTCCAAATTTCATCCAGATCCATTCTGTAGTTTTTGCGTGAAAGAGTAACAAACATTCATATCCACAAACTTTCACGTTTATAATATTACTAGTTTCATCCCGCGGTTTCGCCCGCCGGAACCTTTTTCCGGGATAAAAAGTAACCTATGTGTCCAGTTTATAAACTATCTCCATTCCAAATTTCATTCAGATCCGTTCTGTAGTTTTTGTGTCCATCCATCCATCCATCCATACTCACAAACTTTCACGTTTATAATATTAACTGCTTATCAATTGCCAGCCGGTTTCAATAACCGATCTATCCACGGTTTGCCCTACTGGCGATGGAAATTTGAAACATTTTTTTTTAATTTGTTTTTTGATTTGATTTTTTTTTGGATTTTGAATTTGATTTTTTTTTCTTTTGTTTAATTTTTTTTTTTTTTAATTTGAGCTCCATAGAAGTAATGTCAAATTTGTGTCAAACCGTGGATAGAGCGGTTACTAAAACCAGCCGTTATAGTAGGGGAGCCTATGATGCTAAATGTCGATTTACTCAAGCGTCGCGGAAACCTATTAGATTTGGTAGATTAGATATTAAAAAGAATAAATGTTTCCACTTTCAGCGGTGGGGGAATCTTCCACAGACTTTTAAGGTTATAAAAAAAAAATGACATGATATGGACTCCAGCGTGTCAGATATTGATATTTTCATGCTGCAGCATGTCTCTGATATAAAATATATTGTAAAAATTAACCGGTTTGCGTGGTGTGGGTGGCCATCCACGAGAGGGTAAAATAAAAAATTACTCTACCGCGTCAAATTTTCAGAGTATGTTCAGTGAAGCCCACAGATGCTCCCATTTCTTAAACTGACGATTTGAAAGTAACACGAGCTCTCAGCGAATCTAAAAGATTCCCCTGAACGTACCCACCGATGTTAAGAGCTCATAATTGCTGGAGGTGCTTATCAATATGTAAGGTATCCTCCCTTATATTAATCTGAAGCGCTCGAGTAAATCCCAAAATCCCCTCTTGGGCTCCCCTACTATTAATATTGACCGCGTAGCATTTCCTTTACCACGACGTGGGCGAGCGTGGGCGAGTGTCAGTAGGTCTGCATGTCATTGAAGGAAGATCGATAAATGATCATTTATTCAGGCAGGCCGTGAGATCCGACCAAGTGGCCATAGACTTCATAAACAGCTGGTAGGTTCATGAGGAAACATTCCTTTATACTAACGATCGCTTTCAATGCCCGATCTATCCACGATTTGTCCTACAGATGGAAATCTGACATAAGTTGTGATCCCGTAACTCGTTAATATTCATGTTTCCATATCCCAATGTGCACAACCAACCAAGAGAAATCTTTTTTTTTTGTTTTGTTATGGCGTCACACGATTAGTGTATTTGCCAGTGTCAAGTATAAAATGTTTCAAACTCAGAGAGTTGAATCAAGTTTAAATGATGATGGCGTTGATGATCATGAGATGATGGGATGAGGATAGTGTTTAAGTAAAGTAGTGGCGCTTTACTTAAACTTTACACGGACTTTTTGGAGCAACTAGAAAAGTCACTTTCACAACTTTATTTCAATTTCCCACACTCGTACACATTAACGAACACGTAATGGTTAATAATCCACCAATATTACACATTATCACTCGAAGAAACACAAGTTTTGGAAATAAAAACAAAATTTTCACGTTGACAATTCGATTGCCGCCAAAAAAGTCAAGAGAAATCTTATTAGTAAAGCTTAATAAAAAATATCGGAATAGTAAATGACAAAAAGGCTTGGGATTTAGTGAACTTGATCCAATTCAATCAATCTATATTCATAAAAGAAAGTCGTGTTAGTTACACTACTTATAACTCAAGAACGGCTGAACCGATTTGGCTAAAAATTGGTGGGGAGATAGCTCAGGACCAGGCAACGGACATAGAATACTTTTTATCTCGGAGAAGGTTCCTACGGGATAACGGGAAGACGCGGGTGGAACCGCGGCGCGCAGTTAGTAATAAGAATAACATTGTCAATGTGATCGCGCCAAAAAATTACCTGCCGGGCGTTTCTTGCCTGTTCTTTTGCCGGCGTAAAGAGGTTGGAACAGGCGTAGCTATAATAATGCCCGCACAATCACATACATAGGCTCTGACCCCTAACTAGGTTTCCCTGTATCTAGGGTATCAGAAACTACGAGGATCGGGGATCCACAACACCCAGACACAGAACAAATACTTGCGCTTTTTTTTTTCAATGCACAAATATTTGTTCTGTAGCGGGAATCGAACCCGCGACCTCACGCTTCACAATCGGCTATCCGCCCATTGCGCCACATCGGTCGTCTAGCTAGTTTTCAGTTTGACGTTTTAAAGTGATCACAATGTAGGATACATTATAAAAAATAAAACTTTTGAATTTTGAATTAAGCTCCTTAGAAGTAATGTCAAATTTATGTCAAACCCGCAATATGACATAATATGACATGAAAGGTTCTGGAGTGGCGACCACGAACCGGAACACGTTCTGTAGGTAGGCGTCCCACTAGGTGGAGCGGGGACATTGTAAGAGTCGCGGAGAGCTGATGGATGCAAATGGTTCGTTCATGTTCATGGTGGCGTTGAAGGGAGGCCGATGATGATGATGATAAATATTATGAATTATGTTTTTTTGGGTTCCGAACCTAAAAAGGAAAAACGGAACCCTTATAGGATAGTTTTGCTGTCCGTCTGTGTGTCAGTCAAGAACTTTTTTCTCAAGAATGCGTTGAAGTATCAAGTTGCATGTTTCCTAACTTTGATATTACGCGAGTGAAACCACGGGACATAGCTAGCATTATATAATAATATGGTAAAGACAAATGATAGAGTAGAATTGAAATTACTTTTCGACATTATTATTATCATAATTTTATTGTTTTTATTGTTTGTCCTTCCGTATATAATTACCTACATTAAAATTATTAATAGAGTCCAAAGTTTAGTTAATTTGTATGCAGTAGGTAAAAGTTTTAGAATTTATAAATACTTATTTAATTAATAAGTCTGAGTGTCTGTGCATAAAATATTTTAACGTTAAAAATATGTTTATTTAGTAAGATACAACATGTGATCATCTAACCTCCTTACACCGGCAAAAGAACAGACAAAAAACGCCCGGCATATCTTTTTTTGGGCGTGATTCTTCATTTTTTTAAACACTTTTTTATTACTAACTAGTAGCGCCTTCACCCGCAACGTCCCGTTATCCCGCAGGAACATTTTTCCGGGATAAAAAACCTATGTGTTAATCCAAGGTAAGCTATCTCCATGCCAAATTTCATCAAAAACGGTTAAGTAGTGATACTTGATCGTTGCCAAGTATCACGTGATACAGTGATACTTGGCAATGCTGGGGCCACACTAAAGTCAACGTCAAGGGAAATGTCAATGCCTATCATCGCGTTAAATATTGCGTTAATTATTAACGCTATTATGTGAGTGGCTACACTTGAACGGTCAACGAGAATGCACTTGAGTTATCGGCAGATCGGCTAACGTCAAACAACGTTAACATTTTTCCGGGATAAAAAACTTATGTGTTAATCCAGGGTATAAGCTATCTCCATTCCAAATTTCATTCAGATCCGTTCAGTAGTTTTTGCGTGAAAGAGTAACAAACATCCATCCATCCATACTCACAAACTATCACGTTTATAAAATATTTGTAGGAATAGATTGATTGAATTGGAGCAAGTTCACTACAATCCCAAGATTTTTTGTCATCTAAATAAAAAATAGGCTGGTATTTTATAACAAGCTTTACTAATAAAAATAAACAAATGTAAACACAGCACAAGCTGAGTTTTACCCCCTTTGCCGTTATATTGTATATGTGTCTTTTATTTTTCTATAAAATGTATGTGTTTCCTTGTTTAATGGCAATAAATTGATTTTATTATTATTATTATTATTATTTTTGTTAACTTTTTTAATTCTCGAAATTTTAAGAATTTCGGTTTGTATGAAAACCACGGGCCTAAGCCAAGTGGGGTTCATTTTGGGAATTAGGTTCGGTTGATAGGTCTTCCTGCAAAAACTTCCGAACGACTCGGCAAGTGACAGCTTTTTGCATTGTCATATATAAATTTGTTGGTAAATCGATTTGTTGAAGATAATGGGTAAGGTGTTTGGGTATGACTCCGGTGCTGGATAATACTAGTGGCACTATACAAACTTTATTCATTTTCCATATTCTAATAATTTCTTCCTTTAATTCTGTGTATTTGTGTATTTGTTTATTATTATTATTATTAATAATATTCGATTTATAAGGACTTGAAATTCAGCTATCGACAAGTCTTGGGTTTCGATTTCAGTTTGTGATTTTCATCATGCATCATCAAATTATCACCTTACTAGTTGCGCCCCGCGGTTGCACCCGCGTCTTCCCATTATCCCGCAGGAACCTTTGTCCGGGATGAAAAGCCTATGTGTTAATCCAGGGTAAAAGCTATCTCCATTCCAAATTTCATTAAAATCTGTTCCGTAGTTACGGTGATACGTGGCAGAAAACATTCACACACAGACAAACTTTCGCATTTATGATATGTATTAGTAGGACTAGCTGTTCCCCGTGGTTTCACCCGCATGGGCTCCAGTTTAACGCGATAAAACGTAGCCTATGTCCTTAGGCGTGAAAAGTCTCGGATTTCCATGTCAGTCATGCTTCATTATCATCATATTATCACGTCGTATTTCGCATGCTTAGTTCGTCAAGTGATTATTAAATAAATCACGATTGGAAGTACCTACTCTTTAAATCTATTTACCTTATAATTTAGACAAACATGATTTCATTTGATCTGTGACGAAAGCAAGCACATCTTCTGAATATATATAACTCAAAAATGACTGACTGACATAGTGATCAACGCACAGCCCAAACTGAAATTCAGCATGCAGGTAGATGTTATGACGTAGGCATCCGCTAAGAAAGGATTTTGATTAATTTTACCCCCAAAAGGATAAAATAGGGGATGAAAGTTTGTATGAAACTTTGTCAATTTTACTCCGATCGGGCTGAGACTTTGCATGCATAAAGCTGTAGCCCACGCGGGTGAAACCGCGGGGAACAGCTAGTTGTCAATATATTTATGTAAATTTAATGTAGGTACATACGCAAAAATATTTTCACCTCACGAGCTCGGAAACATTCTGTTTATCATTCGAAATCTGAGTGCAAAATTGCATTTATTCCATACCTACTGTCAGTCGACCTAAAATGCAACAATACTTATTTCATGTCAGTGTGCCAACCTCTTTTTGGAATAATCTCACTGGCCAGCACGACGATTGCATGAAAAAAAAAATTTACGTTATCTGTTTTTTACTTGCACCTAGTTTTTCTCACTATAATGAGGTGAAAAGTTGCGTGTTTCGCTCGGCTGCAAAGTTATTCTGCGTCACGTACCTTTGGGACCCTCGCTTCGCTCATGGTTCAATCCTAGAATCCTTCGCTTGCTCAGGTTTCAATACAAGTACATGCGACAAAAAACAACTTTGCAGCCTTGCATAACAAATAGCTATAACCAGGCTGTATGTATCTCATGAACCGTGATAGTTAGACAGTTGAAATTTTCACAGATGATGTATTTCTGTTGCCGCTATAACAACAAATACATAAAAAAAACAGAATAAAATTTTTTTTAAGGGGGCTCCCGGACTTTTTTGGCGGCAATCGAATTGTCAACGTGAAAATTTTGTTTTTATTTCCAAAACTTGTGTTTCTTCGAGTGATAATGTGTAATATTGGCGGATTCTTAACCATTATGTGTTCGTTAATGTGTACGGGTGTGGGAAATTGAAATAAAGTTGTGAAAGTGTCTTTTCGAGTTGCTCCAAAAAAGTCCGGGTAAAGTTTAAGTAAAGCGCCACTTTACACTTCACACTTCACTTCACTTTACTTAAACACTATCCTCATCCCATCATCTCATCATCATCATCATTTAAACTTGATTCAACTCTCTGAGTTTGAAATATTTAAACTTGACACTGGCAAATACACTAATCGTGTGATGCCATAACAAAAAAAAAACAAATTGTGATTTTTCTTGTTTTTCTAAATAATGGTACGGAACCCTTCGAGTCCGACTCTCACTTAACCGGTTTTTTTCCGTTTCTTTACAATAGTTCAAATCCCTAACAGCTGTTACATGCCAATTCACTAAACAAACAAACAAACTTAACAATCCAACATGTTTTATAGCACACATGCGCTGTGTCTGTCCTAAATATACAACATAATGGATTTAGCACAGGGCTTAGTACTTCTCTAAGAGGACGCCGTGATAAACAATGAATCTGAAATCAGCTCCATACAAAAACGCAAGTGAGCTGACTAATGCCGTAAGGTCGTATGCGTCAAAAAAGGGTTTTTTTCGTTTAAAAAGATAAACTATCGTTAATTTTATAGAACTTAATCTGTAGTTCTGTGAAGAATGTGTATATACCATACAGAAAAAATCAACTATTAAATCGGTTTTGTATACCTGTAAAATGAAAATCTTTTTTTTAGAGGGCAGTTTACGATCATCGTTTTCTGCAATGAAAGTTAACTAATCGTGTTATCCTACCGACAATTTGATGTCAAAAACATGATCTATAGTGTACATATTAGCTCTGTATGTTTTGTAATTGCTGAGAAAAAAGGAGATCCCTGCAGCCAATATTGCCAATTCCTCGTCTTAACGCCCGAAATAAATAATCGATCCTGATCCATTATCCGCGGTTTTGGATCGATATGTCATGTCATAATATGTCATTTTAGTAGTAATATGTCAAGCCCTAGTACTAAAATGACATATAATCGCCCGAAATTAATAATCGATCCCGATCCGTTATCCGCGGTTTTGGATCGATATGTCATGTCATTTTAGTACTATGGCTTGACATATTACTACTAAAATGACATATTATGACATGACTTAACGATCCAAAACCGCGGATAACGGATCAGGATCGATTATTAATTACGGGCGTTACTCTGTTGAATAAAGCTGTATGGTTTCCCAACGGGGGCGTCCATAAATGACGTGAGATGTTTAAGGGGGGAGGGGGTCGAATCAAATCTCATCTAATCTTACGTTGGAGAGAGGGCGGGGGGGGGGGGTTTCGGAAAATATCACGCAATTTTTTTTGCAGAGCACAGGCGAGCAGCCCACATTGCACCAGCTAAGCAAGCGCGTATGTTCCGCAAAGTGCGACCCTCACGGATTGTCACAAGACGAGCTAATGAGTTACTGTGCGCAAGCGCCAACGGCTTAGAGTGTCTAGATCAGAAGGAGCAGATGATTTTACTGAAAATTATATGGACATATCTCTCTTACGTTACGTTTACGTAAGAAACCCACATTTTAAAAATCTCACGTGAGATTGGGGGATGGGGGAGGGGGTTGAATAAAATCTCACGACATCTCACCAGGGGGGGAGGGAGGGACAGAAAATTTAAAAAAACACCTCACGTAATTTATGGACGCCTAAGGAGTAAAATAAAACATAATAAAAATTTTACGGGGACGGGCCGGGACGGGGCGAGTCACTAGTGTTTTTTTTTGAAACGTTTTACGGTACATATTGCCAGTTCTTATTATTATAAGAACAATGGAATCCATTGTTATTTGTTACATTCCTTTCCTTGTTTGTTATTGAGAATTGTATAAATATTTTTAACAAAATCGCTGCGCCTAGCGGTTTTACCCGAGTTTTTCTCGTTATTTCGTTGAAAACAGCTCATAATTAGATACATTTTTTCTCCTCTGTATCTTATAGATTAACATAAATGCTACTAATATTATAAACGCGAAGGTTTGTGAGTATGTATGTGTTTGTTTTTTGCTCTTTCGCGCAAAAACCACTGAACGGATTTGAGTGAAAATTGCAATGGAGATAGCTAATACCATGGATTAACACATAGGCTAAATTTTGACGCGGTAGGCGAGTTGGTAGTGCCCCTGCCTGCGAATCTAACGGACCCGGGTTCGAATCCCGGTAAGGGCAAATATATGTGTGATGAGCACGAATATTTGTACCTGAGTCTTGGATATTTCTATCTATATAAGTATTTATTTCTCTATATAAGTATGTATATCGTTGTCTAGTACCCATAACACAAGTTTCGAGCTTAATTTGGGGCTAGATGAATTTGTGAGCAGATGTACCCTATATATAAAAAAAATATTATCCCGAAAAAGGTTCGCAAAACACGCGGGTGAAACCGCGAGGCGCAACTAGTATAGCATATATGGCAACCCTAGTTTAGACGTGTGGTCTAATCGTTTTGCCGATACTGTAGCGTGTCCGATCGGAATTATCGACCAATTTACTTTGACCCTTCAAGCGATGACAGCTCTGTTCTAGTGACGTCGGCTTGCTACGCTTTGGTCTTTGACGTTGTACGCCCGATATTAATAATCGATCCTGATCCGTTATCCGCGGTTTTGGATCCATTCTAATGGTAGATTGTATAAGTGACTAGCTGCGCCCCGCGGTTTCACCCGCGTCTTTCCGTTATCCCGCAGGAATCTTTTTCCGGGATAAAAGTAGCCTATGAATTAATCCAGGGTATAGGCTATCTCCATTTATGCTCGAAATTAATAATCGATCCTGATCCGTTATCCGCGGTATCATTTTAATAGTCTACTATTAAAATGATTTCAATTTGAACCTCCATACATTCCTTCTCAAAACGAACCGTCCCGTTTAACCACTACACCACGGCTGCCAGTTTTCAGCACCAATGGGTCTAGTTATACTGGTTGATTGAAAGGCTTACCTTGGTTCAATACATGCGTTAAGAATTCGTTAAAAACCTTGTATCGATTCAAACCTGAAACGTGTTTTAATTAAGAATCACTAAAGATAACGTGTTTTTTTTTTTTTTTTTTAAACCTATTCTGTCCCACTGCTGGGCAAAGGTCTCCCCCATTTTTTTCCAGTACCCCTAGTACAAGTTTTGATAGCTTACAAAAACTATAAAAGTTTTCGTTTCCATCCATACATATTTTTTTCAGCGAATCTTACCGAGACTTGGTTAAATTTTGCTTTTCACATGTGGAGTCACGTTTATCCTCGCACGGCTTCTGTTGTCGAATAGAAACCACTTATATGTTGACAGATAGACAGACAGACTGACAGATAATACCTACTTATAATTACTTATTTACGCAGCAACACAATTCATTTCAACAAATATGTATTAAGCCGAATACAAAATCCAGCTTAAAATTATAATTAACTAGATGCGACTCGCGGTTTTACCCGCGTGTTCTCGTTATCCCGCAGGAACCTTTGTGCGGGATAAATAAGTACCTGTGTTAATCCAGGGTATAAGCTATCTCCATTCCAGATTTCATTCAGATCCGTTCAGTAGTTTTTGCGTGAAAGAGTAACAAACATCCATACATACATACTCACAAACTTTCACGTTTATAATATTAATAGGATATTAAGTGTCGCAAGGAAGGTCTTGTCGCTCAAAGCGATCTCTTCCAGACAACGCAAAAGCAGAGGAATAGTGCCTAAACTAAAATTTTGCTTGACATTCATCGATATATTTTTCACTTGATAACATTCATTCATTATTAATTGTTTTTCACTTGAGACATTAAAATAATGACTTTCTTCAATTCCATAATTATGTGAACTACGAGTACAATTTATTTTATTATTTTATTTTAATTTGTCATGTAAACTATTTTAATGCAAATTTATTGTTTACTAGCCGTTCCCCGTGGTTTCACCCGCGTGGATTACAGTTTATCGTGATAAAAAGTATCCTATGTCCTTCTTCAGGATTCAAACTATCTCCGTACCAAGTTTCATTTAAATCGGTTCAGTAGTTTAGGCGTGAAAGAGTAACAGACAGACTGAGTTACTTTCGCATTTATAATTAGTATAAGGGATAATTATCTGTATTTTTTTACTCGCCCAACCCTACACTACAAGTTACAACATACTTTGTATTGTAACTACCCTAAAAACATAACACCCGTGTTTGTAATCGGACATTACAAAAAAATCTATCATTGGGTTCCATTACATCGAAACGCTTACAAAAAAACTGATTCATAGAAATGTTTTCTCGTAAAACAACGTTTACAAAACAAACCTGCTCGAGTGAAACGAATAAACGCAACTCTCTGAATGAAGTTACTGAAATAGAAAACCAGACCTGCAGTGCAATTCTCATTCACTCGGAAACTCTTCCGACCACGGAGTCGGAAAAAAATCCGTCAGATTTTTTTAGACACGATTCAATAATCTGAATTTGGAAACTGATATTTAATCAATATCAATCAATCAATCTATCAATATAATTTATTTGCATAAACATGGGGTACACAACAAAGGGTGTTAGAACAAAATAGTTAGATCGCCATATTTTAACCTTTCGGTGTGCAAATTGGGTTGCAATATAATAACAGCTTAAGAACATTAATCATCAATTTTCCATGCATGAATAATTATCAAATTTTATAGCAGTTACAATTATAACAGTTAACAATAAATCTAAATGTCTAGGAATAAAGCTATGTCAAATGAAAAGATTATATATTATATAAATTATTAGAGTCAGATCGCAATAAAGTGCCAATTGAGTTGAGCAGTAATTACAGTTTCTAGATCATTAGATGTCATGCATGCATTATTAAATTCAATTCTGTCAAGCAGTCAATACTGATATACTTATTATAAAAGTATGTCAATAAGCAGTAAAAAATAATGATAATAATAAGTTACATATGTACTATTAATATTTAATTTGACAAACGAGCTGCTCAATCACGGAAAACTTTCCACCACCTATTTGCTTTTGGAAAACGTTTCCGTGAAGCAAAAGTAACGTCGAATCCGACACAGAAACTTTCCGAGTGAATTAGAATCGCACCACTGTTTTAGAATAGAATTTAATAAAATAGAAACTTTATTTGCTAAAAATGTGAGTGAAGCAGTTAGTAATAACAACATAAATATTGATCTGACACATTTCACCAATGCAATGGCATGCAAAATCTAAAATCTTAACAACTAAAACTAATTTATCATGCACACATGCAAATTTAAATTTTTCAATTAGTAGCTAGGTAGTCATTTAGAGAGTAAAAACTGTGTACTATTATCCAGGCTCTTAGTTCCTTCTTAAATTTAGCAATTTAGCAAAAGTAACTTCATATACTGAGGTAATTTATTTTATGTATTAATTAATGGGTCTGCGTTTGACCACATCTCACCTGATGGTAAGTGACGATGCAGTCGAGGGTGGATCACGCTGGCCCACGAGGTGCCTATTCACTCTAGATTTCAAGAGACCCAGATTGTACTCTCGCTTCACGAAAACGTTTTCCGACAGCAATTATGTATCGGAAACTTTTCCGTGATCGAACAGCTGGTTTATCAAGTTAAGTGTCAGTTTCCGAATTCAGAATTGTGCAACGCGTCCTAAAAATTCTCGCGGAAACTTTCCGACTCCGTGGTCGGAAGAGTTTCCGAGTGAATTAGAATTGTATTGCTGGACCGTAGTATACGTAATAGTACGGTATACCTAGACCTACAGATTACACACTTTTTAAAATACTACTTAATACAGTCAAAACCAGTCAAGTTGGACTTTTTTGGCGGCAACTGAAATACCAACATGAAAGTTTTGTTTTCATTTCCGAAAGTTGTATTTCTTCGAGTGATAATGTGTAATATTGGTGGATTATTAACCATTATGTGTTCGTTAATGTGTACGAGTGTGGAAAATGGAAATAAAGTTGTGAAAGTGACTTTTCTAGTTGGTCCAAAAAAGTCCGTGTAAAGTTTAAGTAAAGCACCACTACCTTACTTAAAACACTATCCTCATCCCATCATCTGATCACCATCATCATCATCATCATTCATACTTGATTGAACTTGAGTTTGAAATATTTAATACTTGACACTGTCAAGAGCGATGGTGGCCGGTGACTTACAAGACGCCGACACCGAGTTCGAATCCTCTCGGCCCCGCACCTATGACTCAAAAAGTTATGTGCGAATTTGCCATCGCTCAAAACTGTGAAGGAAAACATCGTGAGGAAACCGGCATGTCCAAGAACTGCAACATTCAAGGGCATGTGACATCTACCAACCCGCACTGGGCCAGCGTGGTAGATTACAGCATTTACAGCCCATACTCTCTCTCTGAGAGAAGGCCAGAGTCCCAGCAGTGGGAACGTAAAAGGCTGATAATGATGACTGGCAAATACACTAATCGTGTGTTTATCACGGCGTTCTCTTAATGTGCCTATAAGATTTTTCTAACACACCTCTACTAAATTGTCACACCAATTTTTTTTATCTCAATCTTGTATTTTTATCACATCATGTTAATCTTATCATAATAATATAAAGGAGGTCATGCCCCGTGGGTTTACTCGCGAGATATTCCCAAAGGGTTACTAAACTAAGTTTGACAGGTCTAAAAGTAATGCTGTCCTTATTTTTCTTCTGTGGTTAGAGAAAAAACAGCAATACTATTAGACCTGTCAAACTTACTTTAGTTTTAGAGAATACAAAACCGAATCGACACCAATATCGTCCTTTCTGACTCTTAAGACTCTTAAACTCTTAACTAAGTTTTATTGTTGTTCAAGTTTTAAATTTCCTTGTATTCTGTTGTACAAATTTAATAAAGAGTTCATACATACATTATGTTAGGTACATAAATACTTATTGGAAAATAATTATAAATTCACGACTCACCTTCGCTAAAACCATCCATTGAAAAATTCAAATAAAAAAGTACACGTCATAAATGTCACAGCACTTTCCACGGCGAAACTACCGATAGTCACGTTTGAATTAAAAAAACATAAACTCGATTTCCCGCGCAGATGGCCGGTAAAGCGCGAGTTTCCGCCAGTGTTCGATTTTCAAATAAACTATCCAAGATGGCCGACTGAATTGCTGGGTAATGAATAGTGTTGCGCCGTGGGAAAACTGTCGATTGTTATTGTGCTTTTTTTTAAATGAAATATTTATTTTATGTATGTTTTTTGTCAAGGTTAATTTAAGTTTAATAGCGGCGTTGTAAGTTAAGAAAGAGCCTTAAGGACACGTGCTATTGTGATGGATGATACGTAATTACAGAATAACTTAAATGTCAAAATTTACTAAAACCTAACTTTTAAAACTTTATTTACTTGGGGATTTTTCAAGCTTTACTTTAAAAGGTATTCAAAAAATACAATAGAAAACCATCCCTTAGAACCGATGAAAATGTTATTAAAAAAAAAAACTACTTTTTCATTTGAAATCTTAGTCAAGTTGTAAATTAACAACCTTAAATATGTGTTATTATAAGACTAGGAAATTAAAAATAGGAAGGTTATTTTGCATCACAAGTTAAAATGTATTAATAATTTCATTTTTTTTTTACTTATTCACAGGGTAGCGTTTGACCACAAATGAAGTGGTTGGGGGTCGTAACGCTAATTCTGCATTTGTAACTGACAGAGTAATAATATTCAACACACAAAAAACAAGTTAAGTAATTTACTATTAAGCTTAGTAAAATAATTAGAACTTACTTTAATAAGTAAAAATGAAAGTTAAAAGTGTACAGTTCATAAATTTTATCGACAGTGTAAATGCTCGGGCTTCGCAATCTGGGCGTCATTTTCGCAACGATAACTTTCGAATAAATGCAGTGAGATGTTGTGACACAGATTATAAGACAACACTTTGCTACACTAGACTGTTTGCTAGTAAATAGTTTTCTACGACCTTGGCTCTAAATTTAGTTTAGTTGTTGATTTTGGCGTTTGGCGATCGCCCGAGATGGTGAGAGCAAAAAAAGTCAGCCGAAGTTTATTTGCCACTTTTCTTCTAAAGGACATTCTTCGTGGCTTTGATAACAGTAAATGAAATAATTTATTAAATCATGTATGTATCTAGTTTTGACGATTACAGATATAAGATAGATAGAAAAATTTTAATCTAATCTAATCTTTCGTCTAATCTTTATGACTTTGACGTGACAGTTGACATTGACAATGACAGTAGATAGATAGATATTAAGACATTTATTTAACTATCAAAATAAATACTAAACATATATGTGGGAAAAAGATTATGTAAGCCAGTCCTAAAACTTACAATTGTATTGTATAACTCGGCCCTTATTGTTTTGTGTCTGTGATTAGATATAAGCTGTGGTTGGATTTCATGCTATGGTCGATGGGATTAAAAAAAAGACGTAAAAATGAAAAGATTGTGATTTTCTTCAAAAAACATTATTATTAGACCTGCAACCTCAATTTCCCACAACTTTTATGGGGGCTCGTCCGGGATATGAAGAGGAGCATCGTCTGAACAGTAAGCTTTTGAAGATTACGACGAAAAAATCACCTTTGAAGAAATTGAAGACGCGTCATCGTGTTACCTCGGGAAATTTTCCCTACGATATTGGGAGTTTTAATATTTTGTTTGGACAACGATTATTTTCTTTGGAAAACTGAAGACTAATTACGACTTGGTTTTTTTTATACGACTCAAGACTTTAAAAACCATACAGAATGCCTCCAAAGAAAGACAAAGAAGTTGAAGAGACAAACAAACTCCATTCAGATGATGATATTGGTCTCCGTCCTCGAATATCGTTTAGTGACCTGGAGAAATCGATGACACCTTTTACCGGCGATGACACCTACCCGATTGAGACTTGGATTATCGATTTTGAAGATACGGCGATCTTGATGGAATGGTCAAACATCGAAAAGCTAATCTATGCAAAAAGACTTCTTGCTGGAACAGCGAAATTATTTCTTAGATCACTTGGTTCGATTAAATCATGGGATACTCTTAAAGAACATTTAAAGGAAGAATTTGGCCCTAAATTAAGCAGTGCCACCATTCATAAGAAATTAGCATCACGTAAGATGAAAGCAGACGAAACATATCAGCAGTATTTCTTGCACATGAAGGAATTAGCAATGCATGGAAATTTAGAAGATGAAGCACTTATTGAGTATGTGATTGATGGGATTCGTGATTCCGAGACGAATAAAGCTATTTTATACGGAGCTACCAATGTTAAACAGTTTAGAAAAAAACTCGAAGTATACTCACAGATTAAAGATAAAATACTGAAACCTCCCACTCAGATTACTACTACTACTACCGGACGTAAGAACCCAATCACCAAAAGATGCTACAACTGCGGCGATACTGATCACCAGTCACCAGCTTGCACTAAAGGAATAAAATGCTTTAAATGTAACGGATATGGACATAAATCGAAAGAATGCCAGAGTTCTACGAAGAAGACGCTTAAAATTCAAGATGACGACGTTAGTACGGATTTCCCTAAGCCATATAAAGAAGCCAAAATCGATGGTATAGAAGTTAAAACTTTTATCGATACTGGCAGCGACGCGAATTTAATTCGTGAGTGTTATTATAGAAAAGTATTTCCCAAGAATAATGATTATAACACTGAAAATACACTTAAATTATCAGGAATAGCCGAGTACGAAGTTTGCACAAAGGGATCTTTCCTTGCAAGAGTTGAGATTGACAATGTTACTTTTGAAACCACGATTCATGTTGTACAAGATGATGTAATACCTGTAAATGTTATACTTGGAAACCCGATATTAAATGAGATTGAAGTTGCCTTCTCCGCAAATGGAATTTCTGTAAAGAAGATACTACACCTTACCCAGATTAATGACTATACAGAAGAACTTACTGACAAATATGATATTGAAACACTGGAATGTAAAGACAAGATTAAGAACTTACTGGAAGATTACAATAACTCAACGACTACAAAGAAAGAATCAAATGTTAAATTGAAAATTATACTTACCGATGAAGACCCGATACACCAGACCCCACGAAGACTTTCACCTTTGGAAATGGATATAGTGAATAAACAAATACAAGAATGGTTAGCTGAAGAAGTAATAAAACCTAGTAAATCAGAATTTGCAAGCCCAATCGTATTAGCGAAAAAGAAAAATGGAAGCTACAGATTATGTATAGATTTTAGAAAGTTGAATAAGAAGATTGTAAAAGAAAGATATCCGCTTCCACTCATCGAAGATCAAGTGGACAAGTTGAAAGAAGCACAGCTATTTACATCGCTTGATTTGAAAAATGGATTCTTACACGTTAATGTTAGCAAAGACAGCCAGAAATACACTTCTTTTGTCACTCCACAAGGACAATATGAGTTTAAGAAAATGCCGTTTGGTTTATGTACAGCACCGTCGGTATTTCAACGATTTATCAATGATGTCTTTCAAGATTTGATGTCTGATGGCACCGTGCTTGCCTATTTAGATGATCTGATTATACCTTCACGAACAAAGGAAGAAGGACTTATCAAACTAGAGAAAGTACTTAAAAAAGCTAAAGAGTTTGGCTTACAGATTAATTGGGAGAAATGTCATTTTCTGCAAAGAGAAATCCAGTATCTGGGTTACATAATCCACGACAACGAGATAAGACCCTCTAAAGAGAAGATACAGGCCGTTGCAAAATTTAAGAAGCCTCAGAACCTTAAATCATTGCGATCATTTTTGGGTCTTACCGGATATTTTAGAAAATTTATTATGAACTACTCAATAATAGCAAAGCCACTAACAGATTTACTAAAGATGGATGTAATTTTTAACTTTGACCAAAATTGTGAAAGAGCTTTCCAGGATTTGAAACATATTTTATGCAATTCACCAGTTCTACGTATTTACGACCCTACTCTTGAGACAGAACTGCACACAGATGCAAGCATAGAAGGATACGGAGCAGTTCTATTGCAAAAAAGCCCAAAAGACGGTCAGTTACACCCCGTCCATTATATGAGTAAGAAGACTACACCTGCTGAAAGAAAGTACCATAGTTACTACTTAGAAATTTTAGCAATTGTTGAAGCTGTAAAGAAATTCAGAGTTTACTTACTTGGAATCCGATTCAAAATTATGACAGACTGCTCAGCTTTAACTATGACGTTACAGAAAAAAGACTTACCTCCTCGAGTTGCTCGTTGGGCACTCCTCCTTGAAGAATTTGATTATACGATTGAACACCGATCCGGAACACAGATGAGACATGTAGATGCCTTGAGCAGACATCCTGTTAGTCTAATACTTACTGAGACCACAGCACGCCTGAAGAGAGCTCAAGATGATGACCTGAAAGTAAAACTATTAAAGAAAATATTAGAAAAGGAACCTTATGAAGATTATGTACTGAATAACGGAATTTTATGTAAAGTCAAAGATGGAACCAGACTGATTGTTGTACCGAAGAAGATGCAAAATGAAATAATTAGAAAATATCACGAGAAAGGTCATTTTGGAATTATAAAAACAGAAGAGCTAATAAACAGAGACTACTACATAGATAATTGTAAAGAAAAGATAAGATCAATAATAGATAATTGCGTAGAATGCATTTTGATTTCACATAAGAAAGGTAAAAAAGAAGGTTACCTACATCCTCTTGATAAAGGAGATACTCCGCTGTCTACTTACCATATTGATCACCTTGGTCCTCTGACGTCTACCAACAAGAACTACAAATACATCTTTACCGTGGTAGATGGTTTTACGAAATTTACATGGATTTACCCTACTAAGACTTTGTCGACTGAAGAAGTATTACAGAAGCTCAGATTGCAACAAGATACTTTCGGTTCCCCGGAACGAATTATAACGGACCGTAACGCTGCTTTTTCTTCCAACGATTTTAAAAGCTATTGCAACGAAGAGAACATAACACACTATATGATAACCACCGGTCAACCAAGAGGGAACGGACAGGTAGAGAGAGTACATCAGATAATCATAAATGTTTTGAGCAAACTAACCGCAGATGATCCTACAAAATGGTACCGACTAATAGGAAGATTGCAACGCTGTTTAAATGGAACATACCAACGCAGTATCGGTATGACACCTTACGAACTAATGATTGGGACGAAGATGAGGGACAAAAATGATAACATTTTGAAATTAATAGAAGAAGAAAATCTAGAACAATTTAAAGATCAGAGATCAGAACTTAGAACTAAAGCAAAGCAAAATATTCAGAAAATTCAAGAAGAAAATAGAAAAGTTTATAATAGAAAAAGAAAAGTAGCTATACAGTACGAAATAGGAGACTTGGTTGCTATTAAAAGAACGCAATTTGTACAAGGGTACAAATTACACCCGAAATATTTGGGACCATACGAAATTCTGCAAAAGAAACGAAACGATAGATACGTCGTGAGGAAGATTGGTGATGGTGAAGGACCTATCAACACCACCAGCTCAGCGGACTTGATGAAACCTTGGTCCAGCGGCAAAGACGAAGATGAGTCACATTCATCTGGGCCAGAAGAATAACGCAGGATAGCCGTGTGGGAAAAAGATTATGTAAGCCAGTCCTAAAACTTACAATTGTATTGTATAACTCGGCCCTTATTGTTTTGTGTCTGTGATTAGATATAAGCTGTGGTTGGATTTCATGCTATGGTCGATGGGATTAAAAAAAAGACGTAAAAATGAAAAGATTGTGATTTTCTTCAAAAAACATTATTATTAGACCTGCAACCTCAATTTCCCACATATATACACAATTTAGGTCAAAAAAAGAGAAAGAAAAGGAATTATTAATATGTCAAAATAGTACAAATCTTTATTAGTTTAATATGTTTTATTTTTAAATGCTTTTTGCAGATTTATCACTGTTAGTTTATTCTAGAAGTGACAATAATATTAATAACTAACGGCTGGTTTCAATGCCCGATCTATCCACGGTTTGTCATAAATTTGACATTACTTCTATGGAGCATATGTCAAATTTCTATCTCCAGTAGGTCAAATAGTGGATAGATCGATTATTGAAACCGGCCGTTAATAATGGATAGTAAAAGAGTGCAGAACATACAATATCCATGGTCTTATTGGAGTGACCTCTCCCAGACAACCTAACAATGGAAAACAACAACAACAGAAAGACTAAAAAGTTCCAAAAAGATTCCAGATTGATGACTGACGCGGCGCAATGGGAGAACTCCGAATCGTGAAGTACTGGGTTCAATTCTTGCTATAGTAGAAAAAATATTTGTGCAAAAAATAACGTCAGTATTTGTTCCGTGCCCGCGTTTTGTGGATTCCCGATTCACGTAGTATCTGATACCCTACATACAGGGAGACCTAGTTAGGGGGCAGAACAATGTGTGTTATTGTTGTCTAGATGAAAATAAAAAAATACTTTTTGCCATTAAAAAAAGTTAGTAAGATAATCCATTATATTATCGACTTGGTCCCATCTCTAGCACAGCGTCGAGGGTCGTGTAATTTGGTGACACGTCATGTCAAGTCAAGCCCATCACTAGTTATGTAAACGTAAATGCATATGTATGTATGCCTACAAATCTACCATACATAGATATCCTACTAATATTATAAATGCGAAAGTTTGTGTGTGTGTGAATGTTTGTTATCTGGGGCCACACTAACGGGAAATGCCGTTAAAAAGCGCGATGACTGACGTTTGACATAAGTGTGGCCACGACATTTGACAACGGCATTCACATTGGCGTTTGACGTTAGCCGATAGTTCAAGTGCATTCACGTTGACCGTTCAAGTGTAGCCACTCACATAACTGCGTTAATAATTAACGCAATGTTTAATAATAATAATGCCCGCACAATCACATACGTAGGCTCTGACCCCTAACTAGGTCTCCCTGTATCTAGGGTATCAGAAACTACGAGGATCGGGGATCCACAACACCCAGACACAGAACAAATGCTTGCGCTTTTTTTTTCAATGCACAAATATTTGTCCTGTAGCGGGAATCGAACCCGCGACCTCACGCTTCACAGTCGGCTATCCGCCCATTGCGCCACATCGGTCGTCAAAATCGTTTATCGCGATGATAGGCATTGACATTTCCCTTGACGTTGATCTTAGTGTGGCCCGGGCATATCCAAGTATCAACGTAACCATATAAAACGTTTTTGATAAAATTTGGCATGGAGATAGCTTATACCCTGCATTAACACATAGGCTTTTTATCCTGGAAAAAGGTTCCAGCGGAATAACGGGAAAAAGCGGGTAAAACCGCAAGGCGCGACTAGTATATTATATATAATACAAACAACCAAACATATGGCTTTAGTAAGTATAGATCTTTCAGTCACTGAAAATAGACGCATGAAGATAAAAAACTTTAAATTTGTAAACACGTTTTCATTTTTAAAGATTGGTACTTTACTATATACCTACTTATTGGAATGTAGCTGTTCCCCGCGGTTTCACTCGCTTAGGCTACAGTTTATCGCGATAAAAAGTAGCCTATGTCCTTTCTTAGGCTCTAGACTATCTCTGTACCAAATTTCATTTTAATCGCTTCAGCAGTTTAGGCGTGAAAGACAGAGACAGACAGAGTGACTTTCGCATTTAGAATATTATAATAAAGTAGGGAAGGAATAGACAAACTGTTCCTTCTTTGTTTCTGAGTTTGACTACAAGTCACCTGATGTTAAGTGACGATGTGGTCGAAGGTTCCACGCTACACCTGGACTGGGAACTGGCTCTCAAGTGAGGCTGCCGGAACACACCGATAGGTGCACGGCGACAGATTGTTAACTCGAGGCTGGTAGCTAGCAGGCGAGCACTAGAGCATGCCCTACCACCAAGCTATGGTTTTATCACGATGTTTTCCTTTACCGAGCCCAAGCTCACTGTAGGATTCGCACGGATCGCAAACCGACGTCACAACCATTGAGTCATCATCGTTTTAAAAAAGTCCCAGCAGTGGGAACGTAATAGGCTGATGATTAATGCCCGAAATTAATAATCGATCCGATCCGTTATTCGCGGTCTTAGATCGATATGTCATGTCGTAATATGTCATTTTCAATAGACAATAGACAATAGACAATATATTTATTTGTGGCAAAAAACAACGAGATACGAAGGCTACAGCCGGAGGATGCAAAAAAATGCAAAATTATCTTAGATTAAATTTATTCAATAAAAAGATTACAAGTAAAGGAATGACAATTGATCGAAGTATGAAACAAGAGTGAAGCTCCGTGCGGTGCTCGGTGCAATCGCTGCATCGGCACCTCGTGGCCGATGACGCGTGACCTCGATGCTGGCTGGTAGCGCTGCGTAGGCAATAGCGGGCACGTGTAACCCGTTTACCTATTCTTGTGGTTTGCGGTGATTGCTGCGTGAGCAATTCAGGGGCTATGTGAGTGTGTAACATCTCCCCCCGTAGAACAGCGACTAATCGAGGACCTTGTTCGAGAGGGTTGCTGAGATGCTGTTGTGATTGACCCTTATCTGATTAGGATCAATGTTTCTTGGTGCCGGGGTTGCATATAATATCTCTGGTAGATTGTCATTGGTTTCCGCAGTTAGATTCTTTTTCCGCAGGATTTTGTCACGTAGTCGGCGGTAAATTAGTACAATACTGAGTGCACTTGCACCTAATAGTATTAGGTAGACTGGAATGGTGGTGTGGTAAATTGCTGGGTCGGTGGTCTTCTGAAGTTGAACAGGAGACTCGAGGGCTGTTCTTTTGCCAAGCACATGGATATTTTCCAGGTTCGATGTGTAGTACTTGTCATTCAGTGCTTCCAGAGCTTCGTTCGTCAGGACGACTTGAGTCAGTTTACAGGGCTGTTGGACTTCCTGCTGGGCTATTAGCTGCTGGACACAGTCAGGCTTGTCTTGGATCTTGTAGTTGGGCTTCGGTTCGCAGAGGAACAATGAATTTATCTTCGGACATTCTGTCTCCATGTACCTAGAATCTGTTCCAGAGATTGCTACGTAAGGTGAGGATGGGATAAGGACCTCATGATTTTTGTTAGGGACAATAGCTAACTTATATAGTTCGTAAGTTACAGAGCTGATAATCGGAACATTTATAACTATTACTATCTGTCTGCCTAAGTAAAAATAACCTAATTTAATTATTTCGTATAAGTTTCTATAATCTACTTCAAGGATTTCATCCTTTGAATATAAAATCCTTAATTTACCTAACATATGCCTAATTTCTCCTAAAATAATTACCGAGTATGGGGTGCTCGATGCACGAATAAACGATAGTGTATTTTCTAGATTCCTTATTTTAGTATAAATGTAAACTAACATGATTATTAAGTTCAGTTTCTAATTTATGCTCGTTATCCTGTAAGATCTTGATCGCGTTTTCATACTTAGTGGCGTCGGTGTAATCTAGGTTACCCGAAATACTTTTAATTATTGATTCGAGGCCGTCGATGAGTCCTCTTTTATTACGACTTGATTCAAAAGTGTCTATCTGACTTGGGATCAAAATAGAGAAAAGGTCTTATTGTTTAGCGAGTCTATCGTTACATCTTGTCTGTGGGTCGGTTGCAGTAGAAACGTCAGCAATAGTGTCCTGTAACAAGGTGGGATCTTTAGGACTTCGTTTAAGGCGTGACTTGGCGACTGGGCCACGTTTCTTTTTAGTATATATGTGGATTGGAAGATCAGCGAGGACCGTGTCCTGTGTGTAACGCGGGGCTAGCTTTTGTCGAGATGCTTTAGGGTTCCGTATAAATACTTGTTGGTCAGGGACATAGTCTTTTTCGGGTTCTCTGTCTTTATTTCGATTTTCGGTCAGTTGAGTTCTGTTATGTAAGGATGTTTCATTAATAAGATCGTAAACCTGATTCATTCGATGTCTATGATCTTGTAAGTATTGTTGTAATAAGTGCTCGGTTAAGTCGATGTCTAACGGGTCGCGTGGGTCAAAATGTCCAGTTATTAAGTCCAGAGGTCGGCATTTAGTAAAGTTATGAATGGAGCTATTATATGCCAGTACTGCGTATGGCATTAAGTTAACTACTGGTTCATTCTGTTTCTCGAGTTTGAGTATCCTTAGATGTTCAAGGATTGTAGAATGAAATCTCTCTACTATCCCGTTATCATTAGGAGAGTGAGCAAGGACCTTATGATGCTGAATTTTGTGAAGTCGGGTGAATTCGGAAAATATCTGGTTGGTGAATTCGGGTCCTTGGTCAGTCACTGTCGTTATTGGGACCCCGTGGTGGGTACAGAATATTAATAGTGCTTGAACAACGCTAAGAGCTGTACCATCTCTGAGGTGATAAGCCTGAGCGTATTTAGAAAAAGCATCTACTATCGTTAGGTATTTTTCGTTTTGTGCTGTGAAGAGATCAAGATGGACTATCTCGAATGGTTTTGAAGGAGGTGGAACAACTGAAAATCTTTGTTTAATAGGACTGCGATCATATTTGGCTTGACCACATATGTTACATTCATTAATGTACTTCGCAATACACTCCTTCATCTTAGGCCAGTAGTACTTGGAAGATAAAGCTAAATAGCATTCGGTTATACCACGATGATTAGTTTTTCCTTCGTGGTACTTCTGTATTATCTCTTGTTGGCGTAAGTATTCCTTGACATTTTCTAGTTCAACTTTGGTTAAAACAAGATTCATGGCAGAGCTTTTAAAATTGTTTTGGATAATTGGAATGATTTTATACATGGCTAGAGGGGGATGAATGATTATGCCGGTTTTAACTTTGGGATTAACAAATTCTTTTATAGCGTTGATGACGTCATTCATTAAGTTAGATTCGGTAAGTTGGATAGTTGTCCTTGTATGGGTCTCAAAAGGTTTTGTCACAGTCGGTCGTTTCTTAATGTCACCTACTAGCACAAAGCTAATTTGTCTACAAAATTTATTAAGTGGGTCATCTGAGATGGGCACCTCTAAAATTGGGTTTTCTGCGCTTGTGTGAGCGGTCGCGGTGGTGGAGCCTGTCTCGTGATTCTCATTGCTCGTGTGAGCAGTTATGGTGGTGGAGCCTGCTTCAGATGGTGGTCTTTCAGATGTATTCACAACGACAGAGCTAATGTCCTCGTTATTAATTTCAATGCGAGACAAAGCATCAGCGTTGGTGTTATTTTTGCCCTGCTTATATACTGTAGTGAAGTTATACTCACTAAGTTTAAGCCTCCAGCGTGTAAGTCTTGAGCCTGGCTCTTTGAGGCTCATAACCCACTGAAGTGGTTTATGGTCGGTAACGATTTTAAATTTTCTACCGAATAAGTAAGGTCTGAAATATTTGGTAGCCCAGACGATAGCTAAAAGTTCCTTCTCTATTGTGCTGTAATTTATCTCACTCGAGTTTAAAGTTCTAGACGCATATGCAATTGGTTTGTCACTACCTATAGTCCCTTGTGAGAGGACGGCGCCTATGGCAAAGTTAGATGCGTCTGTCGTCAGTATGAAGTCCTTGGTGAAGTCAGGATACTGAAGTATTGGGTCATTAGTCAGAAGTACTTTACACTTTTCAAAGCAGTTAGTATAGTTTGTGTCGTCATACGTTATTTTAGATCCTTTCTTTAAGCATTGTGTCATGGGTTTCGTTATGCGAGCAAAGTCTGGAATAAACTTCCTATAATATCCTAGTAACCCGAGGAAGCGTTTTATCTCGGTCGCGGTTTTCGGCAGTGGGAACCTTTGGATAGCAGTTATCTTGTCAGGGTTTGGTTTGATACCGTCCTTACTAATTATGTGACCTAAGTAGGCGGTTTCTAACTTTAAAAATTCTGACTTATCCATTTGGATCTTGAAGTTCGATTCTCTCAGCCTTTTGAATACCTTCTCTAGGTTAACCATATGTTCTTGTAATGAGACGCTGAAAACGATGATGTCATCAAGATAAACCAAGCACACAACGTTTTGAAGGTCTCTGAGGACATTGTCCATAACTCGTTGGAAAGTTGATGGCGAATTTTTAAGTCCCATCGGCATTCGTAAAAACTCGAAGTGGCCGTGTTCTACGTTAAAAGCGGTCTTGGGGATGTCCTCTGGGCTCATCTCCACTTGATAAAAGCCGCTGGCAAGGTCTAGCGTCGTAAAATAGTGACAGTTACCCAGTTTGTCTAGTACGTCACTGATGTTAGGGATGGGGTACTTGTCATCTATAGTTTTTTCGTTTACCTTCCTAAAGTCAACAACGATACGCCACTTGACTTTCCCTGAGGCGTCAGTTTTTTTGGGGACTACCCAGATGGGGGAGCTCCATGCTGATTGGGAAGGACGAATTATTCCCTGATCTAACATCTTTGAGATTTGTTCCTGAACCTCTTGCCTATGAACGAAAGGGTACCTATAAGTTTTAGTATATACAGGTACTTCATCAGTGGTGCGAATGGTATGTTTAATTTTATTGGTGAATGTTAGAGGTTCACCTTCAATATAGAAGACATCAGCGTATTGAGCGCAGATAGATCGTAAGTTGGCTCGCTCTTCAGGATTCAGATGGTCGGTACGTAAGCGTGAGAGTACCTCGGTCGCGCGCTCCATTGGTTGTTCGGTGCGCTCGCACTGAGTATTAAAAAGTTCCGCACTGATCGGTCGGTCCATAGAAAATACTACGTCGTGTCTAGTTGGGTTAATGACTTCTATAATACCGCGATTATTTTTTACTGTAGTGACGCAATCTCGTATAGTGCAGTTAGACATAGCTTGCTCTGTCACCAATACGTCACCGTCGTGGAAGTTAATCGGAACTCGAATCATTTGAGATGTATTAGCTGGTATTATTTCTTCATATAGGTTGCAGTTCCGGGAGTCATACATGCGCAATGGGTTGGTAGATTGACGCGTCACTAAAACTTTATTTTTAAGATCGATACTTGACTCTAATTTTTCCAACAAGTCGTACCCAATCAAGCCGTCAAAGTAATCGTGGAATTTATAAATGAAGAGAGTTATCTCGCTGTCTTCATTAAATTCACGAAAGCATGGTAATGTGATAGAATAATCATTTCGTGTGGTAGCATGAATATTCGTTACTTCAAATGGATCATAGTTGCAAGGCACGTGTGGAAAGAATTTATCTACTGAGTCGGGGCTTATGAACGACTGGTTAGCGCCGGTATCAATTAATAGTTTAAGAGGTGGATCTGCTATCTGTATATAAGGTAGTTGTCGCTGCGTTTGTAAGTTAATCTCTATTTTCGTTTTTCTAATTTCGGGGCCGCCTGAAAATCCTGATTTTCAGGGCGAGTGTCATCCTGAGTTTCCTCAACGTAGGCTGGAATGTACTCTGGAGACTGTTGCTCGTACGTGGGGTCGTATGTCTGTTCAGGGTAAGTTTGTTCATACTGGTCTGAGTAGTAGTTATAGTAGTCATTATAATAATCACCGTAGGAGTCATAATAATCGTACTGTTGGTCATAAAGCTCGTTGAAGTTCATTTCCCGCGACTTGAAATAATTAGATGGGGGTGGATTCCCGTTTTTAGTCCAGTCATGTCCTGTCAGAGGTCTCGATGGAAAAGGTTTCGCTACATAGTGGCTCACCCCACTCATAGGCTGAGGCCCTGTGTTATGTGTGGGTTGATAACCTGTCCTTTGTTGGGGCATTCTAAAAACGTTACTTTGCGGTCTATAGTTTGGTGGGGGTGCACCAAACATTTGCTGAGTTCGTGTGGGGCCACGATTAAAAGGCATTTGGGGTCTCCAAATTGGCATTGGCCTTGGTGGCTGAAAATTCATGGGCCTAGAAGGGCCTGGCATATTAATCGCGGGTGGAAACGTAAACGCTCGTGGTGGTAACGCGGCAGGTGGTTGAAAGCTGAAAGATTTTTGTGGGTTAAATGAAGACGTAGACTGCATCTTCCTCTCAGGTAGGTGGTCGTTACGTTGCTGCAGATAAAGAGTGTTCATTTCTTCATGAACAAATTCTAACGCTTTTTCTATAGTGTCTGGTCGCATGCACCGTATTCGTGCACCCAGCGGGTCGCGAAGACCTCGCATATATGCCTGAAGGGTTAACTTTTTATAAAGTTCTCTTTTTGACTCGACGGTACTATGTACGGTCTCATGCAAGCTGACATACGTCATTATAATGCTGAAAAGATTTTGACACGTTTCATAAAATTCGTGAGGGGTCGCGGAACCCTGGGTCAAAACCGATAGATCGTTGTATAAAGAGGTCTCATCGCGTTGATCTGCAAAATTGTTGATCAAAGCGTTACGTATCCCGATCCAGGTCTCAGGGATACCATTTGAGTTGATTGTTCGGGCTGCGGGCCCAGTCACTTTATTTAATATTCCATTTAGCAAGGCTAGATTACTTAATGCGAAACTCGAGTCCGTCCTCATATACTGCGCTACTAGCTGGTCACATAGGTGAATGAACCGGGTGAGAACATTTGAGTTCCCGTCGAACTCAGGAAGCAGCCTAAGGGCTTTATAGATCTGGTCTACAAGTACGTCACTCATTCTGTTAACTATATCACTACTTTCTATATCTTCCCTAATTATATCTAAGTCTCTGGTAGCGTCTACTTGCGATGACCTACGTGTATTACCTAACCTAAGGGTCCGCGAATTTCTAGGATGAAAAATCTTGGAAACTTAAAAGGAACACTTATAGGAAACAAGGAAAGCAACTCTAGTAAGATCTAGGTACTTACCAATACATTGTATTCCTTTGCGGTATCAATGTCCAGATACTCCTCCAGGCCACAGCACTTGTAGGTTCGGATAGCCAACGCCCGTGATCGATTCACTGACTCTAATTGTCTATCCTACCGTCTGCGCCAGATACGAAGGCTACAGCCGGAGGATGCAAAAAAATGCAAAATTATCTTAGATTAAATTTATTCAATAAAAAGATTACAAGTAAAGGAATGACAATTGATCGAAGTATGAAACAAGAGTGAAGCTCCGTGCGGTGCTCGGTGCAATCGCTGCATCGGCACCTCGTGGCCGATGACGCGTGACCTCGATGCTGGCTGGTAGCGCTGCGTAGGCAATAGCGGGCACGTGTAACCCGTTTACCTATTCTTGTGGTTTGCGGTGATTGCTGCGTGAGCAATTCAGGGGCTATGTGAGTGTGTAACAAACGTACACTTTACAAAATAAAATTTGATAATAAATATAAACAAAACAAATAAACTTAAATACTAATAATACAAAGACAATCAATTACATGTTTTTTGCCACAAACCGGCACCAACTCAGCATGATGCTGGGTTCTTTCGAACCAGCGCTGGTCTTCCGTTGGTACCGGTAGGTGACGTCACGCACGGGAAAATGAATATATAAATGAACTAAATAAAATACTTATAAACGCGATTATTACACAAAAATGAAACAGTTATGAAAACAAAATTACAAAAAACAATCAAAGAGCAAAAGAAGAAAAACTACATACCCACAAAGAAAAACACTTACATAATAAATAGAAGAAGAAGAAATATTAAGAATACAATACATAGAATAGAATAGTAGTAATATGTCAAGCCCTAGTACTAAAATTACATATTGTGACATGACATATCGATAAACCGTGGATAACGAATCAGGATCGATTTTATTATTAATTTCGACTAAAAGACGATAGACGTTTTTATCTGTGTATAGCACAACTGTAGCTGAACTATAGCTTCTCCCGCGTCTTCTCGTTATCCCGCAGGAACCTTTCCCGGGATAAAAAATAGCCTATGTGTTAATCCAGGGTATAAGCTATCTCCATTCCAAATTTCATTCAGATCCGTTCAGTAGTTTTTGCGTGAAAGAGTAACAAACATCCATCCATCCATACTCACAAACTTTCACGTTTATAACACTGGAAGGACAGAATTATGTTGTGGGTAGAGTTCAACGATTTTTGACTATTATATGCGTGGCCTGCTCCACTTATCTGAGTGACAACAGATTGACGAATTAGCGTTTGAAGATCAACGGGAATAGTCTGAGAGCTAACTATCGTACTCACATTTTTAAACGTGAAAGTTTGTGAGTATGGATGGATGGATGTTTGTTACTCTTTCACACAAAAACTACTGAACGGATTTGAATGAAATTTGGAATGGAGATAGCTTATACCCTGCATTAACACATACTTTTTATCTCGGAAAAAGGTTCCTGCGGGATAGCGGGAAGACGCGGGTCAACAAACTTCTCCCCATGTGTATCTAGTATGCAAAAGTAATCTAACAAAAAATGTAACAAGTCAATTACCTACTAGTTAGCTCTTCGCCTATCTACAGGAAGTACTTACATAAACGTTTAGGGTGCGTTTTCAGTAGAGCTCTGCGACAGCTAAGCTGTTCAGGGAAACGTATCTTTACTAGTGACGATGCAGTCAGTACGTGTGATCGATTCAAAGGAGTTTTATTTTCGGCTTAAGACCGGAATTTTGTTTAACCTTTCGCCAAAGCTCTGTTTTTAAGCCCCGACGCGAAAAGAGAGGTGTTATAAGTTTGACGTGTCTGTCTGTCTGTGGCACCGTAGCTCGCGAACGGATGAAGCGATTTAAATTTAGCTTTTTTTGTATGAAAGGTGAGTTACGGGCGAGTGGTTTTAGCTATGTTTGAAAAGATGGAAAATGTTCCCCCGACAAGGGTTCTGCTCTAAAATAAAGAAGAAAGTAACATGTGATATCTTTAAAACATCAAACTTAGAATTAATCCAACTTCGAAAAGACCAGGAAACATGGTTTTGGATCTATATGTCATATCATAATATGTCATTTTAGTACTAGGGCTTGACATATTACTACTAAAATGTCATGACATATCGATCCAAAACTGCGGATAATGGATCGATTATTAATTTCGGGTGCAAAGCGTTATCTATCTATCTGTTTAAAGTGTTTTTCCGTATGCACAGCTAAGCTGTCTTGCACAGTTCAGGTGTATTGTAAACGCAGCCTTACCTACCTATTTAGCATAAATGAACGGTTGTCGCAGAACAATAGGCAGCTCTTTAATTGATAGGCATGTTGGAAGCTATGACTAATCTAACTGTATTTAACTTAACGCTTATTTTGCATTAGAGTTAAATTTGAGAAATATTTTTTCTGCATTAGAAAAGCGTTAAAAGCGGATCTAATGTGGCTTTTTTTTTTTTTTTTTTTTACTAATTACAGTGTAGCGTTTGACCACAAGTCACCTGATGTTAAGTGACGATGTGGTCGAAGATGGCGCCACGCTACACCTGGACTGGGAACTGGCTCTCAAGTGAGGCTGCCGGAACACACCGATAGGTGCACGGCGACAGATTGTTAACAAGAGGGTGGTAGCTAGCCAGGCGAGTACTAGAAAATACCCTACCACCAAGCTATGGTTTCATCACGATGTTTTCCTTCACCGAAAGCTCAAGCTCATTGTAGGATTCGAACCCACGTCCTACGGATCGCAAGCCGAAGTCACTACCACTGAGCCGTCATCGCTATTTTGCATTTGAGTTAAATTTGAGAAATATTATTTCTGCATTAGAAAAGCGTTCAAGGCGGATCTAGAGGGGTACAGGGCACGGGAGGGGGACATCTGATTTTTAACCCCCGATCCAAAAGAGGGGTGTTATAAGTTTTGATGTCGATGTCTGTCTGTCTGTGGCATAGTATTTCTCAAACGGATGGACCATTTTCGGTGTGATTTTTTCCATTTGAAAGCCAGTTTTCTTGCGGTGGTTCTTAGCTATGTTGGATGAAAATCGGTCCATGTAGTCGGGGATTTTTTGAATTTATGTTACAAATGACGATGTGGTCGAAGGTGGCTCCTTCAATGGTGAATCAATGGCTGCCGGAACACACCGATAGGTGCACGGCGACAGAATCTTGAGGATGGTAGCTAGGATGGTCTGCTTTGGTTGTGATCCCGCAACTCATTAATATTCATGTCCCATATCCCAATGTGTACAACCAAACAAGAGAAATCTTATTAGTAAAGCTAATTAAAAAATATCGGACCATTAGATGACAAAAAAAAGCTTGGGATTTTAGTGAACTTGCTCCAATTCAATCAATTAGTAATAAGAATAAAATTGTCAATGAGATCGCGCCAAAAAAATTACCTGCCAGGCGTTTCTTGCCTGTTCTTTTGCCGGCGTAAGGAGGTTGGAACAGGCGTAGCTAGTTTTAAGTTTGACGTTTTAAAGTAATCACAATGTATCCTATTGAATAAATAAAAATTGACTATTGACTATAGCCAGACGAGCACTAGAGAATGCCCAAATAAAAAAATGTATTTATATTGTCTATTGTTAGAAAAAAGAATCAGGTTTATTTCAGTTACAGTCGTGGTTCTATTTATGTCCAGTTTATCAAATATTCAAGCAGCTTGTAGGTACATGCTTTTTACGTCAAAAGGGGTGGAATATCATATAATGCCACGACATTTTCGGTATAAATACTTAGTAATCCTACTGATAATATAAACGTGAAAGTTCGTGAGTATGGATGGATGGATGTTTGTTACTCTTTCACGCAAAAACTACTAAACGGATTTGATGAAATTGGATGTAGGGTTAGTAGCTAATAAAAATAAAATTGTGAATATGATCAATCAATCATCATTTTTTCATTTTGTTGTTCTCTGTTTGTACTTGTCCATGATGTCATGAAGTGGGTTCCGGCTGAAAATCAGTAACTGAGGCTGGTGTACAGCCTCAGTTGTATGCTAAGCCGGCACCTATTTCTGACATCGCACAATGTCGCACCTGTGTATTTTATGTGTGATTGTTACTTTATGTTCTTGTCCCTAATTTATGCGATATTGTGTGTGTTTGTAATAAATGTATTTTCATTTCATTCATTTTCATTTCATTTCAATCAATCAATCAATCAAAGGCATTTATTGACACAGTAGTAATATACAAAGTAATTATGAAGCCTCTGGTTCCCGAACTAGTGGGAACTGTGTTTCAGGAACCAGATTCTTCTCCTATTTTTGTGTGCAATTTACATGTCAATAAGTTAAACTTCATCATCATCATCATCATCATCAGCCCGTATCAGTCCACTGCTGGACATAGGCCTCTCCCAAGGTACGCCACTGAGCCCGGTCTTCGGCTCTTCTCATTCAACTACTGCCAGCCACTCGGCGCAAATCGTCGCTCCACCTTGTCGCAGGGCGTCCTACACTACGTTTGCCAAGTCGCGGTCTCCACTCAAGAACACGTCTACCCCATCGGTTGTCGGTTCTGCGGCTTATATGACCAGCCCACTGCCACTTCAGCTTGCTAATTCTGTGGGCTATGTCGGTGACTTTAGTTCTCTGACGGATCACCTCATTTCTGATTCGATCCCTCAGAGAAACCCCAAGCATAGCCCTTTCCATAGCTCGCTGAGCAACTTTAAATCGGTGGACTAGTCGTGCCGTGAGTGTCCATGACTCAGCTCCGTATGTCATAACAGGTAGGACGCACTGGTTGAAGACCTTCGTCTTCAGACATTGTGGTATTTGCGACGAGAAGACTCGACGAAGTTTTCGAAATGCTGCCCAGCCCAGCTGTATTTTTAGGGATCCTTCGTACTGTGGTGGTTATGGAGATTTTTGTGTGATTATTGAAACGCCGGTGGTGTGATTCGTACTGCGTGTTCACAGTGAATGATATTTATTACTAAAAGTTCCGTTATATATACACAACTAGCCTAATCTTCGTTTGACTTCGGCAGGAACTCGGGTCGCTTCGGCAGGCGGCGCGTCGCACGTGGTGTTTAGGATCGGAGAGTCCTGTTTGTTTATTGCGCTGGGAAAGTTCGGCTGGTCTTTGAGCTATTGGGTCGTAAACTGCAATTGTTCTTTTCGGCGTATTTATTCTTTTGTTTCAATGGTGGGAAGCGTAGACGATGCAACGGTGAAATATTCCTTTTATTGCTGTGCGTAGTAAAATTGTATTGTTGTTAAAACTGCATTACAGGTAGACGACTCAGAAAGTCAGCGACAGTGTTTTCTGCTCCGCTGATGTGTCGAATGTCCGTAGTAAACTCGCTAATGAAGATCAATTGTCTGGCTCGACGCGGTGTTTCAGACGCTGACGGTGGCTTTTGGAGCACGAAGGTCAACGGCTTGTGGTCGGTGAATATGATGAGATCGCGTCCTTCGAACATTTTTCGGAAATGCTTGACCGCCATGTATATTGCAAGTAGCTCGCGGTCGAATGTGCTGTAGTTACATTGTGCATCGGAAAATTTCTTTGAAAAATAGCCGAGCGGTTGCCATTTTCCGTCGATGTGTTGTTGTAGGACAGCTCCTGCACATTTATCAGACGCGTCGCTGAAAATTGCCAGGGCAGCCTTGTGCGATGGGTGAGCGAGCAAAGCGGCGTTTTGGATTGCAACTTTGCAAGCTCCAAACGCTGTTGTCGCTTCGTCGGTCCATTCAATGTTTGTTTTGTCTCTTTTCTTGACGTTGTGTAAGTAGGCATGGAGCGGTGCTTGCATTTCTGCGGCTTTCGGCAAGTGATCGCGATAGAAATTGATCATGCCGAGGAAACGTCTTAATTCTTCAATCGTTTTTGGTTTTTCGTAATTGCAGATTGCTGTGACCTTTTCAGTAGGTGGTTTGATTCCTTCTTTGCTCACAGAGAAACCAAGAAACTGCACTTCCGGTTGGCCGAAGATGCATTTGGCTGGATTGATTGTGATGCCATTTTCTTCTAGTTTTCTTAGTACTATCCGGAGATGCTCCTTATGGCTGGATTCATTACAGGACGCAATAATGAGATCGTCAATGAATGCATAGACGAAATCGAGTCCATGGAGTACTTCGTGGATAAATCGTTGGAAAGTCTGTCCGGCATTTGTTAAACCGGGACACATTCTCGGAAATTCAAATAATCCCATTGGCGTTATGATGGCAGTCTTTTCTATGTCTTCTTCTTTGACCTTGATTTGATGATAGGCTCGGTTGAGATCAATGGTACTGAATATTGTCTTATTAGACAACTGGAACGTGAAATCTTTTATTCTTGGAATCGGATAGCGATCAGGCGTTGTGACGGCGTTCAATCTCCTATAATCTCCACAAACGCGAAGGTCCCCGTTCTTTTTCGGTACGATGTGCAGAGGCGATGACCAAGGACTTTTGCTTGGACGGCAAAGGCCTTGTTCGATCATGTTTTCGAATTCTTTTTTTACGGCTTCGTAACGGTGCGGTGCGACTGGTCGACCGCGGCAATGAATAGGCGGTCCAGTCGTTTCAATGTAGTGTTCGACGCTGTGCTTTGTATTAAGTTCCATTGCTGTAAGACGTGTAGTTCCGGGAAATTCCGCTAGTATGTCGTGATAAGATTGCTGTACGTCGATACTACGAATTGTTGGTACGTTGCTTGCTCGGACGTATGAAGTTGTTGATAATTTTGTTATGCCGTCGATCAGTCTTCGGTTTTTGATGTCAACGATGAGTTGGTGGTGTTTGAGAAAATCAGCCCCGATGATAGGTTTGCTGACTTCCGCAACGACGAACTTCCACTTGAACGGACGGCGAAGATTTAAGTCGAGTGTCAATGTTTTTTCGCCGAATGTTGGAATGACAGTATTGTTTGCAGCGTAGAGTTGAAATTTGAGTGGTTTTGACGATTCTCCTTTGTTCCGAGGTAGGACGGATACGTTTGCGCCGGTGTCGATTAAAAACGTTAGTTTTGACGTTTTATCGGTAACGAATAGGCGGTATGAGTTTTCAGATACTACGCTGGGTTCCGCCTCAGCCAGCGCAGGCTCTAGTTTTCCGACTGATTGTTTCGTGGTTTGTATGAACACGGCATGGAGCAACGTCTTGCTTCATCACCAAAACGACTGTGGTAATAGCAGTATGGTGACGGTGATTGACTGCGTGATCTGTTATTATCACGACTCGTAGAACGGTTGCGACGGACGTGTTGGTATTGTTGTTGATGGTTGTAGTGCTCGTTGTATTGCGGATTTTGTCTTTGTGACGACTTAAAAGCGGCAAACTCAAGAGACAATTTTCGTAATTCTTCTGCCAGGAACTGAATATCTATTTGGCCGCGAGACGTGGATGCTGATGATGTCGATACGGCCGAAACTTGCGTAATTGTATCTTCGATCATCTTGTCGGCAAGTAGAGCAAGCTCATCGAGTGCAGTCTGAGTTTTGAATGTTTCACTGATGGTGAGAACGGATCGGATATGCGCTGGTAAATGGTTAGACCACATGAGACGTAACGTGGAATCGGGAACTTTATCGCGTGCTAGACTTTTCATGCGTCGAAGTAGCTGGGACGGCTTCTGATCGCCGAGTTCCGTGCCGGACAGCAACTTCTGCAACTGACGATTGTCTGATTCTTCATAGACGGTGATGAGTCGTTCTTTTAATGCTGTGTACATATCCGCTTCTGGAGGGCTGTATAAGAGGTCGCTAATCTGTTCGATGTCCATCTTGTCGAGCTGAGCAATCACCATCTGGGCTAGCTGGGCTTGGCTACGGTTTAAATCGCTTGTTGCGGCTTCAAAGGTGAGAAACCATAGTCGAACCTTGTCGCGCCAAAAAGATGGGATTCGCAATGGCAAGGTGATACCGGCGACTTCTTGCTGAAACTTTCTCGTGGTCGTATTTTCCTCTGCTTGATTCTGCATTTTGCGCTTGTTGCTGTTCTTATGTAGGGGTCACCACTTTAGGGATCCTTCGTACTGTGGTGGTTATGGAGATTTTTGTGTGATTATTGAAACGCCGGTGGTGTGATTCGTACTGCGTGTTCACAGTGAATGATATTTATTACTAAAAGTTCCGTTATATATACACAACTAGCCTAATCTTCGTTTGACTTCGGCAGGAACTCGGGTCGCTTCGGCAGGCGGCGCGTCGCACGTGGTGTTTAGGATCGGAGAGTCCTGTTTGTTTATTGCGCTGGGAAAGTTCGGCTGGTCTTTGAGCTATTGGGTCGTAAACTGCAATTGTTCTTTTCGGCGTATTTATTCTTTTGTTTCAATGGTGGGAAGCGTAGACGATGCAACGGTGAAATATTCCTTTTATTGCTGTGCGTAGTAAAATTGTATTGTTGTTAAAACTGCATTTTATATTTGTTTATCTTCTGGTGTTATGGGAACGAAATATCGTGGGAAAGGACTGTAGTAGCGTAGCTACATATTCTTCTGTTGGCTTCTTTCTCGAAGTTGTTCTTACCAAGTCGGAGCATTTGTCCTAGGTAAGTGTATTCCGGAACAACTTCGAGCGCAACTCCGTCAACAGCAACGGGCTCCGGAATGACGTGTTCGTTGAGCATAACCTTGGTTTTGTCCAGGTTAAACTTAATATTTTATAATAGCAGTACATGATAAGAAAATAAAATGCGACATCATAGTGTACAAATTACTCGTGATCGCACCCAAATAACGACCTTCTCTCAGAGAGAGACTCTGAGAGAAGGCCAGAGTCCCAGCAGTGTTGTGTGTGAACGTGTTAGGTCTGTGATATATTGACGTCACGACACAGCAGGTGGAAAGTGGAAATTGGTAATCATTTGGTCTAATAATAAACAGACAAATTCTGCGTTAGGACCGTCGCATATGTCGCTCGCTTTGTTCGACATGATGGGGGTTTTTTTATACAACTGAGTGACGAGACCTGTATTTCACTCGCCTTTTAGAAGCTACACGCTTGGCCACATAGAATTTTAAATGGTTTAAGAAAATAATTAGAACAAGTCATCATCATCACCAGCCGGAAGAAGTCCACTGCTGAACATAGGCCTCCCCGAACGCCACCATGAACGGCTAAAAGCCATTTGCATCCATCGGCTCTCCACGACTCTTACAATGTCCCCGCTCCACCTAGTGGGACGCCTACCTACAGAACGTGTTGTTCCTGTTCCGGTTCGTGGTCGCCACTCGAGAACTTTTCCCCATCGGTTATCAATTCGTCGAGCGATGTGGCCTGCCCATTGCCACTACAACTTGCAAATTCTTAGAGCCATGTCGGTGATCTTGGTTCTTCGGCGAATTTCCTCGTTCCCACATTCCCTACAGGCTTAAGACAAAAGTATTTCAGTAGTGTGTGTTGCCAGTGATGATTTATGGTACTGAGACGTGGTCTCTGATTTTGGGCCTTTTGAATAAGCTCAGAGTCACACAACGAGTCACGGAGAGAGTCATGCTTGGAATTTCTGTGCGTGATAAAATCCGAAGCGAGGAAATTAAAACAAGTGCATTAAAATTAATTACAAATATAAATATAGGGGAAGGGGAAAACGACATACCTTCTGTTAAATCAATCACAGATTTTTATTTTTTCATACTTTTCTACAAATTATGAAGCCATTTTAAAACCCCTTTTTACACTTTATTTTATTGACTAACTAAATTATTGAAAACACAATTACAAAATTATGACAATTACTTCAATAGCAATTTTTAATTAAAACATTCGTGATTTTCATAATGTTTTTATTCTAATCTACTTATTTCTATTCGACTACAGTAAAACTAGTCAAGTGCGGTGAGCGGTGGGCTTAAACAGTAGGTATATTGATGACGTAGCGATGACGTCACCGTGAATTATTGAGGAGTACCAAGAGCGAAGGCGGCCGGGCCAGTTCATCTGTGAATTATTGAACTACCTATGTAGGCTACGGACAGTGACGTAGTAGGTCATTACCTACGTCTAATCAATGGAGAGCGAAACGTTGATACGTATTTATAGGTATTTTGACGTAATACGTCTTTCCGTTTTTCCGCAGGAACCTTTCGCGGGATAAAAAGTAGCCTATGTGTGGCCCCTGGGTATAAGCTATCTCCATTCCAAGTTTCAGTCAGATCTTTTCAGTAGTTTTTGCGTGAAAGAGTAACAAACATCCATACTCACAAACTTTCACGTTTATAATTTTATCTATATAGTAGAATTTTGCTTCAAAATTGTGAGTAAATACAAAAAATGAGACAAAAGTCGAAATGGCGATTAATGAAAAGGATTTGAAGCGAATTACAACCATTTCTCTCCGTATATATGATAATGTAATATTTAGAAATAATGTATTGTAGTAATTTTTTACGTTTTCTATGCCTTGGAAACTCGTTTTTTCAGCCGACGCGTCGCTTAACTATTTTATTGTTTAAAGTGACATCTATAATTATTTTGGTGAAACTAAAATATATTTGTTACAACGACATCTCTTAGGTAGTAGCCTAACCATATTGCTTTTCTACTCGACACGAGATGGCGCTAAAAAGCTACTAATCAATGTTGCCAGGTGAAACCAATTTACCCTTTAAATCTGGTAGGTTTCTTGATAAGCTGGGAGGCGTTTGCTAGTATAGGCAAACGAAATAAAGTTCATTTAACCAAATAGATGTCATTGTTATCTGAAAAGAAATGTCTATCCAATATTCTTGGCCACTTGTAGCTGAAATAATGCTTTGTGTCGTTTGTGTAATAAAATTTGTTAAATTAGGTTTATATTTGGGTTTTATGGCCACAGCGTTACTACAATTTACCAGATATTTCGAGATATTTGTCTGACACACCTGGCAGCATTTTGCGATAGAACTGTCAGAAGTGCAAGTGTCAAATCTGTCAATGTCAGATAACAAATCAATAAAAATTGCAATTGATCAACACACAACAAAACAAATTATTTCTATTTATTTGAGCTAATAGTGGAAGTACAATGGAAAAATTACCACCTAAACCGAAAAAGCCAAAAGGTGCTTCTAGAGATGAGCTACTAAAGATGAGTAAAGAGGTAAACTTCCATTAAAAAAGGGAAATTACCAACCTAACCTATAAACCACAATTGCCGTACCTTTAATGATAAAATTTCCAGGAATTGGTGGACAGAATTATGCAGTTAGAAGCGCACAATTTCCAGCTCAAAAATATCTTACATAAAAATCTTCTAGAAACATCTGAGAGAGAGCCCGGACAAAATCGAAACCAAAAGAAGTTTGACTTTAGCAAGTAAGTATCAAACTCAAAAAATCTTACTTTTTGTATTTTGTAGTTACAATCATGGAGAAAACTAGAAAATGTTTGTTCATTCGATTTTTTCTACCATTATTTTATTATCAACTAAAAAGTGACCTATGTGTTAACCCAGAGAATAACATAAAGCTACCAGTTGCGCCCCGCGGTTTCACCCGCGTCTTCCCGTTATCTCGGAACCTTTTTCCGGGATAAAAAGTAGCCTATGTGTTAATCCAGGGTATAAGCTATCTTCATTCCAAATTTCATTCAGATCCGTTCAGTAGTTTTTGCGTGAAAGAGTAACAAACATCCATCCATCCATCCATACTCACAAACTTTCACGTTAATAATATTAGTAGGATAAGCGAGCAGCCTGAGGCGATGTGCCTATATCATGCTGTATAGCAATGTCAAAAATTTCTGTGAAAAGTCAATTCTGTAGCAAGGAAGCATTGTTCGTTTGCAACCACTTGTCCAGCTTTGATTTTACATACCATGTTAAATTTTATATTGCCATGTCAAAAGTCAAAACTCACTTTAAAACTAGCTACGCCTGTTCCAACCTCCTTACGCCGGTAAAAGAACAGGCAAGAAACGCCCAGCAGGTAATTTTTTCGTCACATTGCCAATTTTATTCTTATTACTAATTGATTGAAATGAATCATTTCTATTCCAGATGCCATTCCCGTCCGGTCCTGCTGCACATTCTATACTTCGGCTGGGATTACCAGGGCTTCGTAGTGCAAGAGAACACCATACAGACAATCGAGTACCACCTGTTCAGGGCTCTCACGCAGGCCTGCTTTATTCAGAGCCGGGAGACTGCAAGGTATCATCAGCCTATTTTGTTCTCACTGCTGGGACTCCGCCCTTCTCTCAGAGAGAGTACGCGCCGTAATCTCCCACGCGGGCCCAGTACGGGTTGGTAGATGTCGCATGCCCTTGAATGTTGCAGTTCTTGGACATGACGGTTTCCGAGCGATGTTTTCCTTTACCGTTTTTGAGCGATGGTAGATTCGCACATAATGCTATATTTTATTACTATTTACATACCGCTGGGGCGGGTCGCTAGTGTCTAAATAACTTGAGTACCTAGTACTTGCTGTATGTAAGAGTATATTGCAAGTTGTCTCGTCAATCTAGCATGCGGGCCCAGTGCGGGTTGGTAGATGTCGCATGCCCTTGAATGTTGCGGTTTGAAGTGATAATGACCCAGTGGTAGTGACATCGGCTTGCGATCCGTTTTAATCCTACAATGAACTTGAGCTTTCGGTGAAGGAAAACATCGTGATGAAACCATAGCTTGGTGGTAGGGCATGCTCTAGTGCTCGCCTGCTAGCTACCAGCCTCGAGTTAACAATCTGTCGCCGTGCACCTATTGGTGTGTTCCGGCAGCCTCACATGAGAGCCAGTTCCCAGTCCAGGTGTAGCGTGGCGCCATCTTCGACCACATCGTCACTTAACATCAGGTGACTTGTGGTCAAACGCTACCCTGTAAGTATGTAGTAAATGAAAATAAATAAATAAATAAAATAAATAAAAAAATAAAAAATAAAAATAAAAAATAAAAATAAAAAAAAAAAAAAAAAAAAGCCTTTTATTTCTCGCTTTTCATAAGAAAATTACAATAATAAACGCATGCAAAATTATTCACTTTAAATTGATTTTCCAATTTTGGTGACTTTAAAATAAGCAATAAAAATATACAAGTAATTACAAATCATTCATACACAACATAATAATATTTGAACAATTATTACATTTTGAATTTATGTTTCATTGGATATAATACTATTTGATTTTGTTTAAATATTGATATAATTAATTTAAATATAATTAGGGTTTGTATTTCGCTAAGCAAGAACCCTCTCTATTGAAAGGTAAAGGCCTCCTCCAGAGATGACCAGTAGGTACTCTCTATTCTCTGCCGATCGAAGTACATATACAATTATACATATATATTTTTCAAGCATTCAAGTAGACGTGAATACGACGACATAATTTTAACATTGTATGTTCTGGTGAGTGGTGGCTGTTTTTTGTACATTTTGTTTTAATTTTCTCTGGAGGGTTTTGGTCGTGATCTTCCACGGTGACCAGCCGGCTTGGAAGATGTGTTTTATTCTTTATTTGTATATGTAGTGTGTGTTCCATGTGAGAGGGCGGTAGTTGCTATGATTTTAATGTTTTGTCTGGTTGTTTGTTTGGTGGGTTTCCAGGGTTTTTATTTAAAAAACCAAGTATTCCTGGTTTGAGAACTCCTTCTGATAGACTTGACGATCTATGTAACCCTGTTTGAGTTTTGTTCTTTTTCTTGACTTGTGTTCTTTGTGTTGTTTGTGTAGGATCGTTGTTCTCCGGTGATGTTGGTAGAGTTCTTTTCTTATTGCCTGGTGCATCCGCTGTGTTTTTGTGTCGTATTATCAATTTATCATACCTAATGGTGGCATGATTTCCTTTCTCTGTTTCTATTTTTACTTGTTCTTGTAGTACCTTTCTTTTTTCTAAAATGTGTTGTGGAAAGTCCTCTTTTATATAATAAGCGGTATCATTTAATATTTTTCTCTGCTTAAAAACTTTTATTTTTGTACCCAATGTAGTAAATGTAACAGTAATAGGCCGCGGCTTTTCTCCTTTCTTCCCTATTCTTCTAGTTTCTTGTAGGTCTCTGCTATCTAGTCCTATAGAAAAATAGTGGTTTATGAAATTTAATATGTTTTTTTCTAAATTTGCATAGGATATTTCTGTCTCCTCCAAGCCAAATATTACGATGTTTCTCTGTCTTGACTGTTTCTCTAAGAAGTATAATCTTTTCTCTTGGTTTTCCAGGTTCTTTTTAAGGTTATCGTATTTTTCCTCGATTACTTTGAACTTTTCTTCTAATGCGAAATTAATGTTTTGCGTAACTTGGTTTGTAACTTTTTCGGCTGATTGGACGATAGTCGATTTTTGTTCGTCAAGTTCATTTTGTATTTTTCGGAGCATATTCATTACTTCCTCCATGGTTTAATAGTATAATGTATTTAATGATTTGTAAGAATAATCTTTTATTTTGGTACATAAGCTGCCCTCTGTTGGTTTGGTTAGGTACTAGCGTGCGGATCGATGGCTTGGTGTATGAAGAGCTAAGAGATTTTCAGTGAATCCCCTAGATGGCGTTATTTCCTTGATCAATATTGGAATGTCTTTCTGATATTATTGGTTGTGATAATTTTTCACTTTATTGTTGAACTAGCTGTTCCTCGCGGTTTCACCCGCGTGGGCTACAGTTTATCGCGATAAAAAGTATCCTATGTCCCTTCCCCGGGGCTCAAATTATCTCTATACCAAATTTCATTTAAATCGGTTCAGTAGTTTAGGCGCGATAGCGTATATATTATATTCCGTATACTCCAAAATTATTCCCGCACTTCGGTGCCCCCTCAACGCGTTACCTGCTGTAGGTACCCATTATCCTATTTTAATTCTAAGTTAATTTTTCTTGGACCGCACGTTTGAACCGCGCAGTTAAAGGTCTTTCTGGTTCGCGACCGCACTTTACCTATTTCATAGATTCTCCCGGTACCCCCCGTCACCTCACCGCGTGTCCCGCTGCGCTGCGGTGCGGCGGTTTACTACTTACATTTTTAAACTCGTGATATCTTTCGAATGGAATGTCCAAATTGAATGATTTAAAAAGTTTTATAAAGGCATTGAAGCAGTTTTGAATAAGAAGTAATTTATTTTGATAAGGATTAATATCAAGATACAAATAAAGAGCCTTTTCTAGCGGTGGCATAAAAATAACTTTTTAAAAATAAAAGATCACTTATGGTGGCATAACTATAATAGTTAGACATATGCTCTCGCGGACTTTTTTGTAGATCTAAATGAGACCTACAAACCCGTAATACATTATTTTGTTCTAGTGTCAATAGTTTATGCAGCGCACGCAAAAATAGGTTTTCAATTTCACACCTTGGGTTGCAAAATAGCAATTTTCTTACGGATCCCTAATTTTTTTGGAAATAAAATATAGCCTATAGCCTTCCTCAATAAATGGACTATCTAACACTGAAAGAATTTTTCAAATCGGACCAGTAGTTCCTGAGATTAGCGCGTTCAAACAAACAAACAAACAAACAAACAAACAAACAAACAAACAAACTCTGCAGCTTTATAATATTAGTATAGATAATGTCACTTGCACTTCGTATAATTATAAGTAAACAATTTTTTGCAGAGAAAAGTCACTGATAGTCTGGTAATGACGTTGTTTCACTTCACTGTTCTACATGTAATTATATTCGTTTTCACTAATTTTGGTCTTTTGTCCACAACATATATTAAAACTCATTTATTTAAGATTTCACTGCACTTAGTTTTTTATTGAATAGTACTTGTTTATATTTTATAATCCACAATAAACACGGAGCTGATACATATCTTGCTACCTACCCTCTTTTTTGATATTGATATAAATATAAATATAAATAAATATTAATTTAATTTTCTAGCTATCACCGATGCGGTAGGACAGACAAAGGTGTCAGCGCTTTCGGACAGGTATGACACTTTGAAAACATACAATCAGTTTTGCCAATGCTACGGCAATTACCGTGTTCTACGGCTTTCAGGCCGAAATACACGGCCTAGGGCCGTAACCCTGAGGCCGTAGCAGATTCTACGGGTTCTCGCAAATTCAACGGTAATTAATTATAAATTTATAAGTTGATATGCTCAATGTACAATCAACGAGAAAAGTCGCTGAACAATCGCACTTTTTTCTATTATCCTCATCATCTTAGACACCAATTTTTAACCTCATCATCACCTAAAATCAGGTGTGTTATGTTGTGGTCAAAATGATACCATGTAAAATGTAAAAAATACAATAATAATTACTGATTTGAAACACATTTGGAAAATCGAGAACGATCAGCTACTTTTGTCGCTACCAAAAAATTTGAGACAAGAAATCGTATTTATTGAATAAGAAGGAAGAAAAGAGAAAATTACAGAAAATGTTTGACACTAGCTGACCCGGCGAACTTCGTATCGCCAATAAAAGTCTTTAAACCTTCCCTGAACTCCCACAAATATTTCAATATCAAAATGAGCTAAATCAGTTCAGAAGTTCTCGAGTTTTAGCGAGACTAACGAACAGCAATTGATATTTTTATATAAGAAGACAAGCTGACCCGGCAGACTTCGTACTGCCTCAATCGAAAAATCAAAGAAATCAATCAACTTTATTGAATAGGAATAAAGTTCAAATCGACTCTACATTTTATTTAGAAAACGTTTATATGGGAAAAAAGAAAGCGCTGTTTTTAGGATTTTCCCGGCAATTATTCTAATTTTTCTCACCTTTTAAACCTTCCCTAGACCTCCACGAACATTTCAAGACCAAAATTAGCCAAATCGGTCCAGCCGTTCTCGAGTTTTAGCGAGACTAACGAACAGCAATTGATTTTTATATATAAGAAAGACTAGCTGACCCGGCGAACTTCGTAACGGCAATAAAAGTCGCCTTTTAAACCTTCCCTGAACTTCCACAAATATTTCAAGATCAAAATCATCCAAATCGGTCCAGCCATTCTCGAGTTTAAGCGAGACTAACGAACAGCAATTGATTTTTATATATAAGATATATAATAATAATATACTGTTTTAAACTACCATGGTCAAAATCATTAATACATGGTAATTATCCCGTTATAAAACCTAATTATAATAATAATGCCCGCACAATCACATACATAGGCTCTGACCCCTAACTAGGTTTCCCTGTATCTAGGGTATCAGAAACTACGAGGATCGGGGATCCACAACACCCAGACACAGAACAAATACTTGCGCTTTTTTTTCAATGCACAAATGTTTTTGTCCTGTAGCGGGAATCGAACCCGCGACCTCACGCTTCACAGTCGGCTGTCCGCCCATTGCGCCACATCGGTCGTCAAGTTATTAGCTAAATGGGGCTGTTTTAAGGTGTTTCCTGTTTTTAACAGTGACACGGCCGTTCCCATACAAACATAATTATTTCAGATGATATCCCTGCATCTTCGCAGTAAGCTATCTCCGGAGAGACAGTTAGACCCAGCATCCTTGTCGAGTGAGATAAACTACTGCAAGATCCTAAATCGCCTCCTGCCGAAGGAAATCAGAGCAGTGGCGTGGGCGCCGGTGCCTGATGACTTTAGTGCCAGGTACCGCAATCAATAGGATACATTGTGATCACTTTAAAACGTCAAACTTAAAACTGGCTACGCCTGTTCCAACCTCCTTTCGCCGGCAAAAGAACAGGCAAGAAACGCCCGGCAGGTAATTTTTTTGGCGCGATCACATTGACAATTTTATTCTTGTTACTAATTGATTGAATTGGAGCAAGTTCACTAAAATCCCAAGCTTTTTTTTTGTCATCTAATGGTCCGATATTTTTTAATTAGCTTTACTAATAAGATTTCTCTTGTTTGGTTGTACACATTGGGATATGGGAACATGAATATTAACGAGTTGCGGGATCACAACCAAAGCAGCAGAGCAGACCACAAGCAGCACCCGTTCACGAGTTGACGCATGTGCCAGCCATCGCTCTCCTCGACCATATTAGAGGGAAGAGGGACACATTGAGATACGGAATTCCAAAAAAAACCCATCTTCTCCACAGATTCGACTGTAAGAAACGTCAGTACAAATACTACTTCCCCCGCTCGTCTCTCAACATAGAAGCCATGCGGGACTCCTGCCAACTCCTGGTCGGCAGCCACGACTTCCGGAACCTGTGCAAGATGGACGTGGGCAATGGAGTCATCAAGTTCAGGAGACGCGTGTTGAAAGCTGACGTGGTGGCCATGGACGAATGCGATACTGATAGACGTGAGTGTTTGAGAATTTAACCATCACTAGTTGCGCCCCGCGGTTTCACCCGCGGGAACCTTTTTTTTATTAAAAGTAGCATGTGTTAATCTATGTATACATAACTCAAAGGTGACTGACTGACATGGTGATCTGTCAACGCACAGCCCAAACCACTGGACGGACGAGAAAGGATTTTGATTAATTCTACCCCTAAGGGGATAAAATAAGGGATGAAAGTTTGTATGAAACTTTGTCAATTTTAAACTCAAAGGTGACTGACTGACGTAGTGATCTGTCAACGCACAGCCCAAACCACTGGACGAGAAAGGATTTTGATTAATTCTACCCCTAAGGGGATAAAATAAGGGATGACAGTTTGTATGAAACTTTGTCAATTTTAAACCGATCGGGCTGAGACTTGCATGCATAAAACTGTAGCCCACGCGGGTGAAACCGCGGGACGCAACTAGTCTCGTAATATAATGTTTACTTTTGTTCTAGCTACTTCAATGTTTTACTTCCTGATAGAAGGGAATGCGTTCTTGTGGCATCAGATCAGGTGAGAAATCTTGTTTATCTATCTTCTATATTTATAAAACAAAGTCGTGTTAGTTACACTACTTATAACTCGAGAACGGGTGAACCGATTTGGCTGAAAATTGGTGGGGAGGTAGCTTAGGACCAGGAAACGGACATAGGATACTTTTTATCCCGGAAAGGGTTCCAACGGGGAAGACGCGAGTGAAATCGCGGGGCGCAGCTAGCACAGCCTAAACCCCTGGTCGTAGAAACATGAAATTTGAAGGTATGTTTGTCTTGACGCATAGGGGTGTACTAAGAAAGGATTTTTTGAAATTCAACCCCTAAGGGGGTAAAAATGGGAAACTGTAGCCCACGTGGAAAAAACTAATGTAAATTACAGAGTGTACTGATTTAACATGTAATATGTCAGGGTGACGGGCGCAGTGCATTGCCGCGCGGAATTTTGAACTGTTGTAGTTCAAAATTCGCAGCCACAGATAATAATAATGAGACTGGGGATGTCACGTCAGGGGGCGTCCACTAATTACGTGAGGCAATTTTGAGAATTTTTCCCCCTCCCCCCTTCGTGAGATATCGTAAGATTTTCCTCAACTCCCTCCCCCTCCCATAATCTCACGTGAGATTCTTTAAAACTTCTATTCTTTTAAACGTGTTGGATTAATAAGAAAACAAAAGACAAAACAAAAATATGTTTTCCGTAATTTTACACCGTTTTTTTGCAAGAAAAATAATTACGTGATATTTGCCAAGACCCCCCCCCCCCCTCCCCCTAAGTGAGGTTTGGAAATATTTAGCTTGATCCCCTCCCCCCTAGAACACCTGACGTAATTAATGGATGCCCCTTCACATGTTAATGTCAGTTTCGTTGATCATTCCTTTTGTTCGTTCCTTTTGTGTCTTTTATTTGTTATCTGTGTTTTTAACATTTTGTTTTAATTTTTATCTTTCCATATGTGTTTCTTAACTTTCGCGTTTATAATATTAGTAGGAAGGATCATCAGTCGGAAGAAGTACGACTGTTAGCCATTTGCATATTTAAACAAAAAAAAAATTCATCGTTTTAAGTTGTATAAAAACTCTTTACCGAATTAAAAAAAAAGAAAAATTATAGCACTAGAGTGATAATTATAATGAAAAATCACGCGTACGTAATACGCTGAATTATGAACCTAAATGCATGGCCATGGCCATTTTGTATTATTTCATGTTTTATAACTTGTCCGTGATTTGTGTCTTTTTTTTGTTACAGGTGCATACAAGCTGTGTTGTTTATGGTAGGCGGTGGTCTTGAAACGACTGATGTGATAACGAGATTACTGGACTGTGAGGCTAATGATAGGTAAGTCTTCATCATCATCATCATCATCAATTCGTCAACTGCTTGGAGCTCAAAATCAAACTCAAAATTCTTTATTTAATAGATTTTTTTTTAGTTTTTTTTTTTAATTTTTTTTTCTTTATGTATTTTTTTTTATACATCAGTGTTTGTCCTCCTGTGGGTCGCGACCCCCCAGGGGGAAGCTTCTGTAGGGGACGAAAACAAACACTGTGACACGAGATTTTTATACATTAGAAAGATTATTACAGATTTTTGAAAAGTGGTTGGAGAAGGCGTAGCTAGTTTTAACTTTGGCGTTTTACGTCCAAAATTAATAATCGATCCTGATCCGTTATCCGCGCTTTTGGATCGATATTTCATGTCATAATATGTCATTTCAGTACAAGGGCTTGACATACCTAAATATATATTTATAACTCAAAGGTACATAGCGATCTATCAACGCACAGCCCAAACCACTGAACGGATCGGGCTAAAATTTGACATGCAGGTAGATGTTATGACGTAGGCATCCGCTAAGAAAGGATTTTGATTAATTCTACCCCCAAGGGGATAAAATAGGGGATGAAAGTTTGTATGAAATTTTGTCAATTTTAAACCGATCGGGCTGAGACTTTGCAAAATCAAAAATCAAAATCAAAAATATGTTTATTCAATAGGATACATTGTGATCACTTTAAAACGTCAACTTAAAACTAGCTACGCCTGTTCCAACCTCCTTACGCCGGCAAAAGAACAGGCAAGAAACGCCCGGCAGGTAATTTTTTTGGCGCGATCACATTGACAATTTTATTCTTATTACTAATTGATTGAATTGGAGCAAGTTCACTAAAATAACAAGCTTTTTTTTTGTCATCTAATAGTCCGATATTTTTTATTTAGCTTTACTAATAAGAAGATTTCTCTTGTTTGGTTGTACACATTGGGATATGGGAACATGAATATTAACGAGTTGCGGGATCACAACCAAAGCAGACCAGACCCCACAAGCAGCACCCGTTCACGAGTTGACGCATGTGCATGCATAAAGCTGTAGCCCACGCGGGTGAAACCGCGGGGAACAGCTAGTTACTACTAAAATGACATAATATTATGACATGATATATCGATCCAAAACCGCGGATAACGGATCAGGATCGATTATTAATTTCGGACGTGTTTTGAATATTTTTTGAAGTAATTAATATCATTTTTTTCTTTATAGAAAACCTCAATACAATATGGCTATAGACGTTCCGTTGAATCTATTCAATTGTGAATATGAAAAAGATTCAAATTGGCATTATTGTGAAGAGAACATGGCAGAACTGATAATACACTATCAAAAGGAGTGGACTATGATGAATGTTAAGTGAGTATCCTTGCGGTAGCCGAGTCCCGGGTTCGAATCCCGGTAAGGGCAAATATATGTGTGATGAGCACGAATATTCGTACCTGAGTCTTGGATATTTCTATCTATATGACGAATCGGGGTCTATTTCCTTCCTTACTATTGGATTTACTCCGTTACTATCTGCCATGGTATGCAGGTTTCACGTGGGCGTTCTGAGGGAGGTGTTGGTTGCAATAATAGAAGGCCATTACAAATTAAACTGACACTGTATTCGTGACGATTCAACAATGTAGGTACATCTAGAATATTCCACAATCACTAGGTAATACGGAACGCGGGACAGTTCCAAGATGCTTCCTCGACCGCCGCAAGCAAACTGTGTAGTTTCTCCTGTCGAGTCATGCCATCAAGACTCTGTCGAGCGCCACTAGGTGGCACTGGCGTTCCGATTACGTCAAATCCATTTCAAATCTCGAACCCGTTTCCGACATATATAAGTATTTATTTCTCTATATAAGTATGTATATCGTTGTCTAGTACCCATAACACAAGTTTCGAGCTTAATTTGAGGCTAGGTCAATTTGTGTGCAATTGTCCTCCGATATTTTTTTATTTTTATTTTTATTTTTTTTTATTTTTTTTTATTCCGATATTTATTTATTTTGATCCATCCTCATTACATTATGAATGTCTCTTTTAAATGATTCCTTGCTATTTAGAAATATGTCAATTGAATCAAATTCCTTGTTATAAAACCCTTTGTCGTATATTAACTAATAGAAAACTACAAAGGTTATTGAAACAAAAAGAGGGGTGTTATAAGTTGTTAAGAATCTGTCGCCAAGCATCTATCGGTGTGTTCCGGCAGCCTCACTTGAGAGCCAGTTCCCAGTCCAGGTGTAGCGTGGCGCCATCTTCGACCACATCGTCACTTCACATCAGGTGACTTGTGGTCAAACGCTACCCTGTAAAGAGTAAAAAAAAAAAAAAAAAAAAAAAAGTTGACGTGTCTGTCTGTCTGTAGCATCGTAGTTCGCGAACGGATAAAGGATTTCATTTTATTATTTTTTTGTATGAAAGGTGAGTTACGGGAGAGTGTTTTCAGCTATGTGTACAACCAAACAAGAGAAATCTTATTAGTAAAGCTAATTAAAAAATATCGGACCATTAGATGACAAAAAAAAGCTTGGGATTTTAGTGAACTTGCTCCAATTCAATCAATTAGTAATAAGAATAAAATTGTCAATGTGATCGCGCCAAAAAATTACCTGCCGGGCGTTTCTTGCCTGTTCTTTTGCCGGCGTAAGGAGGTTGGAACAGGCGTAGCTAGTTTTAAGTTGACGTTTTAAAGTGATCACAATGTATCCTATTGAATAAAAAAGATTTAAATTTTGAATTTTGAGCTATGTTTGATGAAAATCGGTCCAAGATGTCTGGGGTTTTTTAATTTTTTTTATTTATCTTTTTCAGAGCAACAATGCTGAAAGACTGCGTTCAAACTCTAGAAGAGAAATATGCGAAGATTATAGCAAATAAACTGGCAGAAGGGGCACACAGCTACGGGGATGAGGCAGGCAGAATTGTGGCCTACCACACTTGTTTGACTGAAGGGGTGAAGCCTAAACGACACACCCCATTGATGAAGAGGGGTACATGCTGTAAGTTCCACTATATATATATGGACTTGTTGCGCCCGCGTTTTCACCCGCGTCTTCCCGCAGGAACCTTTTTCCGGGATAAAAAGTAGCCTATGTGTTAATTTTTTTTTTACAATTTACAATTTAGCGTTTGACCACAAGTCACCTGATGTTAAGTGACGATGTGGTCGAAGATGGCGCCACGCTACACCTGGACTGGGAAGTGGCTCTCAAGTGAGGCTGCCGGAACACACCGATAGGTGCTTGGCGACAGATTCTTAACAAGAGGGTGGTAGCTAGCCAGGCGAGTACTAGAAAATACCCTACCACCAAGCTATGGTTTCATCACGATGTTTTCCTTCACCGAAAGCTCAAGCTCATTGTAGGATTCGAACCCACGTCCTACGGATCGCAAGCCGACGTCACTATCACTGAGCCATCATCGCTATAAATCCAGGGTATAAGCTAACTCCATTCCAAATTTCATTCAGATCGGTTCTGTTGTTTTTGCGTGAAAGAGTAACAAACATCCATCCATCCATCCATACTCACAAACATTCACGTTTATAATATTTTAGTAGGATGGATGGATGTTTGTTACTCTTTCACGCAAAAACTACTGAACGGATCTGAATGAAATTTGGAATGGAGATAGCTTATACCCTGGATTAACACATAGGCTACTTTTTATCCCGGAAAAGATCCGGCGAGGTAACAGGATGATGCGGGTGAAACCGCGGGACGCATCTGGTTATAGCGATGATGGCTCAGTGGTAGTGACGTCCGCTTGCGATCCGTAAGACGTGGGATCGAATCCTACAATGAGCTTGAGCTTTCGGTGAGGGAAAACATCGTGATGAAACCATAGCTTGGTGGTAGGGTATTTTCTAGTACTCGCCTGGCTAGCTACCACCCTCATGTTAAGAATCTGTCGCCGTGCACCTATCGGTGTGTTCCGGCAGCCTCACTTGAGAGCCAGTTCCCAGTCCAGGTGTAGCGTGGCGCCATCTTCGACCACATCGTCACTTAACATCAGGTGACTTGTGGTCAAACGCTACCCTGTAAAGAGTAAAAAAAATATATTAATTATAATGGCACATTATGACACTAGTGTGCAATGTTGGTTATTACACTCGAGGTGGTATAGGGAGCCGAGCGTGCAATAATTAATCAATGCACACGCGTTTCGCACGTTGTTTTTCAAAAAAACTTAAGCTTTGTTTGGAAAGCGATGGTGGCCAAACGGTAACTGCGGGCGCTTTACAAGGCGCCGACACCGAGTTCGAATCCTCTCGGCCCCGCACCTATGACTTAACAAGTAACGTGCGGAACTACCATCGCTCAAAACGGTGAAGGAAAACATCGCGAGGAAACCGACATGTCCAAGAACAGCAACATTCGCGTGCATGCGACATCTACCAACCCGCACTGGGCCCGCGTGGGAGATTACGGCGCGTACTCTCTCTGAGAGGAGGGCGGAATACGAGCAGTGGGAACGTGGAAGGCTTATGATGATCATTTTTGTTACAGCATCGCTTGAAGAAAGGATTGCACATTATAAGAAGAGAAGAAGAAAACATGAATCTAAAGAGTCAATGGTGGTGGTTGAAGAAAGTTGTACCAAGAAATAGATAGTTGAGAATCTGTCGCCGTGCACCTATCGGTGTGTTCCGGCAGCCTCACTTGAGAGACAGTTCCCAGTCCAGGTGTAGCGTGACGCTTCGACCACATCGTCACTTAACATCAGGTGACTAGTGGTCAAACGCTACCCAGAAAAAATATAAATCATTAAATTGAAACTTATTTAAAATGAATTTAATTTTCTAAGAAATGCTTGTTTTATTTTGAACATATGCGTTTTCTCACTGTTAATAAGGATATCTCAGCACTGTGATGTCATATCGCGATGTATGTGCATTGATTTTTAGTTGTGTCGAGTTACGAAGCTCCGTCTCAATTCGTTTCTGAATTTTCTGTTATGGCTGAATGCTCTAATTGTACGAAGCCGCAAACAATGTAGTATCGGTTTGCTACTCAACAATAGATGGCGCTAGCTTCCTTGTCATAATTATTTGAGATTTACACAGTTCAACAAAAAATATCTTGTAGCATTTCATTAAATACATCGCTATTAAATTAATTGAAATTCCAATGTGCCACTTCTACCGATTGTACAGTAATGTACAGCTACCCACTTAGTAATAATTATCTATTTAGATCGCTTAGATCACAATGCGATCTATGATAATTTCAAAATCGATACTCGAGCTAATTGCTAGTTTTTCCAGATCATAATCGTAAATCTGTCACTTTATGTGATAATACTATGCTAATAATCGATTATAAAATAAGGTCATTGCGCCATGCAACGCACGCCATTGCCCTCTGAACAGGAGCTCTCAGTAATTGTTTCGCCGTAATGATTATGGCATTGTGGGTTTACTGAAATCTGCAGATCAGTAACATAACTGGCCGCGACGGGCGCGGTGAGGCGAGCGGTGTCAATATTATTTGTGCAAACATCTAGTTTCGCTCGTAGTATTCCTTGAACAGTATAAGAAGGCCGCGTCGGTCGGATAGCGGCGACCGCAAAATTGGGTGTTCGATTAAATTTCGCCTTTTTCAAACACTATGCAGAGAAAAAGTATAAAAACAAATTTTTATCGCAACTCTATTCTGTAAATAAATAACCGGCTAAATTGAAAATGCTACCATTGTGCGTCGCGGTCATCACAATGGCAACGTTCATTTCTTTTCGATTGCATAGTAAAATTTTGACTTTGACATTTCAATGAAAATATTTACGTGACGTGACGTTTGTGTAAAAACTTTTTGTTTGGATTTTCGATTTCGGTAATTTGTTAGTAATTTACAGTGATCAGTGATGGAAAAATATTTGAATAAATAATAAATATTATGATTCGAACTTTCGGTATTGATGTGTCAGTGTTTTTTTTATCTCTTTGTGTCACTCTAATGAGGTGAGTTACTTTTTCACTTTACGAAAATTAAAACCTCTTTTCTAAAACTTTATTGGCCACAAATAATTTCGAATAATTTTAGCGGGAGACTGGAAGGAACAGTTAATTTTTTCTTGACTTAGATATCCATACAGCATAGGTAGGATGTTTTATTGCAGGATATTGCTGCAAATTTACGCCTACAGCGTACTGCTTTAATTAAAGTTATCTATCATTAGAGATCTGGCGTTTTTATGTGTTACTTTATGTGTGAAACTATTGCTTGCCATCCTGTTACTTAAAAAATAAACGTTTAATAATCAATTAATACTGTATGTACATAGTCCTGACTGCCAATATTTTTCCATATCAAACGTTAACTTTATAAATATACCTATGTGTGGAATTAGCGTTAGGAATTATAAAGACTTCCTAGTTTCATAAATGAAAATGAAAATATATTTATAACAATATTTAGGCTCTTTTATGAATCTTAAGACAAATAAACCTGAATTTTACTATCAAATTGTTAGAATTATCTACGCTAACTCTATAAGGAACAGGCGTAGCTAGTTTTAAGTTGACGTTTTAAAGTGATCACAATATATCCTATTAAATTTTTTTTTTTTTGTTTTTGATTTTGTTTCAATTCGTCTGCACCCTTTTTAATTGGTTGGGCCCATTTCATTCGACTCCATTATGACACACAATTGTATTTATTAATTTTCCGAAGTCGCCATTAAAGTAAACGCACAGCTAAGTCAGAACAAACTGAACTTTATTCCATGTAGGTATCCACATTACAAATATATTAGTTAATCTTAAAGGTAGGTATTCTCTAAAACTAAGTATACCACAAATATAATAATTTATGCAGTAATGAAACTAAAGACATGCCATTTTTATCTGGTTTCTGGCGCAAAGAGTTATAAAATAATGATATAGGCACATCAGCCTCAGGCTGCTCGCCTATTACCAAAATAAATAAATAAATAAAAATGATTCATTAGATTTTGTCTCATTAACAATACAGTGATTTAACATCGAGTAACTTGTGGTCAAACGCTACCCTTTAGCAAGTAAGGAAAAGAAAGAGCCTTATTTCTCTTAAAAGATACACACCATTCGAGTTCATTTCCAAAACTCACTTTTTATTCAAGTACCCACAAATACAATTAATATGAAAACAACAATCAATACATAACCACAGTATATAAAGAACAGTAGGTTAGCTAAGGTTGCTCGATGAGTTAATTGCCTATTCTTGCGGTGGCGCATAGGCGGCGCCTTCCGTACTGAGTGCATGGCAGCGGCCCCGGCCGCCTCCTTTCGTTTATGTGTGCGTGTGCGTGAAAAGTGCGTGCGTACACGGTGCCGCTACTCACGCACACATTCAAACCGGCGACAGCCGATTAATATGAAGCTGAACTACTACTCTTTTACTATGACATAACACTCTTCATATAGAGAAACAAGCAAGAAGCTGATGGTACGCGCCCCTCTATCTCAGCACAGTCCAATGCCTGCGCAATGCATTGCACTTGTCACACTAAGATTTAAACATTAAGACTATTTGCGCCCCGCGGTTTCACCCGCGTCTTTTTCCGGGATAAAAAGTAGCCTAAATGTTAATCCAGGGTATAAAATATAATAAGCATCTCCGTTCCAAATTAAATCAAAATCGGTTTAGTAGTTATGGTGATATGTGGTTACAAACTCTCACACACACAAACTTTCGCATTTATAATATTATTAGGATAGCTGTTCCCCGTGGGCTACAGTTTATCGCGATAAAAAGTGTACTATGTCATTCCTCAGGGTTTACACTATCTCTGTACCAAATTTCGTTTAAATTGGTTCAGTAGTTTAGGCGTGAAAGCGAGACAAACAGACAGACACAGTTACTTTCTCATTTATAATATTATTAGGAATAAGTGTAACATTAAACATATGGTTCCAGCTACCATGTAAGATGTAACAAGGAAATTTTATTTAATAAATTCTCTTTTGTTTCAGATATAAAAAAAGCAAAGCAACAATGACCTAGAAAAATTAACAAAAGAAAAACTAAAACTCCTTTAACATCATGTAACTTTTTCAATGTCAATTGACAAAAAGGCCAGTACTTAAGCATTGATGTTAAAATAAGATAATTTTATTTAACTAACTGAACATATTTTTTTAAGTCCTGTTAACTTTAATTTATAAAAATTTTTACTTTTACTAATTTTTGAAAATGACCGAAGCCTGGAATTTTGTGGAGACGAAAACTGCAGTATATTTGCTGTTTTGTAAGTATTTTTTAAAAGTTTAAAACAGGTTATGTGTTAATCAAGTGTATTAGCTATCTCGTTTTTTACTTATTTGAGGGTAGCATTTGACCACTTGTCACCTGATGTTAAGTGACGATGTGGTCGAAGATGGCGCCACGCTACACCTGGACTGGGAACTGGCTCTCAAGTGAGGCTGCCGGAACACACCGATAGGTGCACGGCGACAGATTGTTAACTCGAGGCTGGTAGCTAGCAGGCGAGCACTAGAGCATGCCCTACCACCAAGCTATGGTTTCATCACGATGTTTTCCTTCACCGAAACCTCAAGCTCATTGTAGGACCCGAACCCACGACCTACGGATCGCAAACCGACGTCACTACCACTGAGATCTTCGCTTCTATCTCTGTTCCTTTTAACTAACTAACTCCGATGGCTCAACGACCCAGTGTGTCTTGGTTGGCCTCCGAAACGAGGGAGCGCCACTCTTCTCTATCTTGAGCGATGTCAGCCCAGTTCAGAGTGTGGAGCTCGCGCATGTCCGCATCCACCTCGTCCTTCCAGCGGAAAAAAAAAGAAAAAAGTCACCTTTTAATAAAACTAAATCAAAATCGGTTCATCCGTTTGGGCGCAACAATGCCACAGACCCTCTTTTTGTCACGGTTAAAAATCCGGGTGCTTTTCTTTTTTTTTTTAAACTTTGTTATTGGTTTTTTTAAAACATTACTTTTTTTATGGCGTCACACGATTAGTGTATTTGCCAGTGTCAAGTACAAAAGATTTCAAACTCAGAGAGTTGAATCAAGTTTAAATGATGATGGTGATGATGATGATGAGATGATGGGATGAGGATAGTGTTTAAGTAAAGTAGTGGCGTTTTACGTGAACTTTACACGGACAAAGGAAAAGTCACTTTCACATCCTTATTTCAATTTCCCACACTCGTTCACATTAACGAACACATAATGGTTAATAATCCGCCAATATTACACATTGGTGTCGATTCGGTTTTGCATTCTCTAAAACTAAACTAAGTTTGACAGGTCTAATAGTATTGCTGTCTTTTTCTAACCACTGAAGTAAAAAAAGGACAGCAATACTATGAAGAATGCAAAACCGATTCGACACCACTATCACTCGTAGAAACACAAGTTTTGGAAATAAAAACAAAATTTTCACGTTGACAATTCGATTGCCGCCAAAAAAGTCTTCGTCGCGGTTAAAAAAGCGAATGCTTGTTTTTTTTTGTATTAAATTTTGTTTTAGTCATATTTGACAAATAAATCGTAAACAGTTACATTTTTCAATATATATTTTTTTGGTTTTTAGATTTTTATTATTATGTATTTCTGCAACGTTTAGTTACATAAGAAAAACAGCTCAATCTATGTTTCTTTTGCAGTTCACAAAACCAGCACATAGTGTGCAGATTTAAGGCAAAAGGCGCTTAATGGTTTACATGGTGAGTTTTTTTTTATAGCGATTTGAATTAAATTCATCTTGGATTTCACTTAGCATTTTGTTGAAAAAACTTACACGTACCTTTGAAGGAATTGCTGAAAAATTCACTATTAACAACTTCAATTTAATTTCCAAAACTCGTACTCACTAACGGACGTATAACGGTTAATAAATCCACTGGAAAAAAAAGTTTTTTATTTTTTTATTTGTTATGGCGTCACACGATTAGTGTATTTGCCAGTGTCAAGTATAAAAATATTTTAAACTCGGAGAGTTGAATCAAGTTTAAATGATGGTGATGATGATGATGATAATGAGGAGATGATGGGATGAGGATAGTGTTTAAGTATAGTAGTAGCGCTTTACTTAAACTTTACACGGACTTTTTTGGAGCAACTAGAAAAGTCACTTTTACAACTTTATTTCAATATCCCACACTCGTAAACATTAACGAACACATAATGGTTAATAATCCACCAATATCACACGTTATCACTCGAAGAAACACAAGTTTTGGAAATAAAAACAAAATTTTCACGTTGACAATTCGATTGCCGCCAAAAAAAGTCAAAATAATAAAGATTTTATTTTGACAGTACAACTGCCGCCAAAAAAGTTAAAAAAAAAGTGTTTTTTTCTATTTATGTTTGCAAGTACACTAATCGTATGATGCCAATACAAAAGCAAAAAAGTTTAGTAGATCATCTTCGTTTGACCTCGAAATGTCACAGTGTAATATTTAAGGTCGGTAAAGAGGTCGCGCCGTGCGAGAACTCATCAGTGGTTGGTTGTTGCGACACGCCCGGCACGATTCGATGCGCAGGCGCTTGGTTTAAGGCTAGGATATGGCTTCTACATTTCTTTTTTTACTAACCTCCGATGCAAAAAGAGGGGTGTTCGACGTGTCTGTCTGTCTGTCTGTGGCACCGTAGCTCGCGAACCGATGAAGCGATTTCAATGCTGCTTGTGAGGTCTGGTCTGTTTCGTACGTCTTTTCGGCGGTAGACGGCGTTCGTGCATTGCTACTTGTTTCATGGCGCGCCATAGCGAAAGATAGAGAGAGAAATAGAGGTCAATGTGCAAATATCATTGACTTGAGTTATACCCTTAACCATAGTAAAGGAGTAGTAGTTCAGCTTCATATAAATCGGCCGTCGCCGGTTTGAATGTGTGCGTGAGTAGCGGCACCGTGTACGCACGCACTTTTCACGCACACGCACACATAAACGAAAGGAGGCGGCCGGGGCCGCGGCCATGCACTCAGTACGGAACGCGCCGCCTATGCGTCACCGCAAGAGTAGACAATTAACTCGTCGAGCGGCCTTAGCTAACCTACTGTTCTTTATATACTGTGCCTTAACTGTTGGTACTACTAGGTACAGTAAAAGATGTCTCTGGCTTCGATAGCAAGGTCGTAGCCATTTGCCGCACGTAGAGGTGGTTTAGGTGCTGTGGCACACTTGATGGTAGATAATTGACCACTTAATGATTTTTTGTATCCACAGTAGTGTTGTGCGGTTCGCGAACTAATTAGGCTCTCTTCTTTGGTTGTGATCCCGCAACTCGTTAATATTCATGTTCCCATATCCCAATGTGTACAACCAAACAAGAGAAATCTTATTAGTAAAGCTAATTAAAAAATATCGGACTATTACATGACAAAAAAAAGCTTGGGATCTTAGTGAACTTGCTCCAATTCAATCAATTAGTAATAAGAATACAATTGTCAATGTGATCGCGCCAAAAAAATTACCTGCCGGGCGTTTCTTGCCTGTTCTTTTGCCGGCGTAAGGAGGTTGGAACAGGCGTAGCTAGTTTTAAGTTGACGTTTTAAAGTGATCACAATGATATCCTATTAAATAAAAATGTTTTGAATTTAGAATTTTTTGAATTTTTAGGTCGTAAGAGCGCTCCCTCAGAGGAACTACGCGAACTAATTCCCAGATCTCTCGCTCCTTACTTCGTTCTATAATAATATATACACGCCTAGATATAATGGAATTAGAATCTATACTAAGTGTTAGCGTCTGACTTTGTGTTGTTGTGTGTGTTGTGTTGTTTGTGTGTGTACTTAAGTGTTTATGAGTGATTGTTATTATTGTTCTTGTTCGTGTATTGTGCTATATCCGCCCCTCGGCTCCTCTCCCCCAACTCCTGGCAGCCATTCGGCGCAAGTCGCTCCATCTAGTCGCAGGGCGTCCTACAGTACATTTGCTGAGTCGTGGTCTCCGCTCAACAACACTGCTATCCCAACCCTTATCGGCTCTGCGGCATATGTCAAAAATGAATAAAAACTTAATAATATAACAGCAAAATAGCTAAATTTTCTAACAAAAGCAAAGCGAGCGAGCACTCCTCTTTTTTCTGGCTCGAGACGAGACCTGATGAACTATAAAAGCGATCTAGTTCGCGAACTGAAGTGAGCGCTTCACTAGTCTATAATAAGTACATCTAAACATAAATCCGTCTATATGAATAGAATAGAACAGAATAGAATTTACGTTTATTTACAACAACAACACTCATGGTACATGGGAAAAAAAGAAAAATAACATAAAACAATATAACAGTAATTGAAGGTACACAAGAATGTCAGTGTCGCAAATCGGCCCCAACTCAGCAAAATGCTGGTTATTTAACCAGCGCTGGTCTTCCGTTGGAACCGTTTGGTGACGCGACGTCGCGAAGAGGTACCATCAGTACCAAAAATCCAACAATAAAAGAAAAAAACAAAACATAAACAGCAAAAAACAACCACAAAAATAACAAAGGTAAATACATATTTTGATTGTTGATTAATAAAAATATAATCTGTAGCTATTTACCATGAAAGAGTTTTACAGCTTTTGCATTTCACGATCGCTCGCCAGCTTTTGTTGTGTGTTCGGAACTATTGATATAAATATAAAATTAAAAAAAAACCCCGATATCTTGGAGCGATTTTCATCAAACATAGCTAAAAACACTCGCCCGTACCGTCACCTTTCGTACAAAAAAAAACTAAATTGAAATCGCTTCATCCGTTCGCGAGCTACGGTGCCACAGACAGATAGACAGACACGTCAATCTTATAACACCCCTCTTTCGTCGTCAGGGGTTAAAAATAAATATATAGTTTAAAAAACTAAAAAAAACACTTTAAAAACGCACTCAAAAATATAAAATAATTAAATTGACTTGTATTAGTTACGATATAATGGTTAATTCAAAAAGTGTGGAGCGCTTTTTGGTTGTGTTTACTTTTATTTACCCAGTAAAAGAAGCGCTCCACACTTTTTGAATTAACCATTATATCGTAACTAATACAAGTCAATTTAATTATTTTATATTTTTGAGTGCGTTTTTAAAGTGTTTTTTTTAGTTTTTTAAACTATATATTTTTATTTTTTTACTTTTTAGTCTTTTGTTACCAAGTCTAATCTATCGGACTCATCAAAAGGAATCATATGAGCCCAAACTCGAGGGGTTTACTAGTAGCCACTGCAGAGATCCCCTACCCACCTTCTGGCTGCATCATCAGACCCTCGTCACCAAGTTCAATCTATTGGACTCATCAAGACGAAACATATGAGCCCAAACACGAGGGGTTTACTAGTAGCCACTGCAGAGATCCTCTACCCACCTTCCGGTTGCATCATCAGACCCTCGTCACCAAGTCCAATCTATTGGACTCATCAAGACGATTCATATGAGCCCAAACACGAGGGGTTTACTAGTAACCACTGCAGAGATCCCCTACCCACCTTCCGGTTGCATCATCAGACCCTCGTCACCAAGTCCAATGTATTGTACTCATCGAGACGATTCATATGAGCCCAAACACGAGGGGTTTACTGGTAGCCAGCGAAGAGATGCCCTACCCACCTTCCGGCTGCATCATCAGATCAGGTCGATGATACCAAATTATTGCATTGTCACCGAGATTACATACACATACAAAGTTTCAAGTCGATACGACAATTAGAAGTGGGTGAAAATTGACTTCTAAGATTTGATTACATTGTTAGTTAGTTAGTTAGTTAGTTAGTTAGTTACAAGTCAAGCTAATAAAAGTGTTTTAAAAATAAAAATTTTGTGTCCCCGTTTTTGAAGGTTACAACACTATTTCTCCTGATCTATAAATAACGAAAACTTGTTAATACCATCAGTAGGTAAAAGTAGGTAGTGGGTTAAAGTACTTCTTGTATATACGAGTATAACTCAAAGGTGACTGACTGACTGACATAGTGATCTATCAACGCACAGCCCAACCCAAACCACTGGACGGATCGGGCTGAAATTTGGCATGCAGGTAGATGTTATGACGTAGGCATCCGCTAAGAAAGGATTTTGATTAATTCTACCCCCAAGGGGATAAAATAGGGGATGAAAGTTTGTATGAAACTTTGTCAATTTTAAACCGATCGGGCTGAGACTTTGCATGCATATAGCTGTAGCCCACGCGGGTGTAACCGCGGGGAACACCTAGTAATACATATTCCTATATCAAGAAATACAGACTCACCCAGAGGGCCTATAAGCTATTTTTTGAACATCAGAGTAAAAACATCAGTTAACTAACATAAGGTCAAAAACTACCATGTAAGAAGCAAAAACGAATGCGTGTAAAAAGGGCTGTATCTCTCTAGAAATAACTTTCCATAACAACCAGTAAATATCAAACTTAACATTGAAAACATATGCATGTGCGCACGCGCATATTATTATCCTACTTCCAGTTTTCCTCAAAGAACAAAGTTAAAGATAAAAACGTATTTATTAATAAGATACAACAAACATGTGATCACTTTAAAACGTCAAACTTAAAAAACTAGCTACGCCTGTTCCAACCTCCTTACACAGGGAAGAAATGTCGGATAGGTTAAATTATAGCCACAGTCACATTTCCTTTTTTTCATATTACTGATTTAAAATCAAAATCTAAATCAATAATAGCTTTTTATTCAATACGATATATTGTGATCACTTTAAAGCGTCAAACTTAAGAGTAGCTGCGCCTGTTCCAACCTCCTTACGCCGGCAAAAGAACAGGCAAGAAACATTACATTGTGCACTTTATTTAGAAGGATACGACATGTGATCACTTTAAAACGTCAAATTTAAAACTACGCCTGTTCCAACCTCCTTATATACGCCGGCAAAAGAACAGGCAAGAAACGCCCGGCAGGTAATTTTTTTGGCGCGATCACATTGACAATTTTATTCTTATTACTAATTGATTGAATTGGAGCAAGTTCACTACAATCCCAAGCTTTCTTATCATCTAAATAGACTGATATTTTAAAGTAAGGTTTTCTAATTAGATTCCGTTTTATGTGGATTTGAAATTTAGTTACGACATTGGATTTTACTACGAAATTTGATGACGAAATAGTTTTTTAATGCACAAATATTTGTACTGTAGCGAGAATCGAACCCGCAACCTTTCGGTTCGCAGTCGGGTTTTCGCCCCTTGTGCCATATCGGTCATATATACTTATATTTGAAAGATGGCGCCACGCTACACCTGGACTGGGAACTGTCTCTCAAGTGAGGCTGCCGGAACACACCGATAGGTGCTCGGCGACAGATTGTTAACTCGAGGCTGGTAGCTAGCCAGGCGAGTACTAGAGCATGCCCTACCACCAAGCTATGGTTTCATCACGATTTTTACCTTTACCGAAAGCTCAAACTCATTGTAGGATTCTAAAGATTGCACGTCGACGTCACTACCATTGAGCCACCATCCCATCTAACGCCCGAAATTAATAATCGGTCCTGATCCGTTATCTGCGGTTTTGGATCGATATGTCATGTCATAATATGTCAAGTCCTAGTACTAAAATGACATAATAATTATGTCATTTTAGTACTAGGACGACTATGACGTGACATCGATCCAAAACCGCGGATAACGGATCAGGACCGATTATTAATTTCGGGCGTAAATCGCGCGGGAATCAACTCTAGTTCCGCAGGCAGCTGTTAACCCATTGCTCCACGTTGGGCGCCAAAAGGAATGCAATTAATTCAAAAGTGTTATAATTTCCTATAATTACATCCACTTTAATTTACGCGCAGTGTTAAAAACAATTCTTTGTTCAAATGGCATAAGGTCGGATATGTGCATCCGACTAAAGTCACTTTTACCCGACTGCGAAAGAAGGGGTGTTATGTTTTTCGAGTGGATGTCTGTCTATGTATATTTCTTTGGCACGGCCTGTAGCCTAAATGGCTTGACGGATTTTATCATATGAGGTGTCATTAGATTCGCCTTTATTGTGGGAGTGACATAGGGTACTTTATTTTGGCGCAGTCGGGTTTTTTGTTCCTTTGTAATGTATAATCTTGTTTTAGTAAGCACAGTATTTCGTTCTCTTTCTGCCAAGCTGACTACTGTATTTCTATCCCTATTTGTTGTAAAGATACACGGTAGAATAGAAAACAGACATACAGACAGACACGTCAAACTTATAACACCCCTGTTTTTGCGTCGGGGGTCAAAAAAAGTACTTAACATGTCATGTTGCTCTCTTGAAAAGTTGTAAAAACGCACAACCGACCTTATCACACTAGAGTGTAGAACTTTACACGTACGAGTACATTGTGTCTGTGTGAGTAGCGCCTGCGCACGCGCACGGAGGATGTGCGATGCGCTTGCGCGGCCACTAGGTGAAGGTCGGACAAAATGGCGGCTCCACCTTCCATACTGCTTTGGTAATGACAAGCTACATACTGGTGTCGATTCGGTTTTGCATTCTCTAAAACTAAACTAAGTTTGACAGGTCTAATAGTATTGCTGTCCTTCTTTTAATTCAGTGGTTAGAACAAGACAGCAATACTATCAGATCTGTCAAACTTAGTTTAGTTTTAGAGAATGCAAAACCGAATCGACACAAATGAATCAAAAACAAAATCAAACGATAATTATTTAGTAAGATACATGTGATCACCTATTTTTCAAACACTTTTATTAGCTTGACTTGTAACTAACTAACTAACAATGTAATCAAATCTTAGAAGTCAATTTTCACCCACTTCTAATTGTCGTATCGACTTGAAACTTGTTTTAGCTTGACTTGTAACTAACTAATTTATGTAATACTAGATTAGCAAACAAGCAGACGCCGTGAGACGCCCCGCCTGATGGAAAGCGGTTACCGTCTCCTGTGGGCATTTGTAACACCAGGGCCCGTAGCCAAGATGCATTCTGCAATCGTTGACGCTAATAGAAAACAAGAAAAAAGTATTGGTTTGACATATTTCTGACCACGTGACTTAGCGTTGAAATATGTCAAACCAATTCTTTTTTCTTGTTTTCTACTAGCGTCAACGATTGCAGAATGCATCTTGGCTAGGGGCACAGAATTACACAGAGAGGTAGTTTTAATTATCCCCGTTTTTCAGCTTAGCTTGGAACCAGCGCCCTAATGAGTATAACAGCAGGACGTAGCTAGTATTTGGCTCATTACTTAGTTGTAATGAAAGGTATACATACGCATCCGCAAGCTTCTGCTCGCGATGCGGCTGCGACTGACCTTGTTGCGTTAGTTTGAGTCATACACACGGCTCCTTAAAACGACCAACATGTTGATCAATATTTATATTTTCATACTAGCTGACCCGGCGAACTTCGTATCGGCAATAAAAGTCACATATAAAATAAATTAATAATAATAAAAAAAAACAATTTATTACCACTATTATAACATAGACACATCATAATAATATTATTTTCCAGTTGTTTCTTTTTAACCTTCCCTGAACTTCCATAAATATTTCAAGGTCAAAATTATCCAAATCGGTCCAGCCATTCTCAAGTTTTAGCGAGACTAACGAACAGCAATTGATTTAGATATATCAAAGAAAGAAGAAGATAATATTATATATGTGAAAGTAACTCTGTCGCTGTCTGTCTTTCACGCCTAATATTAATTTATGATTAATTTATACAGAGAAGGAAAACGTCGTTATAAAACAATAGCTTGGTGGTAGGGAATTTTCTAGTGCTCGCCAACCCTCAAGTAAGAATCTGTCGCCGTGCACCTATCGGTGTATTCCGGCAGCCTCACTTGAGAGCCAGTTCCCAGTCCAGGTGTAGCGTGGCGCCTCCTTCGACCACACCGTCACTTAAAATCAGGAGTGTGGTCAACCCTGTAAAATGTGAAAAAAGGCGTACCACTTTTAGTACTTCTTTGTTATTATTAACTTGTCGTACACTGCCAACATGCGCGTGGCTTTATAAGGCTGTAAGTCGCAGTGATAGGCGAGGACGCATCCATAACTGTATCGTGGGAACATAGCATTTACACTTTCGCTTCAACTATGAAGAACTAATAACTGTCATTTTATTATGGGCAATGGGCGAGATTCAACCGTGACTAAGGTTGCCATTCTGAATTTAACTCAGCACATATGCTGCAATTAAAAAAAAAAATTGGCTATTACCTAAAATTCCGGGTATTTTATTTTCGCCTCCCACACAAAACTGCGATGCGATGCGGAGCGATGCGAATCAGATCGGAAGTTCTTGGTGCATTCGTGCGAGCTCGCAGATACTTGCGATGCGATGCGAATTCGCAGTTTAGTGTGGGAGCTTTTAAACACGAGAAAAGTAAATACTCATACATTTTTCATTGCATACCGTTCTGGCTGTGCAGATGTGCGCCGCGATTGATCAGTTTTATTTTTGAGTTTTCACCTATTTCCACTCAGTTGAATGTGAAAGTACGCGTTCGTTTTTTGTCACCTTTTCATGCTTAAACCGCTGAACTGATAATATTTGAAATCAAATCAAATCAATAAGTTAATTGCAAGAATACTCAATATATTTAAAATATCTTTTTTTTCTTAAATTAAAATTTGACAGCGTATTAAGCGTGCATGCAGACGTGCAAACATTAACAAATATTTTTATTACAACAATCTACTTTAAATTATTTAATACTATTAAAGCAAGTTTCTCATTGCCAGTCACTTAAATCATTTTTAAATTGATTGCCTTCTAAAAACTTAATACTTTAATATGGAGATACATAATTTGAGCCCTGACGAAGGACATAAGGTACTATTTATTGACGACTGATGTGGCGCGATGGGCGGATTGCCGACTGTGAAGCGTGAGGTGGCGGGTTCGATTCCCGCTACAGGAAAAAAAATTGTGCATTGAAAAAAAAAGCGCAAGTATTTGTTCTGTGTCAGGGTGTTGTGGATCCCCGATCCTCGTAGTTTCTGATACCCTAGATACAGGGAGACCTAGTTAGGGGTCAGATCTTATGTATGTGATTGTGCGGGCATTATAAAAAAAATAATAATAAAAAAATTATTGCGTGAAATGTACTCAACGCGAATAAAATAACAGCTAGTCCAAATAAATATGTCCCTAATGATAGCTGACCTCCGGTAGGAGACGTCAAAGCCACCAAGTCACCACAAGCAAAAGATTCACCCAACAAGTCTTCCAACATGCTCGCCATTTTACAAGCGCGTGTGTAGCGGTGATAGGCGAGGACGCGTTTGTCCATAAGTCCATAACTGTAGCGTGGGAACATAACATTTGCCGGCCAACTTTCGTTTGGACAACGGACGGTCGATGTGACCACTTACCAGTACATTGGCTGGCAGTATATTGGCACATCGGAGCAAGAGATGGTAGCTTCAAGTCTAGAGTTAAAAGGTGTCTTCTAGGCAAGCGTGCATCTTACGCGCAACTGATGTGAAATGCTATTAATAAAATGAGATATTTTTTTTTGAATATGAAATAAATAAAAATAAAATAAATCTGCCCATTTGCAATATTGAACTATCGATAGTTTTTTTATTTGCGAGCAACTATACTATCGATAGTTTATACTTCGCGAGCAACAACACTATATATATCAATAGTATTGCACTCACTCGATAGTATTGCGTCGTTTTTTTTTTTTTTTTTTGTTTTGTTATGGCATTGCGTCGTTATGAGCTATCGATAGGCCTATCGATAGTGTTGGAATTGGTTGGCTATCGATAGTTGACTATAGATCGGCAACATTACTTCTTAGTTCCCAATGTGCCAAATAGTAGCCGGCTACTGTACCCACTAGCTACCAGTAACAACTGCAGAGGCTTAGAGGCTTAGAATGTCCTCTGGCGAAATTCATGTTTATGCAGATGACTCCGTAACGGTCGATTGTTGCCTCTGATTTATAGCGGTGTGCTTGCCACTGTTTGGGTGTTGGAAATCGATTCAAATTCTAATAAAATTCGGTTAAATTATATGTATCTAGTAATGATAAGATCAAGACCATAATATCACATCAGAATTCCGACCGAGAAATAAAACTAAATCAATTAATATTTATTTTATTTATATATTTATTTAATACACAAGACAAATTACAATCAATTTCTTAAACAAAATATAACATAGACAAAATCTGAACTGGATTGTAACTCAAAATATGTGTAATCATAAAAACAAGGTAAATAAGTATCGAGACGGGTGAGATGAAAGTACCCATCCACAGAGCATGGAGCTTTGCAGATGGGCACCCCAACACGGTACAGTCAATTTTGCTTACAAACTAAATATTATCTATGGGATGGACTGTTTGGAAGCACAACAGCTGCGTCCAAACCATCCGGTTTGGGATGGAGGATATCTTTAATGGTTTTTATAAAACTGTTTAACTTAGGATCAAAGATATCTAATTCAGGATTATTAATTAGCAATTCATTATACTGACGAGCCATTCTAACTATTGGATTGAAATAGGAAGTGTTATTTTTGTATACTTGTATAATATATATTAAAGCGGGTGACCAAAGGGCTGGCGCTTACCTCGGTCAACGAATCAGCCTAGCCATTCAAAGAGGTAATGTCGCCAGTCTCTTGGGCACTCTACCTGCAGGCAGCGACCTAAATCAGGTTTTTTATTTGTAGACGTTTAGTTTTATATAGATAGTTTAGCTTTAGTATTTAGTTTAATTTTTTTATCCAATTATATATATTTGATTTGTTGTATATAATAAATAATTTATTTATGGAGTAAAAAAAAAAAAACAAAAAAAAAAAAAACAATTAATATTAGAAATGTTCAATCTCTACTTCCCTACTAATTATATCTATATATAAAATAATAATTAAAGTCCTGACTGACTGATATCAACGCACAGCCTAAACCGCTGCTCGTAGAAACTTAAAATTTAGAAGGTATGTTTGTTTTGACGCGTAGGGGTGTGTAAACTGAGAATCAAATTTCATCAAAATCCCGTCAGTAGTTTGTGCGTGAAAGAAACATCCATCCATCCATTTTATAGCGATGATGGCTCAGTGGTAGTGACGTCGGCTTGCGATCCGTAGGACGTGGGTTCGAATCCTGCAATGAGCTTGAGCTTCGTGATGAAACCATCGTGATGAAAGCTTGGTGGTAGGGTATTTTCTAGTACTCGCCTGGCTAGCTACCACCCTCTTGTTAAGAATCTGTCGCCAAGCACCTATCGGTGTGTTCCGGCAGCCTCACTTGAGAGCCAGTTCCCAGTCCAGGTGTAGCGTGACGCCATCTTCGACCGCATCGTCACTTAACATCAGGTGACTTGTGGTCAAACGCTACCCTGTAATTAGTAAAAAAAAAAAATCCTCACTAAGTTTTCACATATTACATAGTTAAATTAGTAATAAATGAAACATCAATAAGTTAAATTAGTATGGATAAAACATGGGATGGGTGAGTGTCCCAGGTATCGCTGGAGGGACGAAGTCACTATGTACTCGCGCTCACTGCAGGCGGAGGACTGGCGGGAGGTGGCGCGGGACAGAGCGGAGTGGCGTCTTTTGTTATCAGAGGACAACACTCACTTTGGATCGTCGCGACATCTCAGTTAATTTAGTTAGCAAAAACGTCCAAAAAAATAGAAAATAGAATATTGTTTATATCCCTTATTGTTGTTCCAGGACGAAAGAGAGGGTGCAGGGCGCCGTGTAGGCGCCGTGCAGCCCGCTTCAATGGAGGTCAGTGTCGTACCACTCTGTAATATCAATAAACAACCTAATTCGGACTCCAGTTTATTGCGATACTTTTTATCTTTATATCCCATGTCCAACCATTTGTTCATTGTTCAAACTATCTCGATACCATAATGCCAGTTTACAGAATAGTATGTCATTAATTCGTCTTAGCCAAAATCTTAAAGACCGGTCCAACCAGCCAATGGTATCTCCAGTTCCTATCGGACCAATACCGTCACATCGTCAGCAACCAATCAGCGCAACCTGTGACAGTTAAATGCGCGCGCGCAGCTGTCCGTTACGAAACCGTTCCGAAATTCAAAATTCGTAATTGGAACACTAATTTGACGTGATTTGAATATGGCGACGGTGTATCGTAATTGATCTATTGATTTGTCACTTATCTCTGTTGCCGGTTGCAAACGCGAAGGGGAAAGTTGGAGGTTGGAAGTGTGAATTTAATGGTGAGATATCGTATTGCTACACAACTCCACGGGAACTTTGTCTGAGCAAACATCCTACTAATATTATAAACGTGAAAGTTTGTGAGTATGGATGTTTGTTACTCTTTCACGCAAAAACTACTAAACGGATCTAAATGAAATTTGGAATAGAGATAGCTTATACCCTGGGTTAACACATAGGCTACTTTTTATCCCGGAAAATGGTTCCAGCGGAATAACGGGAAGACACAGATGAAGAAACCGCAGGGCGCAGCTAGTAACAAAAATAAAATTGAATAAGAAGAATAAGAATAATGATAAGAATCATTTATTTGCAACAAATTATACAAAATACAAAACAAAACAAAATGCAATAAGAAATAACTACTAAAGATGTATTTTTGCAAACTGGCCTCAACTCAGCGTTGTGCTGCTTTTTAACCAGCGCTGGTCTTCCGTTGAAGCCGCTTTTGATGACGTCACTAGCATGAAGGTAGATACGATCGCGCCCAAAAATTACCTGCCTGGCGTTTCTTGCCTGTTCTTTTGGCGGCGTAAGGTGGTTGGAACAGGCGGAGCTATATAGTCTTAAGTTTGGCGTTTTAAAGTGATCATACGAGTATTTGTATTCTAAATTTTGATTTGATTTGTCTAGGCAACTTTGCTAGCATGATTTGACCGAGCAGTTTGTAGGTACTGCTAATTACCCCATTTGCACTGCCAGTTGCCACCTTGAATGTGAAGACACCCGGGCGTGGCCTACTGACACAACCGTCTGTTGCAAGACCATCTGCAATGAATGCAGGCAAGGTGCAGCCCTAGTGACAGCGGACTGTTTGGTGGTAAGGGAACGTACCCATACTACGTGACCTATTTTTTTAGATTTTTTGACCCCTCCCTCCCCTCGGTGACTACTCGTACTAGATGCCAAGACGGGGGGTCTTGGCATCTAGTACCCCCCTTTCTTTAGTTTTTACGTAGTAATTCATAATTATGATTTTTAATCATTTCAAAGGCAAAAAGTGAAAAATAAATTAATTTGGCCTATACCTACTCGTCTTTATTGTATAAGACTGCATGCATACTTAAACTACTAGTGAATTACGCGCTGTATTCGAATATATGTCGAAGAAATACGCGATTTCTCTCAGTAATGCGTTTTTGTATGGAGCTGATTTCAGATTACTGTCTATCACGGTCTCCTCTTAAAAGATCTTGATAAAATTTAGCATGGATATTGTTTAAACTCTAGCGAAGGACATAAGAAACTTTTCATCGCGATAACCGCGAATGAATCCGCTGGCAGGTCGCTTGTATAGTATACCCGCTTACACTGAGGTAGTATACATCTCACGATCATGTGATGGCGGTGATGGGCCTCACGCGAAGATCCACGATTGAAAATGGATGTTGCCAGTTACAATGGTGTATTAAAGTATTTCGCAAATGATAATACAATAATAATTCCAGTAGATCTTTGACTTAATCTCTATCCCTACTTCCCTACATATAAATGCGAATTATAACTGTCTATCTGTCTGTCTGTTACGCTTTCACGCCTAAACTACTGAACCGATTTAAATGAAATTTGGTACGGAAATAGTTTGAACGCTGAGGAAGGACATAGAATACCTTTTTGAAACCGCGGGGAAAAGCTAGTATTTTATATGTGGATTTACCATCACTCAGAACGGTGAAAGAAAATATCGCTCGGAAACCGACATGTCCAAGAACCGCAACATTCAAGGGCATGCGACATCTACCAACCCGCACTGGGCCTGCGTGGGAGTTTTAACTAAATTACGGCCCATACTCTCCCTCTCGGAGAGAAGGTCTGAGTCCCAGCAGTGGGAACGTAAAAGGCTAATAATGATATCAAATATCAAACATGTATATAAGTATGTATATCGTTGTCTAGTACCCATAACACAAGTTTCGAGCTTAATTTGGGGCTAGCTCAATTTGTGTGCAATCGTCCCCGATGTTTATTTAATAGGATACGTGTGATCACTCAAAAATAGCCAAAGAAGTATTACCTGCCGAGCGTTTCTTGCACAGTATATAAAGAACAGTAGGTTAGCTAAGGCCGCTCGACGAGTTAATTGCCTACTCTTGCGGTGACGCATAGGCGGCGCGTTCCGTACTGAGTGCATGGCCGCGGCCCCGGCCGCCTCCTTTCGTTTATGTGATTGTGTGCGTGAAAAGTGCGTGCGTACACGGTGTGGCTATTCACGCACACATTCAAACCGGCGACGGCCGATTTGTATGAAGCTGAACTACTACTCCTTTACTATGGTTTCTTGCCTGTTCTTTTGCCGGCGCAAGAGGTCGGAACGGAACGAGCGTAGCTAGTTTTAAGTTTGACGTTTTAAAGTGGTCATGTGTATCCTCATCAGCAGCCTATTACGTTCCCACTGCTGGGACTCTGGCCTTCTCTCAGAGAGAGTACGCGCCGTAATCTCCCACGCGGGCCCAGTGCGGGTTGGTAGATGTCGCATACCCTTGAATGTTACGGTTCTTGGACATGCAATGACATGTTGTATTTTACAAAGTTTTTTTTGATATAGCTGTCATGTACAGTGCTGCACAAAAGTGAGACCACCCTGACTTCCTTGTTGCAGGCTTGCGGACCACCAATCCAGATGGAGCCAGTCGACTTGAGTTTGAAACCCCGCCCGACCACCCCGCGACGACGCGCCAGACATTTAGGTAAGGGTAGCATAACACATCATCATCATCTCTCCATTTTATTGCTGTTAGTAAAGTTATTTTTCTCCGACTATGTCCAGAATTTCTTTCTCGATTCCCGCTACCTACAGGACATATAAATGTATAATACTAGCTGTTAATCGCGGTTTCACCCGCGTGGGCTACAGCTTTATGCATGCAAAGTCTCATCCCGATCGGTTTAAAATTGACAAAGTTTCATACAAACTTTCATCCCCTATTTTATCCCCTTGGGGGTAGAATTAATCAAAATCCTTTCTTAGCGGATGCCTACGTCATAACATCTACCTGCATGCCAAATTTCAGCCCGATCCGTGCAGTGGTTTGGGCTGTGCGTTGATAGATCAATCGATAGATCACTATGTCAGTCAGTCACCTTTGAGTTATATAATTATACAAGCTGTTCCCCGCGGTTTCACCCGCGTGGTACAGTTTATCGCGATAAAAAATTGCCTAATTATATGCCGTTTAAATAGTGGCAATAAATTGATTTTTTATTTTATTTATTTTTATTTTTATTTCTATGTCCTTTCTCAGGCTCTAGACGATTTCTGTACCAAATTTCGTTTAAACTGGTTCAGTAGTTTCAGTAGTTAAGTACACTGAAAAAAGTTCTGACTTTCCTTTTCCGTTCCTTCCAAGACCGTTTCCTTCCTTATTTTGTATTAGTTTTCCTTCTGAACCACAATTCCTTCCCTTTTGACTCAGAAGGAAAACGGTATTTTGGAAGGTCTTTTTTCTCCGTGTAAGGGATAAGGATTGTGCATTGAATTGAGCGATGGTAGCCGAACGGTTACCGCGTGCGCTTTACAACGCGCCGACACCGAGTTCGAATCCTCTCGGCCCCGCACCTATGACTAAGTTACGTGCGGATTTACCATCGCTCAAAACGGTGAAGGAAAACATCGTGAGGAAACCGGCATGTCCAAAAACTGCAACATTCAAGGGCATGCGACATCTACCAACCCGCACTGGGCAAATCCTCCTGGGCAAATCCTCCAATCCTCTCGGCCCCGCACCTATGACTAAGTTACGTGCGGATTTACCATCGCTCAAAACGGTGAAGGAAAACATCGTGAGGAAACCGGCATGTCCAAAAACTGCAACATTCAAGGGCATGCGACATCTACCAACCCGCACTGGGCCCGCGTGGGAGATTACGGCGCGTACTCTCTCTGAGAGGAGGGCGGAGTCCCAGTACTGGGGATGTAATTAGAAAAATTCGGTTTAAAATGAGACCTATGGCCATCTCGAATCAAACATTTCCCTTTACAAAGTGCAGCGGTAAACGTAAACCAGTTCAATTTAAATGATTAAGGCTGTTTCTACACCAGAGCTGCACGGAGAAAAAAACCTTCCGAAATATACAAGGAATTTCTTTCCCATTCGAAACAGATGGAAAACTAAGGTGAAATAAAAATGGAAAAGGTTACATTTTGGAAGGAATCGGTTTTGGAAAGTAAAACTCAATAGAAAAGTCAGGTTTTTTTAACAGCGCGCGCAGTGCGGGGAAACCCCCCAATTCAAATAGAAAATTACTAGTCGCGCCCCGCGGTTTCACCCGCCTCATCCCGTTATCCCGCATGAACTTTGTTCCGGGTTAAAAAGCCTATGTGTTAATCCAGGGTATAAGCTATCTCCATTCCAAATTTCATCAAAATCGGTTTAGTAGTTACGGTGATACGTGGTAACAAACATTCAGACACACACAAACTTTCGCATTTATAATATTTGTAGGAAGGATTCAGTTAGTAGGATACAACATTTGTGATCACTTTAAAACGTCAAATTTAAAACTAGCTACGCCTGTTACCAACCTCCTTACTTACTTTGAACGTCACCGGTGTCGATTCGGTTTTGCATTCTCTAAATTTGACAAGTCTAATAGTATTGCTGTCTTTTTCTAACCACTGAAGTAAAAAATGGACAGCATTACTTTTAGACCTGTCAAACTTAGTTTAGTTTTACAGAATCCAAAACCAAATCGACACCATTATGAACGTCTATTAACTATTTGGATCCATCAGCTTCTTGCGACTCTTAAAATGTCGTTGGTAACCAACGCTTGGTCTCTTCTATTTATGGGTTCCAAAGGTTTTTATTGACGACCGATATGGCGCAATGGGCGGATAGCCGACTGTGAAGCGTGAGGTCGCGGGTTCGATTCCCGCTACAGGACAAATATTTGTGCATTGAAAAAAAAAAGCGCAAGTATTTGTTCTGTGTCTGGGTGTTGTGGATCCCCGATCCTCGTAGTTTCTGATACCCTAGATACAGGAAAACCTAGTTAGGGGTCAGAGCTATGTATGTGATTGTGCGGGCATTATTTATTTATTTATTTTTATTTATTTATTGCGCTGCAGTTCCGTTGCGTCTTCTCACAAAACTGACGTGGAAACCCAGCCTTACAGCCGAAGGTCGTCTACGCGGATGTGACTTGCCGGATCTAATAGATTTGTTGTTCAAATTGTATCTCAATCCAGGTGTAGCGTAGCGCCACCTTAGTCATCATCAACAAACAATTTAATACTTGACACTGGCTGAATACAAAAGCCGCGTGAACGTCAAAGTCAGAATGACACTGACTTACAGTTGAAATATGTCATTGTCATTATTGTTTTGTTTTCCATTAGCGTTGTTATTCGTTAACGTTCGATTAGAATGCTTCTCGGCATCTTGGCTAGGTAGGCCTCCAGTCCTTTAGTCTCGATAGTCTACAACACAACAAGGTTATATAATCTTCCTTTCCCTTGCCGACTGCATTGCATTAATTAAATACGATAGGTGCTAGTGAAAGGGACCTACCTGCGTTGGCTCTTAACATATTCAGCGTAGAAGGGTACTGTGTTTGTTTGTACGAATTACCTTAAACGCAACCAAGCAGATGTTTAAGATAAAGGCAAAGCAAAGGCATCCGACATCTTGGACCGATTTTATCAAACACTAGCTGACACGGCTGACTTCGTACTGCCTCAATCAACTTGATTGAATAGCAATAAAGTTCAAGTTGACTCTGCATTTTGTTTAGAAAACGTTTATATGGGAAAAAGGAAAGCGCTGTTTTTTTGGGTTTTCCCGCCAATTATTCTAATATTTCTCACCTCAACGAACATTTCAAGACCGAAATTAGCCAAATCGGTCCAGCCGTTCTCGAGTTTTAGCGAGACTAACAAATAGCAATTGATTTTTATATGTGTATATATATAGATATTATAGATAGCTAAAAATGACTTACATCTTATTGGAAAAGAGCTGATACTCTAACACTGCTGGACCGATATTAACCAAACATAGCTAAGAACCACCGCAAAGAAACGGGCTTTCAAATGAAAAAAAAAACCGCATCGAAATCTGTCCATTCCATTCACTCATTTAAGTGCTACTATGCCACAGACAGACAGACAGACAGACGTCATACTTATAACACCTCTCTTTTTGCTCTCTTCTTTCTCTAAAAACAAACTTAAAGAGTGTCTTACATCCTCGAGTTAAGAATCTGTCGCCGTGCACCCATCGTTGTGTTTCGGCAGCCTCACTTGAGAGCCAGTTCCCAGTCCGTCCGAATCATGTGTTGCAAATCGATTTACTCTAAAGAGATAAAAATTAATTATTTATTAATCGATTTTTCCCCTTCAAGTCACACTTCTAGCTGTGTACAGTGCCTCCCAAAAAGGACTAAGGACATAGAGAATAAAGGCTAAGAAAGTAGCCAAACTTTCGTATTTCTCACATTATAGTACCTGGAGCAAAGCCTGAAAACAGGCCCATAGATCCGCAGAGTCTTGTTAATTCAACCCAGCAAGATACTACACGAGATAAAACGTTCCATTTCGAGTACACTTTCGAATGTGTAGCTAAATTGAGGCGCATAAATTTTGTTTGGATTCGCACAGATTTCGGTTCTTGTCCAAGTAACAAGCGACTGCGTGAACAAGGCAGTCGCTTAAGCAAACGTTGCAGCTTTTTTTTTTTAGGATAAGAATCATTTATTTGCAACAAAATATACAAAAATACTAAAAACAAAACAAAATGAAATAAGTAATAACTACAAAAGACGAATTGTTGCAAACCAGCCTCAACTCGGTGCTGGTCTTCCGTTGAAGCCGTTTTTGATCTCGTCACTAGCATGAAGGTAATTTTATATAACAAAAAATAAAAACAACTTCCTACTTTACTTACTTACTTTTTAACTTACAGGGTAGTATTTGACCCATGTATGCTCGTTTGATCGCACGATCCTCTTCCGTTCTTTCAAGATGGCCGGGCGGTTGCACCCGGTTGGCCGTCTCTAGTATCGCTGTTAAGCTTAAGACGAAGTTACGAAGGATTTGCCCGAACTCCAGGTGGAGGACTGGAAGGAGGTGGCGCAGGACAGAGCGGAGTGGCGTCTTTTATTATGGGAGGCCAAGACTCACTTTGGGTCGTTGCGCCATCTCAGTTAGTAGTATTTGACCACAAGTCACCTGATGTTAAGTGATGATGTGGTCGAAGATGGCGTCACGCTACACTGGAACTGGGAGCTGGCTTTAAAGTGAGGCTGCTAGAACACACCGATAGGTGCCTGACGACAGATTCTTAACTTGAAGGCTTAGCTAGCCAGGCGAGTACTTGAAAATACTAATCCTGGTCACGGCACCAAAATGTAACACACAAAAAGTAAATTTAAATCATCAACTTAGTATTTTCACGAAGACTGATTCAACATGTTGTTTTGATTGCGCAATAATCAATTTGCATTGGCACGCGAGTGGAATAATTAAAAAAAGTAATAGCTGTGTTTTTTCTTCTAATAACCGTTTTTTTGAATGTCGCGTTCATTGGCTGCGACAACAGATCTAATTTAAAATAATTAATGTCTTATGATAAAGAAGTAAAGTTGGTTTGCGTGTTTGAATGCAAGAGCTAAGAGGTTTTTCTCTGAAAATACTAATGAAAAAAAATTATAAGTGTTTTTTGTAAGTAACTGCACTATTCCTGTTAGAGATAAATACAAAAATATTATAAATATGTAGTTTAACAACTAAAAAGACACGCTTTTATCTTATTATTTATTTATTTATTATTTGCACAAAGTCTTTAAAACAATTAAATTGACTTGTATTAGTTACAATATTAATATTCAATATTTCAATATATTTACTTCATCATCATCATCATCATCATCAGCCCGTATCAGTCCACTGCTGGTCATAGGCCTCTCCCAAGGTACGCCACTGAGCCCGGTCTTCGGCTCTTCTCATCCAACTACTGCCAGCCACTCGGCGCAAGTCGTCACTCCACCTTGTATTTACTTCATGAAGACGTAATAATAATTTTTTTAGACAATACATGATGAGTAACTTCGGAACTAGTCGTTGACCGACGAAAACAGGAGGGGGTTCTCAGGTCTACCTGCCTATTCTTTTTTTATTGAATAGGCTATATTTTGAGCCCACATACATTTAAAAGAAAAATTCTACCTTTATAAGCCAAAAATAGGGGATGATTGATTTTTCATCTGTATTCCGATTCTGGTACAATATTTATGTAGTTCCAATGACACTTATATTATAATATAAGTATCGTTATTTTTTTATAGATTAGCCATAAAAAATCGCGAACGTTTGTCGCGTTTTTTGTATCGTCGCGCTAGCTTACAACCCGCTAACGCTACCTCTCCTCCATTCAACCAAGCCTTTAATGTCTTCACAGTTGTGTACTGTTTGATAGCAATTGGATAACAGCTGTCGTACTCGTCATTTTAAGCACTGCAGCAAGTTTATTGGTGTAGGCTTAAGTCGCGATTGCGCTGGGACATGCTCAACTTAGCTTGATCAAACTATATATATGTCATTATAAGCTATGCTCAACGGTTCCATACCCGTGGACTGAAGTTTATCGCGATAAAAAAATATCCTGTTCGTTTGACCACAAGTCACCTGATGTTAAGTGACGATGTGGTCGATGGTGGCGCCACGCTACACCCGTATTTCATTCAGATCCGTTCGGTAGTTTTTGCGTGAAAGAGTAACAAACATCCATACATACATACTCACAAACTTTCACGTTTATAATATTAGTAGGATACTATAGATAGATTAGAATAAGGTAATTAGAAGGGTTATCCAACAATTAATATAAATACACGCGCCGTGCCTGCGAAACGTAATAATTATTAACGATTTCACTGATTTGATTAATTGATAAGCAGCGAAAATCATGCTTCTAGCTATTGTATGCAAGATTGTACTGGAGATAATAATTTACCTGTCCACTAACTAGTCAAGATTTTTTCATGCAACGAGTTACAAATATAATCAAGGTGATTTGGGAAAACTAGCGCTGACATCTTGAAAATGTAATGCAATTGCTCAGCGAGCTATAGGAAGGGATAAGCTTAAAGTTTCTTTGAAGAATCAAACCAGAAATGAGGTGATCCAACAGAGAACTAAGGTCACCGACATAGCTCACTGAATTAGCAAGCTGAGGCGGCAGTAGGCTAGTCATATAACCCGCAACCGACAACCGTTGCAGACGTAGTGTAGGACGCCCTGCGACTAGGTGGAGCGACGACTTGCAGACGTAGTGTAGGACGCCCTGCGACTAGGTGGAGCGACGACTTGCAGACGTAGTGTAGGACGCCCTGCGACTAGGTGGAGCGACGACTTGCAGACGTAGTGTAGGACGCCCTGCGACTAGGTGGAGCGACGACTTGCAGACGTAGTGTAGGACGCCCTGCGACTAGGTGGAGCGACGACTTGCAGACGTAGTGTAGGACGCCCTGCGACTAGGTGGAGCGACGACTTGCAGACGTAGTGTAGGACGCCCTGCGACTAGGTGGAGCGACGACTTGCAGACGTAGTGTAGGACGCCCTGCGACTAGGTGGAGCGACGACTTGCAGACGTAGTGTAGGACGCCCTGCGACTAGGTGGAGCGACGACTTGCAGACGTAGTGTAGGACGCCCTGCGACTAGGTGGAGCGACGACTTGCAGACGTAGTGTAGGACGCCCTGCGACTAGGTGGAGCGACGACTTGCAGACGTAGTGTAGGACGCCCTGCGACTAGGTGGAGCGACGACTTGCAGACGTAGTGTAGGACGCCCTGCGACTAGGTGGAGCGACGACTTGCAGACGTAGTGTAGGACGCCCTGCGACTAGGTGGAGCGACGACTTGCAGACGTAGTGTAGGACGCCCTGCGACTAGTTGGAGTGACGACTTGCAGACATAGTGTAGGACGCCCTGCGACTGACAGGTATACCGCGGAAGAGGGCTGTTTCCAGCAGTGGACTGATACAGGCTGATGATGATGATGATGTTGACTACAGTAAAAATGACTTCTCGAATGGATCGGTCCGTCGTACATTTGGCATATTTTATTTATGTATGTCCATATGTTTAAAATGTTCCACCTTTACTTTTAAGCAACTAACGTAGCAACGAAGCCGAATGCCAGTACCGAACGATGTTAATAAACCATCTAAGAGCAAGCTACTATACAAAAACTTAATTGATAATCGAGAATGCGTGATAATCGATGTAGGGCGTAGGGTGTCCATGATTATACCTAATCTATGCAATAATATAACGCAAAAAAGTGACGGTAGTGTAGGGATATTATATCCCTTCCAAATTTGTTTATGAGTCCACTTTAGAAAGTCATACGTAGGTATATCTGTATGACTTTATTTTTGTTTTGGATTTAAGAAAAAAATCGTTAGAAATAAACTTTGTTCATTTTTAAACCTATCCTGCTGTACATGTACGTAATAAATTTAAAATTATAAAAACCCCCCGACATCTTGGACCGGTTTTTATTAAGAGCCTGCATAACGTCGTTGACCTTGCTTAATCAAGAGAAACTGCTCCGCGCACTCCGCGCATCCCCTCACCAAAATTACGCGATCTGCGGCCAACGCGCCCGAAGCGACGCTCTCGCCATGCGGCGCGGCGCGGTACCTCTACTAATCGAGCCCGCCGTATCTACATATATACACAGTAGCAACATCCTACTATAATATTATAAATGCGAAAGTTTGTGTGTGTGTGAATGTTTGTTACCACGTAACTACTGAACCGAATTTGACTGATGAAATTTAGAATGTAGACAGTTTAGGTATTGGACTAACACATAAGCTAATCTAATTTTGAAAAGTCAACTCTGAAAGGGGTTAAATAAAGTAGATAAGTTTGTATGAAAAATGTCATTCCTTGGTTCGATTGACTCTGGTACAAATAAACCTTAAAGTAAATCATTGAAAACGCATTTTTTATTTTTTGATATGTATTACTTCTACGGGGTGTGCCATAGAGTTTTAAAGTTTGTATGGCTTTTTTTTATTCCTTATGTGGATTTTCTTAAAAGTAGGTACAAATAAACTATAAAGTAAATAATTAAATACGTATTTCTTATATTTAAGAAAACCCCTAGAGGTTGTGCAATGGCGTTCTAAAGTTTGTACAACACATCAATTCCCACGCGGGCGAAGCCGCGGGGCACGGCTAGTAGTCACTGCCGCGCCATTTGAATGTGCGCGTGAATGAGTAGCGAGCGCCGTGTACGCAGGGACCGGCCTGGGACTCAGTAGGGCTGTGCCACGCGTTTGATCGCGCGCATTTATGTACTACACTGCTCGCTCGCTCGAATTTGCTGCTCTCACTGACTATTTCATTTGTATAGTTTATAATAAATCGTATTTATTAATTTATAATTAATAAAATGTCTTTAATATGCAACCCATTTATGAATTGGTAAAACATTTTAATAAATTACATGATTAAACACCTTGCGCTGTCATAATACACAAATAATATAATCTATAAAAAAGGCATGTTAGTTACAACACTTAGGTATAAGTCGATAACGGCTGGACCGATTTTTATAATCTTTGATTTTTTGCATTTGTCTTCGTCCGGAATAAGATAAAATATGATACTCATAAATAATAAAATTAATCATTCATTTGTTGTAAATGGTATACCAAAATGCAACTGACATGGTGTAACAAAACACAACTGACAGCTAAACGTAATGTTGTCTATGGTTGATATTGAAGTTGTGAATTGAAGATGTTTTTGTTTTATGCGAGTTTATTTATTACTAACGTTAATTAATTTTAAAATCCTAAATCTGCTCATTTATTGCCTCTTATGCGGAAAGAAGTTCGCCGGGTCAGCTAGTATTTAACTAAAAATAAAAGTGACAACCCTATGCATCACCGCAAGAGTAGGCAATTAACTCGCCGCGGCACTATGCACCTACCACTCATAGCCTATAGGTAGTTCATCGTACGACTTTCAGCTACAAAAATATGCGGAGAAATGTGGCACAGGTCCGTTCAGCACGGCGGCTCGTCCCGCACTGACTTTATGGGCGAATGAGGGGTGTACGTGCCGATTTGCGAGTATGAAATACGTAAAAAATTCGCAAAAAATAATTAAAGCAGTATTTTCAAAAAATGGCCTGAAGGTGTCCTGGGTATTATATTTTTTTATAAGCTGATGGTATTAACAAGTCTTTGTTACATATATAGTTTAGGAGTAAAGTAGTATTAAACTTTTAGGAAATGGGGACTTTGCACATTTGTTTTCAATATATAAATACATTTTTTGCATTTTTCGGCCTGAAGGTGTCCTGCTATATATCAAGTAGATTAACATATATTTTTATTAGATTTTTTTTAGACCAGAATTACACAGAAAGATAGCTTTAAATAACCCCATTTTTGGAAACCTGCGCCTTAAACATAGCTAAACACATTTACCATCAATCGGCTCCCTGCGACTCTTGCAATGTCTCCGCATTGCAAGAGTCGAGGGAGCCTCCTCCTAGTGGGTCGCCTACCTACAGAACGTGTTCCGGTTCGTGGTCGCCACTCGAGAACCTTTCTTCCCCATCGGTTATCGGTTCGTCGAGCGATGTGGCCTGCCCATTGCAAATTCTGAGAGCTATGTCGGTGACCTTGTTTCTTCCGTGAGTGAGTGAGTGATGAGAAATATCCCAAAATCATGGTCACACTCCAGTCGTGTTTAATTTCGATCGAAGGCGCGGCAATCGTCAAGGATGCGCCGGCGCACAAAAAGTGGTTCATCGCGACTCCATTTACAATCCTGTTATATGCCAACTTTAGGGATTTACTAGCTTTTGCCCGCGGTTTCACCCGCGTGTGCTACAGTTGATCGCAGTAAAAAGTATCCTATAACCTTCCCCAGAGACGAGAATGTGGACCATAATCCACCACATCACGAAATCATCATAGGTTCCCCTTTTAACTTGACCTTTATTTAAAGTTGTTAAAATTTTACTCCTTATAGCACATATAGACAACCTTCGGCCCGCGAGCCAGATGCGGCTGTCGATTCGGCCCGCAGAACATTTCAAATCCTTGAAAACTCTTCTCTTATTTTCTTTTGTTTTATATTGCCTGTTGCCAAGCGATAATGCGGTTTATGGTGTAGCACAAACGCCTAGGAGCTACCTATTCACTCTTGCTTTTAAGATTCCCAAGTTATAGCAATCGGGAAACACAGACTCTGGCAAGGAGTCTCACTCTTTATTGTTATGTTTAGTTTTTGCATGCTAGTTTTAAGTGTTTATGTCAGATCCGGGGCCTGGTGACCTGTGACATAGGCAATGTGAAAATGAAAATAAAATGAAAATACATGTAAAGAAAAATATATTTTTCTTTAATTTAAATTTTCCCGCGCCACAAACGTCATCGATTCAGACAGTGACATGACAAATGAAATGAGTAATCTATGACAAAGATAACCTAAAAAAAGTCTCGTAAACCTCGTAGTTGAGAGCGAACAATTTATAAATTGAAGATACCATTGTTAATTAGTGTGATTTGGGAAGACTCACGACTCAGAAGAAGATTGTGATTAATAACATTAAATGTCGTTTCTTTTCTTACAGGTATGTAAGATTTTGTTGCTAAGTACTTTCATTTCATGTGAATCATAGTGTACGTGTAAAATAAACACACTAAATCTTTTCTTACAGAGAAACTCAATTTTGTTTGATTGACCGTGTCGTCCAAATCACAGAAATATTTGGAATTGTCTTATATACATTTATTACTGACACACACAATATCGCACAAATTAGGGACAAGAACAAAAAGTAACAATCACACATAAAATATACAGGTGCGACATTGTGCGATGTCAGAAATAGGTCCCGGCTCAGCATACAACTGAGGCTGTACGCCAGCCTCAGTTACTGATTTTCAGCCGGAATGTATGCCTACTTGCTACTTACTTACTTCTTGCTATGTAACAGCACATGTTTACAAATAAAATATCTTTATCTTTATCTTTATCTTTATCTTTATCTTTATCTTTACTGCAGGCACCAGTTCCTTGCAGAACGGGTGCTCAACATATATATGTATTATTCTTACTTATTTTTTTTTACATTGTACCTTTGTAAAGAAAAATAAATGTATTATTTATTATTCATTTATCTACTTAATAAAACTTCGGCCCGCAAATTCAAGAACGTCGCAATTTTTGGCCCGCGAAGCTCCAAAGGTTGCCCATACCTGCCTAAAAGCTGTAATTACAAGTACTTCTTGTATTTATATTACTTTTAAATGCAAATTATAAGCGTTAAAGGTAATTTAACAGAGTGTCTGAGCGCTTAAAGGCGTTCTATTAAATATTTTATTTGTATTTAATTAGTGAGTTAATGAAGGTTTTTGCGGAGCTTATTCTATTCGTATATAGACTGGTTCCATACCATACTAGCTTTTCTCTGCGGTTTCACCCGTTGAAAGATTCCCACAGGATTTTTGTGCTCATGTTTTTTTATATATAGGTAAGTATATTTTGTTGCTTTTGGGTAAATGATTACAGAATTGCTTTTGTAATACCTACCTACTTATATTTTAATTATTTAATTGATTATTTGTATATATATAACGGATCTATGCGTCTTAATGGATAAATTACATATTTTTTGTCATTATAAAATATAACCTACTTATGCCTATAGGATCGTGAAGAATTAATAATAATTAAGATTTTTTTTCTGGTACATATCAAATCTATTTAACAGCGTGCAATAATTATATATGCAAATATTCTGCACACAAATCTATACTAATATTATAAAGCTGCAGAGTTTGTTTGTTTGTTTGTTTGAACGCGCGGTCCAATAAAAAATAACTTAGAATTAAAATAGGATAATGGGTACTACAGCAGGTAACGCGTTGAGGGGGCACCGAAGTGCGGGAATAATTTTGGAGTATACGGAATATATACGCCTAAACTACTGAACCGATTTAAATGAAATTTGGTAGAGATAATTTGAGCCCCGGGGATGAACATAGAATACTTTTTATCGCGATAAAATGTAGCACACGCGGGTGAAACCGCGAGGAACAGCTAGTCTATAATACATCTATACAAATAAATAGAATTGAAATGTCTGTTTGCAATTTCAAATTAGCAGCATTTCACTAAATGCATATATATAAAAGTAGGTATATACGGTAATTATATCTAAAAATCAATTTTTAAAATTTGTGTCTGTCTTTTTGTTCCGGCTAATCTCTGAAACGGGTGGACCGATTTTGACGGGACTTCCACTCGCAAATAGCTAATGTTATAAGGAGTAATTTAAACTCCTGTTATTAAAAAAAATGTACCCTGGGGAAGGTCATAGGATACTTTTTATCGCGATAAACTGAAGTTAGTTATTAGATAAATTATCTTTCTATAATAATGTAACTTCAGCAGATGAACACGAAGCCACGCTACTAAAAAGGTAAAAGACGTTAATTAACGTCAAACCGATAATTCGCATCCCTATGTAAAGTTTATCGATATTAGATCAAAGTGACAGCTACACCACTATTTGTAACAGCTTCTGCTAATGGGCTTGGGAACATCACTAGCCTCGCGATTTGGTAACATCACAGGCTTACGACGCAACGTTTGTGTAACAGGGTCTAAATTCTAAAATGTCTAAATATACATACATACACATTACATTACATTACATACATACAACATACATACATAAACAAACATACATATACATTTTATTTAGACATTTTACTGCCTACGTCATAACATCTACCTGCATGCCAAATTTCAGCCCGATCCGTCCAGTGGTTTGGGCTGTGCGTTGATAGATCACTATGTCAGTCAGTCAGTCACCTTTGAATTATATATATTTAAATATATATGAAGAGAAGAAGAAGAGATAAGAAGTGAAGATTAACAGCTTAGTCTCAGAGTCGTCCTCTGTGCCGATTTGGTCAACCACAAACCACTTTCGCGTCCTTACGAAATCCGCCCATATATGTACGTCCAAATTCCTAAATACCTATGCAAGTTAGTCAAGTTACGCGCCATTGTTGTCCTTTAAAGCAAAACGTTTAGTAACTAAGTGAAGATAAGTTATGACCCTGTTAGCGGTAATAAGTGTTATTTGTAACTTGACTAGCTGTACCCCGCGGTTTCACCCGCGTGGGCTACAGCTTTCAATTTCAATCATTTATTGCATTCATATGTTAGTATACATGAGATCTTAGGGTTAAGGTTAGCGAACATATGGACCCGAATAGGGTATAGCAATCTAGGAGCGGACCGATCCATTTTAGTCATTTCGAGAAGTCATCATTGAGGAAGTCATTTATGCTGTAGTAGCATTTGTCAATTGAAAACGATTTCAAGTTATTTAGAAATAAATTATCTTTTTCTTCAGTTTTCAATTTGTCGGGTAACTTATTGTATATTTTTGTTGACATTATGTTTGGTCCGGAGCTGTGTATTTTTAAAACACTTTTATTAGCTTGACTTGTAACTAACTAACTAACTAACTAACTAACTAACTAACTAACTAACTAACTAACTAACTAACTAACAATGTAATCAAATCTTAGAAGTCAATTTTCACCTACTTCTAATTATCGTATCGACTTGAAACTTTGTATGTGTATGTAATCTCGGTGACAATGCAATAATTTGGTATCATCGACCTGATCTGATGATGCAGCCGGAAGGTGGGTAGGGCATCTCTTCGCTGGCTACTAGTAAACCCCTCGTGTTTGGGCTCATATGAATCGTCTTCATGAGTATAATAGATTGCACTTGGTGACGAGGGTCTGATGATGCAACCGGAAGGTGGGTAGAGGATCTCTGCAGTGGCTACTAGTAAACCCCTCGTGTTTGGGCTCATATGATTCGTCTTGATGAGTCCAATAGATTGAACTTAGTGACGAGGGTCTGATGATGCAGCCAGAAGGTGGGTAGGGGATCTCTGCAGTGGCTACTAGTAAACCCCTCGTGTTTGGGCTCATATGATTCGTCTTGATGAGTCAAATAGATTGGACTTGGTAACAAAACACTAAAAAATAATAAAATAAAAATATATAGTTTAAAAAAACTAAAAAAAACACTTTAAAAACGCAGTGAAAAATATAAAATAATTAAATTGACTTGTATTAGTTACGATATAATGGTTAATTCAAAAAGTGTGGAGTGCTTCTTTTACTGGGCAAATAAAAGTACACACAAGCAAAAAGCGCTCCACACTTTTTGAATTAACCATTATATCGTAACTAATACAAGTCAATTTAATTATTTTATATTTTTCACTGCGTTTTTAAAGTGTTTTTTTTAGTTTTTTTAAACTATATATTTTTATTAATTTTGATGGTGGTATCTCTAATTTATGTTTGTACCTAGTTGCGTAGCGTCGTGGTTGTTCAGCTTGCTTTATGAAGAAATGCGGATACTTTCTAACAAATTTGCTAACTTCCATTATACATATAAAGAGATGCTAAAGTAAATATTTTAAATTTTGTGAAAAGTGACCTACAGGTTTCAGCTTTATGCGTGCAAAGTCTCAGCCCGATCGGTTTAAAATTGACAAAGTTTCATACAAACTTTCATCCCCTATTTATCCCCTTGGGGGTAGAATTAATCAAAATCCTTTCTTAGCGGATGCCTACGTCATAACATCTATCTGCATGCCAAATTTCAGCCCGATCCGTTCAGTGGTTTGGGCTGTGCGTTGATAGATCACTATGTCAGTCAGTCAGTCACCTTTGAGTGATGTTGAAGCTTGCCTATGCCAAAAATTAATAATCGATCCTGATCCGTTATCCGCGGTTTTGGGTCATATAACATAACATAACAGGAAGATGCGGGTGAAACCGCGGGGCGCAACGAGTAATACTTAAATATAATTTACTCATTTTGCCTTTTTCCCCAGCTATGTAGATTGAAATATATTTTTCTTTGATTTTTTTACTCCTATAGTTATAGAGGATAATGGTGGTAATTGACCCCAATCTGTCAAATCAATCAATCAGGCCGACTCTGAGATTAAGCCGATAATTGGATTACAACAATTCTGTAATCATTTCTGTAATTATGACAAGAAAACAAAAATATGACTTAATTTACATGGTACTTAGTTACAAAAAAAAGGGCAAAAATGTATTTATACATAGATAATAATGGTGTAGATTCGGTTTTGCAATCTCTAAAGCGGAACTAAGTTTGACAGGTCTAAAAGTAATGCCGTCCTTTTTTACTTCAGCGGTTAGAAAAAGACAGCAATACTATTAGACCTGTCAAACTTAGTTTAGTTTTAGAGAATGCAAAACCGATTCGACACCATTGCTATGTGCCCCCTATTTGTAGTCACCAATGGTTACACATGAAAAAATACAGAACGTAATCAATATTCAATTTTTTCCAACTTGAAATCAATTTCAATTTATTTATAATAAATGCAATATTGCTAACAGCATACGCCAAAACACAATACTTCAAACAAAAATGAAATAAATAATAAAAATAAAAATTCAATCAAATAATACACAAAATAATACAATTATTTTAGAGCGATGATGGCTCAGTGGTAGTGACGTCGGCTTGCGATCCGTAGGACGTGGGTTCGAATCCTACAATGAGCTTGAGCTTTCGGTGAAGGAAAACATCGTGATGAAACCGTAGCTTGGTGGTAGGGTATTTTCTAGTACTCGCCTGGCTAGCTACCACCCTCTTGTTAAGAATCTGTCACCGTGCACTTATCGGTGTGTTCCGGCAGCCTCACTTGAGAGCCAGTTCCCAGTCCAGGTGTAGCGTGGCGCCACCTTCGACCACATCGTCACTTAACATCAGGTGACTTGTGGTCAAACGCTACCCTGTGTAGTAAAAAAAAAAAAACTACACACAGACAAATAAATTAATAATAATAATAAATAAATTCGATTCAATTATCACAATATTATGTCAAATTTACATAGGTAGGTACAAAAAAAAACCTAAAAACGTATATTCGGCTATACTTGTTTCATCATCATAATCAGCCTTTACGTTCCCACTGCTGGGACTCTGACCTTCTCTCACAGAGAGAGTAAATATTACCTACTTGTTTCATGGCGCGCCATAACGAGAGAGAAATAGAGGCCAATGTGCAAATATCATTGACTTGAGTTATATATTAATGCGACAAGGTACCAAATCGCAAAGCTATTGTCGATGCCAACAAACCACCCGTTAACAGATTAAACGATCGATATAGAAAGCTATGAGCCATAAAATCCAAGTGTCCAAGATAAGATTTGTTAAGGATGTGGCGTTGAAATGGGATACGCGAAACTAAAGGTGTGGTCTTTGTGAGAACGGAAAGCGATCCGCACAAAACGCTTCGCTTCTACATTTATAATGGAGCGGAACACCTTGCCAGCGTCGTACGGGTCAAGCGTTCAATTCTTAGGTCAGTCAATATGTACGTTTTTTTTTTTGCAAAATCCCATGTGAAATACAATACTAGAAAGACTATTTTATAAAAGAAACAAGTTTTAATTTCAACTTTTAAAAATGTAAATTGAACATAAAATGTGTTAATTACTAAATTAACATATATTTTTCCCTTTATGAAAGGATTAAGGACGCGTGAATAAGGCATATAATCCGGTTTTAATACCGAGACCAAACTAAAAAAATAAACAAGTCGAGAACTTTTTTACTGTCACAATCAAAATGTAGGTCCACATTCTGCAGAATAATAACGATACAACGATATTAATTTCAAATAGGTTGCAAAAAAAAGATGAAAGAAATGATAAATGATTTTATTTTCGGTAACGTGCACACTAACTTAATAAAAACGCGTAGCATCAAAAAATAAAAAACTAAGTGTTCCATTACTACCTGTTAAATCGCTAAACGCTACAAGTAACGCCGAACCCCAGTTTCACAACCGGCCCGCTGGCCAGTCGTGTACTACAATGACTACCGAATGTATAAATTCACGCATAATATTGAGCTCAGTACAGCGTGAGAATCGAATCACGCGCGTGGCCCAAGTGTAAGTGGCGAGCGTGCATTATTTTTTGTTTTGTCCTGTCTTCATATAATGTAGAGTATTTTATATGGCATAAAGATATTTTATATTAATTTAAGGTGACGAGCGCGATGCGTTATCGCGCAGGATTTTGAACTTTTGTACAATAAAAAATTAAAATTTTCCATTTAAAACACAAGGCAATAGTGATTATTTGATGTTTTTTTTAATTTGTGTGGTGGGTAAATAGCTGTAATTGGGATCGTTCTCCAACCTTCTATCGACGCTTGTAATACCATAGATATCGAAATATTGGAAAAGATGTACGAACGGGCAAAAGCAATAAGTTCGTAGTAGTGAAAACGTGTCACGTCAATTAAATTAAATTAACTATCTATTAGTGAAAACTGTTTAGGGCTTTTTAGTTTCCATTACCTATGTAATAATATAGCGCTTTATGGCTGTTACTTTTCCTTGTCAAATGAATTAAAATTAAAATAAAAATGGCCAAATTATTTGAGATTAATACAGGGTGGGCCAAAAGTTACTGATGGTTTTTAAACCAAAACCAACTTTTTGTTATCCGCTGGTAGGCGTAGAACAATTCGATGATTGCTGTACGTTTTTGAATAGAGTATCGTTGCATAATAAATTTCTCACAGAATCTGAAAACAAAATGCAAAAAACACAATTAACAAAAAAGTTATGCCAGTTTAAAACCGTCAGTAACTTATGCAACACCCCGTTTTTTTTAAATAAAATCGCTCCCTCTTCGCTTATGAACTTAAACCACACAGAAAGTCCAATCGGTGGAACCGATAAGCGCAATTTACTAACTGTTGGTGAGCTACTAAATACTTATGTCGGATTACGAGAGTTGGGCTAGTAAATAGGCGATTTCACAAAAAAAAATATTTAACACACACACGAAGCTATCGCCTTCGCATTTAAATGACACATTCCGAACAAAATGAAAGCTTAGCAAAGTTTTTTTTAGTTGATTTATGGTACAGTCAGCGACAAAAGTACCTGATCATACTCGATTTTCCAAATGGGGTGTACACTGTACATCAGTAATGTTCGGTTTTTTTGGTTTCTTTCTTGTTAGCGTTTCACCACAATACAAACACACTTGATGGTAGATGAGGCGGTCAAAGATTGGTGTTTGAAATGATTAAGGTAATCGGAAAATTTGTTACTGTTCAGCGACTTTTGTCGTTGACTGTACCACTAGTTGCGCACTGCGGTTTCACCCGCGTCTTCTCGTTATCCCGCAGGAACCTTTTTCCGGGATAAAAAGTAGCCTATGTCTTAATCCAGGGTATAAGCTATCTCCATTCCGAATTTCATTCAGATACGTTCAGCAGTTTTTGCGTGAAAGAGTAACAAACATCCATCCATCCATACTCACAAACTTTCACGTTTATAATATTAGTAGCTAGTTTTAAGTTTGACGTTTTAAAGAACTAAAAATTTTGACTTTGCACAGCATGTACATTTTTGAGGTTTGTACATTTGTGCGTAGCCATCCTGACTTGTTTGTTCAAGCAAAAGATGTGTTTCCACGAAATACAAGAAATAGAGAAAGGCTTGTTCTCAGCGTAGCACCGAAGACGACTTTATTTAAAAAAAACTGTTATGCGATGTGTATTGTTGTGTATAACAAAATACCATCATCAATTAGAGAACTCCCATCTGGGAAGTTTCGTAGTAAATTAAAATTGTGGCTTCTGGAAAAAGCCTTTTACTGTATGGATGACTTTTTAAAATAATGACAATCATTTTAAATTGAATATTATATTATTGACTTTGTTTAAATTTGAAATTTATAGTTATTTTGTATTATTATTATTATCTATTGTATTTTAATTTTCTTAATTTTATTACAATTATTTTAATTTCACATGCCAGCATATTGGCAAAATAGAAGATCAATAATATTTAAAAGACCAACATGTACTCTATTTTTTGTGAATAAATCATTTCATTTTTTTCATTTTCATTTCATTTCATTTCATTTCAAAGTGATCACAATGTATCCTGTTGAATAAAGAAAAAATGAATTTGATTGACTTATTAGTACGATTGAATTGGAGCAATACACGACGAGTGAAACCGAGGGGCGCATTTAATGTTCCACACACTGGTCCAGCCCGTTGCATACAGAGTCGTAAAGTCCAGCTAGTTAATCAAATCTCGTGAGTGGACGCCAACGCCGACGGTTGGTCTGCCTATCTATCTAGTACCATCGAAGGACAGCGGCGACCATTGTACGTACGTCCTTTCTAATGACCATAATTCGTGAGCATGACTCAGTTTTGCTAGAAGCCGAGATCTCGATTGGTGCAGTGACTGCGCCGCGCGGTTGCACTCGCTATCCTACTGCCTACTTACCGTTCGGCTTACAACGCGCCGACACCGAGTTCGAATCCTCTCGACCTATGACTTAATAAGTTATGTGCGGATTCACCATCGCTCAAAACGGTGAAGGAAAACATCGTGAGGAAACCGGCATGTCCAAGAACCGCAACATTCAAGGGCATGCGACATCTACCAACCCGCACTGGGCCCGCGTGGGAGATTACGGCGCGTACTCTCTCTGAGAGAAGGCCAGAGTCCCAGCAGTGGGAACGTAAAGGCTGATGATGATGATATACAAACAACCTTTCGCGTTTATAATATTAGTAGGATGTACTACAAGCAAACAATCCAATTCTTTATTAGGACAATTCACGCATCGTCCCATATCGAGCGATGGCGTACTTTCAAACAGCATAGTAGGAGAGAATGCGTATATTTTGCAGAAGGTACGAAACGACCCAGTTTCCCATGATATGCCTATTCGATTTACATTTTTGTTTAGCCACAGTATATAAAGAACAGTAGGTTAGCTAAGGCCGCTCGACGAGTTAATTGCCTACTCTTGCGGTGACGCATAGGCGGCGCGTTCCGTACTGAGTGCATGGCCGCGGCCCCGGCCGCCTCCTTTCGTTTATGTGTGCGTGTGCGTGAAAAGTGCGTGCGTACACGGTGCCGCTACTCACGCACACATTCAAACCGGCGACGGCCGATTTATATGAAGCTGAACTACTACTCCTTTACTATGGTTTAGCTTAGCTACAATGTAAGTCTATATCCTACCTTACTAATATTATAAACGTGAAAGTTTGTGAGTATGGATGTATGGATGTTTGTACTCTTTCACGCAAAAACTACTGAACGGATTTGAGTGAAATTTGGAATGGAGATAGCTTATACCCTGGATTATTAACCCTTTATAGTACTAACTAGCTGCGCCCTGCGGTTTTACCCGCGCAGGAACCTTTTTCAGGAATAAAAAGTAGCCTATGTGTTAATCCAGGCTATAAGCGCTATCTCCATTCCAAATTTCACTCAAATCCGTTCAGTAGTTTTTACGTGAAAGAGTAACAAACATGCATACATACTCACAAACTTACACGTTTATTTTATACTACATATTAGTAGGATTTATAGTTCGGGAGAAATGTGACCGTAACTTTAAAAAAGGGCACTTCGCACATTTTTTGCGTTATTTCTTGAAGTTGTCCGTCATAAGACTTGTCACCATGAATGGATCGGAATGTTGGGCTGTGAAGAAGACGGATGAGAGGAAACTCCATGTAGAGGAGATGAGAATGTTGAGATGGATGTGTGGAGTGACGGGAATGAAATAAGGAATGAGTATATTAGAAGAAGTATGAAAGTAGCACCAGTGACAGATAAGTTGAAAGGGAATCGTTTTGCTTGGTATGGACATGTTATGACATATCATATTACAAAAAAAGTGTAGAATGTGAATGTTGATGGATGGAAGGGAAGAGGAAGACCAAAGAACAGATGGATGGATTGTGTGAGGGTTGATATGAATGAAAGGGGAGTGAATGAAGCGATGACGGCTGATAGGGGAGAGTGGAAGAAGAGTACATGCTGCGCCGACCCCAAATAGATGGGACCAGGGGAAGAAGAAGGAGATTTCTTGAAGGTGTTTCTTTATCAAGTAGATTAACATATACCTATATTTAGGTTTCTTACTATCATAATTACAAAGCAAAAGGTTGTAATTAGCTCTAATCATCAGCTTAATATCGGATTCGTACTCTTAACACCCGTAAGCCTGAATGAATTCATAAGACCGTCGGCACGCGACGAAAAAAACACCAATTGCGTCAATTGTTGAGTCAAATGTAATTATGAATTATCATTTAAGAGCAATTAAACCAATTAAATATATAAACTGAATAATTATCGCTGAAATGTTAGCTGGAAATGTAATTGAACAGCATTTAAGGGCATAACTCAAGTCAATGATATTTGCACATTGACCTCTATTTCTTTCTCTAACGTTTGTTGTATGGAAGCCCCCTTAAATACTAATTTTATTCTGTTTTTTACCTTCCGGCCGCCGTCGCAACTGTGTTTCGCAACCAGTTGTCTACGAGGATTTTTTAGTCTTTCATGGCAACCAGTTGTCTATCACAACTGTTTCGCAACCAGCGTCCCTAGCCAAGATGCATTCTACAATCGTTGACGCTAATAGAAAACAAAAAAAGTATTGATTTGACATATTTGTGACCACGTGACTTAGCGTTGAAATATGTCAAACCAATACTTTTTCTTTGTTTTCTATTAGCGTCAACGATTGCAGAATGCACCAGGGCTACAGGCCCAGTTGTCTTATATTAGTATTTATTGTTATAGTGGTAGAAGTACATCACCTGTGAAAATTTCAACTGTCTAACTATCACGGTTCATGAGATACAGCCTGGTGACAGACGGACGGACAGCGGAGTCTTAGTAATAGGGTCCCGTTTTACCCTTTGGGTATGGAACTCTAAAAATGTAAATGTGAGCGCGCCTATAAAATAACCAGCCGAGAGATTTTTGTCTGTTCTTTTGCCAGTGTACGCGGACTTTTTTGGAGCAACTCGAAAAGTCACTTTCACAACTTTATTTCAATTTCCCACACTCGTACACATTAACAATTATTATTATTATAAAGAATAAATATGTTGTGAGTTTCAAGTTTGAAACGAAATCGTCGTCTCTAGTCTCTACCATTGACCTAAACCTAATCGCTTGAACGTTTTGTCTCTTTCAGTTGGCGCGACAGCGACCTCTTCAAAGTTAATTACTGAAGATGGATTCAACACACCTACATCCCACCTGTTTTTCGAGTAAGTTCCTTTATAGCGTGCGCTAATAAGTATGTACTTTTTGTAAGTTAGCAAAATGGAGGACAAGAGACCTCCAATTCACAATCAACACAAAGGTTACAAAAACGCGAGCGGAGCGAGCGCGAAATATTTTAAGAATTTCTACTCTGTAAGTTAGCCAAATGAAGGACAAATTAACCTTCATTTCACAATAAATATAAATGCCACAAAATTTACAAAAGCACGAGTGGAGCGAGCGCGAAAATGTAGAACTTATATTATTTTATTTAAAATAGACATCAATATTTATACGATACTAACATCACTCAATTGTTTTGCCTTCCTAGAACCTGTCTCCACTAACCCTTGAACTTTATGGTATGGTATTAAAGTTCAAATTGACTGGTACATTTTAGTTAGAAAACGTTTGTATGGGAAAAAGAAAAGGGTAGTTTTTAGGGTTTTCCCGGCAATTATTCGAAATTTTCTAGCCGCAAAAACCATTCTTGGACTTCAAAGAACATAAAAAAAATAGAATTGGCGAAATTGGTCCAGGCGTTGTTGAGTTTTAGTTATGCGCTTACCAACACATTTTGCGATTCATTTTTTTTTTTTTTTTTTTTTTTTTTTTTTTTTTTTTTGTCGGAAGGAGGCCAAGACTATCGCCATCTTTCGACTCATACTACATTGTGGAGTGCTAAATCACTAACGATATGGCGGTGGATTTCCAAATGACAACTCGTGATCAAACAGTTATTTCAATAATCACAAAACACTTCTTGAAAACTATTACAATGACACACAACTGAAAACGTAACTTAGGTAACTCATTTAGTTTGAGGCAAACGATCAGCCGGAGAACCGCTAAGTGCGTCCGGCAAGAGCCACAAGCAGACTGTCGCTCGTGGGCCGGCTCCGACGTTTCGTCAGCGTGCGATACAACCGCCGCCTCTTCCGGCGACCTGCACACTTTGCCATCAAACAGTCTAGTAATTTTCATCGTTTTAAATCAACCACGCCGACACGGCCTTCCTGACCTACGCACGTCCTCGGGCGTAAATCAACTAACCTGCGCGTACGTTCTCGGGCGTCTGCTTTACTTATCTGAAAACATCCCATTACAACACACACACTCACAAACAACACACATTCACCTGTGCATCTCTGATATCACGTTGCTAAATCCAATAACCCAAAACACTGCACATTCATTACCTCAGCAGCACTCATTACAGCTCTGCGCACCGTCTAAAAGCCGTCACACCTGTGGTATGAGACAATATAGAGGATTGCAGCTAGTCTATGAGAATACTCCAGCCCGGTACATGATGAATCCAAAACAACGCACACCCATTACCTCAGCAGTACTCATTGCAGCTCCGCGCACCGTCTAGAGGCCGTCACACCTGTGGTGCGAGGCATTCCAGAGGATTGCAGCCAGCAACGAGAATACTGCAGCCCGGTACATGGCGTGTACTACCGTGACTCATGTTCAGCTAGTCCCGAGAGAGAGACTACTGACACATCATCTTTACTGCCATCATACACACACAAACACGTCATACACCTTACACCTTTACCACCATCCCTGTACGCCCAGCTAGCCCCATTAGAGAGACTACTGTAGCAGATTACTTGCATCATCACATAGTATCCACAACACAGCAACATTCTCATCATTTCCGTCCAAGCATGTGGCTACCTAATCATCGTCGTCATCCCCATCATCGCAAGTTCTCCACACAGTGAAGGCGTCATTACCCATCACTAGTCTCATCATAGCAGTTTGAACTTGAAGCTACCAGGGTATAGTCGGCTTTGGAGTGCCACTAACATCAATGGTATAACTAGTATTCACCGGTGCCTACGAAATGCCATTTTGTTAAAATTCATACTGTTGCTATTGTTTACAAAGTTTGTTTCCACTAAAGACCATTCGGAAATCACATAGAAAATGAGTCATCGTACCTGTTACTTGTAGCTCACCAGTTACTGTCCGCTTACCACACGGCTTAACATTCTTTGTTGTCATCGGTGAAGAGCTCTTGGTGACAGGCCAGGCACTGGCCACGTGCCCTAGGATCCCACAGGCAAAGCTGTAGTAAGACACTTTTTCCCATGACGAGGCTTCGAAATCTGCGAAAACTCACAGTAAACTTTAAGACTGTTTGGCTATTTTATGGCCCTGTTTGCCACAA